>WFKR01000006.1:33226982-34504482 GCA_025331145.1 Rosa persica | reverse complement strand
TAATTTATAATCGGTTCATCGGTTGGATGTGAAAGACATCTATTGTTCAAAATCAATTGTTCTTTACTATATCTCTAGCTAGCTATTCTCTAAATTACATTCCCCTCATCATAAAAGGTGTATGGAAAAATTGTCTAAAATATTACTAAGAACAATAAGATCTACTATGCCAAATAAAATAGATTGAAGTTGATAAAAAATACAAACAGAAGGGGTTGCGTCTTTGCTTTCTAGTTTTGTCACGTTCCATTCTTACATGTAATAAAATACATCGAAAGATTTAAAAACTCAATCCCTCTCCTGCTTAATAAAAAAAATGTAATGATTTTCTTTTTCTATTATATTAATTAAATGGTCAAGTTCGAAGAAAGGAATTTTCATTTTCAAACTCGAATGAGCCTAAGCCTAGTAGTTAATTGATTAAAATATACAAAATACTTTCTAAAAGCCATTCTTTTGCCCCTCCTTTTTATTTTACATAAAAAAGTGTGGGATACCAAAGCATTTCCTACAAATAGCTTTTATTGTAATAGAAGACAATCAATTAGTTCTAAAAAAATTTCTTAATGATTGGAATACTATTTTTATTATTATTATAGAATATTATAGAATAAAAGATGATAACTATATATAATAAACATAGAGTTTAAAGATTTTCGTTTTTATCTTTATATTAAGGATAACTTCTTATAAATTAATAAAAAAAATTTAGTTATTTATTAAATTTAGAATTGATAATAAATAATAAAGTTTATTAGAAACTATAAAGTCATAAGATCATAATAGAAAACCGTATTCTAAAGATTATATAGAAAGCTTCTAATTAATAGAAAGATTGATTTTCTAATTAATAGAAAGATTGATCAAGATTCAAAGTAATCACTTTCTTTATACTTGTTCCTGAAGTAGAAAACGTTCCGTTTGGTCCTGAATAGCTTCTTTCAAAAGGGTTTCCGCTTCCAAAAAAAAGATCCCTCTTACCAACTGGAATCTAAAGAATTAGTAGATCTGTTCCGCCCAAAATGGGAATGGGCTGGGGTTATGAACTTATAATCTATAATCTGATGATCGAGTCGATTCCATGATTGTAAGTTCATTCCATACCGGAGCAAACCGGAATAGGGTTATATACATTCTAATTATGAGAATGGGTCATTCGAGCGTATCTAAATAGGTACTATGTTTACATATGGATCCCTACGTCATTACACTCCATTTAGGATTAGGAATAGGCGTAGTCGGGCCTGCTTTTTACATATCTCTCGTTATTTTGGATGAGACCCTATTCACCTCACCTCTTTTGGCTTCTATTGAATCGAGACATCGGTTTGATTATCCATTCTGACATGACTGATCAATAGAAATACTTTAACACTCGACCCTTGTCATATATTCCATGCACCGCACTGGATAGATATCATATTCATGGAATACGATTCACTTTCAAGATGCCTTGGTGGTGAAATGGTAGACACGCGAGACTTAAAATCTCGTGCTAAAAAGCGTGGAGGTTCGAGTCCTCTTCAAGACATAATATTAAATATTGAGAATGCTCATTGACTTGGAATAAGTTCGGCAGAATCAATTTGATCATATCTTTTGTTTTGATAAGTTCTTCAAGAAATCAATGAAGACTACCTTCAAATCCCATAACATGGTTTTCTTACTCTACACGATTGAAATTCAGGTAGTTCTCATTCTGATCCGCTTGATCTTCTTCACCTTCATATACTTCTCTAACGGAGCCTTCACATTCCAGTCAACAAAACCAGAAACAGGGTATTAAGAAAAGAAAAAACTAGTAAGGGGTATTTTTGGAATAAACAGCAAAGGGAGTACAGTTTACAAAAAGAGGAGTGCAAATTTCACTCCCCTTAAGGAAGTAGAAGACGAAGTATAAGAAAAAAAGAATGGAAAAAAAAACTGAGATATTTCACAACTGAAAATGTAATTACAAATTATTTGCTTTTATATATTTCTCAATACTAAACCTTAAATTAAGGTCCTTAATTACTTGATATATCGTTATTATTGAAAGCTGAAGCGTTGATTGATTAGATTATCTGTCATTATATCGAACTCATGAAATAGAAGCTAGCTCAATTCTTGAACCCATGACATTATATCAAACTAATTCAATCACTTATTAGATTCAAAACCAATTAATATTATAACAAAACAACACGAGCTTAATTGTTATATGTAACCCCAAATGCAATCCCAATCGGAATGGGGTTGGGGTCCAACGTGGTTGGAGTTGGAGAAGGGTGGTTGCTTGACCTATTTTGGGCTGGAGATGGGAGGACTTACATGTCTCATCTGGGTAGGGTGGTTGGTGGTAACTGGCTGGGGGCATCCAGTTTGGTGGTGTGCTGACAAAGGTGACCTAACGATGGTGGTGATGCGATAGGAAGAAGGTGGTGGCTGCACATGATTTAGGCTGGTTTGCAAGTTGACTATGATCCTCTTGCTATCTGGGCATGTGTTTGGGTTTTGAGCCCATTTTTGGACTCTGCCATGGCTGTTTTTTTTTATTTACAGTTTTTAATTATCTAAGTTGTTTAGTTTTGTTGCGCTTTTTGCAAGTAATAAGTTCCTATAATTGTAGTATAGGCTTAGTTTGGCCACATACCTATGTGTGCACCAGTGACGGAGCCAGAATTTCATATGAAGTGGGACACTTAGAAATTTTAGAAAAAAAGAATAAATTTGAATTTAAAATATATATCAAAACTTTAATTAAAAATAAAAAATTAAATAAAATTAAGGTAAGATTAATATTTTTTTAAGTTATTTATTTTATGAATAAAATTTATAGCTTCATGCATGATTCGAACCAGAGACCAGCTGCAGAAACCATGCATACTTTGCCACTACACCAAGTCGGCTGGCAATGACTTTCTAAAAACTTCAAACTACTTATACATTTTGCATGTACAAAAAAAAATATATATATATATATATATAAAATTTGAGTGGGGCACGGGACCCACTGGGTCCCCACATGGCTCCGCCCCGGATGTGCACTCAAAGTGCATTATCCTCCCTTGGTAGGCAGCGAGTCCCTTACTTCATCAAATGGTTGCAAACGCTTGGTGGCAGGGTGAAACTAAGTGTCACTGGATATACAATCTGGTGCTTGTTAGAATGCATGATTTAAGATGAGACTCTTGTTATTATTTCCGAAAATTCTCTTGATGCGTTATCTAATCTAAGGTATAGGCATCATGTCCCCTCGTGTATTCAACGGTTTTATTAATCAAGAATTGAAGATAGCTGCATCGGCCCTTACTTAAAAAAAAAAAAATTGTTACATGTAACATTTCCACACATGATGTTAGACTTAACTTGTTTCTTTTATTTCATAATAGGATTTTGATATCTTCCTTTTCTAAATATTTTAACCGAATGACAATATAACACAGAGTAGGTGCAAATTATCTCATGACCACCCTTTCAATATCACCATCCTGTTTCCCATGAGTGATTAAACTCCTCTCGACCTTTTGGAATGTTTTTGAGGTAAATTCCATCGTCTTTCGCGATCCAAAAGCATTCTTTATATTTGCATCTATATCGAAGCCAATGTTTTTTACTCTCCGGCCAAAACACATCAAACACAGTGTGTTGATGGTCGGTACGGAAGTAGCAATTGAAACGTGTTGTCCCCAGGTAGTTGATCTTAAAATGCCAGTTGAATCCGAAACCTGGAGTAAGTGTATGCGTGCCCAGATCGTCGTCTTTGCACTTACAATGAATCTCCAAGTATGGGTGCCCAGATCGTCATCTTTGGACTTACAATGAATCTCCAATGCTCTATGTGCACCCAATCTGTTCACGATGTACACATGCCATGGGATCAATACCCAATCAATCTCGGCAGAGTTTCCGGGAGACGGGATATTCAGAGCTAAAGCTGCACACAGAAAGAAAAGGGCATGGTGTTTGAAAGCACTCATTTTTTTCTCTCAGCTGAAGCTGACTATAATGTGATGTGAATTGGGACTCAATTCCTTCACGATTTTAAATTTTTTATAGCCTAATCATTGTGCTAAAGGGAGGGGGTTTTCTATAGTACTTAGATGTTTATCATACACTCATTTACATCTAATTGAACCAAAATGACAATTTAGTTGAACCAAATTTACAACATTGACAACAAAGTTATCACATTTGTTTTACACATTTACATAGAATTGAACTAAGTTACCACATCGACAACAATTTATTCATAAACTTGTAAAATATCGTAGGTAGAGTAATTACCTCTAATAGAATTAAAATTACCCAAAAAATAACTCTTATTTACCACAATGACAACAAAATTGTTGTCAGATCTGTAAATGAGTGTATCACATACATGCAGGTACTGTAAAATTTCCCCTAAAGGAGATTGTAGTCTTCATCGAATTAAATGTGCTATCTAGGATGATAAAGGAGCTACACCTAAGGATAGAGCTAACCGTAAGTATTTAATTGAAGGCAATGCTTTCGAGTTTTGACAATCCATTGAAAAGAAAATAATTTTTCCTTTTGGCTTGATGTGAAAAAGACTAGCACCAGCTAGAGAGAAAAGCCCTTGGGAAAACTTAAATGAAAATTGTCACAAATGAAGGCGTTGAGAGCACTGAGGTATACCCTTTATGTTCCAAATGCGACTTATGCGTCCTAGGACAATGTCTGATCTTTGCCTAACCGTTATCTATGAAATTTGCAATCTGTGGTGGAGCCATGGACAAAAAGATTTCATAGGTTTTGATCTTCATGCTGTTCATGCTTGCAGTGGAACAGAATGCTCGGGGAGAGCACAAGATGATGGAATTTACAAGTATAATTTTCGACCAAACATTATGTTCTCAAATATAGTTGGGAACCATGAAAGTGGTGATATATATGGTGCAAGTGGGCCGGTGCAACTACCAAAGAATCAAATTGTATTGATCATCAGAATCTCTAATTGCTTGTTATTATCTTACTTTTTTTTTTTTAATAAACAACTTAAAATACAACAACTAATCTATTCTGAATCGAACTCACGATTTCTCACTTACAAAGGGAAAACTTATGTCACTAGACCAAATAATATTTTGTTCCTCATTTTTCCAACATTAATCATTAAGGATATATTCCTTTGAGGAATTTGGAAATTATCTCAGGTCTTGTTGGTTGGTTCTCTTTCCAATTACAAACGACGATACTTGTATTCATTTCTGAGATGTGGTATTCTATTTGTACCACAATTGTGTGTGTTGACAAACAAATACTAGACCATAAGTATATCTAGCGAACATCAACATAATATAAGAAGAAATATTTGCCATATTTTTTAGAAAATTGATGCATGTGGAAGTCTTGATCAATGAAATAATACCAAAAGAAAAAAAAAATATCTAAAAGCAATTGCAAATCACAAACCCCAAAATCTAAGAAAAATGCATATTGTTTTATTTTTGAGATTGGAGGTTAAACACAATCAACAATAATATTTTTATTTTTCCCATTTATGTGGTTGGACATATTTATGTTGTCCCGAATCATACAAGTAAATTCCATCATCTGCCATTTTCAACAACTCGCAATATCCACCAGTCGAATCATCGCAAGAATTTGTCATCGTACGATCTTTAGCACTGAAAACGTCAGAAGTTAGGTGTCCACTGCTCCACCACATGCATGTTGCAAAAGAAAAGAGTTGTACCCCAAAAGTTCCTTTGAAAGTGCCAATGAAACTCCTCATTCATTGGGATATCATGAAACCCTAAATCGTCGTCCTTGGATTGGCAATGAGCATGAAGAACCTTATTGTTTCCCAAGCCATTTACGATGAATACCGTGTACTCCCCCAGCCAACCATGGGGGACTCATGGTTGGCTGAGGCAGATAAGTAAGATAAGCAGTAGCACAGAAATGTTCATATTCGGCTTCATTTCTAGATCTGTGAGTGCGTAGCTGCTGCAAATTTGGTTGAGTAATACATTTCTAATTCCCTATACGGGGTTTAAATAGGCATCAACGTATATATCCATCCTGGACATTTTACTATATTCATTGTACCACTTAACAAATTCAAAATAAAATTGCAAAATGCATGCATATTTGCTTCTAAAAATAAAAGGAAAGTTTTTAATTGTGAGACCAATTAAACTTGGAAGTAAAAGGAAATAGAAAATTGAAATTAAGGAGTTGGCAATTTATCCAATTAGTCGGATTCGACTAAATCCTTCAGCAATAAATGCATTAATTCCCCTTTCAAAAACAAAAAAAGGCATTAATTCAACTATTCAAGAAATATTTTGTTGGAAACTTCAATTTAATTGTACCATAAACGAAACTATGAGTATAGAAAGACTTCAAACTATTTTCGTAGATGACTCATCTAGCACAGAGTCTTAGGGTTTTGGAGCGAAAAGCGGCGGCGGCAATCTTCCGTTTGCCGTCTGTTGTCTGGTATCGACGAGGCTTTGTCGGGGGTCGTGTAACGTGGGAGCCAAGGCTCAACGCGGTGTAGAAGAGAACAAGATCGAGACGAGGTCTCTTGACTTGTTTTTGGTTTTTTGGCGCACAGATCGATGTCGAAGCAGGTGATCGACATCGAGTGCAGATCAAGCGGTGTGCTTCGATAAGAGTTCTTTGTCAGTAAGGCATGAGAAGGTGATAAAGGTCGAGGAAGCTGGATTTGACTTGGATCACTGATCGATGCCTGATGGAAGGGTGGTACTACCGGCCACTGGACCTGGCGGCGGTAGAGGTGACCCGATATCAGAGGGTTGGGCTTCCCCCTTTTAATCGGGTTTGGGCTTGGGTCATTGGGCCTAGGCTCAAACTTGGACTGAGGAGTGTTTGGGCTTTGGGGCCTAGGCTTGAGTTCAAGCTTGGGCTATAAGAGTCTACTACAGTGGAAAAAGAAGAGCAAAACCAACTTGATGCCAAGGTTGTTGGCTCCTGAAGAGGTTGAGGATGGTGCTGGCTCCAACCCTACGGGGATGGAGCTAGCATTTTCTTAAGTCTCTCTGCTATTAGACATCTGAGTACAAGCCTTCTAAAGTTAGAGTAATCTCTATGAGTTTTTCTAAGATGTTTCTAGTTGTTATTTGTACCACAATTGCGTGTTGGTAGATTAGACTAGATGAATGATTTTTCCTTAGGAAAGCGAGGTTGTTCTTGCTTGTTTTAAGCTTGCTTTCAAGCGAGTGTCTCTTTAGACTTTAAAGAGTTTAGTTTGGCTTAAATAGGTTATCTGATTTTTTTTTCTTTTTCTGGATTTTCTTATGTAAGTTTCTGTTACACTCTGGCTTGTTTTTTATGACTTGATTATTAATGATTCCTATTAAAAAAAAATAAAATAAACGAAACTATGAGTTCATTTCTCAATTAAGAGTGATATGGAGTGTGTGTAATCCTATGGAACCTATTGTTTTAGATTTAATTTTGTTCTTATTTGATCCAAAGCTATAACTTGATCATCTGTAAGAACAAGGAACCTAAGGCTAGCATTATTTTCACCTTTTGTTTTGAAGAATATGATAATTTTTTTTATTGATAAATGGAATCATATATAATGATTTATCTACGTGAGGTTGACAAAAACACCAGTATCTAAACAATTCAACCTTTAAAAGAAATAATGAAGCACATCTGAACAACGTTCAACACCATCCTTGACGTAACAACCCCTGACGTCATATCTTAACAAAAATCGAGCTTGGTGCTGTTGCAAAAACCTAAACGTAACCTTCTTCACGAGAGTTTCGTTCCCTCAACAAAGAAAAATGCAAACTCAAGAATTGCCCAGACCAGGCCCAAAATAAGGTCCCGAAACCAAACAGACCTTGAAGGCTTGAACCCAGACCCAACTGAGTACCCCGGCCCAACTAAAGTTGCTATGGGCACCCACCCATCCGTGCACCACTTCCACAGTGGTGCCTCCGTCGCCAACATCGGAGCCACGGTCAGCGCCGCCATAGTCACAGCCGCTGCTCCCGTCTTTGAGTCCGCCGCTAACAGAAGCCGATCTCCAACAACAAGCACAGCACGATCTGGGATTCCGCCGCCAAAATTAACCTTGCTGATGTAGCCGAGGACAATCAGAAAGAGAACTAGGAACCCCGTTCCTACCACATTGAACCTATGACGACGGCGAACTCATCCACCGCCGGAAATCTCCTCAGTGTACCACATCTTAGCTTCTTAAAATGCAATAATTTGTCAATTCTAACTAACGGTATGTTTTGATAAGCCAATTCAAAGCGAAAGGTGAAACACTTAATTAGTGGGTTTTACTTTTACATATTAGCTAAGAAGTAAAGTTTGTTGATGGGGAGGAATTGGGTACGCAAGGGGATGATTACCCCGGTCTGCCATATTCTTCCTCAAAATGGTAATCAGTCAATTTGGAATTCTGCTTTTGATCGAATGTGATATTAAGGTCGGTTGAGTTTTCTTTGAAGTTCTGAGAATCGCAATGCGTAATTTAGCGTTTGGAAAATGTTGTGTTGTTACCCTCATTGGAAATGCATTGAAAGTTCAGTTGGCAGATTATTTGATTCTAATGAAATTGGATGTTCACAGTTGATTAACGTTAAGAGAGTTATGGCCAATTTTGAGCCTAGTTTGCTGCATACAACAATCTCTATTCACCTTGGTTGGCATTTGGCAGCAGACTATACAAACAGTATAGTTGTTGAGAATGAAGTTGAATTTGGACTATGTATATCGAAGTTGGTCAAATAACACAAAATATTTTCTTGGTCGAATTTTATTATGGGTGTCCTTAGTAAATTGTGGATTACAATTAATGAGTAAAGCAATGTGGTTCGGAAATAATAATTGCATTCGATAAGATTTATCGAGTGTTATTGAATTTTGGATTTTAGTAGCACTCGGAAATATTGTCAGACTTAGGAACTCCAATTATCCGTGAAAGTGAGCTTACTCGGAAGGGTGGATCAGAGTTGGCCTAGGAGAGCAAATGGAACCAAATATGTGATATTAGGTAAAGGACTCTAGACTTGTCTCAGTTAGTGATTTTTTGTTTTCTAATGTGTATGTATGAGTAGTTTTATTTCAAATTTTGTATTGGACTCATCCAAAGTGTTCAAATTTTCATTATTTTGCCTTACGGGCTTTTATCAGCTCTATTCGGCATTCATCGATCACTTCTCCTATTTATAAAACTTTTTACTTTTCTTCTTCTCAAAGTTCAGAATATATAGTCCATCGTCCCTAGTAGCCCAATTGGATGTATCTCGGGCAAACAATGAACTGGCAGCCTAGAACACCATGTAGTTACCACCATGTTTGGTCGGTATCTGATTCCCAACTTAATTCACACAAGATTTATGCGTCATACCAACTCCAAGCCTTGTAATCCACGGTGTAAGCCTCCCCACTCTTGACCACATGACACCGAAATGAATTTGAGAACAATCTGCGTATTTACAATGAACCTTTAATTTGTGCCCTCCACTGAACTAATTTTGAATGCGAAACCTGATAAAAAAAAAAAATACCACAATGCATGAAAGCAAAAACACATTGTGTCAAAACAAGTGTTAAAAGTGCAAGAAAGAACATGGCCTGGTTGAAAATGCAGATTCTTATGGTTATCAAAATATGTGTGTATGCTTCTAGTTTAAAACTTTTTAGTCAGCTTTCAACTTTGACAGTAAAATTGCATAATCAGAGGTCAGAGGGTCAATCAAACACTTAAATTACCAAACTTGCTGTTTGAGCCCAAAAGTAATTTTGGCAATATCCTAAAGAGAATTTAGAAATACGGGCTGATACCTGTGGCCCAAAAATAAGTCTACCACGGTTTCGGGTTACAGTTTCGTCCATTCGCTTAGCGAAAAGAATGTTTTTTGATACACCTAGGACATGGATTCTATATGAACCAATGGATCGTGACAAGTCGTTACTACTAGCAATGACTTCCTCTTTCATTACTTCATCCTTTCCATATCCCTCTCCCTTGTTCTCGGTTACTCATCAAATGGCACTCAGTTCATATCTTTAAGTTCGATCATTGACAAGGTTCAAAGAAAGGGTGGGCCATTGAAAAATAATAGATTCAAAACCAGAATGCTAGCAGATGGCGGGCCTCCGCTTTTCTTTTCATTAAATAAATTGGCCGGAAGCAAATGAAGGCCTTGTTAAAAAGACAAAAAAGGGGGTGTCAGTTAGAAAGGTTCTTACAATGTTCGTTCAATCAAGCAGCATTCTTTGAAATTATTCCATCGAACGTTTTCCCTCCGGAATCTGCGAGGAAAACGAGCCCTTGTAGGATTCAAGTAGTAGAGACCAATTAGGAATCTTCATTTAATATTAATCCTTCTATGGTAAGGAACTACAGAAACCCTAGGTATATATACCAAGTTTCAAGGGACAACAAGAGACAACCTGTCAATCAACTAATCTCTTAGATTATCCAAAGTCTCTCTGTGGAGCAATCTACTTTCAACCTAGTTGAAACTGGTAAAGCTAAAGTCAAGCTTTAGCAAAACCCTTGATTTCTCCTACTTCCCAGTGATTGCTTTCTTCAACCTACAATGTTGAGTATCGATTCGGTGACACAGAAGATTACAACAAAAATCCTTATTCTGTTAAGACCTAGAAAAGAACCTTGTGACGAGGTTATGCTCTCCTCGTCCACAGAAGTTGAAGAAGAAGTCAGGTCAAGGGACGTCCCGTCGATCACACCCCACAATGTTGGCACACTCGCTCAATCACACTAGCAAAAAGAGATTGTTTGCTAGCCCAAACTAGGCTGAAGCCAAAGACTTGTAAAGTTAATATATCCAGAGACAAATAATAGAAATGAATCGTTCTATAGAAAGAGATAAATTTACGACAAAAGATAATAAAATTAATTATAACAAACACTAAAAATTCATATAAAATTTACAATACCTATTTGTATATATATTCTTCAGGCATAAATATCAGAAATACAAGGCTCACTAGCCACCGAAAAAATCACCAGTAACGCTTGGACATGGTTTCGATATCTTACACATGTGGTATTAGGATGCTCAACCTTCTCACATTGGAAATGAGGGGAACTTCACTCCCCAAACTCATTATAAAAGAACATCTCCATTGCCATCTCAAGGTAACTAGTTACTATCTCTTTCCTAATTGTCAACATCTTATAACGATCCTGACTTAAGTATCAGAGAGTTGAACTCTGGCAAACTAGGTCTTTCCTTTGACCTTTGTTCATCTTACAAGATTTGGCAAGGAGCGATAGTGATAGTTACGCATCAACCTGTGGATCTATGGTCATATTACCTTGATTATTCTACAAAAACAATACCAGATCGTATTTTGTAAAACTGTGGTCCAATAATTGTTAGGTTATTAAGGTGTTTTTAACTTCAATCCGCCTTTTTTCTTTTTGGTCAGGTATTAGACTAGAAATGCATTTGAGTAACCAAAAGAAGGAAAATTATTGCCTTATCCTCTTAACCCATAATTAAGACTAGGTTTAGGGTTTAGTAATATTAATTTAGCATCTTGTTGGAGAGCTGAAGGTTACTTTCTCTCAAGTAATAGGAGAGAAAGCAATATAACAGTTCGAGTGTTATCAAATCCATGAATAAATATAGGAATTTGACATCTTCTGTAGTTCCGTTTGTTACATTTAGCCAATATTTTAAGCAATATAGTGGAGCTTGCTACATTTCAACACAATGTTTTAGGCCGATATTGTTCTTTTATTTCTTCACAAATTTAGGAAGTTGACATGTTCCTTTACAATCGATCTTTAAAAATATATTAAAGGAACATGTCAAATTCCTAAATTTGTGTCTTAACATATTAAAGGAACATGTTCCTTTACCATCATGTTTCCCATGGATGAATACGCTCGTCACAATTTTCCGGAATGTTTTTGAGGTAAATCCCATCATCTTTCGCAATCCAAAAACATGCTTTCCAGTTGCAATGGGTTCGAAGCCACATATGTTTACTCTCCTTCCAAAACACATCAAACAAAGCGTGTTGTTTGTCTGCATGGAAGTAGCAAGTGAAACGCGTTGTCCCGGGCAAGTTGACATGGAAATACCAGTTGAAGTCGCCACCAGGATAAAGAGTATGGGTTCCAAGATCATTGAGGTCGGACCAACAATGGACAACCAATGCTCTTTGTCCACTGAAACCATTAACGACGTGCACATGCTAGTCGGTGGGATCAAAACCGGGCCATTTGGCAGAGGATTCCGGGCAGATACTCAGGGCTAAAGCTGCACACAAATAGAAAATGACAATGCCTTTGATAGCTCTCATTCTTGTTTTTGGGGAGCTAGCTGGCTGACTTGATAAGATATGAATTATCAATTTCATGATTTTTTTTATAGGAAAATTCTAGTGATGTATTATCTAGCGCCCAAGGAAAAAGCTTATCGTATTTAATTAATGAAAGGCTATTAATGCTTTCTGTTTAAGAACAAGATAAATTGACACACAGAAAGAGAGAGTAATATTTCAGAGAGAATTGAGATTTCTAGTGTGTTTATTCATCTCATACAAAGGGGCATTTATAGGAATACATTTGAAGTGTGAAAGCTCAAAGAGAAAACCAAAATGATAACCATCTTGATGATGATTTTCTGCCATGCTTGTTACCTTTTGGCAAAGCATGTTTCATAAGTCTTCATACACTCAAGTACCTATGATTATACACTCAAGTACCTATCTAAATACTTTACGTATTTGTTACATGATATAGACATACATAGTATTTATACATTTATACAACAACACTCCCCCTTGGATATTTCATGTTCAATAGTCTTGTGTTGGTGGTGCACTTCGAAGTTGCCTGGTTAAAAACCTTGCCAAGTAATAAAACCCTGTGGGAAAAACAACCTTGGTCGAAAGGGAAAATGAGCACAACGCGCGTTGAGAGTGAAGTATGTTTCTGGATACTCCCCCTGATTTAGACTCCCCTTGAAGATCGTGGGAGTTCAGATATCCTCCTCAATCCGATGCTCCTTACATGTTTCTCGAAAGGGGATTTTGGTAGTGACTTAGTAAATAAGTCAGCTACATTATCTTCTGATCGGATTTGATTTACTTTAATATTTAGAAGTGTTTGTTGTTGTTGATTGTAGAAGAATTTCGGTGATATATGCTTGGTATTGTCGCCTTTGATGAAACCTAATTTCATTTGCTCAATACAAGCTGCATTATCCTCGTAAATGCATGTAGGTTCATTTGTGGTAAATTTCAAACCACAAGTTCCTCGAATGTGTCTATTTATAGACCTTAGCCATATGCACTCACGCACGGCTTCATGTAGTGCAATAATCTCTGCATGATTTGAGGAAGTAGCAACAATAGTCTATTTTATAGATCTCCAAGATATCGCGGTACTTTCCATGGTAAAGACATAACCTGTTTGGGAGCGACCTTTGTGAGGGTTAGAGAGATACCCTGCATCAGCAAAGCCCGTCAGAACATCATTATCATTTTGATGGAGGGAAGTAGGAGAACGTCGGTCACTATGGATAGTGTTGCCGGCGTTCTCATTTCTTTTCTCTCTGTAGGGATAGAACAAGCCTATATCGATCATACCCTTTAGGTATCGAAGGATTGTCTTTATACCAATCCAATGGCGGCGTGTTGGCGCAGAACTATGTCAAGCTAACAAGTTTACTGCAAATGAGATATCCGGTCTTGTGCATTGAGCTAAATACAATAATGTGCCTATCGCACTTAGGTATGGTATTTCAGCTTCTAATAAATCTTCGTCCTCATCTCTTGAACGAAACAGATCTTTCATGGGCTCAAGACTACGGTTGATCATGGGAGTACACACAAGCTTTGCTTTATCTTCATTAAAGCGCCTTAGTAACTTTTGAGTATATGCTGACTGATGGATCATAATCCCATCATTACGGTGCTCGAGTTCTATTCCGAGACAAAACCGCGTTTTCCCGAGATATTTCATCTCAAATTCTGATTTCAAATATGTAGCAGTTTCTTTTAACTCATCTAGAATTCCAATTAGGTTCATGTCATCGACATAAACTGCTATAATTGCAAATCCGGATCTTGTCCTCTTAATGAACACGCAATGGCATATTTCATTGTTAACATATCCCTTCCCAATCAAGTAGTCACTTAGACGGTTATACCACATCCGTCCGGATTGTTTCAATCCATATAGTGAGCGTCTTAATTTTATTGAAAACGCACTCCGTGGTTTAGAGCCACTTGATTTGGGTAATTGAAGTCCATCTGGAACCTTCATATATATCTCTGAATCTAGATCCCCATAGAGATATGCTGTAACCACATCCATGAGCTGCATGTCAAGTTTTTTGGAAACTACCAAACTGACAAGGTAGCCGAACGTTATAACGTCCATTACGGGAGAATATGTCTCTCGTAGTCGATTCCAGGGCGTTGTGAGAAACCTTGCGCCACAAGGCGGGCTTTGTATCTAGCAACCTCATTTTTCTCATTACGCTTTCTAACAAAGACCCATTTATGGCCAACATGTTTTATATTTGGTGGTGTCAGCGTTATAGACCCAAATACCTGTCTCTTTGTTAGTGAATCCAATTCAGTCTGGATCGCATTTTTCCATTTGGACCAATCTGCTCTTCGTTGATATTCTTCAACGGAGCGAGGTTCGATATCATCGTATTCTATAATTCTTTTTGCAATATGATATGCAAACGCATCATCAATAGCCATAGAATTTCTGTCCATAATTACATGTATACTAGTGTAATTCATGGAGATATCTCTATTATCTGGAATTGGTTCTACTATTGGAGCGTCCTCCAATGATGTCTCTTGAACATAACCATAATCCGGAATTTTTTCATGAGATGGATTATTTGTATCGATGATTAATGGATTATTTTGTGTCAAGCTCGCTTTCTTTCTTGGGCGAGAATCCATCGAACCTATAAGCCTCCCTCGCTTTCTGGCAGGAGCCATGGGTCTAGCCACTGCATCACCCATAGAGGGGATGTCATGTCCTTTAGTTTTAGGGACATCAATCCTTGCAGGTACGTTTGCAGCAGGTATGTGTGATCTTGTCACTTTAGCGATATCAGAAAAAGCATCAGGCATTGATTCTGCTACGTTATGAAGATCGAGAATCCTCCGCACTTCTATTTCAGACTGTGTGGTTCAGGGATCAAGATGAGACAAAGTGGGGACAGACCACGACAATTCCTGTCTTTTCTGTTGAACATTAGTGTTCTTGTCTCCCCCTAATGACGGGAAGACTGTCTCATCAAAGTGACAATCCGCAAATCTAGCGGTAAATAGATCACCTGTCAAGGGTTCTATGTAGCGGATAATGCTTGGAGTATCATATCCAACATAAAGGCCTAAGTGTCTTTGAGGACCCATTTTGGTGCGTTGTGGCGGCACAATTGGCACATAGACTGCACACCCAAATATGCGTAAGTGTGAGACATCAGGCTCATACCCAGTTACCATTTGGGACACGGAAAATGGTTGGGTGGCAGTGGGTCTCAGACGAATAAGCACAGCTGCATGTAATATTGCATAGCCCCAAGCAGAAATAGGGAGATTGGTGCGCATAATCAATGCCCTGGCAACCATTTGAAGTCTTTTAATAGTAGCTTCTGCGAGTCCATTTTGGGTGTGTACATGAGGGACAGGGTGTTCGACCTCAATCCCAATGTACATGCAATAATCATCAAAGGTTCTTGATGTAAATTCTCCAGTATTGTCAAGACTAATTGACTTAATAGGATGATCAGGGTGGTGAGCCCTTAACTTAATGATCTGTGCTAGGAGTTTAGCAAATGCAGCATTTCTTGTGGATAAGAGCATGACATGTGACCAACGTGTCGATGCATCAACCAACACCATAAAATATCTGAATGGTCCGCAAGTTGGTTGGATAGGTCCACAAATATCACCTTGTATTCTTTGTAAGAATGGTATATTTTCTTTAGTGTCCTTTGCATAGGATGGTCTTGATCCTACCTTTGCTAAAGAGCAAGCTTTGCAAAGCGAATGATATGCTTTAGAAGTAACTCTTTGGACCAATGTTTGGTTCGTACTTCTTTTCGTTTTGAAGAATGGATGTCCGTGTGAAGTTTTTAATATACGGAGCATCATGCCACGACCTGGATGTCCCAAACGGTCGTGCCAAAGATTGTATGTGTCAGGATCCCATAAATTGTCATTCATGGCATGGTTGGATTCAATGACTCTAATAGTGGTTGCATACAATCCACTAGAGCTACACATAAGTTTCTCTAAAATTCGTGTATTTCCGTAGTTTTTAGAGGTGATGCAAAGGAACTCTTATCCATTCTCACAATGTGTTTCCACATGAACATCATTGGCTCTTATGTCTTTGAAGCTTAATAGGGTCCTTCCGGCCCTTGGAGCATATAGAGCTTCGGCGACATTAACATTTGTGCCATTTGGTAACAAAAATTGAGCTGGTCCTCGACCATGAATCAATTGTGATGGTCCTGCCATCGTTGTTACTGAGGATCGACTATGTGTCATCCATAAAAATAATTGCATATGTCGCAATATAGTATGTGTGATGCCACTATCAAGAAGGCATTCCAATTCTCCGAAAAACATACTTGAAATAGTGTTGCCGGAAATTTTTGACGAGAAAAATTATCGGAGGTGATCGGAAGGATCGTTGGAAAAAGTCGAGAAAAATCGTCCAAAAATTTGCCGGAAAAGTCACAGGAAAAGTGTCGAAAAGTCGCCGGAAAAGTTGTCGGAAAGTCGCCGCGCAAATCTGTCGACAAATGTGTCGGCAGCTGCTCAGCAGCTTCTCGGCAGCTGTTGCATAGCGTCTCGGCAGCACCTCGACAGCACTCGGCAGCACCCCGGCAGAGTTCGGTTCGGGTTTTCTGCTTCCGGCGGCCAGTTCAGGTAGTTTCCGACCGGTTCCGGCGATTCTGAGACCGGTTCCGGGCTTCTTGAATCAAGGGCTTTGATATGAGCTAGGGTTTGGGGATTTTTTGTAGGTTTGGAAAAATGACTTCGATCGATGATGAACTCTTCTTTCGTCAATTTTCGATTCTAATTCTAGAGCAACTTCGTGCTGATAACGTGTTTAAGAACAGGATAAATTGACACACAGAAAGAGAGAGTAATATTTCAGAGTGAATTGAGATTTCTAGTGTGTTTATTCATCTCATACAAAGGGGTATTCATAGGAATACATTTGAAGTGTGAAAGCTCAAAGAGAAAACCAAAATGATAACCATCTTGATGATGATTTTCTGTCATGCTTGTTGCCCTTTGGCAAAGCATGTTACATAAGTCTTCATACACTCAAGTACCTATGATTATACACTCAAGTACCTATCTAAATACTTTACGTATTTATTACATGATATAGACATACATAGTATTTATACATTTATACTACAACACTTTCCATTCCTTAAAAGGAGATAACCATTTAACAAGAGAAATCTAATCCGGTACACAAGAGAACATTGGTGTAATGTCCCATGCTTTGCCGCGGACTTTGTTGTTGCTAACAAATTACAACCATGAAAAACATAACTGAAATTGACTTCATTCTTGATGAAAGTGGGAAATAAAGAAAGATAAAGTTGACTATTCTCGAAAAGAGCATTGAAGGTTACCTATATATAATGCGTGCTAGGTTCAAAGCATTGTCGAAATTAAACTAAAAGCTATTAATCTTAATGATAGTTAAGTATTCTACTATTGGAAATTATGAATGTTGTTTGGAGAAAGGCTAATAGCTTATCAGTCTGTGAAGCCTTTTCACCAGCTTGAGGATATGATCTGCGAAAGCAATAAGAAAAGCTACATTGGCTTCAATCTGGACATATGCACAGAGCTAAGTGAAAAACGAATATGAAAAAAAAGAACAGTGTGGTCTACAATGTTTAGTGCAGAAGCTAGGAAAAGGGATAATCACTTATGCCACTCAAATAATTCAAAAGACTCCTGGCTTTTTTTGCATTCAAGCACTTGATGATGTCTTATAGTTTCTTAACTCGAATCCATCTCCATCAGTCTAGGTCTCATAGATATGAGTAGATATAACAATCTGAAGTCTTGTGATAATTTAGTAAAAGCTAGCTAGGGCGATGGCAGCTTGTTAAAACTGTTTCCAATTAGTTGTCCATTTCAATTCCTAGGTTTGTGTTTCTCCAAAATGAGAACATCAATATATCATTGAAAACAAATTAGAAAACAAATCAAATCTTAACAGTGCTCATGATCTAAAAGCAATTGACCACACTGAGTCTTTGCCATGCAATTTACTTCTCAAGTTCAGTATGTTGATAAGTTACCCTACTTCTTGCATAACTTTGGGAGAGGCTGAAACCTTTATGCACTGTAAAAATTTTAAATATATGCGGGAGAACACAACAAATTCTCGACCGAAGTAGAAGAAAACAAAATCAAAGTAAATAGCTGGAAAAAGGCACCAGATTTTATCTCGGTTTGTTGGCACCCTCCTCCGCATGGTTGGCTAAAAGTGAATATTGATGGCTCTTTTAAGGGGCTCAAACAACTGGCTTTGGAGGAGTATTCAGAGACAACGATGGTCTATTTCAGGATGCTTTTTCTCACAAGGTTCATGCTCACAATGCAGTAGAGACTGAAATTTTAGTAGTAATTGAAGCACTCATTGTAGCCAAGGCACGTGGATGGATTCAGATTTGACTTGAGACGGATTCAGCTCTTGTGCACTATTTCAAGCTGCCTGATTTGGTTCCTTGGAAGCTGAAAGTGTCGTGGTTAAATTGCACGGTTTTCATCTTAGCCATTCAATTTCAGGTCATACACATTTTCAGAGAAGGTAGTGTTTTAACTGACAAGCTTGCAGATTATGGGCCTAATAATATTGGTTATGTTTGGTCGCTCAGGCTACCTAGTTTTGGTACTAGCATTTATAGTAGGGAGCTTAGTATGCGTACTACTTTTCGTTTTACTTAGTCCTTTTGTTTTTTCTTGTAAATTTGTTGGTTTCAATAGGATCTTGTCCTTGTTCCATGGAAGTGGTTTTGGCTTAGTTCCCCCTTCCTTTTGTACCTTTTTTCTCTATCAATAAAATTTCGAATAAGGGCACTGAGTTAAGCCTTATCTAGCTTCCATAAAAAAAAAAAAATATATATATATATATATAGCGGGAAAAGGGGAGAAGTATTGTAGACAATAGTCACCCTTGCTCATAAAGCTTTATCATTGTCATGATTTTTAAATTTAAAATAAGTTAAAAAAAATATCTGAGATTGGCAAAAACTTGCTGGAAGGAAGTAAGCAAGTGCATTTTACTTTCTGGGATACATAATTAAGATGTTTAATTTTTTAGCCAAGTTGTTACATGTTTACTTTCAGAGACTGAAAACAGACTCTGAATGGTAAGATAGTAATTTGTGGAAAAAAGGAGGGTAAAATGGTCCTTCAATAGAATTGGCTCGGCTTGAGCCGGCACTGTTATTGAGCCGATCAACAATGTGGTATGCTTTAATATATAGTATAATGATATTCTTATATACATTTGTTTATTGTAATATTTAAGTATTTTGTTTAAAGACAACTTTAAAGTAAATAATGCAATTCATTTTTTTGTTTGATTAAGGTATAGAACTATAGGATATGAACTTGCAATCTAATAAGAGGTGATGGGTTTCGCAAGCTCAGTGACCACAACACTGAACCTTCTCTCTAGCATCGACCAACAAGGCAACAACAATGAAGAATTAAGAGCATTATTAAGGCCAAGTAACTGCAAATACAATTTTTTTTTTTTGAAAGGACTGCAAATAGGGTTTAAATCAATTGGTAGATTTTGATTGACCCTTTCAACAAAGATTTGGTCATGCTAATGTCTATCCTCAATCCAAAATTGAAATGCAGGAAACAAAAGTGTTGCTGCCTTATTACATTTCTTATGGCTATATGTACAAATTCTAGTGATGTAATATATGGCATCTGATCACACAGAATTGCTTGGTTTGTGGAGGGCTGTTGTGCGGCTGTTGAGGAAGCATGGTTTGGTCGGTTCAATTGAAATGCAAGGTCAAAGTAGGTTTGGTGGGATTGGTTTGGCTGCGTTTGACGGGTCACCAAGATCTGGATTGATCTTTAAAGGCTACAGCAGTTTTGGAGGGGTTTGATAAAGTGGCTGGTGAGTATATGGATTTGGGGGAAACTTTGGGCGATCTGGAATTGATGATGTCCTGCGGGTATATGCTCAGATTGTTTGGTGGCTTGATTGATTTCAAGATGAGTCATTATTGAAGTCGAGCTTACCGGAGCTATGCACCCTGACTCTATTGCGGTTGAATCCGAGTTGCTGGAGCTGGCATCGTGGATGAGGAAAGTTGATAGCTGCAGTGTTTCTTGTCGTTTTGTTAGCTTCTTGAGGTTGGCTATAAGGATGTGTCGGGACTCTTGGTGATGGGAAGAGTTGGGCACCTATCGGCTCATGGTTTCTTTTTAACCGCTGGTTCTACATTTGGGGTATGAGTAGTTTCTCTTCTCTAGTGGAGTAATTGAGATTTTACAGAGTCATCCCTGTTATTGTAATTTCTTAGATTAATGAATTTATTTTATTCTTAAAAAATTGCTGAAGAGAAGAAGTAAAAATATTCTCACTTCCTCAATCAAAGCTCTCCTTCAGTCAACCAAGCAAGATCATGACTATTAAGATGGTGAATCATTACCAACGCATCCCCAGAATAATGTGACTTGCTGATAAACCTGCTTGGTAGATTGTTTCTGGAATAATGAGTGTGACAGTCTATTATATGGAACGTTCAAAAAGTTAATACATTAATTGCATAAATTGCCAAACTCGTATAGGAAATATATTCAGAAAAAAATAGAAATAAATCCTTTTATAGCAAAAGATAAAATATTTTGTTTCAAAAAAAGATAAAATATTTAGGACAAGAATGAAAGTAAAATTATAACAAATACTAAAACTTCATATAAAATTTACAATACCAAAACATGTTCTGTAATATAGTGGTCTAGTAATTGTTAGGTTCTTTTCAAAAAACAGAAAATTATAATTTTTTTTTAGTCATGTATCGAAGTAGAAATGCATTTGAGAAACCAAAAGAAGGAAAATTGCTGCCTTGTACTTTTCAATTTTTTTTTCAGCCTTATCCTCTCAACCCATAATTAAGACTAGATTTTGGGTTTCTTGTTGTAAAGCTTAAGGTTACTTTATCTTAATTAAGAGATAAATTAGCAGTTTGAGTGTTCTATTGAGCTCAAACAATTTCTGATTAGATTGAAATTGATGCGAGCGGAGCCAAATTCGTAACATTCAAAATTTCAACACAATATTTTAGGTCGAACTTGTTCTTTTATTTCATCATATATGTAGGAACTTGACAGCTTCCATTACAATCTTTAAACCATATATTAAGACAAAGAAAGTGCGAATTAAAACATTACCCCACTTTCAATATCACCGTCATGTTTCCCATGGATGAATAAGCTCGTCACGACTCGCTGGAATGTTTTTGAGGTAAATCCCATCGTCTTTCGCAATCCAAAAGCATGCTTTCCAGTCACATCTGGTCCGAAGCCACATATGTTTACTCTCCTTCCAAAACACATCAAACAAAGCGTGTTGTTTATCTGCGTGGAAGTCGCAAGTGAAGCGCGTTGTCCCCGGCAAGTTGACATGGAAATGCCAGTTGAAGTCACCACCAGGATAAAGAGTATGGGTGCCAAGATCATCGAGGTAGGACCAACAATGGACAACCAATGCTCTTTGTCCACCGAAACCGTTAACGACGTGCACATGCCAGTTGGTAGGATCAAGACCAGGCCATTTCGCGGAGGATTCCGGACAGATACTCAGGGCTAAAGCGGCACACAAATAGAAAACGACGATGCTTTTGAGAGCTCCCATTCTTGTTTCTTAGGAGCTAGTTGGTTGACTTGATAAGATATGAATTGGATCTCAATTCCATGATTTGTTTTTATAGGCAGATTTTGGTGATGTATTCATTGAATCAAATTAATGTGTAATCTGGAGCCTAAGGAAAAAGCTGGTCGTACTTAATTAATTAAAGGCAATTAATGCTTTTCATGCATACTTAAAAGGAGAAAACCGTTCTTTTTTTCAGTCAACAAGAAAAATGGAATATGACATGAGTAATGCTAAATAATTTAGATCAATAAAGCAATAATTCTTGGGTACACATATTAGGTCAACCTGCTCATTAACATTTCTCTCAATTATCCATTCATATTGTGACATTTGTACATTAACTGTTTTGGTGTTAACTTTGACTTTTTTTTTTAATAATAATACATGTATTATATGATGAGTGAATAATTGAGTGATGAGTGAATGAGTAGGTTCACCCAAAGAATGAACTCTAGTATTATCAATAGCTCCCCCAAGGATTAGGTCAAGGGTTAAATTTTGTCCGAGTGTTAGGGCCGGGGCTCCTACTCCATGTCCCCATAATTAATTAAGGAAGTAGAAGACGGAGTATATGAACAGAAAAAAGAATGAAAAAAAAAAAACGAGATATTTCACAACTGAGCGAAAATATAATTGCAAATTATTTGGACCTCAAAATTGGACTTTTAGAACAAGTAATTTTCATATTTTAGATCACAAATACACACACACACACGCCTTCTATGTTAAGGAGTTCCTTAACTTAACTTAAGGAACGGATTTCTATATTTTGATCACTTTTCTATCATATATTCACATCTTAACCGTACAGTTTTTAGATATATATGAGTAGATCACTTCTGTAAATTTAGGGCATCCAAAACTACAATTTACACGAACGGTTTAGGTTGGACAGATTCCATTCGTTCGTGTAAATTGCAGTTTTGAATGCCTTAACGATCATCAATTTGACTGAAAATTTGCAAAAGAGATCTATACATTAAGACCTAAAAACTGAATGGTTAAGATGTGAATATGTGATCGAAAAGTGGTCAAATAATAGAAATCCATTCCTTAAGCTAAGTTAAGGACCTCCTTAGCAGAGTAAGATTATATATATATATATATATATATATATATATATATATCCTATCTAGAGTGAGGCCTCACTCTGAAATTAAAGTGTGAGGTTGGAGTTTAGGGTCACTTTTCAGACTCATATCCATATCTCGACCGTTCAGTTTTTAGATATTAATGTATAGATCATCTCTGCAAAGTTTCAGCCAAATTGATGATGTTTAAGCTATCTAGCTCACTTCAACTAATGGACAAATTGAATCTGTCGACCAGAAACCTTACTAGTTTTAAGGCAGTTATTAATGCTAAAAACTAAACGGTCGAGATATGAATATAGATATGAGACCGAAAAGTGACCCTAAACTCCAACCTCACACGTTAATTTCAGAGTGAAGCCTCACTCTGGATATATATATATATATATACAGTCCTTCTTGGCTAAGGACGTCCTTAGTTTTTCTTAGGTACGGATTTCCGGTTTTAACCCACTTTTCGATCACATTTTCACATCTTAACAGTTCAGTTTTTAGGTCCTAATGTATAGATCACCTCTGAAAATTTTCAGCCAATTTGGTGATCGTTAAGACATCCAAAACTGCAATTTACCATTATAAATACGAACGGTTCCGGTTCGACAGATTCGGTCCGTTCGTGTAAATTGCAGTTTTGGATGTCTTAACGATCACCAAATTGGCTGAAATTTTGCAGGGGGGATCTATACATTAGGCTCTAAAAACTGAACGGTTAAGATGTGAAAATATGATCAGAAAGTGGGTGAAAACACCAAATCCGCACCTAAGAAAAACTAAGGACATCCTTACCTGAGAAAATCCTATATATATATATATATATCACTGTGCCAAAAAGTCCATCAGACGACAGAACACTTCTGTCGTCTGTTTTTCAGACGACATAAACAAATAAAAGTTTTGTGTCATATGATTTTTGCATTTTGGGACCAATGTGATCTGAAAAATAAAACAACTAGATTCCAATATTGTCACGCTCCGAATTTCAAAATAAAAATTCAAAATCCGAAACATGAATTACTACAACTTAAAATAACCATCTTGAAAATTTCTTTTCCTTAACAACCTCACCACACAATTTAATTTTAAAAACCAAATTTAGTCTCGGTTAATTATTACAACTCACTCACAAAATAAAATGTAAAGCTCTAAATGAGCATAACAATCTCACAACTCAAATGAAAAGCAAATAAATACCGCAATTCCTAAACAGCACGGTCACTTCCCTGGTTATCATGACCTGCAGGAATATCCGCTATACCATTTGAATAGTATACCGGGATTGCAACAACATAAAATTCGGTCAGCGTATAAAAGCTCGTATGAGTAAAAGAAAGAACAGTTGTTTAATTAAATCATATTTATTTTCACCCAAGTCAACACTCAACAATATCTACGTCCACAAGAAACCAACAATCACTAAATCACCAATCAACACAAAACCCTACTTCACATCTTTCTTCTCAAAACCCCGACATCGCATTTATACAAATACGGTATATGACAGATTAGAACTCTAACTGAATTGTAGCCCGTCACCTGACCTAGGTTATGGCATCCAACATATTTATCTTTATCGTATTTCATCAATATGTATACTTATATACATATTTAGAACGTCTGATAATTGTACATACTCAACCAATCGTATCCCATCATCCACTTAGGATTAGAGCGTCTGATTCTCCCATACCGGTCACTACGTTGACCTTAAATCCATAATGAGTACAACAATATGTTTTCACACAATGAAATCAACTCATCCAACATACATAATATTCTTATGAAATTTAAGCATTTGAAATATAATTCAAATTATCATTCCAACTCAATCATATCATCACTCAATAACACACCAATTAATATATATATTCCACGTAAATATATATATATATATACGTAATCATCCACTCAGGAATGACCACTAATACCATCTATAGTTCACACAAGAAAATAGTGAAATTCATTTGTATAATTAAAATTCATTTTACTTACCTATGGACCGTAGTGATCAAGTCCATGTGATTTTAAAAACAAATATTTAATCCACAAATATTTTTCACACAATTACAAAAATAAATAATTTAAAGCATTCGGTTCGTAATATGAACCACGTGAGTTTTACTCACCTCGAGACTCCCGCTGCGTCTTCAATTAAAATATCAAGGGGAAAATCTTCAAATGGTACCTGAACTATGGTCTAATGCACATTTTGGTACCTAAACTTTCAAAACTACCCTAATAGTACATGAACTATTGCTCCATTTCTCCATATGGTACTTCCGTCAAATGAGCCATTAACTTTGCCTACGTGGCTCATTCTTATTGGATGACATACATCTCTAAAAAAAAAAAAAATTTATAGGTAAAGTTAACGGCACATTTGACGGAAGTACCATATGGAGAAACGGAGCAATAGTTCAGGTACCATTAGGGTAGTTTTGAAAGTTTAGGTACCAAAATGTGCATTAAACCATAGTTCAGGTACTATTTGAGGATTTTTCTCAAATATAAACCACATTGACACAGCTCACCAAAGTATAACCCGTCAATCACCTAATCAAATGTGATTTGAATTTAGCCAATAATTCCAAAACATAACTACACTACCATTAAACGGCCGGATTCTAATTTATAAGAAAATCCGACGGACGGATTCTCACGAATCGCCTCCCTAATCACCGTTTTGCACTTATATAAAGATCCAACGGTCAGATCTTTGCCCATGACTGCAAAAATCCACTGGGACAGTCATATGATCATCATATCAAAACTACAAGTCCATCGGACGGTCCTAATTTCACAGATCATAAATCTAACGATCAAAATCTCAAAATTCATAACTAAATCATACGATATCCGAAAAATACGTATAATATGCCGAAATGATAGTATTGAAATTTAGAATCATAAAATGTACAGAAACTATATTTTAGACCTCCGGAGCGGGCCGGAAAGGGCCGCCGGAGTTAGTGGCAGAGCCGCCGCCGACCACCACCATTGATGTCGAGGCCAAGCTTCTCCCCTTAGTTTCATCATTTTGAGCTACTTTCATAACTAGCACAAGACCAGAAAATAAAAGGAAGATGTCGAAAAGTACAAAAAACAGTCAGGTGGCCGGAATTTTTCAAAAAATCGGCGAACTTGAATCCGACGTAAAAACTGCAACTTCACGTCTCGATCTCTTCTAGAAACTTGTTCAGAACTTCATGGCGAACTCACCAGGCCAAGAATCACAGGAAGAGGTGGTCTATAACTCAATATATACAGATCGAAAGGTTGTTTTTCGATCTAAAAAAGTCAAACTCCGACGAAGATGAAAACGATCGACCCAGGTCCGATCCTTTTTGGTGCTTGTTAAGGAAGTTGAGGTGAGTTCAATGACGCAAGAATCACGTGAAATGGTGACCTATAGCTTGAGATATCAAGATCGAAATGAAAACGAGCTTTATCCGTTCGGGCCTCACTGCCGCCGCTGCCGGCCGTGTCACGGCGCAAGGCTGCCTCTGGCAGCTGCACAAGGTCAAGGCGAAGCCAATGGTAGAGGTTTGAGGCCTTGAGATGGACGGAGGAGGAAGAGAGAGCGCGGCTTCACAGTGCTCTGTTTTTCTAGGTTTTAGCCGCGTGGAGAGAGAGAGAGAAACTGAGTGAACAGTTTCCCAAAATGGAAAGAGAGGCCGGGAGGAAAAGGAAGGTTTCCGAAAAAAATTAGGGTTTTTTCTTTATATACTCATTTCGGAAATTTCTTCTAAATATGATAACTAATTCAGAAAAAATCCGATCTTTGTGTTCCGCATATGTACAGACTCGTATCGACGAGCTCTACAACTTTCATGAAGGAAGTTTTCTCAAATTTTGCACGTATAAAAAATAGTTTTCTCAAATTGAGCATTTCGAGCTTTTCATTAAAATAATCGTTTCGAACCTTCGATAGTTCAAAAATGAACTATTATCGAGCAACATTCGTGAAATCGTACAATAATCATTCAACACAATTACACGAATTTAAAATGGAAATTGCGGTTATTACAATCTACCCCCCTTAAAGGAATTTCGTCCCAAAATTCAAGTATCCAATTCCACAAAGAGCTGTGGATACCTCACTCTCATGTCAGATTCTAACTCCCATGACGCATCACCCTCGTCATGATGACTCCACAACACCTTCACAAGATCAACCTCCTTCATATGGAGCTTCTTCGTAGACCTATGCAAGATACGAACAGGTTCAACCACAAATGTCACATCTGTGTTCACTTCGATTGTACCGTGATCAATCACGTGAGACTCGTCTCGGAGATACTTCCTAGGCATAGACACATGGAAGACATTGTGCACACCCGACATGCTAACCGGCAAAGCAAGTCAATATGCCAAGTTTCCAACCCTTTCCAGAATCTCAAAGGGTCCAACATACCTCGTTGCGAATTTTCCCTTCTTGCCAAATCTCACCACATCTTTCATAGGTGAGACCTTCAAGAATACATGATCGCCTGTCTCAAACTCCAAGGGTCTCCTCTTCAAGTCAGTATAACTCTTCTGTCTACTTTGAGCGGTTCGGATTCTGTCCCGAATAGTAGTGACATTCTTTGTAGTCCCATGTACAATCTCAGGACCGATGAACCCTTTATCTCCTGCTTCCGCCCAATAGATAGGATTCCTACATGGCATACCATAAAGAGCCTCATATGGGGCCATACCGATACTGGAGTGATAGATGTTGTTGTAGGCAAACTCTACCAAAGGCAAATGGTCCGCCCAACTTCCCTTAAAGTCTAGGACACAAGCTCTAAGCATATCCTCCATCTCCTGGTTCACTCTCTTGGTCTGCCCATTTATCTGTGGGTGAAATGCAGTGCTCATAGCAAGAGATGTACCAAATGCCTTATGGAACCTACGCTAGAATTCTGAAGTGAAACGAGCATCACGATCAGAGACAATCGTTATAGGCACTCCATGAAGCCTCACTATTTCATTCACATACAACTTACACAACGCATCCCCTGAGTACGTTTTTGCCATGGGAAGAAAATATGTTGACTTAGTCAACCGGTCAACAATCACCCAAATCAAGTCAGTACTTTGCCTAGACCTAGGTAATCCAGTCACAAAATCCTTGGAGATATCTTCCCATTTCCAAACAGGATTCGGCAAGGGATTCAACATTCCTGTGGGTCTCTGATGCTCTGCCTCAACTTGTTGACATGTAAGACCCTTGGACACATGTTTTGCCACATCCCTCTTCATTCCATACCACCAAAACTACCTTCGTAGATCCATATACATTTTAGTACCTCCTGGATGTGTAATGTATCGAGACCTATGTGCTTCCCGCATGATCTCCTCTCTGAGGTTATCAACACTCGGTACATACAATCTCCCTCAAAATCTCAACCCTCCATCTGCCCCAATCATCCACTCGAAAGGACTCTCAATATCCGGATCAGTAGTCATCTCAGCACTCATCGCCTGAGCAAAGTCATCAAGTGTTTGACCCTGAGTGATCCTGGAGATCAAGGTGGGTTGTAAGGTGATACTACCAAGAAAGATTCCATGTCCTGCTCCTGCGAGCATAAGGTCAAAATCTGATGCAGCTCCTAACATGCGCCATTCTCGCACCATAATCGATGCCATGATTACTCAAGGTTTCCTACTCAAAGTCTCTGCCACTACATTCGCCTTTCTGGGATGGTACTCCAAGGTGAAATCATAGTCCTTGATGAGCTCCATCCATCTTCTCTGCCTCTTGTTCAATTCTTTTTGGGAGAATAGATACTTCAAACTCTTATGATCAGAGAAGAGTTCAAATTTCTCACTATAAAGATAGTGTCTCCAAATCTTCAAGGCAAACACCACTGCTGCTAGCTCTAGATCATGAGTAGGGTAATTCCGCTCATATACCTTCAACTGTCTGGAACAGTAAGCAACAATGTTACCATTCTGCATCAACACACACCCCAAACTCTGATGAGATGCATCGCTGTAAATGACTAATCCACCAACACTAGTAGGAATAGTCAACACCGGAGCGTAGTCCATCTAGTCTTCAGCTCATTGAAAGCCTTCTCGCACTCATCCTACCACACAAACTAAGTGTCCTTCCTTGTCAATTTGGTCAAAGCCGAAGCAATACCAGAAAACCCTTCAATGAAACGCCTTTAATACCCTGTCAATCCAAGGAAGCTACGGATTTCAGTAACCGTAGTAGGGTGACTCTAACTCATCAATGCTTCAACCTTCGTAGGATCCACAGAAACTCCATCCTTCGAGACCACATGACTAAGCAACTTGACTTCACTCTGCCAGAAATCACACTTCTCAAACTTGGCAAATAGTTTCTCCTTTCTCAACGTCTGCAGCATAATCCGCAAATGCTTCTCATGCTCATCTGACGACCTTGAATAAATCAAGATGTCGTCAACGAACACTACCACAAACTGATCCAAGTAGGGACTGAATGTGTGGTTTATCAAGTCCATAAATGCTGCTGGTGCATTCGTGAGACCAAAAGGCATGACAAAGGAACTCAAAATGTTCATACCTGGTCCTGAACGCCGTCTTTGGAATATCTTCATCCTTCACCCTTAACTGGTGATATCCAGATCTCAAATCAATCTTTGAGAACACAATAGCCTCCCTAAGCTGATCGAACAAGTCATCAATCCTAGGTAAAGGGCCAATGTTCTTGATGGTCACCTTGTTCAGCTGTCGATAATCCACACATAACCGAAGTGAATTATCCTTCTTCTTTACGAACAACACTGGTGCGCCCCAAGGAGATACACTAGCTTGAATGAACCCTTGTGCAAGTAAGCCCTCAATCTGAACCTTCAATTCCTAAAGTTCAGCTGGAGCCATTCGATAGGGTGCTTTAGACACAGGTGAAGTACCTGGTATCACATCAATGGAGAAGTCCATTACCCTTTTCGGGGGTAACCCAGGGATCTCCTGAAACACGTCAGCATACTCTGAAACTATAGGAATACCTGTAATCTTTGAAGTACTACTCCCTGATTCAATATGGGCCAAAATCCCTGCCTTCATGGCGATGTCAGACTTTAGACAACGGGAATGAAACACCGGTTGTCCAGGAACATGGTGTCGCAGGAACATGGAAGGACACCATCATCCTAAAGCAATCAATCACAACATGGTTCGGGCTCAACCAATCCATACCCAAAATCACATCATACGTGTGATCCAGAATCACAATCAAAGATACAGAGAACTCTTTGCCACTAATCCCAATAGGGCAATCATCACAAAACATGCTAAGCTCAAGAGACACACCGAGAGGTGATGTAACACATAATGATATAGTCAGAGGCATAGCAATCAAACCCAATACATCCACAACCGAACTAGATATGAAGGAGTGTGAGGTTCCTGTATCAAATAGTACTCTAGCAAGATAGTGATAAACTGATAAAGTACCTTCCACCCATGTGCCTGCCTGACCGATGGCAAAGACTCTAGCAGTGTAGGCGGTAGCTGCCTCTACTGGTTACCCTGTACTCTACCCTGATTTCAGGGACACTCCATAGTCTGATGCCCTTTCTGTCCACAACTGTAGCATATCCTACCCCGTGGTTTCGTGCACGCACGATAGTTGTGGCTCGGCTCGCCATAGTTAAAGCACTTCACCGGAGTTGTTGGTGCTATCTGCCTAATAGGCATAGCCTGAATGGGAGGAGCTACTGCTGCCCTAGCTGGGGCCTGATGTTGGAACTGAGTTCTCTGTTTCTTCTAGAAACCACCTCTGAATTCTCTGGACCTACTGCTTCCTGCTATTGCCTTTCCTTTGCCCTAGAAGTCCCTCTCAGCAGACTCCTTCTCTCTATGAATCAGGTTCTGCTGCTCAATGATCTGTGCCTTAGCCAAGATCTCTCTCTTGGTCTTCAGCTCTAAGCTGGCCACATCACGCTCAATCAAAGGGCTCAACCCTTTCTGAAACTTCTTGGCCAAGTCTTCATCATCCATCTGCTTCACATACTTGTATAGCCTGGAGAACTCCGCATCGTACTCAATCACGGTCATCTTCCCCTGTACAAGTGCGAGGAATTCTCGTTCCAACCTTTCCTTCACAGCTGTTGGAAAGTACTTCTCCCTGAACAGCCTCTCGAAGCCATCCCATGTCAAGGTAGACACCTCAATATTGTTCTGTGTGACGTTCCACCACACCCTGACCTCATCCTTCAGTATGAAAGCGGCTAGCTTCGTCTTATCAATCTCACTGCAATCAAACAGATCAAAATAGGTCTGCAAGTCCTCAATCTATCTATCCGCAACCATATGATCAGTGCCTCCTCCAAACTTGGTTGCTCCCAAACGGGTAATTTCCTTCGCCAGTACTAACAAGCAAGTAGGATCATCAACCAGGCCCATGGGCGGAATATGCTGATCCTCATAAGGTGCCTCTACTTCCACCTCATATGCATCATCGACCGGAGGGGCCCTACCCCTACCTCAGCCTCTACCCCTACCATGAGGTCAGCCTCTACCTTAACCTCTAGCTTCGTTCCCCTCAATCTCCATTACCTAATAAGCAGGGTATACTTGATTAATACATGCATAACACTTAAACATTGCATAAGTCAAATGCAAGTCCATATTAACCAAGTAACTAAGCATACAAGAGAACGCCTAAAGTTCATATGACATGCTAACGTTCCTAGCCAACCTAACGCTCTCACATACCCAATGACATTGTCAATACCGAAGAGCACACGATGGGGATCCACTGCAGACTGGCCATCACTCGGAAGGTATTGACATATCACCAAATATGTACCTTACGCTCTAATACCAAACTGTCACGCCCCGAATTTTAGAATAAAAATTCAAAATCCGAAACATGAATTACTACAACTTAAAATAACCATCTTGAAAATTTCTTTTCCTTAACAACCTCACCACACAATTTAATTTCAAAAACCGAATTTAGTCTCGGTTAATTATTACAACTCACTCACAAAATAAAATGTAAAGCTCTAAATGAGCATAAGAATCTCACAACTTAAATGAAAAGCAAATAAATACCGCAACTCCTAAACAGCACGATCACCTCCCTGGTTATCATGACCTGCAGGAATATCTGCAACACTATTTGAATAGTGTACCGGGATTGCAACAACACAAAACCCAGTAAGCTTATGAAAGCTCGTATGAGTAAAAGAAAGAACGGTTGTTTAATTAAATCATATTTATTTTCACCCAAGTCAACATTCAACAATTTCTACGTTCACAAGAAACCAACAATCTCAACAATCACCAAATCACCAATCAACACAAAACCCTAATTCACATATTTCTTCTCAAAACCCCGACATCATATTTATACAAATATGGTATATGACTGACTAGAGCTCTAACTGAATCGTAGCTCGTCACCTGGCCTAGGTTATGGCATCCGACATATTTATCTTTATCGTATTTCATCAATATGTATACGTATATACATATTTAGAACGTCCGATAATCGTACATACTCAACCAATCGTATCCCATCACTATACCAAAAAGTTAAACAGACGACAGTTCATTAACTGTCGTCTAAATGAAAATGCTGCTGTTGTCTAGTAGCCTGTTGTCTGATTGACCTCATTCAGACTACAGTTAAAAACCATTGTCTGTTCAAGATTGACACAACATATATAGCTAAGTATGTGTCATCTGAATATTTCTAAATTAAAATAATTAGGTGTAACTATTGTTTGTTACAAACTCACATGACAGTTCGTTTATTAACTGTTGAGAAACGTTATATAACACCAACAGTTTTACGAAAACTGTGTTGTGTGTGATGAATCTCAGACAACAGCAACACAACTATATGATTTTTGAAATGAATATCACACGACACTGTTGGAATAACTATTGTCTGAAATGAATCTCCAACAAGTGTTAGTATTGTTTTTGTTGTGTTTTATGCAATTAAAACAACAGAAGATTTAGGAATCTATCGTCCCTGATATATATTTAACAACTGTTAATAATTTGTTTGTGTTGTGGGATTTGCATAAGGTATAACAGTGTGCTGCAGGGATATGTTGTCTAATAGAAACTCAGACCACAGTTGGTAATTTCTTTGTGTTGTAGGATTTGCATAAGATATAACAGTCCGCTAATGGGATATGTCGTCTAATAGGAAGCCAGACGACAACTTTTATTATATTTAGTTGTGCTAAATGAATCTTAGTCAACATATCATTGTTATATCTGTTGACTAAATGAAGTATCAGATGACAGTGATTTTGTTGTAAAAGTTTTGTGAATGGAGATCGCACAACGTTAAATTTGTTATTTCTGTTGTCTTAAATGAAGTTCAGACAGCATATACTATTTGCTGCTTTTAGATGTGTTGTATGAATGGACCTCAGACAATGGTTTTGTGAACCCTTCAGTTGTGTGATACCATTTGAAACTACAGTTATCTGACCTATATATGTTGTCTGACTGAACTTTGCACAATTGTTATAAATATGAACATTCATATCCCGAACAAATCCAAAATAAAACATTGTCATATATCAATGCCATCTGTTCTTACATTGCCAATCCAAAACATTTCCAAAAGTACATATCCATATCCAGATATGATCAAATCTAGCAATCCTAACCAAAAGTAACCTCAATCTAACAAGTAATAATATTGTCTATCTTGTAAAATCAAGGTTACCGAAATAGGTCACCAACCATTAACCAAAAGAAGGCACCAACCACAAGCTTACATATATGTTTTAACAATAAATTTTGCCCACTCGTTTCTGACTTCATCAATATGCTGCTGGGTATATGCTGCTTTCCCTCTTTTCTCCCACTGAAACAAATTGATTTGCACTTAGTGTTCAGAAAACTATCCAAAAATTCATGATGACTATATATTTAAACAAGTCCAATGTAATAAGTTCTTATCCAGCAAACTAGTCCAAATTGGTGACAGACTGACAATCTACAATACCAGATGACAATAGTCCGACAATAGTCCAACATAATCCATTAAAACAATAAGTAAATGCACAATTTTAGTCGCCTTGCTGAAAAACTCCAAGTTCTTATCCTCCACGATGTCTTTCATGTATCTCATTATGAAATAGCCACAGTCTTTGGTGCTGTGTTGCTCTGGAATACCCTGTAAACAGCAAAGGGAACTTGTGAGATACATGAAGGAAATAGTAAGTGGAGGATAAGAATGTTCCATAAACATACCGCACAGTTTTTCCACATAGTAGGTTTTCGGCCTTGCTTTTTGACTTCAGCATTATGTATTTTGATCCCACTTTAATATTAAAAAAAATTTGAGTTACGTAACATGTTATAAAATTATTTATGGATTAAGAAATACCACAACTTACTTGTTCACATTGTCCTTACACTCTCCTTTAGGCAATCTTCTCTTCAAAGGATCCATGAAGTAGACAATGTCTTCATGAGGGTTTATCACAGTTAGCATCCAATGAGCCCTTCCAAAAAAAGAAAATAGCAGTATTAGATGACAACATATTGGAGCATATCAATGTCAAAAAGCATATTTACAATATATCAAGATCACATACCCAGAGTTATATGGCAAGAAAAAAATCTAGCCACGCTTTGCATTTCTCATCCTATTAGCTATAGCACGGGAACGCTCAATTGGATTGCCACAACCAATGGCACCAATATCTATAGGACAAACAAATCCAACCATTTCGACCATCTTTGACTTTTCAACACACCATGAAGATAACTACAAATCAAAGAATGCAACATTAAACCATAATTCAATCTCAAAATATACATAAATTTCAACAAAATGAAGCAGATTACCTAATATAGATGGATATGCAGCTACCTGATACTTCCTTCATGGTGGCAAAGTTATTAATATCCTTTTTATTAACAAAAGTTTTCGACACTTTGCCAAAAATCTTTTCATCAAAGGTGCAGATAATTGTCTTCGCATTTGTCAATGTTTCTTTGACCCACATGCATACCATTTTAAGGGATGCAGGAACATTTGGTGGCAATGACTGCATGTCCAGATCCTCCTCATCATCATCATCATTTCCTTCTGCCTTTTTTCTCGGCTGCTTCATTCTTTTACTCTTTGCTGGCATCTAGTTAGTAAAAAAAAAATTGTACAGAATGTTTAGGGATAATTCCTTCACAATAATAGACTTTATTGTACATTTAAATGAAGTTAAAACCATTATTGATCGGATAACTATTTGTTACCTTCTTTGTCGGAAAAATTATTAGGTCTTTAGGCCAGGCTACATATGTCCCAATTGCATCCCGAACAGTCAAGATCTCATCTTTGATTGGAAATGGAAGCAAAGCTTCATCCACTATTGAGCGTACAATCGATACACGAATATTTCCTTCACCTAATGGGATACCATGGATAAGCTGGCTGTTGCACTCCCCATTTCCTTCTATAATTGTTGCAACTGCTACAACATTATCAATAGAACCTGAAGCCAATTCATACTCTTTCCCAATTTGCTGTGCCTAAAAATGAATAAAGATGTCAATGTGAGACGCTATAAGATTTCCATTGATTGATATTAGATTTTAAAAAAAATAAAATGCTTGGCAAAAAAATTCATAATTAACCTCAAACAATATAATCATTTAAATGTAGAACAAGTTTAGGATTACCTGACAACCACCCTTTTGGATATCCAAATCTACAACCATTGGTACATTCTGCCCATCCTTCTCAGTAGCACCCAAGTTGAGTCCATTAATTTGGTTCACATCTTTCACATTATCCGGAAGATGCTCTAAATCTAAAGACTTTTTGACATTGCTATTAATCAAGTTTTCTGCACACTTGGCACCTTTCTCTAGCAAATTTGAACAACTTCCTTGGGTAGAACAAACTTGTTTGTCAACCATGGAAACTTTGGGGTAGTCATTTGTCACAGCCTTCCCATCAACCTTTGCTTCTATCTTCCTCAACCTCTCCTCCCAAATAGCCCGTTCTTCTGCCAATATCTTCTCCCTCTCTTGTTCCATTATCTTCTGAACACTTAGCCTCACGGTTTGTTCAACACTTTGCTTTCGGCGTTTTGGGAGGTGAAAGTATGCAGCTTGCCTTACATATCAGTGCACAACCACTTATTGCCTTAAAAAATTAAAAACTAATGAAAATTATTGAAACTAAATCGATAGTGTTGTTACTTACCCTTTCCTTTATCCACTTAGCAAAAGTTTGATTTTGCTTATTGGTCAACCAGTTCTGATTTTTTTTGAAATTAAGATTGGTATGCTTCAAAATCTCCATGTGCTCACTGTAAATGATATGTGATTAGTACCAACATTACTTAACTGAACAAACATGTAAAAATGTAAACAATAAATTGAAACAAAAACTCACTTGAAGTATGGTCTTGCTTCATCGGTATTTTGTAATACACAAAGATGTGCTAGCTCCAACTCCCTTCCATAGACAGACAAAACAGTAGCACCAGATAAAGGTTTGGTGCAGCTTTCATAAAAAATGCCTATTGATGGGATGCCAACTGTATTTTTACCAGAAAGTACACGATCCGAGCAAAATTCCACTGCTTCTTCAGCAATATATGACTCAGCAATGCAACCCTCAGGATGGTTTCGATTTCTAACATAGCCTTTGAGGGTTTTCATGTACCTTTCAAAAGGGTACATCCACCTAAAGAAAACTGGTCCACAAAGCTCAACTTCTCTAACAAGATGAACTATGAGATGAATCATGATATCAAAGAAAGATGGTGGAAAATACTTCTCAAGCTCACAAACTGTCAAAACTAGATCTTCCTGCATTTTCTTCAGCTCTCTAACATCTATCACTTTGCTGCATATTGCCTTAAAGAAGAGACAAAACTGAATTATTGCAAACCGGACTGGTTTCTCCAAACTTGAACTTATAGCAATCGGCAATAGCTGTTGCATCACCATATGACAATCATGTGCTTTGAGACCAACCAGCCTTAAGTCATCTAAGGAAACAAGGTTCCTTATATTTGAGGAAATGTCGTAAGGACCCTTCATGTTGAAAAAAGACATGCACATTGTTTTCTTCTCTTCTAGCAACAAATTCCAACTTGCTAAAGGCAACTTGTCTTTTTTTGGCCCTGCTGTTGGTCCCAAACCAGTCCTTATGCCCATTTCCAACAGATCCAACCTAGCAGCGACTCCATCTTTAGTTTTTCCTGGAATATTGAATAATGTACCGATAATACTATCACATACATTCTTCTCAATATGCATGACATCGAGATTATGTCAAACAGGAAGAAATTTCCAATACTCAAGTTTAAAGAATATGGACTTCTTCTTCCAACAAGGTCTAGTTTGGTCTTCCAAACCCTTATACATTGTAGGAGGGTTCTTTTTACCGAATGGTCAGTTCATGCCCTCAACCCTTTTTAATACCTCTTCTCCACTTAAGGGTTCAGGGGCAGTTTCAAACTCAGGCAGGTTATTGAACTCTTTCATCAGCCTTCGATAAGGATGATGGCGCGGTAACCATCTCCGATGACCGATATGGCTCATTTTTTGTCCATGAGAGAGCCGATGAGGTTTTGTGTTCTCATAGCATATAGGACAGCCATTATACCCCTTAGTAACACTCCCTGATAAGTTCCCATAAGCGGGAAAGTTGTTAATTGTCCAAAACAAAACAGCTCGCAGCTTAAAGTATTCTCCTCTAAATGCATCATATACTCCATTTATCCCATCCCACAAAGCTTTTAGATCTTCAATTAAGGGCTGCAAGTATATATCAATGTCATTTCCGGGTTACTTAGGTCCAGAAATCAGTAATGTTAGCATCATGAACTTCCTTTTCATGCATAGCCATGGAGGGAGGTTATACATAACTAGTATAACTGGCCAACAAGAATATCTACTACTTAAAGTGCTGTGGGGATTGAAACCATCAGATGAAAGTGCAAGTCTGAGGTTCCTAGGGTCATTACCAAATTCTGGCCATTTTTGGTCCACTAACTTCCAAGTGGGGGCATCTGCCGGATGACGCATAAACTCATCCTTCCTCTTTTCATTCTCATGCCAAGTTAGGTCTTTGGAAGTTTTTGTTGATTGAAACATGCGTTTGAACCGTGGGATTGGGGGAAAGTACCATAATACCTTCCTGGGTACCCCTTACTTCTCGATATTATCTTTGCCTAGCTTCCATCTAGACTCCCCACATGTAGGACAACTAGTTGCATCAGCATGCTGTCCTCTATATAGAATGATGTCATTAGGACATGCATGTATCTTTTTATAGTCCATTCCTAATGTAACTAAAGTCTTCTTGGCCTCATAATGTGAACCAGGTATCAAATTACCATCGGGAAGAAACATTTCGATCATGATCAACATGTCAGAATAGCACACATCAGACATTCCATGTTTTGTTTTAAGGTTGTAAGTCTGTACAAGTGCATTTAATTTTGTGTGCTTCGTACATCCAGGGTACAAAGCTTTATCCCCATCCTCGACTAACCTCATAAAGTCATTCGATTCTACAAAAAATTGCTCATCCTCACCATTATGAGAAAAGTCCTCATTCTCACCAGTCCCTATTTCTCCCTCATCTCCCAACCCTATATTATTTGCTTCCACTCCACCTTCTAGCATCTGTACGGTTGCTTCAGATAGCTCTTCATTAGCATTCATCATTGGCCTGGAAGGTTCTCCGTGCCATACCCAATCTTTGTAACTCTCATCTATCCCATTCCAATATAGATGATCTTTAATCATCCCAACCGAAAACGTCCCATCTGTCTCCCAACATTTAGCGCAAGGGCAGCAAATATTATCTACATCGTTAGCATTTTCTAAAGCAAACTTAAGAAATTCCTCAACACCTAGCTCATACGTCTTTGATCTTCTATTGGCATGCATCCAAGACTTATCCATCTTTTTTTTTTAAAAGAAAAAAAGAAAAGACAAACTTAAGTTCAAGCAACATGGAAAAACATTCCAGAATGTATCAACACAATATAGCTCGTTTAAAAGAATAAGGAAAACCCACAAAACAGATGAAGCCAATTCAATTCACATTTAAAAACATATAAGCATGTTTCCATATTCCGTAAAAACACAGACACCTTGCATTTGAACATACGCTCTTAATGTCCAAGTGTAGTAAACTATTCATATACTTAGGATAAATGGTCATTATTGCAGGGCATATATACATCACATAACTCATAACCACAACAGCAAACTACAAGGCATGAAGCCTATTTAAAGTTCATGTTCAAAGAGGAAATTAAGACACATACCTTAAGGATTGCAAGCTTAATTTAGTCCAGCGACACCAGCTAACCTTCTTCAACCATCAAAGCTTTTGTTACGGACCCTATCAATCAAGAATAATAGAGGAAGTATTAAAAAACAACTCTAGACAAAGCTGAAAGTATACAATTATCACTTTTGCACTTGTACCATTATCAGCTATACCAATGACCTAATGCAATATCAACAAATAACTGCAATTTTATTTTCAATATATTATGAGCTAAAGATTTTTCCCCCTGTAGCTGTTTTATTTTTGGTTTTGTACTCGTTTCTTACTATTGCAAAATATATATATATATATATATATTATTTCTTATGATATTTGGTTTGTTAGAAACCAACTAATTTTAGACATGTTAAAAAATATCCAATTCAGATTGATTTTGCAGCTACTAATATGATGAAACTTGTGATTCTTATCATACGAATCTGAGTGGGAAAAAGAAAATTGTAATTGCTTATGCAGCTGCTAATATCTTGATAACTTATGATTCTTATAATATGAATCAGAATAGGAAAATTTTCTATAACCAAGAACAAAAACAAACAATAGGGCATTATTAGGGTTTTTACGGGTACTTCTTCCTTCAAGTTCAAAGTTACCCAAATCAATGGTTTGGTTGGTTGTATTGTGAGGAAATCAATTCAGCTAACTACCAGATAAATTATAGAAAAGTTAATTAAAGTGAACCACCCTTGGCCAACCACACCAAAAGTGTGAAAAAAGGCACGAAAGGAATGGAACATCACAAATGGGAACAAACTTAAAACAGTAGGGTTACTAAAATCGTAAGGCCAGGTGCATTATTATGAACAATTCTGCAGTAATAAGTCTATAAAGAAAAGGATCATTCCCATCATAAACCCTATCAGTAATCAGTCTAGTGCATTATTATGGTCAATTCTGCAATTGTTAAGGTCAGTATATTAATAAATGTCAAACATGATATAATGTAGATACTACTCACATTCTTTGGAACAGAAGAGAGGTAAGACATGCTTAGTTCCCCTAGAAAAAGCTCCTTATCCTCAACCACAACTGTTCTTGCAGTAGCTACCAACACAGCCTCAGCAATAAAAGCTATAGCTCCTCCATGGAATCCACCAAAAAAGTTCTTCAGATTCATCAAATAAACGTCATTCCCTTGCATCTGTTGCCAAGCCAAACATAGGCAAGAACTAAATTGCTCAAAAATCAGAGTAAATACCTTTCCTCCACTACAGAAAAGCTCTCCAAGATGATGAGATTGTCTATGAATATCACTGCAGATAGCTATTGGGATTTTCACAGGCTGCAACACAAAAACCAAAATGATTAATTAAACCTTAAGACAATGTCAAAAGCATGATGTTATCAAAACCTATACGATGCAGATGAAAAAAAAAACATGAATGAAGCCATCCAAAACACACAAAAAAAAGGTCATGCATATTCTGTATGTCAAGATCCACTCGATTTAGATATCGAAATGAAAAACTGCCTACAACATCTATTATTTAAAGCAAAAACATGTATTCAAGACAAGCGAGACACCAAGAGATCAAAACTCAACTAGCTACAAATATATCTAGCAAGATATATAAGATAACCTTAAAGCTTTAACTGAACACCAGAACACTCAAGGAAACAAAAGAAAACTATATGTACACTTTCCAGTAATCCTTAATAGGAAACATGAATACTTTCCGGTAATCCTTTAGTTTGTGATTTAAGCAACTCAAAGCTCTTGTTAACAATATCAATGCATATGTTGTAGTTAACTATTGTACTTTATAAAGTAAAGAACTGTGAAAAGATTCTGTTTGTCAGTCAAAAAAATTGATATTCCGAAACACAACATTTACCTTATGAAGTATGAACTGAATAGCTGGATCATGAAGTTTGGACTGGAGGCTGCATCACACCATGTATATTGAATTAAAACCAATGATCCATGTAACTTACTAAGAACCAGAAATCATACAAGTCCAATACAAGATCCAAGGTATATCTAGTAAAAATTTGAAGTAGTAATTATATGAGAGGAATAGGAGAAATATGAAACAAGAGGCCACAATAAAGCCATCGATACAGATGTTACAGCAATGCATCATCATACACATTTCTAGATATATGTCTTGTCTTTGCAATTTGGGACGGTACCCAAGAAATTTGACATAAGCATACTATATAATAGAATTCATATTGCAGAGAAATGCAACAAGAAAGCAAAGAAAAATGAGTAATCACTTGACAAAAGATAGAGAGGGAGGGTAATTGGAGTAAACTAAGGTTGAGTGCCTAGTTTAAGCAGAACCATTCCAGTAGTTGCTGCCATGACAAAACAGAAGACGTCTGGCACACCGTTTGCAAGGGTGGAAGAGGGGGAGAATGAGAGAGGTAGAAAAGAAAATGACAGTCTCTAGACTAGAGAGTCTGAAGTTTAATTAGGTTTTCTTTCTCTTTTTCTTTTTCTTTTTTTTAGATACAAAGTTAGGTTTGTGTGATTCATTTTCTCTTATTCTATGCAAATAAAATCCATTATACTAAGCTCACATGTCTTCTGCAAGTTTGAAACTTTAACCCAACTGCGATTTCAACATGCTGATGCTCACTGCCTAATGTGTTTGACCTCATAGAAAAATAACTGACAACCTACTATGACTTGTCTGAAATCAACTATTTAATTTTGATTTATTTACTCATGCTTTTAAGTTTGCACAGAGCACCAAGGCTCTTGCTCTGGGAGAGACAAGCTAGGCAAAGCAAAATTTAAGGCCCTGATAAAAGCTAAAGAGCGAGAATTTCAAAAAGAAACTAAAATTACACCTCCTCTAGCAATTCCCTTACTGCCTGAACTCTGTCTCTCGGTCTACTCCTTTGAGACTTTGTTATCTATAGGGCAGTTTTCTTTCTTTTCACCAATACCGCACCTAATTTTAATTGCATTGCTTTGGATCCCCAAACCCCTCCATTGCTTTTACTACCCACACTCCTCTCTCTCTCTCCACCCAATTCTTCTTTAAATAGGTTACACAAACCCATGCTCACATTACTTTGCATCAGATTAAGTAATACCCAGGTTAGAAATCGACTAAAAGGAACTGAATCTAAGCAATTTTGAAAAAGGATCCTAATCTTTGCTTCCAATTTTCCCCTGTAGAGAGCCCAGTTCATAACCTTGTTTTTCTTTTTACCAAACAAACACAAACCAATGAAAAAACTTACAAATTTAAACAAAAACAGAGAGAAGAAGCATGGAAAACTTTACAATAAAACAGGTTGAACGGAGAAGGGGGCAACTGACACAGCCTTGTTGAATGTTGAGGGGCTTAAGGATGCCACGAACAGGTAGGAGTAGAAGTCTTTGTTGTCGCAGTGATCTGGAATAGAGCTGGTTGCAGATGATGAAGAAGAAGCTCCGGACACCGAGGTCGCCGACGGCGTCTTCAATCGTCTTCTACCAAACGATTGTGAGCTCTGGTCCAAGTACACGCAGAAGGTGGGTGAGAGCTCAGCCTCAACTCATCGAATCAAGGCTGAGAGCAAGAGATTTGTGCTAGAATGGAATTAAAGGGAGAGGTTAGTTGAGAGCGAAGACGGTCTGTGCGGGAATAGAAGAGGGAATGGAAAGAGTTATGCGGGACTGACCTATAAAAAAGCCTAAGGCATGAGTGTGTGTTTTGGTTTCGGACGATTTAAATTTTTTTTTTCGACTCGTCAGACAACAGATGTTGTTGTTGCTGTTGTCCGGAATATGGCAATTTCATTAAAAAGATGGAATTTGATCATGTGTTGGCTAAGAAGAGAACAAACGACTGATTTAACAAATCTGTCGTCTGACTAACTCAGACGACAAAAACAACGCATGTGTCGTGTGATGAGTGTCGTGTGATTAACTTATTCTTATAGTGCATCATCCACCTAGGATTAGAGCATCCGATTCCCCCATACCGGTCACTACGTTGACCCTAAATCCATAATGAGTACAACAATATGTTTTCACGCAATGAAATCAGCTCATCTAACATACATAATATTATTATGAAATTTAAGCATTTGAAATATAATTCAAAGGGCTAAATACTGTTTAGTCCCTGAACTTTTGCTGAAAAAACACTTCAGTCCCTCGCTTTTTAATTTGACACGTTTACTCCTTGTTCTTTCAGTTTTACACCCAATAGGTCCATTCCGTTACATTCCGTTAAATTGTGCCATTAACTTCCTATTTTTAGGATAAAATTACTATCATAGCCCTGACTTTTTCTTTCTTTTATTTTTTTAATTGTTTTTATTCTTCTCTTTTATTTTTTTTGTTTCTTTTATTTTTAATTATTTTTATTCTTCTCTCTTTTTTTTTCTCCTTATGATTCATACCAATAAAATTACTATTTTTTTAATTGTTTTTATTCTTCACTTTAATTTTTTTAATTATTTTTATTCTTCACTTTAATTTGACACCTTTACTCCTTGTTTCTTCTATTATAACTAATTTTATGGGGAGTTTGGGGGATATGCAGAAGAAATTAATTTGCTGCTTGAGGCCCAATAAAATTAGTCATAACTTTTAATACTACTTTTATTAATTTTTTTAATTGTTTTTATTCTTCACTTTAATTTTTTCTTTTGATTGGCACCAATAAAAGAGAAGGATAAAAAAACTAAAAAAAATTAGTAATTTTATTAATGAGAATTAGAAGAAAAAATGACAGAGAAGAATAAAAATGATTTAAAATAAAAAGATAAAAGTCGTATTAAAAGCATCGTCTAGCAAGAAATTAATCTCTTCTCCGACTCACCCAAACACCCAATAAAATTAGGCATAACAGAAGAAACAAGGGAGGGGCTATAATAGTAATTTTTATCCTTAAAAGAGAAGAAAAATAAAAGAGAAGAATAAAAACAGTTAAAAAATTAGTAATTTTATTGGTATGAATCAGAAGAAAAATAAAGTAAAAGAGAAGAATAAAACAATTAAAAAAATTAAAGAAAGAAAAAATAAAAGAGAAGAATAAAAAAAATTTTAAAAATTAAAGAAAGAGAAAGTCAGGGCTATAATAGTAATTTTATCCTTAAAATAGGAAGTTAACGACACAATTTAACGGAGTGTAACGGAATGGATCTATTGGGTGTAAACTGAAAGAATAAGGACTAAACGTGTCAAATTAAAAAGTAAGGGACTGAAGTGTTTTTTTAACAAAAGTTCAGGGACTAAACAGTATTTAGCCCTAATTCAAATTATCATTCCAACTCAATCATATCATCACTCAATAACACACCAATCAATATATATATATTCCACGTAAATATAAATATATATATATATATATACACACGTAATCATCCACTCAGGAATGATCATTAATACCATCTATAGTTCACACAAGAAAATAGTGAAATTCATTTGTGTAATTAAAATTCATTTTACTTACCTATGGACCGTAGTGATCAAGTCCATGTGATTTTAAAAACAAATATTTAATCTACAAATATTTTTAAGACAATTACAAAAATAAATAATTTAAAGCATTCAGTTCGTAATATGAACCACATGAGTTTTACTCACCTCGAGACTCCCGCTGCGTCATCAATTAAAATATAAACCACACTGACACAGCTCACCCAAGTATAACCTGTCAATCACCTAATCAAATGTGATTTGAATTTAGCCAATAATTCCAAAACATAACTACACTACCATTCAACGGCCGGATTCTAATTCATAAGAAAATCCGACGGACGGATTCTCACGAATCGCCTCCCTAATCACCGTTTTACACTTATACAAAGATCCAAAAAGTACCAAACACAGTAGGGTGGCCAGAATTTTTCCAAAAACCGGCGAGCTTGAATCCGACGTAAAAACTGCAACTTCACGCCTCGATCTCTTCTGGAAACTTGTTCAGAACTTCATGGCGAACTCACTAGGCCAAGAATCACAGGAAGAGGTGGTCTATAACTCAAGATATACAGATTGAAAGGTTGTTTATCGATCTAAACAAGTCAAACTCTGATGAAGATGAAAACGATCGACTCAGGTTCGATCCTTCTTGGTGCTTGTTAAGGAAGTTGATGCGAGTTCAATGAGCCAAGAATCACGTGAAATGGTGACCTATAGCTTGAGATATCAAGATCGAAACGAAAATGAACTTTATCCGTTCAGGCTTCACCACCGCTGCTGCCAGCCGTGTCGCGGCGCAAGGCTGCCTCTGGCAGCTGCGCAAGGTCGAGGTGAAGCCAATTGAAGAGGTTTGAGGCCTTGAGATGGACGGACGAGGAAGAGAGATCTCGACTTCACCGTGCTCTGTTTTTCTGGGTTTCGGTCACGCGAGAGAGAAACTGAGTGAACAGTTTCCTAAAATGGAAAGGGAGGCCGGGAGGAAAAGGAAGGTTTCCAAAAAAAATTAGGGTTTTTTCCCTGTATACTTTTTTCGGAAATTTCTTCTAAATGTGATAACTAATTCAAAAAAAATCCGACTTCTGTGCTCCGTATATGGACGGACTCGTATCAACGAGCTCTACAACTTTCATGAAGGAAGTTTTCCCAAATTTTGCACGTATAAAAAGTAGATTTCTCAAATCGTGCATTTCGAGCTTTTCGTTAAAATAATCGTTTCGAGCCTTCGATAATTCAAAAATGAAATATTATCAAACAAAATTCGTGAAATCGTACAATAATCGTTCAACACAATTACACGAATTTAAAATGGAAATTGCGGTTATTACAAATATGAATTCTATTGTGTGAAGCATATCTGTTAGACAGATTTCTGTTGTTTTAGATTATTAACACGACAAATCTTTGTAGTCTGAATATAAAAGAGACCACAAATTGTATGTCTTTTATATTGTATTTGGTTAAGTCCAACCACACTTATTTGTTGTTGTTATACGCTTTAGCCAACATTTTCATTTAACTTTTGTTGTTGTTTTGCCATTTAGACTACAATTTTCTGTTGTACGCTAAAAGGACAATAGACTTCTAATTGATTTTTGTGTTGTTTTTGTGCAGCTGCAACGACACATTTTGGTGTGCTTTTGTTGTAGCTTGCAATGTGAGATAACACATATTGGTAGTCCCTATTACATGCATTCTGGAAATTAAAATTGCCCATTCATGAGACCATAAAATCGACATCCAAAATCATTCATTGCAATTTCCATTAATCCATCATTGTCTCATATACACAAACCTAATCATGATCATCAGTTCAAAATGACCCATATCTACTAAAACTGCATCTGCAGACAAGTTCAAATGCTCAATGAAGGAAGAATTTCTACTAGAGACAAGTTAATAAATGAATTATCTAGTTGTACTGCTGTACCAGTTTCATAGAAATAGTAATGTGACATACTTTTCCAGACTGAGTATCATCTATCAAACAGTTTGCACTGTCACCAAGCACTTCGAGGAGCTTACATTCGAAACCAATAGAGGTGTTCTGCCAATAAATAATGAAGCCAACATTGAGCGAAATGGTAAAGAATAACCTTAATTTAGAATAATAATAATAAAAAGGTATCTGTAGGGTACTCACATTTACAGACCACTGGCACTCAAAGGAGAAGTGATTCAGGAATGTGACCTTTTCGATGTAAAAAACTCTAACTTGAGCATCATTACTTGTGGTCATTACCCTCATTGAGCCACTACACAGAGAGCATTCAGTCAAATTAAATCAAGTCGAGCAGCCTGCAACACTTTATGGAGGACAACTTACGTTGGGTTTTGGAAAATATCCACCGCATTAGTGATAGCATTCTCATCTGTTGTCATAAGAATGAAGTGAGCACCACAAGAATGAAATGAAAATATTAAGCACACTAAACCTTAAACCTAGAGATCAGTAGACCACAAGAATCCCAACTGATAAAGAAAAAAAAGCAGATTAAATGTTTCCCCAAAGTTTGGAAGCTTCATATATAGTTGACAAAAAACTTAAACTTGGATGGACAGATAGAAAATAAGACTCAATTCTACCAGGCAAAAGCAATTGTACAGCACAAGAAAAGGATACTAGCTTATCAATTTCAATCAGCATACTAGAAAAGTGTTGCTTACCGGGATAAAGAATCTCGGTTTTTCAGCTTTCATTTTCCTAGTCCATCAGTTTTAACACATTAGAATGAGTCTAAATTTATGAAGTGATGTCACAAATGACTGTAGACAGATCTTAGCAGGCAACATCAATTGCTTGAAGTTACAAGGTTTATTTAACTCAATATTATAAAGAACTAGACTAGTGGATTATAACAGCAGCTAGGATAAGAAGACAATAATATCATTACAACAAGCCAACAACCAGAACAACATTTTCTGACCTCCATAATATGATTTTAAGGGAATGGCCAGTGAGCCTGTAGGGACACAAACCCTCTGACCCATCGGCCCTCCACCATAAACAACAGCCACATTTGCTCCATTCTGATAAGCAAACTTCTCAGCTTCCTTATATATCTGCCACAGAAAATATTTTACACCATCAAACCCCGAACAAAATCAACACCAAAACTGCAACATATCAACACCTCTAAGTCACCGAAATCTGAGAACCTGACTAGCTAACTCTCTTAGAAGTTAAGATGTCAGTTTTACAGAAATGAACTAATATAACATGAAAAGCATACTTGAGGTACTCATGTGCTTATATTCAGCAAGTGTGAGAAGTAGTTCACTAGCTGGTCTTACTACTAGTGAACAACTGTATCATGCAATTAGTTCTTATTTTAACAAACATACAGACTGACATCTTAACATATTAAGAACATCATGGTAAAACTATTGGATGCATAAAGTAAATTGCAAGCAAGATAAAGGATCAACCTGATCAGTGATAACTAGACAAAATTTTGAATCCGATTAACTAAATTGAAATGAACATAACAAGTAATACCCGCCCACAAGTAAACCAGTTCATGAACTTAGTTACTTGGTTGGAATCCAATCCCCAATTGGTACCAAAATATTCACCCTCATCCAAGATCCAATCCTGATTGGTGTGCATTTCAGTGGAAGTGCTTTTTTAGTGTGCTGATAAATAAATTAAGAAAATAGTATGAGAAAAATATATACAACTTTATTTTGTCTGTAAGAGATACACACAATTTCAAAGAGCCAAAGAATGTCAATATCAATGAATCTAATGTTGAAGTGGTTTTGGTGGGGTGGTAAGACTCTAAACTCTCAATTGGGAGGTCAGGAGTTCGCGCCTCATCATGGGTGGGGAAGGGTGGGGATTAAAAAAAAAAAAGTGGTTTACCTACCCTAGCTTCATCAACTGGTATGGGTTTATGGCGTCTAAGCTCATCTGTCTGCCATGTAGAACTTATCACTTGCACTATAAAAGCAAGAGTTAAATATAAATCATAAGGAAAATTACAGAATATCCACTATATCAATGCCATTAAGATGCAATCCCCTTGACCCTAACAAAATGGTTTTGTAAGAAGAAAATGAGGTTGGAAAAACAATACCGTATCTTCTATCACTATATCATGTGTGAGTGATCCAACAATGACCTTGCGATCACGAGAAGGTGTCGGAAAGCATGACAAGTTATCATAGAGGCTTGTTGAGAGAAATAACATATGAATAAAAAATATTCAAAATAAGACTAGATTTTGTGGTTATATTCAACATAGAACAATTGAGACCGATGTGGGATACCAGAATTACATATGCCAATTAGATGCTCATAGAAGAACCCTAGGGTTAATAAAATACATGGCACTGGATCCATCTCCCTCTTGAAGAAAATGGGTATGGACACATCATGACGAATTCTGACATGAACTTCTCCTCTATTTGGAGCTTTGTCATCTTGATACAAAATGCTCACCTAAAGTTGCACCTATTAAAGCAATAGTTTCTTTCTCCCCAAAGGTGGGAGGAAGGACGTCAAAGTTCCTAACCGAAAAGTTCAAAAACCAAAGTGGTATTTGAGCAATTAGCAAGATGTCGTTGTAGTTCTTCAGTAATAGAAGAGTGATAGGGTTCTACCCTTGGTACCAAACTCAAAGAGGTAGAAGAGAAAGAAAAGAGAAATAAACGTTAAGGAAAATATATTTCTTCAGAATAAGCTATCCAAATGTCACGTCCCGAATTTTAGAATAACAATTCAAAATCCGAAACATGAAAATACTACAAACTCAAAATAATCATCCTGAAAATTTTTCTTTTCATAACACCCTCACCACACGAAAAAAAATCAAACCGAATTTAGTTTCGGTTAATTATTACAACTCAAAACCAAATGTAATTGTAAAGCTCTAAATGAGCATACACACCTCACAACTAAATAAATAACAAAACTGCTGTAACACCTAAGCAGCTCGGTCACCTCCCTGGTTATCCTGACCTGCAGGAATATCTGCTACACCATTGAATAGTGTACCGGGATTGCAACAACACAAAACCCGGTAAGCTTATGAAAGCTTGTATGAGTAAAAGAAAGAACTGTTACTTAATTTAATCTCATTTAATCCCACACACAGCAACACCCAATAATTTCCACATATGCAAGTACTAACAATCTCAATCACACACCGATTCAATATATCACAACAAACCAATCTCACAACTTTCTTCACAACTCTCATCATCGTATTTATAAAAAATATGGTATTTGACAGACTAGAGCTCTAACTGAATCGTAGCCCGTCACCTGGCCTAGGTTATGGCATCCGACATATTTATTTATTATTGTATTTCATCAATATGTATACCTATATACATATTTAGAACGTCCAATAATTCCACATACTCAACCAATCGTATCCCATCATCCACACTAAGATTAGAGCATCCGATTACCCACACCGCTCATCACGTCGACCCTAAACCCATAAATGAACACAAGATATAATATCACATACTGAAATCAACCCAACTAAGATACACCATATTATTATGGAATTACACAAATTGAAATAAAATCATTTCATCAATTCTACTCAATCATATCATCACACAACAATCCACTCATCAATATATATTTTCCACGTAAATATATATATACGTAATCAACCACTCAGGAATGACCACTAATACCATCTATAGTTCACACAAGAAAATTATGAAATTCATTTGTATAGTTAAAATTCATTTTACTTACCTATGGACCGTGGTGATTCAAGTCCATGAAATTTTAAAAACAAATATTTAATCCGCAAATATTTTTCACACAATTAGAAAAAATAAATAAATTAAAATGCTCGGTTCGTAATATGAACCATGTGAGTTTTACTCACCTCGAAACTCCCGCTGCGTCTTCAATATAATTATAATTTATAATTAATGGCGAATAGCCTACTCAAATAAAATCCGTCAATCACCTAATCAAATGTGATTCGAATTTAGCCAACAATTTCAACACATAATTTAACTACTAATTAACGGCCAGATTCTAATTTACATTAAAATCCGACGAGCGGTTTCTCACGAATCGCTCCCCTAATTACCGTTTTTCACATATACGAAGATCCAACGGTCGGATCTTCGCCCATGACCACACAAAGCCTCGGGGACAGTGTCACGCCCCGAATTTTAGAATAACAATTCAAAATCCGAAACATGAAAATGCTACAAACTCAAATTCATCATCCTGAAAATTTTTCTTTCTTAACATACTCACCACACGAAATAAAATTAAACCGAAATTAGACTCGGTTAATTATTACAACTCAAATCCAAAATGTAATGTAAAGCTCTAAATGAGCATACACACACCTCACAACTAATTAATAACAAAACTGCTGAAACACCTAAACAGCTCGGTCACCTCTCTGGTTATCCTGACCTGCAGGAATATCCGCTACACCATTGAATAGTGTACCGGGATTGTAACAACACAAAACCCGGTAAGCTTATGAAAGCTTGTATGAGTAAAAGAATGAACTGTTACTTAATTTAATCTCATTTATTTCCACACTCAGTAATACTCAATTATTTCCACATATGCAATTAATAAACAATCTCAATCAACACCAATTCAATATATGATGACAACCCCACTCACAACTTTTCCCACAACTCTCATCATCGTATTTATAAAAATACGGTACTTGACAGACTAGAGCTCTAACTGAATCGTAGCCGACCTGGCCTAGGTTATGGCATCCGACATATTTATCAATTATTGTATTTCATCAATATGTATACCTATATACATATTTAGAACGTCCAATAATTCCACATACTCAACCAATCGTATCCCATCATCCACACTAGGATTAGAGCGTCCGATTACCCACACCGGTCATTACATTGACCCTAAACCCATAAATGAACCCAATATATAATATTACATACTGAAATCAACCCAACCAAGATACATCATATTATTATGCAATTACACAATTGTAATATAATCAACTCAATCATATCATCAATCAAACAATCCACTCATCAATATATATTTTCCACGTAAATATATATATACGTAATCATCCACTCAGGAATGACCACTAATACCATCTATAGTTCACACAAGAAAATTATGAAATTCATTTGTATAATTAAAATTCATTTTACTTACCTATGGACCGTGGTGATTCAAGTCCATGAAATTTTAAAACAAATATTTAATCCGTAAATATTTTTCACACAATTACCAAATATAAATAAATTAAAATGCTCGGTTCGTAATATGAACCACGTGACTTTTACTCACCTCGAAACTCCCGCTGCGTCTTCAATATAATTATAAATTATAATTTATAATTAACGCCGAATAGTCCACGCAATTAAAATCCGTCAATCACCTAATCAAATGTGATTCGAATTTAGCCAACAAATTCAACTCATAATTTAACCACTAATTAACGGTCAGATTCTAATTTACATTAAAATCCGACGAGCGGTTTCTCACGAATCGCTCCCCTAATTACCGTTTTTCACATATACGAAGATCCAACGGTCGGATCTTCGCCCATGACCACACAAAGCCTCTGGGACAGTCATATGATCATCATAACAAATTTACAAGTTCATCCAACGGTCATAATTTCACAGATCAAAAATCTAACGACCGAAATCGATCGAAATCACAAAATTCATAACTAATTCATACGATATCCGAAAAATGCGTATAATACGCCGAAATGATTGTATCGAAACATAGAATCATAAAATGGACAGAAACCAAATTTAGACCTCCGGAGGTGGCCGGAAAAGGCCGCCGGAGTTAGGGACAGAGCCGCCACCGACCTCCACCAATGGTGTCGGGGCCGAGCTTGTCCCCTTCGTTTCATCATTCTGAGCAACTTTCATAACTAGCACAAGACCTAAAAATGACGGGAAGGCATCGAAATTACAGATTTACAGTCGGCGGCCGGAAAAAATGCAGAAACCGGTGAGCTTGAAAACCGACGTGAAAACTGCAACCTCAGGCCCCGATCCCTTCTGGAAACTTGTTCAGAACTTCCTTGCGAACTCAACAAGCTTGGAATCACAAGAAACGATCGTGTATAGCTCGAGATATCTTGATCGAAAGTTTCGGTATTTCGATCTGTTCGGGTCGAGCTCCGACGAACTTGAACACGTTCGACCCAGTTCCGGTCCTTCTTGGTGCTTGTAGAGGAAGTTGAGGCGAGCTCAATGAGACAAGAATCAAGTGAAATGGTGGAGTGTAGCTCGAGATATTGAGATCGAACCGAAAATGGACGTTTTCGGTTCGGGCTGTGCTGCCGCCGCCACAGGCTGCGCCGCCGTGTGAGACTGCCTCCGGGAGCTAGAGAAGCTCGAGACGAACGCCTTGGACTTGGTTTGAGGTCGAGAGGAGGTCTGTGGAGGGAGAACAATTAAGGATAAGTTTTCCTCCCCTTTCGGCCGATTGTGTCTGTGAGAGAGAGAGAAACCCAGTTTCTTTCTGAAACAGGAAGAAGAGGAAGAAAGAGGAAGAAAAAGAAAAAAAGAAACCGGTAGGGAAAAATTTTAGGGTTTCCAAAATTTTTTTTCTATATATACATGTTTCGGAAAACTTCGAAATTCGATAACTAATTCAAAAAAAATCCGATCTTCGTGTTCCGCACGTGTACGGACTCGTATCGACGAGCTCTACAACTTTCATGAAGGAAGTTTCTCCAAATTTCGTACGTAGAAAAAGTCGATTTCTCAAACCGAGTATTTCGAGCTTTTCGTTAAAATAAACGTTTCGAAACTTCGATAATTGTAAAAATGAATGATTATCGAACATAAATCGTGAAATCGTATAATAATCATTCGATACAATCACTCGAATTTAAAAATGGAAATTACGGGTATTACAATCTACCCCCCTTAAAGGAATTTCGTCCCGAAATTCAAGTACCCAATTCCCCAAAAAGCTGTGGATACGTCGTCCTCATGTCAGATTCTAACTCCCATGATGCATCACCCTCGTCATGATGACTCCACAACACCTTCACGAGATCAACCTCTTTCCTACGAAGTTTCTTTGTAGACCTATCCAAGATACGAACAGGTTCAACCACAAACGTCACCTCCGGGTTCACTTCGATCGTACCGTGGTCAATCACGTGAGACTCATCTCGAACATACTTCTTGAGCAGAGACACATGGAAGACGTTGTGCACACCCGACATGCTAACAGGTAAAGCAAGACGATATGCCAAGTTACCAACCCTTTCTAGAATCTCAAAGGGTCCAACATACCTCGGTGCAAGTTTCCCCTTCTTGCCAAATCTCACCACACCTTTCATTGGTGAGACTTTCAAGAACACATGATCACCTGTCTCAAACTCCAACGGTCTCCTCTTCAAGTCAGCATAACTCTTCTGTCTACTCTGAGCGGTTCGGATTCTGTCCCGAATAGTAGTGACCTTCTCTGTAGTCTCCTGTACAATCTCAGGTACGATGAGCCCTTTATCCCCTGCTTCCGCCCAACAGATAGGAGTTCTACATGGCCTACCATAAAGAGCCTCATATGGAGCCATACCGATACTAGAGTGATAGCTGTTGTTGTAGGCAAACTCTACCAATGGCAGATGATCCGCCCAACTACCCTTAAAATCCAGAACACAAGCTCTGAGCATGTCCTCCATCACCTGATTCACTCTCTCGGTCTGTCCATCTGTTTGTGGGTGAAATGCAGTGCTCATAGCAAGAGACATACCAAATGCCTTGTGGAACCTACGCCAGAATTCTGATGTGAAACGAGCATCACGATCCGATACAATCGTCACAGGCACTCCATGAAGCCTCACTATCTCGTTCACATATAACTTACACAATGCATCACCTGAGTACGTTTTTGCCACCGGAAGGAAGTGTGCCGATTTAGTCAACCGGTCAACAATCACCCAAATCGAGTCATAACTTTGCCTGGATCTGGGCAATCCAGTCACAAAGTCCATAGAGATGTCTTCCCATTTCCAAACAGGAATCGATAAGGGGTTCAGCATTCCGGCTGGTCTCTGATGCTCTGCCTTCACCTGTTGACAGGTAAGACACTTCGACACGTGTTCCGCCACATCCCTCTTCATACCATACCACCAAAACTGCCTTCGTAGATCCATATACATTTTAGTACCTCCTGGATGTATAGTATATCGAGACCTATGTGCTTCCCGCATGATCTCCTCCCTGAGGTTATCAACACTCGGTACATACAATCTCCCTCGAAATCTCAACCCTCCATCAGCCCCAATCATCCACTCAAAAGGACCCTCCACATCCGGGTCAGCAGTCATCTCAGAAATCCTCGCCTGAGCAAACTCATCAAGTGTCTGACCCTAAATGATCCTGGAGATCAAGGTGGGCTGTAAGGTGATACTACCGAGAAAGATTCCCTGTCCTGCTCCTGCGGGCATAAGGTCGAACTCAGATGCAGCTTCTAGCATACGCCACTCCTGCACCATAATCGATGCCATGATTACCCGCGGTTTCCTACTCAAAGCATCCTCCACTACATTCGCCTTTCCGGGATGATACTCCAAGGTGAAATCATAGTCCTTAATGAGCTCCATCCATCTCCTCTGCCTCATGTTCAATTCCTTCTGGGAGAATAGATACTTCAAACTCTTGTGATCAGAAAAGAGTTCAAATTTCTCACCATAAAGATAGTGCCTCCAAATCTTCAAGGCAAACACCACAGCTGCTAGCCCTAGATCATGAGTAGGGTAATTCCGCTCATGTACCTTCAACTGTCTAGAACCATAAGCAACAACACTACCATTCTGCATCAACACACACCCCAAACCCTGATGAGATGCATCGCTGTAAATGACTAATCCACCACCACTAGTAGGAATAGTCAACACCGGAGCTGTAGTCAATCTAGTCTTCAGCTCTATGAAAGCCTTCTCACACTTATCCGACCATACGAACTGAGTGTCTTTCCTGGTCAATTTGGTCAAAGCCGAAGCAATACCAGAAAACCCTTCAATGAAGCGCCTGTAATAACCGGCCAATCCAAGGAAGCTACGGATTTCTGTAACCGTAGTAGGGCGACTCCAACTCATCACTGCTTCAACCTTCGGAGGATCCACAGAAACTCCATCCTTCGAGACCACATGACCAAGGAACTTGACTTCACTCTGCCAGAAGTCGCACTTCTCGAACTTGGCAAATAGTTTCTGCTCTCTCAATGTTTGCAGCACTATTCGCAGATGCCTTTCATGCTCAGCTGACGACCTTGAATAAATCAAGATGTCGTCAACGAACACTACCACAAACTGATCCAAGTAAGGACTGAACGTACGGTTCATCAAGTCCATAAATGCTGCGGGGGCATTCGTGAGACCAAAAGGCATGACAAGAAACTCAAAATGTCCATACCTGGTCCTGAACGCCGTCTTTGGAATATCTTCCTCCTTCACCCTCAACTGGTGATATCCAGACCTCAAGTCAATCTTCGAGAATACAGTAGCTTCTCTAAGCTGATCGAACAAGTCATCAATCCTAGGTAAAGGGTACCTATTCTTGATGGTCACCTTGTTCAACTGTCGATAATCCACACATAGACGAAGTGAACTATCCTTCTTCTTCACAAATAACACTGGTGCACCCCAAGGAGACACACTTGCCTGAATGAACCCTTGTGCAAGTAAGCCCTCAATCTGAACCTTCAACTCCTGAAGTTCAGCTGGAGCCATTCGATAAGGTGCTTTCGACACAGGTGAAGTATCTGGTATCACATCAATGGAGAAGTCCATTACCCTTTTCGGAGGTAACCCAGGGATCTCCTGAAACACGTCTTCATACTCGGAAACTACAGGAATCCCTGTAATCTTTGAAGTACTACTCCCTGATTCAATATGGGCCAAAATCTCTATCCTCATGGTGATGTCAGACTTCAGACAACGGTAATGAAACACCGGTTGTCCCGGAACATGGAAGGACACAATCATCCTAAAGCAATCAATAACAGCATGTTTCGGGCTCAACCAATCCATACCCAAAATCACATCATACGTGTGATCCGGAATCACAATCAAAGATGCAGAGAACTCTCTGCCACCAATCCCAATAGGGCAATCATCACAAAGTATGCTAAGCTCAAGAGACACACCGAGAGGTGATGTAACACACAATGATCTAGTCAGAGGCATAGCAATCAAACCCAAAACATCCACAACCGAACTAGATATGAAAGAGTGTGAGGCTCCCGTATCAAACAGTACTCTAGCAAGAAAGTGATAAACAGATAAGGTACCTTCCACTCCCGTGCCTGCCTGACCGATGGCAAAGACCCTAGCATGAGCAGGTGGTAACTGCCTCTGCTGGTTACCCTGCACTCTACCCTGAATCCGAGGACACTCCCTAGCCTGATGCCCTGCATGTCCACAACTATAGCATAACCTACCCCGTGGCTTCGTGCACGCACAAGAGATGTGGCCTGGCTCGCCACAGTTAAAGCACTTCATAGGAGCTGCTAGTGCTATCTGCCTGATAGGCATAGCCTGAACAGGAGGAGCTACTGCTGCCCTGGCAGGAGCCTGATGCTGAAACTGAGTCCTCTGTCTCTTCCAGAACCCACCCCTGAAGTCTCTAGCTCTACTGCTCCCTGCTATGGCCTTCCCCTTGCCCTGGAAGTCTCTCTCAGCAGACTCCTTCTCTCTACGAATCAGGTTCTGCTGCTCAATGATCTGTGCCTTAGCCAAGATCTCTCTCTTGGTCTTCAGCTCCAAGATGGCTACATCACGCTCAATCAAAGGACTCAACCCTCTCTGAAACTTCTTGGCCAAGTCCTCATCCTCCATCTGCCTCACATACTTGTACAATCTGGAGAACTCCGCATCATACTCAATTACGGTCATCTTCCCCTGTACAAGTGCAAGGAACTCTCGCTCCAACCTCTCCTTCACTGCTGGTGGAAAGTACTTCTCCCTGAACAGCCTCTCAAAGCCGTCCCATGTCAAGGTAGACACCTCAATGCTCCTCTGAGTGACGTTCCACCACACCCTAGCCTCATCCTTCAGCATGAAAGCGGCTAGCTTCCTCTTATCGGTCTCAGTGCAATCAAGCAGATCGAAATAAGTCTGCAAATCCTCTATCCAACGATCCGCCACCATATAATCTGTGCCTCCTCCAAACTTGGTTGCTCCCAAGCGAGTAATTTCCCTTGCTAGCATCAGCAAGCGAGTAGGATTATCAACCACAGCTACAGGAGGAATAGGCTGATCCTCATATGGTGCATCTTCCTCCGACTCGAATACTTCTTCGACTGGAGGGGCCCTACCCCTTCCTCGGCCTCTACCCCTGCCACGAGGTCTACCTCTACCCCGACCTCTGGCCTCGTTTCCCTCAATCTCCATTACCTAATAAGCATGATATACTTGATTAATACACGCATAACACTTAAACAAAGCATAAGTCAAATGCAAGTCCATATTAACCAAGTACTGATCATACATAACAATGCTTAAATTTCCTAAAAGTACTAACGTTCCTAACCAACCTAACGCACTCACATACCCAATGACATTGTCAATACCGAAGAGCACACGATGGGGATCCGCTGCAGACGGGCCATCACTCGGTAAGTATTGACATATCACCAAATATGTACCTTACGCTCTGATACCAAACTGTCACGCCCCGAATTTTAGAATAACAATTCAAAATCCGAAACATGAAAATGCTACAAACTCAAATTCATCATCCTGAAAATTTTTCTTTCTTAACATACTCACCACACGAAATAAAATTAAACCAAAATTAGACTCGGTTAATTATTACAACTCAAATCCAAAATGTAATGTAAAGCTCTAAATGAGCATACACACACCTCACAACTAATTAATAACAAAACTGCTGAAACACCTAAACAGCTCCGTCACCTCCCTAGTTATCCTGACCTACAGGAATATCCGCTACACCATTGAATGGTGTGCCGGGATTGCAACAACACAAAACCCGGTAAGCTTATGAAAGCTTGTATGAGTAAAAGAATGAACTGTTACTTAATTTAATCTCATTTATTTCCACACTCAGTAATACTCAATTATTTCCACATATGCAATTAATAAACAATCTCAATCAACACCAATTCAATATATGATGACAACCCCACTCACAACTTTTCCCACAACTCTCATCATCGTATTTATAAAAATACGGTACTTGACAGACTAGAGCTCTAACTGAATCGTAGCCCGTCACCTGGCCTAGGTTATGGCATCCGACATATTTATCAATTATTGTATTTCATCAATATGTATACCTATATACATATTTAGAACGTCCAATAATTCCACATACTCAACCAATCGTATCCCATCATCCACACTAGGATTAGAGCGTCCGATTACCCACACCGGTCATTACATTGACCCTAAACCCATAAATGAACCCAATATATAATATTACATACTGAAATCAACCCAACCAAGATACATCATATTATTATGGAATTACACAATTGTAATATAATCAACTCAATCATATCATCAATCAAACAATCCACTCATCAATATATATTTTCCACGTAAATATATATATACGTAATCATCCACTCAGGAATGACCACTAATACCATCTATAGTTCACACAAGAAAATTATGAAATTCATTTGTATAATTAAAATTCATTTTACTTACCTATGGACCGTGGTGATTCAAGTCCATGAAATTTTAAAACAAATATTTAATCCGTAAATATTTTTCACACAATTACCAAAAATAAATAAATTAAAATGCTCGGTTCGTAATATGAACCACGTGACTTTTACTCACCTCGAAACTCCCGCTGCGTCTTCAATATAATTATAAATTATAATTTATAATTAACGCCGAATAGTCCACGCAATTAAAATCCGTCAATCACCTAATCAAATGTGATTCGAATTTAGCCAACAAATTCAACTCATAATTTAACCACTAATTAACGGTCAGATTCTAATTTACATTAAAATCCGACGAGCGGTTTCTCACGAATCGCTCCCCTAATTACCGTTTTTCACATATACGAAGATCCAACGGTCGGATCTTCGCCCATGACCACACAAAGCCTCTGGGACAGTCATATGATCATCATAACAAATTTACAAGTTCATCCAACGGTCATAATTTCACAGATCAAAAATCTAACGACCGAAATCGATCGAAATCACAAAATTCATAACTAATTCATACGATATCCGAAAAATGCGTATAATACGCCGAAATGATCGTATCGAAACAAAGAATCATAAAATGGACAGAAACCAAATTTAGACCTCCGGAGGTGGCCGGAAAAGGCCGCCGGAGTTAGGGACAGAGCCGCCACCGACCACCACCAATGGTGTCGGGGCCGAGCTTGTCCCCTTCGTTTCATCATTCTGAGCAACTTTCATAACTAGCACAAGACCTAAAAATGAGGGGAAGGCATCGAAATTACAGATTTACAGTCGGCGGCCGGAAAAAATGCAGAAACCGGTGAGCTTGAAAACCGACGTGAAAACTGCAACCTCAGGCCCCGATCCCTTCTGGAAACTTGTTCAGAACTTCCTTGCGAACTCAACAAGCTTGGAATCACAAGAAACGATCGTGTATAGCTCGAGATATCTTGATCGAAAGTTTCGGTATTTCGATCCGTTCGGGTCGAGCTCCGACGAACGTGAAAACGTTCGACCCAGTTCCGGTCCTTCTTGGTGCTTGTAGAGGAAGTTGAGGCGAGCTCAATGAGACAAGAATCAAGTGAAATGGTGGAGTGTAGCTCGAGATATTGAGATCGAACCGAAAATGGACGTTTTCGGTTCGGGCTGTGCCGCCGCCGCCACAGGCTGCGCCGCCGTGTGAGACTGCCTCTGGGAGCTAGAGCAGCTCGAGACGAACGCCTGGGACTTGGTTTGAGGTCGAGAGGTGGTCTGTGGAGGGATAACAATTAAGGAGAATTTTTCCTCCCCTTTCGGCCGATTGTGTCTGTGAGAGAGAGAGAAACCCAGTTTCTTTCTGAAACAGGAAGAAGAGGAAGAAAGAGGAAGAAAAAGAAAAAAAAGAAACCGGTAGGGAAAAATTTTAGGGTTTCCAAAATTTTTTTTCTATTTATACATGTTTTGGAAAACTTCGAAATTCGATAACTAATTCAGAAAAAATCCGATCTTCGTGTTCAGCACGTGTACGGACTCGTATCGACGAGCTCTACAACTTTCATGAAGGAAGTTTCTCCAAATTTCGTACGTAGAAAAAGTCGATTTCTCAAACCGAGTATTTCGAGCTTTTCGTTAAAATAAACGTTTCGAAACTTCGATAATTGTAAAAATGAATGATTATCGAACATAAATCGTGAAATCGTATAATAATCATTCGATACAATCACTCGAATTTAAAAATGGAAATTGCGGGTATTACAGACAGTCATATGATCATCATAACAAATTTACAAGTTCATCCGACGGTCATAATTTCACAGATCAAAAATCTAACGATCGAAATCACAAAATTCATAACTAATTCATACGATATCCGAAAAATGAGTATAATACGCCGAAATGATTGTATCGAAACATAGAATCATAAAATGGATAGAAACCAAATTTTAGACCTCCGAAGGTGGCCGGAAAATGAAATTTGCGGGTATTACACCAAAACCCTAGTACAACCTTATATAGTCAATTAAACTGACACCCCTAATGACATGTTTAATTAAACTAAGTCTTGTAATAAATCTAAGTCTGTCTAATTAATGCTGGCCACTTGGAATCCATGCTGAAGAGCAGCTAAACTTGATCGAACGGTGCATTTCATAATTATTCAAAGCTGACTCCAAGTTGACTTGTAACAGTCCTTCCCCCATCAAAACAAACTTGTCCTCAAGTTTCCTACTCAAAACTGGAAATGAGGGTATCTCAGCATGAAAGCTTGAGCAAACTCCCACGTAGCCTCCTCAGGAGAGGTCCCAAACCACTGTATGAGCCATTGGGTAGCAGCTTCCCCACATTTTTTAACCATCCTAGTTTGCAGGACAGTTTCTGGTGCCCACCTTGGATTGGAAGTGTCATCGATGTTAGGTAACTGCGGTTCTATCACAGCAGAGCTCCTGATTTGCTTTTTCAGTAAAGATACATGAAAGACATTGTGTATCTTGGCTGAAAGAGGAAGCTCCAATTTGTAGGCAACCTGTCCAATTTTCTCAAGTACTTGGAATGGTCTGCAGTACTTGGCAAAAGTTATGATAGACACTGGTAGGCATAGAATGCTGCTTGTAAGGCTGGAGTTTAAGATAGACCCAATCCCCAACTTGAAATTCTCTTTCTGTGTGTTTCCAATCATAGAGCCCCTTTATTCTAGATTGTGCCTTGTCCAAATTTCATTTGATAAGTGCTATGAGCTCATCTCTGTCCCTCAACTGTTGATCCACTACAGCCACCGAAGTTGGTCCTGGTAAATAGGGTATAATGGGAGAAGGTTTATATCCATATATTGCCTGAAATAGGGTCATTTTTGGGGCTGAGTGATATGCAGTGTTATACCACCATTCCGCCCATGGTAGTGCCTGCACCCAAGTGTGAGGTTTATCTCCCACAACACATCACAAATATTGCTCAAGGGTCTTGTTCAAGTTCTCAATTTGGCCATCCGTCTGGGGATGATATGCAGTAGGCCTACTAAGTTTGGAACCTTGCAACTTGAAGAAAGCCTCCCAGAAAAGGCTGAGAAATATAGGATCTCTATCAGAAATAATATCATCCGGGAGTCCATTCAGTTTGAATACCTCATTGACAAAAGCCTTAGCCACCGATATAGCAGTATAAGGAAGAGCTAAGGGAATGAAGTGGGCATACTTGGTAAACTTGTCAATCACTACCCAAATCACAGATTTCCCTTCCGATTTAGGCAGTCCCTTAATGAAGTCCATAGATATAACTTTCCTAGCCTGCGCAGGATTGGCATGGGGCTGCAGCAAAACTAGAGGTAAAATTGTCTCATAGTGTTTTCTTTAGCAAATGTCAGAATTGGCTACTAACTTCTTGACATCTTTTTGTAAACCAGGCCAGGCAAAATTTCTATGTATCCTTTTGTAGGCCCTTGTCTTGCCAGCATGGCCACCTATCAAGCCTTCATGAAATTCCACCATAATTTCCTACCTCCATTGATCAATATCCGGCACAATTCTTCCTTTATATAAAAGTTGGGAGTTGACAAGGCTGTAGTGTTTCTTACTTAGATGATCTTGTTGCAAGGATTGAATGAGTTGAGAGGTTTCATGTGAAGACCCGAAATTTAATTTAAATAAATATATGTAATTCAATATTTGCTCAATAATATGAATTATGACTTTTGAGTTTGCTTCGTATGTCGTTATGTGAGGAGAGGGGTTTTGAACGAATTTTATTTCCGAAACGAACGTTATTTAGGGGGTCGTGAAAATTGAATTTTTATACGTTCGAAATTTGTAAAATCTTCCTTCATGAAAGTTGTAGAGCTCGTTGATACGATCTTGTGCATATGTGGAACGCAATATTCGAAGTTCGTATGGATAAGTTATGAATTTAAGATAATTAGAATTTTTCTATAAATATCAGCCTCCGGGTTCTCTCTCTCTCTCTCTCTCGGCCTCAGACCCGCCGGGTCAGATGCGACCAGACTCGGCCCTATCTCTCTCCTCCGGCCTCCACCGCCTCCACCTCCTAGGACCCGGCTCCTCCCGTGCTCGCCGCCGCACGCCCAACCGTTCCCTGTCTTCAGTTTTCCCAACCGCTGCCCCCTGCCTTGAATCGAAGCCCCCCCTCCCCGAGCCTAGCATTTGACCCGATCGGATTCCCCCAGTGCCGGTGTTGCACCGGTTGATCCTCCAACCCTTCGTGATTACCACGTCCTCCTGATCATCCTCATATCCTCCTTGCATGACGATTTTGAGTGTGGAGCAAAAGATCAAGAGTTGAAGGTTTCGACGTCCCTGATTCGATCTGGAAACTGATCGTGCATCCGAGATTAATCCAACTTCAAAGCTCGATCTAGGACGATCTAGACCTTATATCGAAGAAAGTAAGGTATTAAAGTTGTTCATAATTTCATTTTGAAGAAGTTTGTTGTTGACAACTTTTGCATCTGAGGTGGTTGACCAGCATTAACTGCGGCCTGACTGCTGCGTGTGGCGGCGCGTCTGACCATATTTTGAGTTTATATTATCTGGACGATGATCTATGCATCCATACGAGCGTTTTCATATATCACAAGGTTATTTTAGAAAAAGTTGATAAATAGTGGATTTACGTTTTAACATTACTATTTACGGTTTTTATATTTTATCTTCGGTTTACGATTTTCGTATAATTTTGATAGGATGTTTCCAAGGGCGATCCGTGAGGATCTAACCATTGGTTCATCGTTTAAATTCGATTCGACCGTTGGATCGTCTTTATTTTAGAATCCGACCGTTGAATCGTCTTTATTTTAGAATCCGACCGTTGGATCAACCTTTAAGTTTGTTTCGTGTTTCATTACTAAGTAAAGACATACTTGATTAGGTACTTGACGGTTTGAGTTGACAAGCATTTGGATTATTGTGATTTGATTGATAGAAGACGCAGCTGGACTAGAGGTGAGTAAATCACACATAGTTCATTTAAGAACCAAATTTAGTAAATTATATTGATTGATAATAATAGACATTACTCTGAGAATGTCTATGTACATATATATTAATTATATGATAATATATATATTTGTTAATGAATTGTGTTGAGAAAACAATATGCATGCTTGTGTTGCTATTATTGTTTAAATGTTTATTTTCGTGATTTATATATTGAGAAAGGAGTTGAGTTTTATTGTTTGAGAAACAATAAATTGTTTTGATATGTGGAGATTAAAAGGTCATGAGTGTGAGTATGGCATACTATTAGTGAATCACGCTCTTGTACCGGGCTGGTGGTTACTAATAGCATTATAATCGTGAACCACGCTCTCGCACCGGGCTGGTGGTTGCTATCAATTAGAGCTCTAGTTTGTCTGCCAAATGTGAGTGGTTTTATAAGAGTAACGTTGAGGTTACTTTTGACTCATAAGTATTAGTTTTAGAAGAGAGTCTTGAGAATATTCATTATCTTATATTTTAGGAAATTTGGAGTTACCTTGTGTGTTTTACTTATTAACTTAAATTGTGCAATCTTTAAATTTACTCATACGGGCTTTCAAAAGCTTACCGGGTTTTGTGTTGTTGCAATCCCGGTACACTATTCAAATGTTGTAGCGGATAATCCTGCAAGTCAGGAGAATGAGGGTGGTGGTCGAGCTGCTTAATGTAGTAGTATTTGATTTATCGTATTTGCTTTTGGTGAGGTTTGTTATGCTCATTGAGCTTTACAATTTAAGTTCGTTTTATTGAGTGGGTGAGGTGTGGTTGTTTATGAAAAAATTTCAGGACGTTTATTTGTTTATGATGTTTAATTCATGTTTTGGATTTGAATTTATTATTCAAAATTAGGGGCGTGACATTTCAGGATCACTGTTGCAGGCATGTTGGATGTCCGAAACAAAGCTATTGATCGGTTGAGAAGCACCAGTAATTGCTGCAAGAGTCACATTTCTAGAGAGGGCATCCGGGGCAGTATTGTTTTTCCCAGCCTTGTATTGGATCGAATAGTCATATCCCATCAATTTCAACAACCATTTCTATTGATTCTTTGCTTCAGAAAATGCTCAATGATTTTATGGTCAGTGTAGATCTTGAAATGGTCTCTTAAGAGGTAGGGTCTCTAATGCTGCACTGTTGCCACACAGCCAGCATCTCTTTGTCATACACTGAAGTTAGGTGCCTCTGAGCTAATGCCTTGCTCATGAAGGCAATGCGCTGTCCAGACTGAGACAACACAGCTCCAATGCCAAGATCCGAGGCATTACACTCAATTACAAACTCCTTAGAAAAATCAGGAATTGCTAGGACTGGAGTAGAAATTAAAGCTTCCTTTAATGTGTCAAAGGCTTTCAGGGATTCTGTGGTCCAGTGAAATCCATCCTTCTTGAGCATGTTAGTTAAGGGTTTAGCAATGATGCCAAATCCCTTAACATATTTTCTATAATATCTTGCCAGTCCCAAGAATCCCCTTAATTATTTGAGAGTCTTGGGTTGAGGCCAGTCTCTAATGCATTCAATCTTCAAAGGATCCACAGCTACTCTTATAGCACTGATGACATGACCAAGATACTCTACTTTAGAGGCTCCAAAGCTACATTTGCTTTCTTTAACTGTGAGGGAATGTTGGAGTAATCTTTGAAACACCAATTCCAGATGTTGCAAGTGAGCTTCCATGGAGAGACTATAGACTAAAATGTCATCGAAGAACACTAGCACAAATTTTCTCAAGTAATCCCTTAGAACTTCATTCATAGCTGAATAAAATGTGGAAGAGGCATTAGTCAGCCCAAATGGCATTACTAAGAACTCATAGTACCCTGAATAATTTCTAAAGGCAGTTTTACTGATGTCTTGCTCAGCCATTCTGATTTGATGGTAGCCAAACCTTAGATCTAACTTGGTGTACATAGTGGCACCATATACCTCATCAATCAACTCATCCACTATTGGTATTGGATATTTGTCTTTCACAGTAGCTGCATTAAGAGATCTGTAGTCAACACACATCCTCCAAGTCTCATCTTTCTTTTTAACTAATAATACCGGAGAAGAGAGATGGCTAATACAAGGCCTGATGACACCTGAATCCAACAGCTCTTGCACAATTTTCTCAATCTCTGTTTTTTGAAAGTATGGATACCTATATGGCCTCATATTTATGATAGCAGTGTTAGGCATCAATTCAATCTTGTGATCCTGTGGTCTCATTGGTGGTAGAATGGTTGGGGTTTGAAACATTCATGAGTACTTTTGTAGCAACTTTTGGATATCAGGGTGAATGGCCTCCTGGGCTAGAGTATTGGTTACTTGGTTAAGTTGGACTAGGATGGCCTCTCTCTCATTCTTGAGTATCCTTGTCATGACCTTACACCCTACAACTGCTGCATGTGTCTCAGTTTCACCCTACAGTAAGTATTCTTTTCCATGACTGTGAAACTTCATTTTCATGGTATCAAAATTCCATGTTATATCTCCCAAAGTTTTTAACCAAGAGGCTCCAAGAACTATTTCACACTCTGAAACAGGTAAGATATAGAAATCAACATAAAAATGGAAATGTTGCAAACATAGTTCAAGTCTCACCTTTCCCTTAGTGTGCATGATAGCCCCACTAGCAAGTCTTACTCTAAGTGGTGTAATAGAGTTCACAACAGATTTGGATTTCTTTAGAAGTGCGGGGTGGATGAAATTGTGAGATGCTCCCGAATCTATCAAGACATGTGCCAATTTGTGATTAACTTCTCTTTTAAGTTGCATGGTTAATGAACTGCTTCCATCTCCCATAAGTTGCAACTCAATTTCATGGTTTTCATTCCCTCCCACAATGTGGTGAATTTCATCCATTTCTTCATTAGGGACTGGACCCTGCTGATTCAGTTCATCTTGCTCCACTTCAATAATCATCATTGCTTGGCCTCTTCTGCAATTATGGCCAGGCCTAAAAATTTCATCACAAAAGAAGCATTGGTTTCTAGCTCTTCTCTCTTGATACTTAGCCTGAGTTAGTCTCCTGTTCCCTCCAACATGATTATTGGCCACAACTGCTTGAGGGACTTGTTGCCTAGTTGGATTGGTTTCTGGAGCTCCCTTGAGTTGGCCCCCAGCATGGATATTTCTGGGTTATATTCCAGTGTTATTTGTATTAACAAATGCCACCCTTGCTTGATGTTTGAGGTTTAATTTTCTTTCCTTATAGATCTTTGCTAACTCACAGGACTCATAGAGTGTTCTTGACCTTTGAGCCTTGACATCAACCCTTATATTATCTTTAAGTCCCCGTAAGAAACAAGAGAGTAGCACCTGTTGAGAAAATCCTGGAACTCTTCTAGATAGTTTTGTAAATTGGTCAATGTAATGTTCCACATTCCCTACTTGTGACATTCTTGCTAGTGTGGCTTGGTAATCAATCACATTATGGCCACTGAATTCTCTCATCAGAAGACCAGCTAGTCCTCCCCAAGTATTTGGGGACTCATGTTTGATCATGTACCATCTGTCTGAGGCTTTCTCTGTTAAATGCATAGTTGCAATAGCTAGCTTCCTATCATCTGGTATTTGGTAAAATTTGAAATATTGCTCTGCCTTGTTTAACCACTCCACAGGGTCTCCACCATTGAAAACGTGAAATTCCAATTTCATTTGCTTCATAGTAGGCAAGCTCGGATCAAATGTGTAGGGGGTTTGTCGAAACTGTTGTTGGTGATGTCCACTTGAATGTTGGTACTGTGAACTAGGGGTAGCAGCGTGAGCTTGAAGTGAGTTGGAAAAGTAAGGAGTGTAGCATTATTGAGGCATAGAAGTAGTGGTAGTGGCAAATATAGGGTGAACTGTACCCATGAAGTTAGGGTTATATGGATTTGGGAGGCTTTGGGAGGCTTTGGGATACCATTGAGTAGGGAGGTATATTCATAAAGTTCATAGCAGTGTGTGAGTATGGTCCTGAATAAGTCATGATTAATGGATCTATGTTGTGGTTTGATGAGCCTTGAAGTGGCCGAGTGGAGTTCATCTGATGGTTATTGGATGCCATATAATGGCCTGCAGTAATGTTGAATAGTTGGGATCCAAAATTGGAATGCTGATAATAAAAGGTTTGTGGCTGCTCAGCCCTCACCTGAGAATGGCTGAGACTCCTCTCCTCCTTATCATTAGCATCTATATCAATGGGATTTGGTATCAATGCTTCCGATGCATTAGTCACTAAGGCTCTAGAGGTTCTCATTTATGTGTTTGCAGTAGCAGTCTCAGTGGAAATTTCACTAGTGACTACAAGGGCTACTTCATGCCTAAGTGGATCTAAGGATAAAGTATGAGGGGGGTTGAGGGAGACTACTGTCAGTGGGAGTTACGGACGCAGTCGCGTGGGCTCGAGTTGAGGAAGCTGAGTCGATTCTTGTCGCCAACACAGGTGAGCCTGATGTAGGAGGTAAAGATCCAAACTTTAGGAGCGAGGATTTGAGGTGAGTAGCTGTTACAGCTGAGCTATCCTTAATAGATTTGAGCTCGTTCATCATCTCCATTCTGAACGAGTTGAAAGCCTCTTGATACACATTCAGGATGGTCTAGAGCTCATTAAACTTGGAGGACGTCGCATCTTTATGCACTTGTAAGTCAAATTCCACACTCGTGAGCTCCCCCAATGCTTGAGCCGGAGCTCCACCACTCGATCCTTTGTGTTTCACCATGGTGCCCAAGAGCGAGAGGTTGATACCAATTGATAGGGTTCTACCCTTAGTACCAAACTCAAAGAGGTAGAAGAGAAAGAAAAGAGAAACAAACGTTAAGGAAAATATATTTCTTCAGAATGAGCTATCCAAAAACCCTAGTACAACCTTATATAGTCAATTAAATGGCTAAGACGGAGCCACGTCTCCTCCACACAAACTGATCATGACAACCCTAATGACATGTTTAATTAAACTAAGTCTTGTATTAAATCTAAGTCTGTCCAATTAATGCTAGCCACGTGTAATCCATGCTGAGGAGCAGCTAAGCTTGATTAAACGGTGCGTTTCATAGTTATTAAAAGCTGACTCCAAGTTGACTCGTAACAAAGTGCTTTTGATAGTTCCACGGCCCTTTGCACATGACCTTCCGCTTGTCGATCACCCGTGTTGTCAAAGAAGAAAACCAAGCAATTATGTAGTTTCACTTGTAGACTGAAGTCCTTCTTTAGTATCCATATACGAGTGCAAATTCTCATGTTAAAAGGTTTTTGGGTTAAGATCAGAGTTTACCCAGCATTTAAGTTTGAGAGTTTCTCTTAGCGATACCACCGACCATCTTCTTGTGTTGACCAGACCTCCACCCTTAGCCAAAGCAAGGGAGGTAGAAAGCTAGCCATCAGGGTTTCAATGGATGACATAATAACAATGGAAAAGTGTGAAGAATAAGATGGAGGCGCATGAACCCTAAGGTTGCACCTAGGGTTTATTCTATAGAGACTTTGTTTTTTTTTAAAAAAAAATTTATTTATCAAGAACGTTTTGGGTTTAGACGGGGATTGGAGCACAACATGGAGAATCAAAGTTCCACCGATTATATTTGTTTCTCCTACATAACTTTTGGTAGAAGCTTACTTTGTGTTTGGTTTGTATCGTAGATGATAGAACTGCATGTTGGTGGTCGGTTGATGACGAATAATGTTTAGAGGCAAGTGTCATTGCTGGTGTTAGGCACAATCATTGCACTAGGAGGGAACATTGACTTTAGTATCAAGTAACTGACTGACCCACCAGCTTTTTGGGGAAAAAAAATAAAAAAAAAGAAGAAAAAGTGACATGGTCCTAACGAAATTATTTAGGTGGGTTATTCTTTCTATCACTTTTCTCCTTGAATGGATGAATTGTGATGTCTAATTTTGTCTGTTAATGTACTTGTCATTAAATGTAGGGGCCAGATGCCTCTCGGACATTGTTTATGCTTGATAACATCGTGTTTATAACTCCCCAACCAAGAAGCTCCTCTCACTTGGGGACTTTGGGGACTTGTAGATACCTCTACTAGCAAGGCTAGAATCTATGTCACCAAGGATAAACAACACCCTCGTGTGTGTGTGTGTGTGTGGGGGGGGGGGGGGGACAAGAGCCATGGTGGGACCCAACGACAATATGCATCCCGTAGCCCGACATCCAAGCTACGCCATGATGGTCGGAAGTGCTCAAGAACTTGTCGGGAAGCCAAGTTCCCAACCTTCCCAAGCTGCCTTCACAACATGCTTTCTAGACTAGAATAGTTGTTTCTGTATCCCACATTGGAAAACAAGTGAAGGAAGGAGCCTCCCTTCACTATAAAAGGGGACTCCTTCCCACTTACTCATCATCCCATTACAACTCTTGTAATCTTGTTGAACCTCATGGCCCGACACATAGTAAAAGCTTCAAGTGGACGTAGTTTTCTGCCTTGGCGGGAAACGAACCACTATATATCTTGTCTTCACTCTCTCTCTTCTCTCTCTCTAAATGTTAAATTAGAGTCTTCGGTTTCTAACATTAACATTGGCGCCATCTGTGGAAAGCTGATACAATGGCTTCGTCACTTACCACCCGTTAAGTCAGCTTAACGAAACCTTTTTATTTCTTCAAAGTAACAATTTGGTGGCTCGCATAGCACCAATTTTCTTTGATCATCACTCAATATTTTTAAATTATCATCAGCTCTCAATCTCAATGGCTTCCTCTATTACGTCAAGTATCACGCTTGGCGGTAACACAAGAAAAAAAAAACTATCCCATCTATGGCGGTAAAATGCACAAAAAATATCTCATCCTTGGCAGTAACGAAAAAGAATTTTCAACCTAAAACTTGTTCCCAGTGCTTGCAAGGTTCCAAGTCTAAAGGATGGTCAACACCAATTCTTAAGGGCTGGACAACGCTAACTAAAAGAAAAACTTTCGGTGCCCACTTGCTTTGGACACCTAACCCATACGCTGCGTTCTTCAGTCAAGCTAGCAGCTCCAATGACAAATCATTGATCATCATAGAGTGATAAACATCAAGAGCCTCCGATCATCATCGAGCAATAAACATCAAGAGCCTCTGATACCAGCCATATGTTTACATTGGCGGAACAAGCATAACAAGCTCTAACACCCAACACAAGACTACAAATTTTCTTCTTGTCACACCACGAACTAGACTACAACTTTGCTTCTTGTCGCACTGCCAACAAGAACCATCCGCCAACAACTAGCCAAGATGATGACTTCAAGTCAAAGCACCCAGCCTTCTTCTTCAATTGTGTCCAACCGCTAAGCCGCCCACAGCAAAGTTGCACCGCCAAGCTTCTCTGTCAAACAAGCTCTGCCAAGCATTATCCGCCATCTGCCAAGCTTCATCTCTTCTGTCAAATACGGGTTGATGACAGTCAATACCTTGACAAAAAACTATCTACATCTACTGTGGCGGAGCTTCAGTCTTCTTGACCAATTATGGCAGTGCTTCAATCTTGCTTACGTATACCCTGCATCTTAACAAAGCTCCTTGATGGGCATCAGCATCACTCTCCTTGGCGAAACTTCAATCCGTAACGGAACGTCAATTGTGACGGGGCCTCAATTGTGACGGCACTTCAATGGTGGTGGAGTGTCAATTATAGCGGAAGTCCAAACTTCTTCTTTGATCAGCGTCGAAAAGAATGGTCCTCACCCACGAAGCATTTGGTTAGTATCGAGAACCTCATAGATCAACAGTCCGTCAACCTCCAAACGTAGTGAATCACGGCAACCTCCAAACTTCCTCTACCAGCTGCCATCCCTTTCGAGCCAGTTACAATAGCTCCAGCGGTACCACTAACCTTCGTCAGCTGTAGGTGTCAGCGGGAGCTCCGCCAACCTTCGACGAGCGATCACTGCCGGTCTTGCACCTCTGCTAAGCAAAGCTCCGCCAAGCACATTGATACTGTCACATTCTTTTGCTTGTTGCATTGCCTAGCACCACCACCAACCTACATTCGTCAATCGACTCCGCCAAGAACTTTGACCAACTGCCAAGTCTTGTACCGTCAAGCACCACTCATGACGGCAACTACTTTTTCTCTCTCTGATCAAACCCAACCCAGAAAAATATCCCGACACTAGTTGCCTTACGAAAACAGAGACACAGGGGGTGTGCTCCCCGTCGATCCTCTCTCAGCACCTAGCTACCTCAAATCTGGTTTGCTGTTGCAATTTGGAGTAGATCCCAATTCGATCCTCTCCTCCTCACACTGACACCGGACAGACCCAACGATTCCTCCTCATGGCATCAGGTATAATGGCAAGGTCATCCCCATCAATCCATCTTTAACAATAGACACTCATTGAGCATCGCTTTTTAGGCCACCAGCCATGAACAACACTCCAAAGCTTTCAAGCTACTATGAGCAAAACAGATGAGTATTCAATCTATACACTGTTCTCTAAAGTCAAAGCATGACTTATATGCCTCTTACTTTAAAGGTTTAAAATATAGCTACTAATAGACACGGTCTGCTATGTTGCAATATAGTTTTTGCCATGCTTTGCTTATTGAACAAACCGCTATGCTTTAGTGTAGTGCCACATATCAAAGTGCATGCTATACTTGTCGTCTTATGCGCATAGGCATGCTGCCTCCTCACACGTGATTTTATCATATACCACATCTATAGGTTAATTACATGACAACAAGTTTCACTCTTGGTTCGTACCTCTATATTCTAGTGCACACTTGGCTCTCCTTGCTCATATATTACCACAGCTTCACATGACTAGCTTACATAACACACACATTATTCTAGGTTCATACCTTTACAATAATATTGTCCATATTTTTAATGTACATGCACTGACATGTCAATTACTATAAACATTTACACTTGAAATTATCCTCTTGAATCACAATGACTACATCTTTTCGAGAGCATAACAGACATAATTCATATGACAACATCAAAGCATATTTGCCTTCATCCAGATTAATCATTTTCTTTCTTTATTACGAGGAAAACTCAAATTAAATTACACCATGCTAGGTAGTGGTGCTAGCCAAAATCATCATAGTCCTACTATATGAATGTACAATTACATTGTACGCTTTTTTATACATGATCATTTCCCTCTCTATATGATCAACTTAATCACACTCCTGCCACTTGAAGTACAAACATTTCTCATGCTTCTCCCTCCCAAATGCATACAAATAATCCCTTTTTGTCACTTGGTCGGTTCATTGATATAATTAAAATGCTAATCATTTACCGTATGTTAAGGAGACACAGTAAAATGCTACATCTCAATACACGTTCTTAGAATTAAAGCTATTGCCATGCCTTTACATACTTTTACTACTTCTAAGCATGCCTACAATATATCGCACTTGATATGCATTTACATGTTTCCATGATCCCTAAGCATATTTGCAACAACGCAAAAATATTATTAGCATACACATTACAAGTACGTGCTATACATGCCATGCTCCTAGTCAAATGCAATCTAACTAAATAGACATGTGACACTCACTTAAACAAACTATGCCATGTCTAGAAACTTGTGACACTTTGACTTAATTAAACATGCTTGGATGATGACTTGCTTAGATTACAACTTACTTGGGTATCGAGCATGGCCACGACTTGCTTGGGCCACGCCCCTGCATGCTCACACAGCGCCTACCCGTTTAACTACACCCAACTTGCTCGAACACAACCTAACTCGCTCAAACATATCCAACATGCTTTAGTTAAGCTCTAGGTTCACAATGCTTGAAAGCTTTCACCAGGAGCTACTCCCAAAATTTTATATGGACACCCATTACACTTGTAATTATCTAATATGCATGTCACATGGCCATAAGATCCACATATTATTACTTGCTATACATATTTGTCATTGTTCATACAATCACAAACTTTACATATACTATATGCAAGTATGATGTCTAGCTTTCTGGCACCATACTTTGTCAAACTTCCCCCACGGGAAATAGACCTAAACGGGTCTAGACTCCACGAGTTTATGGTCCACCGCCAATCGCCAAGCTGTAAGGCAACTCCTTATAATAACAATGACAGCTAAGCGACATTGCAGCCAAGCTTTTCTCCTCCGGGAAAAGAGTAAAGGGACCGGTTAACGCAGCCCATAGAAGCCATTCATCCAGTAGTTAACCCCTGACCCTTGGGTATCAAAAGATTAGGTTCGCCACCTAACGCCCACTGCTCAAACGCAGCTCCCCTCATCAAACAATTTTTCGACCATACGAAGGTTTATAACCAGGAGTTGGGGACTCCTCGGAGGGCCTAGTAGGAGCCCACCAGAAAGGGCAAAAGTGTTTGTTGCAATAAAATTCTAGATGGACGACGCACTCGAACTCATTATGCTTGATATATGGCACAAAGCTACGCTTTGGTATCAACCTTGCAAGAAAACCCTCATTGACTGGGGACTTCGGGGACTTGTACATACGGCCCAACATAATTAGCAACGGTTATACTCATACCTCAAGGCATCACCTTCGAGTTACCCGTTAATGCCTCACGGCATCTCCGAGCTCTAACGCTCTTGCCTTCTCGGCATCCCCAAGTTTCCACGTGCCTTCCCGGCATTCCCAAGCTTTACACTCGCATCTCCTCAGCATAATGCACATTAATGGAACATTGAATTATCCTACCATTTGTCATTTGCCACAAATCGAATTCGTTTTGCGTTCCATTAATACGGGCAGAAACCAAACTAACATAAACGTTCACATTTAAGTTACAAACTCTCTCATTCACGGCATTCGTGCAACTTACGCCTCACGGGTGTAACCTCATCAACTCAACCTCGTTCATTTTCTTATGCATACCACGCATTTATGCATCGTATTCACTTCATATGCTCATTCTTACTATGCTTACAGAATCATGTGCATTCTCACGCTCATATGTCATAAACCAATCATACTCGGCGCCATTTACATATATACATCAACACGTATTGTGTACCTCGTACATTCGGATATGCTAATGCATATCAATGCAACTCAAGTACGTTGCCCAATACAACAAGCGTACATATGCGCATTTTTCTTGTCTTTGTTGTGCAGGTTAATGAGTCCCTTCTTGCTTACGGAGTTCGGAGACTTGTAGGGACTAGACACCTCTCGGACATTATTTATGCTTGATAACATCGTGTTTATAATTTCCCAACCAAGAAGCTCCACTCACTTGGGGACTTCGAGGACTTGTAGATACCTTTATTAGCAAGGCTAGAATCTATGTCACCAAGCATAAACAACACCCTCATGGGGGGGGGGCACGAGCCATGGTGGGACCCAACGACGATATGCATCCCTTAGCCCGACGTCCAAGCTATGCCATAATGGTCGGAAGTTCCCAACCTTGCCAAGTTGCCTTCACAACATGCTTTATAGACTAGAATAGTTGTTTTTGTATCCCACATTGGAAAACAAGTGAAGGAAGGAGCCTCCCTTCCCTATAAAAGGGGACTCCTTCCCACTTCCTCATCATCCCATTACAACTTTTGTAATCTTGTTGAGCCTCATGGCCCGACACACAGTAAAAGCTTCAACTGGATGTAGTTTTCTGCCTTGGCGGGAAACGAACCACTATATTTCGTGTCTTCACTCTCTCTGTCTTCTCTCTCTCTAAACGTTAAATTAGAGCCTTCGGTTTCTAACTTTAACATTAAAAAAATGAATAAAAAGAATAATTAAAAACTATTTATAAAAAAATAAAAATATAAGAAAAATTAACATTTTTTTGTCCATCAAGGAAATCAATAAAGGCAGGGAATTGGAACCTTGTTAACCTAATGTAAAAAAGAAAAAGAAAGGTAAAAAAGATAAAGTAGAAAAAACCTTTTTTTTTTTTTAGATAAACAACTTAAATACTACAATTAGTTTTTTGTGAGTCAAATTCACAACCTCCCACTTATAAAAGGAAGACTATGTTGCTAGACAAAATGGTATTGGGCAACTACCATCAAAGGAAACATCATAATCAATATGAAATTTCTATAACGTAAAAAATATTTAAAAGAAAGGATTTTGTCAATTTACCCTAATTTTAGGGATATTTTTTTCTCACTTACTCCATTAAGTTTTTTTAATTCCCTTACCCATGAAGACTCTAATAAGATATTCCCTAATACCCAATTATGTTTTTTTTTTAAAAAAAATTTTGAGACTATTTTTCCCTCACTCCTTTGTTACATAGAGAGAGAGAGAGAATGTGTGTGTGTGTGAATGGAAGAGAGAGAGAGAGAGAAGCCATAGGGGACTTAAATAGAGTCCGGTCACGGGCCGCCAAATTCCAGTCACCTGAATCCGATTACCGACCGCAACCCACTAGACTTCTCTGAAAACCTCTCAGGAGGTCTCCAAAGTGGTTGTCGGAGATCTCATGTGTAATGACCTAGATTTTCGTATTAATTTCTTGTATTTTCCTTGAAATTAATAAAAGTTCCAGTTGGTAAAACTTATAGTTTCGATACCTTGTTCTTATGATTGATCGAGATATAGAAATTATTTAAGACAATTATTCGCTCGGAATGCTTCGATTCAAGTGTTGACTTTTTATACATTAAGATTATGTGCAAACTTCCTTTAGAGAAATCGTAAAGTGCGTTGATAAGAGTTTGTGGATAGGAGGAACGCTAAAATCAAAGTTCGTATGAAGAAATTATGGCTATCAAAAAACGTTTCCACTTTGGTTAGATAGAAAAAATTCAGAAATTGCGAAAAAAAAAAACCCTACTTTCCTTTTTTGGAAACCCGAGCTCTCTTCTCTCTCCTTGAGACGGATGTCGCCTACAATCTTCGTTCGATCGTATCTCTGCAGTCCGACCACCGTTGGCCACTCCACCGGTCCAATCTCTTCATCTCTCCTCCCTCTTCAAGTCTGTGGCTGTAGAAGGCGCAACAAGGTGGAAAAGGATGGTGGTGGCACTGCTTAGGGGCTTCATTGGAATTCTCAATTCCGGCCACCTCCGACGATGATTCTTGAGGGCATTTGAAGCCCAGAAGACATAGATGCTTTATTCCAAGTGGCTTGCAACGATTTGAAGTGTAGAGGTCGAATCGAGGATTTGAAATTCTAGGGTTTCCCCAATTCTTGGATTTTTTTAAGTAAATTCCGGCCAAATGGCTTTGATTCAAACTTTGTGCTATTGTGAAAGTTGTTGTACAAGTTGAGATTAATATTTTGGCATAGGTTTCATGACCCAATTTGAGGGTTACCGGCGGAGCGTAGAGCTCATACTCAGCCACTGCCGGCGGCACGTCTGGCCAGGTTTTTGAGTTCGATTTTCATTGTTGTCACTTACTCGTCAATACAGGCTTGTTGATATATCATGGGGACCCGTGATTATTCGAAGCATGCTAGATTTACATAATTTCGGTTTTCTCAGTTTGGAATCTGTGAGGATCCGACCTTTGGATTATCTTATAATTTTGAAAAATTGATCCTAGAAGTGTTTCGAAGACCTTGGGAGGTCTCGAAGGAAGTTTTGTCTCAATTGACGAAATCTTAGGTTTTGGGTTCAAATGCTCGGTTCGAACCGTAACCACTTTCATTTTAAATCATACGCTAAGTTGAGACCTTATTTTACTTAGGTGATTGATGAAGTCTAATCTGTACCTTATCTTGGCTGTAAGAAAAGACGCAGCCGGATTTAGAGGTGCGTAAATCTCACGTGGTTTATTTATGAACCGAATTACATTGATGTTCGGTTTAATCGCTAAATTGTGAAATTGTTTTCTGGATATAAAGATTTGTTTTAAATTATATGAATTTGATCAACTACAGTTCATAGGTAAGTAAAATGAGATTTTAATTATAAAAATAATTTTTCTCGAGATTTGCAATTGTGGACTATAGTTGGTATTAGTCGTATTCCTGAGTGGGTAACTACATATATATATATTTTACGTGAAATATATCTTGATGATGTGGCTTTGTGATAAGCATACTACTTGTGATTTTATTCAGGTTATTATTTTAGGCTATTACTCTTTTAGGGAATACAATATATCATGCAATTGTTGACATATGTTATCTTGAAAGAGTACTTAACTTTTGGTATAACATTTTGAGTCATGTGTGACTTTCTAAATTTTTTCGGTCTACGGATCTGGTGTCACAGTAGTGGCAGAAGCAAATATATCGGATACCATGCCTTTGACCGGGTGACTGGTTACGATTCAGTTAGAGCTCTAGTCTATCTATCATTGTATGTCATGGGGGTAACACTTGGGTTACTTATGACTCATGAATACACGTTTTTTTTAAAGAGTTTCAAGTAGTTTCTTTCTTTTATTGTCCATGATGGACTAATTTGTGGAGTTGATTTTGGATATCTTTACTTATTCTTGAATTGTTACACTTGTGTTGTTGAGTCTTTTTATTTGAGTTTACTCATACGAGCTTAAAAAGCTTACTGAGTTTGTTGTTTGCAACCCAGTGTACTATTTTATGGTGTAGGGGTTATTCATGCAGGTCAGGACCACCAGGGTTGAGATTGTAGCGTATAGTGCAGCAGTGTTGGGTTCAAAACCTATTTGTTATTGTACTACTGTTCGTAGTATGTTCTTAGTGAGCATTTACATTTATATTTTAATAATTTTGAGTTTTGTAAACACTTGGAGATGTAATATTTGACTTTAGTGATTGAGTCTGTATTGACTTGTGTGGACTCAGTTATTGTGTTGCATAGTTTAACTGAAAACAATTCTAAGCATTTGGGAGATGTGTTGAAGTATAGCGTTTCGGATTTGAACTTTTGTTATTTGAAATTCGGGGTGTGACATCATGGGTCATCGATAATGTTTATTGCCCCAAAATAGACCTTTATTTCCTCCCAATAAAGGGGCAATAAACCTCTATTGCCCCAATAGACCTTTATGGGAGGCAATAGAGGTTTATGAAACCTCGCCGAAAGTCTTCAAAGATGTCGTTGGAGATCTCATATAGGGTCGGAGAGGTTTACTACCCCCCTGAATAAACTCATATTGCCCCCCAATAGACGTCTATCGCCCCTCAATAGAACTTTCAATCACCGAAATGGAAACTAATCTCCATAAAATTAGACAAATAAAACTTTGATTAAGGAAAAAAAAAACGAGGAGATTGCATCAATTCAAAACATTTATTGCCCCCCAATAGAAGTATATTGCCCCCCAATAGACATTTAACAAACCTTTATTGCCCGCCAATAGACTTTTTTTCTTTCTAGGTTTTCTGCCCCTATTTTACCAAAAAACAAAATACTGGAGACGTGTTCGATCTCAGATGAAAAAAAAAAATTGTGGAACACAATCTAATCAGTGATTAACTTGAGTATAAGGTACCATATAATATTGCTGGCTTAAGATACTAACCTAAACTGAAAACACTAAGTGCCGCTATGGATGCCAGAAACCCTAAACCCCGTTGCAAAGTTGCTATACATCTAGATCTAGTTGCTGCCCCAACCATGGATAATGTGACCGCCTCCTTTACAGCCTCCCTTGCCCTAGCCACAAATGAGGTTGTGGACCTCTCCTAATCTGCTAACTTGGCTGCACGACGAGGGTCGCAGTTGTGTTGTTAGCCCGGGCCCATGCACCCAAACTTGCTCCACTTCAGGACCTTTGACGATTCTTTGATCATGTTTGGGTTCTTGAAAGAGACTTCAAAATTCAAGAGAGGCTGGAGAACAGGTTTGTCATTGCTTTTGATCTCAAAAGAGACTGAAACAAAGTGTTAAGAGGAGGGCTGTGGCGCTTCAATCAAGCCCCGATAGTGTTACAAGAGTACGATGGGATTGCGCCGCCACACTCGGTGGCAAAGAATGCTCTATTTTTCTGGGTGCGTATCACTAATATACCACCTCTCTTTGAAGACAAGGACACCATTAGAGACATTGCTGCAATTGCTAGGAAGGTCATTGAACTAGATGACAAACTCTTCGACAACACAGGCAAAATTAGGGTTAGGGTTTCACAAGACCTCTCCAAACCCTTCTTTTTGAAGAAGCGAGTAAAGCTGGCTCCGGGTGTTGAAGAAGAGATTGGCTTCTTCTTTGAGAACCTTATTGGTAAGTGCAACTATTGTGATTTGATTTTCCATGAGAATAGTGTTTGTCCTGCAACATATGGAAGGGCTTTTCCAAGGATGGAAGCAAATCTGGGGCAAAGAAAACTGGAGATCACAGGTCCATCTCTGAGTTTTGAGCAATGTTAATTTGCAAATGGTATGTTCAAATTCAATAGACTCCAAACTCTTTTTTTACCATCTGTAGCGCACACTACACCAATTTTTCAATCAAACGATAGTTTTTCACTATCGTCTGATAATAGGGTCTGTTGTTATCTATCTCAATGCCGTCTGATACATGAATCAGACAATACCACAAAACTGTTGTCTGATAAAGTTTAGTACGACAGCAGCTACTATCTTGTCTGTTGTTTGAATACCAAGAAGAACAACAGCAATTGGTACCTTAACTCTTGTGCAAAGTAATCTCAGTTGGCAGATCCTGGAAGAATGTTGACGTGTAAAGAACATTTAGAGAACATTGTTTTTGTAAAAAAAAAACTGTTGTTTGAAGGAAGCTTGAGATTAGCAAAGTAATTGAATACTATTGACTCACTTCGAACAAGACAACAGAAAAACTATTAAAAATATTGTGTGTCATTGCTTCAGACAACAGTTTTTTCTTTCTTTTTTCTTTATGTTCATTTGTTAGACAATAGTTTTTTATTGTATTGAATTGTCTGAGATAAGAGAGCAGACATACATTCTGTACAATTAAACAACACATCCCTGATTCCAAAACCATTTCATTCCATCAGCAATATTCATCCCAACATTTACACAGGAATTAACCTTGCCCAAGTCCCTATATCTATTTCATTAGCCTAAGAAGCTTTCAAGTTTCATCAGCTTTACATGATAATAAAAAAGAATACAATTTGCTCGATCTCCCAAGATAGTTGTAAGCAAAATCATTGCAAGGTTGAAGCCCATTCCTTTGGTATTGTACCACTAAGATAGTTGTAAGCAAAATCACTGCAAGGAAAGAAAAGTAGATGCGATTAATAAACTGTCTAAGGTATTGAGAGCATCATGATCAAATACTAAAGAACTTATAAAAAGTAGATTGACACAAGTCAATCAAATAGTTTACGTACACTCGGGACTGATAAACTGGGGAAATCATATAAAAAAAAAAACACAAAAGCCCTTGATCGTAAAATGCTTATCAATTTGTGCTAGCTGCCTGGCCATTTTGATAAACAGCCATAAAGTGATAAGCTTCATGGCCAGGTGCAAGCTTTGATACAGAAGGGATAACACCAGAACTGCTTGAACAGAATGGGCAAAAAGGGCAGTGTTTTTACACATTTGGAAACATAAGAAACATGAAAAGAAGCAAGTGGTGGTGTGGATTTCATCTTTTGAGGAAAAATTATTGAGATGCACTATCATTCACATATTTGCATGAATCTACAACAGAGGCAAACTCCAAGAAAGAGTAACCACTCACAATATCAATTCCATCCTTAGAAACAATGAAAAACAATTCTTCTTCCTCACGAAGGTCAGCACACATCTGCCGCATCACCTTGAAGCAAGATACTTAGCCAAAGCCAGGCTAGAACTTCTGATACCAAAGCCAAAGCCAAATTCTTGAGTCTTTAAGGGCCCTCTGCATATTCAGTTGATATGATACGTCAAAATCAATTCAAAAAGGATGACAATAAGTAACTGCTAAATATGGCCAATGAAGTCGAGGCCTGATTCCTTATCAACAATAGGAGCAAACTGATCCTACAATGAAAACAAAAACAAAAGGAAACAAAGTTACTTTGCCTCAAAATGTAATCTCCAATTCATAGAAAATCATTGTAGTATCAGAAGGTCAATGGAGCTAAATATATAGACAAAGGGCCTGGGAGCTTGAAACATTAAGGACACATGATTGTTAGACAATTAGTGGACACATTGTCCCCTATTTTATAAATAAATTTAAGAACACGTGAGGTCATTTATTAACAGCACTAAATTTAAAAAATGATAACATTCCTAATAGCAAACTTAGAATGGTTCACTATAGCTTGAGGCTACAGCTTGGTAAAAAATGGGTGATATTTCAAAAGAAGTAAATATTCATAACAGAGTAACAAATTACGACTTTACTCGCATTAAAGATGGCAAGAGCCTTGGAAAGCAACTATAAACTTTTATCATCACTTCATCAGTAGACATTTTCCCACTAAGCACCCTCTATTTTATATCTACTGGACATTTTTCATTGTTTTTCTTCCTTAAAACATTCAGGAGGGACTCTGGAAGCTTCTGTTGCCCATGAACTACCAACTTGTGCAAATCTGAATGAATCCTGAGACAATTTGGATGATAGAACCATTTCTCTTTCGGAACTTCCTGGAGAGGAAATTTTTATACATTTACAAATAGACAAACTGACCAGCCAAAAAGAGAGCATTTTAAGAAGCAAAAATTTCAAAGTCAATATTTAGGAAAGTCAAGATCAGTAGGTAATCATAGTACCTGATCACATAGAATAACTGTGCCAGAACCAAAACCCGCGTTTTTGAACTCATGGCCTCTGTAGACGTCAAAATCAATCGTATATGTTAGTGTAAATGCAAGAAATCTAAGCAAATCATGATAAAATCCTTGGCGATCCCCATATCAGAAACAATCAAAACTTGGTAATCCAACTATACCAAGCAATAGAAAACAAATATAAAAAAATGAAATCTGAACCCAAAAACAACACAAGATAACAACAGACATAAACCCAAAACAAGAACAATCATATAGAAATGATATCCAACAAAGAGCACACAAGCAATCATAAGATTCGCCTAAATTTAGAGGTTAACAAACTATAAAGCATAAATCTTTAATACCCAGAAAGCGATTTCAGTTTGGAACCGAATCCGATCAAGAATCCAGAATAGCAACAGGTCGAGAATTCAAGCATCAATAATGTGTATTGAGAAGAATAGGCGACCAAAGCATCTGAAATAAGAACTAGCTTTTTCTCCTCTGTCGACACATTAAAAGTAAATTTAGGTAGGCAAGGACCAGATTGAGGTGATAATATAAGAGAGAAGGAAAACAGAAAAAATGAAATAGCAGATTGCAAATTTACAATCAATGCCCACTAACTAGAACCCAAAATTCAGTGACAAAATCAAAGACCCTTTCAAATTTTATCAAATGAGCAATTGGGATCGAGAACCATATCAAGTGAGTGATCTGGTGGATGTGGAGAGAAGGCGAGCTCGAAAGAGAGAAGGGTGAGAGCGCTGTTGTTCGGCAATGGTGAGTTGGGTTTTGTTCGGCTACAGTGGGGTGGGGTTTGTTCTTCAACACTCGCGGTACAGTTTGGTGGTGGTGGTGACGAACGCCAGCGACGGAAGCAGTACATGGAGTGAGGCTCGGGCCATCAAATAAGGTATATTGTCTGAAACCAATCTGACAATAGACAAATTAAAAAGCATTGTGTGAACTACTCAAATCAAACAACATCTTTCAGTAGGCATTGACTTAAAAAATATCAGACAACAGATACCTAATAACAGTTGTGTGACTGAAAATGATCAGAGAACAGCAAAAAGCAACCATTGTATAAATGATGGACAACAGCAGATAATAACTGTCGTCTGAATGAATTAATTCAGACAACATCAAAAAAATAAACCATTGTCTGAAATGCTATTGCATAAGAACCAAGAAAAAACTCTTGTCAGATTTGAAAACTTAGACTACAGAATATTTCTTGCTGTCGTCTGATTAACTTAGACGACATTTAAAATATTTGCTGTCGTCTGATATGTGTTGTCTGATTCCGAAATTAGCGTAGCGGTAGTCTCTCTTTCACCTGAAGGACCGTGGTGGACGTAAGCCAGTGATCTTGCAGGGTTCAAATAATAGATCATCTTCCAACAAGGATGAGGAGAATACCACCTTGGCCTTAGTCCCAGTTGAAGTAACTGCTCTTTCCAAGCATGACCGACAACCTTCTGAATATCAGTCCCTAAAAAAGCTAAAGGTGTTGCTACCTGAGTTGTTTTCTCAATTAGGGAGCGTGAAGACTCCCACAAAAAAGCTGAAGATGCTGGAGTTTAGCTCTGAATTTAATGCACGATAGCTAGGATTGATCGAAGCTCCAAGAAGCATCCTAGTACCTAAAGCTGAGGTGGTAGGCAGTACTGAAACTAAGAAGAAGCGAGGTAGACCTCTTGGTGCAAAGAACAATAACCCACCAAAGCAAAAGAAAATTGCTGCTATGCAGGAAGCTTGCATGGCTTTCTTAACAAAACCTTCTAGCTCTAGTGTCAAGGGCAAAGAGAAAATTTAGAGTTTTCTACTTTGAAACTCAACCTATTTTTTATGTTTTACTTTCATAGTTATAAGCTTGCTTTTTAATAAGTAAGCATGGGTGTTTGTTAATGAGTGGTACCACACACACACACAAGCACACACACACACACACACACCACATTTTCTTATTTGCCCTATGTTTTCTAGGCAGTGGAAATGTATGTAATGTACTGCTCTAGCTTGAGACTATAATGAGAAATCGTTGATTTGATTCTAGCGTTCGTTAGTAGAAGTAGACATAGGGGAGATAGGATTTTGGAAAAAATTAATGTGATTTTTACAGAAGTTAAAAATAATAATAATAATAATAGTATTGCTGGCTTAATAAATTGACTCTTTACTATTTCTTTGATTCACAATCACATTAAAAATTTGAATAGAGTGGTGATGAAACAAAAAGAGAAGCCTTAAAAGATTCCAAAATGGGAAAACCCAATAAATATTCCCAACTACACAAACCTTGAAATCGAGAACTACGTGTAGCCATTACCTAACCCAAAAACCAACTCACATTTGCAACGCCTCCATTTTGATCTCTCTCTCTCTCTTAGATCCCAGTGAGTTACTCACTGAGTCAGTTCACCGAATCACAAGTGGACGACTCTCTTCACCACAGCATTTGCCGCCTCCACCGGATTCCTTGCCAAAAACTACCTCCTCAAGCCACTGCCAAGATTGTGGCTTGATCATCCACTCTGGATCAGCCAACCAACACTGTCTTGGATGATGTGATGCCGTAACGCTCATTGCTTCTATTTCTAGGTCTCCGGTGCTGCAGTGGGGGCAACTGCAAGGATCAGGTGATGGAGGTTCTCTTCAGGTTTTTGGAGTGATGGTGGGAGTGGGAAGAAGAAGAAGAAGACCAAGTTTCTCTTAAGAAGAAGATGAAAAAGGAAGAGCCTAAAGACTTGTCCCTCCCAGCTGCTATTATTGTTGTCGCCGAAGATGCAACTCAGGAGGAGGAAGAAATTGAAGATGGTGGAGAGAGACATAAGAGAGAGATCAATGATGAGAGTGAACAATTATGTAGTTTATTAATTAGGTTGAGGGCAGAATAACCATTTTACTTTAAATTGGGTTAGTGTGAATAAAAATCTGTTGTTGGGGTAAATGAGATAATTTTATGTCATTTTGGTGCTTTGGGTCAAGGACCTTTAAAAGTTAAGGGAAGTAGAAAACCTTAGTCATCTTGTAAACTGCGTTTCGTGACCCTAAGTCGATATAGAATCCCATTAGGTTTAGGGTTTATTTTAAATAACCAGAGTTTGATAATATCCTCTTCTCAACAATTCTCTCCTATTCTCGAAAGTTCTGCCATTCCCAGGTGAGTCGATCATAATTCTACTTCCCTTTGTTTACATGTAAGGAAAACAGGAGCGGATCGATTTATAGCCACTTAAATTATAGTTAAGATTATACTCTGATTCTAGACCATTAGATCATATAGCAACTAATAGTAGAGATTAAAATAATATATGTTATTTTTTCTTAAATAATACTAGTTTGCAATGTAAGAAAAATTTTAATTGTAAAAAAAAAAAAAAAAAAAAAAGTTATCTGCAAAAGAAATATATTCAATGGGTAGTTATTGCGGAGATAAAATAGTGGGAGAGAAAAATGGAGGTTGTGGGATCATTTCTTTTTAATTTTCTTAATCAAATCTATTTTATAATTGTCTTATTTACTCTTGTGATTTAATTTATTGTCAAAGGTTTTTAATCTTTCCGGGTTAACTATGTCAAAATTTTCAGTTTTGGCTATCAATGCCTCCTCTATTAATAATAGTTTCAATTTTTTTAATAAAGTCTATTTTGTAATTGTCTTATTTACCCTTGTGATTTAATTTAGTGTCAAAAAATTTTAATCTTTCAGAGTTAAAACTGTCAAATTTTTCAGTTTTGGCTAACAAATCTACTTCTCTTAATAATAGTATAGATATTCCATTATCTATACTATTATTAAGAGAAGATGATTTGTTAGCCAAAATCTAAAATTTTGACAGAAATTACCTTAGAAAATTAATAAATTATTAGAATTAATTAAATCACAAGGACAATTATGACATTTACAAAATATGTTTTCATTAAAAAAATAAACAAAAATAGAACCCACTACCCACTTTTCTCTCCCATTATATTTTCTCTGCAATAACCGTTTTATTTTTTATTTTCAGAAAAAAAAAATACTTACACATGCAAAGCATGTGAGGAGAAATGCTAGTATATCTAATCAAATGACTTTCCATTAATTTTTTTCCCATTCTCTTTCAAATTCATTTATCATAGACAACTTAAAAATTCTCAATAATTATTGGCGATCTATCTTCTCAAATTATTTTCTTCTTTTTCCATTCTCTAATTCATCTGTTGCAAGAAATTAAGTAATTAAGAAAAAAATTGAAAAAAAAAAATGAAATTTTAGTAGACCGGCAACCTGAGTACCTGAGGAGTAAAATCAACAAACAAAGAATAATATATGCCTTAAGTAAAAAATCTAAAAATATATATATATATATATTTTATATATTTTCTGGGTAGAGTCGGGCCGGCCCTATCATACTAGCATGAACTGAGAACGGACCGACCCAGGACTTCAAAAACGTAACACAAATATTATCCTTTATAAAATGACTTGGGCTAAACCCGCCCATAAATTTAAACAGGGCAAACCTAGATCCCAAGAAATGGGCTGATTTTTGGGTCTACAAAACACTAATTAATCTTCTTCTTGAGCGGTCTTCTAGTCTTCCTCAATTAATTATAGGTGTAGGGGTTGTTCTTTTTTATTTTTATCTTTTTTGTTCTTCATGAACTTTCCTTTTTTTTTTTTTCAGTGATGAATTTTCCTTCTTCAAATGTTTAAAATCTGGTATGAATAGGCCATATGACCATATCGGAAGCTGATTATCTTGAATAAGTACAATCAGTCAGATGAGTGATAAAATGATGATGTTATATTGTTAATCCATTATGATTGACTAATTGTTTGCAAGAACAATATCTGTATGTTCTAAATCTTGAAAACTAATGGAAACGTATAGAATTACGTAACATGATAATTTGTTTAAGCAATTTTGTTTAGATATACTAAATAGAGTGGGTATCTTGCATATCTTATCAAGAACCGAACCAATTCATAACCTATTGAGTTGCAAAATAAAATAATAGAATGTTGTTCAAGAAAATCCAGATTATGTGTCTGGCCTAAACTCTAGGTTACTTGACCTAGTGGTAATAGGGTTATAGAAGGATTTACAATCCTATTCAATGTAGAATTACTTTCCTTGTACGTTCAGATTCTATGCATTGTAACCCTCTATATAAAGAGGCCCCTATTATCAATAAGATACACACAACGAATTTCTCTCAATTTCTGATTCCCTGAAAACCATATTTTCGTAACCTTCAAAATCCTGCAACCACCGCCCCACATATCGTAGACCTAGTCTTAAGGAGCCCAGAACTGGCGGCGGAACCATCGGAACCGACCGGAATCGACCTGAACCGGCCATCGGAAAAAGCTGAACCGGCCCCTGCATATGCCGAGCCCTGTGCCTGCCTTGTGCCTGCCCTACGCGCATCTACCGAGAAGCATGTGCGCATCTGCCGAGCCCTGCACGCATCTACCGAGAAGCCTGCGCACATCTTCCGAAAGCCTCGCGCGCATCTGCTGAGAAGCCTGCGCGCATCTGCCGAAAGCCCCGCGCGCATCTGTCAAGAAGCCTGCGCCCTTCCGATCCCTGCGTGCATCTGCTGAGAGTCCCGCACACATCTGCCGAGAGCCCCAAGCTCATCTGCTGAGAAGCCCGCGCGCATCTGCCGAACCCTGCGGGCATCTGCCGAGAGCCTTCAGCACACCTGCCGACACCTGCGTGCAGCCCCTGCAAGACCTCTCCTACTCCTGCAGAGCCCCGCGCGCAGCCCGACACCATCTGCCGACAGCTGCCGAGGCACCTGCCTACACCCCTGTAGCACCTGCCGGCAACCTTGGCACAGCCACTGCACAATCCTTGCAGCAGCCCCGCACAACCGAGCCTACCTTCGGCCACCACCTATCTCCGGCCACTTTTCCGGCAACCCCAGGTGACCTTTTTCTGGCCACCTTCAAAGGACTTCTCCGGTCAAGATTTCCGGGAACTTTTCAAGGTAAATTTTTCTAAAAGTTCCCGTTTTTCGAAGTTTTTCAATTTCTTCTTCTTTTCTCGGGGACTTCCAGCATCCCTTCTTCTGCCCCCTTTTCTTCTTCATAGAGGAGACCTAAAGCCGAACTGTGGGGGTTCAAGCTCACTCCAAGCTTGGAGCTTGTAGACTCCTCCAACTTTGAGTTTCTTGAGAAGAAAAACGATCGACCACATATATCATTGTTTCGATCTAATCCAAAACCCCCCTTGGAATCGGATTTTCTTGGGAGCGACTACGCTCAGAAATCCCTAATTTCTTGGAAGTGACTACGCTGATAAATTCTTATTGTTTTTGTGGTAGCCTTTTATGCTCCGAAACTAACCCTAATCTTGTGTTGTTTTTCAGGATGAGTTACCTGAATAAGTTGAACTTTGTTCCACTAGAGACAATTGGCGCAGGATACCATAGGTGGGTCCGAGATGTGCGCCAACATCTTAAGGCTGATGGACTTCTGGAAACCATCCAAGAGCCTAGTCAAAACGTGCTTTCTGTAGAGCAACTTCGTGCTTTTGAAGCAAATAAAGCCAAGGCCATAATTCTCATGACAAGGCACATGAATGATTCTCTCCAAAGTGAATACCTCAATGAGGAAGACCCCAGAAAACTATAGGTGGAACTTGAGCAGAGATTTGGCAACGTTCGTGACTCCCTGTTTCCTGATTTAGAAGTGAGATGGCATAGCCTCCGCTTCTGTGACTTCAAGTCCGTGCTTGATTATAACTCGGAAGCTCTTCGTATCAAGTCCTTGATGGAATTCTGTGGACAAACCATAACTGATACGATGTTGATCGAGAAGACTCTCTCTACCTTCCCCATCTCTGCCCTGATGATTTCGAAGAATTATCGGATTGATGTGAATGCAGGACGTATCACAAGGTTTCATGAGCTCATTGGAGCCATGAACGTAGCTGAGAAGCACGACAATATCCTTGTGAAGAACTATAATGCTAGACTTATCGGAACTAAGTCTATTCAGGAGTCTAATTATAGTCGCGCCCCCAAGGGAGGACGCAAGGAGCGAAACTCTAAGAGTAAGGACAATTCTGGACGTTCTAGTCCATATTCTCGCCCTAAAGAGGAAGGAAATCACCAAAATAGACGTGCACAGAACCGTGGAGGTCAACATGTGAAGAGAGAGAGAGGCGGAACCTCCGGCCATGGTGGCGACACCACCAAGAACAATGGCCTTCCAACTCGTGCATCAAATGCACCTCAATCAAGGGAACCTAACCATAAAGATGTTTGTCTTCGATATGGATCAAGTGGACATTGGGCAAAGAAGTGTAGTGCATCCTAGAACGTTGCAAACGCATACAAAATGTATCGTGAAGCAAGAGAGGTCAACTACATGGAATAAGAAGATCAAGATGGCGATCTCGATCTAAGGATGGAAGACTACAAAGATCAAGACCCAGAAACTGGCGATTTTTATTAAGTCTTTTTATTTTCCAAGAGATGTAGCCAATTGCCATATTATTTGTAGTAGATGCCAATGGTTTAATCTTACTTCAAAGTAGGCGTACTCCTTGTAAATGTGATGTCTAGGAAGGTTTTGAGATAAGTGATATTTAAGCGAGCCTTGCTCCACCGACATCTCTCTACTCACCTGGTCACATTTACATTGAAATTACCAAAAGAAGTTAGATGACTGCAATTGTATGCATTAGCTAGTTTCTTTTTGGATTAGATCTTCTTTGATTAAATGATGATGTAATTCCGTTTGGCCTATCAATAAAAGTTGAGTTCTTTTCTTTATGACTCCTTTTTAATTATGGGCTTTTCTTTTAGGAATGGATGAACTATAATGTCTCGCGGATAGTACGACTACGCACACCATTCTACGACATAGGTAATTATTCTTAGAGATGTTGCCTACATATTCCTCTGTGACTACGATGGTTGGGCCATCAGGTTTAGTTCAAGGATATAGAATGGTCCAATTCCTTTTGCTAAATGGCACCTTGATTAAAGTCACTGAAGCTCTCTACGCTCCTAAGGCAAATCGAACCTTATTGAGTTTTAAAGATATAAGAGCCAACGGATTCCATGCAGAAAAGCATAATGAGAATGGAATAGAATTCCTTTGCATTACCTCTAATGATTGCGGTAGAAAGCGCATATTAAAGAAGCTTAAGTGTCAATCTAGTGGACTTTATGTCACTACAATTCGACCAATTGAATCCAATAATGTCATAAGAGATGATCTCTTGGATTCAGACACATAGGCTTTGGCATGACCGACTAGGACATCTCGGTCGTGATATGATGCTCCGTATACTAAAGACTTCACACGGGCATCCATTCTTCAGAATGAGAAGAAGCAAGAATCAAACATTGATTCTTGGACTTAGCAAGACCGCAAAAACTGCAGCTTCAGGCGCTGCTGCTATCTTAGGTTGCCGCAAGGCCGCTCTTGTCCCTTGTGATGACGCCACAAATGGCGCCAACCATGAGCATGATGCCATGGTAATTCCTCCTAGTGGCAATGATGCCACACACACCAATTTACATGGCTCTAACGTCATCAGGGGAGATGTAGTCACACATTTTGCTTCTAAAAGCGTTACAGACGCTCCGGCCCAACCAAAATCCTCATTGGTTGCTTCTAAGGCCCCTCGCTCATTCTACAAAGCCTGTTCATTCGGGAAATTAGGACCGAGACTTTCCCACGCAAAGGATCCCAAAATACTTATTCGTTCTTACAGAGAATCCAAGGGGATATCTGTGGACCAATTCAACCATCATGCGGACCTTTTAAATACTTTATGGTATTGGTTGATACGTCGACACGCTGGTCACATGTCGCGCTGTTGTCCACTTGCAATGCTACTTATGCTAAACTCCTTGCCCAGATTATCCGTCTACGGGCTCACTACCCCGACCATCCAATTAAGTTAATTCGACTTGATAATGTTGGGGAGTTTACATCGAAAACATTCGATGACTATTGCATGTCATTGGGGATTGATGTTGAGCATCCAGTTCCCCATGTTCATACCCAAAATGGTCTCGTAGAAGCTGCTATCAAACGACTACAAATGATAGCTCGGACATTGGTAATGCGCACCAGTCTTCTTGTTTCTGCTTGGGGATATGTAATATTGCACGCAGCGACGCTCATTCGTCTACGACCTACTGCCACTCAATCTTATTCTACGTTACAGCCAGTGACTGGGTACGAGCCTGATATCTCACACTTATGTATTTTTGGATGTGCTATTTATGTGCCTATTACGCCGCCACAGCGTACAAAGATGGGTCCACAGACGAATGGGCATTTATGTTGGCTATGAATCTCCAACTATCGTCCGCTATCTTGAACCCTTGACAGGTGATCTCTTTACCACTAGATTTGCAGATTATCACTTTGATGAGACAGTCTTCCCGTTGTTAGGGGGAGATAAGAACACAAATGTTCAACAGGAACGACAGGAATTGTCGTGGTCTGTCCCCACTATGTCTCATCTCGATCCCCGTACCGCACAGTCCGAACTTGAAGTGCGAAGAATAATCGAGCTCCAGAATGTAGCAGACACTCTGCCTGATGCGTTTTCTGATGTTTCCAAAGTGACAAGATCACACATACCTGCTGCAAACGTGCCTGCAAGGATTGATGTCCCTAATAATGGACATAACACCACTCCCGTGACATCAGGAGATGGCGCCATTGCCCAGCATGGCAATGATGTGGCATCTATGGTCGCAGGTCCCGCAAGAAAGCGCGGTAGACCAATTGGTTCGAAGGATACTCGCCCTAGAAAAAGAGCGAATGAGGCACAAACAAATCCTTTGATCATCGATACTCAAAATCCGTCCCATGAGAATGTTCCAGATTATGGTTATGTCCAAGAGACATATCATTGGGGGACGCCTCAATGTCAGAATCTATCCCTGAAAATGTAGAGATCTCTATGAATTACACTAGTGTACATGGGACGCGGGAAAGAAGCTCCATCATCATTGATGATGTATTCACATATTCAGTAGCGCGTGAGATTATTGAGATCGATGACATCGAACCACGCTCCGTTGATGAATGCCAACGTAGAGCTGATTGGCCAAAATGGAAAGATGCGATCCAGGCAGAACTTGATTCTCTAACGAAATGAAAGGTATTTGGCAAAATTATACCAATTCCGTCTAACACCAAACCAGTTGGTCATAAATGGGTATTCGTTAGAAAGCATAATCAGAAAAAACGAGATTGTAAGGTACAAAGCTCGCCTTGTGGAATAGACTACGAGGAGACCTATTCTCCCGTAATGGACGTCATTACGTTCCGCTACCTTATCAATTTAGTAGTTTCTAAAAAACTGAACATGCAGCTTATGGAAGTGGTTACAGCGTATCTATATGGGGATCTAGATACGGAAATATACATGAAAGTTCTAGATGGAATTCAGTTACCCAAATCAAGTGGCTCTAAACCACGGAGCGCGTTGGCCATAAGATTAAAAAGCTCACTATATGGATTGAAACAATCCGGACGGATGTGGTATAACTGTCTGAGTGACTACTTGATTGGGAAGGGATATGTCAATAATGAACTATGCCCATGTGTGTTCATAAAAAGGACAAGTTTCGGATTTGCAATAGTAGTGGTCTATGTCGATGACATGAATATAATTGGCACCCTTAAAGAGCTAAGGGAAACCGCTGAACACTTGAAATCCGAGTTTGAGATGAAAGATCTTGGGAAAACATGGTTTTGCCTCGGTTTGGAACTTGAGCACCGTGAAGATGGTATTCTAATTCATCAATCAGCTTATACCCAAAAGATGCTTAGGCGTTTCAATACTGATAAGATTAAGCCTTCAAGCACCCCAATGGTCATCCGTAGTCTTGATCCAAAGAAAGATCAATTTCGTCCAAAAGATGACGATGAAGAAGTGCTAGAGGCAGAAGTGCCATATCTAAGTGCGACAGGTGCATTATTGTACTTAGCACAATGCACGAGACCGGACATCTCATTCGCTGTGAACTTGTTAGCTAGATATAACACCACGCCAACACGACGCCATTAGACTGGTGTTAATGATATCTTTCGATACCTAAGTGGTACGATCGATATGGGCTTATTCTATCCCTATAGAAAGATGATGGATTCGGACCCATCAAATAACCGGAACACCACACATGGTGGACTGCGTTCCCTCTCCCCATCCCAAAACGATATAAGTGTTTTGGAAGGTTTTGCTGATGCTGGGTATCTCTCTGACCCACACAAAGGTCGTTCCCAAACTGGTTATGTATTCACCATGGGAAACACCGCGATATCTTGGAGGCCTACAAAGCAGACCTTAGTCGCTACCTCTTCGAATCATGCAGAGATTATTGCTCTTCACGAAGCAGTTCATGAATGTATATGGTTACGATCCATAGTTACGCATGTTCGACGTAATTGTGGTTTGAAGTCTACCACAGATGAGCCAACAAGCATTTATGAGGATAATGCTGCTTGCATTGAACAAATGAAGCAAGGCTACATCAAAGGCGACAACACCAAGCATATATCGCCCAAATTCTTCTACAATCAGCAACAACAGAAGCTCCTCAAGATCAAAGTAAACCAGGTTCGATCTGAGGATAATGTGGCAGACTTGTTTACTAAGTCATTGCCTAAATCCACGTTCGAGAAACATGTGGCAAGAATTGGCTTGCGGAAACTATCTGAACTCTCATGATCGTAATCATCAGGGGGAGGTGTAGACATCAGGGGGAGATGTATACATGTATGGTCTCGAAACATGAAGGGTGTGTTGTACTCTTTTTCCCCTTCGACCGAGGTTATTTTTGTCTCATTGGGTTTTTGTTACTCGGCAAGGTTTTTAATGAGGCAACGAGAGAAGCATCACGTTTGGACGACACAAGGGGGAGTGTTCAAGGAAATCCAGATTATGTGTCTGGCCCAAACTCTAGGTTACTTGACCTAGTGGTAATAGGGTTATAGAAGGATTTAGAATCCTATTCAATGTAGAATTACTTTCCTTGTACGTTCAGATTCTATGCATTGGAACCCTCTATATAAAGAGGCCCCTATTATCAATGAGATACACACAGCGAATTTCTCTCAATTTCTGATTCCCTAAAACAAATGTTACTTTATTAATTTTCAACTTATATGGATTTTCCAACTTAATTACGATATCAAAGACATGGATAACCTATTATTGACGCATAAGAAAAAGAAGCATGAACTGAATTATGGTTTAACATAGCAGCAACAAGCCGGAGGTTGAGTCCCAAATCCCATACAGATTCCCCCCTTGGGATAATTCTTTGAAATGCAAGCCGCCTTGCAGTCTGCGAAAGCTGAACAGGAACCCAGGCATCTTACTATTGGTGCTGTTAGTGCCTCTGCAGGCCTTACCGTTGCTGTAAATTATCACAAAAATAAACATCGATAATTAACACTAATGATTGAAAATATGAAACTGCTATTGAAGAAAAAAAAAGTTGAAATTCACAATAGAAACAAAACGACCAGGTAAGAGATGTATGGGTCGTCAATATATACTTGGGGCTCTTGGTGACTTGCTCATGTGTATATGTATAGTTCGATGAGAACGATGATCGATAATATTCTTTAAGAGATTCTGGATCTGTACATGTTTGTTCTTTAGGGTTTCAAAAAACATTATCTCATTTGTCTGGAAATATAAGCTAGCCTCTTAGTTTCAAAACAAATGTGGAAATTATGTGCAAATATATGAGTTTATACCAAGATATGCATGAGATAATAAGTAGTAGTCTTACCGGATGAGAAAAGCAGAGCTATGCAAAAAAACACCAAGAGTTGCTGAACCACAGGAGAAACCTTAGAAGCTGCAGCCATCTTAATTAACAATATGTATATATTCACCTCTCAGTCTATGAAGGATAGAGATTTAGCTCATCATCTATTTATACTATTGGGTGCTCTTGATATACATTAATCGTAAATCAGCCCGATATCATTTATGTACATATATTTATTGTGTTGAACTATAGTCAAATCATTGCCTCTGTCAATAGTCAAATCACTGCTTTTGTCAATAGTCAACTATAATTTTACATTCATCTAAATGTCCACATTCAATATTGAGTAAATATCTTATTATAATTCTAAGATTTTTTGAAATGTTCATAATTTGCTATAAATTGCATAAGATATTTTTTTAAAAAAAAAAAAAGATTACAGGAATTTTAACTTGGTGATTCTAGTTGGACCTCCATTTTTTTTCAATTATCAATATACTTTGTCAACTCATATGAAAAGGTAAATAAGGACAAAAAGAGAGAAAAAAAAAATACTCTTCTTACCTCCCTCATTAATATAACATTCAATTTTCTTTTGGACAATCACATTAATATAACATTCAAATTTTTTTAGAATTTTCTTATATTATTATATAAGTTTATAATTTACCTAAAATAATTATAAAAATAATTAATTTCTATCTATGGCCTTATATTTAATACAAAATTGAATTCAAAATAATCTGATTTGGATTTTTCTTAAACAAGTAAATTTATTGAATATTTTAGTATAGCTATTACTAATTGATTTGAAAAACCAAAGTCTTTTCTACAACCATCCATATTGCCCCAAAAAAAAACTGTCTAGATTAAAAGAAAAATATTTATAACTGTCTACTTGTTCGGCCCTTCCAAGATGGTTCCGTCACTGAAAGTACACGAAAAATGTAGGCAGCTCCCCTCAAAAAAAATTTAGTGGTTGAATTGATATATAAAGAGATTAAGAAAAGGAACAAAAACAACATATTGTTGAAAATATAGATTTAATTGTTCAAGGGTGTTTTGGTAAAATTAAGAAGGTGTACTTAGCTTTTGAAGTATTAAAAAAAGTGAATTTGGAGTTTCAATAAGTAGGAGAGCTTCAAATATGAAATTTGGAGGTCCAACTAGAACCACCCTTTTTAAATATATCTAAACATTAAATTAAGGTCCTTAAATACATATCCTTAATGTTGATCGATGAGATTATCTCATCGTATCAAACTCATGTAATAGAAATTTTGCTGCAATTTCAAATTACATAATCATGTTGTGTAAGAATTTACAATTAACTTAATATATATGCTATGCAGACCAACTCTGTCTCAAACCTTGCCGCAGGAAAACCTTAAAAAAAAATTGACCCCGTTCGGCGGCGCAATGCTTTGGTGGTGTCGCCATTGGACGAGCTCCCTCTTTCTTGGCCTTGCTTTGGCGCATGTGCGCTAGGGATATGAGTTTCGGTCTGATGGTGTAGGGATCCAAATCAGATCGACTTGGCTGAGATTTTCTCAACAACGCAGATAGAGGCATGGGATTTTCTTTCGATGATTGGAGGATTGTTTGGCGGCGGGGAGGTGTGACCATCAGTGGCTTGGTTTTGATGGTGATGGGTCAAGCGTGGCTAAAAATTGGGTACCAGGTCGGGCTCCAATGAGGTGGTTGTCGGGGCTTTTCTCTGGGTTTGTTGAGATGGTGGCTACAAGCAGTGGCTTAGGGGTGGTTGACGGTGATCTGATCGGGTTGTGGTCCTAAGATGGTGAGTGGATTGTCAAACCTTCTTGAAGTTATTGTTGGGGACGCGGCTGTAACGTCCCGAACTTAAATTTATCCGCTTACTAGTCATTTGGACGGTAAACGACAATTACTTTCACTTTTACTCTGTTTCGGTACTTTTATGGCTCTAAATGTTGAATTTTTGTTCGGGTCAAAATTTGAGAAAATGTTCTTTATGAAAGTTGTAGAGGACGTTAAACCGAGTGCATGTATATGTGGTTCATAAAAATCGGACTTTGTATGCGAAACTTATAGGTGAAAAACAAAATTTACTATAGATGGTTGATGGTACAAATTAGAATTTTTACTGTTGGGCCGAGTAAAATCTCTTTCTCTCTCTTTCCCCCCGCGCGCGTGTGCTTTTCCGACCATCTCTCTCTTCCGGCCACCTGGGGACAAACGACTTGCACCGTTCAACTCCTCTACTCCGACCCAACCTCCCCACTACGGTAACTCACAGCTGTTTGGCCAGAAAACGAAGAACCAAGCCCAAGAACTTTATGTAGTAGTTTGAGTCAACGCCGATTTCTTTCATTTCTGGCCACCCCAGATGATCAAGTTAGGTTCTTTGGAAGCGCCTTGGAACGTAGATAATGCTCCCCGAAGCTTTTGCCGAGATTTGAAGCGTGGAGGAAGAATTCATAAATCGGGTTCAACCTTCTCCTTAATTTTTGAGGTACTTCTACTCCTTTTCCGACTTGGTCACAGTTGAGAAAATTGTTGGATCCATTGAGTAGGTGCTACTGCCAAATTTGGGTGGCCATTGGAGTTGGTCGCCGTGGCGGCAGCGCCGCCACTGTGGGCGGCGGTGGTGGCGGGTAGGATAGCTTTTTAATTTCAATTTTTGGCTAGTTAAATTCTATAAATATCATAGAGCTTATATATGAAGTTTGGTGAAGATTGGTGAAGTTTTGAAGCGATTATAAATTCTCAAAGATTAGAATTTCGATCATCGATAATTGTGAATCCGATTGTCATATTTCCTCCATATTTGTTTTAGAATCTGTCATCGACGAGTGGACAGCGTTGGTATAGGTTGGTTGGTTATTGAAGAGGATTGAAGGAGTTGAAATTATAGGAGACGACTAGGAATTCGATTTTGATTATCGTAAAATTATATTTCCGTCCGGTAATTATTTATGTACGAATAATTGTGTACAGGACGAGGTACTGAGTCATCGCTCGACGAAGATCCTTACGCGTGGATACCACATTAGCTGTATACTGTGACTGGACTTTTATTTAAAGAAATAATGCATGCATTTACTTTATCAAATTAATGCCTTACTATTCAACATGAAAATTATCGAGCATATTTTATTAATTTCGGATGACCACATTTTTATTTGGTGAATGCTTCTACCATGATTTCAATTCATTATTTTTTTCCATTCTCGGTTTGGATAACATGGTTGTTGTTTGTTTTTTGAAAATACATTTTTCAAGGTAATTTCCGGAAATTAAGTTAATTTCTTTTGTCGATTTGAATTTCTTACTTTTACGTTTTGAAATGGGATTTCGAGGGAGAATAATCATGAATTATAATTTAATTTTACTAATTGTTATTTTTTTTCAAATTAATTTGACGTGTGGGACACATCGTGATTTATTCGTTTATTTTGAGATTTTTCGAGTACGGTTGGGCATCGCACACGTGATGTTATTTATGGAATTTGGGAAAGCCTTATGGATTTACTGTTTCTGAATGATTTCCTTCACCATGGGTCGATTTATTTAGTTATCCTCCTCACGTGGGTGTAATCGAGCATTATTAGTACTCCTCCCTGCTTATTATGTGTTTGTGGGTGAGTTGAGCATCGAGCCTGGGAGGCTCCCTTCATTGCATGGTGATATTTTTCTTCCCCACATCCTTATGTTACTTGACTATTGGGACTAGTCCGATCTTGTTGACTAGCGGGGCTGGTCTTGTTTTTCTTGAGTCTCAGAGTTTCAATCTTTTATTTGTTTGTTTGTGACTAGCGGGGCTAGTTGGTTTTCCTTGAGCTGAACATTGGTTAGTTTGTTTTCCTTAATTGTCGCATGCATCGGGTTTTTAAGAAAACGTGGGAAAATATAAATTTCTTTTGTTTTACTATTATTTATTTTTGTCCACTCATGCTAACATTTTTATCCACTTTCCTCGTGGGCCCCTCGGTTTCTTTTGCCCAGTCTGCAGAGTAGCTGGTTGGGCATAGTAGGATTCGGGACATAACATCTGCTGCTGTTATTTTCATATTATAGGTTAATCATCAAACCTACTTGTAATATGTATTCTTTTTCTCTTTTAGATTGCTCTGATAACCTGTGGGATAATTATTGTAAACTTTGGGGAGTTGCTTTTGTGTTTATGGTTTATGTTGTATGTTTCAGTTTTTAGTTGTAATATGTGCAGTTGTTGTAGTTTGGGGAGCAGGGTGGCTCCAGAAAAATAAGGAAGGTTTATTAGAAGTGTGAATGTATTTCTACAGGTTTTGGGTAGTCTATTTTTAGGGATGACTCTGCTGAATTTTCGGTAGAATTATTCTTAAGGTGCCTCATAGGGCCACCTCGGATTTCAAGGTGAAATTCGGGGCTGGTCATGTCACGGCGGCGGTGGTGGCCGCCACTTATAGCGGTACTAGGTCGACTGCAGAATGGTCTCGTGATGGTGGGGTGTTGGCATTGGTGCGTCTATCGTTTTGGGGCCCACTGCTCTTCTAGACCGACAAGCATGGGGATGCGAACCACTGCTGTAGAGGGCTAGGCTATTATTTCTAGTTTTGCTGTGTTATTGCTTTGTGATTTTGATGTTTAGTCTTTTTTCATTGTCTTTAGTTTTTGGATCTATTGGTCAGATCTCAAATAAGTCCATACTATTTCGAATTAAGGTTGCAGTCATGGATTCCAACAAATGGTTAGATTTAGGTAGCTGGTTTGTTGTTAATAGTACCCAATCTTCTGCAGGCTTAAGGCCGTGCATTTCATTATCAGCTTGTATTGAGGTTTTCGGGAGATATTGGGATGGCTCATCCAATAGTTTTCTATTGTGGCCAAATCCTGTCCCAGTTATTGCTACCTATTTTGGTCAATTTAACCTGACCAGCTGCTCAAATTGCATTCATCATTGGATCAATTGACATATCAGTCTCTCCTCTTTAGAGTTAGGATATGTAATATGAAGCTAGAGTTATTTTTCTTTAATTATAATCCTTTGTTGGATGCTGCGATTGCGATATAATTGCAGCTTATTTGAATGAAGTTTCTATTGATTTAAAAAAAAAAATCAATATATATGCAACTCACTTGGCTTTACTACTAGCATCATAAGTAATGGACAAGTGAATGTTGTCTCTAATCCTTATTGACCTATAACAATATGAACCAATATTGCACAAGGTTTTGGAGATCTATCTGTGACTTCAATTTATATTTAGTATATGGTTTAGGACTTAGTATGCTTTATGGGAGGAGGTAAGTTCGATTGCTATAAATCAAGGACAAAAAATTGAAAGTTCTTTTTTTGGAATGCCGATATTTCCGTGACCATCCACGTATATTTCGATGGATATTTTTTGGAAATTTACCGAAATATCGAGAAATTGGCGATATTTTGTGAAATTTTGGGTAATTTCCCTGACCATCCAAGTATAGTTCGACGGATATTTTGGAAATTTCCCGAAATTTCCGAAAATATTGAGAGATTGGCGATATTTTGTAAAATTTTGGGTAATTTTTGGAACCTTCCGACTCTTCCCACTCTTTTTCACATCAGTCATATGCAAAGGCACCACCACCTACCACCCTTTCTCACATCAGTCACATGCAACATCAACATCATGTGGCTGACATATAGTTGGCCAAAATTTCCAATAAAAAAAATCAACAAAGTCACCAAGGCTCAAACCTTGGTCACTTTATTGCTCTTTGAGCAAAAGCCTCGACCAGCTCTACTGCACCTACACTTGTGTTATCATTGCAACATTCTAATATATATTCATTTTGCCTACGAATATGAAAACTTAGGTAAATGTTCAATCAATAACTAACATAGAACAACTAATTGCATTTTGAATTTTGTACCTCATAACTCTTTTACGTGATTCTAAGTTACTCGTGCAATTCAAGGTGTAATGTATGATATATACAAAAAATGTATATAATATGTGATGGCCTATCCTCCCATTGGGTTTCCAGCCATAAAAAAAAATTAGATGTTTATTTCTAAAATTTTCAGAGTTGTAGGTAATTCAGTATTTATCGTTTCATCTTAGATTATTACAAATTACTATATAACAATGTTTATTAAGGTTTTCTTTTCATATATAGTAGACAATTGATTAAATAAACATATCTAAAAGTTTCACTTAAAATTTCCATGTTTTTCTTCAAATTTCCATCATTTTTTTTATATTATTTACAGAAATCGATTTATCCTCGATATTTCTGTCGAAATCGATTTTTTTTATATTATTGGCGAAGGAAGATGAAAATTTGTCTGAGGTTAGTTCTATATTGATTGATTGTCGTCACTACCTGACGGCATTTCATTTTTTTCTTCTTAGACATATTTTTCGTGAAGCAAATGGTGTTGCAAATAGGCTTGCACACCTTGCTAGGTCATCCGATTCGGATGTGTTCTGGATTGATGAAACTCCTGAGATTATTCAGGATGTTCTCATATAAGATGGTTGTAATCTTTCACGAGGTTTAGGCTCTATGTCCCCCTCGTTGTACTGTTCTATTCAAGATAATAATAATAATATTAAAGGTGGGGGAATCACTCCTTCAACCTAAAGGGTGCCCTTGCCCGTCTTCCAAAAAAAAAAAAAATCTCTTCTCGATATTGTCAACCATTATTGAACTAAGCATCGGAGAGTTTTAGGCCGGCAAACCCTGTCTCGCTCTTACTTTTGTTGTTTTAGACAGATTGCGAGAGGAGAACGAACTCAGACCCATGATTCCAGACCCGACAGTAATTTACTCTTGGTAAGCCCCGGAAACAAGTCGGTTTCAATAGTAGCTCCAGATATATGCAGTAGATCAAGTTCAACTTGAATAGCAAGCAATTCTGTCTGTAATACCGAGGTCACATGTTACATAGGTTAAATCGATCCGGGTACTTGTTCCAGACCCATGATAAACAAGCGCAAACTCAGTCCATTGTTTAACCTTACTCATGCTACACTACTATCGCAGGGCCACTAAACTCCTGTTATAAGAAATAGCCTCAGGCCAGGATGCTTCCGCCTCATACGGCTCCTCTAGGGATGGAGGTAGGCCAGTCGATGCTTTCGGGAATGATACGTGATAGCCTGCCTTTAATAGTAACGTGAAAGTCAGGGCGGAAGATCTTTTTTATGTTGCTAATGTTACTGTGGTACTTCTTTCCCATGCTTTCCGTTGGGCAACACCCAACTACTCCAAATTAATGCACCGCTCTTCAAAGTTTAAAGTGGTCGCTATTGCGGCCCCCGCTCTCAAGACCGTCGAAGATAGGAGCAAATGCAGCAAGCACCTTGCCATTTTTGTTACATAGAACTCCTCCCAGTCCTCGCTTTGGTACGTAATTGCATTAGAAAGGCTCCATTTACATGTAGCTTGAAACTATTCAGGGCAGGCTTCCACCAGTGCACATAAGCTTTGTTAGATGTTGAACCTGTCTTTCTGGCTTTCTGAAATTCTTGAAGTCATGTCATGCAGCTTAAGAAAATATCAGTGGCTAATTGAATTGTGTCCTCCCATAACTTGTTATTTCTATTTCTCCACAAGCCCCAAATAACCATTAAAAACTTTTCAAAAATCTCAGGTTTGAGATATAAAGCTTGCATGTTCTAACATCTATCTACTCCTTAATTAAAATCAATATGGGTAGGCATGGTAAGATTAAAGGGAGCTTGAGATAGTAAAAGTGATCGAGGCTGTTGGACACTTACAAAGCAAATGAGCATCATCTTCAAGTTGATGATTGCATAAGAGGCAATGAACTTCACCTACATAGCCTTTAGTTGTAAGCCGGTCTCCTGATCAGCTAGCTAATATTATCTTTTACCTAACATATATAAAACTTTTGTTTAGATAAATAATTCGCGACTATTATAACATCATAGATTGAATTACTTGTGTATAGCTTTTCTTAATTTTTTTTCTCGCTTCATACATTTTATTTTTCTTTATTAATGCTAATCCTAAATAATTCCTTACTGCAAGACGACCTACACCTTGTTATCTTATTGGATTTTTCATCCATTCTTTTTATGCACGTTCATTTCGTAAAATAATTGACTGCTAAGGTCTCATATATTGAAACGAACCTAGCTAACATACAAATTAAAGAACTAAGACTGATTAGGGCATAAATTTGCTAGAGCGTTGGTTTAGGTTCCTTCATCGATGAATTATATGTAAACTAAAAAGAGTTACCTAGGTTTTGCTAAAAATTCATTTGGGTCGTTTGGGAAAGGGATGGCCATTCCTGTATATTAAACCCAAAAATAAAATCATTGCTAATAGCTAGGTAGGAATATCAAAGTCCAGCTAGCTCGAAGACTCGTAAATTTCAACTTAAATATTCTTTTCTTTATTTAGAAGACGAATGAACAAACTTGTACAAAGGAAGTTATTTGTGAACGAGATAACTCACGCCTAACATCTTGATGGTTTTGGTATGCAATAGTTGGGAAGCTTGCTTGTATTTAATTTGCAGCTTTATGAAACGCAAGAAAATATATAGTTGTAGGGGCTCCAGCATTTCCCTTTATATTAGTTGGCATGCATCTGGAATGTGATGCATATTTTACTTTCACATTCTTTGTCATCAGGAGAGAATTGATGGTATTCAGTATACATTAAAAAGAAAAAAGTTGGTACAGCTTGACGTACCCAGATAGTAGAACGTTTCAGCTCGTAAAGCATGGCGGGCAGTGTATTGTTTTATACAATTGCGTAGGCTTTAAACAATAATGTACAACTGTATAAAGTACTGCGCCCACTACATATCTGTATGTACGTATATGCATGTCGATCAAAACACTTGGTATTTGATCTAGCCAGCCAGCCAATATTCATATATACATATATATATATATATATATATATATATATACAGCCTTTCTTGGCTGCGAACGTCCGTACCGAATGTTAGGTACGGATTTTCTGTTTTTCCCCACTTTCCGATTACATTTTCATATTTTAACCGTTCAGTTTTTAAGTTCTAATCTATAGATCACGTCTGCAAAATTTCAGCCAATTTGGTGATCGTTAAGGCATCCAAAACAGCAATTTATAAAAATGTACACGAACGGTTTTGGTTCGACAGATTTGATTCATTCTTGTAAATTGCAGTTTTGGATGTCTAACGATCACTAAATTAGCTGAAATTTTGCAGGGATGATCTATGCATTAGGACCTAAAAACTGAACGGTTAAGATCAAAATATGGGATCGGAAAGTGGGTGAGAACGAAAAATCCGTACCGAAATTTCGATACGAACGCCTGCACCTGAGAAAATTCCTATATATATATATATATATATATTTATAGAGTACAGGTAGAAGCAGTAGGTGGAAGCTCTTTACTGCGTTTATGTTTATGTTGAGGAAGATCGATGCGTCCCTCTCCCTCTGGGTACAAGTCCAATTCAAATCATGATTTCATTAAATTGTAGCTACCAGCCAAGCTAACATTTAGCCATCCCATTGAATATATCTGCATTTCATCTTTTTTCACCAGACGCATTAACTCTATCAAACGTAATTGTGTCCATGTAATGTCACAAGTTATCTGTCTTTGCAAGACTAAAACAAAAGGAAACACCATTAGCTATAGCTAGTGACACGGTCATGTCATTTGTGAATCCATTTTAATTAACCTGATTTCATTGATTAATTTGTGCTCCAGCTTGCTAGGACTTGGTTGCCGTTTTGATCAGTTTTAACGAATTGTCTAGAATGTTAATCAGCCAGCAATTAACGTAATTGGTCCTGATGAGGAAAATTTTGGTACGTACTAGAATAACCTAATCAAAATGAGACTGACTAAACGTCAAACTTGAAATTAGATCGATCATGTTGCATTCTTTGGGGATTGTTTAAGTCAACTTGGACAACATGCATTTTCTTCTTAATAAATAGTACAGAATAACATGCATTCTAGGACCAGATATAATCGGAGATTTAATAATTAATATCATGCTCTAAATTAAGAAACAGTACGTACTACAGCAGACATGCATTTCTTCTTAGTAGATAGTACACTCATCTCGATCATAAAACAACTAACTTTGTTTAACTGCCATACATGACTTGAACTAATGATAAAGTAGAGAGGTAGAGTGAAACACAAATCCTACGATATCATTTTAACTTGAAATCTTCAAGGTTGAGGAAGAACACCGCTTCCACCGCCAAATCCACCACCGCCGCCGCCACCAGCACCACCCAGTATGCCGCTGCCAAGTCCCCCAAAGCCACCAGTACTGCCTAATCCACCAGTGCCGCCTAGTCCACCAGTGCCACCCAAGCCGCCTAGCCCACCAGTGCCGCCTAGTCCACCGAGACCACCCAAGCCACCAGCACCACCCAAGTCAGGGACACCACCAACTCCACCAGTACCGCCTAGTCCGCCAACTCCGCCAATCCCAACACCACCACCTACTCCGCCAACATTGCCGCCAACTCCGGCCCCAGCACCACCGAAGGGGAATCCGTTGTCACCAACTCCAGAGAAGCCACCAGCTCCGCCGATAAAGTTCTTCTCGTCCTTGAAACCAGCATCATTGGGCATAGGCACATTCCTGCCTGCTGTAGTGTGAACTGCAGCTAAAGCAAGAACAACTAGCACAATGCACCACCTTGCCATCTCTCTCTCTCTCTCTCTCTCTCTCTCTCTCTCTCTCTCTCTCTCTCTCTCTCTCTCTCTCTCTCTCTCAGTTTCTCTGATTCTCTCTCTTTTTTCTGTGTCTCTCTCGGTGAGTTCAGTGGTGAAGTGTGAGAAGAGTTGGTTTTTAAAGAAGAAGAGACCAGTTCGGGGCAGTTGTGTGAAGTAAATAAGGGTTTAATGCGCATTGGTACGGAGCTACCTATCTCTCTAGCTAAACATTCATGATCAACGCAGAGATTAGAACTAAGAGAGAGCTACCCTATCCTCAATGATATCCTAAAATTTTTTAGGATTCCTCATATCCTAAAAATTAACAGCAATACATTTGAAGGATAACCAGATCGTGTCACATGTATTTGGCAGCTGTAGAGTTTGCATTGAAGGCTTTGTTGAAGCTCAGGACAGTACCCTATGATTTGCTAGCCTGTTCGTTCAGACAATAACATGTGTATAGATGGGCACCTTTCAAACTAAATTTGCAATTTCATTTTCGTAGTCGATTATGAATAAGTATCATAATGGTGTTCAGAGGTCCATGTTGGTGTTGGTGGGAAGACAGTAGCTTGTTGACCGGAAAGGACTAAGGTCACGTTTGGTTCGCAGAAAATAAGCATCAGAAAAGAAAATTTGTTCATTTCTTGCATTTGAGATGCAAAAAGAAAAAAATCATTTTCTGAATGAAAGGAAAATAGGGGGAAGTGGTTCCTTCCAAACTCTAATGGAATTACTTTCTTCCATTTTTTCCTTATATTTATTACTCACAACATATTATATTAGGGCAATGATATAAGGCCTCAATGAGGCCTAAGATTTGTGGTCTCAAATCCTAGGTGTCATGCCATGTAATTAAATACATATTTTATTTTCAATTCCACATAATAAATCTTGCCACATCATACTATTGCAACACCAATTTTACCCTTTTATATTTCCTTCTAGATGTTAGGGAATGAATCAATTACAATAATGAATTAAATTTGGTGACGAAAAAAAAAAGATTAGCTATTAATTATGTATTAATTTAAGAGATATGTCTACAAATTCTTTGAAAATATTTTTTTTCATTTAATTAAATTCTTTCCTATATTTTTTCTTTCTAAATAGCATCAATATAGTCAAGAAATAGGCATTAACTTTTCTTTTCAAATATTGATTAATGTCATCCAAAAAATAGCATTAATAAATTGAATTTGAAAAAAGAGGTAAGAAAAAATTTCAGCCATTAATTATCATCTACAAATCTAAATATAAGGGAAAAAAGAAACAAAAAATAATAAGCTCAAATATAATGTGTAAACCCTAGCTACATAAAGAGATAAAAAAAAGAACAAAATGATAATCATATGAATATGTATTTTTCACATTATATTTTCAAAATTTACAGGAACCCAACAAAGGTAATTCATATACATATGTTATGCAAATTTATTGATCGAGTGTATGTGTAAATCTATTGACTACAATAATTTTTTTTTTTCTATTCTTGATTGAAGAGAAAAAAAATTTGCTGTTTAAATCTAAGCATGAGTGTAATGAAAAGAAAAAATGAAAAAAAAAAACAAAACAAAACAATTTTTGTTTAGAAGAAAGCCAAAATATCTTAAATTCATTAGATTTTGGACAGATAAAATGTGTTTTTTCTCAATAATTACACCTCATGATTTGATAAATTAGTGTGTAGGCGACATGATATGATACCTAAGATTGAGCCACAGTTCTTAGGCCTCATGAGATCATAAATCATTTTTTTATTTTATTAGATTATTTACAAATTTTTTAACAACTTTCCTGATAACTTTCTTTACATTACCAAACATTGGAATAGAAAGTTCTTAAATTTTCTCTTCTCATTGGAAAGACAAAAATTACTTTCATTTCCGTGAACCAAACGAGACCTAAATGTGGACCGAATGCTTTAAAGTATATCCATGAATTGACCAAATATAGAAATTGAATATATATTGAAGACTAGCTTGGAGTTGGGGAGAAAGTTATTGCTGATAGATAATGCATTGTCAGGTAAGCTAGGAAAGTTTTGCTGGTATTTTTTTCTTCCAAAAGGTTTTCCTATTTCTTTTATCAACTACTATTTTTAAGAGAAGTTTTAAATACACACTCCTTATTATTTAATGAGAACAATTCATCATCAGTGCCCATACTTTGATGGCAAGATCAATTTGAAACCTAAACTCACAAAGTTATTAATATGATACCTGAAATCTTATAGTGTTATTAACGATATACTTTTATCAAATTTTTATGACTCACCGTTAAAAAATTGACGTGACAAGCAAGATGGAAGAAAAAAATATGAAAAAAGACCAAAATATCTGTGTATCTTAAATCTCATCACCAATTTTTTTTTTTTTTTTTGGTCTTTGTAAAGTTTTTGGGGTTTTGGAGAGGTTGTCTTTTAACCAGTTTCCGGCCGAGCTGCGTAGCTACTACTCTTCTTCCCCTTCCGATTTTCATCTGTGCTGCCGCCGCCTGCACTACTTTTTTTTTTATCCCAAAATAGCACTCCTCTTCTTCCGATCTCTGATCCCGCACGCATTGCCTAGCGATTATGAAGAAAAACAGAGATCGCACATCATAAATCAGATCAAAACCCAGAAACAAATTTTGAAAAAATTATTAGGTAAAAATCCATATTAGAAGACCAGATCTTAATTGCATATTCGTTATTCTGACACCACCACCGCCGAATTCATCTCCAGCACTCTACTCACCGGCGCTGAAGTCTCCTCCGGCTCCGACTTCACCTCGAATTCAATCGGACAAATTTGACAAACTCTGCAAGTTCTAAGATCTTAGAGACAACAGATGATTGATACATTTCAAAGGTGTAACGCAGAATCGGAAATTGGCCAAAGAACACCAAAACCACCAGAAAAACAGTGAACCCGAGTTCTACAGAAATCTCCAAATCTCCAAACTTCAACTGAAACCGGAAATTAATAGTACAGAGATGTAGAGCTCGACAAGAGGATGTAATTTGATACCTTATTCATTGCCGACGGTGGCTTGAATCGCCGGAAAACACATAAAAGCTCGCCGGTACCCCAAGACCTTATCTTCTTCGATTCTTACTCATGGGAGTTTGTCCAGGACTACAGATACAACGACGACGTCGAGACGAAGCTTTGGTCGCCGATGAGACGTCGTGGGGTGGCCAGAAGCGGAGGATACACCGAATGACTCAGAAATTGATTGAGCTTCGAACCGCAGTCATCTCTCGCCGTTTGGACCAAAAAAACACCGGGCCCCGCTTCGCCGCACGGAGTTGAAGAGAACTGTGTGGGCCCGACGTCTAGAGGTTGCCGGACTACGAAGAAAGGATCGGATCTCTGTTGGAAAGAAACGGGTCGGGTTTCTTTTTCTGGTCTGAGGTTAAGAAGCCTAGAATACATGTTTGTTTTATAGAAAGAAACGGGTCGGGTTTCTTTGTATATGTAGTTTGCTATTGTTTTTAATGTTTTTTTTTTTAATTTTTATATTTAACAAAATTGGTGTAAAAGTACGACTTTGCCTTGAAAAATATAGTCACATGGATGACACATGTTCATTTTTAACAGAGCATTAACGGAAGATTGGCCGAAGTATCATGCTGATATGAAATTTTAAGTCCAGACATTATATTGATTGTGTTTATTAGATATCAAATTGACTTTGATAACAAAGTGTGGACACTAATCATGAATTTTTCTCTTACTTAATACACACCTTTTACTCAATACACTACCGTGAAATATTAATTTCTCATTTTAATGTTGGGTTTAATATTTTACTATAAATACAAAACTCAAAGTTTTTTATTTATTTATTTTTTTTTTTTTTATAGAATGACAACTCAAAATACCTAAAGTATACTTAATCTCAAAAACCTGAAATATCTTATTATTTAACTATACTAAGGCACACCCGATGTAATCGTTATTGCTTGTTTATTCAAAAACAATAATATATTTTCAATGACTATTAGATTACTAATTTAATGGATGATTATGATTTGACAAAAGACCAAAAGGAGAGACATCACTATGACAGATTGATCACTGTGAGCGAAAATCTGAAGAAAATATGACCATCACTTCTGAAAACCCATCGTCAGTCACTCTATTTAATCTTGTTAATAATGCAAAGAAATCACACAAAGGAAGAGGGGACAATGGCCAAAATTCCTCCAAAATAAAAATATAAAAAGGATGGGGGCCTTGAGGAAAAATAAAACCAAAACAAAAGAAAACTCACAAAGAAAATGGTACTAACCACACATGGGTGGCCTGAGTGAAAAGACAAAGAAAAAATATAAAAAAAGCAAGTCCACCCCAGAAGTTGAATGTCACGGCACCCAGTGAACCAAGAAGCGGCACAAGAATGCTTCAAGTAGGGGTCGTCAACGGGCCGGGCCGACCTATTCATTGCGGGCTTGGGTCGGGCCTTGTTAAATTTTTTAATAATGGCGGGCCGGGCCGGGCCGGGCTTTATTAAAAATCGAAAGATCCAAACCCGTCCATATAAAGCGGGCCTTTGCGGGCTTTTTCGGGCCGGGCCTTGCGGGCTTTATTTATAAATAAATATTTAAAGACACAAATATATTTTTTTTTTAATCAAGCTTTGGAAATTCATTGGATAATGATCAAATACAACCAAAGATAATAGATCTATATTGTACCCAAAAAAATCTATATTTATATATAGATACTAATTTATTGATAATTAAATTTTTAAAGACACTAATTTTTTATAAATTTATATTTATACATCATACACTCCAAAGAGCAACATATAGCAATTCAAAGAAAATGAGAAAACCGACCGTTGGATGTGATTATTACAATAAATTATACGTGTGGTTAAAAATTTAGTCAATTTCACCGTAGTTTCGAACTCAATCGGATTAGTCAACCGTAGTCACTTGCATGTTTTCTTGGTTGACTGATGGCGTGATAACCGCAAAAATTGCTTATTTTTTTACATCACGTTTGTAAATATTTCATCGATGGATGTGAGTGGACATAAGATAAAAATTTCAATTTTAATTACAAATACATTGACCAATACCAATTTGCCTCTTAAAGTTGTATGACTTGTACATTGCATTTAAATTGTTGAGGTTCATTCTAAAGCAAACATGCAGTGGAAAATGAATTTGCAAAAACCGACCGTTTGATGGAAAGACTGTAATATTTTATGGTGGTTGTAAAAAATCCAGCTAATTTGGTTTTCATTTCGAATTCGATCAACTAGGTCAAACCTAGTTACTCTTATAAACCTATATTTATATATCACACACTCCAAAGAGAAACATCTATCAATTTAAGGAAAATGGGAAAACCGACCGTTAGATTTGATTATTACAATAAATTATGAGTGTGGTTAAAAATTTAGTCAATTTCACCATAGTTTCAAACCCGATCGGATTGGTCAACCGTAGTCGCTTGTATGTTTTCTTGATTGACTGGTGGCGTGATGACCGCAAAACTTGCTTATTTTTTTACATCACGTTTGTAAATATTTCATTGATAGATGTGCATGGACATAAGATAAAAATTTCAATTTTAATTACAAATACATTGACCTATACCAATTTGCCTCTTAAAGTTGTATGACTTATACATTACATTTAAATTATTGAGGTTCATTCTAAAACAACTATGAAGTGGAAAATGAATTTGGAAAAACCAACCGTTTGATAGAGAGATTGTAATATTTTATGGTGGTTGTAAAAAATAAAGCTAATTTGGTTCTCGTTTCGAATTCGATCAACTAGGTCAAACCTAGTTACTCTTATAAACCTATATTTATATATCACACACTCCAAAGAGCAACCTCTATCAATTCAAAGAAAATGGGAAAACCGACCGTTGGATGTGATTATTACAATAAATTATGAGTGTGGTTAAAAATTTAGTCAATTTCACCATAGTTTCAAACCCGATCAGATTGGTCAACCGTAGTCGCTTGTATGTTTTCTTGATTGACCGATGGCTTGATAACCGCAAAACATGCTTATTTTTTCACATCATATCTGTAAATATCCTATCGATGGATGTACGTGTACATAAGATAAAAATTTCAATTTTATTACAAAGACGTTAGCCTATATCAATTTGTCACCTAAAGTTATATGACTTGTACATTGCATTTAAAATTATTGATGTCCATTCTAAAACAACCATGAAGTGGAAGATGAATTTAGAGAAACCAACCGTTCGATGGAGAGATTGTAATGTTTTATAGTGGCTGTAAAAAATCCAGCCAATTTAGTTCTCGTTTCGAATTCGATCAACTAGGTCAAACTTAGTTACTATTATAAACCTATATTTATATATCATACACTCCAAAGAGCAACCTCTATAAATTCAAATAAAATGGAAAAACCGACCGTTGGATGTGATTATTACAACAAATTATGAGTGTGGTAAAAAAATTAGCTAATTTCATCATATTTTCAAATCCGATCTAATTGATCAACCGTTGTCACTTATTTTTTAGAATATATATGCACATATTTTCTATAAAAATATGAGAATTTCCACACACACACACATATATATATATATATATATAAATATAAACACACACATACACACATCTATATATATATATATATATAAACACACACACAGTGCACACACATCTCTCTCTCTCTCTCTCTCTCTCTCTATATATATATATATATATATATATATATATATAAGCACACACACATATCTATTATATATATATATATGTGTGTGTATATATATATAAACATACACACATACACATATATATTAATATATATATATATATCTATATATATATATATATATATTCACAAACACACACAAATATATATAATATATAAAAAATAGTTTACGGGCTTTTACTGGCCGGGCCTAGGCGGGTTTTTAAGGGCCGGGCCTAGCGGGCTTTTGACGGGCCGGGCCGGGTTTTTCCGGGCTTTTTAGCGGGCCTCCATCGGCCCACCTAGGCGGGCTTTTGGGGGCTTTTTGAAGGGCCGGGCCGGGCTTTTGGCCCTCCGGGCTGGCGGGCCTCCATCGGCCCACTTGATCCGCGGGCTTTTTGATGAGGTCTAGCTTCAAGTAAAGAAACCATCAGAGTTTTATTCAAAAAAAAAAAAAAAAAAAAAAACCATAAGAGTGCTATAAATAGACAACTGCAGCAACCTAGCTACTTAGGTCAAAAACATCCAATAGAGAGCTGCAACAACATGTACACTTCCAACTCTTTATTTATTTATTATTTATTTGTTTTTTTTACTTTTTTTTTTTTTTTAAGAATAGATGGGTAACCTCAGCAAATGTAGAACACACCCACATATGAAAGCAGCCAACAGCAGCTTCAAAAACACACCAGTTTTAGTATATAAAGAAAAAACTTTGCTGTAAATTGTAATCAGAAATTAATCACAATGTTGTCATCATTCTTCTTTGCTTTTCTTTTCCTTCTTCTTCCTCATTCTTCTTCAGCCTCTAGACCATAATTTAAATTCCAGCAGTATGTTCTTGAAGTTATAGCTATCTGAAATCAGAAGCTTATTTTCCAAACGGGAAAAACGTTTACTTCTTACCCATTGACCAATCTAACTAAGGAAATGGAATACCAGCTTCCAGGTTGCTTGTGAAATCATAGAAGCAGAAAATCATAATCCTCTTTTTTCATGCAGGTGTACAGTGAGACAGTCAGCAACGGTGGTTTGCCTAATGAACCTTACAGATGCAACGTCGCCTATCACAAGCTTGTCATAGCAGCTGGATCCGAGCCCCTGATATTTGGTATTAAAGGTGTGGTGGAACACAGCATTTTTCCTCCATGAAGTGTCATTCCCAAGAGATTATGAAGAAGCTTATCTTCAACTTGATGCTCTCTGACACCATACTTGAGCCTCTTGAAGCATAACAGCAGCCTCATTTTTTTCCTTTTTTGTAATCAACAAAGAACAGAACATGAAGGACCTGCAGAGTTAACTAAAAGTTACAGTTGGGACAGACAGAATGATCGCTAGTGTATGCAGCTGACGCACAAGGAGGCCACATCAAGACACCATTGAGACATAAAATTGGATGAAAAAATGGACCAGATCGACTGGCAAATCAATATAAGTTGGAGTGCATACATATGTAAACATATTCCAGAGTGAGACTTAACGAAGATAAAAATGCTACTATGTGGTGCACATCAAGCCCAAATCAGAACAGAAAAGATCAGAAACTCCAACCATTAAAAGAAAATCAATGATAATTTTTTTTTAAATAATTTTTTAACCAGGTTCCATCTCAAAGATGGGCACAGCATGGCTCTTATTTCATAAGAAAACAAACACCAAGTATATATGGCACTTAACCAAAAGCAGTACTGAAACTAAAATTCTTCATGAAGGACTTCAAGAGGGTTATTTTCATAAGTTCTTGATCCAAAGCGAATTCGCAGCTCTCTAGAGGACATTATGCTAGACGATTGATCTCTTCAGCCCCTTCCATTACACTGGTGTACATTGGTGCATGCTCTTTCACCGCCAGATTTTCTTGATCCAGAAGAATTCACCGCATCACACTTTTGAGGATCAGTTGTAATGACCTTCAAGGATGATAGAGGCAACCGTCAATATGAAAGAAAATAATGTTAGAAATGTGATATAGAAAGGAAAGAAGTAGTACAGACCTTGATCAAGCCTGAGAAACATTTTGGAGGCTCCATAGTAGCAGCAGCAACCACAACTCCCTGTGTGCATACTCTTTCATAACCACTTTTTGGTGATCCAGATGGAATCCCAACATCAAGCTTGTCCGGATCACATAATGTAATGTCCTTCAAGAAACAAAGAAAAGACGTTATTGTATTATATATCCTATATAAAGGCATTGAGCCTTATAAAAGAATATAATGTTTTGTAATACAGAAAAGAGAAGAAATATATACCTTGATCAAGCCTGTTATTTTCTTTGAGCACCACTGAGGAGCCACAGCAGCAGCAGCTGCAACCACAACTCCATGGCTACTGGTGCAGGGTTTTTCATCCCCAGCATCCTGCACTAGAATTGGGGAAGGGTTCATTGATTCCTATTTAGCATCATCAGAAACTTCTCCAGCATCATAAACTTCTTCATCATCAAAAAACTCATCAAATGATCTCATATCAAGCTGGTAGAGGAGAATTCCTCCAATGCCCCCAAATCCTCGGCAGAAATGTGCCCCCTCTTGTGATTTGTTGGTGACAAGCTCAAGCGTACAACCAAACCCCTTGTACTCGTCAGTGAACCACTCCAACAATGACATCTTGTCTTGAATATCTAGTTCTCTAGAGTCGGCAGAATCCCAAAAGTTGCTCTTACTGTTTTCCTGCTCTTTGTTAAGATGTTTGACAACAACCTCACCAGTACTAGAGTTTTTCAGCACATACCTACTAATTTCCAGACTTTCCGACACAGTAAGTACCTTCACAGCACCTCTCTCCAAAGCTTTTAGTGTATCATCTAAACCAAAAACATACTTTCCTGTATCCAATCTAATCTCTTCAAAGTATTTTTCCATCAAGCGTTTCTGCTGCACAAATTTCACATTGGATAGAATCTTAGATGACAAATCAATAGCCTGATCGAAACCATTCTCTCCTCCACAACGGACACTCACCACATTCAGTATTTTGGCCTGCAGACTCGGATCAAACTTGTCTGACCCACTAAGCACAATTTTGAAGTCCGCTGATCCTGCCAGTAATAATCCTGCTACATTGGGCTTGTTGGTGGCAGGGTTAATAAAAAGCTTAGTGGCATTTTCTGCTGCCTTAGAAACATAGTTGTGGCGTGGCTCCTCTCCAAGACGAGCAAAACGAAGAGCTGATTGCCCTCCTCTTCCATGTTTCTTTGGGAGGTCAACAGTATAGTTATGAAGCACCTTCCTCGTGTTACCACTTAATATCCCAAAAAGAGTACCATGACCATCTATGACAATAAAACCAAATTTCTCATCAGATTCTAAGAGTTCATTAAGAGCTTCAACATGGAACTTGTTGTCACAGAGGTAAAGAGACACATTGATGGGCTTGAAAGGCTCAAAATTAATTACAATCTTTTTCTCCTTCCTGTCTTCAGTAACAATTGTTCCAATATAGAGCACAAGTCCATTAGGAGGAAGCTTGTTGTAACCCTTGAGCCGCTGCAGAGCAGATTTAATTGCACATAAAACAGACTGACGGTTCACCCTGCTTTTGATATTTGAAGCAGTTCCATACTCATTATCCAACATCTTAATAACACGAGCGATTTGATCACGGGGAGGAATGATGAGAGAAATCATGCTGGTGCCATTACCCCTCGCAGCTTCAAGTCCCTTGATTAGTTTCTTAGTTTTCCACATCTCAATGTGTTTATTGGTCTCGTGATAATCTGCCATTCTGAACAACAGCTGATGGCTGCAAAGATAAATATAGAGGAAAATCAACTAGTAATTTAGTATACTTCTCAACCTAATCACAAAAAACAAGCAAACTACATTGCACAAACTTCATCTATAACAAGTTAACAACCCCTTGATTTTTTCAAACTACAACCGAGCAACTAAACCGTATTTGGAGGTGCAAACTTTTCTCAACTTCTTACATGCCTCACTAAACATAAGTTCTCAATACCTGACATAATTGAACAAAGGTACGAGTATGGAAGCTTACAAGTAGCATTGTGTATCTTGAAAGCTTCTGTTTTCTATTAGAATTGTTAGTACATAAGGGAGAGTTGATCATTGTAATCAGTTAACTACGAATATCATTCTTGATAAAGATAGCGCTTTCTCTGTAACCTACTCTAATTCAGGTTTCCATTATTACAATTCCTATAGTTCCTTGTGTTCTTCGTTCTTTCTTAAATTCTTCTCAGTGTTCCTGCATAATTATCATGGGTTGAGGTACTTTATCATAGTTTCAGAGCCTATAATTATAAACACCGATAGGAATAGACGGGGCCGAGGAATTATAGCCCTATAGTAGCAAATTACAAATCAATAGTGATGAATGCAAGTGTACCTATAAGTTGGAACCAAGTCATGCGATACACAATACAACACAATCAGAATTCCTTCCTACTTCATGCAACTCAGGATTTTTAGTACCATTGATCGATATACGAGAACTTGAACATGAACATGAACATGAACAGAGCAAACAGCAAAAAAAAAAAAATTGTTCAATGAAGTGGTATTAAGTTCGACTCACTTGGGAACGGCAGAACTTTCGAGAGCGGGAGAGAGAATTGTTGAGAAGAGGATATGATCAGACTCTGGTTATTTAACCTGATGGGATTCTATATCGACTTGGGGGTCACGAAACGCGGTTTACAAGAAGACTTTCAAAGCTATTTGACAAGTTTCCCCTGGTGCAAGTCTTGAAAGAATATGTTGAGAATTCTAAGAAGCGGTGCATTAGGCGTGGCAACAAAAAGAAATCGTTCAAAGTAAACTGATGAACATATAGTTGAACTACGAGTTGTGTGAATCATTGCATCAAAGATGATAACCTCGAGTCTCTGTTTCATCTATTTATAATATGTACGGGCGTGGAGATGAGTCTCCTAGTTAGGTTGGGTTCCAAACCCCATTAAAAAAAAAAAAAAACAGATGATAACCTCGAGTCTGAATATGTTAGTATAGAATTGACATTCATTCTTTAACAAAACTCTTCTCATTTAGAAGCCCATGTTTGAGAAAACCCAAGTTTGATGAAGCCAAATCCCAAGACCGTAATTGTTTATTTACAATTATTTCTCTTGTGGCTGACTTGCTGTCGAAGACCATATCATGTTTGAAGATTAGTTCAATTGCAACTTGCTACCTCATCATAGCTTGTTGTCTTGCTTCCCCATCTGAGCTTGTTGTCATGTCGAAACCGTACCATTCTTGAAGATAGAAGAGGTCTCCTCTTCCTCATGGCTCAGGTAAGCTCATGCAATGCATCCCTTTCACAAAGTCATGGGTTTTTCATGGGTTCCCCTCTTGTGTCAGCCTTGATTAAGGAATTTAGGAGTTGGCTTCTAAATTTGGTTTTCCAAATTGAAATTTGGGGAATGGGTTTACATGTGCAATATGAAATTAAGGGTATGACTTTACCTACTCCAACTGAGCTTAAGGGGTTATTAACTAAACAATGACCTCCTATATATATTTGGATACTCTATTCATTCCCGGGTATTGAAAATAGTTTTGGTTTTCAATCCCTTTGTTTTAAAGAGTTATCTCTTTGGTTTTCTGTTTTCAAAGTGTCTTGTTCCATGTTGAAAACAATTTGAAAAACAACAAACCATTCATTCATGCATATTCATCTCTTGCATCCTATGAGGTCATTTGGGTATTGCAAGCTTCAAAGATGAAATCTCCAAGAAGAACTTGCTGCGTTCATAGCTGGGATTTTAAAGTGTATCACTTGTATAAACAATTAGCAAGGAGTGATTACACACAACCTAGTGAGTCAGTCTAGAAACGATTGCTGCGGTCAGTGCAATCCTTGTGTTATAAACTTGTAATATGTTTTTCATTAGTGATTTGGTTTTGGTCTTTCAAGAGTAAAGGTCACGCAGATGTTTTCCCTCGATAGGGTTTTACTGTGTCAACAAAACATGTGTTCTTTATTGCTTTAGTTGGTTTGTTGAATTTACAATACATTCTGTTCAATATTAGTACTCAGGATTGATCATCCATTTGTAATCCCTGATAAAGTTTCTTGAACGAAAAAAAAATTGGTTGTGAGCCTATTCACCTCCCTCTAGGCTCCTTCTAGGATCTTCAGAATGCCCCTCTAATTAATACATTCAAATGGAAATAACTTCTCTAAGAAAGTGAAATAAAAAAAACTATAGATTCAAGGATGCCATGAAGTCTCACAATCTCATTTACATAAAACTCTGCCAACTTGTACAACTTGTAGGTCTTCTGAACTGGTAAGAAGTGTTGGATTTAGTAAGTTGGTCTACAATAATACCATCATTTCTACTCTGAGTACGAGGTATACTGTAAATAAAGTCCATGGTAATATGTTCCCACTTTCACTCAAGAATTGGCAATGGCTGTAGTAATCCCAAAGGTTTTTGTCTTTCAGCTTTTACTTGTTGGCACACTAGGCACCTACTCACAAAAGCTGCAATTTCCTTCTTCATGTTAGGCCACCAATAGTGCTATCTAAGAGTCCGGTACATTTTGGTTCCTCCAGGATGCATGGCATAAGCAGAACTATGAGTCTCCTCTAATATTTCATGTTTAAGATCATCCTGATCGGGAACACAGATTCTATTCCCAAACATTATTGTTCCATCCCTCTTGATAGAAAAATTTGGTTGAGGCATCAAATGCCGCTTTCTTCAACTGATTTAAGGATGCATCCTGAGATTGTGCCTTTCGCAGCGTATCAATCAGGATTGGTCTCACATGAAAAGATATATTTCGGTACTTGAGATATACGATTGATATGAGCTTGTTCTATCCTTATAGAGAGATGATGAATTCAGACCCATCACACACCAGGAACTCCGCCAACACTAGCTTGCGTCCACTATCCCCATCCCAAAACAACATGTGTTTTGGAAGGTTTTGCTGATGTTGGGTATCTCTCTGATCCAAACTAAAGTCTTCCCAAACTGGTTATGTGTTCACCATGGTAAAACCGTGGTATCTTGGAGGTCTACAAAATAGACCATAGTCGCTATATCTCTGAACAATACGGAGATTATTGCTCTTCACGAAGTGGTTCGTGAATCTATATGGATTGGATCCATAATCACGCATGTTCAAACAATTATGGTTTGAAGTCTACCACAGATAAGCCTGCGAGCGTTTAGGATAATGCCGCTTATTTTGAACAAATGAAGTAAGGCTACATCAAAAGCGACAACACCAAGCATAATCAGCAACAACAAACTCTCCTCAAGATCAAAGCGAACTAGGTTCGATCTGAGGACAGTATGGTAGACTTGCTCACTAAGTCATTGCCTAAATTCCACTTTCAAGAAACATGTTGGTAGTATCGTTTGCGGATGTTATCTGAACTCCCATGACCGTTGTCATCAAGGGGAGATGCAGACATTAGGGGGAGATGTCTACATGTTTGATCTCGAAACGTGAAGAGTATGTTGTGCTCTTTTTCCAATTCGACAGAGTTTATTTTTGTCCCACTGAGTTTTTGTTACTCGGCAAGGTTTTTAATGAGGCAACGAGATGAGCATCACGTTTGGGTGACATAAGGGGGAGTGTTCAAGTAAATCCATAATATGTGTCTGGTCCAAACTCTAGGTTATTTAACCTAGTGATAATAGAGTTTTAATTAGAGATAATCTCAGAGAATCTTAGAGATATCCATTCAATGTATAATTACTTTTCCTTGTACAATTCAGACTCTGTGTATTGTAATTCTCTATATAAAAAGACATCTATTATCAATGAAAAGACACAACAATTTTCTCCCAATTTCGGTTCCTTAAATAGTTAGGACAATGTCACTTTTGCTTTTTTTTATATTTTATAATCCTTAAAAAGTTGGTCAGTCAGTCAGTTACTTGATATCAAAGTCAATGTTTCCTCCTAGTGCAATGATTGTGTCTCACATCAGCAATGACACTTGCCTCTAAACATTATTCATCGTCAACCGACCACCAACATACAATGTCATCTACGATACAAACCAAACACAAAGTAAGCCACTATCAAAATTATGTAGGAGAAAAAAATATAATTGGTGCAACTCTCTAATTCTCCATTTATGCTTCAATCCCCATCTAAACCCAAAACGTTCTTGATAAATAAATAAATAAAAAATAAAAATAAAAATAAACGTCTATAGAATAAACCCTAGGTGCAACCTTAGGGTTCATGCGCCTCCATCTTATTCTTCACTCATTTCCATTGTTATTATGTCATCCATTGAATACCTGATGGCTAGCTTTCTACCTCCCTTGCTTTAGCTAAGGGTGGAGGTTCGGTCAACAAAAGAAGATGGTCGGCGTTGTCACGAAGAGAAACTCTCAAACTTACATGCTGGGAAAACTCTTAACCCAAAAACCTTTTAACATGAGAGATTTGCAGTCGTATATGGTTACTAAAGAAGGACTTCAGTCTACAAGTGAAGCTACAGAATTGCTTGCTTTTCTTATTTGACGACAAGGGTGCTCAACAAGCGGAAGGTCATGTGCAAAGGGTCGTGGAATTATGCAAAGGCTCTTCTATTGTTGAAGAACTACTACAGCATCTCGCTGAATGCTCAAGTACCATTTCGGTTTTTGAACTTTTGGGTTACTAACTTTGACGTCCTTCCTCCCACCTTTGAGGAGAAAGAAACTATTGCTTTAATAGGTGCCACTTTGGGTGAGCATTTTGTATCAAGATGACAAAGCTCTAAACAGAGGAGAAGTTCAGGTTAGAATTCGTCATGTGTCCATACCCATTATCTTCAAGAGGAAGATGGAACTAGCGCCAGGTATTTTAGCAACCCTAGGGTTCTTTTATGAGCATCTGATTGCCAGATGTAATACTTATTTTCTAGTATCCCACATCGGTCTCCCTTGCTCTATGTCGAAGACTGCTAGCCCTATAACCACAAAATCTAGTTTTATTTTGAATATTTTTGATTCATTAATTTCGTCTGCATGAAGGAATTTTTGGTTTCAAATTGACTTTACAAATTTTGTTATATCTCCCAACAAACCTCTATGATAACTTGTCATGCTTTCCGACACCTTTTCGTGATCGCAAGGTCATCCATCTGTGAGATCCAGATGAATGATACCAAACTGGAGGCTGTAGCATTAACATCTGTGAGCGGTGCTATTGTTCCTGTGTTGGGTAAGAGAGTTTGATTTCTGTCCACTTCTTCCTCACCAAAGAAACCAAAGCTTGCTCTGGGTGGGAGTCATAGAAAAGTTGAGGAAGGCTCATTGGGACTGCTAGAGTTGGCGGTGGATATCGTCCTTCAGGCAGAGCCATTAAAAAACAAAAAGGTCGTCTGATTGGTTCAAAAAATAAGAAACTTCTCTGAAATCGAACGAGACTATGGCAGCTCTCTTGCGCCCCACTTATCCGGTCAAGGCTTCTTGCTCTAAGATAAAAGGCAAGAAGAAACTTGTGTTCTTGTTATTTCCTTTGGTTTAAAGTCTATTGCATCATTGTCTTATTTTCTTTGAATTGAAGAGCTTCGTTAATTAGATACCACAATTGAGTGCATTGGCCTTTTAAAGCTCATTTATCCTATGATTTTAAGTGATTTGGGGGTGATATTTGTAGGCTTGACGAATAAATCGAGTTAATTGTTGAATCATGGACGTTTGTTTCGCTGGCAATACTTGGCTACAGATATTGGACATAAGCTTTATCACATTATGTATGTGCTATTATGGTTATGGAGATCATGAATGAAAATCTTATTCGTTCAAGAAAAAAAAAAAAAAAGGGCAGCGAAACCGCCACCACACCAAAAGATCCTCCATCACCAAAGTGACGAAACCACTGAACAAATTTCAATCAAACAATCCACCAATTTGCATCAACCATCATCACCATATTAATTATAGCCAATAACCACCAAGGGTCCAAGGGAGGAGCCCGATTTGTCACCGAAAAACCCTAATAATTAACGCCGTCAATAAGGTACTTGTGAAATTCAACTAGAGAGACACATTTTTCGTAAAATTTAAATAGAGAAAAACACATTATTATTGATAGTGTATTAATTGATGAAGCTGGAGATTTTGGTTAAATAGTAGAGACCATAATTTTTCTATGGTCCTTATATAGAAGAATAAAAATAAAAAATATGCTCGAAGCAAGCATTGCATTTTTTTTTTTTTGAGTAAACATCATAAAGATTTTCATTAAAATAAGGTAAGCCCATAATGATCATTACATATCCTCTTCCGCTACCATCTACAGATAGACAAGAAGTTATTGTGAAACACCACAGTGATACATAGGATATGATCATTCATTAGACGTGTCATGCTCACTTAACAAAGTAAGCCCATATACTATGAGTAGGCATACTAAATAGGCGAAACTCTATATATTAGAGTATTCGAAACTCACTTATGCTCATAAATGACTAAAACAAGCATAGCTCTCTAAAAAAGGGGAATTATTAGAAAGATTTTTTTTTTGGGGTTATTTATCACAAATGGTACTTAAAATAGTACCTGAACTTCAATTTTAATCACAACCAGTACCCGAACTTTTCAATTTCATTTTAAATGGTACCTAAGACCACCTTCGGTCACTATTCCGACCAAAAAAGCCAAGTAAAAAATATAAAAAAATTCAAAAAAAGCAAGTTCAGGCAAGTCTATTACCGAAAAGATCATCACTATATATGATCGCAACCCTTGAAATCATCAAAGATCATCACTATGATCGCCTTACATGTCGTTTTTAGTTGGGATAGTGACCGAATGTGGCTCTAGGTATGATTTAAAATGAAATTGAAAAGTCCGGGTACTGGTTGTGATCAAAATTGAAGTTCAGGTACCATCAATAAGATTGAGGTATAGTTCAGGTACCATTTGTGATAATAATCCTTTTTTTTTTTTTAACTAAATAGCAGCCCAAAAAAACAGCCAGCCCAAGGCCCAGCCTCATTCCAAATCCACAGCTTGTTCCATCACGCTGCATGCCACTAATGAACCAGGACCAGGCACCGACCCACCGTGAAATCACCTTCCTACTTCAGGATGCCCGCGTAGCCGCCGTTGTATCAAATCGCACCTAGCCCACCGCCGCTTCACCTTCTCAAAACCAATACAAAGAAACGTCTAGCCCAAGATCTGCAATTCGAAACGAGCCAAAATCATCACTGTATAGGCCTCAAGCAGAATAGATCCAGAGGGCAAAAAACAAAAGTCCATCCGCTTCCGGTCCAATAGCAAGACGCCGTCGGAGATGTCATCGAACGAGGGTTGAAAGGTATTCGCGGCTGTTCTTAGAGGTTTTTAACGGATTATTAACTATAATGCTTGGTTTTTATTATATTTGTGCTTCTTAAACCAAGCATTGTATGACTATCAATAAATGGATTATATTCAGGTTAGTTAAAACAAACAAAATTCTCAACAAGCTAATATTTAGTAAATAAGTTCCCTATCCATGCATGTATGTCATCTAACTTCTTTCACTTTTCCAATTTTCAGTCAAAGACGGTTTTCATAAAAAAGAAAAAAATGGAAAGATATAATGTTCTAAAACATACTAACAATGACCATATTGATTATCAATTCCGAATAATAGGCTCACCTTATTTTGGCTAAACATATCAGATATTTCATTAGATAAGATTATAAGAGGACATGTATATGGTGATTTCATAAATTCATGTCATAAACACTCACTACACCGTAATTGACAAATTAACTTAGGTAATGGAAATAACCATTATCTCATGCGTTGCACTCACTAACTTATGTAAGTAACTCACATATTAACCCTCTAAGTAAAAACTAAATAACAACTAATTAAAATCACGTTTATTTTCCAATTAGATTTTAGGATTGATGGATATCAAGATGTAAATACCCGAAATTTCATTAGATAAATTTTCTAATTCAATAATTGTTCAGATATTTGAATTATCAATATTGAGACTATTTCGTAAGTCATTGTGCGGGAAATTCTATTTCGAATCGATTTTATTTTCGAAACTAACGTTATTTAGGAGGTCGTAAAAATTGACTTTTTATACGTATAAAATTTGAGAAAACTTCATTCATGAAAGTTGTAGATCTCGACAATACGAGTCCGTACATATATGGAACGCAAAAATCAGAATCATATGAGGAAGTTATTGACGATTGAAAATTGAGAATTTTCTATAAATATAAGAAAATTCCGGATTTTTTTCATAAATCCGAAATTTTCCTTTTTTTCTATTTTCCTCCCCAGTTTTCTCTCCCTCCCATTGCGATTTCTGGGCTCCCCTTTGTCCAGCCATATCTTCCTCCTCAGTCGACCAATTGACATGACTCTAAAAGAAATTTTGCTCGCCTTGAAATCATTTAAAACTTCCTAGAATACATTGAAGTCAAAAAAGAACCATCGGAGGCGCTACAAGGCCGAGAAGCTGCACAGGTCGAGCTGAAATCACCCGAGCTGCTCCTCTCTTCGCCGGCAGATTTCTTTCTCCTCCGGCCACCAATCGACCAGCCACTTGTCCTTATCTCTTCGCCTTGAAACAAGCTTTCCATACATGTATGCCTTGCATCCTATCATTCACCATAGACAACGAATCGAAGCAAAGAAGATCAGATCATTTTTTGGGCATTTCTTCAAATTCCGGCCAACTCCGACCAAAGTAGGAGGAGAGACCAACTGGGCTTTGTTCGTCTTGTCATGCTCTACAAACTCACCAAGTTTCACATCTCCATTTAACCCGAGGAAGACGAATTTCAGATTTGATCGATTTTGGGCTATTTCAGCGTCTTTCTTTTTTAGGTAAATTTCGGCCCTTAGACTTGAAATTTGACTTTGTGCTAATTATGAAAGTTGAAATTAGAGTTGAGATGAAGAACTTTAATGTTGGGAGTTTTGGCAAATTTTGACTTTGGTATGGCGGCGGCGCCGCCACTGTGGTGGTGGTTTCCGGTGACCTCCGGCCACCCCAAGAGCAGTTTCTGCTCATTGTTAGATTGTACATTTTGATACGATCATTTTGATATATAGCATGTGAATTTTAGATATCGTATGAATTAGTTATGAATTTTACGATTTCGATTGATTTCGATCGTTCGATTTATGATCTGTGAAGATTGAACCGTCCGATAGACGTGTAGTTTTGATATAATGATCGTAGGACTGTCCCGATGACTTTATGTGGTCATGGGTGAAAATCCGACCGTTAGATCTTCATATAAGTGCGTTTTTGAATTGTACACTAAGTTAATTATCGTATTTGATTAGGTGATTGATGGTTTTACTTTGGTGGACGATTTCGGGGTGAATTTGTTAAATTGAAGACACAGCGAGAGTATCGAGGTGAGTAAAACTCACGTGGTTCATATTATGAACCGAGCGCTTTAAATTATTTATTTTTGTAATTCTGTGAAAAATATTTGTGGATTAAATATTTGTTTTTAAAATCACATGGGCTTGATCACTACGGTCCATAGGTAAGTAAAATGAATTTTAATTATACAAATGAATTTCACGATTTTCTTATGTGAACTATAGATGGTATTAGTTGACATCCCTGAGTGGATGATTACGTATATATATATATATTTACGTGGAATATACATATTGATTGGTGGATTGTCGAGTGGTGATATGATTGAGTTGAATTGATGATTTGAATTATATTTCAAATGCTTAATTTCATATTAATATTGTGTATCTTGGTTGGGTTGATTTCATTATGTGATAATACATGTTGTGCTCATTTATGGATTTCGGGTCAACGTGGTGACCGGTGTGGGGTAATCGGACGCTCTAATCCTGGGTGGATGATGGGATACGATTGGTTGAATATGTGCAATTATCGGACGTTCTAAATATGTATATAAGTATACATATTGATGAAATACGATAATGATAAATATGTCGGATGCCATAACCTAGGCCAGGTGACGGGCTATGATTCAGTTAGAGCTCTAGTCTGTCAAATACCGTATTTTCATAAATACGATGTTGGGATTTTGTGAAGAAATATGTGAATTAGGGTTTGGGTGTTGAGTTGTTGATTGATTGAGAGTGTTGTTTTCTTGTCGATGTAGAAATTGTTGTGCGTTGACGTGGGTGAAAATGATTATGATTTAATTAAACAACGTTCTTTCTTTTTACTCATACGAGCTTTCAAAAGCTTACCGGGTTTTCTGTTGTTGCAATCCCGGTACACTATTCAAATGGTGTAGCGGATATTCTTGCAGGTCAGGATAACCAGGGAGGTGACCGTGCTGTTTAGGTGTTGCAGCATTTATTTTGATTTCTTTTAAGTTGTGAGGTTTGTTATGCTCAATTAGAGCTTTACAATTTATTTTGTGAGTGAGTTGTAATAATTACCCGAGACTAAATTCGGGTTTTGAAATTAAATTGTGTGGTGAGGTTGTTAAGAAAAAGAAATTTTCAAAATGATTATTTTGAGTTGTAGTATTTTTCATGTTTCGGATTTTTGAATTTTATTCAAAAAAAAATTCAGGGCGTGACACAAGAACACCCTATTATATAAATTAATAGATGGTGTTTGAGCTAGATCTCTATCATTCATAGACTGAGAAGTGAATATATACATATAGTTAACATGCATGGCTGCAGCTTGCAAGGTTTCTGTGAAGACCCGAAATTTCAGTTAAATATTTCGTAATTCAATATTTCTCAAATTATATGAATTATGAGTTGTGAGTGTGATTCGAATGTCGTTATTTGAGAAATTTGGTTTCGAATTATTTTAGTATCGAAATTTAACGTTATTTAGGGTTATTAAAATTGACATATTTTTACATAAGGAATTTGAGGAAACTTCTTTCATGAAAGTCGTAGAGCTCGTCGATACGAGTTCGTGCATATGCGGAACACAAGAATCGGAGTTTGTAGGAAGAAGTTATGACATTTAGAAGTTTTCGATTTTGTATATATATAGGTTAACATTTTTGGAGAAATCTGAAAAATCAGAAAACCTAGATTTTTTTCTTTCTCTCTCTCTCGCGCGGCACCGAACCGAAGGCAAAAAACAGAGCCAAACTTCTCCAGTCGAGTTCTTGCTCCTCCGGCCACCGTTTGACGCCAAACCACCTCCCACGGCTTCGCCTTGACCTTGCGCAGCTGCCAGAGGCAGCCTTGCGCCGTGGCATGGCTTATAGCAGCGGCGGAAAGCTGGTTTTCCATTTTCGGCTGTTTTGAGTGCGAAGCGAATATCTCGAGTTCTAGACCACCAAATTACGAGTTATTTATCTCGTTGAACTCGTATGGAGGAGTAGAACACGCAGTAAAAAGGACAGCACCAGAAGTGGAGGTTTTCACGCTCGTCGGAGCGCATATCGGTTTCTGCAGTTTTTCCGGCCAAACCGGACTGTTTTTGGTAAGTTTCGGCCACTTCCACTCATTTTCTCACTTCGTGTTAGTTATGAAAGTTGCTCAAAATGATGAAACGAAGGGGATGAGTTTGGCCCCGACACAATTGGTGGTGGTCGGCGGTGGCTCTGCCCTAAACTCCGGCGGCCCTTTCCGGCCACCTCCGGGGGTGTGATGAGCAGTTTCTGCTCATTTTTAGATTCTACATGTCGATACGATCATTTTGATATATAGCATGCGAATTTTGGATATCGTATGAATTAGTTATGAATTTTACGATTTCGATTGATTTCGATCACTCAATTTGTGATTTATGAAGTTTGGACCGTCCGATAGAATTCTAGTTTTGATATAATGATCATAGGACTGTCCCGGTGACCTTGTGTGGTCACGGGTGAAGATCCGACTGTGGGATCTTCATATAAGTGTGTTTTTGAAATTATACGCTAAGTTAATTATCGTTTTGATTAGGTATTTGACGGATTTGTTAGCGGGCGATTGTGAATCGTATTTTGGGCTGTAAGAAGACGCAGCGGGAGTTTAGAGGTGAGTAAATCTCACTTGGTTCATTTACGAACCGAATTTCCTTAATTGCTCAATTTATTGTGATGTGTGAGAAAATGGTTTTTTAGAAATGTGTTTTAAAGTATATTAAAAATGAATTTCTTGATTTTGTATTATGTGAACTATAGTTGGTATTAGTGATCATTCATGTGTGGATGGTTACGTATATATATATTTACGTGATTATATATTGAATGGTGTGACATTGAGGTGTGGAATTGTGATAATATGTTGTTGATAATGTTGATAATATGATTTTAATTATGTTGTTAATATTTGATAAATGTTGGTGATGAGCATGTTGATTTTGTGAGTTGAATAGAAGGTAGAGAAACGTAGGATTCCGAGGATCAAATGGTCCAAGGATCTTTGGTTAATGATAACCGGAGTGTATGTGTTCTGAGGACAGGGAGGTCCAAAGTTCGACCGTTAAATAATAACGGGGATATATTGTTCTGAGGACATGAAATGGTCCAAAGTTCGCGGGTTACTGAGTAACCTGGAGGTGCCGTTACTTGACCCTGGGCCAAGGTGTCAGAGGTAAAGAAGTAGTTAGAGCTCTAACGTGGGTGCCAAAGTGGCGATAGTTGTGATTAGGTGCCAAAGTGGCGAGAGTTGTGATTTGGTGATTGTGGAAATGTGTTCCATGTTGTTTCATGTGTGTTGGATTGATGTTGCTTGTGGTTGTTGAGATTGTTGGATGTTTACTTGAGATAAATGAGTTGTGGTCTAATAAATCAACCGTTCATTCTTATTTACTCACACGAGCTTTCAGAAAGCTTACCGGGTTTTGTGTTGTTGCAATCCCGGTACACTATTCAAATGGTGTAACGGATAATCCTGCAGGTCAGGATAATCAGGATGGTGAGCGAGCTGCGTAGGACAGCAGGGTTGAGACCAGCACTTGGTCTATTTTGGTGTGTTTTTGTAGACTCTTGTGAGCAGAACATTTTATTTATGTTAGTATTGTAATAATTGACTCGAGAGATAGTTTGCTACGAGGTTTGTGTTACAGTTTATGAGATATTGGTTTTGAGAAAAAAATTTAGGACGTGATTTGTTTAGTTGTATTCATGTTTCGGATTTGAATTTATTATTCGAAATTCGGGGCGTGACAGTTTCTCCCGTGGTTCAGCTATTCTTGCTGTATTTTTGCATAACTTTGCTTTTCTCATCCGGTAAGACTACTACTCATTATCTCATACATATCTTGGTATTAAGTATAAACTCATATATTCACACTTTCCGCCTTTTTTTAGAAACTAAGAGCCTAGCTTATATTTCCAGGAAGATAGATCAGATAATTTTATGGAACCCTAAAGAACTAACATGTATAGATCCAGAATCTCTCAACGAATATTAACAGTCACTATTCTCATCGAACTATACATATACACATGAAACAACACCAAGTCCCCCAGATCCCTAAGAATAGATGAACAACCCATACATCTCTTACCTGATTGTTTTGTTTCTATTGTGATTTTCATTTTTTTTTCTTCAATAGCGGTTTCAAATTTTCAATAATTAGTGATAGTTATCGATGCTTATTTTTTTGATAATTTACAGCAACGATAAAACCTGCAGAGGCATTAACAGCACCAATAGTAAGATGCCCGGGTTCATGCTCAGCTCTCGCAGACTGCAATGCGGCTTGCATTTCAAACAATTATCCTAAGGGGGGATTTTGTATGGGATTTGGGACTCAAGCTCCGGCTTGTTGCTGCAATATTAAACCTTAATTCATTTCATGTTTCTCATTCAAATGTGTCAACAGTAGGTTAGCCATGGCTTTGACATCGTAAGTTGAAAAATTCATATCAACTGAAAATTAATAAAATAACATTCTATTATTTTCTTTTGCAGTTTAATAACTTATTTGGTACTGTACTTTGATAAGATATGCAAGATACCCACTCTATTTAGCATATCTAAAAAAAATTTCATAGACAAATTATCATATATATTACGTATATTGAACATATGTCTCCACTAGTGATCAAGATTTGGAACATAGAGATTGATCATATGTGTGTGTGTGTTTTTATTATTAGTTGTTATTCCAAACAATTAGTCAATCAGAATGGATTAACAATTTAACATCATTATTTTATCACCCATCTTTTATACTTATTCAAGACGATGGGCTTGATAGAGTTGGGAGTCCTTAAACTTAGGGGTTTTGGTTTTCTGTTAATAAGTTGCCTATTCTCTAGGATAGTCCCATTCTCTAGAGTAGTGCGGTTAGTGTTTGAATTCCTCTTAGTTTAGATTACCACGTTCGTAGCTATCGACGTGGGCCGCAACTTTTTCTCTTTTCTGTTTTTGTAATGGCTGTTAAATAGCCGAAGTTGATTTTCAATAAAGTAAGGCCCCATTTGGGATTGCTTCACTTTTAAAAAAAAATCAGCTTTTGTTTTAAATTTTAGATTTTATTGTGTTTGGTAAATAAATAATTAATTGAAAGTTATAGGTCACTGACAGCAGATCTTAGAAGCAGCCTAGAGGTTGCTTTTGGAAGCTGTTGTGGATCAAAACACATTTTGCAATTGTTTATGTACTGACAGCACTTTTAAAATTATTATTTACCAAACACGAAACTATTTGAATTCACAGCTGATTATTCTCACAACACAACAGCAGCAGTTTTTTTTTAAAGTCACAGCATCCCAAACTAGCCCTAAGTCATTCATGTCCAGTTTTGTTGTGTTCTTGCTCACATTCTTCTTGTTGTTCAAAGTTCTTAACACGGCTTCCGATATAGTCCTGTGGCTGATTCATACCAAATTTTAAACATTTTGAGACGGAAAGTTTATGAACAATAATAAATATAAAAAAAGATGCTCTCTTCTCTGACTCCCGACATGGAGGTTTCTCAACGACGATTAGGTGAAGGTTTCTTCGTGAGTGGTGGTGGTCTTATGCTTTTGACTGAGACAAGGGTCTTTGCTCCTTTCTCTAATCTAATTCTTGGTGGTGCGGGTGGGTTTCGACGATGCTCCTTGCTCCTAGGCTTCTGCCTATTCTTCTTCATCGCTGCGGCTGGTTGTGCTAGGATCGATCTACAATTGGATCAGTCCTTTCTAGTGTGACTTCTCTGAGGAGGATGGAAGAGATGGCGGGGATCAGTGGTGTCCTTTTCTCTTCCTCAGATTGGCTTATCTGGGATCGTTTAGATCTGATGGTGAGGAAGGTGATTCGAAGTTGTTCTGCATGGGTTCTGATGAGTTGTGCCCCTGATGGTGGTTACACTATCGGTGGCCGGTGCTCCAAGAGATCCTAGTTGTTAGATGAACAGTGCTGCAGGCAGTCTCTACAGAGGCAGAAGCGGTGACTATGGAGACGTCCATTTATAGGGTGGCGGCAGCTTCTAAGTGGATGGTGACATCTGCAATGTTGGATGGAAGGCTAGGGTTTCCACTACTTGGGCTCCCTAGGTTGGTGATCAAACTGGAGATGGTGATGCTCAACATGGTGGCTATTCAGGCTATGCTAATGATGGATTGAAAGAGATCAACAGGTGTGGCGACATCGTTTCCGACGACCGCAACATGCAATTCGGGAGCGGTTGTGATGTGGAGCAGTTGTTTGCTAGCGTTTTAGAGAGTTTGGGCTATCGAGCTCCAGTATTAGGCTTAGTCTGGATTGGGATGTATTGGGTCCATATGGGCTCTAGGTTTTTATTTTTTGTTTTAATTTTGGCCCTTCTTCTTTTTTACAAAACGATGATGGGCTTACTTTTTTCTTGGTTTGAGCGGGAGAGATCGCAAAGAAAAGAGAGACCTCGTTGTCCCCATTGGGGTATTTTAATCTTCTTCGAGGCTCTGCTTTTCTTTGTTTTGGACTTAATCCTAAAAGGTGGGTGCATGTGCTAGGAGATTATTAGTTTGTTTGCTATTTTAGTTAGGGGTGGCTTTGTAGTAGTTTCTACATAACGGTTCTTTCTGTCGACCTCATAGAGGTGAATCGTTTTTGTACTGCTTACTGAATTACATAATGGGATGACCTCTTTTACTCAAAAAAGAAAAAGAAAAAAAGAATAATAATAATAAATATAAAAATGAAATAAGAACAACCTTGGCTCTACACCTGTAATTTCAATTGATGAACACAAGAAGACCATCCAAGGAGAAGATTAATTAGTGTTTTGTAGGCCTGAAAATCGAAAATCAGCCCAACTGTATTTCCTAGGCTCTAGATCGGCCCTATTTAAGCTTGTAGCGAGGTCGTGTTAGCCTAACCCATTTTATAAAGGATAATACTTCGCTTACATATTTGAAGTCCTGAGTCGGCCCGATCTCAGTTCATGCTAGTAGAATATAGGGCCGGCCCGACCCTACCTAGAAAATATATAAAATATATGTTATTTTTATACAGATTTATTATTTAAGGCATATAATTGAATAAGTATATTAAATATATCATTATTCCATTTAATGTACATATAGTAACCTTGGTTTTGATTTCCTTTATTAATTGATAAATATTATCATTATTATTATTATGAACTTGAAACTTCAAAAATATAAGAAATTAATTAGGTTGAATTTTAAAATCAATCAAATTACTTTTTAATAGAGGCTAATATTGTTTCACAAGTTAATTACTAAATACAGGGCAGGCATTGGGCAGGCCTTGCAAACCCAGACTTTATCAACCGGTGTACCGGGTTTGAGATTCACCTATTTGTAAAACGGTCGGCCCTGCACATCTATACTCAAAACTAAAATAGCCCAGGAGTCAGGTAGTACTTGGGGCATCGTACCTTAGGGGAGAGTCCTTCCCATTTTACAAGCCTAGTGTACGTTTTGGCTAATCATGGTATTCGATTAGGGGAGAGTGCTCCCCCATAGCTATCTGCCTAGCTTTGGTAGATTTCTTCCAACGAATCCATAGAAATTCAACGAATCCCTTTGAAGACTTTGAAATGAGGACTTTAAAGTAAACGGTTGGATAAGTGGTCCAAATTTTAATATAAATATTATTTGTTCAACATACAAAGATCCAATCATTGACTTAAAATTCCTCATGAGAGTTGTCAATTTAACGGTCCTCATTAGAACCTCACCCATTCCATTAGTCCCATAATTTTCCATATATACTAGAATATTTTCCATACTGGCAAATTATGGGACTAATAGATCATCCTAATCTGATTAGGTCTAATATCAGAAGTCCTAATATATTTAGGTTTGTAACTTGAATCTGATTACCAAAAAAAAAAAAATTCTTTCCTTATTCTAATGGTATTAGGAAACTTAATTTGTTTATGTTGGAACTTTAACCTATTCTCTATAAATAGCTAAGAAATATCTACCTATAATTCACCCATTCATGTACAAACCAATGCAGATGACTTGATCCGAACAAGCAAGCCAGCTTAACAGAGTCAGCCTTCCCTCTTCTCTTCACTGTCTCTGATCTCATCAGACTCAGAAACGAATCGGGAATCTTGAAAAAGGATAAGAGAGCCAGCCTAGTGAAAAAATGATTGCGGAATTCCTGGTAAATTTCACTTTGTTTCGATGATGATACCTGTCTTTCAAAACCTCCTTTTCTTTTTTTAGGGGAACATAAATAATTTCATTGATAAAATCATAACAGCTGTACTGGGTCAAGCTAGAAAGACTCGGGGACCCTTCGATTACATCTACAGCTCAATTTATTCATTACTACATCATAGAAAAGAAAATGCAAAGACTGAATCCAAAAACAAAGAAAATGCAACCAATAAAGACTAAACAAACTACTGCTAAAACATTACCTTAAGCCACAACAACTAGAATGATAAGCTTGAGGCCTAGTGACCCTCATGGTGTACCTCTCCACATAACAAACTAGCTAAAGCCATGAGTAGAGTGATGCATAGCTTACATTCCTAGGTCTCCTAGGCTAGCGGAGCTTGTACCACCTCCACATCAGTGTGAGCTCCGAGGTCAGAAGCCACCAAACCTGTGGCCATCGATTCACTATCCTTGGCCTTCACCCCTGTCTTGGAAAACTTCTGACTCCCTTGAGGTCTCCCTCTCTTCTTCGTACCCTTTCCCTTCGAGGTGATAGTGACCTCAAAAAGGCCGTCCGATTGGAGAGTAGATGGAACCAAAGCCAAAGCATGCATGGCACACTTCCTATCTGCTTCATCTTCATCCTCCCTTTGACAACGAGTACTAGAAACCCTAATGGGATCCAAAGAGCCATCAAGAAGGGCACAAATGGTAATGTGTTTCCTCTCCCTACGCAGCAAGTTGGGGAGGGGAAATTTAGGTATAAGGGCCGGCGGTAAAGATGGCGATGCATTGGCCCTGAACACTAAGGCAGGAGCAGTGATCCCACTCCATCATCTGCAGGCACTGCTACCTCTTCTAATTCACGTGGACACCGAGCTCCACAGTGATTGATCATTGAACACTCTTGGCACCGGCCCAACAGACAGTTATAGCAGAATTGCAAGACAAAAACGTCTACTGGCGATACACGAACATGCTTCTCTAACTAGACCGGATCTTTCAGAAGGAGAGAAACCCTAACTCTTGCCACTCCCCGACAGATTCCAGGATTGTTAACTTGCAGCACAAGACCAATGATTTCATCAATCAAACTCACCGTCGCAGTTGTCATTAACCCTGGTGGCAAGCCTAGGACTTCCACCCTGATCCAAACAAAGTCTATAGGGACAGCAGCGATGTCAAAGAAGTCATTATAATCATTGAGGAGGATTATCGCTCTCTAAAAGGCCCAAGGTCCTCTTTTCTTCACTCGGCCAAGATCCCATTCATTTTCAAACGTGAAATGGAATCGATTCACCCCGAGCCTGCACCTTCATCGGCACAGAGAGCCTTCACATGGAGCATATTGTGCTCCAAAATGAATCTAGAATCACAGCCCTACGGTTGTTGAGTTGTCCAACCAAACGGAACTGGTTTGCAAGGAACCCTTTGTCAGGGCAGTAAAGGTTGCTGAGATGCACCATCTTTTGAGATCAGTTTTTGTGCTCAATGGAGATCAAAACCTATCGAACTCGGATAACTCTAGGATTCTCACGGTGTTATAGTAAACATCAGGTTTTATCTCTTTTATGGAGGAGATAGCATCGAATTTGCAAGTATAAAAGTTGATGCAGATGAATTTGGGCAAGGTATATGAGAACCATGTTTTTTCTCATTCTCATGTTGTTGTGTGTGTGTGTGTGTATATATATATATATATATTTGATCAAATACAACAACTAGTCTATTTTGAGTCGAACTCATGACCTCCTAATTACAAAAAAAGACTTATGCTACTAGACCAAATGATATTAGGCTTGTTGTATTATAGTTAGAACATTTTTTTTTTTATGAAATATTATAATTAGAACATTGAGATATTAGGCTACCCATTATGTGGCAAAAGCAGCGTTATCTCTACCGTTTCCTACTTATTGGTGGATGATGGCGCCGGATTGGCTTATTTCCAACCTTAGTCAATAAGTCTAGTTCTTGAGTGATTATGTAATGGAGTGTGGTACTCTTCCTAACCAATTTGTGGTAGGTTTTATGAGGCCACTATATACTCCTTGATGTAGTTTTTGAATGAATGAATTTCCTTTTTGATAAAAAAATTACAAATATAATATACGAACGTTTAGAGAGTTTGTAATAAAATACACCATTTCTCAGTTCAGTGCTAATTTTGTGGTCCTAATTATCATTGATTAGTCCATTTCTTAATTTAACAGATACACATGTATAGAATTAGTTCTTTGATGGAGGTGACAGTTAACATATTAGGCAAACTGATCATCTTCTTAAATATAGGCCATCATAGTTTGTTAATATTTAATTCGATTTGGATTCCTAATATGATCTTTGAATGGGGTCTGCGTATAGATAGTATTTCTTGATTATATCAAAAAATTAATACTAATAGATATTAAATAATAGCCTTAATATAGTCAGAATACTAGGATAATTAATGGTTTTTAAGATTAAGGGTATTTTAAAGCCATTAACAAAAAACATTCACATTTAGAACGCGCCCCACTCGTGGAGAAAAGAAAAAAAGGGAAACTCAAGCAAGCCCTCTCCCTGCCAAACGCTGCCGGCGCTCCAGCCGCTGCGTTCCAGTCCGGGAGGGGATGGTGGATCTGCCCTGCGGCGTGGTCCTATGGTGTGCGGATACTTGAGCTCGGTGGGGGTAGATCGATCGAGATCTGCTCGGGTTTCCGGTTGCTATGGTGGAGGCCTGGCTCAGAGATGGAGGATAGCGGCTGCATCTCGAACGGGGAAGAGCGATCTGGATCTCTTCTTCTCCGATCGTGGGTGAGATTGGACATGGAGCAGCAACGGCTGCTTCAGACGTCACGGCCGGTTCTGGGTGCTTGGCGGTGGCTGGGTCTTCTATCTCGTGGCAGAGATGAGCCCATTGTGGGTGTGCGTCTTTCTGAGATCTGGGTTCTGACGTCGACCAGGTTTTGGGACGGCCGGCTTTATGGGGTGGCAGCGTTGTGGCATTGGGATGCGTTGCGGCGGAGGTCCAGTACAAGGCGATGGGACGGTTGAGCTCGCTGGCAGTTTGCTAGGTGGACGGCGGCGCTAGTGGTTTGTGGTGAGCGGTGGTTGGGCCAGACCCTTGTGTCTAGGTCATGCCACTGGTTGGGCCGGGCCTTTGTGTCAGGGCCATGCTGCTTGGGCTTTTCGTTGTTTTTATTTGTAGTTGTTGTCTTCAGTGTTTTATTTACTTGCAGTGTTTATGTTTTTACTTTGTCGAAAATATGCTCCAACCGTGTTCTGGTTGGAGTCAGTAGCCTGTGTGCTGGTGGCCTATGTGCTAGCACTACAACAAAACCTGACATTAATGACCACCATAGTGGTCACTGAAAATAGCCAATTTGGTCACTATATATGATTAGTGACCAAATATTGTTGGTCACTGAGTGGTCACTATAAACCCATCACTAATTCTCTGTAGTGACCAAAGTAAGGTTGTTGGTCACTAATATGAAAAGTTTCAATGATCAAGATTATTTGGTCACAAATCATTAAAGAATTAGTGACCACAGAGTTTCTCATTGAAGGTAAAAAATCTAGTCACTAAAACACATGATCTGGTCACTAAAGCCTAAGTCACATGCTCATATTAGTGACCAAACTTTAAGGCCACTAAAGTTTTGGTTATTAAAAAAAATGTTTATCTCATAAGCCTTTTATTTTGGTCTATTACAATATCTATCAAATAATAACTAGCTGAACATGAAACTCCAATGCTATTCAAACTTCTATATAATCAAAATTGTACTAAAATAAATACATTATATTGCTGAGGACAATCCACATTATCACTTACTGATCATGTTCACAAGTAAAACAACTTCAGTACTTCCATGGCAACCAAATCGAAGAGAAAGATGGACAAGCTTATGAAACTTGTCACATACAACAGTTATAATTGATGTGCTTTAATATATCTTCCTCTGAAATGATGGCCTTCACCATTCTGCATTATAAGAACATATGTTAACCAACATGAATTACCATAAATGAGAAGGCATTGGGCTACCTTTGATCAAAGAGAAACCATTGAAGCACACATTGTAGTATTATACAACTGAAGCAACTGACATATCAGTGAGCATTGCTACCTAACAAAGTTCTCTCTCTCTCTTTTTTTCTTTTTTCATTTGAGCACTGCTACCTATTTACTTATGTGTCCTGCTTGTTTCAAGAAGTTTACATACAAAATAATAAGTAATTTATCTGAAAGAAACATAAAAGATAGCATCACTAGAAAAGTAATCCAGATCACAAAGGAAAAAAGAATAAGAGATGGAAATTATTACCTGAAGGCTTATCTTCAAGAAAGTTCAAAACCAGCATTAGAACTGATTGCATATAGAAGCTTTGCTCTCGACGTGCTTGAAGCTTGTAAGTTGGAAGCTGCAACAATTACAAAGGGAAACATGAGCACAGTTAAAAGCAGCAATAAGTAGCAGTAGGTAGCTCGTCTGAACCCTGTCTTACTGTACCTTCAAAGTATTGTAGCAAGTTGAGGCTGACAAAAGCCGTTATACATCATGTCCTCTCATTGTTGCCCACAGAGGGATATCGCATGCAACCTATATATAATAACCCACTCCTTGAGTAAGCACTACAGATTGATTATAAATCACTTTCCTAACATGAATTTCTATTTAGTGTACATTATTTTGTTTCAATTGTCATAAATTTCTCTTCATTTTCTTTCAGAAGGCAAGAACAAGTAACTTTATCACTATTGTCAGAGATAGAAACTGGAATATATCCCAGTAGAAAAATGTTCATGCAACAGAAGGATAGAAACCAAAAGTAATTGTCAAAGGAATCTATTTCTTTATGTTGATGCACTTAACATCAGATTAACTGCTACAACCTGCTACAAATCTTTACAAATCTATTCTCAGTTTTCATTTCAATAGTTTTGGACCACCATATGAACCAGCTGAAATCAAATAGCAAGTTAACTTATCTCAACTATGATGCTAGATGGCTGCTTAAAAAGGTTCATTGTTATTGATATAATGAAAATAAAATAAGAAAAGAGCGCTTCAGGCTTTTGATGTTTTGCAAAACGCGCCCATTAATTCTACACAATACTTTGAGAAACTCTCTGTATAAATAAATTAAAAATAAAATAAAGTTCTACAAGGGGGCTCAAGACCAATGAAGAAAAATGTGAATGAAGAAAATACCAAGAAGCAGTTCACACCCTATGCATCGTAAATGGCAGTTTTTCTTAGTGTAAACCATTTATGAAAACCTGAAGTTGTGAAAAGGTTCCCATAACTATAGATTTCGAACAACTCTGACAAAATTAGGAGAAATCATCAATATGGAAACTTGACCTAAATCTACAGTGAAGCAATGAAAAAATAAAATGGAAGTTCTGAAATAAAATCTTTGTATGAGGTGACCTACTCATAAAATAATTGTTAATAAAAGAACTGCCAAACCAATATCATGTACATGTTAAAACTCCTGAAGTAAAATAAATATATGGGTTAAATACTGTTTACTCCTTGTACTTTTGCTCGAAAAACACTTCAGTTTTTGACCTTCTAATTTCACACGTTTAGTCCTTGTACTTCAAAATTTCAGACCAATAGATCATTGCCGTCTAAAGGTCACAGTGAAATGTCTATTATGCCCTCAGTTCTTTTTTTTAATTAATTACTTATTTTATTTTTTTTTGGAAAAGAATTTTTTTTCCCTTTCTTTCTTTCTGTTTTTTTTTATTTTTTTTATGTTTTTCTTTCTTTCTTTCTTTCTGTTTGAAAAAAAAAAAGAATAAATAAAATAAAGAAAAAAGAATTAAAAAAAAAGGAATAAATTTATTATAAAAAAAAAGAACTGAGGGCATAATAGACATTTTACATCGACTTTTAGATGGCAAGGACCTATTGGTATGAAATTTTGAAGTACAGGGACTAAACGTGTGAAATTAGAAGGTCAGGGACTGAAATATTTTATGGTCAAAAGCTCAAGGACTAAACAGTATTTAGCCCTAAATATATCGTCTATCATTGCAAATTATAATGTGAATTAACAAAGAACAATACACACAACTAAAGAGTGGTTTATGCATGGCTTTTTGTCATAACGTACTAGTGTAGGAAAACAATTGCATACAAATCTTGGTCGACAATATCCATTGATTTGATTTAGGTCTACTACGTACAGACAATTTATGAGGCATAAATTGCAATTCACAACTTTGCTTAGTTTTAGTACCTTCGCTTCCTTCTAATTATAATATTTATACAAAGAAATCATGAGTAACTTGACAATATCTATGCAAATATTTGATTTACATTAAGGAACCAATACAGCCAGACCAAGGAGGAAAGTGCAGTAATCATGATTAGAAGAGTTGGCTTAAGATTAGATAATATAGTCAACCAAAACTCTTCAGAATCATTGTAGATAACTCAAAACATAGATTTAGAAAAACCACTTACCAAGACAGCGATTAGATTCATGCAGCAAGTCTAGAATGTAACTACCACTACTATAAAAACAGAATTTGAAAATACCAAAATTGGTTAAGTGTGAAAAAATGCAAACTTATATATAGCATCCAATACATAAAGCAAGCCTGCTAGGATGAGTAGTCTTTAATGAAAAATTAGGAATAAAAATATGAGACAAAAGCTTTAGAATCATAAAGGAACCATATTCATGCAGTATTGTTTACCTTGAAAAGGCATTCACAGTGTTATTCCCATGTTGAACTTGTAACTTCTTGGCTTCGAGAGCAAGTTCAAGGTCTCCAGACAAACCAAAAGCTATTAGTGGATGACTGAACACATGAGAAATGGAAAGAGGGTATCATATGAGAGCCGTAAAGAGCAATGGTTTTACTGACTTACATAAAGAAAAACAAGTCCAAACAGCTTTTCCTTGGACCATGCCTCTGTTTTCTAGCAAAACCCAGATCCACAAATGCAAGTAAGCAAGAACCCAATTCAGGTTGAAGCAAACATCATTTTAATAAAACAAAACCAAATAAATACAAGTTAACCCCAGAAAGAATATCCATTTTGCAACTGTCCCAACACTTTTGTTTTAAATTCAGGTACAAATGAGTAAGTGTGATCTCTATGGAACACATAATGAACACAAAACATATTAACTACAACTATGACCAGAAACCAAAACGAGAATAAAAACCTAACTTAAACTACTCCGATTTCAATGAAATTTTATAGACACTAAGTTGACACACTAAACTGGATACTGGTAAATTTTTAGGGATTTTGGAGATCATTTGCTATTCTAATTAATTAAAAGAAAATGCAGCACAGAAACCTACCAGAAACAAAAGAAATAAACAAGACAACGATTTGAGGGTTTTTGATTTTGAGAAAACAATCAAAATAAACAAGTTAGAGATAACCTATCTACTCCAAAACAGTCATGCAACAGTACGAGTTCACTTCCCTTCTTAAAGAAATGAAAGAGGAAGTCTAAGCTAGGATATACCCATTCTACTACACAAGAAAAGAGGGAGGACGGCATTGTTCTGCCTAGCCATTTGAAATTCACCACTCATAAGAAAGGCAGAATTACCTGGTATATAAGGGAACTTTCTTGGTTGCTGAGAGTTTGAATAACAATCAAGTTCCAAAAGTAGTTCATCACTGCCAGAAGACTAATTAGATAAATCCTCAATTAGCCTACCCAGACTCATCACATGACTATTTTGGCAAGTCAAAGCTGTTAAAGATGTTATTGAGGTCATAAGAAGAACTAAGGAGGTAATATTTACCCATAGAGTCTCAATTTAGAAAATTTCCTCAACTTGCAACAAAGTGTACCCATACTTATCACTCCTTATTACGATACCAACACAAAATAAAAATGTATTCATAGTTTGATAAACAGACACATGAATTGAAATAAATAAATGAACCCATACTATTCATACTTATCACTCCTTATTACGATACCAACACAAAAAATCAGTAAACAGTTTGTAATTAAGTAGAAAAGGATATAAAAAAACATCTGTGTGTATGCAGTCCAACTCAATGACTCAAAAACCATCTTATCTGAAGGTTCTCGAATTACAACCATGACTTGAATCTAGAAAACCACTTTCTAATAGTGGCACTAGATAAATGAACATTTTAAGACTCAGTTTGATCCGAGTGCTCACAAAATTACCACTACCAATGGGAAGAGTATCAAGAAAGGTAGTGCCATCCTAGAAGTTTAGCGTCTTTTTATGACTTTAAGACCAAATTCAGTCGATACTGAATTCCTTCCATCAAAATAGACTGATGGTCTCTTAATTATTATACAAATAGTGGTCATTGTAGATTTCACTTGAATTTCAAAATGGCTATATTACTTTATATTCACATAAAACTTAACTTGGTGGTGTGATTTCAGCTTCAGATAATCAAGCATCAATGGTTAACAATATGAAAAAAGGTACCAACATCACAACTATATCTCTAAAGATTTCATAATTGAAAAGGAAGGGAAGATTAGGATGAAGTACCAAGTGATTCACTTTGCTGCTCCTGGATATCCTCCATTATATATCACAAGCTTTACAATCCAATTCACAGGCGTAGGGAAACAAAGAAAGAGACTTGACACTTGAAAATGCAATTGCATATTTGTTTTGGTGGGTTTGTTAGGGGAAACAAGGGAAGAGCATACCCAGAAAAGAAAGAGCTTTCCACTGATTATTGATTGGAGTTTGTTTGAGAGCTGTAAGATCTGAGCTTTATCACTTTTCTGGTTCAGTTGGAATCAATTTTCAACGATCGAAGGAGATTCCAGAGAGAGGGAGAGAGATGGAGGTAATCAAATACGACGTCGATATTATAATTGCATACCTTAGCTTCGCATAACAAATGATTTCTCAGCTTCCTCTATATGGTCCTGCAACAAAATCAATGCAGCACCCATAAATTTCAAAATCTCAAAAAATCCCCAATTCTCAAATCCCACGACAAAATCAAACCTCAAAGCTTACCAGAAACAAACCTGTAATCCAGGATATTGAAACCGAATCATAATTTGCTCGGGCTCGAAGCCCATAACATGACGGTTAACTCTGGGATCGTTGTTCAGCAAACTGAGGTAGAGCGACACCATTACTTGCTCGAATGGGTCGTCCAAGGTGGTCGGAATTCAGGGCTCAACCCACCATGACTCGCTAACAGAACAATGGAGTGAGGGAGAAGGACGATGAAGATAAGAGGGTTTGTGAGCTAGGGATTTTATGTTTTGGGTTTGTGAGGGAAAAGGATGATGAAGATAAGAGGGTCGATGAAAATAGCACTTTAGAATGCCCCAATTTTTCCATTTTGAAAAGCGTGTTTTAAGAGCCCGCCAACTTCAAGATTTAAGAGAAAAAAATCCCTCCAACCGAAAAGTTTTGGTCACTAAAGGGAAGCCACTCTTTAATTAGTTCAAAACATTAGTGACCCAAAATGAATGGTCACCGGTACTAAAATTTTTGGTCATTAAAGTTTGAATAATAGGCGGGTAAATTCATTTAGTTGGTCCTAAAAGTGTTAGTGACCGGTCAATAGTATTGATCATTAATTGAATAGTATTTGTGACCAATATTGAAGTGGTCACTAACATTTGGTCACTAATACCCTATTTTGTTGTAGTGTAGTCTTTACACCTTGTGTGCCTGTTTTGCTCTAGGTAGGCAGCGACTTCCTTGCACTTGCAAATGGTCGCTGCCTCCTAGTAGCAGAATGAAACTAAGTGTCACTGGAAGTTGTTTCTAGTGGCATCATGATAGGAAACTTGTGCGTATGGTAGTTATGCTTTGCTGTAATCGGGTTGCAGGTCAAGTAATCTTTCCATTGTGTCACCGCTGCGTTAAGGAAGTTAAAGTAAATAGAGTCGTCAGTAGAGCGCTCTTTGCTAGTTGGTGCTTTGTTGAGTACAAGCGTTTAGTAGAGACTCATGATAGTATTTCAGGAGTTTCTCTAGCTACTTATTGTAATCAGGGGTTTAGGCTCAATGTCCCCCCCTCCCCTTGTATTCGACAGTTTCGTTAATTAAGGCTATCAAGGCTTGAGGGCTGCCGCACCGCCCTTTTTCTCAAAAAAAGATTAAAGGTATTTTAGGTATTTTGAGTTATATATTTACACTACACCAATAAATGAATCAGACGACAGTGAAAAACTGTCGTCTGATAAGGCCTTCTGCTGTTGTCTATCTCAATGTCGTCTGATGGATTAATAAGACAACAGCATGTAACTGTTGTCTGAGAAAATTTTACACAACATCAACGGCTTACATGACTGTTGTTTGAACACCAGAAAGAACAACAGCGACTTATATACACTTACTGTTGTCTAAAGGCTGTGTCAGACAACAAGTGCTTATATGTTTGCTGCTGTCTGAAGGCTGGGTTAGACAGCATGTAGCTGAAATTCTCATTGTCTATCCATTATTGATATTATAGGTTTCTCTGAAAAACTATTGTTTGTTGTTTTGCCAGACAATGGCTTTTTCGTTCTTTTTGTCCTTAAAAGTATTATAGTTAGATAGCTCATACAACAGTTTTTGCTAGGCATTTTATGATGATCAATTATTGAACAATAGTTTTTAGATGGAATAGAATGGTCTGAGAGGCATGCATTCAAATGGCCTACATTCTGCATATATGGAATCCAAACGACAACACATTCAAAAGGGATTCATTTATGTAAAGATCTGATATATTCATCCATATATTCAACAAAGTCATTCCATCCCAACATTAACCCTAACCATAAAACACTAACCATAAACTTTTATTTGTCCATAAATGTGATGCACATTAACCCTGCCTACACCTCACAAATAAGTGAAAACAATGCACTAGCAGCTTTAAGCCTTTACTCCTTTATGCCTGCTAAGCATAAGCTGGATTTGTGGGTTTCACCACTGGATATTCAAGGAGGGAAAGCCCTGCATCAAAAAGCATCAACCTCAGTTATGTGATGAAAACAACGGCATACAAACAGCAAATACCAAAGATAAATAGTTAAATTCTACACAACCCTGACATGTTAGATATATATGGGAAGTTATTCTTTTGCTTAGATCCAATCTCATCTTGCCAAGAGATACTTATAGAAGGAAAAGTACCATGTGGAATTTAAATCTTCTTATGTAAACATTTCATGTTATATGCATCTTATGTAAAAGCAGAGGCTCCAACTGGGCATTTACTATTATACCTGCTACACCAAAGTATGTATGGTAGGCATCACAGGCATCATCTGGTCTGTCTTCCTCCATTTTCAATGTCCTGCAATTTTTAATAATTAACCACAACTCATAAAAATTCAGTCACAATTAAAATTTCACTTTGGAAACTCCTTAAGAATATTCCAAATGTACAAATAGGTTATGTAAAATCAGACAGTCTAAAATGAACTTGGCAAGCTTGTCCTTATTGATCCAATGAACTCTATCAATCATGATCAAACTAGATAGAACCCACCATGAGTAGCACACCTAAAATGAAGCGCAACTGCAGTGAAGAAGAGTCCAATAGTGCTAACAGAAATTGACATTTTAATTATGAACCACTCTGACATTAGAGCAACATATTGGTTGTCAATCAAAGAGTTTGATCACAGTTCTGTTACAAATAAGAAATCTCTTCCTTTGTGCAAATAGAACTTGCTTCATAGCTCATATATTGCTAGAACATATTGAGAAGAGATATAACTGAAAGACTTTGACCACAAAATTGGTTGGACCCCAAAATTGAAATCTGACTACTTAGCCATCATTCTGCCACAGAAATAAAGAATACTAACAATCACAGTCTATTAGAAATTCAAGAAAGATAGAGGTTCTAGAAGGAACAGAACTACCAAATACCAAAGATAAAGCTTTAACACAGCTCAAAATAAGATACTAAGTACAAGCTTTAATATTAAAGGACAGTAAACCTCACCTTTGACTCAACAAGTGTGTTAGAGAAAGGGTGGTCCAGATTCTTGAGGCTAAAAACAGTTTTCAATTTAGAGTGTGGTAGTGTCACCTTTTCTTAGGCTATCAAATAATGACAATGAACTAGTAACAGTTATCATACCATTAATATGCCAAAACTACATGTACAGAGAGATTTACAAAAGAATATGACTAATTAGAAGCTAATTGTCAAACCTTTGATGTTCCACATTGAGCAAAGAAGATGTGCACCAAGCTCTTGCATGTGTCAGCATGTAGAAGTCATTCAAATTCTTCAGCTTCCTGCAATAGCTAGAACCAATGTTTCAAAATTGCAGGTCGATAAGTTTCAATAAGCAAAAACAATACTGAAACAGATAAGGACCTAGATATACCTTCTTCAACAACATCAATGTAAACCAATGGATGTTTGAAATTGGGAGCCTACTTCCATACTTGAGCTCTTGCAAATTTAAGTATTTCCCTAGCTTTGCCAAGGGGTTCTAACTTGTCATCTTATGAAGACTAGCAACCCATGAATGAGTTACAGAGCATGAGACAGCCCCCGCCCCCAATCCACTTTAAGGCAATATTTGAGAAAACCTTTAGTAGAAAGACTTTTAACAAAAGAACACAATCTCTCAACAGATTGTAATAACCCATGACCATAATTTCATGAACATACCGATACAAATATAATATTTTTGAGATATTCAGAAATAGTACGAAGCTAGGCAAAATTGTTGTTTAAACACCACAATCCCCTCTCTCAAGTACCTGCATTGACGACATCAATTAGCCCTTCTAACCCATAATAAGGATTTGAACACAAACAACTTTAACTAAACAAAAAATCGACAAGAACACTAACCCTCAAATCGAAATTAACAGCAAACCCTAACACCCCAAATCGAGTTCTATGAAATCCCCAATCCCCAAATCCATTTTAACCAGAAAATCAATCAAACCCAAAACCAATCGATTTTAAAAACACGAAATTTCGAGGTAAGAGAAGTACCAGTTAACAAAGCCAGAGCGCTTGAGCTTGTTTATCTTTTGAACTGGATAGCCTCAATTAACTTGTGTCGGATTAATGGGTTCCCAAAAGCTCTAGTCATTCTTTTTGTTGTAAAAGAAATCGAACCGTCGAGGAGAGAGGCTGAGAGGGAGAGGGCCCGTGCCCGAGAGAGAGAGAGAGAGAGAGAGAGAGAGAGAGAGAGAGAGATGGCAACTTCAGTTTAGGTTTTGTCATTTTGACGAGGGCTTCTTCTTCGTTTGGTTTTGAAATCTGATAAAGAAGAGAGAGAAAGATTATCTGATAGCCAAATCAAAACTAGAACTAGGCTATCTTTTGAAGTCGAGCTTTCCAGAGTGAAAGAGAGAAGGGGAGAGAGAGAGAGAGAGAGCGCCCCATGCGACCCGACAGAGGAAGAAGGAGAAAAAAAAGGAAAGGCTAGGGTTCTTTCCTTTACATACTACTCGATGTGAAATATAAAATTTGGTCGATGGAGGGAAGTGAAAATTGAAATTTTTGGCCAAATGTTAAAGTCAATTAACTATGGCGGTCTATTGAACCCTAAAACTCAGACAACATCAATTCAAGTACATTGTCTGAAAGAGAGTGATACAATAGACAACTAAAAAACTGTTATGTGAATCAAAACAATCAGACGACATATTTTTCAACTATTGTATTAATAGTAATTATACAACAGAGAAGTAATAACTGTTGTGTGATTAAAAACAATCAGACAACATCTTTTATCCACCATTGTGCTAATTAACCCTGGACAACATCATATAATAACTGTTGTCTGAATTAATTCATTCAGACAACATCAAAAAAATCAACCATTGTCTGAAATGCTATTGCACAAGAGCTAAGAAAAAACTGTTGTTGAGTCAAAAACTTAGACGACAGAATATTTCTTGCTGTCGTTGATTAATTCAGACGACAGTTAAAATGTTTGTTGTCGTCTGATATGTGTTGTCTGATTCCGAAATTGGTGTAGTGTTAGTAAAATATTAGAATGAGAAATCAAATGTGTGGTGTATTAAGTAGTTAGGAGTTCGAGTCACCATGGGGGTAGGAGTGAGATCCTTTGATCCTCTTTAAATATGTAAAAAAAAAAAAAAAGTAGTTAGGGGTGTGTATTTAAAACTTTTCAAAAACTAAAGCTTAAAATAAAATAATTATGGTCATTTCAATTTCTTCTAAACATCCTAGTGATTTCAAAATGAAAAGCAAAAGCCTAGTTAGTATAGTCAATTAATTTTTTTTTATGGCAGCGGATCTGCAAATTGGATAGAGGAGATGCAATTTCCTCTCGTCTAGTCACTGGGAGATTGAGGACTGCGGGGATCCCCATAGTCAGCTTCTCAAAAGTGGGGGTGGTGGTGCACCTGCATTGCGGGGATTTTCTTGTGGCGGATATGATGCATCTGGGTCACTCTAGATCGAGGATGGTTGGACATGAACGAAACCAGTGGCCAATGTTGTTCGATAGGCTGCGCAGTGGAGCACCGAGCGACAATCTTCCACCTATGTTCATGCTTTGTCGGGTGGCTGGGGGCTGTCAGCGGATGGTGACATCGATGATGATGGCGGTGTCATACTAGCAATGGCATCACCGATCTGTGCCAGAGTGGAGCTGGCTGCAATTGGGAGTGACGAAGATGGCGTTGGGCGATGGTGGAAGACTTCCTCAGCCAGCGTCGTCAAACGAAGGTGGACTGGTACTCCGTTGTGCTAGGTTCAGGTGTCCATGGGTTTGGGTGGCCTTAGCAAGTCCACTTGGGCTTCTGGACCTAGTGCTAGGGTTACGTTTCCCTTTCTTTTGGGCCTCTGCCTGGTACATGGGGTAGTTGGGCTGCTTGGCTAGTTTATTTTACTTTTAATTATTTTGATGTAAGAATTCATTCTCCTATGGGGATTGAGCTTGTATCTTCTCTCTGAGATTTTACGCCAAAAAAACTTGGAATATCTTGGCCTTTTCATTTTCTAGGACATTTTAGGGTAGATTTTGGCTGAGCTTCATGATCTTTAAAAATGTTGCATTACTTAGGTAGTGACTCTTTTGACAGTCCCACGGGGATGAGTCTTTATGTGTAATTTCGCTGATCAATGTAATGAGTTGACAATTCTCTAAAAAAAAATTAATTTTGTTTTATATATCAATGGTACTAAATTTGAAAAGAACATAGAAAGAATGGGTACTCTCTCTGTTATTTCTTTTTTATAGTCACTAGGATGATGAGAATGTATTGGCATGAGATAGGAAGACGAACAGAAGAGCATTATCCACAGTGCTTCGTCACTTCAGTTGAAAATAGGAACACAAAAGGTAAAATTTTGAGCAGGAAAGAGCGAAACAATTTGTCAAAGGGACAGCACAATGAGTTTTATATATATTTGCAAGATAATAAACCTTTTTCTTTTTTAAATTGAAAAAACAGTTCCATGGTGGCCACTCATTATTGGGGAGCATCCACCAGAACTCATGTGATTAACAAGAAAGTCGTTTTAGGGCAGAGAGACTGTGATGTACAGAAACAAGACTGCCCTAGCTGCAATGACGAATGGCTTCCAATACAGCTCTCCGATTTCAGATTACATACGCGGCAGCGCCGGACATGTCTGTGAGGAGTTCTCGAGCAAATTGATGTGTGAATCTAGCGTCTGATTAGTCGAAACGGACGAGCTGATTGCTGGCGGAGGAGAGAGCAAAGAAAAAGGAGAAAGTCAGAAATGCATGGACGCATAGCGGCAAATGGTGAGTCCTGCCGCTTCACCTAGCAAATCCAGACAAAGCCTTTTTTTTTATTTTTATTAGAAAGTAGGCGAAGCTTATTATGTGAGCATTGCAAAATATCAAACCAATATGAAAATTAGCTACCAACACCAGTCGGTCCATCTTTCTCTCTCCATTTTCTGGAGAAAGCATATAAATCGACAATAGAATTGACCATCCTTAACCATTTGATCCATACATGTTTAGGAGGAGATTACAAGCTTGATTTTGCATTCATGTCGAACAAGTATTTGCCACCCAAAACTAGAAAAACAAATGTTTTTAGGATTTGCTTTTTTTAGAAACAAATGGTGAGTCCTGCCGCTTTACCTAGCAAAGCTGTGTTTTTTTTTTTTTTTTTAGAAAGTAGGCAAAGCTTATCATGTGAGCATTGCAAAATACCAAACCAATATGAAAATTAGCTACCAACACCAGTCGGTCCATCTTTCTCTCTCCATTTTCTGGAGAAAGCATATAAATCGACAATAGAATTAACCATCCTTAACCATTTGATCCATACATGTTTAGGAGGAGATTACAAGCTTGAGAAGTAATTTTGCCATTCATGTCGAACAATATTTGCCACCCAAAACTAGAAAAACAAATGTTTTTAGGATTTGCTTTTCCTTTATACCTTTTTTGATCATTTTGTAATGATGACCATGTTTTCCAGACCAAACGAGATTCTATAGATTTTGGATTGAGAATTATTGAGGATAAAGCATGTTTCTTGTCATTTTGTTGTAATTAATAACTAAATTTAGCCACAGAAGCATCTAACAAACAAATCGACACAACAATAACAAAAATTGAGGGTACGAGCCACTGAAACTCTTATATACAGTTAGTAGAAATTCGTTCATAATTTTGTAACATGATTTCAAAGTTTAAAAATATTGTGCATATGGATACAAATTGATGGTGTGCACTCGGTTAGGATCAAACAACATCTTAATATAGCACCCTAACAAAACCCTAGAGGTGAGCAGAGAGAACGGCGCCAGGTACGTCAGTTCTGGCAGCGACGAACCTCGTCGTGGATACTTAGTCGGCTGGGACGATCCTCGCTGATGCTGTGTGGCCGGTTTTTCACTCGGTGAGTGGGACGGGACGACGTGAGGCTGTGTATAAATCTTGATTTGTAAGGTTGCAGAGATACAGGCGGTGTGCGTGCGTGGCGAAGCAACGAGAACAAATTCCGGCGCTCGGTGAGTGGGATCTGGTGTAGAATCCGATCAAGTTTGGATCATCTTCGATCTCTGTTTAGAGTCGGCAACCGTATTTCAACGCAGGTGATCGATTTGGGTTCCCTGGAAGGACAGTTTGGGGGGATTCAGGTTGAGTTCACCATGGTCAGGTGGGGTGTTGGTCGTGGTTGGCCACCGGAGGCTCTAGTGACGGCGATGGTAGGTTGGTGTTGGGGATTTTCTCGGGCCAGCCTATTTGCCTGGGATCGGGCCTCGTGGTCTGGGCTGAAGTCATATGGTTCAATATCAGTTAGACTCTTTTGAAGCGGCAGTTGCTTGGCCCGCCGGAGTTGGTTTGCCGGAGGCGACGTCTCATGTGATGGTTATCAGCTTGGCAACTAGGGTTTGCCCTAAATGGGCTTGGGCCTCTAACTGGGCCTAAAGTCATGAAGTTCGTTTCTGGGCGGAGTTTGGACCTTGAATCTTTATAGTTGTCTAATTGGCTTTTAAAAAATAAATGTCTATGTTAGTGAGAGCATCTCTAAGAGCCCATGTGAAACTACCTAGTATCACAGTATCACAATTGCGTGCTTGACGTGTGAGATTATGTAAAATGAATTGCCTACAAGACTAGATTGTTTTATTAACATAGACTACTCGGAACTCAAAGCGTCACAAACAGAATAATCGATTTTGAAAAAAAATCAATATGCACAACTGTAATTAATATTGAGGCCTAAACCCACACTAAATTTCTTTAGACAATTTTTTTTTTTTTAGAGGAGAACTTCTTTAGATAAAGTTAGAACAATTTGTTTCGCATCTTGTGACATTTTCAAGGCTTAACTATAAAATATAGATGTATCATTTGCTTGTTCTTTATTGGTGTTAAACAAAAGGTAGCTAGTAATGTGTTTAATATCTGCAGTGATAATGAAGGCAGAGAGGCACCGCTGGATGGCACCATTCAGGTGGAAACGTATGGCGGGTTGGCACAGAATCCGGAGCGAGGCTTGAGAGGGTAGCGGCACGAGGTTTTGTTTTCTTGCTTTCCTCTCTAAATTTCAAAACCACCCAACCCAAAACCACTTTTATTACTCTCCCTCTCTCCCCAAAACTGCCTCTCAAAGTCTCCATTTCTATCTGCACACGTCCTTCTCTCTCTTACATAAGCGATTAACCTACCAAAAACCATTCGAACTTATCTCCAAGAAAAATACAAAAATTGCACAAATGAAAATGAAACGTCCCAAAACACACCAGAAGTCACACATGGGGTTGTTGCGCTTTCACACCTTTTAAGCATGCGGGTCCCTAGAAACAAGGTCACTCCTCTTCATCTTCCTGCTTCTTCTTCAACCTCTGCACCGATCGCCGGATTTGAGACCTACTGAGAAACATTTCGTTCAAACGATAGTGTAGCATTTATTAATTTGGGTATTAGCGGCGAGAATAAGTGTGTGGTGAGGTCGAGGTCTTCTGATAATGACCCAATTAAATACTAATTCATTCATGGCCGTTAGAGAAGTGACGTCGCTTTCCATGGTGGCGGTAGACTAATACCTCAATTAATTAATTGTTAATGTCTTATCTTTGTTCTAGTTGTTGCTGTTGTTGGGTGATAGACCAGATGCTTTATGTTGCTTCTCTGTGAGGGTTTGAGATAAGAGTAGTACTAGAAAGCAGCGGGTCCCTTCCCACTCCTCTCCTGCTTCCTTAATCCGATACACCACTCTCTCCCCCTTGCACTTATCCGTACCCACCATCCCCTATCTGATTCCAACAGAAAAACCAAAACCATTTTTTTGGTGAGTTTTGATACCATGGATGGAATGCAAGTTCAAGTCCACGGCAACCACCACCAAGATTTGCATGGAGCGGATCACCACAGCCAGCATCTCTTGGCAAAGAAGTGATGCGGAACGATTTCGAAGAAGATGGTGACGCCGCTGATCTATGGCTTGATAATGAGCAAGATTCTCTTCTCGCTGACGTCAACGACGGAACTGCTTCCATCTTCTGCAATGACTTCCCTTCTCTGCCTGACTTCCCTTGCATGTCATCCTCTTCTTCTTCATCTTCGACTCCGGCGCCGGTGAAGACCGTGTCGTCATCTTCCTCGGCGTCTTCGTCTTCTTCCGCGGCTTCCTGGGCGGTTCTCAAGTCAGATGCGGAGGATAATAACAATTATCGATCTCAAGATTATCAGCAGCAACAAGACCACAACAACAATCACTACTCTCATAACGATTCGGCTGATGCACATCCGGCGGGGGTGTTGTCCTCCACCGCCTCGATGGAGATCTCTCAGCGGTCGGATATCGGAATGGAGTGCATGGACATGATGGAGACTTTAGGGTACATAGATCTGTTCGAAGGCAACGAGTTGTTCGACCCGTCTTCCATTTTCCAAAACGAGAACCCGATGATGGACCAGTTCCAAGCGCAGGAGCAACCTCCCCAGGAACAGATGCATGCAGAGAATCAAACCTCACAGCCACAAGAGAACATGACCATGGGAGATCAGAGCAACAAGGTTCCGGAGGACGACATGGCGTCTGTGTTCTTGGAGTGGCTGAGGTCAAACAGAGAGACGGTTTCAGCCGAGGATTTGAGGAGCGTAAAGATCAAGAAGTCAACAATCGAGTGCGCCGCTAGGCGTTTGGGTGGAGGCAAAGAGGCGATGAAGCAGTTACTCAAACTGGTGCTTGAGTGGGTTCAAACTAACCATCTCCAAAAGAGGCGCAGTACTAAAGACTCGGGGATACAACAGTATGCAGCAGATCCATTTCAAAACGCCAACCCTAACCCTAACCCTAGTCTTAACCCTACACAAAATCCTCCCATATCATCGCCGTGGATGGTGTCTCCCCAGTATGATGCAGCGGCGCCCATTTTAGTCCCGACTCCGTCGCAGGCGGGTTATCAGTCAACTCCGATGATGGGGTTTATGGGTCAGGACCCTTTTGGAAACGGGCCGGGTTACCAGCAACCAAATTCAGATCAATACCAGCATCAAATGCTAGAGACTGCACCAACCTGGCCGCCTTCATCTCCATTTATGGGTAACAATTATGGATCTTTCCCGGATAGTAATATCCAGCTAGCACCGCCTCAGCATCAGCAACCGTTTTCCAGTTACGGAGGGCAGTATGGTCAGTATCAATATTTTCAAGGGCAATCAGGTGAGCCGCAGCTGGTGAGGTTAGGGTCTTCGGCAACTAAAGAGGCTAGGAAGAAGAGGATGCAAAGGCAGAGAAGGACTTTGTCACACCACCATGGAAGGCATCATGGATACCAACAGAATCAGCATCCTAATCAAATGCCGGATCAGAGGCTAGTTGGGAACGCCGATCACAATTGCACTACTGCCGCAATTGGCAATCCGACTGCTTCTAACTGGTTTTATTGGCCCACCACAGCCCCTGGTGGTCCTGCTCCTCCAGCCTCACGGACAATGATGCAAACGATGGCTCCTGAGGCAGCACCACCGGTGCTTCCAGTTGATCGTCCGGCCAGTCAAGGACAGAATTATAATCCGGGCAGGATTAATGCACAGGAAAGGCGACAGGTGTGTTGTTATTTTGGTGCAGTGTAACGTTTTCTGGTTCAGTAAAATGTGCATTGATGTGTACATGAAAATGTGTGGTAAATTTAATAAAATGAGTAATGCAGGCCTGTTTTATTTAATTGGTGTGTCCTTTGTAGGGATGGAAACCTGAGAATAAGAATTTGAGGTTCCTTCTTCAGAAAGTGTTGAAGCAAAGTGATGTGGGCAATCTTGGAAGAATTGTTTTGCCAAAAGTAATTCCCTTATCACCATCTGATTTTGTATTTTTGAATTTGGGTTAGTTTTTTTATTTATTGGAATTTGGTATTGATAATTTTATACATACTAATGTTGATAATCAGAAAGAAGCCGAAACCCATCTTCCTGAATTAGAGGCAAGGGACGGAATTTCGATTGCAATGGAAGACATCGGAACTTCTCGTGTATGGAACATGCGCTATAGGTATTTTACTACAAATTTGGATAATTTTGTTCTACAATTTCAATCAGCAGAAATAAGTAATTTTGCGTTCCCTTTTCTGCTATGTTCATGGAGTTTCAGGTACTGGCCAAACAACAAAAGCAGGATGTATCTCCTTGAAAACACAGGTATGCACATTATTGTAATCAACATTAATCGATAATGTTATTGCTATTTTTTTGTCATCTAAAATGTTATTTATGTTGTTGAATTTAGGAGATTTTGTGAGGGCAAATGGACTCCAAGAAGGGGACTTCATAGTCATCTATTCAGACGTCAAGTGTAACAAATATGTATATATGGACATTTCTCATTTGTCATTATTGTCTACTCAAATAATCCCTTATTTTTATTATTTTCTTTCAAGTTTGGTTATTCAATATTAGTTGCATACTTCTGATGCACAGATGATACGAGGAGTGAAGGTACGGCAAGCGGGGACAAAATCAGAGACCAAAAGGCCAGGAAAGTCGCAAAGGAACCAGCATGCAAGCACTCCATCTGGCAACAATAGCTCGTCATCTAAGAAACAGTAAAGTAAGAGAGAAGAAGAAGAAGGAGGAGGAGGAGGAGGAGGAGGAGGAGGAGAAGGAAGCTGAATTCTTCAGAGAAACCCAGCTAGCTCAACCACCTTTCTTGCTTTTAATTCCATGCATGAGAACAAATAGACAAGTGGACGGCAAAGATGGTCTAGGGTTGTTGGAATACAGAGCAGCCCTTGATTTTCTCTGCAAGTGGGAGGGGGTTTCAGAATTCATGCGTTTTTGGAAGCAGAGATCTGGAGGCTGGTTGGTTTGGGCAGTGATGATTCAGTTGGCAGCATGCACTTGGTTTTTTGGGTCTCAATTAAACGTATAGATATCTCTCCCCAATACCAGTGTATCCAGTCTTTGACATCAAGTATATTAGTGTATGTTGTGTTTGTTAATTATTATTATTATTTTTTTTTTGAAAGGGTTGTGTTTGTTAATTATTAATGAGTCATATATATGTTGTAGAATTCAAAACCATAATTCGTAAATTATGTATATGGGAATTGAAGGGTCGATAATGTTCATTCATTAATGCTCGAGAAAAATGCATGCATGTTTGCCATAATGCCTAAATAGATCGAGGACAAAATTATCGTTACAATACTTTATATTTTTGGAGGTTTTAATTTTTGAGAGTGTTTGTACACTTTCATATATCTTCTTCGATTTGGCTCTATGTTATATTTATATTGGGAAAGAGGAGTTTCCTCAAATTTTGTTGAGGAACTTTTTTCATAATAGTTGTTTTATCATTTGCAAGTATGAAAAGTGAAATTATATTATTTGATGATTTGGAGGAATATTTCCAGTTGTTTTCATAATTGATGTTTTTTTTTTTTCCAAGGAAAGAAAAACTACAAACAAAAACCATGCAGACAACCAGTCCCTAAATTATTTAGCAAGAAGGCCTGACTAGCAGAAAGAGGAAGAGCACGTGACCAACTTCTAGCCTGGAACCATGATCAGTTCAGGCTATTGTAACGGCTAAGAAGTTTGCTTCTCTATGAGTATGCCGAAACGAAGAAACTTTAACAGTTCAGGAAAGAGCTTTGATGTCCAATAGTAAATGCTTGATTTTCCGAGGAACAGAAGTTGTACCATTGAGACTGTCTATGAGATAATGAGAATCTTGGAATCTCCTTCAATTTCAATATTAGTGAGGTCATGAAGCCATGCTGCATGTATGCCTGCTCTTAAGGCTAATGTCTCAGTTTAAATGATATCCTAAAAGTCGGACTATTGCACCAATTTCTAACCTTATCTTCTGAATTCTGACCTTCCATTAAATCACATTAAACTTTACTTCCCTAGTATTCCCATCATTTAAGAAAAAAAGGAAAGAAAAAAAAAAACAAAGTATCCCCAATATTATTTCTCCCTTCTCCTTCCCTTTGACTACTCTGGTATTACTTGGTGGCAAAGCAAAATAGTGTTCCATACTAATATGGTCAATAATGGCAAATTTGATTTGAATAACTGACGATATGGCCTTCTGCCGCTGAGCACATATAAGGACATGCATGGCTAAACTAGTTATTGTTGACTTGAACGGATTTTAGGACATTGCCTAAGCTTAAATGAAGAACAACAAACCTACACAAGCCTTGCTTTCTTCTTTTTTTAAACATCCAAAGTTAATACATAGACCTCTCATTATTACTTCTTTTTTATATATTTTTTTCTATAAAGAACCTTACACATCTCACCCCCTCTACCCAAAAAACTAATACTTTCATCCCCACCCTTTTGCCTAATTCAGTTGCTGGTGTCAGTATTCCGCCGTTATTGGCTAGAGCCACATTTGTTCGGAACACCACCACAAAGCAGTTTCTTCCCTGAAATAGGGACAGAAAAGCTAATTAATGCATCTGCTTGGCAACATCATTTGGTTCTGAACTAGACACCATTCCACCAATAGTGCTACGCTACCACGTACATAACAGTTTGCGTGCTTGAAATCCGACGTGAGGTCATTTGCAATCAACATATCTACTCGGTCATAATTTGAACTTTGAAGGGAGAACTTCGGTAGATGTAAACGCATACATAGCTATTGCGACCCAAATGCGAGCTTATATGGCTTGGATCGGAGTATTGGCAATTGTAAATTAGTCTAAAACCATATGCTCTGCATGTGTAAGAAAATTTTTTCATTACAAAAAAAAAAATATATATATATATATATATATATTTATTTTTTTGTCCAATTTCCTTTGAAAGTAGATTTTATGTTCTTGTAAGGAAAAATGAAATTTTAATAGAAAAGAAAAAGGCCAGCTCCCTCCCTCTAGCTCCCTCCTTCCCTTATGAAATCACGTATCCCAAGTTTTTGAAAATAAATCAAATATTTGCTTGTTCACATTTCAAGCATACATATTTCTGTTGTCTTGTATGATAATAGCTTAGTTAGCTTGTTCTGGATACATAGATAATCCTTTCATGATGAAGCTACGAAAGTTTCATGGAATGTCCTCGTCTCTTTTTGATAATTATACCTTTTAATCGAGGAGATGATAATGAATAAGGATCCGCTTTGCTCGAACCGCTCCACTGCAAATTAAAATCAATGATCTACTCGCGCACCTAGAAGAACCCTCACTCCCACCATGTCCCATATGGTACCGCACCCATTCAGATGAAATCTTTGACGTGTCAATCTGCTTCGTCAATACTGCAGTGGTGGGTAGAGGAATTAATTTCCATCGCCGCTAATGACCTTTGTCATCCTCTTCTCTGACATTCATATTCTTTCTTTTGTTTTTCCCTTCTAGTGGTATATCTCAATCAGGGTGAAAGTAGGGGTCGTCAACGGGTCGGGCCGGGCTCGGCCCGGCCCATTCATTGCGGGCTTGGGCCGGGCCGGGCCGGGCCTTACTAAATTTTTTAATAATGGCGGGCCGGGCCGGGTCGGGCTTTATTAAAAATCGAAGGATCCAAGCCCGTCCATATAAAGCGGGCCTTGCGGGCTTTTTCGGGCCGGGCCTTGCGGGCTTTATTTATAAATAAATATTTAAAGACACAAATATATTTTTTTTTTAATCAAGCTTTCGAAATTCATTGGATAATGATCAAATACAACCAAAGATAATAGATCTATATTGTACCCAAAAAAATCTATATTTATATATAGATACTAATTTATTGATAATTAAATTTTTAAAGACACTAATTTTTTATAAATTTATATTTATACATCATACACTCCAAAGAGCAACATATAGCAATTCAAAGAAAATAAGAAAACCGACCGTTGGATGTGATTATTACAATAAATTATACGTGTGGTTAAAAATTTAGTCAATTTCACCATAGTTTCGAACTCAATCGGATTAGTCAACCGTAGTCACTTACACGTTTTCTTGGTTGACTGATGGCGTGATAACCGCAAAAATTGCTTATTTTTTTACATCACGTTTGTAAATATTTCATCGATGGATGTGAGTGGACATAAGATAAAAATTTCAATTTTAATTACAAATACATTGACCAATACCAATTTGCCTCTTAAAGTTATATGACTTGTACATTGCATTTAAATTGTTGAGGTTCATTCTAAAGCAAACATGCAGTGGAAAATGAATTTGAAAAAACCAACCGTTTGATGGAAAGACTGTAATATTTTATGGTGGTTGTAAAAAATCCAGCTAATTTGGTTTTCATTTCGAATTTGATCAACTAGGTCAAACCTAGTTACTCTTATAAACCTATATTTATATATCACACACTCCAAAGAGAAACATCTATCAATTCAAGGAAAATGGGAAAACCGACCGTTGGATTTGATTATTACAATAAATTATGAGTGTGGTTAAAAATTTAGTCAATTTCACCATAATTTCAAACCCGATCGGATTGGTCAACCGTAGTCGCTTGTATGCTTTCTTGATTGACCGGTGGCGTGATGACCGCAAAACTTGCTTATTTTTTTACATCACGTTTGTAAATATTTCATTGATAGATGTGCATGGACATAAGATAAAAATTTCAATTTTAATTACAAATACATTGACCTATACCAATTTACCTCTTAAAGTTGTATGACTTATACATTTCATTTAAATTGTTGAGGTTCATTCTAAAACAACTATGAAGTGGAAAATGAATTTGGAAAAACCAACCGTTTGATAGAGAGATTGTAATATTTTATGGTGGTTGTAAAAAATAAAGCTAATTTGGTTCTCGTTTCGAATTCGATCAACTAGGTCAAACCTAGTTACTCTTATAAACCTATATTTATATATCACACACTCCAAAGAGCAACCTCTATCAATTCAAAGAAAATGGGAAAACCGACCGTTGGATGTGATTATTACAATAAATTATGAGTGTGGTTAAAAATTTAGTCAATTTCACCATAGTTTCAAACCCGATCGGATTAGTCAACCGTAGTCGCTTGTATGTTTTCTTGATTGACCGATGTCTTGATAACCTCAAAACATGCTTATTTTTTCACATCATATCTGTAAATATCCTATCGATGGATGTACGTGTATATAAGATAAAAATTTCAATTTTATTACAAAGACGTTGGCCTATATCAATTTGTCACCTAAAGTTATATGACTTGTACATTGCATTTAAAATTATTGATGTCCATTCTAAAACAACCATGAAGTGGAAGATGAATTTGGAGAAACCAACCGTTCGATGGAGAGATTGTAATGTTTTATAGTGGCTGTAAAAAATCCAGCCAATTTAGTTCTCGTTTCGAATTCGATCAACTAGGTCAAACTTAGTTACTATTATAAACCTATATTTATATATCATACACTCCAAAGAGCAACCTCTATAAATTCAAATAAAATGAAAAAACCGACCGTTGGATGTGATTATTACAACAAATTATGAGTGTGGTAAAAAAATTAGCTAATTTCATCATATTTTCAAATCCGATCTAATTGATCAACCGTTGTCACTTGTTTTTTAGAATATATATGCACATATTTTCTATAAAAATATGAGAATTTCCACACACACACACATATATATATATATATATATAAATATAAACACACACATACACACATCTATATATATATATATATATATATATATATATATATATAAACACACACACAGTGTACACACATATCTATCTCTCTCTCTCTATATATATATATATATAAGCACACACACATATCTATTATATATATATATATATATATGTGTGTGTGTATATATATATATATAACCATACACACATACACATATATATTAATATATATATATATATCTATATATATATATTCACAAACACACACAAATATATATAATATATAAAAAATAGTTTACGGGTTTTTACGGGCCGGGCCTAGGCGGGCTTTTACGGGCCGGGCCTAGCGGGCTTTTGACGGGCCGGGCCGGGTTTTTCCGGGCTTTTTAGCGGGCCTCCATCGGCCCACCTAGGCGGGTTTTTGCGGGCTTTTTGACGGGCCGGGCCGGGCTTTTGACCCTCCTGGCCGGCGGGCCTCCATCGGCCCACTTGATCCGCGGACTTTTTGATGAGGCCTAGGTGAAAGAGTATTTAAAATAGTTTTAAAAAGGCAGTGTGTATTTAGTATATTGTAATGTGATTGACATCCAATTAGGCAACGAACTCATCTGGTTGTTACTTAATGTTTATGTGATAGCTTGAAATACCTTGCTAAAAACCATTTAGGCTACGACTTTTATCAGTTGTCGGTTAAAGTTTATGTGAAAACTGCAATTTTCTTGCAAAAGACTAATTTGGTGACGAATTCTACATGTTGTCACTTAATGTTTGTGTAACAATTTGAACTCTCTCATTAAAAATCAATTGGACGACGACTTGTACGAGTTGTCGGTTAATGTTTATGTGACAGCTTTAATTTTCTCACAAAAGACCAATTAGGCAATGACTTCTACTGGTTGTCGCTTAATGATTATGTGACAACTTAAGCTTTCTCACAATCTACCGATATATCATAAAAGAAAAATATTTTATTTTTCACCGCTTCTGCTAAATTTCTCTGATATCGTCAAATATCTGTGTGAAAAGGGAAAAATATTAGATATATCCCAAATATCTAATATATCTCCGAGATGAATCCTCTCATAGAGAAACAGGAAATGGCCTAATAGAGAGGCAGCACACGTGTGTGAAAAATACCTCGAGCTAAAATCTCTTAAAACGGATTTAGGTAAGGTGAAATCTCCTCAAGGTGAATCTAGATGAGGTGAAACCTCTCAATGTGGATTTAGGTGAGATGAAATTCCTTCAAGGTGAATCCGTGTGACGAGAAATCTCCTCAAAACAAATATGGGTAAGGAGTAATCCCTTCAAGGGAAATTTAGGTGAAGAGAAATCCCCTCGAGAGGAATTCAAGTAAGGAGACTCTTCAAGGCGAATCTGAACAAAAAAAATATTCTTGAGAGAAATTCGACTAAGGAGAAATCCCCTCAATTATATGAAGATTTCAAAGGAAAAAAATAAAAAAGTTTTTCATTTCCCCAAATTGCTACTGTTTTTCTTGATGATCTTTCTGAAGTTTCTACATCCAAATTTTCTGTTAGGCCTGTAAGATATAGAAAATTTGGATGTAGAAACTAGATCTGAACGTTTGAAACGTACAATTGAAAACGACTAAAAAAGACAACTTGTTTGAATTTAAATATGAAAAATCTGGAAGGTCAGCACTGAAAAAGAGAAGTATATATGAAACTCTTTTTTTACCTTCCGGGGTCGTTGACCAATTTTTGGTACTTTCTAGATTTTATGGGTAAATACTAAATAGTAGTTTTGAGTTCCCTAAATTCCACTCGACGCGAATGTAAGCTGGCCCAGCGACATTGCGTGATATAAAGCTCAAACTGTTGTAGTATAAATGTATAAATACTGTGTATGTCTATATCATGTAACAAATACGTAAAGTATTTAGATATGTACTTGATTGTATAATCATAGGTACTTGAGTGTATGAAGACTTATGTAACATGAATTACCAAAGAGCAACAAGCATGGCAGAAAATCATCATCATCAAGATGGTTATCATTTTGATTTTCTCTTTGAGCTTTCACACTTCAAATGAATTCTTATAAATACCCCTTTGTATGAGATGAATGAACTCACTTGAAATCTCCATTCTCTCTGAAATATTACACTCTCTTTCTGTGTGTCAATTCCTCTTGTTCTTAAACACGTTATCAGCACGAAGTTGCTCTAGAATTAGAATCGAAAATTGACGAAAGAAGAGTTCAACATTGATCGAAGTCATTTTTCCAAACCTACAAAAAATCCCCAAACCCTAGCTCATATCAAAGTCCTTAATTCCAGAAGCCCGGAACGGGTCTCAGAATCGCCGAAACCGGCCTGAAACTACCGGAACCTGCCTGAAACTTCCTGAACCGGCCTGAAACTGCCTGAACCGGCCCCAGAAGCAGAAAAGCCGAACCGGACCGCTGCCGGTGTTGCCGAGGCCCTTACGCAGCAGTTGCCGACACATCTGTCTACAGATATGCGGGGCGACTTTCCAACAACGTTTCCGGCGACTTTTCAACACTTTTTCGGCGACTTTTCGGACGATTTTCCGGTCAAAATTTCCGGCAATACTATTTCAAGGTATTCTTTACTAAAAGTTCCCGTTTTTAAGTTTTTATTTATTTACTCTCCTATTTACTTTTTCTTGGGAACTTACAATCAAAAGCGGAATTATAGAAATTCACGCCAAACGAACTAAGAGCGTTCGTAATCAATGAACTAAGAGTGTTCACAATGATTCTTGGAAATTGATTTCTTGGTAGCATAGCTCGGAAATCTTATTATTTTTCGTGGAAGTTTTAACTCCGAAACTAATATTTTCTTCTTATCTTCAAGGATGTCAAATGAACCTAGACTCGATTTTCAAATCCTTGACTAAACAGGTTCGGATTACCATAGCTGGAAAACCGACGTTGAGAACCATCTCACATCGACGGGGATATTGCCAATCATCCATGCACCAGACCCGGCCCTTGTGTTCCCTCGAACACCCAAGAGGCATGCACAAGCAATCATCTTGATGCGACGTCATATGGACAAAACACTCAGACTAGAGTACATGTCAATCAAAGATGCAAAGGATTTATGGGAGGCGCTACAAGAGCGCTTTAACAATATCCAAGATTCTCTCCTCCCTGACTTGAAGGTTCAGTGGAACGATGTACGCTTCTCAGACTTCAAGTCTATTGCTGAGTACAATTCAGAAGCTCTTCGTCTCAAATCCATGTTGAAGTTCTGTCAAAAACCCCTCACAGAAGATCACACATACCTGCTGCAAACGTACCTACAAGGATTGATGTCCCTAAAACTAAAGGACATGACATCCCCTCTATGGGTGATGCAGTGGCTAGACCCATGGCTCCTGCCAGAAAGCGCGGGAGGCCTATAGGTTCGAAGGATTCTCGCCCAAGAAAGAAAGCGAGCTTGACACAAAATAATCCATTAATCATCGATACAAATAATCCATCTCATGAAAAAATTCTGGATTATGGTTATGTCCAAGAGACATCATTGGAGGACGCTCCAATAGTAGAACCAATTCTAGAGAATAGAGAGATCTCCATGAATTACATTAGTATACATGTAATTATGGACAGAAATTCTATGGCTATTGATGATGCGTTTGCATATCATATTGCCAAGGGAATTATAGAATACGATGATATCGAACCTCGCTCCATTGAAGAATGTCAACGAAGAGCAGATTGGTCCAAATGGAAAAATGCGATCCAGACTGAATTGGATTCACTAACAAAGAGACAGGTATTTGGGTCTATAACGCTGACACCACCAAATATAAAACCTGTTGGCCATAAATAGGTCTTTGTTAGAAAGCGTAATGAGAAAAATGAGGTTGTTAGATACAAAGCCCGCCTTGTGGCGCAAAGTTTCTCACAACGCCCTGGAATCGACTACGAGGAGACATATTCTCCCGTAATGGACGTTATAACATTCCGCTACCTTGTCAGTTTGGTAGTTTCCGAAAAACTTGACATGCAGCTCATGGATGTGGTTACAACATATCTCTATGGGGATCTAGATTCAGAGATATATATGAAGGTTCCAGATGGACTTCAAATACCCAAATCAAGTGGCTCTAAACCACGGAGCGCGTTTTCAATAAAATTAAGACGCTCACTATATGGATTGAAACAATCCGGACGGATGTGGTATAACCGTCTAAATGACTACTTGATTGGGAAGGGATATGTTAACAATGAAATATGCCTTTGAGTGTTCATTAAGAGAACAAGATATGGATTTGCAATTATAGCAGTTTATGTCGATGACATGAACCTAATTGGAACTCTAGATGAGTTAAAAGAAACTGCTATATATTTGAAATCTGAATTTGAGATGAAAGATCTCGGGAAAATACGGTTTTGTCTCGGAATAGAACTCGAGCACCGTAATGATGGGATTATGATCCATCTGTCAGCATATACTCAAAAGTTACTAAGGTGCTTTAATGAAGATAAAGCAAAGCCTGTGAGTACTTCCATGATCAACCGTAGTCTTGAGCCCATGAAAGATCTGTTTCGTCCAAGGGATGAGGACGAAGATTTATTAGAAGCTGAAATACCATATCTACGTGCGATAGGCGCATTATTGTATTTAGCTCAATGCACGAGACCGGATATCTCATTTGCAGTAAACTTGTTAGCTCGACATAGTTCTACGCCAACACGCCGCCATTGGATTGATATAAAGACAATCCTTCGAAACCTAAAAGGTACGATCGATATGGGCTTGTTCTATCCCTACAGAGAGAAAAGAAATGTGAACGCCGGCAACACTATCCATAGTGACCGAAGTTCTCCTCCTCCTCTCCATCAAAATGATAGTGATGTTCTGACGGGCTTTGCTGATGCAGGGTATCTCTCTGACCCTCACAAAGGTAGCTCCCAAACAGGTTATGTCTTTACCATGGGAAGCACAGCGATATCTTGGAGATCTACAAAACAGACTCTTGTTGCTACTTCCTCAAATCATGCAGAGATCATTGCACTACATGAAGCCGTGCGTGAGTGCATATGGCTAAGGTCTATAAATAGACACATTCGAGGAACTTGCGGTTTGAAATTTACCACAAATGAACCTACATGCATTTACGAGGATAATGCAGCTTGTATTGAGCAAATGAAATTAGGTTTCATCAAAGGTGACAATACCAAGCATATATCGCTGAAATTCTTCTACAATCAGCAACAACAAACACTTCTAAATATAGAAGTAAATCAAATCCGATCAGAAGATAATGTAGCTGACTTATTTACTAAGTCACTACCAAAATCCCCTTTCGAAAAACATGTAAGGAGCATCGGATTGAGGAGGATATCCGAACTCCCACGATCTTCAAGGGAGTCTAAATCAGGGGGAGTATCCAGAAACATACTTCACACTCAACGCACGTTGTGCTCTTTTTTCCTTTCGACCAAGGTTGTTTTCCCATAGGGTTTTATTACTTGGCAAGGTTTTTAACGAGGCAACTTCGAAGCGCACCACCAAAACAATACTATTGAACATGAAATATCCAAGGGGGAGTGTTGTAGTATAAATGTATAAATACTGTGTATGTCTATATCATGTAACAAATACGTAAAGTATTTAGATAGGTACTTGAGTGTATGAAGACTTATGTAACATGCTTTACCAAAGGGCAACAAGCATGGCAGAAAATCATCATCAAGATGGTTATCATTTTGATTTTCACTTTGAGCTTTCACACTTCAAATGTATTCCTATAAATACCCCTTTGTATAAGATGAATAAACTCACTTGAAATCTCCATTCTCTCTGAAATATTACTTTCTCTTTCTGTGTGTCAATTCCTCTTGTTCTTAAACACAAACAACCTTCACTATGACGTCCTATGACCCATACTTGTTGACTGCCCAATTTCAGGGTTATTACAGTCAAGGCTTGACATCGGCTATGGAGGAAAACTGTTCAGTTACGAGTGTAATCTTCACCTTTTCAGTTTTCAGGTTATGAACTTCAGGTGGTTAATAAATCTACTAGTAATTGTAGTTTTGACTAGAAATTTTTCAGAGTTCCTTAGTAATAGATCATTGATGATATTAGATGAATATATATACTAGGTTGATTCACTAGGGTTTACATTCAGTTATCCCATACGTATTCGATATGTATTTAGATTGCTGATATTGACAGGAATTCCGGCTCAATACAATTTGGAGAGGCAAAGCCTGGTCATGTCAAGAAATCCCCTCAAGGTTAAAACCATTCGAACACAATCAGGCCAAAGATGAACTAGTCGGTCCTAGTCGGTCCTAGAAGGGACAGGAGCACTCTATCTACATGATGTCACGACCTACTAACGCGCGACTTGCAGGAGTTGCATGCCATTAGACACACTAACTTAGATATCCGATCAAGTTCACCTATAAATACTTGGTAGTGAACAATTGAGGTAAGCAATCACTTCCATTCTCGCTACAAATTTCATTCAACAGCAAATCGATCACATCAAGACTTTTTCAATCCTATTCTAGTCGATCAACAGAATAAGTAAGGGGATATTCTTCTGAATGTTTCCACACCAACAATTTCTTTTTGGATTTTCTTATCATGTTGGAGTTGGACTATATGTGTTGAATGCATCTAATAGCTCCATGCATCTAACAGTTGTTGTCGGTGTTTTTAACTTTCAATACCAATATCAAGTTATTAACATAGTATGACTAAGCAAAGTAAAGCATGTACACTGAGTAAAAGTAAACTTTTTGCTACTTCAGGTTATTAAAAATGTTCCCTTTAGTACAGAGAAACGAGAACTATGAAACAAAGTAGCTAGAAACAGATTTCTATCATAGCAATGCTAGGCTGCGAAGCCGAATCCTTAATTTGTGAGTTCTTATTTTGATTATTTGAGAGTTGTTTTGACATTGGAAGATGAAGTGTATAGCAATGAGGAAGCAGAGAAACTTGTGCTGGTACTTGTTGGAGGGTATGGATGTTGTTGCTGCACCATAGCTGATGATGTTCCTCCACTGCAACTGATCATAGTTTCTTGTCCATTATCATTTGCAGAATTGGACCCATTGAGAAGCCTCATGTTAGCTTTCATACACTCCTCTCTCTCCTGCCTAATCTCTTTGAGCATTGCTGCTACATCTTTCATGGTTGGTCTGTCATCTGGGGTAGGGTTAATGCACAGCAATGCCACACCTAATGTCTGCAGCATTTCCTCAATCTCGGGTTCTGGTCGTGCTCGTAAGCTTTGATCAAGTACCTCAACTCCCCCTCTCTTCTGCCTTACCCAATCCACAATGTGGAGTCCATCTGGTATGGTTGGATCAATTGGTTGCTTCCCTGTTAGCACTTCTAGCACAACTACGCCGTAGCTGTACACATCGCTTTTCTCTGTTATCTTCATTGAGTATCCATACTCTGTAAACCACATATAGGAAAATTTTGTTGATCATGACCATTTTATTAGTTAAGTAGGAGAAAGACAGGTAGTTATGAGATAGTGCAATTCAGTTTTCTGTTGGTGATGAAATAGTAATTAAGTACCAACCAGGAGCAATGTAGCCATAAGAACCTGCAACCGTGTTGGAGGACCGCGCAAAATCTCCTTCATCAACAAGCTTGGCAAGCCCAAAATCAGCAATGCAGGGCTCAAAATCTGGACCAATGAGAATGTTGTTGGCCTTAATGTCTCTGTGAACTATAGGAGGAACACAGTCATGGTGCAAATAAGCCAAGCCTTGTGCAGCCCCGAGTACTATGCGATATCTGATGTCCCATTCTAAGCAGTTACCGCTTCTTTCATGAAGTAAACCACCCAAGCTCCCATTTGGCATGTACTCATACATAAGCAATCTTGTGTTTCGGTTCCAACAGCAACCCAAGAACCTAACAATGTTCTTGTGGCGAATGGAGCCAAGGGTCTTCACCTCAGCCGAAAAGGAATCACGAACTCCTCTACTTTGACAATCATATCTGGAAGCAGTTGTTGTTGGCCAGAGCTTCTTTACTGCAATGTCTTCGTTTTCCATTTCTGCCCGGTAAACGACTCCTGAGCATCCCTTTCCTATTACATTGGTTTCTACTAGACATTTTAGAACTTGCTCAACTGAGAAACTCACCTTCTGAAATGGAGTGAATTGCCAAGGCCATGAGTCCCCTCCAATCTCAGAATCATTGTCCTCTCCATTCATCTTTCGTGCTCGAAATACTGCAACTATCCCAAAAATGGACAAAGCAATGGTCAAGGCTATTAGCAATGCAATGGCCAATTTAAGTCGCCATGACCTCCTAAAACTGCCACTTCTAGACATAGCCATTGTTGTACCATTGCTGAGGAAACATAAATCATGACCTCTAGAGCACAATCCTTTGTTTCCCACCAAGTCTGTTGCTGACAACTGTCGAAACACCTTGCTGTCAGGAAGATAGCCAGTGAAGTTGTTGTATGAGATGTTCAGAGAAACAAGATTTATTAGCCCGGAAAGTGCCAACAGATCACCTTCAAGCTTGTTGTGTGAAAGGTCTAGTATGGATAGCTTATTGAGAGCAGAAATCTGTGGTGGGATTATCCCATATAAAGCATTGAAACTCAGGTTCAAAGCAATGTCAAGAGCTTCAATTTCAAACAGTTGCTCTGGGATCATTCCAGTGAGCTTGTTGCTACTAAGATCAAGCAGTTGAAGGTTTGAACATTTACCAAGTGAAGAGGGGATTGGCTCAGTTAAGGAGTTGCTACTGAGGATGAGCCTATTAAGTGAAGCAAGTCCACCGTAACTCTCAGGAATCTGACCTACAAATTGATTCACAGAGACATCCAGTACTTGAAGCCTTGTGAGAGAAGAAAAAGAGCTAGGCAAATTACCTCCAAGGGTGTTGTTACTTAAGTTGAGTAGCTGTAATGAACTGCATTTTCCAATTTCTTCTGGTACGGTACCAACAAGACGGTTTTCAGACAGATCAAGGAAACTGAGGTTATCAAGGAATCCAATTTCTTTTGGGATCTCTCCACTGATTCTGTTATGCACAAGCCTTAGCCGGATAAGAGAAGTACAATTTCCAATCACCGAAGGTATTGGACCCGAAATGTCGTTAGAAATCAAGAGAAGCTTGGTTAAATTTTGCAGCTGAAATAGGCCAGAAGGTATGTTACCAGTAAGAGCGTTGTGTGAGAGATCTAGAGCTTGAAGACTCTCACAACCAGCCAATTCTGATGGAATACTACCTTCGAGTTTGTTCTGCCAAGCAAAAAAGACTGTGAGCTCCTTCAACATTCCCAGCTTAGCTGGGATCAAGCCTGAAATCTGATTAGTATCAAGCTGCAGCTGCACCAGCTTTGTAGCATTGGAAAGAACTGAGGGAATTGAACCAGAGATGTTGTTGTTACTAAGCATAAGCTCCTCAAGATTTGAGAGATTTCCAAAAGATTGAGGTATGCTTCCAGAAACAGAATTTAGAGAGACATCTATGGTCTTCAAGCTTGTGCAGTTCCCAATTTCCTCAGGAATGGTCCCATCAAGGTTGTTTTGCCACAATAACATCTTCTCCAGCTTATGAAGCTTGCCCAACTCTGGTGGTAGTGAACCAGAAAGGTCATTCTCATACAAGAACAAGTTGACAAGTTCTGAACAGTTGCCAATATCCGGTGGAATCTCACCCTGATAGCATAGTAGTATAAATCGACAGTGTCTGCAGCATGCTGAGCTTACCCAAAGATGAAGGTATGAAACCAGAAACTTTAGTATCAGCAAGCCCCAACACCTGCAAGTTCTTGCAGTTTCCAAGCTCATCCGGGATATTTCCTGACATGTCTTTGTTCCCTCCAGCTCGAATGACTTCCAAGTTTAGTAACTTCCGAGTGTAGCAGGAAGATAACCACTTAGGTAGTTATCAAATATGAGAAGATTCTTCAGGCTGGCGCAATCACCAAGCTCCATTGGTACTTGACCAGTAAGCTGGTTAGAGTTTAAGATCAGGTCCTGAAGATTTTCAAGCCTGCCAATACTTGTAGGAATACTACCCACAAGACTGTTGGAACTTACATCAAGCACCATAAGTGATTTGCAATATCCAATATCAGGTGAGATTTTTCCAGTAAGATTAGCACCAGAAATGATGAGCTTTTGAAGAAATGCAAGGGAGGAAAAATTTGAAGGAAAGGGAAGGGCTAGCTCAATAAACTGGATATTAATCTCAGTGACAAAGTTTTGAGAAGAACAAGTGATGTAGGACCAATTACAAGGGTTGGCGTTTGAAGGGTTCCAGTTGGAGAAATCAGAAGAAGAGGGTGAGGTAGTAGAGCCTTGAAGCCATGTATGTAATGTCAGAACCTCAACATTTGCAGCAGCCAAAGAAGCAGCAGACGTTGCGAGTGTGAAGACGAAGAGGAAGAAGAAATCGATGGTAGTGAACGATAGTGGCCTCGACATTTGGTGGTGATTGTAGGTGTTAGAGGGCTGCTGCCTCAACAGCATTGGCATTGCCAAATTTTGCCTCAAAACCTTAACCCCTCCTCTTGGTTTTGCATTGGGTCTCTCTCATTTTTTCTTGATTCTTTTCTTCAACCCTACTAGTTTGTGCTACTGCAATTGCAATATTATCTAGTCTATAACTCTATATTACTATTAAACACTATCATACATACTTTGCAGTCAAGCAAGAAAAGAAGTGAGAGAGATAATGGAAGAGGGAATAGATTAAAGATTTAGAGGCGCACCAGCTCCACCATCTTCACCTCGGGGTTCTGTTCTTTGCTGCATATTTTACTCATAATTGAATTGAATTGACCTCTTTGTTAGATTACTCATGTGTTCTTGCATTGTTTTCCTCAATATAGCCAGTGGTTATGGGCTGTTTTAATTTTGGTAGTAGAGCCACTCTTATGAAGGCCATAAGTCCCATTATTTTTTGATTCCTTTGCTTTTTTGACTACAATTTGGTCAAAAAATGATTCTAGCTGTTGCTATACATGGAGGTAGGTGTACTAGTTTAGAGGATTCCCTTCACAAACAGGCAGCAATGGCCAGAATTATTATATGAACACAAAGTAATTCATGTTACACGGTTAACAAGATGCATTATTTACTATATAAGACAAATTCATCTCTGAATGCAAGGCATATTTTTTATGCACTTTTTCTTGTATTGGTTTGCTGAGCAGGCCTAAAAACTAAAGTAAAAATCCATGCAATGGAAATTAACCCAAAATCCCAAATACCACCACCATACCAGAAAAGGAAAAAACCAATCTCTAATTCGATCCTGATACTGATAGTTTACCTACCAAATGCTAGAGAAGATTAATGAATTAAAATAGCTAAGGCATATACTTGGTTAAAGAGCATTACTATATTTTTACTAGTATAATATGTATTTCAGCCAAGTCAATTTAAAAAATTACCACAGGTTACTGATGCACAGATACAAGAAGAAAAATATAGCAAAGGCCGGGCCAGAGAAGAGAACAGTGTTGCCCAAAACCCAAAGTTCCAAGGCATGGCTTTGGGAACCTCACTGAGGAATCTATTCACGTTTCAGTTTTGACAAAACCTCCCCAATGTCCCCCATTCCTCTTCCTCTTAGTTTTTACTTTTTAGTACCTCTTGGATCTAAAGTGACATACAGAAGCTGATGTCTAAAATAAGAAAGTATACTAATAACCCTAGTCTATTTCTGAATTCTCTATTATACTTGTTTGTGTTTGTGTTTCCTTCTTACTGCGTGTTATAAAATATAAGATTATTGTTCAAAGAAATCTAGATTATGTGTCTGTCTCAAACTCTAGGTTACTTGATCTAGTGGTAACAGGGTTTTAATTATAGATAATCTCGGAGAATATCTTAGAGATATCAATTCAATGTATGATTATCTTTCCTTGTATGATTCAGACTCTATGCATTGCAATTCACTATATAAAGAGGCCTCTATTATCAATGAGAATACACAGCAATTTCCTCTCACTTTCAGTTTCCCTGAAACACGTTATCAGCACGAAGTTCTAACCCTGAATCTTAAAATCTCAAACCCTTGAAAAAAACAAAAAGGTGTGCGTTAGCTTCGATTCACTGCTGGTTAGTCTCATCCACAAAGCTTCTGCACGTTATAGCTGGTTATCCCCTGCCAGCGAAAAGAAGAAAAAAAAAAACTGAAGAAGACGCTCTCGGTCGAAGGCAGAAGAGAGAAGAAAAAGGCTTCCTCGATCAAAAGCAGAAGAGAAGAGAAGAAAAAAAAAAAAAACTGCCAGCAGCCCAAGGGGCCACGTTTTCAACCTTTTCAGTCAAAGTCTGCAAGGAAACAAAAGGCCAAAAGAAGACCAGCAGAAGAAGAGTGGAAGAAAAGAAAGAGAGAGAAAAATAAAGAGGAGGCCCACGTTAGCAGAAAGAACAAAGAAACAAAAAAAAAAAAAAAGGGAGAAGGAAGAAGCAGGCGGCCCAGCCCAGAAGAAGAAAGAAGCCCAGAAATAGGCCCACTGACGCAGCCCAAGCCCATCATCAGATTCTGCCAAGTCAGCAGCCACGTCAGATTGCCACGTCAGCAGCCACATAATCAGATTCTGCCACTTCAGTTAGGGCACGTCAGCACAGGGGCCCACGCCACTTCAGCAAGGGACCACGCCATGTCAGTCCACGGTCAACATCCTGTCTACTACGTTTCCAGACACTTTTTCTACCATTTTTTCCGGTCAAATTTTCCGGCGACCTATTTTGAGGTATTTTTTTACTAAAAGTTCCCGTTTTTGAAGTTTTTATTTCTTTTCTCTTCTTTTTCTCGGGGACTTGCAAACTCCCTTCTTCTACCCCATTTTCTTAATTATAGGGAGACCTAATTAAGCCGAACTGTGGGAGTTTCGTGCTCACTCCAAGCTTGGAGCTTGTTGAGATCTCCAAACTTAGAGTTTGTGGAGAATTTACGATCGACCACTTACGTCATTGTTTCGATCTAATCCAACCCCTCTTGGAATCGAATTTCTTGGAAGCGACTAAGCTCGGAAATTCCTAATTTCTTGGAAGCGACTACGCTCAGAAATTTTATATGTTTTCGTGGTAGCCATTTACGCTCCGAAACTAACCATTTTTCTTGTTCTCTTTCAGGATGAATAACCTGAACAAATTGGACTTTGCTCCTTTGGGAACAACTGGCTCTGAATATCACATGTGAGTTCGTGATGTCCGCCAGCATCTCAAGGCTGATGGAATCCTAGATACGATTCTCGAGCCTAGCCAGGACGTGTTAACTGTTGAGCAAGCTCAAGCTTTGGAAACAAATAGAGCAGCCTTAGAGGCAAATAAGGCGAAAGTCATCATCCTAATGACTCGTCATATGGATGATTCGCTCCAGTACGAGTGTATGAATGAAGAAGAGCCCAGAATGCTATGGGTCTCACTCGAAGAAAGATTTGGCAACGTCATTGACTCCCTGCTTCCTGACCTAGAAGTGAGATGGCATAACCTCCGCTTCTGTGATTTCAAGTAAGTTCTTGACTACAACACGGAAGCACTTAGCATTAAATCATTAATGGAATTCTGTGGTAAAGATATCACATATGCGATGTTGATTGAGAAGACTCTCTCTACCTTCCCCGTCTCTGCCTTAATGGTTGCTAAGAACTATCGAATCGATGTTACTGCAGGACGGATCACAAGGCTTCATGAGCTTATTGGAGCTATGAATGTCGCTGAAAAGCATGACAACATCCTTGTAAAGAACTATAATTCGAGATCCGTAGGAACAAAGCATGTTCCGGAATCCAATTATAGTCGCGCCCCTAAAAGAAGGCTCCAAGAGCGAAACCCTAATCTTAGGGATACTTCTGGACGTTCTGGTCCATATAATCACTCTACTTGGGAAGGTAACCGCCAAAATAGACGAACACGGAACCGAATAGGTCAACATGGAAAGAGAGAGGGAGGCAACGCCTCTGGCCATGTTGATGGCGCCACCAACACTAAGAGCCATCTAAATGATGCTTTCAAAGCACCTCAATCAATGGAGTCTGAGCAAAGAGATGTATGTTCTCAATATAGAGTATCCGATCATTGGACACAAATTTATCGAGCTCGTGAAGAAATTGTCACCGCCTACAAAGCATATTGTGAAGCAAGAGCTATGTGGAACAAGAAGATCAAGAAGATGATCTAGAGTGAAGGGTTGAAGACTACAAATCTGGCTGAGATCAATAGATCGCCAATTCTGTTTAAGTCTTTATTTTTCCAAGAGATGTAATAGGCAATCGCTATATTATTTTTGGAGTAAATGCATATGGTTTCGTCTTTCTTCAAAGTAGGCTCATCCAAAGTAACTGTGATGTCTAGGAAGGTTATGAGATTAGTGGTACTTAAGCGAGCCTTGCTTCACCGACATCTCTCTACTTACCTGGTCACATTTATTTTGGAATTACTGAAAGAAGTTAGATGGCTACCATTGTTTTGCATTAGATAGCATTTTGGATTAGATTTTCTTTGGTCAAAGAGACAATGATGTAACTTTGTTGGCTTATGAATAAAATATCTAATTCTTTTCATTATGACTCCATTTTAATTCTGAGCATATTACTTTGTGACTACGATGGCCCAGTATTAATTCAAGGACACGGAATAGCCCAAGTTCCACTTGCCAAATGACACCTTAATTACTATCACAGAAACTCTCTAAGCTCCTAGGGAAAATCGCACCCTATGAATAGCCAAAGGATTCCATGCGAAATCGCATGTAGAGAACGAAAATGAGTTCCTTTACAATACCTCTAATGATTGCGAAAAAAGGCGCATCTTAGAGAAGTTTATGTGTCTCTCTACTGGACTCTATGTCACTATTCGAGCTATTTAATCCGATAAAGTTATGAGAAAAGATCTCTTGGATTTAGACACATATTGGCTTTGTCTCGACAGGATAAGTCACCCTGGTCATGATATGATGATCCGTCTACTAAAGACTTCACATGGACACTCTCGAGCGAAATGAAGCAAGAATCAAAAATTGGTTCCTGGACTTAGCAAGACCGCAACAATTGCAGCATCTGGCGCTGCAGCTGTCTTGGGGCGCCATATGGCTCCCAAGTCCCTTGTGACAACGCCATATATGGCATTACCCATGGCCATGACGCCATGGATGTCAATCCCTATGGTTATAACGCCATGGATGCCACTTCCCATGGTCATGACACCATGATGGGTGATGTAGTCACAAACTTTGCTTCAATATGTGTTTCAAATGCTCAGGCCCAACCAAAACTCTCATTGGTTGCTTCTAAGGCCTCTCGCTCATTTTACAAAGCCATTTCTTAGGAAAATTATGACTGAGACCGTCCTATGCAAAGGATATGAAAATACTAATTATGTTCTCACATAGAATCCGTAGGGATTCTGTGGACTGATTCCACCAACTTGCGGACATTTAAATATCTCATAATGTTGGTTGATATGCCAACACGCTGGTCCCATGTTGTGTCATTGTCCACCTGTAATGCTGCTTATGCTACACTCTTAGCACGTATAATACAACAACGGGCTCACTCCCCAGATCATCCTATTTCGTCAATTGGACTTGACGATGCTAGAGAGTTCACATCGAAGACTTTTGATGGTTATTGCATTGGCACTAATGTTGGACATTATATTCCCATGAACACACCCAAATGGTCTCGCGGAAACGACTACGATGGTAGTCGGACATTGGTAATGCGCACCAATTCCTTATATCCGCCTGGGGTGATGCAATATCGCATGCAGCCATGCTAATTCGTCTACGACCTACCGCCACTCAATGTATCTCTGCGTTACAGCTAGTGACTGGGTACAAGTATTTTGTACTTACGCACATTTGAGTGAGTCATTTATGTGCCAATTGCACTTCCACAGCTCACTATGATAGGTCCTCATAGACGAATGGGCAACTACGTTGGATTTGAGACTCAAACAATCGTCCGCCACTTCATGCCCTTGCTAGGCGATCTCCTTACCGCTAGATTTGCGGATGTTACTTTGACGAGACAGTCTTCCCATCATTAGGGGAGATAAGAACACATATGTTTAGCAGGAACGACAAGAATTGTCGTGGCCTGTCCCCACTATGTCTCATCTCGATCCCTACTAAAGTGACGAGATCACACAAATATGCTGCAAACATGCCTGCAAGGAAGGACGTCCCTACCAGAGGACGTAGCACCACCCTACACAGAGATAGGTATGGTACCAACGCCATAGAGAGTGGCACTTTAGCGTTACAGGTCATGGCCCCAGCTAGGATGCGTGGGAGGCCCGTGGGTTCGAAGGATACTTTGGCACACTCCAATCCTTTGATCATCGACACTCAAAATCCATCTCATGAGAATCTTCTGGATTATGGTTATCATTGGGGGACGCCTCAACGTCAGAAACTATTCCTGAGAATATAGAGCTCTATGAAACTTACACTAGTGTACATGAGATGTGGGATAGAAACTCCATCATAATTGATGATGTAGTTGCGCATTTTGCTACGCATGAATTTGTTGAGTCTGATGATACCGAACCATGCTCCGTTGATAAATGAATGCCAACGTAGAGAAATCTGGCCTAAATGGAAAGATGTGATCCAGGTTAAGTTGGATTCTCTAACGAAGAGGATGGTTTTTGAGCCAGTGATGCCAACACCTCCTCACATAAAACCTGTTGACTAATGGGTCTTCGTTAGAAAGCGTGATGAGAAAAAGAGATGGCAATCTCGCCTTATGGCTCAAGGCTTCTCACAAAATGCCCTGGAATCGACTACAATGAGACATATTCTCTCGTAATGGATGTCATTGCACTCCACTACCCTGTCACTTTGGTAGTTTCCAAATAACTGATCATGCAGCTTACAAATGTGGTCAGTACGTATCTATACGGGGATCTAGATACAGAATATACATGAAGGTTCATGGTGAACTTCATCTACCCAAGTCAAGTGGCTCTAGACCACGAAGCGCGTTTACAATAAAATTGAAACGCTCACTAAAGTGACTACTTGATTGGGAAGGGATATGTCCACGCGTTTCCATAACAAGTTTCGGATTCTATCGCGGGCTCTTAAAGAGTTAAGGGAAACCGCTGAACACTTGAAATCCGAGTTTGAGATGAAAGATTTTGGGAGAACACGATTATGTCTCGGTTTGGAACTTGAGCATTGTGTCGATAGATGCTTAGGCATTTTGACAAGGTCAAGCCTTCAAGCACCCCCATAGTCGTCTGTAGTCTTGATCCTGAAAAGGATTCTCTTCATCCGTAGGATGATGGCGAAGATGTGCTAAAGGCAAAAGTGCCCCACTTAAGTGCAATACGCGCATTATTGTACTTAGTTCAATGCACAAGACCGGACATCTCATAGGTTGTGAACTTATTAGCTAAGATATAGTTCTACGTCAACGCGACGTCATTGGATTGGTGTAAAAGATATCTTTCGATACTTGAGATGTACGATCGATATGGGCTTGTTCTATCCCTACAGAGAGATGATGGATTCGGACCCATCACACACCAGAAACGCCTCCAACGCTGGCATGCGTTTCCTATCCCCACCCCAAAACAACATGTGTTTTGGAAGGTTTTGCTGATATTGGGTATCTCTCTGACCCACACAAAGGTCATTCCTAAACTGGTTAAGTGTTCACCATAGGTAAAGACCGTGATATCTTGGAGGTCTACAGAACAAACCCTAGTCGCTATATCTTCGATCAATGCAGAGATTATTGCTCTTCACGAAGTGGTTCATGAATGTATATGGATTGGATCCAAATTACACATGTTCGAACAGTTGTGGTTTGAAGTCTACCACAGATGAGCCTACAAACATTTAGGATAATGCTGCTTGTTTTGAACAAATGAGGCAAGGCTACATCAAAAGCGACAACACCAAGCATAATCAGCAACAACAAACTCTCCTCAAGATCAAAGTGAACTAGGTTCAATCTGAGGACAGTGCGGCAGGCTTGCTTACTAAGTCATTGCCTAAATTCCACTTTCGAGAAACATGTTGGTAGCATCGTTTGCGGAAGTTATCCAAATCCCCATGATCGTAGTCATCAGGGGGAGATGCAGACATCAAAGGGAGATGTCTACATGTATGGTCTCGAAACGTGAAGGGTGTGTTGTGCTCTTTTTCCCCTTCGACCGAAGTTATTTTTGTCCCACTGGGTTTTTGTTACTCGGCAAGATTTTTAATGAGGCAACTAGAGAAGCACCACGTTTGGGCGACACAAAGGGGAATGTTCAAGGAAATCCAGATTATGTGTCTGGCTCAAACTCTAGGTTACTTGACCTAGTGGTAATAGGGTTTTAATTATAGATAATCTCGGAGAATATCTTAGAGATATCCATTCAATGTATGATTATCTTTCCTTGTATGATTCAGACTCTATGCATTATAATCCTCTATATAAAGAGTCCCCTATTATCAATGAGAATACACAGTAATTTCCTCTCGATTTCAGTTTCCCTAAAACAATTACAAATTTGAATAAAAATTAATGTTGGGCGAAATAATACCCTCTTCTATTACTTTTGGTCCTACTTAGACTTTTGATTTATAATAGGGTTAAATACAGATCACTACCCTATAGTTTGGGTCTAAAATATATTCAGTCCCTAAACTTCTAATTTCATCAAAAACACCCTTGCACTTTCAATTTTGAACTAATATGTCCAATTTGTTAGTTTTCCAACAATTGAGTTATTTAACTTGTTAATGTAGCTCATATATCACCTGTGTTTTATGATGTAGTGTCTGTACGCCACCTCTAGTCAATTTAAGAGTGAGTCCTACTATTAAAAATAAATAGTTTTTCAACAAATAATTCAACTATAACTTGAACCACAACAAAATATTAACGAATTAGACCTATTAGATCAAAATTGAAAGTGCATGGTGTTTTTGATGAAATTAGAAGTCCAGGGACTGAATTGATTTTGACATAAACCACAAGATAGTAACAAGTATTTAGCCCTTTATAATACATATGTTGTTAGGGGAGACCGCTTGAAATTTCTAGCACTTGTAAAATGTTTGAACATTATCGAGAGAAAACAAATAAGGAGAAACAGTTCTGCATCAAGTAGCTAGCTAATGTTATCAGCAAGCTAAGAAAAATTTGCTTTAAATTAAAAAAATTTACAAACAGGGTTGTTCTTGATCAATGTCTTTCTCTGTGTATACAGATGGGTCATAGTTTCAAGGACTGAAATCTGTTGTAGTATAAATGTATTATGTATAATATGTCTATATCATGTAATAGGTACTTGAGTGTATAATGTAGGTATAAAGACTTGTGTAACATGCTTTATGCCAAGAGCTAACAAGCATGGCAATTATCATCGTTGAAGATAACTAAGTGGAGTTGTTTTGATGATGATCATAGTTACCAAATTGGTTTTCTCTAGAGCATTCACACTAGCTTTGAACTCCTATATAAACCATCCATTGAGAGAAGAATAAACAAACATTACTCTCTCTCTGTTAATTTATGTTTGTCCTCAAACAGGTTATTAGCACGATATTGCTCTAGAATTAGAATCGAAAATTGACAAGAGAAAGGAAGTTCATCATCCAATCGAAGTCATTTTTCCAAACCTACAAAAAACCTCCAAACCCTAGCACATATCAAAGTCTTTGATCCCAGAAGCCCATAACCAGCCTCAGAACCGGCCGGAAACAGCCTGAACCGGCTGCCTGAAGATTTGAACCGCTGTCGAATCCTGCCGAGAGCTACCGAGAAGCTGCGAGCCCCCCCAAGAGCTGCCGAGAAGCTACCGAGAAGCCCTGCCGAGCAGCTGTCGAGAGCCCCTGCCAAGACCTGTCGAGAAGCTGCCGAGACATGCCGACACCCTGCCGAGCAGATGCCGATAGATCTACAGGGCATCTGTTGACAGATCTGCAAGGCCATTTTCCGGCAACTTTTTTGGCGACTTTTCCGGCGATTTTTATGATGATTTTCTCGACTTTCCCAGCGATCATTCCGGTCATCTCCGATAACTTTTTTCGGCCAAATTTTCCAACAACAGTATTTCGAGTATGTTTCCCGGAGAATTGGAATGCCTTCTTGATAGTGGCCCCACACATGCTATATTGCGACATAGGCAACTATTTTTATAGATGACGCCTAGTCGATCTTTAGTGACTACGATGGCAGGACCAGCACAACTAATTCATGGTCGAGGACCAGCTCAATTTATGTTGTCAAATTGTCACGTCCCGAATTTTGAATAATAAATTCAAATCCGAAACATGAATTAAACAACTTAATCAAAATTAACGTCCTGAATTTTTTTCATAAACAACCACACCTCATCCACTCAATAGTACGAAAACCAAATCCTCAAGTTACTTATTACAGCACACTCTCACCAATCTAAATAGCAAACCTCAATGAGCATATCAACCTCACAAAAACAAATGCGATAAATCAAACATTGCTACACTAAACAGCTCGATCACCGTGCTGGTTCTCCTGATCTGCAGGATTATCTGCCACACCGTTTAAATAGTGTACCGGGATTGCAACAATACAAAACCCGGTAACCTTTTGAAAGCCCGTATGAGTAAATTTAGAGATTGCATAATTTAAGTTAATAATAAAACTCACAAGTTAACTCCAAAATACACAGAAACACAAAGAAAGAATACTCTCAAGATTCTCTTTTAAAACTCATACTTATGAGTCTTAAGTAACCTCAACGTTACCCTCATAAGACCACTTAACATTTGGCTGATAGACTAGAGCACTAACTGATCGCAACCACCAGCCCGGCGCGAGAGCGTGGTTCACAATTATAATGCTATTAGTAACCATCAGCCCGGTACAAGAGCGTGGTTCACTGATAGTATGTCATAGTCACACTCGTGACCTATTAATCTCCACAGATTAAAACAATTTATTGTTTCTCAAACAATAAAACTCAACACCTCTCTCAATTTATCGTTCACGAAAAGTAAGCATCCAAACAATAATAGCAACAAAATCATGCATATTGTTTCCTCAACACAATCTATCAATAAATATAGGGTTAAATACTGTTTACTCCCTAAACTTTCAGGGGAAAAACAGTTTAGTCCCTCCCTTTTAAATTTCACACGTTTACTCCCTCATCTCTTAATTTCGGACCAATAGGTCCATTCCGTCTAATTTCTCAGTTAAGTCACTGTTGTGGTTATCCCTTTCGCTGTGAAATGTCTATCCTACCCTCATTTAAAAAAAATTATTTTTAATTTTTTTCCTTGTCCTTTTTTCTATTTACCTCTTCTTCTTCTTTTTTCCCTTCTGCTTCTCCCTCTCTTCTTCCTCTTCCATTAGTCTCTCACAAATTCTTGCCGAGCTGTGAACCCCCATCGGCCTCGTCTTGCCAGCAGCCTCAGCCTAACACCGCCAAACCCCAATCGGCCTCGTCTTTCCAGCAGCCTCAGTTCTACGGTGGAGCAGCTGTTTGGAGCTCCGATTTGAACCCGAAATCGAGGCTGAGAGAGAAGATGATCCAATCCAGGGAGAAGCTGATCCGATCTAGGGAGAAGACGAAGTTGGCCGGTGGGCTTGGGGATGTTTTTCAATGGCGGCAAAGCGAAGATGACCTCGGCCGGTGATCCTCTTCTCTTTTCCTCTCTTCTCTCTCTCCATAAACAAATTCCTAATTTTTTTTTTGGTCTGATTTCACCTCGATGAGTTCGATGGTGGCGGAGTTGTGCTCTTCAATGTCTTCCTCAGCCTCTTATGGCACCCGATCTTCATGATCGTTTTCTTGATCATCCTCGTCTACTGGTTCTATGCTTAATTCTCTTGCGCTGCCAGCCCGTCGTGCTCTTCAACCAGACTTCGACGACACCGTCGTCCTCTTCGTGCTCAGCCTCCTCCCCTTTGGGTCACAGAAGACTTGCATTTCAATTAGGAAAGTGCTGCTGAAGGTGGGTTGGTTTTTGTGAGTGGAACAAAGTTGTCGCTCTCGACCTATACCCGATTTTGAAATTGGGTTTTCCGAATTCATATGGCTGTTGATTTTGAATATTTCTTGAGATGATATATGGAGCCTTAATTATTAATTGTTTAACTTTGCTGATGTGATTGAAATTTTGAGTTACTAAGCTTGAAATGATGTTGTTTGGTTGAATTCAAAACAAGTAGACATGGATTTCTTGTTATGTTGTGGTTTTTGACATATTCTGAGTTCTGACACAGAGAAAGAGAGGATACATCTGGTGAGGATTTCGTTTTGGCTTAGGATCCACCCAATTCCATCGGTGGTGGAAGAGGAAGAAGAGAGAGAAAAGCAGAAGGGAAAAAAGAAGAAGAAGAGATAAATAGAAAAAAGTACAAGGCAAAAAATTAAAAATTAAAAATATATATATTTTTTTAAAAAGTGAGGGTAGGATAGACATTTCACAACTAAAGAGATAACCACAACAATGACTTAACTGAGAAATTAGACGGAATGGACCTATTGGTCCGAAATTGAGAGATGAGGGAGTAAATGTGTGAAATTAAAAAGGGAGGGACTGAACTGTTTTTTCCCTGAAAGTTCAGGGAGTAAACAGTATTTAACCCATAAATATATATCATCACATAAATAATATATATACATAGACATTCACGCATGAATGTCTACTAATACCAACTATAGTTCACATGCATTAAAACAAAATTCAATTTATACTTAAATTCATTTTGTTACCTGTGAGCCGCAGCCCTATGAACCGTAATCTATCAAGTTCATATTATTTCAAACAAATCTTTATTTTCTTAAACAATTTTCACACGTTCATAATTCAATATAAATCACTAAATTTCAGGTTCGTAAATGAACCATGTGCGATTTACTCACCTCGATATTCCCACTGCGTCTTCAATTTAACACAATTAACCCTGAAACCGCTCACCTAAGTAAAAATCGTCAATTACCTAATCAATACGATAATTAACTTAGCGTACAATTCAAAAACACACTTATATGAAGATCCAACGGTCAGATCTTCACCCGTGACTACACAAGGTCATCGGGACAGTCCTACGATCATCATATCAAAACTACATGTCTATCGGATGGTCCAGTCTTCACATATCACAAATCGAACGATCGAAATCAATCAAAATCGTAAAATTCATAACTAATTCATACGATATCCAAAATTTACATGTTATATATCAAAAATGATCGTATCAACATGTAGAATCTAAAAATGAGCAGAAACTGCTATTGGGGTGGCCGGAGGACACCGGAAACCATCACCACAGTGGAGCAGCGACGCCGCCATACCAAAGTCAAAATTTACCAAAGCTCCCAACATCAAAGTTCTTAATCTCAACTCCAATTTCAACTTTTATAATTAGCACAAAGTCAAATTTCAAGTCTAGGGGCCAAAATTTACCTAAAAAAGAAAGAGGCCGAAATCGCCCAAAGTCGTTCATATCTGAAATTCGTCTTCCTCGGGTTAAATGGAGATGTGAAACTTGGTGAGTTTGTAGAGCATGGAAAGACGAACAAAGCCCAGTTGGTCTCCCCTCCCATTTTGGCCGGAGTTGGTCGAATTTGAAGAAATGTCGGAAAAATGATATGACTTTCTTTGCTTCGATTCGTTGTCTTTGGTGAATGATAGGATGCAAGACATATATGTATAGAAAGCTTGTTTCAAGGCGAAGATATAGGAATAAGTGGCTTGTCGATTGGTGGTCGGAGGAGAAAGAAATCAGCCGGCGAAGGGAGGAGCAGCTCGGGCGATTTTAGCTCGAGCTGTGTAGCTTCTCGGCCTTGTAGCGCCTCCCACGGTTCTTTTTGGACTTCTATGTCTTCTAGGAAGTTTTAAATGACTTCAAGGTGAGCAAAATTGTTTTTGAATCAAGTCGATTGGTGGCCTGAGGAAGAAGATATGGCTGGACGCAGCTATGCTTATTTGTCTGACGCTCACTGCCATCCAACCCTTTTCTGCGTCCCAGATGGTGACTGGGTATGAGCCTAATGTCTCACACTTACGCATATTTGGGTATGCAGTCTATATGCCAATTGTGCCGCCACAACGCACACCAAAATGGGTCCTCAAAGACGATTGGGCATTTATGTTAGATATGACTCCCCAACCACTATCCGCTACATAGAACCCTTGACAGGTGATCTATTTATCGCTAGATTTATGGATTGTCACTTTGATGAGACAGTCTTCCCGTCGTTAGGGGGAGACAAGAACACTAATGTTTAACAGAAACGACAGGAATTGTCATGGTCTGTCCCCACTCTGTCTCATCTTGATCCCCGAACCGCACAGTCCGAAATTGAAGTGCGGAGAATTCTCGATCTTCAGAACGTAGCAGAATCGATGCCTGATGCGTTTTCTGATATCACTAAAGTGACAAGATCATACATACCTACTGCAAACGTACCTGCAAGGATTGATATCCCTAAAACTAGAGGATAATGTAGCGGACTTATTTACTAAGTCCTTACCAAAATCCCCCTTCGAGAAACATGTAAAGAGCATCGGATTGAGAAAGCTATCCGAACTCCCATGATCTTTAGGGGGAGTCAAAATCAGGGGGAGTATCCATAAACATCCTCCACACTCAACGTGAGTTGTGCTCTTTTTCTCTTTCGACCAAGATTGTTTTTTCCCACAGGGTTTTTATTACTTGGCAAGATTTTTAACGAGGCAACCTAGAAGCGCACGACCTAGACAATACTATTGACATGAAATATCCAAGGGGGAGTGTTGTAGTATAAATGTATTATGTATAATATGTCTATATCATGTAATAAGTATTTGAGTGTATAATGTAGGTATAAAGACTTGTGTAACATGCTTTATGCCAAGAGGCAACAAGCATGGCAATTATCATCATTGAAGATAACCAAGTGGAGTCGTTTTGATATGATCATAGTCACCAAATTGGTTTTCTCTTAGAGCATTCACGCTACCTTTGTACTCCTATATAATCCCTCCATTGAGAGAAGAATAGACACACATTACTGTCTCTCTCTCTGTTAATTTATGCTTGTCCTCAAACAAAATCCATATATTCAAACCATAGTTACATGCATACTAGCTACTATCCAAAAATTTCCCAATTCAGTTTTTTTCAATAAAAAACTTAGGGCCCTAGAACAAGTAAGAGTCTTTGAAATATTCTTTGAACAAGTAATAAAACTGAGGACCTAGATGAGGGTTTACACTTCACAGTTTCACACTTGTACCCTCGTTTTGAAATTTGGTTAGGATTAGTGTATAATATTCTTTTCAAGTAATTATATACCAGATTAATAAAATTGGCATACATAGCTCAACTACAATGAGAGTTATATAACTCCATATTGATCTAACATGGTGTGTAGAAAATGATTTTCCTTGATTCAATTCTGTTTACATTGTACAGATATATAGGAAAGACTTAATTGTCAGTTACAAAAGCCTATAAAGAGTATTGAAGGCTACAGCCGGCTGTGTTGGGAAAGGGAGCAGAAGGGTTGATGGCGGCCATGGGAGGGAAGGGATTGAAGGACAGAACAAAGAAGAAGAAGGATCCAGGAGGTAAGAACCTAAACTACTGATACCATGTAGAAAATGATTTTCCTTGATTCAATTCTGTTTACATTGTACAGATATATAGGAAAGGCTTAATTGTCAGTTACAGTATTGAAGGCTACAGTTACAAAATATACAAAGATCAAAACTGTTCTACAGTTACAGAATCAGTTTTGATTGTAGGAGAGGAAATCTCTCTGACATGGAATCATAGCTACATTGTTTATAGTATTTGGGTTGACTCACCTTCACTATTCTTAACTTTCATTTCTGGAAGAAGTTCCATGAATCGGTACATACTTGACTAGCTTGTTCAGAAGGTTTGAGATTTTCATTTTGAGTTGAGATATATAACATGATGCAATTGAAATATTGCCAGAGTACATAGCAGTAGTTAACACAACTAAAACAGATGCTGCAACAATGGGAACAACCTTCCTATTTTTAATTTTGCATCAGTCTATTAAACAAAATCTGGATTTCCATCCGAACTAGCACAACCTAGCAAATGCTCAGTGTGTTTTCAAGTCACTAAATACATTTCTACTGTATCTTCTGAAAAAAAAAAAAAAAAAAACTCTTAACTGAGGGTCAGATAAACAATTGCATTGAATGTCTATTAAGGAGGTCATACTTCAATCTTAATTTTCCACTGGATCCAGTTTGTTCAAGATGGTATATCTCGTTAGCATCTTTTGGCTAAAAGGTTCACAATGCTGGAAACTGAGATAGAAACTCTGGAATTGGACGTGTGAATTCATCGCGTAATAGGCCGTTGAAACAGAAATTGAAGTTTGGGAATAGGCTAACAATTTGTCACAGATAATCTGGTATGTCCCTAAAACTGTTGCTGGGAAACTTTATAGGTACTGCTGGTGGTATCAATGGTGCGGTACTGTTGTTGAGTGTGATTGGGATCCATTCATTTGCCCTACCATGATACCATTTTCGACAATTATATATCATTGCCATCGCCATAGCTAACTCATATTTATCTCTAATGCTTATTGGAAGCCATAATACTAAAAGTTATAGCTATCATCCCAAATTTTGAATAACAACTGTTGTGGTACGCATCGACCCTGCTATGAATACTTTTATATAAAGGAGTGATACGTACACTTATGATATTTGAAATTGAACATGGAAAGGTGTTATTATTCCCTTAGTTTATGAAAAGCCTATTTGAAGCATTTCAACACACACTTTGTCTTCCCCTTAAAAAAGTTAATAGGCATCGAGTTCACAGTTGTAATTGACTCAAAACTAATGGAGGAAAAATGCATATTGACCACATGGTGTTCTAGAATTAGTGATCACATGTCTTTCACTATTATTTATCCATGGGTTTAACACAACCACACAACAACCACCCCCCGGGATTAAGTTCAAATGCTAATGTTCAATTTTTGCCATCGTAGTTCAGTTTTTGCCATCATAGTTTCCATACATGAAGACAGCTCTGATGAGATATATAGTTGCTTGATTTTCCCTCCTCAGGTTTCAAGGGTGAACTTTAGCAACTGATTACATTCAGTCATAAGTCTCCTAGGTCTTCCCAGACAATCTACCCATCTTCTTAATGACATCAGAAGGCTTCAAAGGGATGCTGCAAAGACGTAAGGAGATTTGCAAACGCTGTGGTGGATTTCTTTTAATGCAAGCTAAAATTAGTGGAAGCTGGAAACTAGCTGCTACACTCTCTCCGTCTACTTGTCCCAGGATACGAATTTGGCGCCTGATCGATCTTTAGTCATGTTACTTTTGGTTTCATTACTTTCATAGCATCTCTTGTTCTCAACTTTTTTTCCTCCACGTACAAATGAAACACAAACGTCACTCAGACCAAATGATAGTATGTGTTCACTTTGTAAGTTTGTCACTGTGATTTGGGGTCAATGAAAAAAACTATTGATAAAAAAAAAAAACATATATTGCACAGAATCCAAAAATAATAACCACTTTACGTGGTAAGGTTGGTCGAGTGACCTAGATGGAACCACATGGTTAGTGTTCAAGTCCAACTCTCATCAGTTTGTAGTCGGTAGGTTTGATGAGCCTTCAGATTTGTGCGGCTCCAACAAGCGATTAGTCTAGGCCTTACTGTATATCCTCATAAATTTCAATTCGAGTACTGATTGGGTGGGTGAGTGTGTTATTAACTTGTTAACGCTAACGTAACCGAAATAGCTTACTAATTGCTACCTCACCCTGATTAAAAAAAAATATATATATCCGAATCGCTCGAATCGACCGGTTTGGGCTGTTTAAGTTGAGCATTGTGAGGCCGATAACGAGTCCTTATAAAAGGCGGCTAAAGCTCTTCTTTGAGTTGCTCTGTGTTTCTGTCGAAACAAAAATCTGAAAGTGGGCGCACAACTAATAACACCTATTCATTTCGTATTCGTAATCCCAAATATCTGGGTCCAGATCATTTGTTTCTTTAGTATATTTTCGACAAACAAAGATTTGTAATGACTGGTTCAGCCATGTTGCACGGCCTATTATGCTGCACAACCCAACTCTCTCCAAAATGTTACAACAATCAAACTCTAGCCTTCTCCCGCTCTCAGTTCGTTTCTTCCAATTCATTGTTGAGTTTAAAGAATCAAACTTTGCTCCCAGCTCTGCAAATTAAGAGGCCCAGAACTCGGAATTCTGGCTTTGTATTCGCTGCGCAGTCCAACATCTTCAAAGGTTAGCTAGCTCAACCTTATTTCTTGAATTTTCAGTGTTTTAGAATGTGTATGATATGCCTGAGTATTGTTGGTTTTGTGGGTCCTTGGAATTTGCTTATTTCTAAGTTGGGTTTTGTGCATATTAGTAGAAAGCATATATATTTCCTATCAAATTATGCAAAATTATGTATCTTTTAAGTTTCGATGATTATTATTAGTGAAATGAAATTGTAATAACTGTGCCAAAAGCTACAAGAAACTCTATCGATAGCAATCAAATACAGAAAGGTAGAGGTTTTATAAACTATAGTGAAGCTGTGACTAGAGTGACACCAGTGCAAATGCTGAATTTTCTTACAGAAAAGAATGATGAACCATTGATTTAAAGTGAGGGAACTGACTAGCCATTCGTAATTCACGAGAACCAAATAGTTTGGTAGGTGAGAGACTACTTGATGTGAAGCCATTAATGGAGTGGAACAGTCTCATGAAATGCTCTTGCTACTGTGCTGCTTACTCAAGAATGCTGGTGGTTACAGTTTGGTTTTGAGTTTACATTTGTGTTTAAGTGGTGATCCATTAGGCTGTAAGTGAGGGAACTGGCTAATCATTCGTAGTTCAAGAGAAACTAATGTGTTGGAACTCTTTTACTGAATGGAAAGTGGTTTTCCATTAAATGTCAAGTGACAGAATTGGCTAATAATCTGTACTTAAAGAGAACTTAATATATTGGAAAAGTTCTAGTGAATGGAATGTGATATGTTTTGTCGTAAAACATGTGGTTCAGGTGCACATGAGGTTCTATACTTCTAGCTGCATAAGATAAACTTCCCTTTATGGGGTTGTTTTTCTAGTTTGCTGAATAGAGACTATTACTCAATACTAGTTAAATGGGGAGTAGCCCTATAATTCATCTCCTTTAGCTACAATTTTTATGCAGGCCTTTTTTGAGTCAGGAATTCAAGTTATTATATAATATTTAAATCCTAGTTGAGTTTTCAGTATGAGAGGATGATTTAGTTCTCTGACACTAAACCCTAGACCTTAACCTGCTAGGCAACATCTACTGACATCATTCCCAACTACACTCCTTTTGAAGATAGAAGTGCAGGGAATCCAACCCATCAAGTCCTGGAGTCTTTGTTGTAGGCATTTGTTTCAGAGGTAGCCTCAAGCTCAGCCTTTGAGTAAGGCTTAGTAAGTGCAGCATTTGTTCTATGATCCACTTTAGGAGTAGTACATCGAACCAAATCCACCATATAACCATCCCTTGTCTTAGTGGATATAGTGACAAGAAACCTCCACCACCTGCTTGGTTTCAGATCACTGTATCCTATACTACCTTAGATGCCCAGAATTTTGTTTTCTTTGGCCTTTTTATGAAAGAAACAGGTGTTACAGTCTTCTTTATCCAATATGAAAAGATGTTGGATAAGAAACTGTATATTGGCACTCTGAGCCGCCGCGCTCCCCCCCCGGCCCCACAAACACACACACACACACACAAAAATGTAATAATTGGTGCTGTACACTCTTGAAAAGATGAATGTTCCAATGTGCCAATCTATATCCACTGTCTTTAATTGTTCAGTTATTGAAACATTACCTCTTTTCCCAGAAGCCCAATATCTTTATCTACTGCTCAAAATGTAACCTGCGAGTCCCTTTCCTGGAGTACACTGTCCCATCTAATGCAAGAGATGTATCTAACAATAAAGCTTTGTGATCATAAACTGAGCCGTCAAGATGATGTATCAACATGGACTGCCAAAGTTTTTTTTCGTTAGGGAGCTAAGACTATTTCAATGCTCCTTTTCGCCATGCATAAACAATTTAAACACCTGCACCTGCCATTCCCTAAACCACATCAATATAGCCCTCCTTCAGGTCCAATTCTTGCCACATCAAAAGATCATAGAAGTAAAGCCAGACGTAATATTCATTTGTTGTTCAATAGCTTTGTCCAAGCATTTCAGGGAAGCCTTAGTGGTCTGGGATTCGCCAGAGGGCTGCTATACTCTGTTAACTGCAAGACATAGGGTTTTGATATATGGAGAAGGGAAAAGGGCAAGATGATGTGGAATAGATGGATTCATGCATCACAAGAGCATTGTGGAATTGGAAAATATTGGCGCTGATATTGTAATTTGGCGGCAGAGAAATAACTGGATTCTTGAGGACCAAAAGATTCGGCAGTGGAGAAATTTTTTTGGAAACAATTGTCTACTGGTCATCTTTCCCAGGCTCCTGCTTCAATGGCTTTAGGGTCTAAGTCTGCTTTTCATTCTCTGGAATTGGAAGGCAGTGATTACCTAGTCTTTCAAAGTCAATTGCGTTGTATTGTTTTAGTTCTTGTAAGTTTTCTCTGGTGTGGACTTCTTGTCCACAGTATGTACTTTCCAAAACTTGATCTAATAAAAAATATCTCCCTTTGTTGTTTAGTAGATATAGTTTCATTAGAAATTTTAAACCTGAGCAGTTAGCTCTCAATATATCCTTGAGTCTTGGGCATTCCGATTCAAGTCTAACATTGCTCGTAGCGGGCCATAACATTTGAGCCACCACGGATTCAGGCATCATAACATTGACATTAGAACCAACAGTAGATTTAAGATTTATTTTGTTTGAAAGACGATTATGGTGGCTCAGCTCTTATCTTAGTACCCACAAATTGTCTCATTCATGGTTTCACCATTACACCAGAATTAAAGGTGCATGCTCTATTCAGCCCTTTCCAACCTTTCTTCCTAGAATGTTCTAACATAGCATCCAATCTCTCAACACGATTCAGAGGGGCGTAATTTCTGACTTGGTCTGCCTAACTTCCACTTCAAAGTCATCAATTAAAAGTTCATTGTTACCTATAGTTGGAGAACTGACATTAGCTTGACACTAATTGAAGGTACCATCTGGAAATCTCTATTTAAATAATTAAAACATCTGAAAAATAAAAAAAATTCAGGAGCAAACCTTTGTAAAGATTGTGGATCAAACTTCTGTCCCTCATGCTTTTCCTTCTTCAATCACATCACAACCAAAAGCCTTACCCCAAACTCAAGACGTCGCTTTAATATGTGAAACGATAAGTTGACAAATCAGTCGAAATCAGAACCAGAATGATGGGTCTGTTGATCATGTTCCCCATGAGAAACTACCCTCATATAGTCTCCAGTTTTGTGAGATTCTCTTGGCACTAATTTCTTAAGTCTGCCCTCTGCGAGACTGCTCCAATTGGCCTTCCCGGGTTCATCCCATTCATACACAAGCACCCCAATTTTCAATGGAGAGACTTAACTGGTTCATCATCTGAGTCAGAATAATCAGGTCCATTAGCTCACAACGCTTTGCTTTCCCCAAGACTCACTCTGGTTTAATAAAAGTACCATACGCATCATTGAAGCTTCTTTATGTCTCCTATACAAATTTATAATCTCACGGATGTGCTCTATATCCCCACAACCAAAGAAGAAGTGAGAGAGGAGATTTTCATGTCAAAATTCTCTAACTCATGAATTACTTTTGCTACTGTTTCTCTTCTTATTTGGTGTGAATGTTGCTACTGTTCTTTAGGAAGATTCACTTTCTACATCACATGAATTCAAGAGGTAAATAGTTACAGTTGAGTTCTGTGTTGTTTATTTTAACTATATGTATTATGTAAAATAGCTTTACAAACAGCATGGAATGTTGGGAAAGATGGGATTGAGGCGGGAACAAGTCTTGTCCCTGTAAGTACTCCCTGTACCTGTTCAAATTTTTATTTGCAATTTAATGCATGGTGTTTTCCATGCTTCTAGTTGAAATTAATATTTGTGATATTCTGCTTACATGTTGATTTTGGTTTCTAGGCTTCTGTACCAAGACCAATTGCAAGGATTTCTGTGACAATATTTGCATTGTCTGTTTCACTATTTGTACTCAAATCTTTCGTTTCCACAGTTTTCTTTGTGCTGGTATGTTCTCAAGTCTTTCTTTCTAGTAATTCATGTTGGCTTTACTGTTTCTATGAAGTAAGCTTGTGATATCAATTTGGTTATTGGACTGTGATTCTACTTTTTCTCTGGTCCTACAAGGACATGAACAATTTACTCTTATTAGAATATCTAACATTTAGAAAATTTGGTAAAAGAGCATTGCTCTTCTATACGTAGTCCAGAGTTTGAAGAAGCACATGTATTACAGCTACTTTTAATGAATTATGATTTAACTGTCTTATGATAACAGGCCACAATGGGACTTGCATATTTTATATTCATAGCTTTGAACAAGGATGAAGGGCCAAGGGGCAACGGAGGCACCACCTCGACACCAAAGGAGGATGGGGCGGATGATAGTCTAGAAGAAGCCAGAAGAATCATGGAGAAGTACAAGTAAACGTTACCCCATTTGCTCAAATTTCACATTGTCGTGGTCAGAGAAGGAGAAGAGTTTACAAGAAATTCAGCTGATGGAAGGCAAGTTCTGTGCTGTACACTTAGAATCTCAAATGAGTGTCTCACTACACTTCTCAGCAGTCAATTCCTATGCTTTTCCAAGTAAAGCTTACAGAAAAGGTTTACCCAACTTGACTCGTAAGGATGTCTTTTGAAATTTGGGTGTAATATTGTAGTGTGCTTGGAAACGTAATTATATAGATAAAATGAATCATCTGCCTCTGTTGAAGTAAAGCGCCAAATTTGCTGACCTGTGCAAGTGATAAGGTTTCCAGAATCCTAAGCTGAAGTTGCATCCTAGTTGAAGGTATTGCATATCCGGCTCATAGAACATTTAGGCAGTAATATTTAATAGCAATAGAGAACGAACTTCAGCTCATGGTTCTCTTGGTTAACTCGACACTTTTTGTTTTTCGGGTTCACTTGAAATAAGATTTTTTTTTTTTTTTTTTTGGTTACATGGGAGGGCTTGAATAAACAAACTAGGAACTTCACTGCTTACCTTAAAAAAAATTAGGGAGATTTGTCAAAACACGTAAGCCCTTGTGCCGTAGCTTCCCGTCGCTCTGCGGTTTCTTCCCTTTGTTCGTAATCACCATTCACAAATTTCCTTCCTCTTTTTTTTGCATCCTGGGTTGCTCTAATGCCTTTTTTCTCAGTCCTTACGGTCACAGCCAGACTCAGCTCATAGTTAGTTACCATAGGGTTAGTAATAGCTTTACTAGGAAAGTCACCTGACTCTCTCTGATTCAATGTAGTTGTAATTTGCTCATCTGATGCTCTAAGTTCCCAATGGCCTTGTCTGTTATGCATATAAGATCGAGTAAATTGAGCCAATCAGCTAAAGATGCAATCAAATCTTCAAAAGGCTCGGCCGGGCACCCCATCACTTTGATTCAAAAAATGCAGCTCAGAGATATAGAACACACCCATGCATGTTCACATTCAACCAGAGCTCGACTAGTTCGATTATTGATTCGCTGAACAAGACTAGTTAGCTACCAACTTAACATAACCAAAGATTAATATCAAATCCTTTTAGTCGCCGAAATAAGAGCATCTTGATATCAAACAAGCTCAACTGTATCAATGTCCAGCCACTACTGCTGTGATCAACAATCACAGCCTGTGTAATGAAAGTATTGAAGCTAGGGATCTTGTGTTTCTTGTTCTCCAAGCTACACCAACGCTGGCGTAACTTCCATAGTCGACGTTTTTTTTGTTTCGTGGACTTAACTGAAAGATTGGACACGTGTCAACATCTTGGAGAGAAAAAGAATTGCTCTTGGTACCCTTATCTCTATACTCCACACCTGGAGGGCTTGGTCAGTTCAATCAGTCCGAGAAAACCCGAAACCGACTTGGTCGACTTTCCTGATCCGCATGCGCCATGCAGTAGCTGCTTGAGTAATCAAGACTACGAGCTCCTTCCATTTTCAGGTATCATCGGCTTTTTGATTGAAGTTCAGAACACAAATTTTATCAGTCGAGCAATTAAAGGATTAACCTTTAATATCTGGGTATTTGTGGAATAATCGATAAGTGCTACTCTGTCTAGTGTTCTCGATTATGATACAAGCTTGTTGATCATGAATAATATGCTCATCGGCCAAACAATGAACTCCACCATCTACAACCGCACAACTCCTCACCCATCTTCACAATTCCCGCAAATCAAAACATGCAAAACCTTGAAAGACTTGCAACAAGTCCACGCCCACTTCATCAAAACCCGCCAAATCCACGACCCTTTTGCAGTTGCCGAAATCCTCCGATTCTACGCCCTCTCAAATCACCGCAACATTGAGTGTGCTCGTGCCGTATTCAACCAAATTCAAACACCCAATTGCTTCTCCTGGAACACCATCGTCAGAGCTCTTGCGGAGAGCTCTGTTTCCGAGCACCCACTTGAGGCTCTGTTTTTGTTTTATCGAATGGTTTGCGATGGTTTGGTGGCACCGAATAAGTTCACATTTCCTTCTGTGTTGAAGGCCTGTTCTAGAATAGGGAATGCTCAGGTTGGCAAAAGTGTTCATGGGATGGTTGTGAAGTTTGGGTTGGATGATGATGAGTTTGTTGTGAGTAGTCTTGTGAGGATGTATGTAATGTGTGGGGTTATGGAGGATGCACATTCATTGTTTTCTAGGAGTGTAGCTGATTGTGGTGATTTGAATGAGAAGAAGCAAGAGGGTATTGTGGTTTTGTGGAATTTGATAGTTGATGGGCATGTGAGACTCGGGGACTTTAGAGCTGCACGGGATCTGTTCGACAAAATGCCTCAAAGAAGTGTTGTTTCGTGGAATGCGATGATATCTGCATATGCGCAAAATGGGTTCTTTAGGGAAGCCGTAGAAATGTTCCGTGATATGCAGATTGGGGATGTATGCCCAAATTATGTGACTTTGGTTAGCGTCTTGCCTGCGATAGCACGACTTGGTGTGCTTGAATTGGGGAAATGGGTGCATTTGTATGCCGAGAAGCATAAGATTGGGATTGATGATGTGCTTGGTTCTGCTTTGGTTGATATGTATTCCAAGTGTGGTAACATTGAGAAGGCGCTTCTAGTTTTTGAGCAACTGCCTAAAAAGAATGTGATCACTTGGAATGCCATAATCAGTGGGCTTGCTATGCATGGTAGAGGGAAAGATGCACTCGACTATTTTTCAAAGATGGAAAGAGCTGGTGTGGTACCTAGTGATGTAACATATATTGGTCTCTTGAGTGCTTGTAGCCATGGAGGTATGGTGGAGCAGGGGAGATCACTCTTCAACCAGATGATTAATGTAGTTGGCTTAGAACCTAGAATCGAGCATTATGGGTGTATGGTTGATTTATTAGGCCGTGCTGGACTGTTAGAAGAAGCTGAAGAGCTTATACTAAATATGCCAATTCAGCCGGATGATGTTATATGGAAGGCATTGCTTGGTGCTTGCAAGGTACAAGGGAATATTGAGATGGGAGAACGTGTCGCAAAGATTTTGATGGACTTGGCTCCCCATGATAGTGGATCATACGTTGCTCTGTCAAACATGTATGCATCTTTGGGAAATTGGGAGGCGGTTTCAAATGTGAGATTGTTAATGAAGGATATGGACATTAGGAAAGACCCCGGTGGTAGTTGGATTGAGCTTGATGGAGTGTTTCATGAATTTCTGGTTGAAGATCAATCACATTCTAGAGCAGAAGAAATCCATTCAATGCTGGAAGAAATTTCCAACAAGTTTAGGTTAGAAGGATATAAGCCTATCACCACACAAGTATTGCTCAACGTGGCTGAAGAAGAAAAACAAAGTGCTTTACATTATCACAGTGAGAAAATTGCAGTTGCCTTTGGCTTAATCAGTACAGCCCCTCAATCGCCCCTTCGAATTGTTAAGAACCTACGCATATGCGAGGATTGTCACTCCTCTATAAAGTTAATCTCAAAAATTTACAAACGAAAGATCATTGTTCGGGACCGTAAGCGCTTCCACCACTTTGAGCATGGGTTGTGCTCTTGCATGGACTACTGGTAATGTAGTGAAAGTATGAATGTAATTTCCAAATTATGTGCATTTCTCAAAGCACGTTTTAGAATCAATGGAACTGTATTAAGATTCTAGTCCTAAGCTAACCATGTTGTGTTATTTCTCAAATTGTACATTGTTGTAATGCATGTACTGTTGTTTTAGGATTATGTGCAAATGTATGATTCTCAAGTCTATGATGACATGAAAGTTTTACTTAAAACGAGGCATGCGTACTCATTTTCGTAGAGAATTTCCTGGGTAACCTTTTAGCTAGCCACTTTTTATTCACAATCCCAATTGCATGCAACCAGTGACCGAATGGGATTTTAACTAGACAGAAACTTATTTGCTTTAAACAAGAATGATTGAGCAATTCAAATTGGGGAAACAAGAAAGAGAGAATTTCAGGTGATGATTATGGATTGAATTTATGTATAGTCCAATGAACTATATCTTCTGGCTGCATTTTTAAATTTAAATTGGAGCAAGTGTTTGTTCATATGCTCATTGAATCATTAGGTGCAAAGAGAAAGAGGCAATCAGTATGTTTCCACCATGCTGAACAAGTGGTCTAGTGTGACTAGGAAAACTAACAAAATCCCCTTTGGTACTTAAAAATCTTCATTAGTTGTTTTCCACGTAAATTTCTTCAAACATCAAAGCTTTGGACAGAGGTAATCAAGAGAATTGTCTTCTTCAAGTGATGAGATAAAGAACAAAGCAAAATCCCACTAATCAAACTTTAAGGGATGGATGATGAAAGTAATGCAAAGGATAATAATGATTAGTTTGACTTGGCGTGTGTTTGAACAGAAATGGCATAACAATGTTGAAAACTATAAATTAGTTTTCAATATATTCTCTTTGCATCACAATAGTTTTTGAATTCGTTAATGTTCATTTTACAAGTTCGTCCGTCTATATTGTATTAATATAGTGATACATTAAGTAAATTAATTGATAAAGAGATAGACTTGCTCGATATAGAGTTAAATTAACTCGAGATTAAAATTTATCTGCTAATGCATGTAGTCAATCTACCTATACATCGAACTAATATAAGTGTATCGATATATTATGTAACCTAGAACTTTATGCATCTCATACACATTATCGACTACTTTATTCATAACTTAAATTCTAGATGTAGAAAATATCTAACATCGTAATATTATGATTTATTTGTATGATGCTTCCATTTCAAATCTTTCACTCGCTAACTATATGCAAGTGCATGTTATCTGTCATATTCTCTAAAGAAACGGATTTTTAGGACATAATGAGTATCTTACAAAAGAAATCAAGCATGTCTTTTGAAAATGAAGAAAGAATGTGATTCTCTTTGTTCATGAACCTCTTCCAAATCATAAGCGTATATTCACAATGTGACCCACAGGGTAAATTGGTGGAACGCACAGCATGTGAACAACACCGTTAACACACCCTCGGACCCTCCTTTGTGCCTCACTCTTCTACTCCTGCTCTCTGCAGTCTGTACTGCGTCCCTTTTCCTTTGTAATCTGACCGCAAGCTGTCACCCACGACATGTCGGACCCCATCCGATTCCCCTGTATCGAACCCCACACTCCCTCACCATCTCCACCCTCCAATCTACCCCTCCCCCACTCCGACGTCCACGTGTACGCCCCAAGATCAACGACCACCATATCCCCACTGCACCCCACCCCCTTGAAAAGACACAACACTCGGTGACTTCCTGCATTGGCAAACCCCCTACGGGGCTAGAAGCTCGAAATACCAACCATTTCCAAGATGGGCGTGCACCTTTCAATATAAAAAGCCAGCCCCCAATAATTCTTTATTGCTTTTGTTAAACGTTTCGCTCCGATCAAACGGTGGAGAGCTAACATCGTACAAATTCCAGGATCAGAAGCCATAGAGGAGTTAGACCAGTAACTCCTAGTCAACACTACTCCCTGTCAGCTTTTTGCCAAAAAAGGAGAGCTTCTTTCTTTGAAACTGCCCCCCACTACATTACCACCTTTCCCCTTTCTCTCCTTTCTCTCTCTCTCTGCTTCATTCATGGAGATTTTGAAACCCTTGTTTTGCTTTCTGCTCTACTTCATTCTAAGCTTCAATGTCTTACCCACTTGGTCTTCTTCTTCTTCTTCTGATGTTGAGCTTCTGTTGGGAAACATCAAGGCTTCACTGCAAGGTAACACTCAGAACTTACTGTTAACTTCATGGAACACTTCTCTGCCTCTGTGCCAATGGAGAGGCCTGAAATGGGTTTTCTCCAACGGCTCTCCTTTGCTTTGCAATGACATGTCCTCACCCCGTTGGAGCAATCTTTCTCTCTCCAGAGACCCAAGTCTTCACCTTTACTCTCTTCAGCTCCCCTCTGCTAATCTCTCTGGTTCGCTACCCAGAGAGATAGGGGAGTTTTCTATGCTCAGAAGCTTGTACCTTAGTGTCAATTCACTGAGTGGGACCATCCCACTTGAGCTTGGCTACAGCTCTTCACTTTCTGAAGTTGATTTGGGCAACAATTTGTTCACTGGGGCTTTAGCTCCATCTGTGTGGAACTTGTGTGAGAATCTTGTCTCGCTTAGGCTTCATGGTAATTCGCTATCTGGGCCTGTTCCTGAACCTGCATTGCCCAATTCTACCTGCAAAAATTTGCAGCTACTGGATTTGGGTGACAACAAGTTTTCAGGGAACTTCCCTGAGTTTGTGACCCAGTTTGGTGGGCTTAAGGAGCTTGATCTTGGGAAAAACATGATTTCGGGTCCGGTTCCGGTGAGTTTAGCTCAGCTGGAACTTGACAAGTTGAACCTTTCACACAATAATTTTAGTGGGGTGTTGCCAGCTTTTGGTGGATCAAAGTTTGGTGTGGAGTCTTTTGAGGGGAACAACCCTGGACTTTGTGGGGCGCCCTTGAGAAGTTGTAGTGGAAGCTCTGGGTTGAGCCCTGGGGCAATTGCTGGCATTGTCATTGGTTTGATGGCTGGGACTGTGGTTTTGGCTTCACTGTGTATTGGGTATGTGCAACACAAGAAGAAAAACAGCAGCGCAGAGAGTGACTACGAGTTGGAGGAAGGAGAAGATGAAGAAAATGGGGGTCTTGGTGATGGCGGTGGTGATCAGGGAAGGCTTATATTGTTCCAGGGTGGTGAGCATTTGACATTAGACGATGTGTTGAATGCAACAGGACAAGTATTGGAGAAGACCAGCTATGGGACTGTTTACAAGGCAAAGCTTGCTGATGGGGGCACCATTACTTTAAGGTTGCTGAGGGAAGGTAGTTGCAAAGATGGGAGCTCTTGTGTGCCTGTAATAAAGCAATTGGGCCACATTCGCCATGAGAATTTGATTCCATTGAGAGCTTTCTATCAGGGGAAGCGAGGGGAGAAGCTTCTGATATATGACCATCTTCCTCTCAAAAGCCTTCATGATCTTTTACATGGTATGGATATCTTTCGCTATTCTTTATCCTTGGTTATATGCCTGTATAGAATAGTTTGTGGTCTTTCCATATTAAGAATTAGCTTTATGACCAAATACTTCCAATTTTATGTTAGCTTTATACTTCCGATTATGATTGTTTGGCCCCTCGTGATTGTTGGAAAATTTAAAGACATCAACTATATTGTAATTATCTATTCACCCAGATAGAAATTAGTTTCGAGCAATAGATAAGGGTGACTGGAAAACACCATAGTAAAACCAGAGTGGAAACCTGATTACAGGTTCCTCTCACCAAACTTCCCTTGCCTAGGTAGGATTTGAAGATTTACGGAAGGATCCACTTTTCCACAATCTACCATAAGATGGAATGTGAAAGATTGGAAACTTGATTACAGGTTCCTCCCCACCATACTTTCCTCTGGGGAGTTGTCAGTTTCCGTCCGTAGTTCATAAATGTCATCCTCAATAGTTTTGCAACAACAGGTCAGTTATAGCCCACTGATCATAAGAAACTAATATTTAGAGTTTCATTTTTCTCTGAATTAATAATCAGCATTGCTTCCACAACCAATGAACTAAAACAATAAGCTTCTTAAAGAAAAGGCAAATAATTCCTGAATTGGTACACTAATTATATGCTGTTTGGTTTCATATGGACACTTGATGCAGATTCATTGAAATATCTCTTTGTCTGTTTTGGTTGAAATGCAGAATCTAGAGTAGGGAAACCTGTGCTGAACTGGGCTCGGCGACACAAAATTGCCTTGGGTATAGCTAAGGGACTAGCATACCTCCATGCTGGTCTTGAAACACCTGTTACTCATGGGACTGTAAGATCTAAGAATGTGCTTGTGGATGAGTTTTTTGTATCTAGGCTCACTGAGTTCGGGCTTGACAAGGTGATGATCCCCTCTGTAGCTGATGAAATGGTGGCTGTTGCAAAGGCTGATGGTTACAAGGCACCGGAGCTTCAAAAGATGAAGAAATGCAATTCTCGGACAGATGTTTATGCATTTGGGATTTTGCTATTGGAAATTCTGATAGGCAAGAAGCCTGGTAAAAGCGGGAGGAGTGGCGAATTTGTGGATTTGCCTTCACTGGTCAAAGTGGCAGTTCTGGAGGAGACAACATTGGAGGTTTTCGATGTGGAGGTATTGAAGGGGATAAGGAATCCCATGGAAGAAGGTTTGGTTCAGGCATTGAAACTTGCAATGGGTTGCTGTGCTCCAGTTGCTTCAGTTAGACCCTCCATGGATGAAGTTGTGAAGCAGTTGGAGGAGAACAGACCAAGGAATAGGTCTGCTTTGTACAGCCCAGCAGAAGAAAGGAGTGAGATTGGTACCCCATTTTAAGTTTCCTTTTCTCAAATGTTAAAATTATCTCAGTCAAGCATTATAGTTGTCTAGCTTATAATGGATTGGTGATGGAGTTTCATATTTGAGGTTCTATTTCCAGGATGAAGATCAATCCATGGTTTCAATGTACTTTATGACTATGCTTCTCTTAGCTTCCTCTTTAAGCAGTGTTGGAATGAATGAAATATCAAAATATGTTCATGTTTATTCTGCAATTTCAATCCGTAGATGCATAACCTCTATGTTTCACTACAAAACAATCTCTAAAGGCCTCACACATGCAATCTTCTATGCGTTAACCAAGAATATCTAAATTAATCTTGTTTTGGGTTGATCAATGTTTTAAATACCCTAAAAATTAACTGTTGTTTTATTAGCTTAATAATGGGTTTTTATATTTTTCTTTCTTCCCTAACCACATGGCAAAAAGTGACAGCTCCATTAAAGGTTATAACAAGCAATCTGGAACAAACTAATTGGAAGAAATGTGCATGCCTATGTTCTTTAGGTAAATGCATCACATGCTAACAATGTGGCTTTGTCCTCTCAATGCAACACATACATAATTGCCTAAACTGCAATTATGTAAACTACGGCAAGTAGAGGAGTACAAACAATCCTTTCTTGAGGTTTCACGAGGGCCAGAGTAATGTGCTAGAAAAAAATGTACACTTTTTTCAAATATTTGATTGGGGCAAATAGGGGAAGAGATGTAAACATAATGCTGCAAACTCACCAATAATAGTAGGCGCTCTAACAATTAAGCAAGAAAGAAATGAGTAATATTTTCTTTCTTGCTTTTTTCTTCTTGTTTCTATTTTTTTTTTTTTTTTGGTTTTCTATTCTTTTTTCTTTCATGGGGATTGAGAATTAACATTGACGACCAAACCGGCAATTAAGAACACCAGCACCAGCAGTAATGGTGCCAATCATGGAAGATGACTTTGCCCCTAAGCTTGAAGCTCTGGCATAACTGGCTGCAGCACCAGCTCCGGATTGGACGAAAAACGCTCCATTAAGGAGTAGGTCTCCTTCTGATCGCCAGTTCCAGTGCCTCCATCTGCCTGAGGTCTCAACTCTATGTGTCACCTGCCATACATCAATTCAATTGCAATTGTCAAAATCTACCCTTATAATAGTTGAAATTAGTTAAACAGTCTAACTACATATCATATATCAAACGATGGAAAATGAAGCATTGTATTTACCTCTTTAGCAAAACGGTTGGTAGGGGCGAGATATCTGTTGCCCTGGCTGTTAATGGTGGGATCAGCACTTCCACCAATGGCATACATTTCCCAGTGAGTGTAATCATTGTTCACCACATGGAAATACCCATGCCTACATCTGCAAAATTCAATTATTTGGGTTAGCACATTTGGTTATATGTGTAATGTAAACATTGCATGTAAGTTAATGAATTACAGTGATTACTTCAGAAATTTTACCTTGGCATTCTTTGGATGAGTCCCTCACCGAAATGATTGTAGGCAATGGTCACTTGCATTTGCTTGTCCCTTGTATAGGAGTCACTGTGGCCCAACAACATAACCTGTTCCAGTTAACCAATATCAAACTTTAGATTCACTTGGCAACTAATTATCTTCAAGCACAAGAATTTGGTGAATGGGATTGTGTAGATTCACACCTCATTATGGTGAGTGAAGTAGTTGTTAGAAATGGTAATGGCAGTAGAACCCATGATAGCATCAATGAGGCCATCGGCGCAATTCGAGAGCGAGTTGTGGTCGACCCAAATGTGGCTGGATCCGAAAATGGATATACCATCCCCATCAGCCATGGTCCTCCACCCATAATGACTCGGTGAGCTCCGGACCATGGCATTGCCGGTAGGCTTGCAGTCATGGATATGTAGACCATGGATGATCACATTAGTAACGTATTGAATAGTAATGCAACCTCCATAAGCAATGTGAACATTGACTCCACGAGCGTCAATGGTCTTGAAGCTGTTCATTATAAGCTCCTGCTTCAATGTGATCACCATGTCACGCTTGAACACAATCCACAAGGGCCTGTCCTGGATGACAGCGTGACGGAGGGTACCCGGCCGGGGGTTCACCGGATCATCATGACCGGGGTCATTTACGACGTAATACCTTCCATCACGGCCACCGACGGCGTTGCGCCCGAACCCAATGCCGCAATTAGCTAGCCTCTTGCGGTGGCGCTGCCATTGTGGGTCACATCTCCAGCAGTCATCAATGGGATTCCCTGTTGCACATGAGAAAAATCCCAAGTTTCTTCTCGCAGTACTGTTACGAATGGTCCTGAAAGTAGTAGGATAAAACCATTATTAGTATGTTATATTGAAATTACAATTTTAAAGTCCGTAAACCAAAATACTCAACGAAATGCCTCAAGAAGTAAAGATAAAACTAACTTAAAAAGCAAAGTAAACTAACCTGCAAATTTGTTCATACTCAAAGTATGTGAAGTAAAACAACAAAGTTAAAGTGTTCCATAAAATGTCTCAAATAAATTAAAATAAGAATATGCAAACATGTTCTTGTTCGTGAGCTAACAACTTATAATGTGAGAACTGTTAAGCATGTGCAGCAAATGTATCTTGTCCCATGTAGGGTCATGGCCATGTGAATAAATTTACAGGGATGATACGGATGGCTACGGTCCATACGGAATATGTGGATTTTTTAATTTTCATGAAGCAGATCATAAATATGCCGGTGAGGACGAACATATTGCTGTAGTCTGGTCTTGTGTCAAAGTGTCGGTGGGAGGTTTAATTCTTTGAAAATGGGATGATTTATTGGGTTCATGTTGGACAACGTAGTTCATGTCAGATTGGGGCAGCTGATATATATACCAGCTAAACATTCAAGAAAATTCTGGCATGAGAGACTTCTGGTACGAAAAATGGAACCAGATCTGTGATCTGTGTGATTGGTTTTGGAGCTTATGAGCCTTGACAGGCTAGCAATGGGGAGCAGAATTAACTTCTCTACCCTACTAACCCATGCAGCTTGTGATCATCTAAGTGAATGGAACAGATATTCCGGTGTAAAACTCTCTCTCTGTTTTTCTCTAGACCAGACAAATTATCAAGACTCGATGAGATCATGTGAATAGTGATCGCTACTACATTGGCGTCCGGGGCTCCGATTTTAGCTTCATACACTCTAAACGTGATGGTTTATAATTTCTTTGAACGTACATAATGCAAAACCGAAACTAAAATTGGAGTACAGAAATCGCCATGAATAACATTAGGTAAAGAGGGCAAATATGCACCAACATTGGTAACGGGATGGAAAAGCCGATGTAGGATTGGATAAGGAAAGGAAAAAAAGACAAAAGGGAAAATAATGCAAAACTAAAGCGGGAGGGGCGGATCTGGGGACACAGGCATGTGAGGAAAGAAGAGATTGGTGCAGGCAAGAACATGGTGTTTTGATTCCTCAGAATCCAAAAGCCAGGCTCACCAAAAAAGTTAAAACACTAAACCCCATTGAAAACTATTATAATTATATCATTAAAGACGCATAAAAAAAGGGTCTTGTAGAATATATAGATGACAGAGAGAATTGAATTCTACCAGAAGAGCACAGAAGCTTTTATAATAAATAGGGTTTAAAGAAAAATTACCAGAATTCCAATTTCACCAGAAAACGATATGCTTTTGACCATGACCAGGTTAAAATCACAAAGATAAAAAGTGATCCTTACTCCGTACCGAATCTAGGCATCTAAGCCAATAAGATAACTTGCATCAAAAAATAGTTGACCATTTTGACTGCAATTTTCGCCGTAAAAGAAAGAAAAAACAATTTTGACTGTCATGTGAGTGTGCCCCACGAGACCAGAAAATAATGTTTAAGGGAGACTTACGTATCAACCAAGGACGCGATCTCCTCCGGATTATCTACTGCGTGCTCATTCCAGTCATCGTTGGACCTGCAGAGAGAGGGTAACGTTCACCAGAGTTAAGCAAACGGTGTCGTTTTGTGCATGCAAAACAGTGCACTAACACGAGATTAGAAATATTAAAAACCCACTAATGCAACGTGAACGACCTAATTAAAGTAAGCACAAAGGGGCAGAGCCAGGCCCGGTAAGCGTGGAGAGAGAGGGAGTTGATTTAGGGGAAAAGTGAGATGATCATGAATTCATGATGATTAATATGAAACTGAACATATATAACACTGTAGTTTAATCCGGTAAAGTAATTCAGGGTAATTACTGTTGGAATACAGTAAAAAGCAACTAGGTTAAGTGACACCAGGTGAACGGAGAAATGAAACAGGGGGACTATGACAACTATATGACAGATTGACAGGTGTATAAAGTTTCCAGATCCAGATTATAATGACTTTGAATTTGTATGCTAGTGATTTGGACGGTGGGATCGCACAGTAAAATTGAGTTGAAGATCTGAAAATTGAACACGAAAGAGTACGGTGCTGAAACTGACCTTTCTGTAATTGACGAGTTGATGGAGCTCTTTGGCTCCTCCAGTCCCACGGACCTGTCAGAACAAAAACACCTACTGAATCAGTATATCATAGTTCAATAACTCTGCATTGCAATCTCCAAACTATGAAATGTAGCTAAGATCAAAGGTAAATCAACACGCGCATTGCATTTCAAGGACTCAAAATAAATTAAAGATATAATTGCGAGGGTAAAAAGTATGCATACCTTGACTGTACAGGCTTGTCATTCTCTACTGAAGCCGCTACGCTTACGAGCAAGGCCAAAAGAAGCAGCAGTGGAGTCATATAGAACCGCATTGTGGCTCTCGAGCTAGCTAATCTCATGCTCTCTGTATATATCTCACAGCTATATATCTGGTTCTCTCTAGCTAGCTCTGAAAATTGAAGGAGGAGGAGGAGAAGAAGGAAACAAGTGGAGTCAAAGAAAAGTTGTCATGGTATGGTGTTTATATAGTGAACGAGAGAGGGATCAGTCTGCCTAACTCGTTTCAACCATGGTTGAGTTAACCTTGACGAGAATCGAATCGCTTAACAACTTTTTACCACCGGTACGTACTTTAACCGCCACCAACTGACTCCAATAGTCCTATACCTCTCTCTCTCTTCCTCTTTAAGTCCGCCACGTGCCAAGGTTTTGTGTCGGTTAGTCACGTGCCGCACCTTCTCTCTCTCTTCTCACACCGCCTCCGCCAACCTCGAATTTACACGTCGGATCATTTATTATTTTACGGAAGCTAATTTTGGGAATGTTTACTTACTCGCTGCGAGTGTAATTGCACGTATTCGCTGTGTCTCGCACCGCCACGTAGCCACGTGGGCGACGTTGAAAACTAACTGAAATTTCGGCAAGTGTATGAACTGTCGCGGTTTAAAAAAAGGGAGTTAGGCGAATTCCAGTCAGTACGGCACTTGCGGTTGATTGAAGTTCTTGCGATCAGCTATGTCACCGGTTCTTCCGGCGAGCTTCCGTACTCAAGTCCAATCAATCAATGTTTTCTCTCAGAATTCCATTATTTTATTCTCAATTATTTTTCTTTCTACTTCTCTTGTAAAAATAATTTTGATAATAACATCGAGAGAGGGGCATTAGAATTGCTTTTAGGGTATAATGGAATTAGCATTATTGTTACTTGTTAGGTCTCGACTCTCGATTGGTATGTGGCGTGAAAAGTTTGAGAAAGTCATTTAATAATATTTTCTTGTATAAGAGAAATAAATATTCTCATTACAGTAATTGATAATGTTAAAAAAGTAATCAATACACTGAAGAAATTGGTTGAAAGACAACGATAATAGAAGTCTGATTTTATTTAGTTTGATTGACTATTATGATGATGGCCATAGTTTACAATCGAACAATTGGGTACTTTACCAACTTCATTTTCATATATTAATCTTCATCAATTCACCTTTAAAACAACTCTTCATCATTATCATTAGGAAAGAGGATTTGATTTTAATCAGTCTATTTGATGCAACAATTGGTGGAATCCAGTGAACATAATTATTTTAATTATATCTTTTAAGGGTGGTTCTATTTGGACATCTAAATTTGATATTTAGAGCTCCAACTTTTTTCAATTATTAATAGACTTTGTTAAGTCATATGAAAAGATACATAAAGACAAACTGAGAAAAAAGGAAAAAAAAAATATAACTCTTCTTACTCTCCTAAATATAACATTTAATTAAATTGTATTTTTTTTTTTTGGAATTTCCTTATATTACCATATAATTTTATAATTTACCTAAAACAATTAAGTAAAAATAATAATTTCTATACATGACCCATCATTTAATACAAAAGTAAATTCAAAACGATCTTATTTGGAAGTTCCTTAAACTAATATTATGATATAGTTATTACTCGATCTTCCAACCCAAAACCCTTGAAATCTTTCATTTAGCAAATTGAAAGGGATTACAGCAACATATCAAGATCAATAAACAACTCTCTGATTAATTTTGTTAGAAGAGAGACCTAGAGTAAAAGATTATTATATCTCATGTTCAAGGATGTTTTGGTAAAAATAAGGATGTCTACTTAGCTTATCAAGTATTCTTAAAAGTAAATTAGAGGTGTACTAAGTATAGGAGGTCCAAATATCAAATTTGAAAGTCCAACCAGAACCATTCATTTTTTAATTAAAATCAAAAACCAAAAATCTTATACACGGCTGTCACCTTAATTATAACAATTTCAAAGTCACTATAATTTCAAAGCAAATGAAGTAGTCAGTAGAGCACTCTTTGCTAACCCATGCTTATTAGAATACATAGATTTTGTAAAAACCTTTGTTATTATTATGAGACATTCTCCTGATGCTTACTGTAATATAAGTTTCAGTAGGGGCGGACCTATGTTGGGGTCCCTGAGGGGGGAGGGGGTCCCAACACCGGCAATTTTTTTTTAAATATCTTCCTTATTTATATATTTGATTCCTAGATTATTAATATATATCATACTTATCTAACTGAAATTAATATATTAACCAATCGCAACCTAGAATAATTAATAATTGGTATGACTTTAGATTAAACTTGTGTTTTCTTTTGGAAACTATTAAACCCTTATGAAATATTTAAGCTTCTTTCTTACTAAAATTTGTCTTCAAACATAAATTATGGTATAAAAATACCTTTCATGACTTTCGATCCCTCCCTCACCCACCACCCCCCCCCCCCCCCGCGCGCGCGCGCGCGCTTAGAATTCTGCAATTTCATTAATTGAGGTTTGTTTTGGGCCATTTTTGAAAAACGCAGACACTTTCGTTTGTAATTAGTTCTTTTCTTTCAAAAAAAAAAAAACGTAGAAGCTTGTGGTGATCTGAAAACTAAATTCTATGCGCCATTTCATTTTATTTTTCCTCGACATCCAATGTCCCACACCCCTCCCGCTTAAAATTCTGCAATTTCATTAATTGAGGCTTGTTTTGGGCCATTTTTGAAAAACCCAGACACTTTTGTTTGTAATTAGTTCTTTTTTTTCAAAAAAAAAAAAAAAAAAAGTAGAAGCGTCTGAAAACTAAATTCTATGCGCCATTTCATTTTATTTTTCCTCGACATCCAATGCAGAACGCATAAAAGCCCATAACATCGAGGTGTCTATCTTGTCGTTCCATTAATCCCAGACCATATTCATTCATGATTCAACCTTATTCCTGCATGTACTACCTGTTTTTAACTTAATTTGGTACCCTTCCCTTTATTACAAGATTTGGATGGGATTTGCCGATTTGGCTGCATCCAGGGCGGTATGACTGGTGTGTGTGTGTGTGTCTGTGGATGTACAGATCATCTTTCTAGCCATAAAAATTTAAAGTTCATGTTTTGATTTCAACATTTTTACTAGGTGGGGTTTTTATGGTTTTTATATCTTCTAATTGTTGTTTATTAATCAGAAATAAGTAAAGGTTATGGATCTTTTTGTCGCGTCCTGAGTGAGTGGGTTATATTAATGTTTCAGCCAAAAGGAAAACAAATTGTGTTATTTGTTAGTGTCGAAAATAGGAGCTTACATGCGTGGTCAACTACTAATAAGAACTATGTATCTTGTTTTTTTTTTTTCCTCAACTGAATCAATTATGTCACTAGGTGTGAGGTTTAGACTGAGCTAAGAGAGGTGACAGATCCTTCACTGATGTTAAGATTTAGACAAATCACGGTATACATAGGACGTTACTCGAACGATCGATATAAATTTGTACAAGTGTTTCTGTGAAAGATGGAGAATATTTCAGCCTGTTACAAGTGCGGTAGTGGTTCCTGATTAAATAGATTTTAGGATTGTAGTGTGATAATGAAAGATATATGGTCAGTGCAAGCGCCTGACTTTGTCCATGTAAGTCAGGTTTGGTATAATAAACGTTGTCATGTCTTTCTTCTCAGTAAAATATTTAACCGATATAAAACTTGTGAGTGAGTTATTGTTTACAAAATGATCCATGATTATCCAAGTCGTGATATCCGGCAGTAACAAATAAGGGAGACCAACTGTAATGCTAATTAAGCAGGTATTCTTCTACGTACTAGAGGTAATTGTTCTACTGAAAGGTTCCCGATGAGTAGTTACTCCTCGATAAATCCAACTAATTAGTTGAATAGCTAAAAGTGAGATCAGATAGATGGGAGAAATTATTATGTACTCATTCATCACATTATCAGTAGTCCGGATTAATATGATTAATTCATATGACATATAATGACTTGCTGCTGATTTGCCGAGTTCTTTCTTTTGTTTTCTTTACCCCACATACTCATCTCCATCAAAATAATTACTCAGACAACTACTTGATCAATCGGGTTAGTTGCCTCTGTTCTTCCTTACTACTAGGTTTTTTGGGACTCGTCTCAGTGTTTCACCTTTGGCCTGGTGACTCCACCGAATTCCTCGCTCCTCGGGTCTTAATAGGAATTATCCCATCAAATCTTGGCGCCTGTCGTGTCTCTCACATCCTGTCGTGTCTCTGACACTTACTACGACAAGAGAATAATCATCATTAACTAACAAATCTCCTCGTAATCTTTCCACCTTCAAGTCCAGTTAAATGTTAAAACAACCAGCTTGTCCATTTTTCCTGAATAAATATGGTCCGGTTACTTCTTTTCTTGCCACAGGACTCGAATCCATTTTTCCACCATATCCATGATTAAAGTATTGATTTGTAATGATTCCTAGTTTGCTGAATACATGCGTATATCATGATAGATAGTCTAATCCATTTTTAGGGTTCATTCTTGATTGCTGATATGATCGACATCAGGTTGGTGATTGAAAGAGATTCGTCTAGTTAATTAACAAGCATCAAATCAAAATTAAGAGTATGTACCTAATTTAATTAATTCAACCGCCTTCGTTGTCAGTCTATCCTTTTATAAACAATATTGATCTCAGATATATATATATATATATATATATATATATATATATGAGCTAAGCATTTATGTAGTCCATGTTTTCGGGAACATTTCAGCCTAACACACACACACACACACAATTTATCTATGTCTGATTTTTCATCCTTCTCGATCCATTCATGTAGACATATAGTGCATGCATGTACAATTGTACATACACGTATATATAAGATATATATATATATATATATAGAACTTTTCTCAGGTAAAGATATCCTTACCTAAACTTATGGAACGGATTTGGTGTTTTTGATTACTTTTCGATCACATATTCACATCTTAACCGTTTAGTTTTTAGGTCCTAATGTATAGATCAGTTATGCAAAATTTCAGCCAAATTGATGATCGTTAAGACATCCAAAGCTGCAATTTACAACAATATACACGAACGGTTTTGGTTCGACAGATTCGGTTCGTTCGTGTAACTTGCAGTTTTAGATGCGTTAACGATCATCAATTTGGCTGAAATTTTACAGAGATGATCTATACATTAGGACCTAAAAGTTGAATTGTTAAGATGTGAATATGTGATCAAAAAGTGGCCAAAAACATCAAATCCGTACCTAAGTTTAGCTAAGGACGTCCTTAGCCAAAAAGGACTGTATATATATATATATATTATATTTTAACATGTAATTTACGTTCACATAATATGAGAATAATCTTCAGTTCTAGCTAGCTGGTATTTGCTAGCCATTAAAATGCACACCCAAATATATATATATATATATATATATATATATATATATATAAAATCTTACTCAGGTGCGGATATCCGCACCTAAACAAAAACGTACTGATTTTGTGTTTTTCCCCACTTTTTGATCACACATTCACATCTTAGCCGTTCAGTTCTTAGGTCCTAATGTATAGATCACCTCTGCAAAATTTCAGCCAATTTGGTGATCGTTAAGGCATCCGAAACTACAATTTACACGAACGAACCGAATCTGTCGAACCGGAACCGTTCGTATATATTGTTGTAATTTGCAGTTTTGAATGCCTTAATGATCACCAAATTGGCTGAAATTTTTCAGAGGTGATCTATACATTAGGACCTAAAAACTGAACGGTTAAGATGTGAAAATGTGATCGGAAAGTGGGTCAAAACTGGAAATCCGTACGGATCGAAAAACTGCGGATGTCCGCAGTGGAGAGCCGCTATATATATATATATATAGATATAGATACATACATACACACACATATACATAAAGCATTTCTGTAATCCATGTTTTCGGGAACGTTTCAGCCTAACACACACACACAATTTATCTATGTATGATTTTTCATCCTTCTCGATCCATTCATGTAGACATATAGTGCATGCATGTACAATTGTACATACAAGTATATATAAGATATATATATATATATATATATATATATTATATTTTAACATGTAATTTACGTTCACATAATATGAGAATAATCTTCAGTTCTAGCTAGCTGGTAGTAGCTAACCATTAAAATGCACACCCAAATAAATATATATATATATAGACACACATACATACATAACACATATACATACACATGGATATTTATCTATTAGTTTTGATAAAGTCAATGATAGTTTATGTGCCATTCTTAAAAAAAAAAATGATAATATACGTACATGATTCTTATTCATGCATATATACATGCATTTGCTTCTTATTGTTGAGGGTCGATAATATGATATAAGTCTATACTTATCAAAAAATGTGATACGACACTATATGAGTGGTGGCATGCATTATGGAACTTAATCAGTATCGAATTACTACTTTTCGTATCAATAATTTGGGTATCCCCTACATGATCATGCTGAAGATACAAGTCAAACACATTCTTCTCGTCACGTTGTAGGGTTGGAGGTTAGGGCATGTGAGAAGGAATCTGCCTATGTCATTCGTTCTGAAAACCCTAACTGTTTCCACATGGGGCAGCCCCATTAATTAATAAATACATACGTTGAGTTCATATATTTTAGCCATGAAGATAGAGAACCTAGGATATTAGCCATGCATTTACTTTATGGATAATAATCCCTATAGTGTTTTTATAATTAATTAGATAAAAGTATGGGATTATTCTTAATGATATTATGTGCCAAAAGCTATACTCGTTCCAGAGTTTGTTAGCTGGAGGAAGCAATATTCAGATCTTCCGGCTTTGTACGGCTAATATGAATGTAATTAACGTGAAATTAAGCTAATTAGTTGTTTAATACTTTTTAGACGTGAAGGCCATTACGTACTTTGCTCCATAATTTATGGGTCAGGAGTCGGCAGCATAAATTTTGCTACATGATTTTAGACTTTTTATATACATTACATACATATATATATATATATATATATATGATTTTTCTCAGGTAAGGATGTCCTTAGTTTTTCTTAGGTGTGGATTTGGTGTTTTCATCCACTTTCCGATCATATTTTCACATCTTAACCGTTCAGTTTTTAGAGCCTAATGTATAGATCCCCCCTGCAAAATTTCAGCCAATTTGGTAATCGTTAAGACATCCAAAACTGCAATTTACACGAACGGACCGAATCTGTCCAACCGGAACCGTTCGTATTTATAATGATAAATTACAGTTTTGGATACCTTAACGATCACCAAATTGGCTGAAAATTTTCAGAGGTGATCTATACATTAGGACCTAAAAACTGAACGGTTAAGATGTGAAAATGTGATCGGAAAGTGAGTTAAAACCGGAAATCCGTACCTAAGAAAAACTAAGGAGGTCCTTAGCCAAGAAGGACTGATATATATATATATATATATATATATATATATATAGTCATAGAGTTCCGTTACTTATTAAAAGTACAAAGACAACACGTTAATTAAACAACAATACGCTATTCAAGCCTTCTAGGTCAACATTCTATATTTTCTGATTGAGAGAATATGGATATGGGTACGTATAAGATTATCAAGAATACATAACATCAAATGCTACTTCTCAATGATGAAGATGCTAGTTCTCTTTTGTTCTGACAATTCAGAATTGCTATTTGATAAATGTCTAGCAATTCATTTTCCTTTTTTTATCTCGTTGATTTCTGGCTTAAAATTTAGAGTTTAGTTCAAAGGTTTAGACTCATGATCGAAAGGCTAATCCTAAAGAACTCATGATCTAAACACTAGCTGCACTATAAGATGCTCAACCCTAATTCTAAACATGTAGCAACGATGAAGTAACAATTCATCAAATATACAAAGATGCATTGCTACGTGATCATTCGATATATCATATATAAAATAATTATTCTTCTTCACTATACATATATTCTAAGATAAGGAGTCGTGTGACTCGTGAATTAAAGCATTATTAGTGAAAAACACTCATTTAACCCTAAACCCTAAACCCTAAACCCTAAACTGTGCTCCCTCTTCCTCATCCGGCCACCCCACGACCTCAAACCACATCCAAGAGCTTCGTCCCGACCTTGCGCAGCTGCCAGAGGCAGCCTTGCGCCGCGACATGGTAGGCAGCGGCGAGGCCCGAACTGATAAAGCTCGATTTCGTTCCAATCTCAATATCTCGAGCTATAGGTCACAATTTCACGTGATTCTTGTCTCATTGGACTCGCCTCAACTTCCTTAACAAGCACCAAGAAGGACCGGAACTGGGTCGATCGTTTTCACATTCGTCGGAGTTCGACTTGTTTAGATCGAAAAACAATCTTTCGATTCGGATATCTCTAGTTCTACACGATCGTTTCTTGTGATTCTTGGCCTGGTGAGTTCGTAAGGAAGTTCTGAACAAGTTTCCAGAAGAGATCGAGGCATGAGGTTGCAGTTTTTACGTCGGTTTCAAGCTCGCCGGTTTCTGAAAAAATTCCGGCCACTCGACTGGTTTTGGTACTTTTCGACCCATTTCGGTTATTTTCTGGTTTTGTGCTAGTTATGAAAGCTGCTCAAAATGATGAAACGAAGGGGAGAAGCTCGGCCCCGACACCATCGGTGGTGGTCGGCGGCGGTTCTGTCCCTAACTCCGGCGGTCCTTTCTGGCCACCTTCGGAGGTCTAAAATTTAGTTTTTATTCATTTTATGATTCTACGTTTTCATACGATCATTTTGGCATATTATACGCATTTTTCGGATATCGTATGATTTAGTTATGAATTTTGAGATTTCGATCTATTTCGGTCGTTAGATTTATGATCTGTGAAATTAGGACCGTCCGATGGATTTGTAATTTTGATATGATGATCATATGACTGTCCCAGTGGCTTTTTGTGGTCATGGGCGGAGATCCGACCGTTGGATCTTCGTATAAGTGCAAAACGGTGATTAGGGGAGCGATTCGTGAGAATCCGTTCGTCGGATTTTCTTATAAATTAGAATCCAGCCGTTAAATGGTAGTTTAGTTATGTTTTGGAATTATTGGCTAAATTCAAATCACATTTGATTAGGTGATTGACGGGTTGTACTCGGGTGAGCTGTTTCGGTGTGGGTTATATTTTATTTGAAGACACAGCGGGAGTCTCGAGGTAAGTAAAACTCACGTGGTTCATATTACGAACCGAGCGCTTTAAAATATTTATTTTTGTAATTGTGTGAAAAATATTTGTGGATTAAATATTTGTTTTTAAAAATCTCATGAACTTGATCACTACCGTCCATAGGTAAGTAAAATGAATTTTAATTATATAAATGAATTTCTCGATTTTCTTGTGTGAGCTATAGATGGTATTAGTGGTCATTCCTGAGTGGATGATTACGTATATATATATTTATGTAGAAAATATATATTGATTGGCGTGTTGTTGAGTGATGATACGATTGAATTGGATTGATGATTTGGATTATATTTCAATTGCTTAAATTTAATAATAATATTGTGTATCTTGGATGGGTTGATTTCATTGTGTGATAATACATTGTTGTGCTCATTTAAGGATTTAAGGTCAACGTAGTGACCGGTATGGGGGAATCGGACGCTCTAATCCTAGGTGGATGATGGGATACGATTGGTTGAGTATGTACAATTATCGGACGTTCTAAATATATATATGTATACATATTGATGAAATATGATAAAGATAAATAGGTCAGATGCCATAACCTAGGCCAGGTGACGGACTACGATTCAGTTAAAGCTCTAGTCTGTCAAATACAGTATTTTTATAAATACGATGTTGAGGTTTTGTGAAAAAAGATGTGAGTTTGGGTTGGCGTTGATTTGTTGATTGATTGAGATTGTTGGTTTCTTGTGGTTGTGGAAATTGTTGAGTATTGATTTGAGTAGAAATAAATATGATTTAACTAAACAACAGTTCTCTCTTTTTACTCATACGAGCTTTCATAAGCTTACCGGGTTTTGTGTTGTTGCAATCCTGGTACACTATTCAAATGGTGTAGCGGATATTCCTGCAGGTCAGGATAACCAGGGAGGTGACCGAGCTACTTAGGTGTTACAACAGTTATTTTTATTTCATTGAGTTGTGAGGTTTGTATGCTCATTTAGAGCTTTACAATTCATTTTGTATTTGAGTTGTAATAATTAACCGAGACTAAATTTGGTTTTGAATTTATTTTGTGTGGTGAGGTTGTTAAGAAAAGATATTTTCAGGATGACTATTTTAAGTTGTAGTAATTCATGTTTCGAATTTTGAATTTTTATTCTAAACTTCAGGGTGTGACAGTTTGGTATCAGAGCGTAAGGTACATATTTGGTGATATGTCAATACTTTCTGAGTGATGGCCCGTCTGCAGTGGATCCCCATCGTGTGCTCTTCGGTATTGACAATGTCATTTGGTATGTAAGAGTGTTAGGTTGGCTAGGAACGTTAGCTTGTCATAAGAACTTTATGCGTTGTCTTGTATGCTTAGTTACTTGGTTAATATGGACTTGCATTTGACTTATGCCATGTTTAAGTGTTATGCGTGTATTAATCAAGTTTATCCTGCTTATTAGGTAATGGAGATTGAGGGGAACAAAGCTAGAGGTCGAGGTAGAGGCAGACCTCGTGGTAGGGGTAGAGGCTGAGGTATGGGTAGGGCCCCTCCGGTCGATGATGCATATGAGGCGGAGGTAGAGGCACCTTATGAGGATCAGCCTATTCTCCTATGGCCATGGTTGATGATCCTGCTCGCTTGCTGATGCTAGGAAGGGAAATTACCCACTTGGGAGCAACCAAGATTGGAGGAGGCACTGATTGTATGGTGGCGGATCGATTGATAGAGGATTTGCAGACCTATTTTGATCTGGTTGATTGTAGTGATACCGACAAGAGGAAGCTAGCCGCGTTCATGCTGAAGGATAAGGCTAGGGTGTGGTGGAACATCACACAAAGGAGTATTAAGGTGTTTACTTTGACATAGGACGGCTTCTAGAGGCTGTTCAGAGAGAAGTACTTTCCACCAGCTGTGAAGGAGAGGTTGGAATGAGAATTCCTCACACTTGTACAGGGGAAGATGACCGTAATCGAGTATGATGCGGAGTTCTCCAGACTGTACAAGTATGTGAGGCAGATGGATGACGAAGACTTGGCCAAGAAGTTTCAGAGAGGGTTGAGTCCTTCGATTGAGCGTGATGTGGCAATCTTAGAGCTGAAGACCAAGTGAGAGATCTTGGCTAAGGCACAGATTATCGTAGAGAGAAGGAGTCTGCTGAGAGAGACTTCCAGGGCAAGGGAAAGACTATAACAGGAAGCAGTAGATCCCGAGACTTTAGGGGTGGTTTCTGGAAGAAACAAAGGACTCAGTTCCAGCATCAGGCTCCAGCTAGGGTAGCAGTAGCTCCTCCTGTTCAGGCTATGCCTATTAGGCAGATAGCACCAGCAGCTCCGGTGAAGTGCTTTAACTGTGGCGAGCCGGGCCACATCTCTCATGTGTGCACGAAACCACGGGGTATGATATGCTACAGCTGTGGACAGACAGGGCATCAGGCCAGGGAGTGTCCCTGAAATCAGGGTAGAGTGCAGGGTAACCAGTAGAGGCAGCTATCACCTGTACCTGCTAGAGTCTTTGCCATCGGTCAGGCAGGCACGGGAGTGGAAGGTACCTTATCTGTTTATCACTATCTTGCTAGAGTATTGTTTGATACAGGAGCCTCACACTCTTTCATATCTAGTTCGGTTGTGGATGTTTTGGGTTTGATTGCTATGCCTCTGACTAGATCATTATGTGTTACATCACCTCTCGGTGTGTCTCTTGAGCTTAGCATGTTCTGTGATGATTGCCCTATTAGGATTGGTGGCAGAGAGTTCTCTGCATCTTTGATTGTGATTCTGGATCACATGTATGATGTGATTTTGGGTATGGATTAGTTGAACCCGAACCATGCTGTTATTGATTGTTTTAGGATGATTGTGTCCTTCCATTTTCCGGGACAACCGGTGTTTCATTACCGTTGTCTGAAGTCTGACATCGCCATGAGGGAGGGGATTTTGGTTCATATTGAATCAGGGAGTAGTACTTCAAAGATTACAGGGATTCCTGTAGTTTCAGAGTATGCTGACGTGTTTCAGGAGATCCTTTGGTTACCTCTGAAAAGGGTAATGGACTTCTCCATTGATGTGATACCATGTACTTCACCTGTATCGAAAGCACCCTATCGAATGGCTCCAGCTGAACTTCAGGAGTTGAAGGTGCAGATTGAGGGCTTACTTGCACAAGGGTTCATTCAGGCTAGTGTATCTCCTTGGGGCTCACCAGTGTTGTTCGTGAAGAAGAAGGATAATTCACTTCGGTTATGTGTGGATTATCGACAACTGAACAAGGTGACCATCAAGAACAGGTACCCTTTACCTAGGATTGATGACTTGTTCGATCAGCTTAGGGAAGCTATTGTGTTCTCAAAGATTGATTTGAGATCTAGATATCACCAGTTAAGGGTGAAGGATGAAGATATTCCAAAGACGGCGTTTAGGACCAGGTATGGACATTTTGAGTTTCTTGTCATGCCTTTTGGTCTCAGGAATGCACCTGCAACATTTATGGACTTGATGAACCGCTCGTTCAGTCCCTACTTGGATCAGTTTGTGGTGGTGTTCGTTGACGACATCTTGATTTATTCAAGGTCGTCAGGTGAGCATGAGAAGCATCTGCGGATCGTGCTACAGATGTTGAGAGAGCAGAAATTATTTGACAAGTTCGAGAAGTGCGATTTCTGGCAGAGTGAAGTCAAATTCTATGGTCATGTGGTCTCGAAGGATGGAGTTTTTGTGGATCTTTCGAAGGTTGAAGTAGTGATGAGTTGGAGTCGCCCTACTACGGTTACAAAAATCCGTAGCTTCCTTGGATTGGCAGGGTATTACAGGCGTTTCATTGAAGGGTTTTCTGGTATTGCTTCAGCTTTGACCAAATTGACCAGGAAAGACACTCAGTTCGTGTGGTTGGATGAGTGTGAGAAGGCTTTCAATAAGCTGAAGATTAGATTGACTACAGTTCGGTGTTGACTATTCCTACTAATAGTGGTGGGTTAGTCATTTACAGTGATGCATCTCATCAGGGTTTGGGGTGTGTATTGATGCAGAATGGTGGTGTCGTTGCTTATGGTTCTAGACACTTGAAGGTACATGAGCGGAATTACCCCACTCATGATCTAGAGATAGCAGCAGTGGTGTTTGCCTTGAAGATTTGGAGACACTATCTTTATGGTGAGAAATTTGAACTCTTTTCTGATCATAAGAGTCTGAAGTATCTATTCTCCCAGAAAGAATTGAACATGAGGCAGAGAAGATAGATGGAGCTCATCAAGGACTATGATTTCACCTTGGAGTATCATCCTGGAAAGGCGAAGTAGTGGCAGATGCTTTGAGTAGGAAACCTCGGGTGATCATGGCAGCTATTATGGTGCGAGAGTGGCGCATGTTAGAGGCTGCATCAGAGTTTGACCTTATGCCCGCAGGAGCAGGACATGAAATCTTTCTCGGTAGTATCACCTTACAGCCCACCTTGATCTCCAGGATCATTCAGGGTCAAACATTTGATGAGTTTGCTCAGGCGAGGATTGCTGAGATGACCGCTGATCCGGATATGGAGGGTCCTTCTGAGTGGATGATTGGGGTAGATGGAGGGTTGATATTTCGAGGGAGATTGTATATACTGAGTGTTGATAACCTCAGAGAGGAGATCATGCGGGAAGTACATACGTCCAGGAGGTATGAAAATATATATGGATCTGCGAAGGCAGTTTTGGTGGTATGGAATGAAGAGGGATGTGGCAGAATATGTGTCGAAGTGTCTTACATGTCAACAGGTCAAGGCAGAACATCAGAGACCCGCAGGAATGTTGAATCCCTTGCCTATTCCTATTTGGAAATGGGAAGATATCTCCATGGACTTTGTGACTGGATTACCCAGGTCCAGGCAAAGTTATGACTCGATTTGGGTGATCGTTGACCGGTTGACTAAGTCAGCACACTTTCTTCCGGTGGCAAAAACGTACTTAGGGGATGCGTTGTGTAAGTTGTACTTGAACGAGATAGTGAGGCTTCATGGAGTGCCTGTGACGATTGTCTCTGATCGTGATGCTCGTTTCACTTCAGAATTCTGGCGTAGGTTCCATAAGGCATTTGGTACATCTCTTGCTATGAACACTGCATTTCACCCACAGACAGATGGGCAGACCGAGAGAGTGAATCAGGTGATGGAGAATATGCTTAGAGCTTGTGTTCTGGATATTAATGGAAGTTTGGCGGATCATCTGCCATTGGTAGAGTTTGCCTACAACAACAGCTATCACTCCAGTATCGGTATGACTCCATATGAGGCTCTTTATGGTAGGTCATGTAGGACTCCTATCTGTTGGGAGGAAGCAGGGGATAAATGGTTCATCGGTCCTGAGATTGTACATGAGACAGAGAAGGTCACTACTATTCAGGACAGAATCCGAATCGCTCAGAGTAGACAGAAGAGTTATGCTCACTTGAAGAGGAGGCCTTTGGAGTTTGAGACACGCGATCATGTGTTCTTGAAGGTCTCACCTATGAAAGGTGTGGTGAGATTTGACAAGAAGGGAAAACTCGCACCGAGGTATGTTGGACCCTTTGAGATTTTGGAAAGGGTTGGGAACTTGGCATATCGTCTTGCTTTACCTGTTAGCATGTCGGGTGTGCACCATGTCTTCCATGTGTCTATGCTCAGGAAGTATGTCCGAGACGAGTCTCACGTGATTGATCACGGTGCGATCGAAGTGAACACAGATGTGACATTTGTAGTTGAACTTGTTCATATCTTGGATAAGTCTACAAAGAAACTTCGTAGGAAAGAGGTTGATCTCGTGAAGGTGTTGTGGAGTCATTATGATGAGGGTGATGCGTCATGAGAGTTAGAATTTGACATGAGAGTGAGGTATCCACAACTCTTTGGAGAATTAGATGCTTGAATTTCGGGACAAAATTCCTTTAAGGGGGGTAGATTGTAATAACCGCAATTTTCTTTTTTAAATTCGTGTAATTGTGTTGAACGATTATTACATGATTTCACGAATGTTGTTCGATAATATTTTATTTTTTGAATTATTGAAGGTACGAAATGATTATTGTAACGAAAAGCTCGAAATGCTCGATTTGAGAAATCGACTTTTTATACGTGCAAAATTTGGGGAAACTTCCTTCACGAAAGTTGTAGAGCTCGTCGAGACGAGTCCGTACATATGTGGAACAGAAAGATCAGATTTTTTGTGAATTAGTTATCGCATTTAGAAAGAATTTCTGAAATGCGTATATAGGGAAAAAAAACCCTTTTTTTTTTTTGGAAACCCTTTTCTTCCTTCCGGCCTCCCTTTCTTTTTTTGGAAACCACTGTAGCTCTCTTTCTCTCCGCTCGGCCGAAGCCCAGAAAACAGAGCATGGAGAAACCGTGCTCCCTCTTCCTCATCCGACCACCCCACGACCTCAAACCACATCCAAGAGCTTCGTCCCGACCTTGCGCAGCTGCCAGAGGCAGCTTTGCGCCGCGATACGGCCTGCAGCGGCGGCGGTGAGGCCCGAACCGATAAAGCTCGATTTCGTTCCAATCTCAATATCTCGAGCTATAGGTCACCATTTCACGTGATTCTTGGCTCATTGGACTCGCTTCAACTTCCTTAACAAGCACTAAGAAGGACCGGAACTGGGTCGATCGTTTTCACGTTCGTCGGAGTTCGACTTGTTTAGATAGAAAAGCAACCGTTCGATCTGGATATCTCAAGTTATACACCATCGTTTCTTATGATTCTTGGCCTGGTGAGTTCGCAAGGAAGTTCTGAACAAGTTTCCAGAAGAGATCGAGGCGTGAGGTTGCAGTTTTTACGTCAGTTTCAAGCCACCCGACTGTTTTTGGTACTTTTCGACCCATTCCAGTTATTTTCTGGTTTTGTGCTAGTTATGAAAGTTGCTCAAAATAATGAAACGAAGGGGAGAAGCTCGGCCCCGACACCATTGGTGGTGGTCGGCGGCGGCTCTGTCCCTAACTCTGACGGCTCTTTCCGGCCACCTCCGAAGGTCTAAAATTTAGTTTCTATTCATTTTATGATTCTACATTTCCATACGATCATTTCGGCATATTATCCGTATTTTTCGGATATCGTATGATTTAGTTATGAATTTTGAGATTTCGATCGATTTCGGTCGTTAGATTTATGATCTGTGAAATTAGAACCGTCTGATGGATTTGTAATTTTGATATGATGATCATATTACTGTCCCAGTGGCTTTTTGTTGTCATGGGCGGAGATCCGACCGTTGGATCTTCGTATAAGTGCAAAACGGTGATTAGGGGAGCGATTCGTGAGAATCCGTCCGTCGGATTTTCTTATAAATTAGAAGCCGGCCGTTAAATGGTAGTTTAGTTATGTTTTGGAATTATTGACTAAATTCAAATCACATTTGATTAGGTGATTGACGGGTTGTACTTGGGTGCGCTGTTTCGGTGTAGGTTATATTTTATTTGAAGACGCAGCGGGAGTTTGGAGGTGAGTAAAACTCACGTGGTTCATATTACGAACCGAGCACTTTAAATTGTTTATTTTTGTAATTGTGTGAAAAATATTTGTGGATTAAATATTTATTTTTAAAAATCACATGGACTTGATCACTACGGTCCATAGGTAAGTAAAATGAATTTTAATTATATAAATGAATTTCTCGATTTTCTTGTGTGAGCTATAAATGGTATTAGTGATCATTCCTGAGTGGATGATTACGTGTATATATATATATATATATATATATATATATATATATATATATATATTTATTTACGTGGAAAATATATATTGATTGGCGTGTTGTTGAGTGATGATACGATTGAATTGGATTGATGATTTGGATTATATTTCAATTGCTTAAATTTAATAATAATATTGTGTATCTTGGATGGGTTGATTTCATTGTGTGATAATACATTTTGTGCTCATTTAAGGATTTAAGGTCAACGTAGTGATCGGTATGGGGACTTGGACGCTCTAATCATATATGGATGATGGGATACGATTGATTGAGTATGTACAATTATCGGACGTTTTAAATATGTATATAATTATACATATTGATGAAATACGATAAAGATAAATAGGTCGGATGTTATAACCTAGGCCAGGTGACGGGTTACGATTCAGTTAGAGCTCTAGTCTGTCAAATATAGTATTTTTATAAATACGATGTTGAGGTTTTGTGAAGAAAGATGTGAGTTTGGGTTTAGCGTTGATTTGTTGATTGATTGAGATTGTTGGTTTCTTGTGGTTGTAGAAATTGTTGAGTATTGATTTGAGTAGAAATAAATATGATTTAACTAAACAACAGTTTTCTCTTTTTACTCATACGAGCTTTCATAAGCTTACAGGGTTTTGTGTTGTTGCAATCCCGGTACACTATTCAAATGGTGTAGCGGATATTCCTGCAGGTCATGATAAACAGAGAGGTGACCGAGCTGCTTAGGTGTTACAGCAGTTATTTTTATTTCATTGAGTTGTGAAGTTTGTATGTTCATTTAGAGCTTTACAATTCATTCTGTATTTGAGTTGTAATAATTAACCGAGACTAAATTCGGTTTTGAATTTATTTCGTGTGGTGAGGTTGTTAAGAAAAGAATTTTTCAGTCTGACTATTTTAAGTTGTAGTAATTCATGTTTATGATTTTAAATTTTTATTCTAAAATTCGGGTCGTGACATGACCACAATTTTTTTGTTTTTTAATTTCTCTTTTCAGATATAACTCTTTTTCTGAAATACTTAATTTGCATCAAGGGGTACAACCCCACCACTCTCCACAAAGAAGTTTGTTAAAGCATTCTAGCTGTACATACTATTACAAATTTCTGACTCTAACGCCTGATTTTATGCAATATTGAGCGTGCTTTATGCATTTCTTTGTTCTTTGGTCGGGAATTACTTGTATTGCTTTACCACATTTATGCATGCTGCTCGATCAATTTTTTTTTTTTTGGGATGAAATTAATTATTGGACATGCATGTTACTACTTATTAGTGGTAGGTTGATTTGTAAAATACCATTGGCTGCATTCATATATTTAATCTTCTACATAATGATTCATACATTTTGGATGATTGGAGTGCTGCATTAATGCCATGAACTCTGCAATCTGTAGTACTATTATTTTCCCTTCATATATATTCTTTTCTAACTCAGGGAAAACTTATTCCCTTCTTGTCTTACCTTATCGTCCCCTCCTGCATTATTGCACCTCGACATAGGGAAAATGGAAATAATTAATTAATTCTCAGAAGCAAGCCAAAACTGCCACCAATCCAAACACCATCTCTGTCTCCCTCCCTCTCTCCCTATAATACACATTGCTAGCTAGCTTAGCTTTCTAAATCTAAGTTTAAGTACTCGACCACCCTCAACCTCAAGACCTCAGCTCTCATTGTTCTCAAGCATAAACAACGGAGAAAAATCCTTAAATAGTATCTGAACTATGATCCAATGCACATTTTGGTACATAAACTTTCAAAAATACCCTAATGGTACATGAACTATTGATCCGTTTCTCCATATGGTACTTCCGTCAAATGTGCCGTTAACTTTATCTATAAATTTTTTTTTTTTGAGATGAATGTCATCCAATAAGAATGAGCCACGTAGGTAAAGTTAACGGCACATTTGACGGAAGTATCATATGGAGAACCGGAGTAATAGTTCAGGTACTAGTAGGGTAGTTTTGAAAGTTTAGGTACCAAAATATGCATTAAACTATAGTTCAGATACCATTTAAGGATTTTCCCCTAAACAATGACTGGAATATCAGAACTACTGAATGCTTCCGCATGGTATATGGAAAAGGCCATGTACAATGACAACTATTAACTCCTGATTAGGGCTTTGGGAGACCAAGAAATTAAAGAGGGTAGATCGAGGACCAGATGTGTGTACTACGTGTCTATGTCCTTTAAATTTGACCCTCCGGCCAGTTGGAGAAATTATATACCCAAGGACATTATTGATCGATCACGACGTACCCACATGGACATGGTTGTGTTATCCATTTATGAGAGTGATAGATCGTAGCTATCAGTGTGGTATATCTAGCTTTATTTGCACCCAACATATAACACATCCCATGTTACTTCTTTCTTTGCCAAGTAGGTCCTGTGGTACTTGTTAAATTTCCACCCTGGACAAAGTTTAGTTCTGTAGTATTCGATCTTCTTTATATAGTATGTCTATGAAGATTTAAGTGTAGCTGAAATGGCTTTTTGATTAGGATTTTTCTCGTTTGACTGTAACGCTTCTGATAGTAAAATCTATCGATTGAGCAACTTTCCAGTTTCGGAAAACTAGTAGCTGTGGAAAGGTTTAGGTTCCCGAAAGCTACAGAGCGCTAAATGAATACACTCGTTGCTGCAGGCTGCAGTACATTAGCTATTGATAATGGCTTTTCGATCCCGAGTTGAAATTGAATGATGCTATGGAAGTGGTGATATCGGAGAGGTGAAGGCATGATCTAGATGTTTTATTTTTTAACCGTACCCCATTGAAAATTGGTGAGTATGAAAGGAAATTCTACAATATGTTAACATATGACATACATACAATTATCATTTTTAAGATTTAATTACTCAAATGAGAACCTACTTTACTCTAAAGAGGACCTTATTTACCTTAATGAGAATTTTTTTCTACTTACCACATGAATCATCAAAGTGATAAATATTACATAAAATAGGACATGCATGAGAATCAAGTTTTGATGTTTGAACATGCAAAAGCACAAGCTCATTGGCAGCCCTGCAGTAATCTAACAAAGTACATAAATTTAGCCACCAAGTTTACGATTGCGAATGCATATATAGTTTCAGGAATCATATGATTAATAGCACATGCATGTAAACAACACAAGTTGCCTATAGTAATATGATGTTCATATATTATACATTATTTTGCATCTAATTGAACTAAAAATTAGGATATTGATAATAAATTTATTACAATTGTGTTATACTATATACATGTAATTGAACCAAAGTTACAAAATTGACAACAAAGTCACACACAAACTTGAAACAAGGTCACTAGTGGAGTAATCTTGTTTTTTGGAAGAAGGGCCGGTGCGGTTGCTTTTAAACCTTTACTAAAGTGAAATTGTCGAATATAATGGGAGGACATATAGCCTAAACTGCACCAATTAGCAAAGAATGACATATAAACTACCCTATTTGCTTTACAGAAAAGGTGACACTATGGAAAGATAATGCATTGCCATAAAATAATTAGACATGTTTTCCTACTGCGTGGCCAATATGACGTATTTCTCATGACACTTCATTTCACTAGACCGCTAGGAGGTAAGGTTGCATCCAGTTCAAAGGGGGACAACTGTTGCTGATGGAGTAATTACACGTAATAGAGTTGAGATATTACAAAAAATAGGACTAATATCACCGCAATATCAACATATTTGTTGTCTTATAAGATTTTTCTCAGGTAAGGATATCTTTACCTAAGGTTTAGGTACGGATTTGGTGTTTTCACCCACTTTTCAATCATTTTTTCACATCTTAACCGTTCAGTTTTTAGAGCCTAATGTATAGACCCCCCCTGCAAAATTTTAGCCAATTTGGTGATCTTTAAGGCATCCAAAATTGCAATTTACACGAACGGACCTAATTTGTCGAACCAGAACCGTTCGTATTTATAATGGTAAATTGCAGTTTTAGATGCCTTAATGATCACCAAATTGGCTGAAAATTTACAGAGGTGATCTATACATTAGAACCTAAAAACCGAACGGTTAAGATGTGAAAATGTGATCAGAAAGTAGGTGAAAACCGGAAATCCGTACCTAAGAAAAACTAAGGACGTCCTTAATGTAGCCGGACTGTTGTCTTATATATAAATATACATAGGACTGATCATGATCGAGTTCCTCAAGAGTCTTTTGCAAGACGATCTTGTTTTCCGTAGAAGAAAGTCTTGTTTCACAGTCGACTTTCTAAAAGCAGAATAATTAAGCAAGAGGTCAACTAATTTCAACCACAACAAGAAATAATATCATAATTGTTGTATAAGACAACTAGGGATGGAAAGAGAAGCATATGACCGCAGAAGTTACGAATAGCTAGTGGAACTGATTTCCTCTAACACGTATACGATCCAGTAAGTTATACCCAAAACAGACCTCAAAACGGTTACCAAAGAGATGATCCAACTTGATAGGACTTAATTATAACACCACACCTTAGAATCAAAGACGAACTGGTACATTGTTACATGTGAGAATCGGTCATTCAACCACTCAAGAAATTCATATATGTAGGTACTGGCTGCACACAAGAAAAGTACGCCAATTGGTTTAGGGTTTGGGCACCATGTAATGTCTAACATCAGTAGTGTTTAAAGAAAACTTGCATATCAGTGTGACATAACACACACACACACACACACACACAAAACCTTCTTCAATGCTGCGAGCTATCTATATTCAGGCAGCATGCATGAAAGGTAGCCTGAGAGAACTAGCATGCCTACTGGTATGATGGAGGGCAACTTTAACAATACATTAAAATGTAGTGCCGACGCCTACAAATCCGATATTCATGCAGTACTTGAAAACCTATCTGCAAAGCTCAGTTCCAAGAGTCAACACCATCTCGACCAAAAAGAGTCAACACCATGAAGGGTCCATGGGGCTTGTTGTGTGCCCTGACTTGCGCATACACTGATACAAGGAACATCCAAGCAAGGGCGGATCCAGGATATGAACTTGGGGTAGGCTAGCATATATGTATCATCTTTCATTTGTCATATTCTTTCCTTAGAGGTTTAGAACATAGCATAGTCGCTGTAAAGTAAGAAGATAAAGTGATAATAAAAAGAAAAGAAAAAGCTGATGAAGGTAAATTAGTTTCAAAAAATTAGTACTAGTAGCCAACAAAGTAAAAAAGATCAACGCCCTAACGTGAGTTCCAGTTCGAGATTCCAAGTACAGTACTAGCTTCGAATCAATCATTTTCTATAGCAAAAATGTCATTTGTACAAATGAGACAAAAGTTACACATAATGCCTCATTAATTTTCTAGGTCTTGACCGAAAGAGCCATTACTAAGTAATTCCACATCTTCAACTGTTTACAACACCAATATGACTTCAAGTACAAACTCCAGAACATTACAAAGAGAAAAAGTGTGAACTCAAAACCTAGTGCCTTCTTATGGCGTTTTATTAAAAATATGTTAGCCTCGAAGGAACATTACATCTCCCTTTCGTGTGAAAGAGAGGGCTCTAACTACCCAGGGAATATATGTCATTTAGGCCAAAAGAGCCTGAGACAGTGAGATGGCACAACCCGGGTGAAACTTTTTTTTGAGAAACAACCCGGGTGAAACTTGGCTTACCCAACAAAGGTGGACACAAATAAACATATTTATAGGGAGATAAAATAAGGTATTGATACAGAATACAGGGAAACTCTCAAACGAACAATTTCAACAAAAAATTTCACCTTCTCTAATCACATCTACATGTCCAATTTCTTATCTGTCATTGTTTTATTTACGTTATCCTTTGGGGCGCTATGAAATCATCTAAAGTAGGGTATGGATGACAGATTCTATCAGAGGGAATTGAAGGACACGCACTACCAAGCTAGACCACAACATTATGAATAATTGCCCCAAGCGCAAAAGATAGTAAGTTTTCTTCTTTTGGATAGTAACTGAATAATACCCATGCATACTTCTACAGTTTTACTTTTATTTAAAAAGGACAACTAAAATTGTGCTCAATTAGCTTGAGTGACAAACTACCAATCTCATTCCTCATTGGAACAGTTTCAATTTTTGGGGGGAATCTAATTAAACTACATCAACTGTTAATTCTGGCAAATGCATGAAGAATTTCTGCTCATTGCATATGCCTTCATTCCTAGATTTAAATTTTTTCTTGTAATTATTCAATTTTATCAAACAAATGGACGAATCGATAAGGATATACTATAGTACTTTTATTTATTTGAAACAGAAAGAGATATAGATACATAATACTCTCTTTTATGTATGCAATGGATCGATGAGGATATATATACATACATACATACATACATGTATATATGAAAAGACATTAAGTTTGAGTCAGGATCGAACTCTCCATGGGATTCATAGTTGCATTACTTATAGCTTCCTTGTTCGTAGACAAAGCGGATTCGGAATTGTCTTTCATTCCAAGGCATAACTTGTATGCTCTCTTTTATGTATGTAATGGATCGATGAGGATATATGTATACTTGAAGACCCATATGAAAAGCCATTAAGTTTACTGAGTAAATACTTTCTTTTATATATGTAACGGATCGATGACTTGTACAAAATCGAAAAAAGTTTTTTATGAGATACTATATTTTTCATCCATTATTGCATCTAGAGTCTTTATTAGCACTTCTGCCGCATTTTAATCTTTTTATAGTCTTTTTTTTTCCGAGTACATATAAATTTCAGTTATATATTGTTGTAGGTTATGAAGCTATAAGTTTGAATCCCAGTGATATATACAATTTCTAGCTATGCCACCACCGGTGATACGGCTTCAGGCTCTTCAGCAGCTATTGGTGATATGCGTTACTCTGGCTCCGGAGGAGGTGGTGGACTTAGTCTGCTAGCCAGTTTTCTTGGTGTTGGATCTGCAGTCAATCAATAAACTCATATATGAGTCATGAAAAGTAATCCATGATACACACACACATATTTTTATTTGAGGATGATTCACCTGGATTAAGAATCATAAACAAACAAACATTGAGTTTGGTGCTTTACGAAGTATGAGGATAAACTTTCAATTTAGATTCAGTTGGATGAAGATAATTACCTGAGAAGCATATTCTTTGTCTAATAACACAGGTTCCACTTAATAAACGTATTATGTTTCCTTCATTTATAGGTAAACAAAATTGATTTATTATATAATGATGTTTGATTCATGATTGCTTTACAAAATAAAAAAAAATAAAAAATAAAAAGAACATAATTACAAGGGAGGCTAGGGTAGCTAGGATAATTTATATAAAAAAAATTGAATTAAAGTAATAGAAAAATAAAATTGTGTGTGAATAGTACCACCATACATATATATATATATATATATATATATATATATTCTCTCCAGAGCGAGACTTCGCCTTGAAATTAAAGTGAGCATTTAGAGTTTAGGGTCACTTTTCGATCGCATATCCACATCTCAAATCTTCAGTTTTTAGATACAAATGCATAGATCATCATTATAAATTTTCAGTCAAATTGATGATCGTTAAGGTATCTAACTTACTTAAACCAATGAACAAACTAAATCTGTCCAACATGAACCGTACTAGTTTTAAGGCAGTTATCAATGCCTTAACGATCATCAATTTAGCTTAAAATTTACAGAGATGATCTATACATTAGTACCTAAAAATTGAACGGTCGAGATGTAGATATGCGACTGAGAAATGTCCCTAAAATCTAAATGCGCACTTTAATTTCAGAGCAAAGCCTTGCTCTGGATGGGTTTAGGGTCGGGTGAGGTTGTAATGAGGACTTCATGAAGACTTTTTAATCAATTGTTGTGAAACCACTTTTTGATCACATTTCGACAAATCAACTAGTAGATGTTTAGAAAATCATGAGTAGACCATTCATTCATAATCGTGATTTATCATTTATGAACATGAAAGGTTCAGGTTTGACAGATTTAGTTCGTCTATTGATTTGATCTAGTTCGGTACCTTAATGATTAGCAATTTAGAAGAAAATTTTCAAAAGTGATATACTCATGCATACCTAAACATTTAACAGTTGATTTACCGAAATGTAATAAAAAAGTGTGTCTCATAACTGTTGATCAGAAAGTCCTCATTAGAGTCTCTCCCAGATATAATGAGGGATCCCCTTTTTTTGGTCATTTTAAAGGATCACTTGTTAGACCAACTTTTCGGTTACATATCAATATCTCCACTGTTTAGTTCTTTGGTCTATATAAATTTGACCAATTCTGTAAATTTTCAGTCAATATTGATGATTATTTGGGTATTCATAATCATAATTTACTATTATGAACATGAATGGTTCAGGTTGGATAGAATTGGTTCATCCATTGATTTGATCTAGTTAGATATCTTAACGATTATCAATTTAGCTAAAAATTTACAGAAATGATCCACTCATAGAGACCTAAGAACTAAACGGTGGAGATACCAAATTGATGACAGTTAAGATATTGAACTAGATTTTATTAATGTCAAAACCGTTCATGTTTCTAATTGTAAATCATAGTCAAGAATGTCCTAACGATATCAATTTGGCTAAAAATTTATAGAAGTGATATATTCATGGAGATCTAAAAACTGAACGGTGGAAATGTTGATATGTGATCGAAAAATTGGTCTAATAATTAATACCTTAAAATGACTAAAAATAGATCCCTCACTAAAATGACCCTATCTATACATATACGATTCTTAATGATAACAAACCTGCGTGGACTGATTGCATGGACAAGAAGGAAGCACTGAATATCATGAGCATGATCACCAGAATGCGATTCAGAGAGAATGAGATGGCCATCTCGATCTTAATTACTATCTAGCTCTTTCGATGAGAGATTGATGTATATCGCTTAGTTTCGTATATAAGCCGTAATAGATGATCATTATATATAGGCGAAGAAGCAGCAAGCAATGGAAAACTAGGTTGTCTTTTACCTAATTGGACAATACAATACGGCCTTGATTTTTAACGTGTATTTTGGGAGGAAAAGGGTGGAAGAATCAACAGATGTGCTAATTTAAGCTAATAAATCAAACACTATTCTAGAAGAATTGATTATTATTCTCTGAGACTTTGAATTTTTTTTTAGTTGAACCTCTGTAGAAGAAATCTATTTAATAAAAAAGAAGGCTATTTTTTATGGCATTGCATGCTTTATCTTTCTAATTTGCCACCGTCTTTGTAAAGTAAATTGAGTTGTCGGTATGATACTCTTTGCTAGTTGGTGCATATATTCAAAGTGGAGACTCCTAGTAATCTGGTATTATTTAGGATATTCTCTCGATGTTTATTGTAATTTGAGGTTTATGGTCTATGTCCCCTCTTATTGTATTCAACAGTTTCATTAATCATAATTTGAAGACAGCCACACCAACCTTTATTTAAAAAAAAAAAAAAAAAGAGATACCAAGAGGGAGATAAAACTAATTAAACCTGTCAGAAAGAACAACATTTACCGAAAACTCATGTTATAAGACTTTTGAGTTGTATACTTAAATTTCTGGAATGATATGTAGCTTGCTTTGATGTGGCGGAGGTATGCAACAATGTTCTGCATGCACAATGGCCCTTGGTGCTTTGACAACACCGAGGCAGTGGTTGTGGCTTACGATATCGAATTATCGATGGCTTCACAGAAGTTATTTCTATTCAGGTTTGGGTGGTGCAAATTAAGAACCTTCTCCCTGTTTGGAAATCTAACAAGGGGGCCTGGAAGGAGTATTGGAGCGACTCTAGGGTCAGTGCTCATGGTGGATCGATTTAACGTGCTCCCTAACTGTCTTGTGGTTATGGTACCATTGATCTTGATCTATCAAGTTTGGTGTGGCGTTTTTGGAATTTAAACTTGCACAATGAATGGAGTCATGGAGTTGAGTGTGTCATTTAGCTACGAGAAGGTGGAACTCTTGAATGGAGCTGGAAAAGAGATGCAACTCCAGTTTCTTCAGAAATCATAAGATCTTTGGTGCAAGAGGAAAGTGTTGATCCATATCATTTTGACTTGGTTCAAGCTCTTCTCCTACTCGTATCAAACAGAACATGCTGAGCTAAATCTTTTTCACGTAAAACCTATTTTATTTAGAATTTGGATTGGAAAAATCGTATGATTTTCTGAAACCATTTGTTATGGCTTGAATCCGTAGTCAATCATACTTCCGATAGGAACAGTTGACAATTGAATCTTACTTTTCCTGTTATTTCGTATCCATAATAGTGTAAAAAGTTATTTAATTGTTCAAGATTAATGGTGTTGGGTTTCTCGACCCTTTGGCTTAAGATTAGTTAGTTCTCTTTCCGATAGGAGGCAAGGTAAAGGATCTAATTTAGCAGGAGTGTCACCTTGACGTGATGGAAATCATCAATTCTAGCTTGATTATCCCTAAACCTAACGTGAGCTTTTCCATTTTCATTTGCTTTCCCATTGTGATCGAATGAGAATTGATAAGAGGAAACAAGTTATGCCTTGAAATGAAAGACAATCTAAATCTACTTGGTCTAAGAACAAGGAAGCTATTAGTAGTAATGTAACTATATGAATCTCATGGAGGGGGTAGGGATATTGTTCCTAGTATTAGACCATGGAGCACCTTTCTTCGGGTCGTCTAGGGTCGCCCTAACATATGACAACTAGGTCTTGTAGCTAGTTCGAGTTCGACATCAACTAGGGATCCATGTTCTTCTATGCAACATACTCAAATAGCCATGGCTAACTCAACCCCTGGTTCGTCAACAACGGTGCCTACGGTTTCTCCTCTTCCACGTCCACTTTTCTCTTCCAATCCAACATCCTCTTTCTATGTTGATTGATTTGGATTTGAGGCCCGAGCGGTGGATGATATGCGTTTGAACTTTCCGAGCTTGTTGGTGTTTCAAGAATAGCTTCCGAAGCTTATCATGAAAATTCAGTTTGGGAATCTCATAACTTACAGTCCAAGTGGTCGTGCATTCCCTAAGGTCTCGTTTGGTTCGCGGAATGTAAAGGTTAGGGAAGGAAAGTTGGTCATTTCTTTCTTGTGTTTGGTACACCCAAGGAAAGGAACAACTTTTCTGCATGAAGGAAAAATATTGAGAAAATATATCCTCCCACACCCCATGAGATTCATTTTCCCTCATACTTTCCTTACATTAATTGCACATTAACTACCTACTGTAAACATTATTTTAATAGTTGTTATTACCAAACCCAATAAACTTTTGAATTTTGAATTATTTATATTTTAATAATAAGTATATTATTGGAAAATTGATGTTACTTACTTTCTTATTCATGCACAAACCAAACATCGGAAAGGAAAGTAAAATACATTTTCCGATTACTTTCCTGGTGTTTCCAAACATTGGTAGGGAAATTAGTGGGAATTTTACTTTCTCATGCTAATGAGAAAAACCAAGGAACCAATTTCTTTTCCGACAACCAAACGAGGCCTAAAAGGAAAAGGACGTTTCATTGAAGGAAATATCAGCTAAGGAAGAAAACCAGGAATGTGGAAGAGCTACAATCGAGTTTTGATTTTTTGAGTTAAACTACATCAATTGGGTCGGGCCCTGAGTTTTATGTGGCGATCGAGTTATCACCTACTTAGATGCTCGTGCTTTCTTGGCTAAATCATGTCTCCGATCGTATGTGCTTCATTAAAAAGAACTAATTTGATCATTAAGTTATAAAAATTGAGAAACCATCTAATTTGGTTTCTGTCATTATCCAGCCATGAGACCATCATCTTAGAGTGATCATTCGTCGACTGATGTTCCTATTACATTGTAGTCTTTGAAGGATGAGAGCCATCTTTTTAATGACAAATGTAATTTTTGGTACCGATTAATGTATTATTTTTACTCTTCATGGATACTTTTAGACCATGATTCTATTACTGTTGGGAGAAATTGATATTTTAAAACTTGTAGCGGTGGTAAGTGGTAACAATGATGGAATTCACTAACTATTATTATCTAACAAATCAAGTACAGTTGATATACATTTGGGATGGATTTGTGGAGTCAAAGGAGTATATATAAAAGGAGTATATATATAACTATGTATTGCTCCACTTAGTTAGGTTGTGAAACATGTAACTATGTATTGCTCCACTATAAAGAAATGGCATTGTTTATGATTAGTGGAGCATTGACCCGAAACGGTCCGAATATTGGTGATTGGGGAAGTATCTGAGGTTGGAAGCCTGAGCGGTCATGAGCATTGAAGGGTGCAAGAGGCCCAAGTGATGATTTGGAGCAAAAACCATCGGTGGTGGTGAAATATGAGAAGGAAAATTGACTGTTGGAAAGTGGAGCAATACATAGTTACACTCAACTAAGTGAAAAATGTAACTATATATTGCTCCACCATGAAAAACTTGTATTGTCTATGATTAATTATGTAGCAATACATAGTTACATGTTTCACAACCTAACTAGTTGGAGCAATACCATTGTCTATAATTAGTGTTATTGACAATTCCTTTTTTGTTTTTTTATTTTCACTGACTTTTAATACAATGTCGGAATGTCCTCAATAAATATCACCCGTTGCAGGTGTTCTTACAAACTTATTCAACAAATTTGGAAGTATTTGCAAAGGAACAAAATAACAAGTTACTGGAAAAGGTAATAGCATTCTTAATTATAGCCAAAAAGAACAGTATATAGGTAGTTCAATATCTGGACTTACTACTGAACATAGGAGATATTCTTAAACAAGGATATGCTGCCTATTCTTTCTAATGCAAATATATCTGAGTAATGGCCGAAGGCAAAACCCATGAAAATTGGCCCTTGGGCGAGTACAAACTGAAAAATGACTAACTAAAGCTAGAGATGCTTGATTATTATTCAGACCAAAAAAATGCAACTAATACCATCAAACTTCTCTACAAACGGAGAGAGAGGTCAAGCTTTTGCTCTTCATGACCCTTATGATCACTATTAATCCCAAGACTATTGTGATTGTTAGTTATCATTGATGAATGTTGTTGAGAAGACCCTCCGCTGAAACCATTGCATCTTGTGCTCCTCTGCCAATTTAAGAAGCTCTTCTCATCTTCCTCACTGTGACTATTGTAACCATTGTTAACATTGCTGGAACAGGTATTCCCACCATAGTACACTAAATTCTCAAACTTGGGCGCACCATTTGACCCGAAACGGTCCGAATATTGGTGATTGGGGAAGTATTTGAGGTTGGAAGCATGAGCAGTCATGAACATTGAAGGGTGCAAGAGGCCCAAGTGATGATTTGGAGCAAAAACCATTGGGGGTGGTGAAATATGAGAAGGAAAATTGACTGAAGCATAGTGATCAGAGGCACGTTTGGCTTTTCTTGCAGCAGTTCTTTCCTTTTTGTGAGCGTTTTGGTGGCCTCCCAAGGCTTGAGAGCTGTAGAACTTCCTTGAACAAAAGAGACAAGGAAATAGTCTTGATGCCGCATCTTCTTCTTTATTGCTTGTTTGATCATTACCATTTTGTGTTGTGACTACTTTCTCCTCACCTTCCATATCTGCAACAAAGCAAAATAACAAAAATCCCAAATGAGAAAGCCAAATAAAGTTTTGTAATTTGAGAGAGGAAGTTAGAGGATACCTTCAAAAAGAGAGAAAAAGTGGTGTGAGTTTGAACAGTTCTGGTTGACAGAGGGAAGAAGAAACAAAATGATGCAAATGTAGCACTGGGTTTGGAACTTTGGCTTTTCAAGTGATCAGAGTTCAGGAGCCAAGTTCTGAAGGACTAGTTGGAAAATGTGAAGAGAGTCTACTGATCAGTATAATTATTAAATAGAGACACAGAGGGAGTGTATGGGCTTGGGAACAGATGAGATAAGTGAGAGAGAGGGGAGAGGGGAGAGGTTCCACTTCCCAATCCAATTAATCATCCCTTCGTTCCCACCAATCACTCTTGAAGCAAAAGCTTCATTGGATTGGATGGCATTCACTTCCCAACTAGTTATTATCTCTCTGCTTTTATCAGAAAAATTTAAGCGTTTTCATACGCACTTTGGCTTCCTTTTGCAGGAGAGTTAGGTCCCATATTTAATATCTATGACTTTATTAATTACCCATTTAACTCTTGGTCTAACCAGGTCTGCCACAACTGTTTCTTGGTAATTCACTAGTTTGACAGTTTGAGAAAAAATGACCTAAATTAAGGAAAAGGGTAATCAATTTGAGAGAAAAGAATCAATGGAAGTCAGAGTGTCAGAGTAGAGCTTAGCTTTAGATATGTGATATCTCTGCAATGGCCAATCTGGAAGGATTGGGTGACTTAAAAGCTAAAGACTAAAGAGTAAAGCCAGTCCCCCACAACTTGGCCTAGCCTGGAACTCACACTCTGATCTCTGCTGCTTTGGTTGCCCCAATATATATGTATATATTTTTCTTCCATCTTTTTCTGCATGCAAAAAAATTTGCAAATTGCAAACTGCAAATGGCTCTTTCTCCTTATCTCTGATGCAATGTGTGCATTAATCCTCTGCTTCTGCATGGATGGGGATGGGGCTAACGGCCACTAGTCTCATCTTCTCTACTCTGCACCGCCAATCCTATTCATTTTTAAACCAATTTTCTTTTGAATTGTTTTTTGCATGCACTGAACCTTCACGTCACAGTGTCAATTGCCGAGAATCCAAAACTTGCCTCTCTGCATGTCTCTAGTTACACGTGGCGCTCATTCAGCGGCTCGAAACAGCTATGAGTTGTCAGATATCCATGTCATCCTCTCTGTACTCATCTGCTAGTGATGATCAATGGAAGCCGTGGAAGAACAAAACTGTGAGTCTGTGAACAGAAAATGTAAAATAATTGAGCCTATAAGACAGCACAGATAACATCATCGACCAGACACATTCTATAGGACTTTTTGAGCCGAATGAGAGCCAAGAAGTGACATCATTTTCGATAGGAAGACAAGGTTTCCTGAATCCATTCACAAAAATTTACGGTTGGATTTACAAGCTCTAACCTAGAAACAGCTTTAAGAATATTGATCATCTAATCGTTGGAGTAAAGTTGCAACACAAATCATGACTTTCTCTGAATGAATGTTGATTGTGAACAAATATGTTGTGAATAATTACATATTTTCCAGGAGGAATGAGAACTATCAACAAGACTAATAATCAACAAGGATCACTCTTCTCTCTTTGGAGGCACAGCAAGGAATTCTCTTCATGCTACTGTGGGAGACAAAATAAATGGACAGAACGGCTATATATAATGATTCAGGAACAACCAAAACATCTACTTATAGAAAAAAGGCTCGATGACTCTGTTTCTGGCTCAGACTCGGGCTTTTTGCGAGGAAGATGCTTAAAGACGGGCTTTTTGCGAGGAAGATGCTTAAAGAAGGCCATGACTGCTCCCGTCACACCATCCTCATTCTCCATATCCTTGGCAAGTTCAATAGCACGCTCCTTCACCTGGAATAATTTTTAGGTAAGTTCATTTCATACCTTCATACTATTTCCCGAACAATTCTTACTTCGTAATTACGTTTTCCATTTACCTTCATACTATTTCCCGAACAATTCTTACTTCGTAATTACGTTTTCCATTTACCAAAAAGAAAAAAATAAGGGGAAAACAAAAGGAACTTCCCGATATCCTGAAATTCTGTAAGTTCTTAATTTGGCATGTTATAAAGCAGAGGGCAAAAGCAAGATGATCAACCTACAAGTTAATCTATAATCTATACTACTATACAAGAGAACAGTTCATGCTGACACTTTATGTGCGTTAATACTACTCATCTGCAGGGTTTGTGGCAAGTATCCACTACTTTGACTCACCCACTCTCTCTCTTATACCCTATTATTTCTCTACTATAACTTCCATCACCACATTCATTGTCACGTCATGAATTTTAGAATAATAATTCGAAAATCCGGAACATGAATTACTACAATTCAGCAATTATCAACCTGAATTTTTTCTCTAAAATAATCACACCACATGATTCTCAATTTCAAATCCCGAAATAAGTTTCGTACAATTTTTACAATACACTCTCTCCAAATTAAAATGTAAGCTCAGAGGAGCATATCACACCTCACAAAAGAAAATCAAATTAACACAAGTGTAGCTACTCTAAACTGCTCGATCATCTTCCTGATTCTCCTGACCTGTAGACTCACCCGCTATACCGTTTGAATAGTGTACCGGGATTGCAACAACACAAAATCCGGTAAACTTTCTGAAAGCTCATGTGAGTAAATAAGAAGGAACGGTTGTTTTATTAAATTGTATTTCTTTTCACAAATGTCAACACCCAACAATTTCAACATCAACAAATAATCACAATCTCAATAATCAACTATCAAATCATCAAGAATAAATACGGAATCTAAACTCACATCTTTCTTCTCAAAACCCGAAGTCGTATTTATACAATACGGTGACTAACTCAATACAGAGAACCAACCCAATGAGCATATCTAAAATCAAAGGATATACAAGTCACACCCGTGACAACTCAAATCAATTGAATCTTAACTAATCAGATGAATCACTCATCTCTCCTCTTAACAAGATGCATTTATCCCCACAATACATAATAATATTTCTCTACTGTTTATGAGTCTCACCCATCACTGCCCTTCACAATTAACCAAATAAAACATAAATCATGCATAAAAATTAATGCAGGAAATAACCAATTGCATGCAATTAGAAATCATAGTAATCCCTGCATATAATTTAGTTCAGGAGATTACATTAAAATCAAACAATAAAATGGAAAAGAGAAATAAAAGGGAAATCAAACGGAAGAAATAAAAAAGGAAAATAAATGGAGATATTAAACAACATAAACGGAAACTAAAAAGAATAAAATTGTAAACAAAAGAAGTCACCAGAAAGATTAATCACCACATTATCAAACTCACTCTATTAAACTCATCCAAAAACTCAATACCTTTTACCAAAAGGACTTTACAAGTCACGTCATGACAAAATCATAGGAAATGTTAACCCAACAATCAATATGAAAATCCGGTCCAACCTGGACACATTGGCAGACAGACTAGAGTTCTAACTAATCGCAATCACTAACCCGGCCAAAGGCGAAATTACGATATTTTTCCTGAGGTCACAACCTGCAACCCCGGATCCTTAGGCCAACCTGACCCTTAGATCAAAACATTTGAAACAAGTCACACTGGACCCAAAATGTTACTCAAATCATGAAAAGAATAAATCACAACCTATGACTCCTAAATCTTCAAACACCTTTCAAAACAATAGAAATATCATTTCTCACAACATATTGTTTCCCGAAAAAGTCACGCCCCAAAACGATAACGAACTCACTCATACACGTTGTACATCACCACAAAATCACTAGTACATATTCTCAAGTAATAATTGCTAGAATAACATTCCAATAGATTAAACATTATTTCATCAATCAATACCACATCGTCCAGATATATATATATATATATAACACGTAAATATGGTAAGTCACATTTTAATCCATAATAAAACTAAATCATCACAATTCCACACTCTTCAATGTCATACCAATTAGTATATAATCACGTGTGTATATATATATATATATATATATATATAGGAATGACCACTAATACCATCTATAATTCACATAAGAAAATCATGAAATTCTTTGTGTATATTTAAAATTCATTTTACTTACCTATGAACCGTAGTTGATCAAGTCCATGTGATTTTAAAAATAAATATTTATTCCATAATATTTCTCACACAATTATGAAAATTTAAATTAATTTGAAAGTATTCGGTTCGTAATATGAACCACGTGAGTTTTACTCACCTCGATATTCCCGCTACGTCTTCAAATTAACACAATTAACTCTGAAACCGCTCACCCAAGTAAAAACCGTCTATCACCTAATCAAATATGATTTAAATTTAGTCCATAATTCCAAAACACACTTAAACGACAATCCAACGGTCGGATTCTAATTTAATGAAAATCTGACGGTTGGATTCTCACGAATCGCCTCCCAAATCACTATTTCACAATTATACTAAGATCCAACGGTCGGATCTTCTCCCACAAACACACAAGGCCACTGGGACAATTATACGATCATCATATCAAACCTACAAGTCCATCGGACGGTCCTAACTTCACATATCACAAATCGAATGATCGAAATCTAAAAATTCATAACTAAATCATACGATATCCAAAAAATACATATAATATGTCAAAATGATCGTATTGAAATGTAGAATCCAAAAATATATAGAAACTATATTTTTGACCCCCCGGAGATGGTCGGAAAAGGTCGCCGGAGTTAGTGGCAGAGCCGCCGCTGACCACCACCAATGGTGTCGGGGCCGGGCTGCTCTTCTCCATCTCATCATGCTGATCATTTTTCATAACTAACTCAAGATCGGAAAATAATGGGAAGATGTCGAAAATTACCAAAATAGTCACGGTGGCTGGAAAATTTCTAGAATCCGGCGAGCTTGAGTTCGACGTAAAAAATTCCACCAATGGCTTCGATCCCTTCTGGAGATTTGTTCAGCAACTCAAGGCGAGCTCTCCAGTTCAAGAATCACCCGAAATGAAGCTCTACAGCTCGAGATATCGGGATCGAAAGTTTCGTTCGATCCGATCGGGGCTGGCTTCCAGCCGCCACCACACGCAGCGCCGCCGTGCAAGGACGCTTCTGGGAGCTTCAAGAGGTTGAGGCGAGTTTATGGAAGGAGTTTGGCAAGGAGTGGTGACCGATAGCTTGAGATATCAAGCTTGGAACTGAAACAAGCTCAAACCTGGTGCCGCCGCCGCTGCCGGGCGTGTGGCGGCGCAAGACTACCCCTGGAAGCTGCGTAAGGCCGAGGCGAAGACAATGGAGGTGGTCCGACGCCGTTTGGTGACCGGTGGAGGGAGGGAGAGCTCGGCGAAGCCGTGCTCTGTTTTCTGCGTTCGGTCGCGCGAGAGAGAGATGGAGAACAATGCTTTCCAAAAAAAGGAGGCCGGTGAAAAAATGGAAAGTTTCTAAAAAGAACTAGGGTTTTTTCTATATATACATGAATTGGAAATTTCTTCTAAATGCGATAACTAATTCATACGATTTCCGATCCTTGTGTTTCGCATATGCATGACTCGTATCGACGAGCTCTACAACTTTCATGAAGGAAGTTTTCCCAAATTCCACACGTATAAAAAGTCGATTTTTAGTAAACCCTAAATAACGTTCGTTTTCGAAACAAAATTATCTGAACCAATTCCACCACCTCTCCGAACTTCGTAATCGTGCTTATGACTACGAAATCATTTTTTTAAAGGTCATTGGAAATTAATTTGAATTTTCAGCGTATTACATTCATAGCATGTATGAGTTTCCATTTCACATTATTGAAGATCAACACTTCCTTTATTTCCTCTCTTTTCAACCTTATAGTATATATAAAAACAGCTGGATTGGGTGCTATTTTAGCAATCAATTCTAGGTATAAATCAAATATTGCCGCTCACTATAGCTGATACAAGTTGCATTTCGCACCTTTATAAAGCATGCAATTGATTAACAGAATCAGGTTTCTCAAAAATAAAATTACCTTGGGATCAAGCATGTAATTTATAGCACCAACCAATTTGGGAAGTGAGAACTCATCAACTGCAATGGGTGCAGGGCCTACTCCTCTGGCGTGTACTCGCTCTCCCCAGAAGGGTTGGTCTCCAAAGAAAGGAACAATTGTTGTTGGACACTGAAGTATAAAAAATAAAAATAAAATGTACATTTAGGCATAAACTAAATCAGTCGTCAGAACTTAAAAGAACTCAAACATAAGAGGGGGATATAAGACAATTACTGCAGCTTTTAGACCAGCAGCCGTTGTTCCAGCACCTCCATGATGCACCTGGAGAAAAACTGAAAAACATAAGAATTGCCCAAGATCTTTTTTTCAAATTTTAAAAAAACAAAGAGTTGAATGTCATGAGATTTTAAGTGAGGCATAGTCACTATCCTAGTCCTTTCAGATCCATGTATCCAGTATGAAATGCTAACATATTACTTTGCTGTTTCTTTCAAGCACTAGTAACTTTAAAAGATAGATTTTGTCATCTGCCTCGTGATCAATTTTATAGCCTTATGAACATGATCTCCATTAGTACAAGTAATCGTATCAAATTAAAGTTAGCAGTATGTAGCTGAAAATAATTCCTAAATAGTCTTCGATATGCTCCCCTGCTCCTTATGTTTCCATTAATGAAATTGAAGACTACGGGACTCTGCTATATCCCACAAGACTGATAAAAGATGAACTTCAGAAGAATCCAACTGTCAATTTCTTTTCAAAAGAAGTAAACTAACAGGTAAATTGAATCTTAAATACTCAGATCTTAAATAAATTTATTATCCAGATGCTATGAATAATAGATAGCTAAAAGAGAGAGAGAAAAAAAAAGAAGAACAAGAAGATAGCCTTACCACTGCCTTGCATTGTAGAAACAGCCAGTCATGAGGGCAGTTGTCCAATAAGTATATGGATTCCTTTGGTTCAGCCACTGAGAAGAACAAAATCACACAAAATCAATCAGTACATGTCAAAGGTCAACTAGCATAGAAATAAAATAGAAATGGTAAAAACTTACAGTTCCCAAAGCCTTTGTTAATGATGCCTCTCTGTCCTGTCTTTTCTAATGCATCGACGATTATTTGGGTCATTTTCTCTGGCTTTTGAACAGGCTGATATTTAAGAATGAACAGCAGATTAAAAAATGTTAAAGCCAAAACTCTGAAACCAAATTTCAATTCAGAAATGTGGGCAATTCCCCCGAGTTACCAAGAAAACCGAAATTCTCAAACCATGAAAAGCTGACTTTGGAGATTGTTATAGCCCAAAGATAATGGAAAAACAGACACATAATCAGAATTTAATTATTTGCACTTAGGCTCATGACTAGTCAACACGCCCATTCACACTCCAATTCAAAAACACATCAATCATATAATATGGGGGGCAGCATCAATTAAAAAGAAAGCTTTGCACTATTCCAGTTAGAGCCAGCATAATATGGTCAAGAAACAGTAAGCACTGGGTAGAGGAATGTAGGTCTGTGTAGACTTTGTACACACATCCATGCATTTGCAGCTGAGTGCAAGTTGTTTTCCACAGACCATTTCTCAGTCTTTTTGTAGAACAAGTCATTTCATTGCAACTATAGTCCAATTGATTAAAAAGGGGAGAACAGTTTATCTCCACGTACGAAGTTTAGACTTGATATGCATTTTTTGTACTTTTGAAATTAGAGTAGGGAACAAATTAAGAAAAAAAGAACTTACAATGCTACCAAACCCAATGTATATAGGCTTGTCACCAGCTTTAAGCCATTCCACTAGTGGTCGTGGAGGTTCATAATTTGATGCAAGATCAAGGAAGCAAAATCCCACCACATCAATCTTAGGTCCCCAATCTGCAAACCAAGTGTTATTTACTAGAAAACACCAACAGATATTGGCATACCTGCTTACTTAAGAAAGAATGTTCCATGCAGACAACAATGGAAAAAAAAATGACAAATGGTTTCGTAATCCGTTCTTTTCATTTCTGACAATAAGAAACATTACGATGGAAACTGAGGAGATCAAATGTAAATATCAATTTAAAAAGAAACATTTTTAATCAATTACTCTTTGGAGATTGATATATCTATCTGAAAACAAGCACCTATAATCTATGCGTCTTTTAAAGGATTGTTTAAATAAGTTTTTCTTTTTAATTAAACGAAGGATATATGCTGTAGACGAACGTGTGCACCATACTAGCCTAGATAGCATGTTCAAATGACTGCCACTCAGCCAAGCATTGTTTAAAACCTAGCAAGTTTCTCAAAAATCGTGCCTTCATCACCCAAGGAACTCCAAATGATTAAAAATGGAAGCGCAAGGTGAAGTACCTTTTGGTTTGGGAACAAGATGAGGACTCCATATGTATCCATGTGGGACGTCAGACTCAGAGCCTTGTGAACCACTTAGATGTGTGACGGGTCGTAAGTTCAATTTTTTCTTCCGAACATCATTAATCATGTCCCGCATTCCAAGCCATATTAAGGAGTCAACAATTTGATACGATAGCTGAAAATTTGCAGGGTCGAAAAAAGTTAGTAAAAAATCTGGAATTGTAAAATGAATTAAATTATCAAAACTCCAAAATAAGGAAAGGTTAAGATTCAAAGGACTCACTCTATATCCAGTTTGTTGTTTAGCGTGGGACAAGGGATGTGGAAATTCACTTGTTGGCCTGGTAAGGAAAAGGTCAAACATACATAATGCAGATTCAGAACAGTGAAAACCAATACAGAACATTGAGTAACATGCAAGAAAGATTACAATTCAGAAAGATTACATTACCCAGACAAGACTTACGTCCATGGCATTGTAAAAAATATGTGAAGAGGTAATTTCAGTGCCTCCGCCACATGAGTATGCCCTGAAAATGTATTCATCAGGTTAGTGGCAAAATATAGACAAATCAAGCAAGTGCATGTAAAAGTTCTCTTTATAAAATACAACTGAATGTAATTAACAATAATATGACGGTAAGCCGTGGCCTGTTGGTTAGCTAGCCTAACTAATACTGTGGAGGTCATGGGTTCAAATCTCAAGTTAATAGCGCAGACAACCTACAAACTCTACTTGAGGAAAAATTCAGTCACCAAGAAATTCAAAACCAGGAAAAGATCTACTATTACTTCATTGTGTTGAAAGCTAACCATATGCTGGGGGGTTTGCAATAATTGCATCCGCTTTAAAGGGGATACCAGAATCTACATCAGGCTCTTTGCAAGCTGGAAGTAAGGAATATATAATTTCCTTTATTTGGTTACGCTGAATAGGAATCTCCGAAGGCCCTGACGGCAAGAAGCCTTTATTTTTAACCATATCTGCTCAAGGAAACAGAACAGAAAAAAAAAGAAACAAGTAATTAGTTATATGAAAATGAATGACGGAATATTCAGCTTTGTCAAATATTTCAAGTAGCAAGACGATCAATACACAAGACACACACAAGATTTTCTAAAATACAAAACCCCTTATTGCCAGAGTTAAATCATTTTCAATGAACCTTTTTATAAGAAGCTCCACATATTGTAATGATGCCAGGATGAGCCAAAGAGCATCCGTGATAAAAATTTATCAGTCAGAGTAACGTCACAATTTACAAAAATACAAAACCCCTTATTGCCAGAATTAATCATTTTGAACGAGCCTTGATATAAGAAACTTCACATATTTGAACTCAGGTGCAGGATGAGCCAAATCAGTCTATAAGAAAAGGCATCAAAGGTCACTCAAGATAAACAAATCAGTCACTCAAGATCACCAAACAAATCAGTCATTCAAGATCATCCAAAGTAATTAAACAGATGATTTGCTTTGGTACATACAGCCAGCAAGAACTTTTGGATCACCGCCTAAAGGGTAGAACTCCAAACCAGCAGTCAAGACAAACTCTTTAAAATTTGAATGAGTAGCTAGTCTTACACGATGGCCAAAGTCCTGCACAAAAATGATCTCATGAACAAATTTGAATAACTTTCATAATCATTTTGAAATAGCTATATTGTAAAAATCTAATTTCTACGTTCAAATTCATAAGACTGAATAAAGCTAACATTTTAACAAAGTTTCATGATTTTAAATAATTATATTAAAAGATGAAGACATAAATGCTTCATGAATATGAGATGAATCCTCTGACCTGCAAACGTTTGCCAATTGCAATAAACGGCTGCACATCTCCACGCGTTCCAACAACAAGCATTACTATTTGCATTGGGGGTATGCGTTGGAGCTCTGTTGCATCAAGAGGCTCATCAGCAACATCGGTACAACCAGCAGTGGATCCAACACCAAAAGATTGAGATTCAATATCCCCAGGAACATCGAATTCTACAGTTCCGTCATCTTTCACGGTAGCTATTCTATTTAATAGCTTTAACTGCACAGTTAAAACTTTAAGTTATAAGAGAAAACATAAGCAGAGTCCAAGACACTATTCATTAAATCTAGGACTGGTATGAATTTGAATAAAATATGTTATACAATCTCCTAAAGTTTAGGTGCCACTATAAAAAGGTGGATCCAGAATTTCACAAGAACAGGTGTCAAACAGAAGATTATGTATGAATCAGAATGACCATATGAAAATGCATTATATATGATTACCTTTTCTGTTGATAAATGTGAACAAAATCTATCGCAACTTATTAAAAAGGAAGCAATTAATTTATAAAGACAATTAAAATTCATTTTGTAATGTCTTATTGGTGCTACAGTAGAATTCTAATCATTCTAAAAAAAAATGAAAAATAGAAGTCTAATCATAGTATACAACAATATAAACATGCGAAGTCCAATACGAGAAGAAAAATAATGAAGCAATTGAAATTAATTAAAATCTACATAAAGTAGGCCATAACATGAACAAGAGAAAATCAATGGGCCCTCTTTTCATTATTTTATGGCCACTAGCTAAGGGTGGCCACCTTTTAATCCCCTCTAATGATATACTGCAGGGGGCCACACACATTTTTAAAGGTTCAGGTTATATTTGCAGGGGCATAGTCACCCATGGTCTCTTCTTTGCATCTTCTCCTACAGAAAATGACTATTATGATCATAATGTGGATATGAGTTAAAATCAATAATAAAACTTCTCCTCCCATAAGCATTGGCCTTATGGTTCAACCACAAATTCATAACGCCTCTTCTCCCTACTCATATTCACTTTTATCTTTTTGTTTAGTAAGGATTAAGAATTGGGAACTTGAAAAGGAACAATGTACAATCCATTGCGATCCTCTTTGCCTTCACCTTCATATCAAGGTCAGACCATGCACAATGAACAAAACCATTCGAATAACATAGGGGTCTTATGTCTTCTTTCCCCTCTTTAGTTTATATTCCTTTGAACTCATAGCTAGCCTAAATTATTCTAACTCTAAAAGCCGCATATCTAAATTTGGCAAAAGAATTCAAATATATGTTTTCCCTATTTCATGGTATATGGGCTGCTTCTTTTTACAGAACCAGCCGTACAAAAGTAAAAGTATGATGGCAACTCCTATGTTTCTGGACAGTGGAATGAGAATATCATACCTCCCTCTTTTCCTAGTTGTGAGGCGACAAACTCATCATTCTCAAGTAAAACTTCAAATTTCCATGATTGGCAATACATCTTCAAAGGCCACCAGTTATGTTAAATTATCACTAGATATTAAGCAACTGGGACAAGCTTAAGCATATAAGATAAAATGATGCAAGAAGCAACGAGATTATCTTTAATGAATAATACCTTCTCATGGACTGAAGTTTTGTCGTCAAAAATCTTTGCTACCTCTTTGGACAATACAATAGGTCTGGTGCTCTCCGTTTTTGATCTCTCCGTCTTTGCTGGAACTGAAGTGGTTCTGGCCTTTCATGAGTTGGTGATATCTCCACTGGCAATGCGTTTGCTTTCGAAAAGCTAAAGCCAGAACATCCTGAATTCCCTGAAAATTCATATGTATCATCAATTTCAACACATTACCGAAACTAACTCCGAATTACACTCCTGCTAGTTCAAAACAGAGCATATAACAAAAGTAGAAACTTTTTACCAGTCAAATAAATGTAACAGTAACTAATAAGAGCAAGGAGTAAACTTAATTACTTCCGAAATACGCAACCTCGTGTAATTCTGCTTCCAATTCCTAACAAAATCTCTCAATTGCACGCAAAATTCACAAACCTGTAGAGCTACTACCGCTGCCGTTATTCATCGAAGCACTGACGCCTCCGCCACTAGCCTCTCCGTTCTCCAACTCTATGCTTTTCCCGCCACTTCCGCCGCTGAGAGAACTGTAAGATTCGAAATTGAGAATCAATTTGTGTTTGTCTTGGAGAAGGTACACCGCATCTTCTTGATTTATAGCGTTGATTAGAAGGAGTTGAATGCCTTTATCTTGATAATGATTGATGTCTCTGTTTTGTTAATTAAACATCATCTGATTCAATTATTCATATCTGAAATCTGATTTCATTTTGTAGTGTTTCCTGTAGCCTTGGAATAGCTCCAAAAGGCAAACTTTTTAGAACTCTTCTTTGGTAAAGTAGTGTTGGAATTTAACACCACCAAAATGCACCCTTAAAAGCATGGAGAAGATAATCAACAATAAAAAATTGTCTAACAAAAATGATCCTTCCATCGCCTCAAGCAATTCTTTAGACTGGAAGAGTTTCTAGTTGTGTCTCATGACAATAGTTGATCTCCTCAACCTTGATGCATTTGAGGTTTTTTTGTTTTTTTAGGGCATGTTTAGGATTGCTTCTAGTAGAACTACAATGTTTTTGAATTAATAAAGAAAATTGATTATAAATATATAAAAATTACAAAAAAATATAGAATGTGTCTTAAGAGTGTCTTAGAAAATTCTTAGGTTCACCCTTAGGGTGAACGAGCATATTCACCCCCATTGTCGATTAACATACTTGTACTTAATAAATTTATAATCCAACGGTCCATATCTTAAATAAGCCTTTAAAGATCATCTCTGTAAAAAATCAATTGAATCAGAAATTGTTTAATTATCTAATTGAATCAAACAAATGGATGATTCTAACAACACCTACTACTATTATGATGAACCGTCCATGTATTTCATAGTAATGAATAACTAAAATGTCTTCAATTTGCTTGGTTTTTTACAGAGCTAATTTTTGTGTTACGTTATACAACATGAATGGTCGGATTAGAAAATTAAAAATTTATTATGCTTTAATCGCAAGAGAGGGTGAATATGCTCATTCACCCAAGGGGTGAACCTAAGAATTGTTCTAAGATAAGACAATTAAAAAAAATGATCCCACAACCCCTACTTTGCTCTCCCACTGATTTCTCTCTACAATAAATGTTTTATTACATTTATTTTTTATTTTCTTAAAAAGTTGAAAATTATTACACATACAGAGCATGAATGAAAATGGTTTTTTTTTTTTTTTTTTGATAAAAGAGAGGTCAATATTTTATTAAAATATGGAAGATTACATAGTGTTCAAATCAGCTGCAATAGCAGCAGATAAGAAGGAAGGAGTATTAAAAAACAAAAAATCTTGACTAACACTTGCAGCATGTGCTGCTATTAGATGCGCAACATGATTGGCATCTCGTTTCATATGGACTACCTTCACAGCTCGATCTTCAGCAAGAAAACAGCAAGATCATCATACAATCTGCCTAAGACAGAAAAATTTGAGTCTCCATAATCAGTGAGCTGACGCTGTATTGCCACTGCATCAGTTTCCACAATCACAGGATATCAAGAACTTTCCTCAATGTAGTTAAAGGCCATTGACATGCTAATACTTCAGCATGTTCTGGTGAAATTAGATTAGCAACCGGACGTCCACCTCCAGCCAAAAATCTTCCTTCAAAGTCCGGACCACAAAACCAATACCACCCTTCTCAGTGCTCAAATTGAAAGATCCATCACAATTGATTTTAAAAAAAAACCAATGGGAGGGCACTTCCATTTCTGAATCCTACTACTACAATTTTTCCCAGTCTTAGCATTATGAAAACGGAATTCAGACAACGCAGACAAGGAACTAATAATCACATCTCCAGCATGGCCTCTTTTGTTCTCCAAACTCGCTTGTTTCTCTCTTTCCACACACCCCAAAGCAAGTAGAAAAGCTCCTCCAAGCTTTGAGTAGTTAGATTTCTCATACAAAAGGACAACCAACTAGCAACATCAAGCGAGGCAGCAGCTTGTGAGAAGCATACCTGATTGAACTCTGCTTTAGGTTGCAGCACTTGTCTAGTAAACGAACAATCCCTGCACAGGTGCACAGTGGTCTCCATATCTGCTTCACAAAGAACACACATCACCGAATCCAACTCCACCCTCTTAGAAACCAAACGTTCCAGTGAAGGTAATATGTTATGGCATATCTTCCAAATAAACATCTTAGTAGAACTTGGAACCAACGCTTTCCAAAGTCTTTTCCAAAAGTCCGACCCCATGGAACGCGTTGAAGGTACGTTAGAAGAAGAGTGATTATAAGCAAACTGGTAAGCGGTTTTCACTGTGAATATACCATTACTTTCTAACCGCCAGGCCAACCTATCATTCCCGGTACGAACACTTAGAGGTATGGCAAGAATTGCTTCTACCTCACCAACGTCAAAACTATTCCGGACTTCGGTTTCATTCCAAACACCAGGAGCTAAGATAAAGTGATTAACCTTCAGAGTATCATCCACAATCAAATTACTTGAACTAGGTTTAAAAGAGGGTAGCCCAGGAACCCAAGGATCACTCCACACGGAGACAGAACTCCTATCCCCAACTGCCAATAAGAACCTTGGCTAATTAAATCCTTCGTAGAGAAAACACTCCGCCACGAGTAGGATGGAGAAACATGAGGCAAAGCTGACCAAAAAGAACCTTCTGGAAAATACCTAGCCTTGTAGATACGGGCAAGTAGGGAATCTGGATTATTCACCACCCTCCAAGGTTGCTTTGCTAGCATAGCAGTATTAAATTCTGATAAACTCTGAAACCCTAAGCCACCTGCCCACCTTTCTCCTTTGACTTGCACAGAAAATCCCAAGCCTTCCAATGGATTTTTCGTTTGTCCAACGTACTTCCCCACCAAAATCTAGCACACATTTGCTCCAGATCCTCACAAAAACATTTCATAAGTTGGAACACACTCATAGCATAAGTTGGAAGAGCTTGAGCAACTACTCGAATCAAGATATCTTTTCCTGCTCCACTCAAGAGTTTGCCCCGCCAATTCTTCAATTTCTTTGCCAAGATGTCTTTAATATATTGGAATGTTGTTGTTTTTTTACGCCCCACATATGTAGGAAGTCCCAAGTACTTTTCATGGGAAGTAACAACTTGCACACCCAGCAAACTTGACAACTCTTCCTGCAAATACTCAGACCCATTCTTACTAAACACAACTGAACTTTTATTAAAATTTACCAACTGCCCTGAGGCTCTGCCATATGTTTCAATCACCTCATGAATCTGATAACACTCTTCCAAAGAAGCCTGAGCATAGAGCATTCTATCATCAGCAAATAATAAGTGACTTATAGAAGGAGCATCCTGACAAATTTCAATACCCGATAACAGACCAGCTTCTTGTTTCCTTTGTAACAATGCTGAAAAACCTTCAGCCCCCAGAAGAAACAAATAAGGTGATAAAGGGTCACCTTGTCTCAGCCCCCTGCTTGGAGTCACTAATCCACGAGGTTTCCCTCTAACTAAGAAAGAGTATCTTACTGGTGTAATGCATTGCATCACCATGTCGCACCACACACGTGCAAACCCAAATCTATCTAACACTTTCCGTAAAAAGGTCCACTCCATTCGATCATATGCTTTGCTCAAATCAAGCTTCAAAGCCATAACCCCTTCGTCACCATCTTGCTTGTTAGGAACAAAGTGTGCTATTTCATTTTCCACAAGAATGTTGTCCGTTATCAACCTCCCTAGAACAAAAGCACTTTGGAACAGAGATATAATTGAAGGTAAAAACACCTTCAATCTATTTGCAATGACTTTCGAACATATCTTGTAGATTACATTGCATACCGTAATTGGCCTTAGATCTGACATGTGTTCTGGATTAGACATTTTGGGGATCAAGCAAACATGTGTAAAGTTAATTTTCTTGAGCAATTGACCAGTATGCAAAAAATTTTGACTGCCTTCGTAATATCACTACCAATAGTATCCCAGTAATGCTGAAAGAACAATGGTGGTAATCCATCAGGCCCTGGAGATTTTGTTGGGTACATTTGAAACAAAGCACTCTTGACTTCCTCAGATGAGTACTGCTCCCAAAGCTGCACATTCATCTCTCTTGTAACACGTGGTTGGATTGCTTGCAAGGTTGTTTCCACGGCCTTCATATCCAGTTCAGAGGTAGTAAACATGGTCTGGAAATAAGATGAAACCACATTCTCTATACCGAAGTCATCATCACGCCAGACTCCCTCAGAGTCATATAAACCCTGAATGGAATTTTTCCTCCTCTTGTTTGAAGCTTTACGATGGAAAAATCCAGTATTTCTGTCTCCTTCCTTCAGCCACATTACTTTGGATCTCTGTTTCCAGAAAATCTCCTCCTGAGATAGAAGGGATGCAAACGATCCATCAACTCTTTCTTCTCATTCTGGATCAATCCAGCGTTACCTAGCTTTAATAACTCTTCTAGTTTTGCCCGGACCCCAAGCATTTGCTGCTGTCGCACCCTAAAAGTACCTCTCTACCATTTGTCAAGGGCAACTCTCGTAAGAGAGATTTTTTGAACACCCTTATACATAGGAGCCCCAACAACATCAGTTTACCACACTTCATGGACTAAGGGATCACAGTCCACATGCTGCAACCAAAAAGCTTCAAACTTGAACCTATAGTGTTTAGGGCATTTAGCAATGGGAATAGTGCTAGCACGTAACATAATTGGTATATGATCAGAATCACTCGGAGGCAGATGAGTGACCTTCGCATACCCATAAATATCACACCATGCCGGTGTACACACAACTCGATCCAGCCGCAATTGTGTATCTGAATTCCACCATGTGGATTTTGTCCCTTGGAAACCAAGATCCAACAAATCCCCGTATCCTAAAGCATCATGGAATCCCCGCATTTGGCTTTCCGACCTGACTGGCCCATTGATCTTCTCCCCATTGTTAAGTATCTCGTTAAAATCCCCAAGGATGACCCAAGGTAGCGAGTCCATATCGCTTAATTCTCGAAGTAACTGCCATGAACGATCTCGTTTAGTGGTTCTTGGGTAGCCATAAAACCCAGTTAAATGCCAACGCGGTTCACCCGGCTTACCCCGTATCTCAGCATCAATATGGTGTCCAGAAGATGTTCGAACAAGAAGATCAACCTCGTCAGTCCAGAACAAACCAAGTGCCCCAGCCTGACCCTCACTTAGGACCTCCTTCGCATGAGGAAACCCTAGGGCACGATGCAGATCTTGAAAATCTTGAATTCTACTTATCTTTGTCTCACAAAGAAAGATAATTTGGGGCCGATTTTGAGCGATGAGATCCTTCAATGCTTTAGTAGTCGTGTCATTGCAAATCCCTCTGCAATTCCAGCTAAGAATGTCCATATCCATGGTCGATTAGAACTCGCTTTCCAGAAGATCTAGAAAGTAACCCTAGCACGGCTAGGTCAGAGGAAGAGAACTTTTAGGAGGAAAAACTATTTTGTATTGTTGCAATTTTTTTATTGAAGAAGGCTAGTATAATTTATAAAGGAAACTATTGTCTTAGTTATCTTAGTTATTGTTCAAATTAAAAGAGAAAACAATTAGTCTCAACATGAGGAATCCAAATTAAACTAAACTAATACTTGTTGTATTTGTTACCCATAATCCAAATTCAAAATCAATGAAAACAAGATACTTTATTAATAGTGTCGAAAACAAAAAACCTAGTTGTGCTTGGCTAGTGTTGGGATTGAAAATTCTTACTTTCAGTCTAGAATTTCATCCATGATTATGAATATTGACTAAGATATCTCCGAGAATATTTGTAAGACTAACCCTGTTACAACTTAGACAAGTAGCTAAAGTTTAGACCAGACACACAATCCAGATATACTTGAACACTTCCCTTTATATCGCCCAAACGCGGTGCTCCTCTCGTTGCCTCGTCAAAAGCTTTGCTGAGTAACAAAAACCCAGTGAGACAAAAATAACTTCGGTCGAAGGAGAAAAAGAGTACAACACACCATTCACGTTTTGAGACCAAACATGTAGACATCTTCCCCTGACATATGCACCTTCCCCTGATGACTACGATCATGGAAGTTCTGATAATTTTCGCAAGCCAATGCTTACAACATGTTTCTCAAACGTGGATTTAGGCATGACTTAGTGAACAAGTCTGCCATATTGTCCTCAGATCAAACCTGATTCACTCTGATCTTGAAGAGTTTCTGTTGTTGCTGATTATAGAAGAACTTGGGCGGTATGTGCTTGGTGTTGTCGCCTTTGATGTAGCCTTGTTTCATTTGTTCGATACACGCAGCATTATCCTTATAAAGGCTTGTAGGCTCATCTGGTAGACTTCAAACAGTAATTGCTTCGAACATATGTAATTATGAATCTAATCCATATACATTCACGAACCGCTTCATGAAGAGCAATAATCTCTGCATGGTTCGAAGAAGTAGCGACTAGGATCTGTTTTGTAGATTGCCAAGACATCACAGCCTTGCCCATGGTAAACACATAATCAGTTTGGGAATGACCTTACCATGCATTAGCCAAACCTTCCAAAACACTAATGTCATTTTGGGATGGGGAGAGGGAACGCATGCCACTGTTGGTGGCGTCCCTAGTATACGATGGGTCTAGATCCAGCATCTCTCTATAGGGATAGAACAAACTCATATCAATCGTACCACTTAGGTATCGAAAGATATCTTTAACACCAATCCAATGGCGTTGTGTTGGCCCAGAGCTATATCTAGCTAACAAGTTCATAGAAAATGAGATGTCCGGTCTTATGCATAGAGCCAAGTACAATAATGCGCGTATTGCACTCAAGTAGGGCACTTCTGCCTCTAGCACATCTTCGTTATCTTCCTTTGGACGAAATGGATCCTTCTTTAGATCAAGACTACGGACGACCATTGGGGTGCTTGAAAGCTTAACATTGTCAGTATTAAAACGCCTATGCATCTTTTGGGTATAAGCTGATTGATGAATCAGGATACCATCTTCACTGTGCTTAAGTTCCAAGCTGAGACAAAATCGTGTTCTCCTATGGTCCTTCATCTCAAACTTGGATTTAAAGTGCTTAGCAGTTTCCCTTAACTCTTTAAGGGTACCAATTATGTTCATGTCATCAACATAGACCGCTACAATAGCAAATCCAGAACTTGTTTTCTTTATGGAAACGCATGGGCATAGTTCATTGTTAACATATCCCTTTCCAATCAAGTATTCACTTAGACGATTATACCACATCCCTCCAAATTGCTTCAATCCATATAGTGAGCGTTTCAATCTTATTGCAAACACGCTTCGTGGTTTAGAGCTACTTGACTTAGGTAACTGAAGCCCATCCAGGACCTTCATGTATATTTCATATCTAGATCCCCATATATATACACAGTAACCATATCTATCACCTACATATTCAGTTTTTCGAAAACTATCAAATTGACAAGGTAGCAAAATGTAATGATGTCCATTACGGATGTCGTAGTTGATTCCAGGGCATTCTGAGAAGCCTTTCGCCACAAGGCGAGCTTTGTACCTTACAATCTCATTTCTCTCATTATGCTTTCTAATGAATACCCATTTGTGACCAACCGATTTGGTGTTGGGCAATATTGGCACAATTGCCCAAATACCTTTCTTTTCACTAGAGAATATAGTTATGTCTGGATCGCTTCTTTCCATTCCCCAACGATGTCTCTTATTAACCATAATCCGAAACATTCTCATAGGATGGATTTTGATCATTGATGACCAAAGGATTTGGTTGTGCCTTATTCCCTCTCTTTCTAGGGCAAGTAGCTTTTGAACCAATCAGTCTACTATGCTTTCTCGCGGAACATGCGGCTATAGACGGCACATCATTGCCAATTTGGGATGTCAATCCTCGCAGGCATATTTACAGCAGGTATATGTGACCTCGTCACTTTAGTAATGTCAGAAAATAGCATCAGGTAGAGTATATGCTACACTCTAAAGCTCAATAATCTTTCATACTTCAAGTTCAGACTTTGCGGTACGAGGATCGAGACGAGACGTAGTAGGAACAGACCACCACAATTCCTATCGTTCCTGCTGAACATCCGTGTTCTTATCTCTCTTAACGACGGGAAGATTGTCTCATCAAAGTGACAATCTGCAAATCTAGAGATAAATAGATCGCCTGTCTAGGGTTCCAGGTAGCGGACGATGGTTGGAGCTTCATATCCGTCATATATGCCCATTCATTTATGTAGACCCATCTTAGTATATTGTGAAGGCGTAATAGGCACATAAATGTCACACCCAAAGATGTGTAAGTACGAGATATCAAGCAGTCACTAGCTGTAATGCGGAATAAGATTAGTGGCAGTGGGTTGTTCGAGCTATCATTCATAGTTGCTTAATAGCAGCTTCCGCGAGACCATTTTGGGTCTGACATGGGGAACTGGATGCTTAACATCAATCCCCAGTGACATACAATAGTTATCGAACATTTTCGATGTAAATTCCCCGACATTATTAAGTTGAATTTACTTAATAGGATGGTCCGGGTAGTGAGCTCGTCGACGGATAATCTGAGCTAGGAATTTAGTATATGCAGCATTTCTAGTGGACAAAAGTGAGACATGTAACTGGCGTGTCAACGCGTTAACCAACACCATAAAATACTTGGAAGGTCCACAAGGTGGTTAAATTGGTCCACATATATCCCCTTGGATTCTCTATAGGAATGGAATGAGTATTTTGGGATCCTTTGCGTAGGATAGTCTCGGTCCTAGTTTCCTTAAGGAACAGGCTTTACAAAACGAGCAAAGGGCCTGAGCATCTGAAACGCTGTTAGAAGCAAAATTGGTGACTATTTCACCAACCATGGTTTCATGGCCATGGGAAAGATCATCCATGGCATCATGTCCATGGGAGATGCCATCTATGTCGTCAATATTAGGGACGTCATCGGTCCTAGGCCGGCAGCGATGCTAAAGGCAATGGTAGCGACAGTCACACTCAGTCCAGGAATCAACATTTGATTCTTGCTTCTTTTTGCTCGAAAGAGTATACGGATTATCATATCTTGACCAGGATATCCTAGTCAGTCATGCCAAAGTCAATATGTGTCAGAATCCAAGAGATCTTGTCTTATTACATTATTGGATTCAATAGGACGAATCGTAGTGATATAAAGTCCACTAGATTGACACATAAACTTCTCTAAGATGCGCTTCCGTCCATAATTATTGAGGTAATGCAAAGGAACTCTTTTTCGTTCTTTGTATCCGTTTTCACACGGAATCAGTTAGCTTTAATGTCTTTAAAGCTCAATAGGGTCTGATTTGCCCGAGGAGCTTAGAGAGCTTCTACAACAGTAATCAAGGTGCCATTTAGCAAAAAGAATTGAGCAGTTCCATGACCTTGAACTATCCTGATAACCCAGCCATCATAGTCACAGAGGAATATGTAGGCAACATCTCCAAGAATAATTGCCTATGTCGGAGAATGGTGTGCGTAGTCGAACTATCTGCAAGACATTTCAATTCTCCATAATCCATTCCTAAAAGAAAAGCTCAGAATTAAAATAGAGTCATAATGAACAGAACTGAAACTTTTATTCATAAGCCAATGGAATTACATCATTGTCTCTTTGACGAAAGAAAATCTAATCTAAAAACTAGCTAATGCAAAATAATGGTAGTCATTTAACTTCTTTCAGTAACTCCAAAATAAATGTGACCAAGTGAGTAGAGAGATGTAGGTGGAGCAATGCTTGCTTAAGTACCACTTATCTCCAAAACCTTCTTAGACATCACACTTACTTTGAATAAGCCTAGTTGAAGAAAACTAAACCATTGGCATTTACTACAAAAGTTATATGGCAAACACCTATTACATCTTGAAAGGAAAAAAAAAAAAAAAACTTATACAAAATCGTTAGTTTCTTGATCTTGGCCCTTGAGTCTTCCACCCTCAGCTTGAGATTATCATCTTGATCTTCTTGCTTCATGTAATTTGCTTCCATTGCTTCACAATACATCTTGTACGCATTTGCAATATTCTGGGATGCATTACATGCCTTTGCCCAATGTCCGAATGATGCACATCGAAGACAACCATCTTCATGGTCTGGCTCCCTTGATTTAGGCACCTTAAGGGAGCATTTTGGATGGCCATTACCCTTGGTGGGGTCACCACCATAGCCAGAGGCTCTGCTTCCCTCTCTCTTCACATGTTGACCTCCACGGTTCCATACTCGCCTATCTTGGCGTTTACCTTCCTTTTTTGGGGCGAGAATATAGACCAGCCCCAGGCTTAGGGTTTCTCTCCTAGTGCCCTCCCTTGGGGGCGCGACTATAATTAGACTCCGGAATAGATTTGGTTCCCACGTGTCTAGAGTTATAGTTCTTCACAAGAATGTTATCGTCCTTCTCAGCTACATTCATGGCTCTAATAAGCTCTTGCAACCTTGTTACACATCCTGCATTAACATCTATTCGATAGTTCTTGACAACCATTATTGCAACTACGGGGAAGGTGGAGAGTCCTCTCAATCATCATCTCATTTGTGATATTCTTTCCACAAAATTCCATCAAAGACTTAATGCGTATGGCTTTCGAGTTGTAGTCTAAAACAAACTTGAAATCACAGAAGCGGAGGTTATGCCATCCCATTTCTAAATCAGGAAGCAGGAAGTCACGAACGTTGCCAAATCGCTCTTCGAGTGCAACCCACAGCTTTCTGGGGTCCTCTTCGATTAGTTACTCATTTTGGAGCGAATCATCCATGTGGCGAGTCATGAGGATGATAGCATTTGCCTTATTTGCCTCCAAATTAGCTCTATTCGCTTCTAAAGCAGCAGCTTCTATAAGACTAGGCACGTTTTGGCAGGCCTCAAGAATCGTATTCAGGATTCCTTGAGCCTTAAGATGTTGGCCGACATCACGAACCCATTTGTGATATCCAGAGCCTGTTGTCTCCAATGGAGCAAAGTCTAACTTTTTCAGGTTACTTATCCTAAAAAACAACAAGAAAATAATGTTAGTTTCGGAGCGGAAAAAACTACCATGAAAACAATAAAAATTTCTGAGCATATTCGCTCCAAAAAAATTCGATTCCAAGAGGTATTGGATTAGATCGAAACAATGATGTGTCTGTGGTCGATCGTATCTTCTCAAAAAACTCTAAGTTTGGAGGTCTCAACAAGCTCCAACCTTTGAGATAGCACGAACCCTCACAATTCAGCTTAGGTCTCCCCACAAAAGAAGAAGGGGGATAGAAGAAGAGAGGTTGCAAGTCCCCGAGAAAAAGAAAAGAAATTGGAAGTACAGAAAGCGGGAACATTTAATAAAAATTACCTTGTTTTGGATTAGCTGGAAAATTGGCCGGGAAAATGTCGCCAGAGGTGGCCGAGAAGTAAGGGGTCGGCGAGGGGTCGATGAGGTTGCTACGTACGGGTGTGCACGGGGCGTGCATTGGCGAGGCCAACATATAGGCCGAGGATGCTGCAGGGGTGCAAGGAGGCCAGCTGGCAAGGCTAACCTGATGCGCTGGGGTGCAAAGGCTGCTATGAGGGGAAGCTAACCCTAGGCACAGGGGTGCGTGGGGCCTCGGTGGTGTTATACGAAGCTAGGCTAACTTACAGGCATAGGGGTGTGCGGCAGGCAAGGCTAACAGAGGCGAAGGTTATCGAGGCTAAGCCGATAGGTAGGAGAGGCACAGGGGCAAGCGTGGACACAGGTGAGGTTATCGAAGTAAGGCTAACCTGAGCAGTTCAGGTTTTCCGACAGCCAATTCAGGGGGTTTCCAATCAGTTCGCCGCAGATTCTAGACTCCTGGTATGGGACGGAGGTTTCTAGGGTTTGAAGGCTACGATTTTAGGGTTTCAAGGTTAAGTCTTCGTGCTGATAATTTGTTTAGAAAAACTGAATTGGGTTTACGGACAAACTTTTGAAAATCATATTCAATTATTAACAATAGATGTAATCTATTTGTCGTATTTGATCAAGAGTTTTATGTCTCCAGTCTTTGATTTCATTCAGAATCTTAAATTTTCATCATAAAGTGCAGTAAAATTGATAGCTTATATTGTTTCAGTAGGTTTTCAAATGTGAGAAGTTAATGAATGATATGTAGTAATATATAGCTTCACTAAGCAAGTATCCTGCTGAATTGAAGAGTATTTATTGTTTTCTACTAAATATACTATATGCTGTCAATATAAGTTTTGATGAGCTTAGGGATCAGAGGAGATAGATTCATATATGTCTTTGTTGGGATTGTTATACAACTTTTGTATTGCTTTTGTATATATCTAGAAGGAATTTGTCAACTCTCAAAGCTTGAAAATTTGCTTAATTGCTTCTTCTTGTGACAAATTGGGTAAGGACCTTCACTTCCTTGGTCTCATTTCTAGCGTTGTAATGAAGGCCAAGTACTGAGACCCTTTCTATTGCATTTCAGATTAATATTTGCTAGATCTTTCCATTAGTGTGCATCCAATTCAAACTCTCCGTCGTTTGGTGAGTGAGGCCAGATTCTCTTTATCACCCAATTCAATTTGACAAACCTTTTGAAGTGGCAAACTTCTTTATCTTCATTGAACATTTTGATTGTCTTGGTTTTCTTTCTTTGTGTTCATAAGCCCAGTACAAAAGAATTTTGCTTGTACTTTGTTAATTAAAGCCTTTTTTGTCTTATGCATAGCTTAATTAAACTATCAGAACATTCATTCTTCTTCTTTTTTTTTTTTTTCCTTGTTGAAATTTCATATTTAGACAAGGATACTACAGCTAAATTTTTTTTCCTTTAGCTCTGTTTTTTTTTTGTTGGCTACCGCAAATGCTTAGATAGCAGCACATTTAATTGGATCTCCCCTTTTAATTTGCAATGATACCACCGATTCATTCTTGGGCTAAATACTGGATACTACCTTGTGGTTTAGGTCTAAAATCAATTCAGTCTCTGGACTTCTAATTTCATCAAAAACACCCCTGCAGTTTCAATTTTGATCTAATAGGTACAATATGTTAGTCTTCCGATAATTGAGTCATTTAACTTGTTGATGTGACTCATATATGGCCTATGTTTTACGATGTGGTGTTGAGGTGGCATGCATAACCAATTTAGGAGTGGGTCTCACTATTAGAAATCTATCAAATAAAAAGTTTTTCATCAAATAATTCAACTATAAGTTGAACTCGTAACAGAATATTAACGAATTGTACCTATTAGATTAAAATTGAAAGTACATGGTGTTTTTGATGAAATTGGAAGTTCATGGACTGAATTGATATTGGACCTAAACCATAGGGTAGTAACTAGTATTTAGCCCTTCATTCTTTTTCATTTAGTTCACAAAATACTTTGGATTTCTTTGTGAACGTAAGACACTATAATCCAATTGTATTACAAAATACCAAAAGTTGTAGCTGACCGACCTCTTTTGGGCAGGTTTAAAACAGAACAATAGCTAAAGTGTCAAAGCTCCAGAGTTTAAACTCAAGGGTCAGGCATTTTGCTTTATATTTCTTTCTTGCACCTTCTGTTTTGCTTGTGCTGGTGCTTTAGAAAGAGAAACTGGAGATTAGGACAAGCTTTAGCTATATGATTTTGGGGTTACCAATGAGTGAATTGGTGTTTTGGAAAGGGAGCATCAAATCCTGGAAAAGTTGTTTGGTTATGGTGGTTAATAGAGAGTAGAGATAGATATGGCCTTTTGTGGTGAAATTGTGTACTGGTTATGTATTTGGTTTTGTAGGATCAGAAAGTAGTTCAAGTTTTTATCTAGATATACAACTTTTGTATATCTCTTCTTCAAACAAAACAACTGAAAGGAAAATGTCAAAAAACTATGCAGAGAAACTAACTTGGTACAATTGGATCAATATTGGGGAGAAATTTGACTTCATAAATCTCAGTCATATAGATTTTTAGTTTTGATTAGTAGATTGCTAAGTTTAAAGTTTTGTATGGTTTTAGATATAACAGATTTAGCATGTAAGTAGATATGACATCAGATTAGCAGCTAAATCTGAACGTGTACATGGATTCGAAAATTTTATCGAGTTTGGGGGATAGCTTCTAGCAGGAAAAAAAGATATGTGTTTGATTTGGGTTTGTATGAGTTGTTTAAAATGGTGGTTTTGATTGAGTTATGTTCCTCTAAATTTTGTGTATTTTGTATATTAGGATGTAAGTAAAAGTAATTTGGGTATGAGTTTGGGTTTGAATGGAGCTGAGAGTGATGTTAGTTTTGCTATCTGGTGAGAGTGAAAGATGTTGTTTTCTGTTTATATGGATGTGTTCTATGGAATGAGTATGTATAGGTTTGTGTGTTTTTTAATGTACTTGATTTAGTCTGATACTTTTGTTCTTAGTACAATATTTTTGATTGCGACTAATGATTTGAATTTTTATTGTTCGCTTGATTGTTTACAGATTGCTGCTATTTGGCATAGGTTGTGGTATTGGTTTTTTCTAGCATTAAGATGATATAGTGTTTTTGTGCCATGACTTGATTTTTTTGGTTTTTCCTTACAAAAAGCTTACATTTTTGATTTGATGTAACATTTTTGATTTTAATCGCAGGCTGCTGGAGTAAGAAAGAGGAGACTAGAGATCCAAGATTGTGGTCGACTTCCGGAGGAAGGTTTGGGTTTGTTTCCGAAGAGGCGGATGCTAACATTTTGATCGAGTTTGGGGGAGAGCTTTTAACAGAAGAAGAGGTGTGTGTTCATAACAATTTTTTTCTGGATTCTGGGTTATATCATTGTCTGAGATTGTAAACTCCTTTATCTCTATTGTTTTCTGAATTCTAACTCACTCAATACTGTGCATGTTTTGAACAATCGATGATGCAGTTATCATTTGGGTTACCTCTGCGGAAGTTACATTGGTTAGTCATCTCTTCGTTTCTCTGTTTAAACTTGGCTTGAATGATTGTTTAGCCTGTTTGGGTGATACTTGATTTGTATGAGATGTTTGTGGTTTAGGGGCTTGATTGTCTTCCTTGATTGCCTTTCTCATACAGGTTATTCTTCTAAAAACTATTTACTCTTTGTCTATGCATAATATTTATTGTGGCATTATCTAGGTTTTGAGAATTTTTGTTTAAAATGATTGTTGGCATTAGTCAGAAAAAGAGGAATACCTTGGGTCGAAAGGATGCGAACACAAGTACTGCAAGGATTGCTGGATTACAGTCTCAGGAAAGGTTAGTAGTCCTCTTTGATCTTCTTTCTTTGGATTGTGTTTCTGGGTTTGTTTTCTTCTTTTATGAAAAATATGCTATTTCTAAAAAGAGAAAAGAAACACCAAGCCAAAGGAAAAGAAATTTTATGGCTTATAAATTCCTCTACTGGTAATTGTTCAGCATCTATTATTGTTTAATGGATATTTCTTCTTACCTCCTCAGTTAACCTGATGGTGGATTAGCTTTTGGTTGGCTTGGAGGAACAGTGCATCTCCCTTCCATGTCCACTACCCTTTGAATTGTATTGCTCTCTACTTTATCTAGCAGTTGCAACAACCTTGAATTCGAATTGTTATGTATGGTGACATGCTAATCAAACTGTGCTGTTGTGTAATTATGATTGAGCTTCATATCAGAATCTGATATCTGTAGTGTCAATACTTCGTTGCTTTTATTGTATCCTTATGAACTGTTTGATGTTTTGGTTGTGATGAATCACAGGAAGGAGTTCCCTAAGACCTTCAAAATGGAGTTTCCTGACGTAGACACATGTTAAGGATGGAAGATGTCCCATTATTGACAAATCTTCTGCAATATCATAATGCTAAGGTACTTCTATTTTTCTGAGTTTCAAAGTTAATAGCCATCATGAGTAGTTTTTGTTTCATTGAGAATGTTCGCTTTGTTATCGTTGTAGGTTTTGGAGCATGCTTCTGTATGTCTGACCCAAATTGCTGAATCATTTGCATCATCGCCTGACAAACTTGACGAACTATGTAACTTTTAATTATATTTTTTTCTCAACAATCTATTCATATTCATAAATATATCAACGCTAAATATACCCTGCTTTACATTTCAGGACAAGCTGGTATTTTGCAGAACAACGTTAACCAGATTTGTGCCTAAAGATGCATGGTTCTATCAGCCTGTCCCTCATGCTCAAAGCAAATGAGGAAAAATCCACAGAGTCAACAACTAATCTGTTGAGATCATGAAATGCAGCAGCCGCTTTATAGGTAACGCAATCCAAAATTTAAATTGATGTCTTCAATTTTATAACTATCATGAAAGATGGAATGATGAATGCCTAAGAAAACTGTATAACATTGTTCCTTTACGGTTTGTTTGGATGTTTATATCTATAAATAGGGAGAATATCATAAATAGTCACTCAACTTTAACCTGTTCGACACTTTAGTCATCGAACTTTAAAAATATCATTTTAGTCACTCAATTTTAACACTGTTTTACACTTTAGTCACCATCGTTACATTTTCCGTTAAATCATGTAAATAATGCATTATAACAAGATATTTTCGTCAAATTGAGGTTTTTCATATAATCAAATTATAAGTATTAAAAAGGAAAAATTAATACTATAAAAAAAACTGTGATATGCTTTTTGTATGTTCACGTCTTTGTTGATGATGAAAGAAAGAGATTAACCACGGCTCTATCAACAAAGACGACGAAAGAAACTAAGCCAGATAAAACCATCATTAAAGTCCCAAGCTGCGACCTTAGAAGAATTTTCTGAAATTTCGATCTGCATATGATCGAAGAATGATGAGTTCAGTATTTCTCAATCGCTTGGCGCCTCTGCACATCTTCCCATCTTTTCCGTTCACGCTTTTGACTTTTCGTCTTCAACTTTGGAACCAATTGACCAAAATTCAACTAGAAAACAAACACCGTTGAATCCAAAGGAGCTTTTCAATTGCTTGTCCATCTAATTCTCTCCTAATTTTTGCTCACTCTACCAATCACTTCATCTCAGATTTTCCTCTAGCTGATATCTAAGACTCCCGTCTGTTCACGTCTTCAATTGGTATTGATTTGTATGTAAAGTGTGGGATAATGGGTTGTGCTGCTAATTGAATTCATGAGATGAAGTAAATTAAATTCATGACTAGGTGTTCTTGATCAAACAAAGAACCTCTGTGGAGCCTTGAAATTACTTGATAAATGAGGTCAATTAAATTCAGTCAGATTGATATCTTTCATTGTTGTGAAATCTCCATGCTTTTGTTTTTCTTGATAATGAGGTCTCAATTCTCTATCTCGTCTTCTTCTAAGATAAGATCTGATACTCCAAGGCTATCTTAGTTTTTCTTGATGCATCTTCATATATCCTAGTGTGCTGGTCTATTAATGGAGAAGAAGCCAGAAGGAGAGAGAGTTTTTTGGGTTTGGTCATGGAGGCCAGCCAAAAACCTTCAATTCTCTGGCAATTGGAAGAAAATAAATTCAAGGAGGCTCAAATTTATTTATTTATTCAAATTTATCTTTTCATAGTTGGACTAAAACGCCCTCAATTTTAACACTTTGTAATGAAACATTTAACGGTAATGACTAAAGTGTAAAATAGTGCTAAACTTGAGTGACTAAAGTGATTTTGTTTAAAAGTCAGTGACCAAAGTGTCGAACATGTCAAAGTTGAGTGACCATTTGTGATATTCTCCCCTATAAATAAGCAAAACTTTATTTCCAATCCATTATGCTTATGATTTAAGTTATGTGGTACCATGATATATAGAACTATGGAATTCTGTAGCTACATAGACCTTAAATTTTGATACCTTTAAGTACAATTCTTCTCCAAGTTCTTTTAGATATAAATGGTTTAGTTGCAATGCTGCATAGAAAATTGGAGATGCATTCACCCTATGATGTATAGCTCATCTTTTCATTCATGATGATTACCAAAAATTATGAACTGCCTTTACAGTTTGTGGCATTGAAAATTCAGTACTTAATATGTACTCTTACTGCACATTTTCAAAAGCAAGAGGGAGAGGTTGCAATCATTTTCTAGTTTTCTACTTAAAAGTTGTGCTGGTCTGTAGAACAATGTTTATGCATGGTTTAGTCTATCTAGGAACAACACTAGGTTGCAATGTATGAGACTAATAATGGTGAGTTTTCTCTTACTTTGAGATAACAAGCATGATGCAGAACAACACAAGGTGGGTTACTGCCTATAATTGTGGTAAGCCTTAGATGGTAGAAACTTTATTAATGGAAAGAGGTGTTTAGCGAGGACCAAAATGATATTGTTGTAGTTTTGGGTAGTTCAAGAGAAATTAGAGTGGTTTGAAATAATAGGGAGGTGAATGGAGACTTTGGAAAGAGCTCTCAAGGAACTATGACTTTTGGAAATTTTGAAATCTATTTGTCTTTTTAGGTCATATCAGTCAACCATAAAGTGAGTTGTTCACAAGATTTTCATAAAAGTTACAAGTAATAGCCAAGATAAATTGTGGGATTGTCTTAGATGCAGTAAGTAAAGAAGATAGCAAGGGAAATTCTCCCGTTAAGAGAGGTTTGTCAAGTTTAGTCAGTGTTACTTCTTCATTCTTAGGGTGGGAGGATACCCTTCCCTTGATAAGCCTTAGGAAAGACTAAGCTAATTATGGAGTCTTATCTCCTAGAGATTCAATTGGTTGTATGTACTGATATTTTTGCTTTACCTAGCGGCTTAATAGATGAGATGTAATCTAAATATGCATAAGTAGAATTACGAAGAAAACAAAATTAGGGGTTCTTCCGACACTTTAACCAAATGTTTGTGTACATTTTTTTTACTTTATGTAGCTCCTTCATGACTTTGGTGCTAAATGTCTTAGGCTTAGTTTGGGATTGTTGTGTTGTGAGCGGAAGCACTTTCAAATTTGCTGTGAGAGGAAGCACTTCTGATTTTGCTGTGACAAAAAGCAGCTGAGTGTTTGTAAACTGTTTTTTAAAGTGCTATGAGAACGAAAAGCAATTTCAGAGTGTTTGGTAAACAATGAGTAAAAAGTGCTTTGATGGTTTATAATTACTAAAAAGGACATAACTGTTGAAAATACCCAAATAAATACCACTAAATAAAAAAATGTATGTTCATCTTATTCTTCTTATATTTTCTATTGATTTTCCTTTTTGTTTTTTTGGAGTGAATTTTTCTATTGATTTTTCCTTTTGTTTTGTTTTTTGGAGTGCATTTGGGTACCAGCCCAAGAAGTCAAGAATTGAACAGTAAACAAAAACAGAAGAAGACCATTATCTATCCTCATCCACAACGATCAGGGCAGAAGGAAGAAAAGCCACATAGCCAATTTCATCTTCATCTTGTTGATTTTTCCTCGTGATCTACCTTTCCACTCAGTTTCTTTGCTCAATTTCATTTACCCATATTCCTTTCCCCTTTTTTTTTTCACTCTCTCTCTTCACTCTCATGAATTTTGCATCTATGCTTTGTTTTGGGTTCTGAAATTTAACCATAGTGAGATGCTGCGATGATTATGTCGAGTTTGTTCCCAGATGGGAAGGGGGTTTTGAGTCGGATTTTAATCTTGCAGGTGCCATTCTGCGTTTCTTTTCTGGGAATTTTGAGATGGTTTTCTGGGTTTCAATTCGATGTTGATGAGCTCTTGAGATATGGAGATGGGTCTGAGTCTAATTTGCTGATTGATTTTGAGAGTTTGGGATTATGGGTTAGATGTTTTACCTCATCAAAATTGGGGGATGTTGCTTTCTTGAATTTTAGTGAAGAGGAAGAGGAAGAGGCGGAGGTGCTGTAGATGAGGCTGTCGAGATCTTTGCAGAGGGAAGAATGGGAAGAGTGCGAGAGAGAAGGATGTAAAAGTGAGAAAAGAATAAGGACAATTCGGATATTCATCAACATTTCATTTAATCTTCCGCATCCAGAGTTGATTCCTGCAGAAGCTGAAATCAAAAGCTACGAATTGTAGCTTCTTCAATTCAGTGGTTGGGAGAAACGCTTCGGGTTAGAAGCTGATTCTCCATGGTTTACCAAACACCATCAAACAATATCAGAAGCGCTTTTGAGATCAAAAGCAGTTTCAAAATCAATCCCAAACTAAGCCTTAGTACTTCACTCATCTACAACAAATTAGACATAATTGCAGTTTCGTTCCTTATGTTTGATAAGATTCACTGTTTTAAACATTTAACTGTGCTTCCCTTCTTTCACAATGATAGGGAAGCTAACACTGAACCACCAACTTCATCAATAGAGATCATCAGCAAGGAGAAAAACGACTAAAGTGCAAGACCACTTTTTGTAAAAACAAAAATGAAGAAAGCAACTTTTTGGACATCCTCCATGACTAGCTATCAATAGGCTAACACTTTTTGAAGACATACAATGGACATCATCAACTTTTTTTTGCAAACTATTGCAATAGCAATTGTAACTAAGTTAGCCTTAAACTATGACAACCTATTTTTTGAACACTGTACCACAACATCTGTACTGGTGGTGATGTTATTAGGACATGATCTACTTCATCTTTTGTTATAAAACAAACTTTATCTTTCGTTAATATAATGATCATGTCAACTATATTTTCTATGCTTTTAAATTTAGTCCTTAAATAACATTGTGTTAGCTCCAAAACCCGCAGCAAAGCCTGGGCACAATTTCTAGTGCTTCCTAAAATAGGAATTGTTTGAAGCTTTTTTGGGGGAACATTTTTCCTTTTAGCTGCCCTTTAAAAGTTTAGAGTCAATTCTTTTTTTGTTTTGATAGAGTAGTTATGCAGTTACTTGCAAAGTATTTTCCTTTTCAATCATTGAAAATTGCATCAAGTGATGTGCAAGTTTCTGTTTGTTTGTTATGTACACAGGTAAATGAATTGGAAAATTCTCACAAATGAAAGGCAAATTCAATTAGACTTGATTGAAAACATATTATGTGGTGAATGGAAGTTGGATGGTTAGAAATGGAATAATACATGTGTTTTACGTTTCGAATGTAATAAAAAGCAGAGTGTTAATAAGGAGACCGCTCCCGAAAAACTGGCTTAGGATGTGATCGGTTTGCGATGGTAAATGAAATTAGGGAGGTCTTTGGTGCATTCAAAAAATTCAAGGCTGTTGTTGAAAATATGAGTGGCTGCAAGATTAAGGCGTTGATATCTGATCGAGGAGGGGAATTCACTTCAAATGAATTCCAAAAATTTTGTGATGACAATGGAATTTGCAGCTTCCTAACAGTGCCATACTCTCCTCAACAAAATGGCGTAGTGGAGAGAAAAAATAGATCAATTCTCAATATGGCTCGAAGTATGATGAAAAGCAAGGGCATGCCAAAAGAATTTTGGGCTGAAGCTGTGGATTATGCAGTTTATCTTTCCAATCGATCTCCTACTAGAAGCTTATGGAATCGAACACCCCAAGAAGCATGGAGTGGAAAAATGCCCAGTGTGTTCCATTTAAGAGTATTTGGGAGTATTGCATATACTCATGTACCAGACCAAAGGCGTTCCAAATTGGTTGACAAAAGTGAGAAGTTTATTTTCATTGGCTATGATACTTCCTCCAAAGGATACAAATTGTACAACCCTAACAAAGGCAAGATTGTTGTTAGCAGAGATGTGGAGTTTGATGAAGAAGGCAGCTGGAATTGGGAAAAACAAGAAAAAGATTACAAATTTCTTTCCTTTTTGGGAAGAAGAAGAAGTTGCGTATAGACATGAAAAGGAACAATAAACTCCTCCTCCATCACCAACACATACTCCTCCCCCATCACCAATCAAGATGTTTCATCACCAAATACATGACCTCAAGGAAAGAAGAGCTTGAATGAAATCTATAAGGTAGCTTTACCTGTTGATGATGTTAATTTATTTTGTTTATTTGTTGAATGTGAGCCAATAAGATTTGAAGCAGCTGTTTAAGAAAAGAAGTCGAGGAAAGCAATGGATGAGGAGATTGAAGCAATCAAGAAGAATAATACATGGGCGCTTGCTACCTTGTCAGAAGGCTAAAAGACCATTGGAGTAAAATGGGTCTATAAGGCAAAGAAGAATGCAATTGGAGAAGTGGAGAGGTACAAAGCAAGGATTGTTGCCAATGGTTACAACCAAAGACCTGCATTAACTATGATGAGGTATTTGCTCCTGTTGCTAGATTGGAAACCATAAGATTGATTATTTCTTTGGCTACGCAAAATAAATGGAAGATTCATCAATTGGATGTGAAGTCTGCTTTCTTGAATGTAATGTTAGAAGAGGAGGTCTATATTGATCAACCCATAGGGTATGTGGTGAAATGGCATGAAGATAAAGTTATTAGTCTCAAGAAGGCACTTTATGGGCTCAATCAAGCACCAAAAGCATGGAATAGCATAATTGACATATATTTTCAAGATAATGGTTTCAAGAAGTGTCCACATGAGCATGCTCTTTATGTGAGGTGAATAATGATGGTGATATGTTGTTGGTTTGCTTGTACGTGGATGATTTAATTTTCACAGGCAATAATCCAAGAATGTTTGAAGATTTTAAGAAGGCAATAACCAGAGAATTCGAGATGATCGATATTGGGGTCATGTCATACTACCTTGGCATTGAAGTGAAGCTGATAGAAGAAGACATTTATTTCACAAGAGAGCTATGCAAGATGATCGATATTGGGCTCATGTCATACTACCTTGCTCTCTCCTCTTTTTGTCCAACTTAATAATCTGATGCGTCAGTTGTGCCTCTGTGTCCAATCCACCTTTTTAGAGAGCATAGATGTAGTAATGAATATCTTATCTTTCATTAACTCAAGTATTCAACAGCTAAATCGAAATAAGTCAAAAAAAAAATCTTGCTCCATCCAAACCATACCTCTAGTATTCAACATGCGATTCCCTAACAAATTTATGAATCCCGTATAGTTTATTAGCCTCAAATTATTTAATTATTGTAGGAGTGTAAAGTATCGAATACGTTTAAGACAAAAAGAAATTGTGATGAAGACTGCACTTGAAGATGTAATATAATGTTATGATTAAGTTGACTATTACTATGGCTTATGTTGGGATTATGAATGATGCTAGAATTAAGTTGACTATCACTATGACTTATGACGTTGGGATTATTACATATTGTTATATGACTCTTTATAAAAAATAAAAAATAAAAAAAGACAACAGGTATGAGTCAATTAACCTATATCACAAATTTAAATATCAAGACAAAAAGAAATTGTTATGAAGATTGTACCTAGTTGAAGTGGCGAATTTGACTTATAGCAAATTATCTCGTACCTCATTATAAGAAAATTTTACATTTCCAGCATAATAATGTCATCCATTTTGGTTAGGAACTCATACTCCATCAGATCTAACTGTCCTACCACATATTCTCAGAGTCACACTTGAAAAATGTTGAGTCTCATACTTCATTGTAAGATAATTTTATATTTCCAGTATAATACGTTATAGTGTCATCCATTTTATAAGAAATTTCTAATCCACTCATCGGAAAAGTTTTTCCCGCATTAAGCACTAATATATTTTTAACGTCTAATTAGATGGGGGAATCATTCAAAAATGAAGAACAGAAGCTCGTTACTTTTTATTTCCCTAGAATTGGAACCTCTAGTAAGGCTCTACCCATTTATTCATTCGACCCCCCAAAATGCTTTTTAAAAAATTGAATTTAAACAATTGAAATAAGATTTTGGACCTATTCAGTAAGAATGAAATATTCTCAGAATTATCCTACGACATGCTGCTTTTTCCATTCATTCCTTTCAGGATCAGTCGTGGTCTTACAAACTCTACCGAAAGAACTCATACTCCATCACATCTAATGATATTAGTTCTAAAGAAGTTTGGCGATTAGAAAAAAAATTAATTGAACTTTATAAATTCAAAAAACAAAAAGTATTTTTTGTTCAATGAATCGAAAAAACTTGGTATGTGGATTAAGTAGAATATGATGTTTGTACATAATTAGGCAAAGAAAATAATATTGACTAGCATCACTTGCATAAAAATTGCTTGATGTATATAACATAGTAGCACATTATGCGTTATTCATTTCAAATTAATAGACTCAATATTAACATGCCCCAAACATTATGAAAAATGACATAAGATACAATACACATGTTTAAAAAAAAATACAATTTACATTTAAGAAGATAAGCATTATTCATATATAATTGAGCCTAAAAGACAGCACAGATAAAATCATCGACCAGACACATTCTATAGTTAGACTAAGCTACCCATTTATTCATTCGACCCCCCAAAATGCTTTTTAAAAAATTGAATTTAAACAATTGAAATAAGATTTTGGACCTATTCAGTAAGAATGAAATATTCTCAGAATTATCCTACGACATGCTGCTTTTTCCATTCATTCCTTTCAGGATCAGTCGTGGTCTTACAAACTCTACCGAAAGAACTCATACTCCATCACATCTGATCCATTCACAGAAATTTACAGTAGGATTTACAAGCTCTAACCTAGAAACAGCTTTAAGAATATGGATCATCTAATCGTTGGAGTAAAGTCGCAACACAAATCATGACTTTCTCTGAATGAATGTTGATTGTGAACAAATATGTTGTGAATAATTACATATTTTCCAGGAGGAATGAGAACTATCAACAAGACTATAATCAACAAGGATCACTCTTCTCTCTTTGGAGGCACAGCAAGGAATTCTCTTCATGCTACTATGGGAGACAAAATAAATGGACAGAACGGCTATATATAATGATTCAGGAACAACCAAAACATCTACTTATAGAAAAAAGGCTCGATGACCCTGTTTCTGGCTCAGACTCAGGCTTTTTGCGAGGAAGATGCTTAAAGAAGGCCATGACTGCTCCTGTCACACCATCCTCATTCTCCATATCCTTGGCAAGTTCAATAGCACGCTCCTTCACCTGGAATAATTTTTAGGCAAGTTCATTTCATACCTTCATACTTCCTAATTATGTTTTCCATTTACCAAAAAGAAAAAAAGAAAGGGGGAAAAAAAGGAACTTCCTGATATCCTGAAATTCTGCAAGTTCTTAATTTGGCATGTTATAAAGCAGAGGGCAAAAGCAAGATGATCGACCCACAAGTTAATCTATAATCTATACTACTATATAAGAGAACAGTTCATGCTGACACTCTTCATGTGTGTTAATACTACTCATCTGCAGGGTTTCTGGCAAGTATCCACTACTTTCACTCACCCACTCTCTCTTATACCCTATTATTTCTCTGCTATAACTTCCATCACCACATTCATAGCATGTATGAGTTTCCATTTCACATTATTGAAGATCAACACCTCCTTTATTTCCTTTCTTTTCAGCCTTATAGTATATCTAAAAACAGCTGGATTCGGTGCTATTTTAGCGATCAATTCTAGGTATAAATCAAGTATAGCCGCTAGCTGATACAAGTCGCTTTTCGCACACCTTTATAAAGCATGCACTTGATTAACAAAATCAGGTTTCTCAAAAATCAAATTACCTTGGGATCAAGCATGTAATTTATAGCACCAACCAATTTGGGAAGTGAGAACTCATCGACTGCAATGGGTGCAGGGCCTACTCCTCTGGCATGTACTCGCTCTCCCCAGAAGGGTTGGTCTCCAAAGAAAGGAACAATTGTTGTTGGACACTGAAGTATAAAAAAAATGTACATTTAGGCATAAACTAAATCAGTCGTCAGAACTTAAAAGAACTCAAACATAAGAGGGGGATATAAGACAATTACTGCAGCTTTTAGACCAGCAGCCGTTGTTCCAGCACCTCCATGATGCACCTGGAGAAAAACTGAAAAACATAAGAATTGCCCAAGATCTTTTTTTCAAATTTTAAAAAACAAAGAGTTGAATGTCATGAGATTTTAAGTGAGGCATAGTCACTATCCTAGTCCTTTCAGATCCATGTATCCAGTATGAAATGCTAACATATTACTTTGCTGTTTCTTTCAAGCACTAGTAACTTTAAAAGATTGATTTTGTCATCTGCCTCGTGATCAATTTTATAGCCTTATGAACATGATCTCCATTAGTACAAGTAATCGTATCAAATTAAAGTTAGCAGTATGTAGCTGAAAATAATTCCTAAATAATCTTCGATATGCTCCCCTGCTCCTTATGTTTCCATTAATGAAATTGAAGACTACGGGACTCTGCTATATCCCACAAGACTGATAAAAGATGAACTTCAGAAGAATCCAACTGTCAATTTCTTTATAAAAGAAGTAAACTAACAGGTAAATTGAATCTTAAATACTCAGATCTTAAATAAATTTATTATCCAGATGCTATGAATAATAGATAGCTAAAAGAGAAAGAGAGGAAAAAAAAAAAAAAAGAAGAACAAGAAGATAGCCTTACCACTGCCTTGCATTGTAGAAACAGCCAGTCATGAGGGCAGTTGTCCAATAAGTATATGGATTCCTTTGGTTCAGCCACTGAGAAGAACAAAATCACACGAAATCAATCAGTACATGCCAAAGGTCAACTAGCATAGAGATAAAATAGAAATGGTAAAAACTTACAGTTCCCAAGGCCACCCCAGCCTTTGTTAATGATACCTCTCTGTCCTGTCTTTTCTAATGCATCGACGATTATTTGGGTCATTTTCTCTGGCTCTTGAACAGGCTGATATTTAAGAATGATCAGCAGATTAAAAAGCGTTAAAGCCAAAACTCTGAAACCAAGTTTCAATTCAGAAATGTGGGCAATTCACTCCAGTTACCAAGAAAACCGAAATTCTCAAACCATGAAAAGCTGACTTTGGAGATTGTTATAGCCCAAAGATAATGGAAAAACACACACAGAATCAGAATTTAATTATTTGCACTTAGGCTCATGACTAGTCAACACGCCCATTCACATTCCAATTCAAAAACACATCATTCATATAATATGGGGGTAGCATCACAGAATTAAAAAGAAAGCTTTGCACTATTCCAGTTAGAGCCAGCATAATATGGTCAAGAAACAGTAAACACTGGGTAGAGGAATGTAGGCCTGTGTAGACTGTGTTTGTACGCACATCCATGCATTTGCAGCTGAGTGCAAGTTGTTTTCCAGAGACCATTTCTCAATCTTTTTGTAGAACAAGTTCATTTCATTGCAACTATAGAGTCCAATTGATTAAAAAGGGGAGAACAGTTTATCTCCACGTACCAAGTTTAGACTTGATATTCTTTAAATTTTTTCCATACTTTTGAAATTAGAGTAGGGAACAAAGTAAGAAAAAAAGAACTTACAAGGCTACCAAACCCAATGTATATAGGCTTGTCACCAGCCTTAAGCCATTCCACTAGTGGTTGTGGAGGTTCATAATTTGATGCAAGATCAAGGAAGCAAAATCCCACCACATCAACCTTAGGTCCCCAATCTGCAAACCAAGTGTTATTTAGTAGAAACCACCAACAGATATTGGCATACCTGCTAAGCATCATGCTTACTTAAGAAAGAATGTTCCATGCAGAAAAAATGGAAAGAAAAAAAAATGATAAAAGGTTTCGTAATCCATTCTTGTCATTTCTGACAACAAGAAACATTACGATGGAAACTGAGGAGATCAAATGTAAATATCAATTTAAAAAGAAACATTTTTAATCAATTACTCTTTGGAGATGGATATATCTATCTGAAAACAAGCACCTATAATCTATGCGTCTTTTAAAGGATTGTTTAAATAAGTTTTTCTTTTTAATTAAATGAAGGATATATGCTGTAGACGAATGTGTGCACCATACTAGCCTAGATAGCATGTTCAAATGACTGCCCCACTCAGCCAAGCATTGTTTAAAACCTAGCAAGTTTCTCAAAACATCGTGCCTTCATCACCCAAGGAACTCCAAATGATTAAAAATGGAAGTGCAAGGTGAAGTACCTTTTGGTTTGGGAACAAGATGAGGACTCCATATGTATCCATGTGGGACATCAGATTCAGAGCCTTGTGAACCACTTAAATATGTGACGGGTCGTAAGTTCAATTTTTTCTTCCGAACATCATTAATCATGTCCCGTATTCCAAGCCATATTAAGGAGTCAACAATTTGATACGATAGCTGAAAATTTGCACAGTCCAAAAAAGTTAATAAAAAATCTGGAATTGTAAAATGAATTAAATTATCAAAACTCCAAAATAAGGGAAGGTTAAAATTCAAAGGACTTACCCTATATCCAGTTTGTTGTTTAACGCGGGACAAGGGATGTGGAAATTCACTTGTTGGCCTGGTAAGGAAAAGGTCAAACATACACAATGCAGATTCAGAACAGTGAAAACCAATACAGAACATTGAGCAACATGCAAGAAAGATTACATTACCCAGACAAGACTTACGTCCATGGCATTGTAAAAAATATATGAAGAGGTATTTTCAGTGCCTCCGCCACATGAGTATGCCCTGAAAATGTATTCATCAGGTTAGTGGCAAAATATAGACAAATCAAAGCTAGTGCATGTAAAAGTTCTCTTTATAAAATACAACTGAATGTAATTAACAATAATATGTCGGTGAGCCGTGGCCTGTTGGTTAGCTAGCCTAACTAACATTGTGGAGGTCATGGGTTCAAATCGCACTGACATCAGGGGAGGTGGGGAAAAATTGCTGTCCAGAATCAAAAAAAAAAAAAAAATGCACATGAATCCTGGAAGTTAATAGCGCAAACAACCTACAAACTCTGCTAGAGGAAGAAACTAAATAATATATGTCCATTGGATAATCATTCACCACACAGTATCCCATCCTCCAACCCAAAATTCAGTCACCAAGAAATTCAAAACCAGAAAAAGATCTAGTATTACTTAAAATTAGATAGATGGTGTTGAAAGCTAACCATATGCTGGGGGGTTTGCAATAATTGCATCCGCTTTAAAGGGGATACCAGAATCTACATCAGGGTCTTTGCAAGCTGGATGTAAGGAATATATAATTTCCTTTATTTGGTTACGCTGAATAGGAATCTCCGAAGGCCCTGACGGCAAGAAGCCTTTATTTTTAACCATATCTGCTCAAGGAAACAGAACAGATAAAAAGAAACAAGTAATTAGTTATATGAAAATGAATGATGAAGCATTCAGCTTTGACAAATATTTCAAGTAGCAATTAATCATTTTCAATGAACCTTTATATAAGAAGCTTCACATATTGTAATGATGCCAGGATGAGCCAAAGAGCATCCGTGATAAAAATTTATCAGTCAGAGTAACATCAGACAATTTACAAAAATACAAAACCCCTTATTGCCAGAATTAATCATTTTCAATGAGCCTTGATATAAGACACTTCACATATTTGAACTCCGGTGCAGGATATGTAAGGAAGTTCACATATTAAACTAATGTGCAGGATGAGCCAAATCAGTCTATAAGTCAAGGCATCAAAGGTCACTCAAGATCACCAAACAAATCAGTCACTCAAGATCATCCAAAGTAATTTAACAGATGATTTGCTTTGGTACATACAGCCAGCAAGAACTTTTGGATCACCGCCTAAAGGGTAGAACTCCAAACCAGCAGTCAAGACAAACTCTTTAAAATTTGAATGAGTAGCTAGTCTTACACGATGGCCAAAGTCCTGCACAAAAATGATCTCATGAACAAATTTGAATAACTGTCATAATCATTTTGAAATAGCTATATTGTAAAAATCTAATTTCTATGTTCAAATTCTACCTAACAAGCTCATAAGACTAAATAAAGCTAACATTTTAACAAAGTTTCATGATTTTAAATAATTATATTAAAAGATGAAGACATATATGCTTCATGAATATGAGATAAATCCTCTGACCTGCAAACGTTTGCCAATTGCAATAAACGGCTGGACATCTCCACGCGTTCCAACAATAAGCATTACTATTTGCATTGGTGGTATGCATTGGAGCTCTGTTGCATCAAGAGGCTCATCAGCAACATCGGTACAACCAGCAGTGGATCCAACACCAAAAGATTGAGATTCAATATCCCCTGGAACATCGAATTCTACAGTTCCGTCATCTTTCACAGTAGCTATTCTATTTAACAGCTTTAACTGCACAGTTGAAACTTTAAGTTATAAGAGAAAACATAAGCAGAGTCCGAGACACTATTCATTAAATCTAGGACTGGTATAAATTTGAATAAAATATGTTATACAATCTCCTAAAGTTTAGGTGTCACTATAAAAAAAGGTGGATCCAGAGTTTCACAAGAACAGGTGTCAAACAGAAGATTATGTATGAATCAGAATGACCATATGATAATGCATTATATACGATTACCTTTTCTGTTGATAAATGTGAACAAAATCTATCGCAGCTTATTAAAAAGGAAGCAATTAATTTATAAAGACAATTAAAATTCATTTTGTAATGACTTATTGGTGCTACAATAGAAGTCTAATCATAGTATACAACAATAAAAACATGCAAAGTCCCATACGAAAAGAAAAATAATGAAGCACTTGAAATTAATTAAAATCTACATAAAGTAGGCCATAACATGAACAAGAGAAAATCAATGGGCCCTCTGTTCATTCTTTTCTGGCCATTAGCTAAGAGAGGCCACGTTTCAATCCCCTCTAATGATATACTGTAGGGGTCACACACATTTTTAAAGGTTCAGGTTATATTTGCAGGGGCATAGTCACCGATGGTCTCTTCTATGCATCTTCTCCTTCTATTGAAAATGACTATTATGATCATAATGTGGATATGAGTTAAAATCAATAATAAAACTTCTCCTCCCATAAGCATTGGCCTTACGGTTCAACCACAAATTCATAATGTCTCTTCTCCCTACTCATATTCACTTTTATCTTTTTGTTTAGTAAGGATCAAGAATTGGCAACTTGAAAAGGAACAATGTAAATCCATTGCAATCCTCTTAGCCTTCACCTTCATATCAGACCATGCACACTGATCAAAACCATTCGAACAGATAACATAGGGTTCTTATGTCTTCTTTCCCCTCTCTAGTTTATACTCCTTTGAACTCATAGCTAGCCTATATTATTCTAACTCTAAAAGCCGCATACCTAAATTTGGTAAAATAATTCAAGTATATGTTTTCCCCATTTCAGGGTTTATGGGCTGCTTCTTTGCAGAACCAGCCATACAAAAGTAATAATCTGATGGCAACTCCTATGTTTCTTGACAGTGGAGTTAAAATTTAATATGACTAATCATACATTCCTTTTTTTTCTAGTTGTGAGGTGACAAACACATCATTCTTAAGAAAAACTCCAAATTTCCACGAGCAAAGGCCACCAGTTATGTTAAACTATCACTAGATATTAAGCAACTTGGACAAGCTTAAGCATATACGATGAAATGATGCAAGAAGCAAAGAGATCATCTTTAATGAATAATACCTTCTGATGGACTGAAGTTTTGTCGTCAAAAATCTTTGCTGCCTCTTTGGACAATACATTAGGTCTGGTGCTCTCCGTTTTTGATCTCTCCAACTTTGCTGGAACTGAATGTGGTTCTGGCCTTTCATGAGTCGGTGATATCTCCACTGGCAATGCGCTCGCTTTCGAAAAGCTAAAGCCAGAACTTCCTGAATTCCCTGAAAATTCATATGTATCATCAATTTCAACACATTACCGAATCTAACTCCGAATTACACTCCTGCTAGTTCAAAACAGAGCATATAACAAATATAGAAACTTTTAACCAGTCAAATAAATGCAACAGTAACTAGTAAGAGCAAGAGTAAAACTTAATTACTTCCTAAATACGCAACCTCTCGTCTAATTCTACTTCCAATTCTAACAAAATCTCAAACTCTCAATTGCACGCAAAATTCACAAACCTGTAGAGCTACTACCGCCGCCGTTATTCACCGGAGCAGTAACGCCTCCGCCACTAGCCTCTCCGTTCTCCAACTCTATGCTTTTCCCGCCGTCAATTTCCCGCTCAAATCTCCCGGGAACTTCAACAGAACTCTCGGAAGTACTCCGGCAATCCTCCGCCATCACCGCCGCCTGTTCCGGACGAAACTCCGGACCGCGCGGCCGGTCCTGATCCAGATCGGAAGCGAGAAGAAGAGGAGACCGGCTCGGATTCTGAGAGCGCTGTAAAGATTCTCAATTTCGAATCGAGAGGAAGAGAGAGAGAGAGAGAATCGGAGAAGAAGAAAGAGAATTGGATTCTGTCCCGAAGAGACGGGCACGTTCGATAAAAGTGGGTGGTGGTGGAGGGGTATGAATGATGATGGTGCTTCATTCACTAACGGACACGTACGCAACTGTTCGGGTGACCTGTATTTTCGCCCAGCCCCGCTGTTTTTATTGCTTTATTTTCCGACAATCTGATTCATTGCTTCCTAAAATAGGAATCGTTTGAATTTTGAAAGCCCTTTTTCGAGGAAATTTTTCCTTTTAGGCCTGTTGTAAAGTTTGCAGACGATCCTTTTTCTGTTTTGATGGTGTAGCTAATAGCAATATAGTTACTTGCGTACTTACAAAGAAAAGTACAATACAATCCTTTTACACGGTTATGTTTTGTTATAACCAATCAATATATTCTAGTACGAACAGTATATGTATTAATATAAACAATATATATGTTGTATACAAACTAAATACCTACGGCAATAATAAACGAAATAGAAATCAAATAGTTTCTAATAGAAATTAAATTAACTAACTTGATCAGATAGAGATCTGCAATGCAGTGTCCTAAGACAGAAATTCGCCCCCACTTGTTCTGTACTTTCGAACGTTTATCTAGAGGATACAACTATTTGGTACAAGTTCTTGCACAAGAACTTGACCATTACGAATTCTACTTTATGTTTCTCAAAATAACTTTTAGAGGAGGAATAAGAAGATTGATTGATGATTAATGACGACCTTATATAGAAGCCAAAACCAACAGTTGTGTTAGAAGTTGCTTAATTAGATCCGTCCCAAACAACAGTTGTTTGATTTCAACCGTCTCAAAACCAACAACCAAAACTGTTAGGTTTTATCCGAAAATTAAATACATTTTCAAAAAATAAAACCAGATTTAATCAACCGAGCCCAAGAGCCCCAAGGCCTAAGGCTCATCTTTGACTTTTATATTTATGCTAATTCTTATGGGAAACCCAATAGGAAAGCCTACGAAAAGCCCATCTCTATACTTATCACCCATTTACTTCTTTACATGGGAATCCTTTTATAAAGGTCATTAGCCTTTAAACTTCTTCCATGTGAGAGTCCCACAAGTTCCAACATGTTTATTGAAACTTGCATCGAGTGATGTGTCGTTTCGGTTTGTTATGTTTTATGTATGCAAGTAAACGAATTGGAAAATTCTCACATTTGAAGGCATATTCAACCAAAGTTGATTGAGAACATATAACGTGTTGAATGGAAGTTGGATGGTTAGAAATAGAATAATGCATGTGTTTTACATTTCGAAGGGAATAAGAAGCAATACAATATCTCAACTATAATGTTTTGGAAAAAGGGCAAACATTGACACAAGAAGAGGGCATGGATAGGAGTAGTCGATCGAGAAGCATATTTTTAATGTACCACACCACGAAACATGGACTTAAATTTGAATACTTTGGTGTCAAGGAATAAGGTATGTGGTGATCGTACAAGTGCAGACAACACATGCTGGATTCGGATGAAAGCTCCAATTCGAATCAAACAATACCCTAATGCGTTGTGACTAAACGTAACGAAGATAGTACTTGAAGTTGAACACCAACGAAGGTCGCAAGTAAGGTGCTAAGGATGGAATGCATTAGGGAAATTTGGTATGTGGCAGAATGTTGAGGTGTACTAGGACAAACACTCCCATTGTTCCTCAACTTCTAGTCATCTTGTCATGTTCAAGTAAGTCAAAGTAACCGGTCATATTTATGCACCCAATGATTAAATGCTACGAGTCTCAACGATCATAACATTAGAGAGAGTGTTAGTGCAAAAAAAATCGAAATAAAATTTCCTTACCTACATTTGTTGACTAGAGTCTGAGTGAAGAAATGTTAATCAGGAGGCTGCTCCTGAAAACCGATTTAGGATGTGATCGGTTTGCGAAATTGGGGAGGTACGTATCCAATGCCTATGTTAGCTTGTGCTTGAAATGTAGTAAGTGAAAGTGGATGTGATTGCTTACCTCAATTGTTTATTCTACCAAGTATCCATATGTGAGATCGAACTTATATCTCCATTAGTGCGCGCAGTGCATGCAACTCCCACAAGTCAGGAATTTGTGGGTTCTCGACTTCACATCATCGAAAAGAGTAGATAGAGTGCTCATGTCTATTGCGGGGTTGTGGGACTAACTAGTTCATCTTTGCCTAATTATTTCCGAGTGGTTTTTTTTTCGAGGAGATTTATTGACAGAATCAGAAATTTACTTAGATGTTTGTGGAGAAGTTTAGTGAATTCCTTGTTCAAAACTTCAGCAGCCAAATTGAAATAAGTCAAGAAAGAATCTCGCTCTATCCCCTAGTATTCAACATGTAATTCCTTAACAAATTTCTGAATCTCATGTAGTCTACTACCTTCTAATTATTTAATTATTGTTGATGTATAAAGTATTGGATAGATTTCTAATCAAGAAAAAGACCAAAGGAGAAGCAGTCGAACCTATTCAAGAAATTCTCTCGATGGTTTTATACCCTAAACCCCAAACTCATATGAGAAAGACCATGTTTATGTAGGTAGACTATTTCTTCTATAAGCATCTTGAATCAAGACAATAGGTATGAATGAACAAAAAAATTCTTAGATCTCAACTCAACAAAAACATATCTCAAACTTTACTTAGATCAGGATCAATGGCTGAGTCGTTCGGTGTGTGTGGGTCATCAAACTCAATTAATCTTCATTTTCTAGGCAGTGAAAACAGCCAGAATCAAAATCTCCTCGAGGAAGCTTCTATTTATCTCATTCATACCTATTGTCTTGATTCAATATGCTTATTGAAGAAATAATCTACCTACATAAACATGGTTTTTATGGAGTCTTCCACCACCGCGGCACAAGCATAGAAGGAAATGAGTAACGCAAGGATGTCCGGCAGGCCTACAACCCTCCTCATCACCGATATGGATTTCATGTTCGAGTACAACGAAGAATAGAGACAGAAGTTCTTTTCGAAGATTGTTTGGCATTCATTTTGGTATTCATGCTACAAAGTTGGGCTCTCAAGCTTGAAGAAACAAAGAAACCAAAAGTAAGAAGAAAATAAAAAAAGAGAACGATTCTAGGTTTCTTAAAGAAGCGAAGGCTCAAAAGATTGTTTTCAAGCCAATTACAGCTGGGATCCTGCATGACCTTCTCAATAACTCCTTGAAGATGTTAGGATTAAGTTGACTATTACTATGACTCAGGGCCAGCCCTTGGTATAGGCCCAGCAAGCCTATGCCTATGGCCCCAAAATTTCATGGGCCCCCGAAATTAAACCAAGTTTCATATATTTATATATGTAAAAAAAAAAAAGTAATATATGCCTGTATCGATGACTTGTCTTTTTATACTTCTGCTCTGGTTCTCCTAGACTTCTACGCAGCTACTCGGGGAGATGGCATCTCTTGTTCTTCCTCACCTCCATAATCCCAAATTCTCAAATCTCAAAACCTAGCAGCTAATTCATCATCACATCATTGATTCATCATCGCCAATAATCATCATCATCTGCAATCATTCTTTTGTTTTCTTGTTCTTTGTAATGTTTTATTAATTTTTCTGAATTTCTGGCAAATTTCAGAATTGGGAAGAAGGAAATAGCGATTGATTTTAACCTTTTGAGACTAATTAATACAACAATTTCGTTGGGCAAGTCTTTAATTATTCTTTGCAAATCCAAATATTTTTCAATGAATCAATGATTAAGATTTTTGGGTCTGTTATCTTTATTTTTCTTCTTATTCAATTTGTCTAAACTAATACTGATTATAACTAATTATGAATTTAAGAAAGGGAACCCTAGAGAGAGCGAGCGACAAGTGAGAGCCTCCTACCCTGTCCGGCGGCGAGCCTTTTCTCCTTCGTCAGACGGGCTCTTGTCGATCCCGTCTGGGATTAGAGTGAGCCGCGCCTTCGGTCGACCTTTTGGATCGAGGAGTTTGCGGTGAGGAAGAGGGAGATAAAGGTGGCAGTCGGGTTTTGGCTTGATCCTCGCTGGTTTGGTCGACGGAGTGGTTTGGTTGCTCAAGTGTAGAGGCTGTTGGGTGGCGTCGTGGGCATGGTGGCTTAGCGTGGTTCGAATCGGCGACAGTTTGATCCTATTTTGATGGTGTCAGATCTGGGGTGGATGGTGGCGCAACCCGGGTTGGGTCTCTGGATCCAATCTGGGGAGGGATCTGATATGAGCAGGTTTGGGAGCATTCTGGATTGGATTTGCTGTGGTCGTGGTGGCATGAACTGGCATGGTTGTCCTGGCAAGCAGATCTAGCGGGGCGAGGTAGTCGGTGGTCATTCGACGATGGAGGGTTTAGGCCAAGCTCGGCCTGCTGGTGGAGCTTCTCCTATTTGGGCCTGGGTCTGTGTTTGGGCTCAGGTCCCAAAATGTTTTATTTTTATGTTTTTTTGCATGTTATATTTGATTAGACGTGGCTTTATACTGATAATAAGTCCCTATCACTATTTGGTAGGGCGACGTGAGTTTGGTCCCGGTATGCGCACCCAGTGTGCCTTGTCTGGCCTAGTGAGGAGGCGAACTATTTGCTTGATCAAATGGACGCAACCTCCTAGTGGCAAGATGAAATTAAGTGTCGCCGGATTGATTTTCGTGCGGCAACATAGTGAGAAAGCTGTGTTATTTGTAATGATGTTATCTTTCCGGTATGTCACCGCTATGTCAAAGCAGATGGAGTAACCAGTCGTGCACTCTTTACTAATTGGTGCTTGTTAGAATACATAGATTTTATGGAGAGTCTTGGTATTATTTCAGGATGTTCTCTTTATGCTTATTGTAATCTGGGGTTCAGGCTTTACGTCCCCCCCTTGTATTCTGCAATTTCATTAATCAAGGTTTGAGGGCAGCTGCACCAGCCCTTTTAAAAAAAAAAAAAAAGCTAATTATGAATTAAGTGCATGTTTGTTATTTGTTAATGGAATAATGGTAGATTGGTACTAGTGTCGTAGTGGTATTAGTAGCAAATGCAAGCTAGAATTTTTTTTTTTTTTTTTTATACATAAACCACAAAGCTGTCCTCTATTATGCAGAGATGCGAAAAGAATCCAAGTGCAAAAGATAGAAAGTTTTGTTGCCTTTGCTACCTTTTGCACCTGAAATAATGACAATATATATTCAAAAAGTAAAACCAAGGCATGAAGAGTCGATCAAACTGACAAACTTTTATAAAGTAGCAGAATCTGAGTGGTGGAATTGGTTTAATGGGTTATGAAGGTAGAGTATTAGTAAGGACTTTAGTAGTTTAGTTGAAAGAGACTATACTACTAGATTGTATTCTTATAGAAACTCGTAAGCCTATTAAAAAGCTGTAAACTCAATAACTTACTTACTTTTAAAGAGGAAAAAAAAATTGCGAACATAATTAAGGTGGGGAGCCCCATCTTTTTTTTTTTTCACCTGAAGCCCCTGAAAACTCAGGTCCGGTATGACTTATGAAGTTGATGTTGAGATTATGAATGATGCTAGGATTAAGTTGACTATCCTATGACTTATGATGTTATTACGTAATCTAGTATTGAGTTGACTATTCTATGACTTATGATGTTGGGATTGAGTTGCCAGCTTTTATCTTTCTGAACTAGCTTGCAATTGCTACTCCCTTTTTCTTTCCTCATCCATGGGCAACAACAAAAAACCCCTTTTATTCTCAACCCCGATGACCATAATCCGCGACATATTCCTAACCAAAACTACATTATAGGCCCAAACGACCCTAACCCATACCTCATCTTAAACCCTAATGGTGATCCCCGTCTAATTGAAAACCCGTACTATGATCTTCATCTCGGACACCAGTTTTGGCCCGCTCACTTTGAGCTCCGTGAGAGAGAGGAGAGTCATGGGAAGGAAACCCATGAAAGGTGGGAAATCATGTACTGAGGCTCCCAATAGGGAAAATTTTAAGAACAGTACATGAAGTATAGGTCATTCCGAAGTTTGGTGTATTTAATTTCAAAGAATTAACTTTGGTATATGAAGTTCCAATCCCGACCCACTTTTAGTACATAACGTCAATAACACCGTTAAACATATACAATTATTTAATTTTCAAAGGGTAATTTTGGATTGTTCACTCATCTCTCTCTCTCTCTCTATCTCATATGGACACCCAATTCTGGGTATCTTTCTCCTTCCTTCTTCTTCCTCTCTCCCTCCCCGATTTGATTTGGATTCCCAGATTATCTGATTTTTTCCTCCTCCTTATTCTTCTTCCTTCTTCCTTCTCCTTCCTCCCTTCCTCCCTCCCTCTCCGGTATCAAGTTTTATTTGGACACCCAAATCTAATTTTCTTATCCTTCTTCCTCCCTCCCTCCCCAATTTGATTTGCACACCCAAATCTGGGTACTCAAATATGATTTTCTTTTTCCCTCTTCTTTTTCTTCTCCTCCTCATTCTTCTTCTGCAATTTTTTTTGTTAATTCATGAAGAGACGGATTTGCCCTTACAAATTTGACTAAAATCATATTGACTAACAGGGGCCATAACGGCATACACTGATTTTGGGTCGGGATTGTAATGTCATGTACCAAAGTTAATTATTTGAAACCTGATACACCGAACTTCGGAATGACCAACATTTCATGTACTGTTCTTGAAATTTTCCCCTCCTAATAAGCCTAAAGCTTGTAAGTACACGAAAACGGGGAAGTGCTCTAATGAGTGCGAGTGGAGGAAGCACTTGGACCCTCATTATCGTTGATGAGGTGCCGAGATGGGGCTAGGCTTGTGGTGCAGCTGGGGTGGCGGCTAGGCTTATGGGATGGCTAGAGTGGTGTCTAGGATCATTTGGTGGTGTTTCCGTGTTTATGTTTTATTAGCTTTTGTTTGTTTCGTTGTAATTTTGTGTTGTAATGGTAATGTTGGGAATTTGGGATCCATTTAATGAAGTTTCATGTTCTTGTTCTATAACTTTCAAAATAAAAAGAAAAAAAAAGTTTGTTAATGACTCATTATAAAAAAAAAAAGTTAAATACTGTTTAGTCCTTGAGTTTTTGATCATAAAACACTTCAGTACCTGACCTTCTAATTTCACACGTTTAGTCCCTGTACTTCAAAATTTCAGACCAATAGGTCGTCTAAAAGTCGCGACGAAATGTCTATTATGCCCTCAGTTCTTTTTTTTATAATTAATTAATTATTTTCAGTTCTTTTTTAATTAATTAATTATTTTATTTTATTTTTTGGAAATGAATTTTTTTTCCCTTTCTTTCTTTCTGTTTTTTTTTTCCCTTCTTTCTTTCTGTTTGAAAAAAAAAGAATAAATAAAATAAAGAAAAAAGAATTAAAAAAAAAAGAGAAAGGAATAAATTTATTTAAAAAAAAAAAACTTAGGGCATAATAGACATTTCACCGCAACTTTTAGACGAAAAAGACCTATTGGTCTGAAATTTTGAAGTACAAGGACTAAACGTGTGAAATTAGAAGGTCAGAGACTGAAGTGTTTTATGGTCAAAAGCTCAAGGACTCAACAGTATTTAGCCCTAAAAAAAAATACAAAAAAGTGTGATACATGTTCATAAACCCATACACCATACATGACACCAACAATTGCAATAAACATGTAAACTAATCCAATTCTAAACACATACACCTACACCCAGTAGGGTCACAATAGCTAAAGAACAAAAGCTTTAATATGGCTTCGTGTTGTGGTTCAAATTGTTGTCCCACATTTTCTTTGCAATCATTTCAAAGTCGTACTTGAAAAATTTTGCGTCTCTTACTTATCATACGAAAATTTTCTTTTCCAGTAGTACGTTCTAGTGATTTTGGTTGGTAACTCATACTCCACCATATCTAACAGTATTAGCTGCAAGAAAATTATAACTTTGCAATCATTTTAGAATCGCACTTGGAAAATTTTGCTTCCCTTACTTCACCATAAGAAAATTTTATCTTTCTAATATAGTATGTTCTAGTGTCTTACATTTTGGTTGGAAACTCATACTCCATCACATCTAATGCTATTAGTTTCAAAGAAGTTTGTCGATTAGAAGATAACTATCTAGAACTTTCCAAATTCAAAAAAATGATTTTTTTTGTTCTTTGAATTGAACTTGATTTTCCCAGTTTTGTCTACTTTGGAAAATTAAAAAATACTTTTGCAGTAAAAAAAATTATGAAATTTTTTCTCAATATAACTGATAATGATATTATTCTTAGTGACTGTGCAAAACATCCTGATTTTATACTCTTCTTTTTTATTCATTATTGTGCATTACGTACTTTGAAAAAATAATAGTGTTGTGAATCAATACAATCAAAAATGAGACATCCTTGTTCGTCTATTATATTATGAGTACTCATGCTTAAGTTATCTAAAAAGTAAAGGTAATATTTGCTTCTCTTCAACAAAATTGAGTCTCTTTATATAATACTAATCAAATTGATTTCTAGAAATATAAACTTGAAATATCATCTGCCTAAGCAGTTTGGAGTTAAGATTTAAATTGCAGACTAAAATAAGAACGGTGGTTGGACCATAGCATTCATCATTGGTTGGAAATCAAATTGACTGTTCTTGTTCATTTTTGTTTTTGGCCACTCACTAGTTCGTTGGTTGATGAAGAGAATGTGAACTAATATATAGCATTTTATATCTTGAGTGACGAAGAGAATTTGTTGAAGCAAAATGACTATGCTAGAATAAAAAATAAACAAGTGTGTGACCAAAAACAAAAATGAACAAGTGTGATAACATTGCATCTCTTATGGATGTGAGAGATTTTTCTTGTTCATTTTTGTTTTTAGTTATTCACTCGTTCTTTGGTCTATGAAGAGAATGTGAAAGCATTCCATGTATTGAGTGACGAAGAGAATGTGAAAACATTTTATCTTTTGAGAACAGCAATCTCCAAAAGCACAAATACCCTTTGACCTTTGCTAAGATACCTACCTATAGAGAGCTCAATTCCTCAATTTGGATAAATAGGGCTAGCTCCACACTCCCACAACAAGTAACAATGTCTCTAGCAATAGTAACCTTCTTCTATTTTTCTAAGCCAACGACAAACACCACCTTCTCCCGCTCCTCCTCCTTCTTCTCGTTCACTGACCAGAAGCACCTCCAACTTAGGCTATGAGCCAAATTTTCCAAGAGGTTATGATTGATAACAGGCTGCATTCACTCAACATGGAAGATGATAATTGCATGAGTTTGATTGGGGGTGTGAAGAAGTCTGGCTTCTTGGAAAAGTTTCACAAAGATTTAAATGTTTTTTGTAGGCTGGATGAGGATGAAAGTCAGTTATTGATGGACCTCAGTACCTCACTTTGAGCCCTGCTTCTCAAAAATTTAAGGAGAAAGATGTAATCATAGTTATTTGTGATGATGAGGAGGAGGAAAAGTTTGTATTGATGAACTTTATATACCTTCTTGCTTTAAACTCCACTTCTAAAAAACCTGAGGGGGCAGATGTAGTCATAGGTATCAGTGACTAGGATGAGGAAAAGATAGCTTTGTAGTCATCTTTTCCAAAGAAAACACTTCAAATGGCTGGGCAAACCAAGGAAAGACGATTCCATAGAAGAGGCTTTAAGGGCATGGTTATAAAAAGTATAAAACAAATTGGAAATTGATTTTGGGCAATCCAACCTATAAAGCATGCCATATTAGAACTAATGATGATTTAAAAGACAAATGGGGAATTTGATGAGGGCTGATGCCAGGACTAAGGTGAAGGCCAGCTGCTCATTACCAAGTACGAAATTGTGAGTTTCCCTCAGGAACCTTAAAAATCTTTGAGTATGTTAGCTTTGAGACTTCCATTTCATATATGTCTAAGGATTGATTTTTCAGTTTGGTTAGCTATACCTACACTTGCTGTGTTTTGCCTTTGTCATGGGCTTTCACTTTCGGTTCTTGTGCGTACAAGTTTTATTATGCAGATTAGTAATGTGTACCGATTAATCTAGGATGTGATACAGTTAATATATTATCTTAAAGCTATACTGGCAAAAAAAAAAATGGTCTCGTGCTGTAATTCAGAATTGTCCTCTCACAATTTCTTTGCAATCATTTCAGAGTCGCACTAGAAAAATTTTGAATTACTTACTTCACTATAAGAAAATTTTACCTTTACAGTATAGTACATTTTAGTCTCATCCATTTTGGTTGGGAACTCGTACTCCATTGCATCAAATGCTATTAGTTGCAAGGAAGTTTGCCAATTAGAAGATAAACGATAATTGTTTAGAACTTTCCAAATTCACAAATGAAAAGTATTTTGTGAGGTTTGAATCAAAAAAAGTTGGTAAGTGTATCAAGTAGAAGAAGGGTTTTGATTTGCTGGAGCCTCAACGATGCCTTCAACTTGCGTCAAACCAGGACATTGAGGCCAAACAACCGTTCACTAAGTCTGTTAGATCTAGAACATCTTAGATTTTTGAAATTGAAAATATTGTTCAACTCAATTGAAATCAAACTATAATGCCAGTACATTAAGCCCATTAATTAGAGTATTGAAGGAATCAAATATCTTAATACACACATACAAAGTTGATACATTGTTAAAAAAAACAAGAATAATAGACATGATTTCACCACAAACCATCTCGCACTCTCGTCATCTTAGAGTGTTGTTCCTTATGTCCCGAAGCATAATATCTCTTAGTTGGCAAAAATCACACACATTGAATAGGATGACCTTCAGCAACATTATCGGAATCGATCTCCACATGATTATGATCGTATAAACGAACATAACCATCATCTCCTCCTGCAGCAATTATATTTCTAGAACATGGATGCTTGCATAGGGAAGCTGTTCTACAACTTATTGGATAATGTTGCGTAGTCCACTGATTATAATTAGGCATCAAAACTTGCACACCAACACGGATACCATTAAAAGTAATATTGGTTCCATCTCGACTCACTTCACAATTGGGCACAGCTGCACGAGTCTCCAATACGTGAGTCAAAAAAGTTGGACTTCTTGAATCCCAAAATCTAACACTCGTTATATTGCTGTATGTGCTCACAAAAGTATGAGGGGATAGACACCTTACAGCCTTGACTGATCTAGCAACCTCATCATGCTTTTTCACAGGTTGGGTTGTATACAATGGAGCCTGATCATAACCCAACCGAAATATCAATATGTGTCAATTGATATCTCCAATTAGTAAATCCAGAGCTGTGGTCTCCCAAAAAGCACAAGCTTGGACAATGCAAGAGTTTTCATGTGTTTCTAGTACTTTCGGTAGACCATCCACATGTTCTATTCCACGCCAAATCTTCACAGTGCAATCCGCTGATGCAGTTGCATCATACACAACATTCCGCTCCAAGGAATAACTCCATACTGGAGCGTCATGTCCATCATATTGCTTCAAGTGAGTTCCATCTTCCCTCGAAAGCATAGCTGTGCTGTCTTTACTTGTACTAAGGATGAAAGTACCCTTAGCAGTAACTGAACTATAGGAAAGATCCACGACTGAAGCATTAAGACCAGCCATAGTGTACAACAATTTCAAACCTTTAGAAAGAGAGCAGCGATATGTAGTAGAACTGTAGAAGGGTGCAATTGATGAGAAACTAGAATGCCCTTCGATGGTGATTCTCTGCCTACTCAGAATATCAGATACTTTGGGAATTATTCTCCAAATTCATCAGCAATGCATCTTCACCAGAAACGAAGCATCGTGGGGATTGAGTTTCTTATTTCTAGGTTTCAACCGCATCTTAGATTAATCGCATATCAAACAATCAAATAGCTAATTGGTTAAAAAAAAATAAACATTATAACGTTTGATAGAAATTCAATAATAAAGTCTAAGACAAAAGAACATACGTACTTAAATTGCTCCCTACACACTTGAATAGAGGATAAACTTGTGCCTGAAGAGTGAAGAGGGAAAACGGCAGTCGACATAAGAACTAAAACTTTTCATTCTTAACCATCCTTGAACATCCAGTCTTCTAATGCAAAATATCTTGCTGCAAGACAGAAGGTTTTGAATTCTCTAAAGCCTCAAGACAATACGAATATGAAATCTGAAGCAAATGGGGCTTAGAATGTCAGTTAACACAAGATGCCGCAACATGAATCAGGAATATCATATCTGCCACACTGTATCCTTCTGTGAAGTAAGATAAGGTGTCGATATCCTCCTCAGTAAGAGGAGAAATGCCATTCTTTGTAAGAAACTTTTTCAGTAACAAGACCCTCTTCTCTTTACTAGGCAATGAAATGTGTATATTTTGCCTAAACCGCATCAAGGTTGCATCATCCAGCAGCTGAGGTCGACCTATAGAACCAATCACTAGAATTTACTTACGAGCAAGTCATCCCAAGAATGAAGATATGGCAACAATTTGTCAATTTGATCCATAAAAACCATAGCTGGCTGATTGCACCGAGCAATTGCAAACACAGTATGAACTATATCCTCACCTTGCAGATCAGTTGAACTTATAGAATGTGAGTCCATTTAACTGTTGAAGATGCCGAGATTTGAAAAAGCATAGCTTTAGCCTCTACGGTCAAAACTTTCGCAATCATCAATTTTCCTGTTCTTAGTGCCCCAAACAGCAAAACTGCCTATGAGAAGAACAACCTTAAAAAAGACGCAACATATGGGTTACAATCATCTCCATATCACTATCAATCGATTCCAAAACAGGATACTTATCCATATGAAACCGACAAACATGCTCAATAAGAGCAAGAGGTAAACTCCTCAATTTTTTTGGGGTGAACTCCACAAAATTGTTTCACAAAACATTGTTGAACTGCATCCACCAACAATTAGGGAGAATATTCATTCTAGAAATCTAGGACCACTGCAAGTCCGTAAGGATCATCATTGACTGGTTTTGCTGACAATCTCCTCTCATTTAACCACTGATGATCAGTAGCCTATATGGCTACAAAAAAATAAATGTTCAGTCTCATATTTCACTATAAGAAAATTTTATACTTCCAGCATAATACGTTATAGTGTCATCCATTTTGGTTAGGAACTCATACTCCATCACTTTTAACGCTATTAGTTGCAAAGAAGTTTGCTGATAAAAAAAAAGATTAATTGTTTAGAAATTTATAAATTCAAAAAACAAAAAGTATTTTTGTTCATTGAATCGAAAAAATTTGGTATGTGCATTAAGTAGAATAAACATAACATTGACTCACATCACTTGCATAAAAATTGATTGATACATATAATATAGTAGCACATTATGCGTTATTCATTTCAAATTGATAGATTCAATATTAACATGCCCCCAACATTATGAGAAATGACATAAGATACAATATACATGTTTCAAAAAAGAAAAAGAAAAAAAAGATACAATATATACTTAAGAAGAAAAGTGTTCTTGATATATAATTGAAGCAATAAAACCGTAAGTGTTCAAATTGTGTACAACAAGTAATTGCCTCCTCGAGTAGATTGGCAAAATTTTCCTTCACCATCCGTTTTTCATTAGAAGTGATCTTCAAATGGATCAAATAACACACATTTATATATTAAAAAAAAACTATATCTCAATGAAATTGGTTTAGTAACTATAAATCCCCCCCCCCCCCCCCCCCCCCCCCCCCCCCCCAACTTACTCTTATGCTATCTCTACTCAAAGCAACAAAATAGCAACACAGAAATAGAGCATGCATTGCCCTTGGTGGTCTTCTTCGTCTACCATAACTCCCTTTAAATCGGTAGCAATGACTCAAGAAATTTTTGGACATTGACTCAAGCAATAACTCTTGTTCAAGATCTTTCATTTTGTGTTTTCTTCTCAATTTCCTCCCTTTTCCTCTCATCCATCGCCCAAGCTCCGGCCTTAGAGGCACCGCCACAGCTCTACCGCAGTCTTGTTGTTGGCTCTCCTCTTGCTTTGGAACCGACAAGTACTAATTGCACCCGCGCTACAGCACCAGCTACCACAATAACAATCAAGCTTTAAATGTATTGAAATTGAAATCAATGCTTTTCAATGGGAACATGACAATTCTCTAGAAATTGAAACGATGTCATTCCACCACTCATCACTTTTGTGAATTTTAGCTAATTACAATTTATTTATTGCGTTTCTTTCATCCTCTTATGAGATTAGAGAATGCTTACGTTTTCCCACTAGAATAAGAGTTTTGATCTGTTGGAGCCTCAACGATTCCTTTAACTTGCCTCAAACTACGACATTGAGGTTGAAGAACCGTTCACCGAGTCTGTTCAGTCGAGCTTGAGTTACGTTTGGCGGCAATGATCAATATAGGAAATTCAATATTTCTAAAATAGCATAGGTGGTTAATTACGATTTATCAGTTTATCTTTATCCACTTACATAGGTGGTCAATATTTTGTACCCCAAATCACCTACTTCCTTGTCAATTCAAGTAATGAAGTCAGAGTCAAGTGTTACGAGTCACAACGATCTTAAAAGTAGAGGAAGAAATGTTAGCTTCACAAACTACAAGAGCCAACGACTCAACTGTCAAATACATATCCCAAAGTTTGAAAACTTGAACAATAAACAAGTTGGTGTTGCTGACTTTGTGGCATTGGTGGTGCTTTAAGTTGTACTACCAGCCCAAACCAACATTTTTCTTTCCTACAAACCTAAAGAAAATTTCGAATATTAATTATTTATCATTGATTCAAATGATAATTTCATCTAATATCTAATTAAGTTGTAAAACAAACACAAACCACTCCGAGATATGGCTGCTAATGCAAGAAGTTGGGTTGAAATAGTCTAGTTTGAATTTGGGATTGTAAAAACTAATTTACTTGAATAAGTGTTACATTTTAGGTGTTGTGAAAAAGCATGCTTGTTGTATATATAATGTAATATTAACAACGAATGTCTCAACGTGACCACAGCCAAACTTAAAATCTTTCGTTTACAAATGAGAGAGACTAATGGCGAAAGACCAAATGATGATCAATCGTAACCATTTGCAAAATATTTCTCTTTTTCAGTAAAAAAAATAAAAATAAAAATAAAAATAAAATCTATAGAAAATTGAAGAAAAGTAGCACAGAAGGAATATACAAAAGAAGAAAAATAACAATAAAGCTAATGTTTCGCTATAACTTGCATATACAGTTAGAGAGAGATATATGTACTAGGGTGGGACGATGCCTCTCCCTTAATTCACGGCCATGTTGAGATTGAAGCTCTAGCTGTAAATCCACGCTCTCATTTCTCCAATCCCCTTCTTCTCCCCTTTTCCCAATTCTCCTTCTCAGCAATGAAAGCTCTGGACCTCCAAAGCCCACCTCCGAAACAGAGACCCACACCTCCCTACCCATCAGGTACTCTCAATTTCCTCTCCAATTCTTTCACTTTTTCAATTTTGATCGACGCCCGTATGAGTTGTGTGCGGTTTGTTTAGCTCTGGTTTTGAAATGTTGATGGTGATTTGAACGATGTGATAGTGTTGGTTTCATTGACTGATTTGCAGGTAATGGTTTTGTCAAGAGAATTGGACTTCAATTGCTCTTGTTTGCTGGACTCAGCTCCGTTTTGTGAATGGTGTTAGTTCAATCTTTGTGATTATTGCATGATTTTTGTGTATATAGTGGGATTCTTTTTTGCAGTACAAATCTGTGATTGATAGGGGTTTTGGTTTGGGGATTGGATCATAGAGGAATAGTACTATACGGAATTTTGGTTGTGAAGCGTAGAGGAATAGTATATAAATACTGAGTTCTGAATTTGATTTGATTTTTTTCGAGAAAAAAAAAAAAGAAGAAAAAAAATTAGAATGGGGAGAACATGTAGTTGATGACTATGGCAAAGAAGTGTTGGAGTTGAAGATTGTGTATGGTTTTTTTTCTTTTTTCTTTTGTATGAAGAGTGGTTTTTACGCTTCCGTTTAGTTTGTCAATTTGTAGAGAGAGGTATAGCAGTTCAGGCATGCAGCTAAGTAGGTCTGAGAACTTGCTTGGTACCATGACCGGTGAGTCGACCCCAGTTGTCCAGAATATGGGAAAGAATGTGTGCAGGAATGTCTCTGTACAGACGGGGGAGGAGTTTTCCTTGGAGTTTCTTCAGGATTGTGGTGCGGTGAGAAGAGTTCCTTCTGCACCTGATACAGTTCTGAATTGCGAAAAGCGGGCTGGATTGAATTATAATCAGAATTCTACAGTGGCATATCAGGATCTTAATGGTATTTTGGGGTTGAGGAGAATGGAGTCTGAGTGTGCATCTGACACATCTGAGTTTGTTGCGGCAAATGGGTCATGTAAAGAGATTGAAAATGAGGCTCATGTTGATAAGCTAAGCAGACATATCTTGAAGGAGGTTGATGGTGGAGAAGGATCAAGGAAGGCTTTTGGAGAACTAAATTTTGATCGAGCTGGTTTTCGGCGTACTGCTCCACCTGTGAACGTGTCTGAGTCTCCTCATTCTAACAACTTTAATCGGTCAGGAGTGTTGCATGGTTCTCAATCTGGGAAGATGAAATTTCTTTGCAGTTTTGGTGGAAAGATTTTACCCAGGCCTAGTGATGGGAAACTCAGATATGTTGGGGGAGAGACGCGTTTTATTTCTATTAGGAATGGTGTTTCATGGGAAGAGCTTGTGAAGAAAACTTCTGGTTTTTGCAGCCAGCGTCATATGATAAAATACCAGCTTCCAAATGAGGATCTTGATGCTCTTATATCTGTGTCATCTGATGAAGATCTTCAAAATATGATAGAGGAGTATCATGGGCTTGAAAGGCATGAGAGTTCTCAGAGGCCACGGGTCTTTTTGATTCCTCTGGGTGAGTCTGAAAATTGTTCCATTGAGGTTGACACCATACATTCGAGTAACACTGATTACCAATATGTTGCTGCTGTAAATGATTTGGTTAATCCAAGTTCTAGGAAAACTAGTGGAGGACAGAATTTGAGTAGTGAAGCCAGTCAACAGGGAACAAAGACTTTGGTACTCCATAAGGAGATTCAGAGTAATTTTAAAGCCTTGCATCATAGTCAAATTTTGACCGAGTCGCAGAATATGACTGGCTCTTCAATTCAATCACCTCTTTCTTCTATTCCACATCAACAAGCTGATGATAGGCAATGGGGCCAATCTCATGGAGGGCATTGTCAGAACCACAAGCCCAGCAAAACTGTGGTGTCTATTTCAGCTGTTGGCCAAAACTTTGGTGACTTTGATGGGTTCTCCCACGAGATGCCAGTTCATAAAGAAAGAACATTTCTTTCCGACAAACCTGTCTCACAGCCAGAAGATCCAATAGCTCAGTTGTCAGGTTCCAATGGTCGTCATCATGGTATGCCACATGCACTTTCTGATTCAAAACTACAAGAGAATGGAGGGAGGTCTGCATTCTGTTCTCAAGAAGGAATAAACACATCACACTCCTTAAACTTTGCAAACGCTCAATTGTCATCATTCCAGAACTCAGGTATTGCACAAGAAAAGCCAACCCAACTGCATGAAAACAGTGACCCTTTCAATCCTTGGGTACAAAACAAGTTACAGGATATTGAGTCGGTAGGACTTCAGCGAAGACTGGATTTGCCAAATTCTTCTCTATGTTTAGAATCATTGGGCAGGAATGAAAATACTCAGAATGGTTCTGGTGACGTTCGTGACAAATTCCGAACAGCTATAAAGAATTTGGAGCTCCCAAATAAGTTGAATGAAAAGGATATTTTCTTGCATCATGATGACACCCTTTATGGGGAAAGATCACCTGTAATTGGGGTAGAATGTCCGAAGAGACTGCCTAATATAAACCTCAATATAACATCTACTTTTGCCTCTGGAGTTGTGGTTCCTGGAGCCAGTGATTTCATACCTTTGGTAGATAATAGAGTGCAGGACCCCAAGAACTTCCAACCTGGCGAAACCCCTGCCAGTCTTCTTGTCACGAGTGAAGTAACTGCCAATGACCAGGATTGTGCTTTGACAGGGATGGTAAATGCTGAACAAGGACACGCTGTTTCAGGGGCTAAGAATCCTGAAGTTTCAGGCCGATTTCCAAGCACTAGACAACACTCTTGTGATGGAAGTTCTTTGGGTGATCTAATCTCAGGTTTGTCCAATGGACCAATTTCCCATGAACTTGTACATCCACAATTTGTTGCAAGTCAACATGATATAGGTTTCCAAGAACCCCTGCTCACAAGCTCTGCAAATTTTTACCCATCGACTGTTCTTGATGATCTTGAGTTCCAAAAGAGTGATCATATGGTGTTGCAGAAGCCAATCCAAAATGCTGCTTTTAAAAGAGAAGTATCCCTCCTTGATGATGATTTTGCATGTTATCCTGCTACCAGTGTTGATAATTTGGGCTTGAATGGCGAAAATGTCTCTTTGGCACAAACACAAGCCCAAACAATGAGTAGTCATAAGGGACAGTTGGATACAGTAATAACTGCGGAAGATGTAACCAGTGGTGTTACTCCTGGCATTCAGTCTTTATTCATGGTGTCCCCATATGTTGTTGACGAATCCATCAGTGATCTCATATCCCCAACTGCAACAGAGGTGGAGAGCATCATTCAAGAGTCTGAGTTTGAGGTACAAAAAAAAAAATATTATATTTGTTTATTAGGTTTCTAATTGGTGGGTTTGAATTACTCCTTGGTTTGTCTGTAGGATGATAAGGGTGATATAGGAGACAAGAATGATTCATTTAGTGATGCAATGATAGTTGAAATGGAAGCCAGCCTCTATGGTTTGCAGGTATTTTGCTGATGTCTTGATCTTTTTCTTGATCTTCACGTGTTGGTAGATATTTAAAAAGTATATTTCATCATTTTAATGTCTAGAAAAAGTGAATGTTATTGTTTTTTACTTTAAATAGATTTATTGGCCTTGTTGGTGAATATTATGGACACTAGTTATGTCAGTGATTGAAAAATCTAAAACTGACTGAGCATTGATCCAAGCGTTCTTTATCTCTTTTCAGTAGAAACATATAAATTTATGGCCTCTCACTAATATTACAAAAGTACATGTAATTATCTTCATGGCAAATCAATGATTCTCATTAGTACCGGTTTTCATGCTTCCTGCTATGTTTTATTGCTGCCACATAAGAAGAGATGGTATGTTTCTCAAACAAATTGTCTCTCGCCTGGTCACCGGGTGTATACACTTGTAATACTGTTTTTGATTGCTTTTGATTGCCCTTTGGGATAAAAGTAGGACCGACTTGCTCTCTTAGTTGTGAAAGACCAGCTTCATAGCATATTTCCTTTTCGGGTATTAGCAAAATTTAGTTTCTTCATTTATCTTTCAATTTTGATGTCCAGATCATTAGAAATGCTGATCTTGAAGAACTACGGGAATTGGGATCTGGTACGTATGGAACTGTTTATCACGGAAAATGGCGGGGATCGGATGTTGCGATAAAGAGAATTAAAAAGGGCTGCTTTGCAGGGAGATCATCAGAGAAAGATCAATTGGTGGGTCTCATAATCAAATTCCGTTCCAATTCATTTGCTTATTCTCTATATCTTTGTGTGTTTGCATTTGTTTTTTTTTTACTCGTTTTCCTTTATTTGAAGGGTGGGTGGGTTCTGAATAATCACAATTGGTTATGGAAAGTTTTGGCTTATGGACATATTGTTTTTGTACATGTCTGCCATAGAACAAGTTGTCATTTCCCCCTTGATATGTTGTATACCTCATGACACCTATCTTGAAGTTCCCTGGATAACTTGGTTCACATCCTTTTACCAGTAAAAATAGTTAATATTGTCATTTTACCTGCCTGTGAAATTCATTGCTCTTTTTGGCTGTATCAGACAAAAGACTTTTGGAGAGAGGCACAGATCCTTTCAAATCTTCATCATCCAAATGTGGTTGCATTTTATGGGATAGTACCTGATGGAGCAGGAGGAACATTAGCAACTGTAGCTGAATATATGGTGAATGGATCCCTTAGGCATGCCCTACTTAAGAAGAATAGGTACTTTTGCTCAATTTATTTTCGGCTATTTGCTTCCTACTGTTACTTATGCTTATCTTAGAACATGAGATTCTTTGTACAGATCACTTGACCGGCGTAAAAAGCTTATAATTGCTATGGATGCAGCTTTTGGCATGGAATACTTGCATTCAAAGAATATTGTCCATTTTGATTTGAAGTGTGACAATTTGCTAGTCAACTTGAGGGATCCTCAACGACCTATATGTAAGGTAAATAGTACGAAGACCTTGTCCATGTTCAGTGATTGATTCAAATGCACTTGAGTAAAACATGTGGCTTTGTAGGCTTTATGCAATGATAGAGGCCTTATAATTGCAAGTCTTATTAAATCAAGTTAGATACTGTAGAATATTTCCATGCTAATAGTTGACTAGAGGAGTATTTGGGCAGATGCAGTGGAATTCTTTTCCCCTCATATGTAAACTAGAAGTCATAATTTGGTTGTGCTTGTTAGTTTTGTGGGACGTTTTATGTGGAAATTTCAGCCAAATCTAACCTTTCTTTCTTCACCACAAGAAATTCACACTTGGTTCTCTCTTTTATTTTAACCTTAGATTTCCTTTAATACTGGTAATTGGGTATTCACTCTTTAGGTTGGAGATTTTGGATTATCAAGAATCAAACACAATACTTTGGTATCTGGTGGTGTGCGAGGGACACTTCCATGGATGGCACCAGAATTGTTGAATGGTAGCAGCAGCCGGGTCTCTGAGAAGGTTTGCAGGACTTTATATATAAAAATCCTATATTACTGCTAAAGGAAAAAGGCATCATTTGCTAAAGAAATTAGCATTCTGGTATTTCCTTTGACAGGTTGATGTTTTCTCATTTGGAATTTCAATGTGGGAGATCTTGACTGGAGAGGAACCGTATGCAAATATGCATTGTGGTGCCATCATTGGTAAGTTTACTTCATGGTATCTTCCCTAGTACTGATTTCTTATTTGAGTCCTGCATATGCAATTATCGAAGGGTAACAAACCATTTTCATATAAAAGAAATTTTGTATGTGATGATTGAAGGGAAATGTAATGATATTTTTATAAAAGAAAATAGTCTTGATACAAATATCTGAGTGCGACCTCTTTTTGAAATTTTATACGTGTTCATCTTTTTGAAATTTTATACATGCTCATCTATACTTTGCTTCCTTTTAAACTACAATAAGCTGTATCAATAGGATCCTGATCCTTTGGATTAGCTCAAGGATTTAGGCCAAGTATTGTAGGACCCATAGGAGAAAATTTTAATTCATTATGAAGTTCACCTTGTCCAATAAGACCTTGTCCAATAAGTTCTTCAACTTCCTTTTCAAACTAATAAGGAAGAGGAAGTTCCGTAGTTTCCATGGTATCAGAAATATTATGTGATATCACTGGAGTTTGTTACTTGGATAACGGGTATCATTACAATTATGTTGTGGGATAGATGTTGTTAGCGTTGGCTACTATACTCATTTTAGCATTAAATATAAGTTAAAAGTGTCTATATACTGACTGCCTTAAGTTGTTCTCCTTGAGACCTTTACTATTGCTTCCAATCACACCTGGAGCCAGTAAAATATTTTTCTAATTTGATATTAATATTGACGGTCGCAGACTTTACTTGCGTTTTGTATGCTATTGAGTTTCTGTTACCTGCTTGATTTTCAACTGCAATTACTCTACATACTTTTATCTTTATATCTTCTTTTCCTGATTTTGTAACTTGTGATCGAAGGGGGAATTGTAAAGAACACTCTTCGACCACCTATTCCAGAGCGATGTGATTCCGAGTGGAGGACGCTAATGGAAGAGTGCTGGTCACCTGATCCAGAAAGTCGGCCGTCATTTACTGAGATAACTAACAAGTTGCGAGCTATGTCTAACACACTTCAGGGAAAGGCTTCTGGTACGTAATCAGACAAGACAATGAAGCTTAATATCTTTACATGAATGAACAACATTTGCATGCACAGTTGACATTCTTCAGGTACGAGGATCATCTAGTATTGCTCCAATGAAAACCCTTCTCTTTGAGTACGAAAATTTTGAGGGTCGGTTCGTCCCCAACATTTGATGGTCTTTGTTGATAAACAGATCTTATTGTTTTATTCTTTTGTAAAAAAAACCTGGTGACACCAGCATGCGAGCAAGAGACCCTCTCCAATATTCTGCTCAAGACACGGCTTTGTCAATATGTATATACACAGAAAAGCATAGAGCTTTGTTTGGCTTATTTAGATACAAATGAGTGAACTGCGGAGTTAATCTGGTACACTTACCAATATATACATATCGAGTTTTTTGGGCTAACTACAATTTCTTTGTTACTTTTTATGGCTTAATTTTGTTTTCATTATTATCCCTTTTTAATGGCTTAATTTTGTTGTTTTCATTATTATTCCTATGTATTTTTTTCCTGGAAAGAAGACAATAAAGAATATCATCGTTCTTCAACCCCACGTATTTGTTCATTTTCAGAACCCTAGCGGTGCAGAAACCCTAGAACATTCTCTTGCACCTAGATAGCCTCTAATCATGTGGTTCGAAATTATAGAGGTACAGTAATGTTCATCCGCTCAATAACTAGTAAGGAATTATATTACTCCTTCGGTTTGAGCTCCCTATTTTCGATCGGTCAAAGATTAGTCAAAGCACCCACTATGCATGAAAAGCAAATAACTCCCCACAAAATGAATATTAGTATATAATTGCTTGCTTACTTCGATCCGTCAAGGTGTGTCCTCGCTTGCTCTAGTAAAACGAAGTAAAGCGCAAAAGATCCCGCTTTTTTCCCTTTTCACTTTTATAAATTCCAATATCTCTTCGGAAATCAATCAACACTCTTCAAAATGTGAGAGAATCAGAAGGAAGATATACTACATGCAAACGAATCCAAACATTTTTATGCATGAGCAAGATGCAAAGATTGTTCGTCAATTGTTGTGGATTTTGCATAGTAAAATTCTATAGAGCTTCTCTGAGAAAGGTGGGAACTTTGTTACAGTAATTTTTGAAAAAAGAATTGACCTTCTTTGCAAAGAGGACTCCCAAGTCCCACCTAACATAGGTTTAACCTGAAATACAAATTCTTTTTATGTGGAAAACGTGGGGTTTGTTCTTCCTCGTAATTTCCCAAAACTCCAAAAGAGTGAGTGAACGGCAAACCCCCCCACTGAACAATTGGTGCTGCATTATTGTGATTCCCTTCTTTTTGGTTATGGGTCAGTCAAGTCAGAGCCTTTCCACTTGCCCACATGAAAATTGATTAATACATTGGCTCAGTCTCTTTTCTTGGTCATTTACTGGGATAGTTCATATATAAACGCACAAGACTTGAACACATTGCTTTGAGGCTCTTGTGCAACTGAAAATTGAAAAAAGCTTTCAACTTTGAAGAGAGAAGGGAGGTAAAAGATGGAGAAAGCTCTTAACAGACAGAGGGTTCTGCTTCACCACTTGAGACCCAATTCTTCTTTGTCTTCTGCAACTCAAACCCATGAAGCTTCTGCCCTCTCTGTAAGTTTTACATCCTTGTAATTTGTTAAAGGAGAATGCTTTGTGTTTTGGTCATGGTGGATTTGATTGGTTGACTTTTGTGTCTTCTGGGTTTTCTTTGATGATTTTGTTTTGGAAGGCTTCAATATGTGCAGCTGGGGATAGTGCTGCTTATCATAGAACAGCTGCTTTTGGAGATGATATAGTGATTGTAGCGTGAGTAATTGACTGAAATGAGAAACTTTGTTTAATTTTTTACAATCTATATATTTTGATAAGGTTTATACCTTCCCTGTGCTCAATATTGTCTTGAAAACATGTTCAACAGGGCCTACCGAACTGCCATTTGCAAGGCAAAGCGAGGCGGCTTTAAGGATACTTTAGCTGATGATTTACTGGCACCTGTTTTGAAGGTTAGATAAAACTTATCAGTTGAATTTAAAGAGGAAAGAATGTCGAGTCTCGGGATTTGTATGTTTCCTCTTAGTTGTGTAGGGCTAATTTATCTATGATGTACTTGTTATGTAGGCAGTTATAGAGAGAACAAATTTGAACCCAAGTGAAGTAGGGGATATAGTTGTCGGCACGGTTCTGGCTCCTGGCTCACTTAGAGCAATTGAGTGCAGGATGGCAGCATTCTATGCTGGTTTTCCTGGTAAGTTTAATTGTACATGGTATTTAGAGGGGCTCTTTATGTTTGGTTTTGTCTATAGTCAGAAGCTTATGGTTCATCTGTTTTATCCAGATACGGTTCCCATCAGAACCGTCAACAGACAATGTTCATCTGGCCTTCAGGCAGTTGCTGATGTAGCTGCATTCATAAAGGCAGGGTATTATGACATTGGTGAGAGAATATTCCGGGTTATGTATCTATAATCTATTTGGTCTCCATCAGTGGATCTGACCTTTGCTTTGAATACAGGCATTGCAGCAGGAGTGGAGTGCATGACAGTTGATAGCATTGGTAGTGTCCGTAGACTGAACCCCAAGGTACTTTCCAACTCTATCTACTTGATAATATTTGCACTCGAGGAATGGTTTCTTCAACTGAATATATGTTGTTTACAGGCTGAAGCCTTTACACAAGCCCGCGACTGTCTTCTTCCTATGGGTGTTACTTCTGAAAATGTTGCACAGCGTTATGGTGTAACACGACACGAGCAAGACCAAGCTGCTGTGAGTTCTATCAAGTATTTAATATGCATTAGGTAGTTAGATGAACTGTTATATAGTGCATCTGTTGTAATTTTATACATGTGTGTAAAATAGGTTGAATCACATAGGCGTGCTGCTGCAGCAACTGCATCTGGTAAATTCAAAGACGAAATTGTCCCTGTATCTACTAAGGTAAATACAAACACATATTCTCCTTGGAAAATGTCTTTTACTTTCCAATAGTTGATTATTTGTTTGTATAGATTGTGGACCCAAAAACTGGAGAGGAGAGGCATGTTACAATTTCTGTGGATGATGGCATCCGGCCAAATGCAAACATGACTGATTTGGCGAAACTGAAGCCTGCATTTAAATCAGATGGGACAACAACTGCAGGTATTTCATCACTCAAGTATCAAGTAGCTTGTTACTCATGACAATATCTTCATTTATCAGGACTTTTGTCCTCCTCTAATGCATATGAATCAAGCATTGTGAATTTAGCTGATTTATTTTTTTATTCTAGGAAATGCTAGCCAGGTGAGTGATGGCGCTGGAGCAGTACTTCTGATGAAGAGAAGTGTAGCTATTCAGAAGGGACTTCCTATTATTGGTGTTTTCAGGTATGACATTGTAGTTCTGTTAAACAATAGCTAATCCATTGCTTGAATAAGGATATATTGGGCTCTTGAGAACTTGAGATGACTATAACTCAATGAACTCAGATCACTAAGGATCATATTAGTTTAGTATTTTTGCTGCAAATGTTGAATGAGTTGGTTCCTTGGGATCATTGTTTTTCTTTTGCATGTTCTCTCTTTATTTCGTTGATCATAGAGGTTATGGTCAGTCAAAGGGAAATTAGGTGCATAGTTGTATATAACTGCTGAACAGTCCTTCGGTTAACCTTGTTACAGAGGTTCTGAAAATAACAGTCATATTACCATCATAGATAGATGAATATGTAGAAAGGTTAAACAAGATACTTTGGTTGACCAAGGAAGAACACTTTAAGAAAGCTTTGTAACGGGCAAGGATAGATACTTCAGTGTTAGCTGATGATTAGAAAACATAATCTTTTGTTTTGTTTGAGAAGACATAAAATAATAGTAAAGAACTCAAATCACAAAGTGACCAAATGTTCAAAGATGGTTGATGTTTGCTCATCTACTACTTTCTGGTCTATGTTAATTGTTGCTGTTTTCTTGGGATCACTCTTTTTTTTTTTTTTTTCCTTTTCTTTTCTTTTCATGTTATCTCTCTTTTTTGTTAATTGAAGAGGGTATGCTTATTCTTTCAGAACCTTCGTTCCCACTTGAATTAAAGCATCGCCTTTCTCTAATACGTTCTCACGGTCCTAAACCTAATGGTCCAGATTCTTAGAGACCTTTCTTTCAGAACCTCAACCTAGCAGTTGAGTGTTCATTCTTTGCCCAGCAGAAACCGGCGATAGGGGACTCATTTGCCCCCGATCTCCTCTACTTCTCCCGCAGCCAACCAACCCGTTTGAGGCCAGGCCAATTCCAACATCTATAGTTATTATTATGCACTAGATCAACTACAGTGTGCTCATCTTTACGCAACTCCTCTATAGGAGGAGAGAATGGCGTGTCACGGACCACCTCCACATCAAGTTTTGTAGAATTGTAGAAAGAGCCTTATTCATGGCGGTAGACTTCTGCAAACCCAAACCACCATGTTTACAAACAGTAGACTAATTGACCAAATGCACTTTTGGCTTAGTGACCACAGATGTTATTCAGAGAATCCAGTTGATTGCAAATAGAAGAAGGAAGCGAAGCTTCACAGCCTGCATAGTCAAAATAGGAATAAAGTCACTGATTGTAAGAAAGTGGATCTACCTGCCATTGAGAATGTGTTACTCTTCCAAGCTAATAATCTCTTTTGAGCGAGAGCCTCTCCCGCGATGGTCGAGGGGGATTGTTACTTTCTGGTCTATGTTAATTGTTGCTGCTTTCTTGGGATCACTCTTTTTTTTTTTTTTTTCTGCTTTTCATGTTATTTTTTTTTTTTTTGTTAATTGGAGAGGGTATGCTTCATCAAACGAAACAATAGGGCACCTGACTGAGAAATCACCACCCACGTACCCTTGATGTTAATTTCTTGTCACAAATCCAATGGCTGCAATTTTTATCATTCTGATCCTAAGCTGCATGAAACTTTAATTTTTTTTTTCTTTTCCCATTAACATCAGTTCGTTGCCACATACCATTAACACTCTCAGAATTTAAAACCTTTGTTGCACCAGCCTCCTTATGGTGGTTGGTAGCCAAAATGCCTGGAGTATGAACCTTTTCAATGAAAGAAATAGGATTAGGCAAAACATGCTCATAGATATATTTAAATCAGTTCTCCTAGATTTTCCATGAGTAAAAGCCTCATTCTAGCGCCCTTAGCCAATCGAGAAAATATCTGCTGCAACCAAACATCGATATTGACATGGAAGCCAAATCCACTTATAATGGCAACCCCAGATCCGACACCAACAGTCCAAGGACCATAAAGGAGGACATTCTGACTTGATTCTGGGCACTCCAATCTTTTAAAGTACAAGGATCAAGAAACCAATTTTGATAGTAAGAACAGATTTAGAACATACTCTCCACCAAAAGTGATTAACCTTAGGAAGAGAGGAAACATTATAAACCAGTCTCCAAACTCTCCCACTGATGACATGCAAAGAACTATAGGACGGAATAGAGAGTTTGCATTTTCAGGATGCACTTTATGATAACCAAACCACACAATAGATTGACCATTCTTCTCGAGAAGGCCACACCATTGTTTACTTTTCTCAAGTAGATGGATTTGAAGATATGACCAATGATAGCTCCAGGTACCCCAGCTTCTTTGACTTTACCACTACCACTGACTGATATGGGTTTCAGAAGGAACTCAAGACCATGTCCCTGCAATTTACACCTCTCAATACGTGGAATCCGCCTTTCCTTCCAAATATTAATGCTTTGGCCATTCATATCGTGCCAACTACCATGTGAAACTTCTTTACCTAGCAGAATAGAAGTCCAAGCCCAACAGGCTCTCCCAACATCTAAAAGTGGAAAGTAAAGGGGCATAGAAGCTAAAAGAAGTTATAATTAATCAAAGCGAAAAATTAAGGTGCTAAGCGGAGGTGTCTTTGGCCATGTCTTTGAGGAGTATTCTTTGTTGGTCTCTGAGATATTGTAGAGAATTCTGTTAGTCTGTCGGTTCCTCATACTTTTCCTGTAATTAGTTCATTTTGTTTCTAACCAATCCCTGTAATCAGTTTGAATATAATTTTACTGCTGAGAAGTCATTAGGTTCACCTGGCTAGTATAGTTATGAGAGCAGTCAATGGTTTAACCAATATAGCTAGATAAATATCAGAAATTTGATCACGTATCATATCATCAATATTACTTGCATAGTCTTTTCATATAGTTTGCTTGATCTTGTGGATTTGTCTGATTGTATGAAAGGACCAGTACGTGGATATTATCTTCCACAAGGCTTGTTTTACCCTAGTTACCAGCTTATGTGAATCTCCCTCACAAGCCATTATTAATTGCGAATTTCTGCTGAGTATCCTCATAATCCTTGCACAGATAAAGTTGGAATTCTGTTATCTGTATACTATTTATTCAACCAAACCTCTGCTTGCAAAACCAAGGGCCCTCCTTCAGGAGCCTGTACCCCAAAGGGTCCAAAGCCCAAACAGTTGAAGGACGCCTGTAGTTCACAGGATTATCAGTACAGTTCATCCCCAGAACCTCACTCAAGTATTGCTGTATATTGACAAATTATATGAAGAGAGGTCTATAAAAACTGATCATAGGTTTGCTAATTAGATTTTGAGAATAGTCTATTAAACATGCAGAAACTTTCATCGAGATTATCTGTTGTCTAAGAATGTAAGATAGCTTCATGACCAGAACGTATAGAAATTTGCTCAAGCCTTCTTTGGACCTTGATTATGATTGTAGGTTTGCTAATGAGATTTTGAGAATAGTCTATTAAGTATGCAGAAACTTTCATCGAGAGTGTCTGTTGTCTAAGAATGTTAGATAGCTTCATGACCAGAACGTATAGAAATTTGCTCCAGAACGTATAGAAATTTGCTCAAGCCTTCATTGGACCTTGATTATGATTTTATGCTTTTTTGTACAGGAGTTTTGCTGCTGTTGGTGTGGATCCCGCAGTCATGGGCATAGGTCCAGCTGCTGCAATTCCAGTAGCCGTGAGATCTGCTGGTCTTGAGCTTGGCGATATTGATCTATTTGAAATAAATGAGGTGGAGTGCATTGCTAATAACTTCATAATTTTTTTTGACGAATTATAGTTAGTTTAAGGGATTCTTTGGCTTAGCATTTTGTGTGTATCCTTCAGGCGTTTGCATCTCAGTATGTATACTGTCAGAAGAAATTGGAACTTGATTCCGAAAAAGTCAATGTTAATGGAGGTGCTATTGCTTTGGGTCATCCCTTGGGCGCTACAGGTATATGGAGTGACATGCCCTAACTTAAACATCTTCACCACTTGTTATGAACCTCCATCTGATCTGATGACATACATGAATGGGCACAAAGACACATGACTCAATAATGCTTTCAATTGTGCTATCATCTGGCTTATTTCCTAATATGACAATTAGAGAGCTAAACATTTCTTACATTCCTTTTCTGTATCTCAAGTTGATATGTCCTCGGATCTGCTGTATTTTGTGTTAGGTGCTCGGTGTGTTGCAACTCTATTGAATGAGATGAAACGCCGTGGCAAGGATTGTCGTTTTGGTGTAATCTCCATGTGCATAGGCTCGGGTATGGGGGCTGCTGCAGTTTTGGAAAGAGGTGACTCGGTTGATGAGCTATGCAATGCTAGAACATGCAGTTGAAAATACCAACCTTTGATGATAGGTAGATACATAGGTTTATGCTCAGGTTGCTGGTTTGAATATTTGCTGTTGATGATCAAAATAAATAGTTTCCGGACATATGTTGTGGCTTAATTGAGCTCTCTAATGTAAGCAGATCAATCAAATATAATAATATGTTTTATTTGCATGGTAATTTGCTATTGTCGTTTAATCTTTTGAATGTCTCATTCTATGAATGAACGTATGTGGAAATGTAGAGGCTGTGAAAAGCCTTATTTTATCCTACTGACCAACGTATATGGATGTTACTCGCAACCCATGGTCAATTTCAAATTCTGCTGAGTATCTTTACATTTCACAAATCGGTAAAGTTGGAATTCTATCATCGCTGTAAAAATGTTTTTCAATAACATATATAATAGTAATCCATATAAATGCGATCCAGGTACTGTCACAGATTTACTTCAATCTCAAGTAAAACTTGGGGAATGCCCATGTCCATGTTTAACACCACCAATAAGCCGACTTTCTTTGATTGAACGAAAAAGAGGTAGGGTGGTTTGATTGGATAATCATGTAGTTTATGACTTGGAAACTGGGCAAAGAAAGGAAAAGCAAAACAACCAATGACCAATGTGATTCCCCCATCATGACACCAATTGGTTTCTCAAATTTTTGCTAGTTGGGGTACTCTTCCATGTTAGTTTGCTTGATTCTAGTAATGTCTCTGGTTCTCTCCAAGTATTGGTTACTCTCAAGTCTTGATACCAACCCCAAGGGGGAATTTGCAGGAAGCTTTCCCCTCATGTACGTCAAAAGAATGTTTCTGGTTCTATTCAACCTACCAGCATGATTCTTGAAAACTTTAACGTGTTTAATTTCTCTGGGAATCTGTTTTTCAAGGAGTGGTTTGATGCATTCATCTGTCAAACTCTATGGCTCTTGCCATAAGATCATGATGCTTCCGCGCCATACCTAGCTTGCTCATTGAAGCTTTCACTTGATCTATAATTCGGCCACTCTGCGTTGATCTACTTGCTCACTGCTAAGAGTTGAGAATTATTTGATTCAGTGCAAGTTGATGATATTTGGCTCCTACGTCTATTGATTCTTGCCCAGACATTGAGGTTTTGACTATGGTTGCTGCTACTTGCTTAAGGGTCTTTTGAATCTAGCCTAAAATATCCATATGCTATGAGGTATCTTAAGGGTAGCCTATTTCTATCTTGACTCGTTTGTTGATCCTTACTCACAAACCTCTTACTAGTTAAACTTGTTATGTTGTGTGATGGAAGTGTTTAGAACAAAATTCTGCAGGGAACTTGGTTGAGGCATACAACAATAATCTAGAGCAGCATGAAGCATGTTGCTTCCTTCAGAACAAATCTAGGCTGCATATTGGTGGCTTAAAACAAAAAAATTATTATGTTTCAGTTTATACAATAAAATAATTTTAGTGATTGGACAACATTGTCCTTAATGTTAAGTGCTTGTTAATAAAATATTTAACAACAGTGACCAATGTGAAATAGATGGTTAAGTTGAGTAATTTTTATATTATTTTTTAAAGTTTATATAGCGTGTCGAATGATGTATAATTAAGTGATATTTATGGTTTTGGATTAATGAAATATGTGGTTGGAAGCGAAAGTACCAGTGGTTTATGGTTGAGTTTTTAGAAGAGATACTCTTTTTTTTTGGTTACATTAGAAGAGATACTCTAATGTGTGTCGAGAGCAAGCATTACGCTGCTCAAGAATTAGTTGTCAGCAAAAGGCCTTTAATATCTTATTACAACTTGTACGAACCAATTGCCTAGTCGGAGGAGACCTATATTCCTGAGCGTTTTAAAATGAAAAGAGATTCACCAATCTAAGATTTCTATTAGGTTATAATTCATGACTATCCAAAAACCTCAACAGGAGGTAGCAAAAGGTAAACCGATAATCATGGCTCATAGGTAACTGATGTGGAATCAAACAAAATGGAATTACATACAGTATACTCTAGTTTGAAATTGATAAACTAAAAAGATAAATAAATAAGTTTGAAATTGATAAACTAAAAGGATAAAGGGAACTTGACCAGATGCATTAAAATTGGTCAAATTTATCTCATCTAGAGCATTTCTAGCAGACTCTCTATTTTGACTCCTTCGCTATTTTGGAGAGCATGTTTAGCTTTTTATCTATTTTAACAACAACACCGAACTCCTAAGTGGCTCTCTATTATAACTTTTAGCTATCTTGCTCCTAAATATAGAGAGCGAGATGAGACTCTCTATAATTTAGAACATTCATTTTGAGTTATTTTATGTAATTTATATATACATTTAAACTATTTAATATTCATTGAAAAAACAATATAAATTTAAAACTAGCTAAAATAGATAGCACTGATGCAGAAGTATTAATGACTTTTTAGCTATTTTGGCTAAAATTTGACTAAAAAATGGCTAGCATTGCTAAAGATGCTCTTACCTCAGCAACAGATTTTTATTCCTACTAACTAAATTTAGAAAAAAAATGATAAATTTACCCTCAGCCTAATTAAACAACTACATCAAATGCCACTCAATCTCATCTCTCTCTCTCTCTCCATCGTGCTGCAGACTCTCTCTGCTCTCTCTCTTTTCACTCCAGCATGATTCTTGCAGACCCAGGCCGTCTTCCTTTCTCCTCTGGCTCCGACAATCGACTTAGGCCGTCTCTCTTTCTCTCTCCTTTGGCTTCGACGCTCGACCCATGCCATATCCTCTCACTGTTCTTCCTGGCCACGTCGCCTTGCTTATGCTCCGAAGCACCGCCACCACGCGAAGAAGATCTCCCATTCTAGGCTCCGCCACCACGTTGCCTTGTTTTGATGGGAACCGATCTCTCCGAAAATGACGGATAGGGATCCTCAGCTGCACCTAAGATCCGACCCGATTCTGGTGGGTTTGCTCCAATTTGGTGCCAGAGCATTTTTGGGTGCCCAAATTAACTTCCCCTTTAATTTTTTTTTTAGACTATGGGCAAAAGGCCGAGAAGGCGAGAAGGAAAGAACAAAAAGAAAAAAAGTTAAAAAGTTTTATTATCTCCTAATATTAAAGGTTTTGGCCGAGAAGGCGAGAAGGAAAGAACAAAAAGAAAAAAAGTTAAAAAGTTTTATTATCTCCTAATATTAAAGGTCTATTGGGGGGCAATAGACCCCAATAGACTTTTATTGTCCCTCAATAAACGTCTATTGGAGAGCAATAAATGTTTTGAATTGGTATAATTTTCTCGTTGGACTAATCAACCAATTTAGTTACTTCATGTATATTTATTGGACAACTAAACTAATTACTTTAAAGAAAAAAAAATCTCCTACTACTATTTATTGGACGGAGTTTCGATGAAGTGGAATTGCAAGTTTTTGAGACACGATCTGTGACCATTTTTTTTTAGGGAAGTGGAGTCGAGATCCATTCAACATATCAATGATGTCACTGCTTCAAGATAGAGGAATTCGAAAATCCATCATAATACAAATTAAAGAACATATCAAGTCTGCACAAAGTAGATCTGCCTAAACTAAAAAGTCCAAGTAGAGTACAAATTGCCTAAAAAAATCACACACCTCTAACTAAATACAACTGTTTTTTCATACACCCAAAATCGCCCAAAATAAAATTTTATAGATACATTAAATTACCAAAAGAGACATTTATATCAAAAATAAATAAACATAGCATATTTGTTTTCTAGTTTGTACGATCCAATACCAACAAATATCTACATTGGAAGTATTCTAAGATAAAAAATTTATTTTTATGAAAGGACATCCTATATAGAATTCAGCTACTAATTGCTAAGAACAAAATCCCCTAGCCTCCATCATGTAGTTTGAACGAGGGCCTATAGAAGGAAAAAAATAAAATATATTCTGAAATTTGAAATACTTCTTCAAATTTCTTTCATTCATATCCAAGCAGAATCTGATAAAGTGAACATGTATAAATATCAACATCATAATGGACAATGTGTGTTGTTTGTCTACACAATTGATCCCCTACTCGGCTAGATCTTAGCTATCCGAACTTATTTCATAAAAGTGTAGCAGTAGGCATTCACTATCAACATAGCTGCAGCTCACCAAGAAGACCAGGTAAATAAACCAATGGTTTACATGTATATGTTAATGCCTTTGTGAGACTATTCATGTTATAAAAAGTTCATCACAAATTCACAAGGGATCTTACAGTGATAGGTTTATAAGAAGATGCATAGATTTAAGCCGTAAGACATTAAATGCTAATCTTCAACATCAACTAAGGAAAACCTTGTTTTTTTTTTTTTTTTTCAAGTTAAGATAGTGGGGGTGTGTATTTAGTGAATAGGTATGATGTATTATGAATGAAGATAGTTTAGGGCATTTAGGGTTGTGTTTTTAGTAAAATGTTAAGATTGTTGTAGAGAAACTGAAATTGAGAGGAATCTAGATCATTCTAATGTAACCATATTACCACTAGGTCAAGTAACCTAGAGTTTGGGCCAAACACAAAATAGAGATTTCCTTAAACACTTCCCCTTGTGTTGCCCAAACGCGGTGCTTCTCTTGTTGCCTTGCTAAAAACCTTGCCGAGTAATAAAAACCCAGTGGGACAAAAATAACCTCGGTCGAAAGGGAAAAAGAGTACAACACACCATTCACGTTTCGAGACCATACATGTAGACATCTCCCCCAGATGTCTGCATCTCCCCCCTGATTACTACAGTCATGAGAGTTTGGATAACTTTCGCAAATGATGCTACCAACATGTTTCTCGAAAGTGGAATTTAGGAAATGACTTAGTAAGCAAGTCTGCCACACTGTCCTCAGATCGAACCTAGTTCACTTTGATCTTGAGGAGAGTCTGTTGTTGCTGATTATCCTTGGTGTTGTCGATTTTGGTGTAGCCTTGCTTTATTTGTTCAAAACAAGTAGCATTATCCTAAATGCTTGTAGGCTCATCGATGGTAGACTTCAAACCACAATTTTTCGAACATGCATAATTATAGATCCAATCCATATGCATTCACGAACCACTTTGTGAAGAGCAATAATCTCTACATGGTTCGAAGATATAGTGACTAAGGTCTATTATGTAGACCTCCAAGATATCGCAGTCTTTACCCATGGTGAACACTTAACCAGTTTGGGAATGACCTTTGTGTGGGCCAAAGAGATACCCAGCATCAACAAAACCTTCTAAAACGCTAACTTCATTTTGGGATGGGGAGAGGGGATGCAGGCTGGTGTTGGCGGCATTCCTGGTATGTGATGGGTCCTAATCCATCATCTCTCTGTAGGGATAAAGCACGCCCATATCAATCGTACATCTCAAGTACCGAAAGATATCTTTTACACCAATAAAATGGCATCGCGTTGGTGCAGAGATATACCTTAGCTAACAAGTTCACAACATATGAGATGTCCGGTCTTGTGCATAGAGCTAAGTACAATAATGCGCCTATTGTACTTATGTAGGGTACTTCTGCTTCTAGCACATCTTCGCCATAATCCTTCGGACGAAGAGGATTATTTTCAGGATCAAGACTATAGACGATCATGGGGGTGCTTGAAGGCTTGACCTTGTCAAAACGCTTAAGCATCTCTTAACACGATGCTCAAGTTCCAAACAGAGACATAATCGTGTTCTCCTAAAATCCTTCGTCTTAAACACGGATTTCAAGTGTTCAGCGGTTTTCCTTAAGTCTTTAAGGGCTTCCAATGAAGATCATGTCCAACATGAACCGTGATAGAATCCGAAACTTGTTATGAAAATGCGCGGGCATATCCTTTCCTAATCAAGTAGTCACTTTAGTGAGCGTTTCAACCTTATTGCAAACGCGCTCGTAGTCTAGAGCCACTTGACTTGGACAAATGAAGTTCACCGTGAATCTTCAAGTACATTTTGTATCTAGATCCTTATAGAGATACGTAGTGACCACATTTGTAAGCTGCATGTTCAGTTATTTGGAAACTACCAAACTGACAAGGTAGTGGAGTGCAATGACATCCATTACGAGAGAATATGTCTCATCGTAGTCGATTTCAGGGCGTCTTGTGAGAAGCCTTGAGCTATAAGGTGAGATTACCATCTCTTTTTCTCATCACGCATTCTAACTAATACCCATTAGTCAATAGGTTTTACGTTATGAGGTGTTGGCATCATTGGCTTGAAAACCTTTCTCTTCGTTAGAGAATCCATCTTAACTTGGATCACATCTTTCCATTTATGCCAACTTTCTCTACGTTGGTAGTCATTCATCAACAAAGTGTGGTTCGATATCATCAGACTCAAGAAACTCATACACAATGAAATGTGTGACTACATCATCAATTATGATGAGGTTTCTATCCCACGTCTCATGTACACTAGTGTAATTTTCATAGAGCTCTATATTCTCTGGAATAGGTTCTGACGTCGAGGCGTCCCCCAACGATAACAATAACCCGGAAGATACTCATGAGATAGATTTTGAATGTCGATGATCCAAGGATTGGAGTGTGCCAAAGTATGATTCGAACCCACAGGCCTCCTATGCATCCTAGCTGGGGCCATGACCTAAAACGCCAGAGTACCACTCTCTTTGGCGTTGGCGCCATGCCTACCTCCGTGTAGGGTGGCGCTACATCATCTCATAGGGACGTCCTTCCTTGCAGGCATGTTTGCAGCATATTTGTGTGATCTCGTCACTTTAACAGGGATCGAGATGAGACATAGTGGGGACAGACCACGACAATTCCTGTCGTTCATGCTGAACATTCGTGTTCTTATCTCCCCCTACCAACAGGAAGACTGTCTCATCAAAGTGACATCCACAAATCTAGCGGTAAGGAGATCGCCTTGCAAGGGCATTAAGTGGCGGACGATTGTTAGAGTCTCAAATCCAACTGAGTTTCCAATTCATTTATAAGGACTTATCATAGTGCGCTGTGGCAGTGCAATTTGGCACATAAATGGCTCACTCAAATATGCGTAAGTACGAAATACTTGTACCCAGTCACTAGCTGTAACGTAGAGATACATTGAGTGGCGGTAGGTCGTAGATGAATTAGCATAGCTACATGAGATATTGCATCACCCTAAGCGGATATAAGGAGATTGGTGTGCATTAGCATCGTAGTCATTTTCGCGAGACCATTTGGGTGTGTTTATGGGAATATGATGTCCAACATCAGTCCCATTGTAATAACCATCAAAAGTCTTCGATGTAAACTCTCTAACATCGTCAAGTCCAATTAACGTATTAAGATGATCCGGGGAGTGAGCTCGTTGTCATATGATATGTTCTAGAAGTGTAGTAGAAGCAGCATTTACAGGTGGAGAATGGCACCACACGTGACCAGTGTTTTTGCTTGTCAACCAACACCATGAGATATTTAAACGTCCGCAAGTTGGTTGAATCAGTCCACAGAATCCCCACGGATTCTATGTAAGAACATAATGAGTAATTTCATATCATTTGCAAAGGACGGTCTCAGTCCTAATTTTCCTAAGGAATTGGCTTTGTAAAACGAGCAAGAGGCCTTAGAATCAACCAATGAGGATTTTGGTTGGGCCTGAGTGCCTGTAGCGTTATTAGAAGCAAAATGTGTGACTACATCTCCCATCATGGCGTTGGAGCCATGGAAATTAGCATGTATGGTGTTACGGCCACTAGGAGGAACAACCATGGTGTAATGCTCATGGTTGGCACCATTTATGGTGTTGTCACAAAAGGACTTTTGTGGCCCTACGGCGACTATGGATAGCGGCAGCGCCAGATGCGGCTGTAGCGGCGGTCGCCCCAAGTCCGGGAATCAATTTTCGATTCTTGCCTCGTTTTGCTCAAACTGATGGATGTCCGTATGAAGTCTTTTATAGAAGGATCATCATATCATGACTAGGATGATCTATCCTGTCGTGACAAAGCCAATATGTGTCTAAATCAAAGAGATCTTCTCTCATAACTTTTATTAGATTAATAGCTCGAACAGTGACATAGAGTTCACTAGAGAGATATATAAACTTCTCTAAGATGTGCACTTGTTAGCAATCTTTAGAGACATTGCAAAGGAACTCATTTCCGTTCTCTACGTGCGTTTTCGCATGGAATCCGTTGGCTATTCATAGGTGCGATTTGCCCTAGGAGCGTAGAAAGTTTTTGTGACAGTAATAAAGGTGCGGTTTGGCAAGGGAACTTGGGCTATTCCATGTCCTTGAATTAATACTGTTGGCCCAGCCATCGTAGTCACAAAGTCATATGCTCAGAATCAAAATGGAGTCATAATGAAAAGAACTCAAAATTTTATTCATAAGCCAACAGAGTTACATCATTGTCTCTTTGACTAAAGAAAATCTAATCCAAAATGCTAGCTAATGCAAAAAAATGATAATCGTTTAACTTCTTTTAGTAATTCCAAAATAAATGTGGCCAGGTAAGTAGAGAGATGTTGGTGGAGCAAAACTCGTTTAAGTACCACTAATCTCAGAACTTTCCTAGACATCACACTTACTTTGGGCGAGTCTACTTTGAAGAATGGCTAAACCATTGGCATTTACTGCAAAAATATATGGCAATTGCCTATTACATCTCTTGCAAAGATAAAGACATGCACAGAATTGTCGATCTATTGATCCCAACCAGATTCTTAGTTTTCAACCCTTCACTCTAGATCATCTTCTTGATCTTCTTGCTCCACATCATGAGCTTATCTTGCTTCACAATATGCTTTGTAGGCGGTGACAATTTCTTCATGAGCTCTACAAATGTGTGCCCAATGACCGGATAGTGCACATTGAGAACATGCACCTCTTTGCTCAGACTCCATTGATTGAGGCGCTTTGAAAGGGTCATTCGATGGTTCTTAGTGTTGGTGACACCACCAACATGTTCAGAGGCGTTGCCTCCCTCTCTCTTTCCATGTTGACCTCTTCGGTTCCGTGTTTGCCTATTTTGGCAGTTATCTTCCTAGGTAGAATGATTATATGGACCAGAACGTCCAGAAGTATCCCTAAGATTAGGGTTTCGCTCTTGGCGCCCTACTCTTAGGGGCGCGACTATAATTGGATTTCAGAATATGCTCTGTTTCCACGGATCTCAAATTATAGCTCTTCACAAGAATGTTGTCACACTTTTTAGTGACATTCATAGCTCCAATAAGCTCATGAAACCTTATGATTCGTCCTGCAGTAACATCGATTCGATAGTTCTTAGCAACCATCAATGCAGAGACTGGAAAGGTAGAGAGAGGCTTCTTAATCAACATCGCATCTGTGATTTCTTGGACACAGAATTCCATTAAGGATTTAATGCAAAGTGCTTCCGAGTTGTAGTCAAGAACTGACTTGAAATCACAGAAGCATAGGCTATGCCATCTCATTTCTAGGTCAGGAAGCAGGGAGTCACGGACGTTGCCAAATCTTTCTTCGAGTGAGACCCACAACCTTCTGGGGTCTTCTTCATTCATATACTCGTACTGGAGCGAATCATCTATATGATAAGTCATTATGATGATGGTTTTTGCCTTATTTGCCTCTATGGCTGCTCTATTTGCTTCTAGAGCTTGAGCTTGCTTAACAGTTAGCACGTTCTGGCTAGGCTCGAAAATCGTATCCAGGATTCCATTGGCCTTGAGATGCTGGAGAACATCACGAACCCACTTGTGATATCCAGAGCCAGTTGTTCTCAATGGAGTGAAATCCAGTTTGTTCAAGTTACTCATCCTGAAAGAGAACAAGAAATTAGGCTTAGTTTCGGAGCGTAAAAGACTACCACGAAAACACATAAAATTTCTGAGCGTAGTTGCTTCCAAGAAATTTAGGGATTTTTGAGCATAGTTGCTTCCAAGAAATCCGATTCCAAGAGGAATTGGATTGGATCGAAACAATGATGTGTTTGTGGTCAATCGTTTTCTTCTCAACAAACTCTAAGTTTGGACGACTCTACAAGCTCCAAGCTTGGAGTGAGCACGAACCCCCACAGTTTGACTTTTGGTCTTCCCTATGAAGAAGAAATGAGGGTAGAAGAAGGGAGGTTTCAAGTCCCCGATAAAAAGAAGAGAAATTGAATAAAAACTAAAAAAAGGAGAACTTTTAGTAAAAATTATCTCGAAATAGGTCGCCGGAAAATTTTGACAGGGAAAAGTGGCGGTGGTTGACTTGAATAGTTTGGCTGGTGGGCTGCCCTTCCTTTCCCCCGTTTTTTTTTTCTTCTTTTCTTCTTTGGGTTCCGAGGCTTTTTTTTTTCTTTATTTCTGGGCTGGTCTCCTTTTTCTTTCTTCTTTAGGTCGCTGGGCCTTCTTTCCTTTTTTTTCTTCTTCTGGGCTGGTCCCTTTTCTTTCTTGTCTTTTTAGTGACACGTGGGCAATGGGGCCCACTGTTTTCTTTTCCTTTTCTGGTGGGCTACTCCTTTTTTTTTTCTTTCTTTTTCTTTTGCAGGCCCACTCTTCCTTTTTTTTTTTTTCTCTTTCTCCTTCTTTCGCGTCTTCTTCTCTTTCTGTTTTTTTTTTTTTTTCTGGTTCAAGGCGGAGCTGCTGTGACGATGCCGGAGGCTGCAAGAGAGCTGGGGGCGTGAAGGGGCTGGGCTAGGCTGGGAGTGGGCAGGGCAGCGAACTGGGCAGATGCAGCGACTGGGCTGGCCTGTCCGACATGATGTTACAGCAACTTTACCTAGCTAGGCCGGTGATTGTGTGGCCGGTTCTGGGAATTACGATTCCGGTTCCTGGGTCCTGCAACCAAGACGTAGATGATGACCAAATTCAACGGTAGAAGGCCGCGTGGGAGAATACAAACCGGGCAGGGATTGTTTTTATTTTCCTGAGGCCGGTTTGGTACTGTTCCGGCAGGTTCTGGAGACGGCGCCGGCGGTTTTGGGTACGCTGCGGGGGCCAAAAAGGTTTCAAGGTTTTGTATTCAGATTTAGGGTTTTGGCTATTTGTTTCAGGGTTAGAGTTTCGTGCTGATAAAGTATTGTAGAGAAACTGAAATTGAGAGGAATTTGCTGTGTATTCTCATTGATAATAGGGGCCTCTTTATATAGAGGATTACAATGCATCGAATCTAAACTGTACAAGATTGCCATGCTACTCAGCTCGATGTGATAAATATTGAGGATGACGTGGGAGAATTTGGAAATTTGTCCATCAATTGCTGTTAAGTGGTCCCCATTGGAATATTCTCATGATTGTTTTGTTTCGTGTTGCCACCGGAAGTGGTTTGTTAAACTCTGCATGCAACCTTTGTTATCTACAACAAAACAAACCAAAAAGAAATTTTAAAAAAAATTGGGTTGAACCAAGTATATCAAATTTAAATTTTTATTATCTTACAATATCACAGAAAAATGATTATTATAGAAATTATTCACAATATTTTACATTGCTATTAGAAAAAATGAATCGTTAAATTTTTTGAGTACTACTAAATATTGAGATTTTGTTAACTATATAAATGCACACTAATTTGTCCGACGACTTAGCTAGTTATTTAGAGAAAATGAAAGGATGTCCTCACCATCTTGTTGGAAGTTTGGTATAATATCCTGGAAATTCGTTATTAATTTCTAATGGTTTTTAAGAATTAATAAATTTTTCGTTAGTATGATTTTGTGTTTCGGGCGAATAATTATTTGAAATGCACATTTTAGGGGGGTTATGAAGTTGACTTTTTATGCACAAGGATTTTGTGAAAAATTTCTTCACGAAATTTGTAGAGCGCGTCAATACGAGTTCGTGGACATGCGGAATGCGAAAATCGGAGTTCGTATGAAGAGGTTATGGGTGATTGAAATTTGGGGAAATTTCTATAAATAGGAGAAAATTCCTGATTTTTCATTAAATCCCAAAAGTTCTCTTTTTCTCATTTTCCTCCCCCAAATTGTCAGTTCTCTCTCCTCCATATCCGTGCGACCCGAGTGACCCGACCTGGTTGGAAACTAGCCTTCCCAGTCGCCACCGACATTGGACCAGCCCTAGACCGACGCGCGACGTCCATTCTGGTCGACCCCTCGTGCCGCCGGCCCCAGAGGGAGATCGAAGCTACTTAGACACGAGATTGGGACCCGACAGGTTTTGCGTTTCACGGTTTTGGAATCTCCTCTTCCTCTTGATCATCCTCATATCGGCCTTGAATCACCATTTGGAGTGTGGAGCAAAAGATCAAGATTTGAAGATTTCGACGGCTCTGGTTGAATCAGGAAACTTGATCAGACGACCGAGATTAATTCAACTTCCAAGCTTGATCTAAGATGATCTAGACTAAATCTCGCTTAGCTCCAAGTATGAAAGTTGATCACCTCTTCATTTTGAACAAGGTTATAGTTGACGACTTTTGTATCCGAGGTGGTTGACCAGACGTTGACTGCGCTCACCTGCTGCTTGTAGTGGCTCATGGCAGTATGTTCGATATCTGTTTTGGGTTATCTTTTCAATTTATTCTTCTACGCATCGATACGGTCGTTTTGATATGCTATAAGGTCATTTTGGAGATCGCATGATTAAGTTATGAATATTAGTGTTTTAGGGTTTTTGGTTCGATCGATGTTCGATCCGTGAGAATTCGGCCGTCCGATTGACTTGTAGTTTTGATATGTTAATCATATAAGTATTCCGGAGACCTCGAGTGGTCTCGGATGAAGTTTTTTCTCAATATTTTAGGGCAAATGGGAGTTCGAAATATAATTTTTTTCGATTCGTGGATTAAGTTAAGATCGTATTGTACTTAGGTGATTGATGGAGTGTATTCGATCCCTTATCTCACGTGGTTCATTTACAAACCAAGTTATTTAATTTTCGGGTTGATAATTGTGAAATCGTTTTTGTTGCAAATAAAGATTTGTTTTCAAATGGTATGAACTTGATCGACTACGGTTCATAGGACTGCGGTTCACTGGTAAGAAAAATGAATTTAAGTATAAAATGAATTTCTTGGTTTTAATACGTGTAAACTATAGTTGGTATTAGTGGTTATTCCTGCGTGAATGACTACATATATATATATTTACGTGAAATATATATATATATATATATATATATATATATATGTTGAATGGTGTGACATTAGTGAAGTAATGATTAAGAGTTGATTGAATTGTTATTTCGAGCAGTTCTCTTACGAGCATACAATTATCATGGTGTGTTGATTTTTGTGTAAATGTGTGTTTTGTTTGAGGAAAGGATTTGAGTCATGATCACATTGGTGATCGAGATGAGGGTATCAGATGCCATAACCCTGACGGGTGACGGGCTACGATTGTGATGAGTGTATCGGATGCCATAACCCTAGGCAGTGACGGGCTACGATTGAGGTGATGTATGTTACCTTTGAGTGGTAACAATGTCGAGTTTTGAAACAAGTTATTGTGTGTTTGGAGTCGAATGATGATTTCTTGGCTTCAGCGTGAGTTGTTTGCTTCCTTTAGTTACTTCCTTGTCATTTCTATTGTTCGAAACTAAATAATCTCCTGAACTAAGCTATATAATTTGAATTGTGTGCCTTTGGTGATCTCCTAAACTATTTTTCTATCCAGGGATTACTAATTTTTACCTAGTGTGATTGTATGTTTGGTTGTGTTTTGTAGAGTCAAATGTTGTTGCGTTAATTTATCTCTCAAGCTGAGAAATTATAAGCATGCATGGTGAGTCATTTTAATTGATTTACTCATACGAGATTCACAAGCTTACTGGGTTTGTTGTTTACAATCCCGGTGCACTATTTTGTGGTGTAACGGTTATTCCTGCAGGTCAGGACTACCAGGGTTGAGATTGAGGGGAGGAGTGCAGCAGTGTTAGGTTCGTAACCTATTTTTGTTAGGTTACTGCTGTTTTGGTATGCTCTTACCAAGCGTGTACATTAGTAATTTGGTTATCTCGAGTTTTGTAGACACTTGTTGATAACATTCAGCTCAGATGATTGAGTTCTTCTTGTGAATATGCTTCTGTATTATTGTTATTGCTTAGATTAAATTGATAAAGTTTCTATGTAATTTAGGAAAGTTGGTTATGTTATCGCGTTTCGGATTCTAATATCTTTTTCGAAATTTGGGGTGTGACATTTGGGTTTGATATCCTAAACAAAACTAGACCAAGATTGATGTGTATAAAAGATAAAAACCAAAACTAACGCCTAAAAGAAGAGGATGACTTCTCCAACCTTGCACTTTCACTGGACACGAAGTGACAAAACTACTAATATAAGAGTGACATATGAATATTTTGGAACTCTCACCATCGATCCTTCTATCTTGTACCGCAAGCTATCTGAGATAAGACTAAGAATCACAAGGGCGGGTGTGACATGCACGTCGGCTTAAATTAGTCGGCTTGTGTATGACACACGCCGAATCTATGTAATAGAATTTCTAATCATTACACTTCTTTGTCTGTTCTGTTGAGAGAGAGAGAGAGGACAAGGTAACCGACCTAAGACTCTTAGACTAGCGAGCATATATATCTGCACCAGTGGGACAAGGTAACCAACCTAAGACTCTTAGACTAGCGCGCATATATATCTGCACCAACGTCAGTGCTGCCATAGAGAGAAGTAAAAAATTATGGAGTAGAGTAAGAGCAAGTTCACCCGTTGGGCCACTAAGATAGGAAACTATTCACTGCCACTGGATTTTTGCTTCCACCTGTTGGGTTAGGGTCATCAGTCAATTACTGTTCATTGAATATTTTATTAGTATTAATCTTTTTTTTTTTGTAAATGAGAAATGTATGATGTAAATAAATAGTATTGATGAAAATTTTGAAAATACAACCAAAGAAAATTTTATGGGTAGACAAATTATATGTCCAACTACAGTTTTTTTTTTTTTTTTAACTCCATCGACACTTTTATCACATGTACACCACCGATAAGATTTTTAAAAAGAGTGAAAATTTGAAAACTCTACCGACACTTTTTTCACATGTACACCACCGATAAATTTTTTGAAATGAGTGATAACCCACAGACACTTTTATATATATAAAAAATTTCCTATAAATAGGCATGATCTTTACACTACATACACACATCATCCGAGCTTAACAAACCTTCATCTTTTTCATATCTCTAGCATTACATATTTCCTCAATTTCCCTCGTTTCAATGAATAGGTTGTGAGATCAAATTCGACAGTCTTAGGATGAAGATGATGAAGAGATGATGGCCACCAACGTGTGATCGCAGCAGTTGCAGAAGAATCTGGAAACCAACGGATTGAGAGTTACATCGGCATTTACCTCATCTGCAGCTATGTCCAAGTTGATATGAGAATCAGGAATGGATTGTTGGGTGTGCATCCATTCAGTTTCTCCCATTGAGGTTCCTCCAGTTGAAAAGGTATGGCTTGGAATGTCACCAAATTGTTGAAACCCCTTAACAATCTCGTAACATTCTAAACTAATGAAATCACCTTTTTTTGGCATTCCTTTCAATTTGGTCATCGCAGCTCTCCACAAATCTTGTGCTTGACGGTGCTATGTTAATTTAAAAAAAAATATAAATCTATTAGTACAAAAATAGACGAGGTACAATGTATCAAGTAATTAAATCCACCTACGTACATCACCTACTAAATTTAAGTATAAGGTGAGTATAATGTATAAACTAATAATTTAAGTATAAAGTATGATTATGAAGATGATAATTTGAAGTATAATTATCAACTAAATTGTAATATATCAACTAATAATTTAAAGTATAATTATCAACAAAATATATCAACTAATAATTTAAAGTACAATTATCAACAAAATATATCAATTAATAATTTAAAGTACGTTGTATCAATTAATTAAATTTTAATGTAAACTTAAAGAATCATAAAAATTAATATTCGTGTCACACTACAAATTCATACCTCATCAATCATATTCGCACCACTCTTGTACTAACTTTTTGCTTGCCTTAACGCATAATGCCAAGATTTTCCACCTCCCTTGAAAAGCTTGCAATGATCGGACATAAGCATTCCAATGTTTGGTATAGTGTTGGCGTACCTCTATCTGTAGATCATATTTTCTTCGTTCCATACCCCTTGCTGGATCTTGGCCAACAACCCTCCAAGACTTGCACAATTGAATGTCTTCGATAGGCTATCAATGTGTCCCGTCAATACTTGGATCTGCTATAGGTTGTACGATCGTATTGGCTCGTACGCTCATATTGGAATTAAAAAATTTCAGAATATGAAAGCTATGAGGAGAAGGAACAAACAATTTTGAGGAAGTAAGAAATATGATTTTTTTTTGTGAGAGGTATAATAGGAGGTGAGGTATTTATAGGAAATTTTGGTTATACTTTTTTTGTTACTGTTGTAATCTAACGGTTACTAATTACAATATATATATATATATATATATATATATATATATTCACCTTATCTAACTCCTTAATCATTCACCATCAGGTCCCATTCATAATTAAAACCAACGGTCTAGATCTGTGGATTGTTGGTCAAACTAAAGCCTTCCAACGGCTATAGGCCACGTCACCCACCCATATGCCACAACGGGACAAAATTCGGCCTCCCACGTGCTGCAACCTTGTCTCAGCTAAAGGACAAATGACTGTCATGCACTCCAACCACCTGGCGCCTCTCCCCTCAGTCAGCTTCTCTTTTTGGGCCACGGTGGAGGCCTGGGTCATGGGCTCTGGGAGCTTCTTGCTCGAGCTGATGTTGTCACGCCCCGAATTTTAGAATAACAACTCAAAATCCGAAACATGAAAATACTACAAACTCAAAATCATCATCCTTAAAATTTCTTTTCATAACACCCTCACCACACGAAATAAAATCAAATCGAATTTAGTCTCGGTTAATTATTACAACTCAAATCCAAAATGTAATGTAAAGCTCTAAATGAGCATACACACCTCACAACTAAGTAAAATAACAAAAACTGCTGTAACACCTAAGCAGCTCGGTCACCTCCCTGGTTAACCTGACCTGCAGGAATATCTGCTATACCATTGAATAGTGTACCGAGATTGCAACAACACAACACCCGGTAAGCTTATGAAAGCTTGTATGAGTAAAAGAAAGAAATGTTACTTAATTTAATCTCATTTATCCCCACACACAGCAACACCCAATAATTTCGACACATGCAAGTACTAACAATCTCAATCAACACCAATTCAATATATCAAGACAATCCAACTCACAACTTCCTTCACAATTCTCATCATCGTATTTATAAAAATACGGTACTTGACAGACTAGAGCTCTAACTGAATCGTAGCCCGTCACCTGGCCTAGGTTATGGCATCCGACATATTTATCATTTATCGTATTTCATCAATATGTATACCTATATACATATTTAGAACGTCCGATAACTCCACATACTCAACCAATCGTATCCCATCATCCACCCAGGATTAGAGCGTCCGATTACTCACACCGATCACTACGTCGACCCTAAACCCATAAATGAGCACAACATATAATATCACATACTAAAATCAACCCAACCAAGATACACCAAATTATTATGGAATTACACAATTGAAATACAATCAATTCATCAATTCTACTCAATCATACCATCACTCAACAATCCACTCATCAATATATATTTTCCATGTAAATATATATATACGTAATCAACCACTCAGGAATGACCACTAATACCATCTATAGTTCACACAAGAAAATCATGAAATTCATTTGTATAATTAAAAATTTATTTTACTTACCTATGGACCGTGGTGATTCAAGTCCATGAAATTTTTAAAACAAATATTTAATCTGTAAATATTTTTCACACAATTACTATAAATAAATAAATTTAAAACATTCGGTTCGTAATATGAACCACGTGAGTTTTACTCACCTCGAAATTCCCGCTGCGTCTTCAATATAATTATAATTATAATTAATGCCGAAATAGCCCACTCAAATAAAATCCGTCAATCACCTAATCAAATATGATTCGAATTTAGCCAACAATTTCAACACATAATTTAACTACCATTTAACGGCCGGATTCTAATTTATATTAAAATCCGACGAGTGGTTTCTCATGAATCGCTTCTCTAATTACCGTTTTGCACATATACGAAGATCCAACGGTCGGATCTTCGCCAATGACCACACAAAGCCTCTGGGACAGTCATATGATCATCATAAAAATTGTACAAGTTCATCCAACGGTCCTAATTTCACAGATCAAAAATCTAACGATCGAAATCGATCGAAATCACAAAATTCATAACTAATTCATACGATATCCGAAATGATCGTATCGAAACATAGAATCATTAAATGGATAGAAACCAAATTTTTGACCTCCGGAGGTGGCTAGAAAGGGCCGCCGGAGTTAGGGATAGAGCCGCCACCGACCATGGCAAATGGTGTCGGGGCCGAGCTTGTCCCCTTCGTTTCATCATTCTGAGCAACTTTCATAACTAGCACAAGACCTAAAAATAACGGGAAGGGATCGAAAAGTACCAATTACAGTCGGCGGCCGGAAAAATTCCAGAAACCGGCGAGCTTGAAAACCGACGTGAAAACTGCAATCTCAGGCCCCGATCCCTTCTGGAAACTTGTTCAGAACTTCCTTGCAAACTCAACAAGCCAAGAATCACAAGAAACGATCGTGTATAGCTCGAGATATCTTGATCGAAAGTTTCGGTGTTTCGATCCGTTCGGGTCGAGCTCCGACGAACGTGAAAACATTCGACCCAGTTCCGGTCCTTCTTGGTGCGTGTAGAGGAAGTTGAGGCGAGCTCAATGAGCCAAGAATCAAGTGAAATGGTGGTGTGTAGCTCGAGATATCGAGATCGAACCGAAATCGGCCATTTTCGGTTCGGGCTGTGCCGCCGCCGCTATTGGCCGTGTCGCGGCCCAAGGCCGCCTCTGGCAGCTGCGCAAGGTCGAGACGAAGCTCCTGGAAGTGGTTGCAGCTCAAGTGGTGGCCGGAGGAGGAGATGGGAGCTGGGTGAACTTCTGCCCTATTTTGCGTCTCGGCCGTGCGGAGGGAGAGAGAGAGAAAGCTGCTTCCTTTCCAAAAACAGAAAGAGAGAGAGGGTGACCGGTAGAAAAAAATTAGGGTTTTTTCTATATATCCGAGTTTCGGAAAACTTCGCAATTCGATAACTAATTCAGAAAAAATCCGATCTTCGTGTTCCGCACGTGTACGGACTCGTATCGACGAGCTCTACAACTTTCATGAAGGAAGTTTTTCCAAATTTTGTACGTAGAAAAAGTCGATTTCTCAAATCGAGCATTTCGAGCTTTTCGTTAAAATAAACGTTTCGAAACTTCGATTAATGTTCAACACAATTATACGAATTTAAAAAAGAAAATTGCGGTTATTACAATCTACCCCCCTTAAAGGAATTTCGTCCCGAAATTCAAGTACCCAATTCCCCAAAAAGCTGTGGATACCTCGTCCTCATGTCAGATTGTAACTCCCATGATGCATCACCCTCGTCATGATGACTCCACAACACCTTCACGAGATCAACCTCTTTCCTACGAAGTTTCTTTGTAGACCTATCCAAGATAGAAACAGGTTCAACTACAAACGTAGCATCCGTGTTCACTTCGATCGTACCGTGATCAATCACGTGAGACTCGTCTCGAACATACTTCCTGAGCATAGACACATGGAAGACATTGTGCACACCCGACATGCTAACAGGTAAAGCAAGACGATATGCCAAGTTACCAACCCTTTCTAGAATCTCAAAGGGTCCAACATACCTCGGTGCGAGTTTCCCCTTCTTGCCAAATCTCACCACACCTTTCATAGGTGAGACTTTCAAGAACACATGATTGCCTGTCTCAAACTCCAAAGGTCTCCTCTTCAAGTCAGCATAACTCTTCTGTCTACTCTGAGCGGTTCGGATTCTATCCCGAATAGTAGTGACCTTCTCTGTAGTCTCCTGTACGATCTCAGGACCGACGAGCCCTTTATCCCCTCCTTCCGCCCAACAGATAGGAGTCCTACATGGCCGACCATAAAGAGCCTCGTATGGAGCCATACCGATACTAGAGTGATAGCTGTTGTTGTAGGCAAACTCTACCAATGGCAGATGATCCACCCAACTACCCTTAAAATCCATAACACAAGCTCTGAGCATGTCCTCCATCACCTGATTCACTCTCTCGGTCTGTCCATCTGTTTGTGGGTGAAACGCAGTGCTCATAGCAAGAGACGTACCAAATGCCTTATGGAACCTACGCCAGAATTCTGAAGTGAAACGAGCATCACGATCAGAGACAATCGTTACAGGTACTCCATGAAGCCTCACTATCTCGTTCACGTACAACTTACACAATGCATCCCCTGAGTACGTTTTTGCCACTGGAAGGAAGTGTGCTGATTTAGTCAACCGGTCAACAATCACCCAAATCGAGTCATAACTTTGCCTGGACCTAGGCAATCCAGTCACAAAGTCCATAGAGATATCTTCCCATTTCCAAACAGGAATCGATAAGGGGTTCAGCATTCCTGCTGGTCTCTGATGCTCTGCCTTTCCCTGCTGACAGGTAAGACACTTCGACACGTGTTCCGCCACATCCCTCTTCATACCATACCACCAAAACTGCCTTTGTAGATCCATACACATTTTAGTACCTCCCGAATGTATAGTATATCGAGACCTATGTGCTTCCCGCATGATCTCCTCTCTGAGGTTATCAACACTCAGTACATACAATCTCCCTCGAAATCTCAACCCTCCATCAGCCCCAATCATCCACTCGGAAGGACCCTCCACATCCGGGTCAACAGTCATCTCAGCAATCCTCGCCTGAGCAAACTCATCAAGTGTCTGACCCTGAATGATCCTGGAGATCAAGGTGGACTGTAAGGTGATACTACCGAGAAAGATTCCTTGTCCTGCTCCTGCGGGCATAAGGTCAAACTCAGATGCAGCTTCTAACATGCACCACTCTCGCACCATAATTGATGCCATGATTACCCGCGGTTTCCTACTCAAAGCATCCGCCACCACATTCGCCTTTCCGGGATGATACTCCAAGGTGAAATCATAGTCCTTAATGAGCTTCATCCATCTTCTCTGCCTCATGTTCAATTCCTTCTGGGAGAATAGATAATTCAAACTCTTGTGATCAGAAAAGAGTTCAAATTTCTCACCATAAAGATAGTGCCTCCAAATCTTCAAGGCAAACACCACTGCTGCTAGCTCTAGATCATGAGTAGGGTAATTCCGCTCATGTACCTTCAACTGTCTAGAACCATAAGCAACGACACTACCATTCTGCATCAACACACACCCCAAACCCTGATGAGATGCATCGCTGTAAATGACTAATCCACCACCACTAGTAGGAATAGTCAACACCGGAGCTGTAGTCAATCTAGTTTTCAGCTCATTGAAAGCCTTTTCACACTCATCCGACCATACGAACTGAGTGTCCTTCCTGGTCAATTTGGTCAAAGCCGAAGCAATACCAGAAAACCCTTCAATGAAGCGCCTGTAATACCCGGCCAGTCCAAGGAAGCTATGGATTTCTGTAACGGTAGTAGGCGACTCCAACTCATCAATGCTTCAACCTTCGAATGATCCACAGAAACTCCATCCTTTGAGACCACATGACCAAGGAACTTGACTTCACTCTGCCAGAAATCGTACTTCTCGAATTTGGCAAATAGTTCCTGCTCTCTCAACGTCTGCAGCACTATTCGCAGATGCTTCTCATGCTCAGCTGATGACCTTGAATAAATCAAGATGTCGTCAACGAACACTACCATAAACTGATCCAAGTAAGGACTGAACGTACGGTTCATCAAGTCCATAAATTCTGCGGCGGCATTCGTGAGACCAAAAGGCATGACAAGAAACTCAAAATGTCCATACCTGGTCCTGAACGCCGTCTTTGGAATATCTTCCTCCTTCACCCTCAACTGGTGATATCCAGACCTCAAATCAGTCTTCGAGAACACAGTAGCTTCTCTAAGCTGATCGAACAAGTCATCAATCCTAGGTAAAGGGTACCTATTCTTGATGGTCACCTTGTTCAACTGTCGATAATCCACACATAGACGAAGTGAACTATCCTTCTTCTTCACAAACAACACTGGTGCGCCCCAAGGAGACACACTTGCCTGAATGAACCCTTGTGCAAGTAAGCCCTCAATCTGAACCTTCAACTCCTGAAATTCAGCTGGAGCCATTTGATAGGGTGCTTTTGACACAGGTGAAGTACCTGGTATCACATCAATGGAAAAGTCCATTACCCTTTTCAGAGGTAACCCAGGGATCTCCTGAAACACGTCTTCATACTCTGAAACTACAGGAATCCCTGTAATCTTTGAAGCACTACTCGCAGCTTCAATTTGGGCCAAAATCCCTATCCTTATGGTGATGTCAGACTTCAGACAACGATAATGAAACACCGGTTGTCCCGGAACATGGAAGGACACAATCATCCTAAAGCAATCAATAACAGTATGGTTCGGGCTCAACCAATCCATACCCAAAATCACATCATACGTGTGATCCGGAATCACAATCAAAGATGCAGAGAACTCTCTGCCACCAATCCCAATAGGGCAATCATCACAAAGCATGCTAAGCTCAAGAGACACACCGAGAGGTGATGTAACACACAATGATCTAGTCAGAGGCATAGCAACCAAACCCAAAACATCCACAACTGAACTAGATATGAAAGAGTGTGAGGCTCCCATATCAAACAGTACTCTAGCAAGAAAGTGATAAACAGATAAGGTACCCTCCACTCCCGTGCCTGCCTGATCGATGGCAAAGACTCTAGCATAAGCAAGTGGTAACTGCCTCTGCTGGTTACCCTGTACTCTACCCTGATTCCGAGGACACTCCCTAGCCTGATGCCCTGCCTGTCCACAGCTGTAGCATATCCTACCCCGTGGTTTCGTGCACGCATGAGAGATGTGGCCCAGCTCGCCACAGTTAAAGCACTTCACCGGAGCTGCTGGTGCTATCTGCCTAATAGGCATAGCCTGAACAAGAGGAGCTACTGCTGCCCTAGCTGGAACCTGAGTTCTCTGTCTCTTCCATAATCCACCCCTGAAGTCTCTAGCTCTACTGCTTCCTGTTATGGCCTTTCCCTTGCCCTGGAAGTCTCTCTCAGCAGACTCCTTCTCTCTACGAATCAGGTTCTGCTGTTCAATGATCTGTGCCTTAGCCAAGATCTCTCTCTTGGTCTTCAGCTCCAAGATGGCTACATCACGCTCAATCGAAGGACTCAACCCTCTCTAAAACTTCTTGGCCAAGTCCTCATCCTCCATCTGCCTCACATACTTGTACAGTCTGGAGAACTCCACATCATACTCAATTACGGTCATCTTCCCCTGTACAAGTGCAAGGAACTCTCGCTCCAACCTCTCCTTCACTGCTGGTGGAAAGTACTTCTCCCTGAACAGCCTCTCAAAGCCGTCCCATGTCAAGGTAGACACCTCAATGCTCCTCTGAGTGACGTTCCACCACACCCTAGCCTCATCCTTCAACATGAAAGCGGCTAGCTTCCTCTTGTCGGTCTCAGTGCAATCAAGCAGATCGAAATAGGTCTGCAAATCCTCTATCCAACGATCCGCTACCATATAATCAGTGCCTCCTCCAAACTTGGTTGCTCCCAAGCGAGTAATTTCCCTTGCTAGCATCAGCAAGCGAGCAGGATTATCAACCACAGCCACAGGAGGAATAGGCTGATCCTCATAAGGTGCATCTTCCTCCGACTCGAATACTTCTTTGACTGGAGGGGCCCTACCCCTTCCTCGGCCTCTACCCCTGCCACGAGGTCTACCTCTACCCCGACCTCTGGCTTCGTTTCCCTCAATCTCCATTACCTAATAAGCATGATATACTTGATTAATACACGCATAACACTTAAACAAAGCATAAGTCAAATGCAAGTCCATATTAACAAAGCACTGATCATACATAACGATGCCTAAATTTCTTAAAAGTACTAACGTTCCTAGCCAAGCATTATCAATACCGAAGAGCACACGATGGGGATCCGCTGCAGACGGGCCATCACTCGGTAAGTATTGACATATCACCAAATATGTACCTTACGCTCTGATACCAAACTGTCACGTCCCGAATTTTAGAATAACAACTCAAAATCCGAAACATGAAAATACTACAAACTCAAAATCATCATCCTGAAAATTTCTTTTCATAACACCCTCACCACACGAAATAAAATCAAACCGAATTTAGTCTCGGTTAATTATTACAACTCAAATCCAAAATGTAATGTAAAGCTCTAAATGAGCATACACACCTCACAACTAAGTAAAATAACAAAAACTGCTGTAACACCTAAGTAGCTCGGTCACCCCCCTGGTTATCCTGACCTGCAGGAATATCTGCTATACCATTGAATAGTGTACCGAGATTGCAACAACACAACACCCGGTAAGCTTATGAAAGCTTGTATGAGTAAAAGAAAGAAATGTTACTTAATTTAATCTCATTTATCCCCACACACAGCAACACCCAATAATTTCGACACATGCAAGTACTAACAATCTCAATCAACACCAATTCAATATATCAAGACAATCCAACTCACAACTTCCTTCACAACTCTCATCATCGTATTTATAAAAATACGGTACTTGACAGACTAGAGCTCTAACTGAATCGTAGCCCGTCACCTGGCCTAGGTTATGGCATCCGACATATTTATCATTTATCGTATTTCATCAATATGTATACCTATATACATATTTAGAACGTCCGATAACTCCACATAGTCAACCAATCGTATCCCATCATCCACCCAGGATTAGAGCGTCCGATTACTCACACCGGTCACTACGTCGACCCTAAACCCATAAATGAGCACAACATATAATATCACATACTAAAATCAACCCAACCAAGATACACCAAATTATTATGGAATTACACAATTGAACTACAATCAATTCATCAATTCTACTCAATCATACCATCACTCAACAATCCACTCATCAATATATATTTTTCACGTAAATATATATATACGTAATCATCCACTCAGGAATGACCACTAATACCATCTATAGTTCACACAAGAAAATCATGAAATACATTTGTATAATTAAAAATTCATTTTACTTACCTATGGACTGTGGTGATTCAAGTCCATGAAATTTTTAAAACAAATATTTAATCCGCAAATATTTTTCACACAATTACTATAAATAAATAAATTTAAAACATTCGGTTCGTAATATGAACCACGTGAGTTTTACTCACCTCGAAATTCCCGCTGCGTCTTCAATATAATTATAATTATAATTAACGCCGAAATAGCCCACTCAAATAAAATCCGTCAATCACCTAATCAAATATGATTCGAATTTAGCCAACAATTTCAACACATAATTTAACTACCATTTAACGGCCGGATTCTAATTTATATTAAAATCCGACGAGCGGTTTCTCACGAATCGCTTCTCTAATTACCGTTTTGCACATATACGAAGATCCAACGGTCGGATCTTCGCCCATGACCACACAAAGCCTCTGGGACAGTCATATGATCATCATAAAAATTTTACAAGTTCATCCGACGGTCCTAATTTCACAGATCAAAAATCCAACGATCGAAATCGATCGAAATCACAAAATTCATAACTAATTCATACGATATCCGAAAATGCGTATAATACGCCGAAATGATCGTATCGAAACATAGAATCATTAAATGGACAGAAACCAAATTTTAGACTTCCGGAGGTGGCCGGAAAGGGCCGCCGGAGTTAGGGATAGAGCCGCCACCGACCATGGCAAATGGTGTCGGGGCCGAGCTTGTCCCATTCGTTTCATCATTCTGAGCAACTTTCATAACTAGCACAAGACCTAAAAATGAAGGGAAGGGATTGAAAAGTACCAATTACAGTCGGCGGCCGGAAAAATTCCAGAAACCGCCGAGCTTGAAAACCGACGTGAAAACTGCAACCTCAGGCCCCGATCCCTTCTGGAAACTTGTTCAGAACTTCCTTGCAAACTCAACAAGCCAAGAATCACAAGAAACGATCGTGTATAGCTCGAGATATCTTGATCGAAAGTTTCGGTGTTTCGATCCGTTCGGGTCGAGCTCCGACGAACGTGAAAACGTTCGACCCAGTTCCGGTCCTTCTTGGTGCTTGTAGAGGAAGTTGAGGCGAGCTCAATGAGCCAAGAATCAAGTGAAATGGTGGTGTGTAGCTCGAGATATCGAGATCGAACCGAAATCGGCCATTTTCGGTTCGGACCGTGCCGCCGCCGCTACTGGCCGTGTCGCGGTGCAAGGCCGCCTCTGGCAGCTGCGCAAGGTTGAGACGAAGCTCCTGGAAGTGGTTGCAGCTCAAGTGGTGGCCGGAGGAGGAGATGGGAGCTGGGTGAACTTCTGCCCTGTTTTGCGTCTCGGCCGGGCGGAGGGAGAGAGAGAGAAAGCTGCTTCCTTTCCAAAAACAGAAAGAGAGAGAGGGTGACCGGTAGAAAAAAATTAGGGTTTTTTCTATATATACGAGTTTCGGAAAACTTCGCAATTCGATAACTAATTCAGAAAAAATCCGATCTTCGTGTTCGGCACGTGTACGGACTCGTATGGACGAGCTCTACAACTTTCATGAAGGAAGTTTTTCCAAATTTTGTACGTAGAAAAAGTCGATTTTTCAAATCGAGTATTTCGGGCTTTTCGTTAAAATAAACGTTTCGAAACTTCGATTAATGTAAAAGTGAATTATTATCGAACAATAATCGTTAAATCGTATAATAATCACTCAATATAATTACTCGAATTTAAAATAAAATTTGTGGGTATTACAGATGTCCTGAGTCGGCTATTGTTGGAGATGCCTAGCCCGCTGGAAAGTTGAACAATGAGAATTTGGTGACTTCGGTCACCATTTGAGCTAGCAACTGGGCTCCTTGACCCCCAGTGAACTTGCTCTAATGTGGAGGCTTCTGTGCAAAGGTGACCAGGACACCGACCAGGGGTTCCATCAATGGTGCATGAAAGTCTCAAACCTTTTTTGATTACTTTACTTTTTTTTTTTTTCGAAAAATGGAAATAAATTTTTTGATTGCTTTGCTGGTCTTCCTTAGCGTGTTGGTTGTGTGTAATTACACAATCGTTCACCTTTGAGGTTCGAATGGTAGAGGATGTTGGTGATGATGATCAAGAAAAGAAATGATTGACATATTTGAGATAAGATCAAATCAATATATAATTATGATTGTAGCTATATATATATATATATATATTTTTTTTTTTTTTTGATCAGGTATTTAGCTGTTAGTAATTCACACACCCATGCAGTGGTATTCTAGCGCTAGGACACCTGCACCGATATTGCGGTGAAAGCCTGGCAAAGCCAAACTAATCCACTGCACCGCAAATTCACGAACGCAAAGGACCCTCAAATCTGCTGGCCACGGGATGAAGTTGGGATTCGAACGCTAGACCTGGGAGTTGCAGACTAGGCCGTTCGACCAAAACACCACACCACATGATTATGATTGTAGCTATATTTTAACATTTATATAGGATTAACAGTAATGTAACTATAGTTACGAATCTGGGTAAATTAGTCGATTCAGGGTGTTTTCAGTTTTACCTTCTTTTTCTTTTTCTTTTTTCTTTTGAGGAGAATTTATTATATGTCATTTCAGAATTCAACTTACCTAATTATCTAAGACAAAATTTATGGTTTGTGACATTAAATAGTTTGTTCTATTTTACTCATTAATTGAACAGCTTGTCAGGCTTCAACTTTGGATCAAATGGTGTCCAAATCTTGTCAGCCTTGCGTTTCTTTCTTTTGTAACACATTACAGTAGACAACAGTAAGCAAGGAAGACAAGAAGAAAAGGGGGCTTAAACACTGACTTAGTTTTTTTTTTTTTTAGAATAAACACTGGTTTACTTGTTTCTGAACAAAAGAATAAACTTGAGGCCATATGTACTAAGGTTTAGAATGGACATTAATTTCAGGGGGTTTTACTTTCGCTTTGTTTTCGCTTCACTAGCGGCATGCCCGCGTTTTCACTGTTACATTGTGTTAAGGGAAAATGGTCGACTAAAAGGAATAGTTTTTTTTTTTTTGGAACATAGAATAGTGGTGGTTTGGCTATTTTTAATTTCAATTTACATTTTTATCTATTAATAGTTTATTGACTTAATTTAATAATTATGTTATGAAATGATATTATAGACACTTCAAAATTTGGTGAAGCCCTTTGACACCAGAAGACGGCCTCCATTTATAGTAGTAGATATTTTATGTATGGCCTTCTATATTTTTTTTTTTTTTGGAAAACATTATAGATGGTTCCCGTGTTTTGGAGTCATGGTTATATTTACCCCCGTGGTTTAAAATATCCAATTTTAGTCCTGGAGTTTCATTAATCAATTAATTTTAGTCTAACTATAACAATATTCTTTCTAACACCGTTAGTAAGGCTCTCACGTGTGTGTCACAAATATTTGTTTTTTCATTTAAACCTTAGACCCACTCCTTGTTTACAACTCCACGTGTCAGTTCTGTATTTTCTTAAAACTGCTTTTAGAAATACCAAAAGATCAATCAAATTCCATTGTATATGTTCTTCGTCAGATAACCATCTCCTCTATGAAACTTGACAAAGCGCCTCCTAACCCAAGTTAGAATATCCTAATCTTTCTTTGTGCTATTTTTCTTAGAAAGCGGTTAACCAAAAAGTTATATTTTAGCTTTTGAATTAAGTCAGCTATCATTATTTATACAAAGGCTATGTAGTGAATTTTAAGTGCATGATTTATACAGATTAGATGAAATAGCAGATACAATAATAAATATTTGTCAGCAAAGGAAGAACATGTTAGCTAAAGTTTGTTCGATGTTATATATTATTAAACAATAATAAACTTGTATGAACAAACCTAAGACAGACGTTGATATGATCGAGAAATGAAATTCTTGATGCATATTTGAATTCATGAGGAGCCCTAATTTTTCATTTTTTGTTGGTGTCCTTGAGAGCAGCATGAAAGAGATGCAGTTAAAACGTGGAGTTGTAAACAAGGAGTGGGTAACTGAGGTTTAAATGCAAAAAATAAAAGGGCAAACATTTTAAATGATCCCCATGGTTTGGGGTCATGGCTATATTTACCATCGTGGTTTAAAAATATCTAATTTTGATCATGGGTTTCATTAATCAACTAATCTTGGTCCAACTTTAACAGTCCGTCTAACATCGTTAGTAAGGCTCTCGCTTGGGCGTCACATGCTGGATATTTTTATTTTTGCCATCTAAACCTCAGTTACCCACTCCATGTTAACAACTCCACGTTTTAACTACATCTCTTTCGCGCTACTTTCAAGAACACCAACAAGAATTAATTTATATGATGTTTAAAAATGTTTAAAAAAATTCAGACAACAGAAAACAAGCATTCTGCTTTCTGAAGTGTGTCATCCCACGCATTTATTAGCATAGTGGTAGTGGTATGTGAGGGATTGGAAATAGTTTAAAGGCCTAAGATATATCAAAAGTGTCAAGTCAGGAATGTGAGGGCTGGGTTCAAGCAGCTCCCATTAGACCAAGAGCTGTTGAAGAAGGCGAAGACTATGTCGAAGTTGATAAGTTATCACAATAATTTTAGTATGAAATTTTTTTAAGAACTGTACATGACATATAAACCGTTCCGAAGTTCGGTGTATTTGGTTTCAAAGAATTAACTTCGGTACATGAAGTTACAATCCCAACCCACTTTTAGTACATGACGTCATTGACTCCGTCAAAGCTATGCAATAATTCAATTTTCAAAGGGTAATTTTGGGTTTTTTTTTATCTCTCTCTCTCTCTCTCTCACACACACACCCAAAAAAACACACTCATATGAGGCACCCAAATCTGGGTACCCTTCTCCTTCTTCTTCTTCTCCTTCCTTCTTCTTCCTTCTTTTCCTTCTTCTTCCTCCCTCCCTCCCTCCCTCCCTCCCCCCTGATTTGATTTGGACACCCAAATCTAGGTACCCAAAATCTTATTTTCATCTCATCCTCTTCATTCTTCTTCCTTCTTCCTTCTTCTTCTTCTGCCTCCCTCCCTCCCCAATAGCAAGTTTGATTCGGGCACCCTAATCTGATTTTCTTCTCCTTCTTCTTCAGACACTCAAATATGGTTTTCTTCTCATTCTCCTCATTCTTATTCCTTCTCCTTTTTCTTCCTTCTTCCTTCTTCTTCTTCAATTTCTTTTTGTTTTTGTTTTTTGTTAATACATGAAGAGACCGTTATTAATTTGACCAAAATCACATTGACTAACTAGGGCCGTACTGACATACACCGATTTTGGGTTGGGATTACAACTTCATGCACCGAATTTAATTCTTTGAAACCAAATACACCGAACTTTGGAATGGCCTATATGTCATGTACTAATTTAAAGTTTTTCCTTTTAGTATTGATGAAGATTAGCAGTGGATGCTGCAGGGAGGGAAAGGAAGAGTCCTCATGGCTCTTTCCTTCTAGAAATGCGAGTTGGAGTTACATAATCTGTTTTTCTGTTTGGTTCTCATATTTTTCCAGTAATCATTCATCATAGGAAATTGTTTTGTATGCTACTATTGTCATAGTTTAATGAGTTCATTGTTACATCAAATAATGGTCTTGTATCCATTAATGATCTTCTATCCGTGTATTCAAGATTAGTGTCTTGTATTATATCAAATAATTTGATTATTGATGAGGAAAAAATTGAGATATATATCAAGAAAAAGAAAAAAAGAAAGAAAGGGATCTAATCATCTATGTTGTCGTCTTTGATATTTACTCAGTGTTCCATATTCATTTGACAAATCAAACACATTCAATTGATATATAACAAAAGGATATGGGAGAGTAATAGATGCATGCACGCACTTTACTCAAATTTCTCAATTCTTTTTGCTAAGCTTAACTGTATCAAAAGGTCAAATAGAATTGTGAAATATTTAAAAATTAAAGGTGGTCCAATTATCGATTTCGGAGATACGAATAGAAAAATTATTGATTTTAATTGTATTGAACGGTGGGCATTTTGAAAAAAATTAGGGAGGTGTAGATACCATATTGGTCATTTGTAAAAATAAATTGGAGGTCTATTAAGTGGGAAGCTGAAGTACTGATTTGGGAGATATGAATAGAAACTCCCTTTAGAGAAAATTAAACACATCCAAAAAAGTTCACATCATCGATGAAAAAATAAATGACATAGATGAAAGAATGCCTTTGGCCTCATATTCCTTCATTAACTAAGGTCGGTGCAATTTCCATAAGCAAAGTGAAATTATCATTTTAGTCCATAAAGTAGGTCTTATCATCAGAATTAACGTCCAATTTGGATTGAGTAAAATTAGACACGATTCTTCACACCTTTCCCCAAAATCAAGTGTTTCCTTTGGAAAGTTTTGAATAGGGCTACTCCTACTATGGCTCCTCTTTTTTGGAGGAAACTGACAACATCCCCTCTCTGTCCTATCTGTGGTCCATTTGAAGAAACATTTGAGCATTTGCTATTCTTATGCCCTTGGGTAGATGTAGTGTGGTTTGGCTCTCCTTTCGGACTCAAACTAAACAAGCAGAGTTTCACAACTTTTGACAGTTTGCTACCAATCCTATCTTAAAATATTAGAAATACAGTGGAGGGAAGTGCTTACAATTATAAGTTTTTGTGTTGGGAAATCTGGAAAACCCGTTGCAAGTTTGTTTTCCAACATAAGTCAGTGTCTCCATCCTTCACTCTTCAAGCAAGATTGAATCGTGCTACGGAGTTCCTGGATGCCATCGCTTTAAAGTCATCTCCCAGGTTCCAACCAATGTCCCCTCCACTAGATGGACTCCTCCTCCCCCTGGTTTAGTGAAGGTAAATTGCGACGCCTCTTGGCATCCTCCTTCTTCTGGTGGTCTTGGTGCCATAATCCGAGATCATCACGGCTCCCTACTTGGTGGCTCCGCCTTGAGCACCCATTACGACTCTGTGGATTGTGCAGAAGCAGAGGCTATCCTTTTAGGAATGAATCTTGCAATCTTGCAAGTCCAGTTTGAATCAAATTCCAAAGTGGTTATATCTCATCTAAAGCATATCTCAATCTGCAAGAACTGGAGATTGTTCCAAATAATAAGAGAAATCAGAAGGAAATGTCACATGTTTGAAGAGGTGTTTTGGGAATGGATTCCTCGTGAAGAGAATCAGGCTGCTCACAATGCAGCTGCGCTTGCCAATGAGAGGGTGGGTCTTCAAAGATGGGCTGACCAGCCACCACCCTCTTTGTCTCTGGTTCTCAAGAATGATTGATTGCCCTGCCCTCATGTGGTGATGCCCTGGGATAGCTGTTGGTGTCTTGTTTTCTAGTTTAGGTTCTTTCTGTTTTCCCTTTGTCTAGTCAACTCAGGTGGATTGTAACCTTTCCTTTATGTTCTTTTAGGCCTCTGGTCTGTTGGGCGTAGCCCTTAATGAAGTAATTCAGTTCAAACAAAAAATTAGACACGGATCATGAACTCACAAATATGAAATAAGAAAAAAAAACCTAGTCTGGTAGGGTTTGGGAACTGAAACTCTCTTGGGTTTCTAAGTCCTACAATTAGAGCACAACAACTATGGTTGGCTTGCCGTCTCTAGCAAGTGCTCCTCCTTTTGGCGGCAGTGTTGGTGGGCTTTTAACTTCTGAATTCATTTTTCCCTTCGAGGGTGATAGCTGGGTGTTAAATGACGCTAGTGGTGGTAGAATTCTTTAGATCGGGAGGTTGGATCTAATTTGCAGATGGCGACGGCGACGGCGAAGTTCAGCAACCTGGCCTTAAGTCGTGGGTGGCTGCGGCGATGGCTGACAATGGTGTGAGGTTCAACAGGTCTGGTTGAAAAGTGGATTGAGATTGGTACGACGGCTATTCTCCCGCTGGTTCGAATTGAAGCAGGTGGCAGATAATGAGTTGGTGGTTGACGTTGCGGCGGGGGAGCACGACTGGTGGACGGAGCTACAACGAAGTGGGGGTGATTGCGGCACAGCAACCAACTTGATCTGGTCTAGGGTTTCATATTGGTCATTGGGCTGGAGATTTGGGATTCTGGGGTTGGTTCTATTGGGCTGGGTTTGGACTCAATTTGGTTTTTTTTTTTCCTTTTATTTTATTTTTTGTAAGAACTTCTCCTCTTTTTTTTTTTTTTTTTTTTTTTATGGGGGCGGGCGGTAGAGTTTGTAGGTCCTGAGGCTTGAGAAAAGTAGCCAAGAGTATCCACGCTCTTTGCACAATTTTAATTTCTTGTAGATACTGTTGGGTAATTTCTGGATGTGCAATATTAGTAGTTAAAAATTTTGAATTCGGTTATATCTAACAGCTCTAAAGAGTGAGTCGTTATGTTTAATTTAATTGAACTTCAATATTAATCTATTATTTCTCTAAAAAAAAAAAAAACACGGCTCATGAAATTAAAAAGTTAATCTATGTTACTAATTAAATTGAAATCAGATAAACTAATTTTTTTTTTTTTTGAAATAGAAGTTGAATTGATTAGATCAACAGCAAAATGACTAAAGTTTACCATAACTTACATAAGAAATCCGGCAAGAAAATCCGGAGTAACCTACCTAAGCTAAAGCAAACCTTTAAAGATCACTGGGACACTCACATTTAAGCGAGCCTATCCAAAAAAGAAAAAACCTCGCCTCCTACGAAAAAGAAATCATTCAACTAGCCTCCACTTGCCAATCACGGAATTGTGTACAAGCAAGTGACTAGAAACGTCATAGAAGACTCATAAAAGTTAATCCAACCTCACATAAACTCATACCTTAACATATTAAGCCCCAGATTTTCTTGCCCTAAACCCAAGCCGGTAGGCAAAACCCAAGCCAAACCTTGCCTATCATGAATAACCTCCTGCCTCATCAGCCCAAAGTTGAGCCCAGGCCCAACCCCAAGCCAACAGGGAGGAACATTCCAGCCAGAGCCCAGATCCTCTTCTGCCACTCTGCTTCCACGATCACCATCAATTCCGGCGGCCTTCTTGCCCACAACATGGAACCGTCCATCGACGTCTGGTTTAACACAGCCGGCTGGAGATCGCCTTGAGCCGCTGCCCTAAAAGAAAACTTGATCAACGTCTCAAAATGACAACGCCCAAATCGAAGCACCAATTTCCACACCCGAGCAACCGGCCTCGTTAACCGCCGCAACCAGAGCTAACAACCACCCGCCGTCGACGCTGCATGACGCTCAAAGACCGGATCTAACCCAGAAAAACACGGTTAGATAGGCCTTTAACCTCTCGCCTTAACTCATGATCAACGTTGAGATCCCGTCTCACACTGCCGCCGTATCTCACCGCTCCACAATCGCCACCGCTAGTTCGAAACCTAGGTTTCGAAAAACGGAGGTCGCCTTCTATGAATATGAAACCAGAGGAACTAATATTAACCCTAAAGCTGAATTGAGTCCTGATATTATTTTATTCTCACACTAATCTTAACCCCAAAGCTTGAGAGATGTTTTAATTACAGTATGCTATTTGATTAATTCTACATAAAACGTTTCAGCTAAGAACATGCAATGTAAGAATTTCAATTAGATAAATGTTATATTCTTTTTTACAGACATATTGATATGACAAATGTAGATCAACTCCTTATAATTGTAGATCAAGTCTATGGCTAAATCGTGGTAGACCAACTCATTACAATTGTAGATTAGCTCGAGTTTATGCATAGAATTAGTTTGATTCTATACTGAAGTGATTTACTTGATATATAAATACATTTTTTTTTAGAGAAAGGAAGTCAGTCATTGTATTAAAATTCAGTAAGCAATACAAAATTGTCTCACCCAAGGGGTCTTCAGAAAGAGCCAATTCTCTAAGTACAAAATTTTATTCTAACGAACAAGTTCCCAATGCCCCTATTACATCCACCTTAGAAAGTCCACACACCTTTATTCTAACAAAATAACTAGTACTCCAAAGTAGAAGTAAAATGGATCAACAAAGATGCTAGCTCTTTTGCAACCTGAAAAATAAAAATAAAAAAATATTAGGAGGGATGGGTTTCCACCCTCAGGTCCCTTAACTAAACAAAAGACAAAACTCTTAATTGCCTTTTGGGCCCAAATCCCAGTCCAAGAACCCATAAACCAGAATAAGCCCCAAAAACCCAAAGCATGGAAACTGTTATGGGCACCCCCACAACCACTTACAAACAGTTTCAGGCCACCAGAACCGTGAGCCCGTGTTGCCACCCCAAAACTCTTAACTTCGCCACCGTTGTAGAAACACTATGTTGACCGCAAAAGACCCCCCACCCAACCCGACTGCTTATTCTAGGTGGCAGGGTCCCACAAAGGATTGACCTGCACCCGGGGGGATGGTCCCACACCCACCTGATTCAAGCCAAGTGTCATCAAGAGGCAAAGAGCCAGTCTCGACCGCTCTCTAATCAAAGGCGGTTTCAGGAGCCGATGGTTACAACCCTGGCCTCCGAAGCGCCTTATAAATACCAAGCGCCCTTCACAAAACGCAAATCCTCTCCTCCCAGTTTCCCAAATCCACAAAATTGTAAGGACGACTTCATCCGCAAATCCTCCCCCGCGTCAATCCCCAGAAATTCGATCCCTGCCGATCTGATTCCTTCGCTGGATTCGATTCGGTTCGATCGCTGCTCAATTGGGTGCTCGCTTATGTAATTTTTCTTCCCTCAATTCGATATCTTTCGTCTTAAAATTGGAAAAATAGGGCTGGAGTTAGGGTTAGGGTTTGGATTGATTTGGGGGTTTATCTTTGGGTTTATAAATCATTATGATCGGGTAAAGATTCGTAATTTGTAAAATTGGGATCGGCCATGTTGATCAAAACCTGTTAATAATGCTCAATGTCTTTGTAAATTTGCTTAATTTCATTGCGATTTGCTGTATTTGAGAGGACTAGGTATCGGAAATTGTCTCAGGCTGTCTGTTTGAATTCCAGTTGAAACTATCATGATCAGACTCTGTTGTTATACTGCTTTTGGAGTAGATAGAATGTATGGTTAGATCATTGTAAATGTTTATGATTTGTTGGCTGAGGTTTGAAAATCTATATTTGCCATTTCATGATCTCGATTATTTCTTTGCAATTCAGTTCAAGCTTCAATTGATTTGATGCTTGTCTATAACCTGTTATTGCTACAATGGTTTGGAGTTCTAATTTATTGGTGCTGTGAACTAGTCATGATTGGATCATATCTGTGTGCATGTATGCTTTGCTAGGATGCTTTCGAGTAGAAGGGGTTTGTGTTGTTATGTCTTGGATCATATAAAATGTTGGGTAATTGGAACATAATTTTCGGCCTTTATTTTCTCAGCAGCTCTTTTTTATGCTCTTTGGAATTCTTTGTAATGTCAGTTCAAAGTTAATCTGATACAATGCGTGTATACTTGTATCTATGTATGAATAATGTAACTATTGGACTAAGGTGCTGTATGCATGACATGACTTCTGTTTTGTGGTACGACTGCAGGTCTCAGACTCATTGGGGGACCTTTTGGCATGAGTAGTTGTCAGTTAATTATTTAATCAAGAATTCTATTCCTTCAAGTTCCACCTTGCTCTCCAATTGCTGCATTAGTTTCACATTTTGGAGCTGTTATAAGAGTGCTTTGTGATTTGAAGATTCAGTATTATCAGTTGCTAACGCAACTAGAGAATTTATTTAGACCTTTTCCTTTTGGTAAGTGTACATTTAGTTGAATGATTCTCTCTCTCTTTCCTTACATATGTTTTTAAAGCTTTTCCTTTTGGAGCCTTTACTGTGACATATGTCTGGCTAAATGTATATGTGTCATGTTAACATTAAAATGTGGTTAGAGTTATTATTCTGATTTGCACATAGTTCGGGAGTTATTATTCTGATTTGCACATAGTTCGGGATTAAGCAGTAGGAACTCAATAAAACGGTCTTGGCAGCCTAGTGTTCTTCTTTAGTACTTGATTCTGCACAGTTCTTTTGGATACTGCTAGTGCAGTTGAATTTTATTTTGTTGTTGTTAGCTGTCTAGAGTTTAGTAGCCGTTTCTTTTCCTACTTTTTAAATTGAATTGGCACTGGATCAGAATTTTTAAGTAGTGATTCAAACATGTTTTCTTGTAAAACGGAGGGGGAGGAAGAGATGATATATGATTGACTATTTTGTAATATAGAACGTTTTTGTACCATAATTATGTGTTTGGTGACCCAAAGGGATGTATACATTCAATATACATGCTTCTATTGTTTTATGTGATATGAAAAATAAGTTGATGTTTTCTGCAATCGCCCTCCCTATTGATTGCTACTTGTGTCCTTGTCCTAATAAGTTCCACAGTAAATTAAACAGTTTATGCAAGATGGCTGGTGTGAAACGAAGAATAGATACTGGTTCAGATATTCGTGCTCTTTACAAAGAACTGGATGCTGTTTCATGCCCTATCTGCATGGACCATCCACATAATGCAGTTCTCCTCCTTTGCAGCTCGCATGACAAGGGTTGCAGATCTTACATTTGTGATACGAGTTACAGGCATTCAAATTGCCTGGACCGTTTTAAAAAGTTGAGGGAAAATAATACAAACAGTCCAAATTTAGTCAGTTCTTTACCTACAAACCATCATAGCTCTCATCATACTTCTGATATGGCAATGGGAACAGATTTGAATGAAGCTAATGAAAGTCCTAACTTGATTGAAAGCAATGCTGTAATATCTGCTAATTCACCTGGACAGCCACAGGAACGTGTTATTCAAGATCTAAATATGCCACTTCTGCCAGAAGAACTTCTGGGAGTGGCTGATTCTGAGTCAGTTCAGGAAAGGGTTGAGCATGGTGAATTGGATGTGGAGAATTCATCAGAGTCAAACTTGAGCTTGAAATGTCCTTTGTGCCGAGGAGCCATCCTTGGTTGGGAGGTTGTGGAAGATTGCAGAAAGTATCTTAATCTGAAGAAACGAAGTTGTTCTCGTGAAGGATGCTCCTTTTCTGGTAACTACCAGGAGTTGCGTCGGCATGCGAGGAGAGTTCATCCCGCCACTCGACCCTCAGACATTGACCCATCTAGAGAGCGAGCCTGGAGACACCTTGAGCACCAGAGAGAATTTGGTGATGTAGTTAGTGCTATTCATTCAGCCATGCCAGGAGCTGTTGTGGTTGGGGATTATGTTATTGAAAATGGAGATAGGCTAGGGGGTGGAGGGGAAAGTGGTACCGGTGAAGCTAATGGCCCTTGGTGGACTACCATGTTTTTGTTTCAGATGATTGGTTCAGTTGATCGTGCTGGGGAACCAAGGGCAAGGGCAAGGGCTTGGACTAGACATCGGAGGTCAGCGGGAGCTTTATCCGAACGCCGGTTACTTTGGGGTGAGAATCTGTTGGGTCTTCAGGATGATGATGAAGATGATGAGGATGATGAGGAGGAGGACAATATCCTCATGCTGAATGACAGAGATGTATCTCCAATTCCCAGAAGGCGCCGGCGTTTGACAAGATCCAGGTCAGATGAAGATCGACCATGAGATATGCCGTGCAATCTGGTAAAATTTCCTGTTTCTTGACAGAAACTTGATATCTACTGGAATTCTGTATCAGATAGGTTTTGGCTGACCTAATGAATGTCTTCACATTGTTCTAGCAACCGTGGAAGCTGCCTTTCAGACAAGACCTGCTCCTAGGATCTACGGTTTGAAAACCCCATCAGCTTGTGTTGTGCATGAGTGTTGATATAGTCATAAATGATTGTATGGACAATGGTAATGCAAATGTGTGGGGTTCTATCAAGTGCATGCTCTCTTCATTCTGTGGAGGGTTGAGTTCATGATCTCTCTACACAGCTCAGTTGTTCTCGTTCAAGTAGGTGATCAACCAAGTTGAGCTATAATTGTTCAGTTCACATGGAGATTGATGCCGTGTGCTGACTATGCTGGACTTGAAGGTCATCGTTAAGTAGTTGATTATTATTTCATCTTTTATGTTTGTAATATAGTCTATTAGGGATTTGATTTGCTTGTTTCAGAATGTAAAGGTCAATGAATGTAGCAACAATTTGCATTTGAAGTATTGTGTAGAAAGGTTCCCTTTGTGTTATTGCCTGTGTTCCCACTCCCCCTCTGTATATTTGTTTAAGCAAAAACAATGTCATCTGAGGATATGACAAACAGAGCGATGATGCTCTCTGTTGAACAGTATCTACTATAAGGCATCATTCTCTGGGATTTCAGGTGTTGTTAAAAGTACTGTTTTTCTTTTTGGTGGAAGTTGGGTAGTGTTGAATTGCAGAGTTATTCAAAGGCAGTTGCTGCAATACCTTCATTTATTTCTTACTCTATGCAGTACATTTGTATATGCCAAAACTGACGGTAACTAATTTATTATGCTACGTAGCTGAAATCTAATCAAGGCATATCGACCATGAATGACCCCTACACCTTGAACGACCATTATAGCCTGTGTATGACTTGGGTTTGGCATGTCAATTTGGTTTGGTAATCAAGAGGTTGTGTTCTGTTGCCAAACATTCTCTAGCGTCTGCTTCACAGACTGAGAAATACAGAACGTGGATGAGACCACAACCATGAGTCCCGAGCGACACATGAATGCGAAAATAGCGACAGGATTGATGAGAGGAACTTATTCCTTCCCGGCGGTAGCATGGTCAGTTTAATGGTCAAGATTAGTGGGAGTTCCCTAATGAAGTAGCTGCCACATATAAATGAAATCTCTCCAAGTCTCTATAATCTCAATAAAGCCAGTGAATATGAAAGGGCAGAGAAACACAGACAGAGATAAGCTCAACAAACTAGACCTCTTTTAGAAACTAGACCTCTTGTTTACATTTAACTCGAGAGGAAATAAAATATAGTTTGTGTGCATCTTACTAGAGCATATCTGCATATGACCTGTACTCACCCCCATGTGAGAGCAACAATAAGTCTTTGTTTGTGCTCACAAAGCATTAACACTTAACCAGCCCTGAAATATTTCTTCCTCCACATGCTCAACCAACATGTGTATTCAATATTAGTTTAACCCTGAAACACAGTCACAGACACATTGAGGGTGTAAATATTTATAGGTGTATATGAGTGGAGAAGGAGACAGAGAAAGAATTGCCTGGAAATGCAGCTACATTGTTTTTAATTTTCAATTTTCAATTTCATTCTAAACTCTACCCAACTGGCCAAAAATAGTAAGGAATCTAATAACCAGTGATAATCCATTTCTTCCCTTGTAACAGTTTTTATAAATTTCTGCATTTCTAGTCTGTTAGGGAACATGGCATCCTCCAACCTCTTTCATTTTTTTTAATCAAATTTCAGTGTTTCTTACAACTCTGTATTTATAATCCCTTATAATGTATTCATGTCCTCCTGCTTGGAAGTCTCTGTGCAGCATATTCTAGCTCACAAATCACTATGTTAATAGCCTCAAGCATTTGAACAAGTGAAAATTCTTGCTGGTGCAATAATGCTTGTTTGAAAATTTGTTTAACTATTTCCAAAACTAACCTTTATAGAAAGGTAAAGTAGTATTTCTCAAACCCCTCGTAAATCTTGGACTGGTAAATCCTAGAAGGGGACCGATGGGATTGATGGACCATGGGGGATACAAGTGTATGGCTAAAAGAAAAGCCACAAGGGCTAAATACATCTTGGTTCTTACTTAAATCATATCTTTTTGTTAATAAGCACCACATTGTCATCCTTATATATTTTCCCCATGTTACAAAGAATCACTTACCAATCTTCCTACTCACTGCTTAGTTGTCTCACCCATCTTCCTTAGATTCACTTCAATTTTTCATTTGTCTTCTTCTCCCAAAGGGTTTCAAAGACGAGACAGGAATCTTGAGCATCCAGACAGCTTAGATAGATCTCTCTGTGCTGTCCATTTGACCAAATAAGTCATCTGCTTCACACTCTTTACAATCACAGCATTATATAAGGGAGGCTCTAAACACAAGCCTAATCATGCAGGTAAAACAGTGTAAATTCATAGCCAAACAAGTTCATTTCTTGCATTCCAATCGAAACTGATGTTCTCTGACTTATATTAATATAGCAGTTTCTTCGATGGCTTTCTAAAGTTACACAAGGACAAGCAAGAGAGGAGACTTCTGCTCCTACCAACAAGAAAAAACAAATTAGTGGTAAGAGAAACTTGGTTTTCAGTAACCCATTTTCCAATCATACTATAATTTTTTATTAATCTTTTTTGTTACTTCTTTCATTCCAGATCAAGAAGCTAAACAGAACTACATAATTGTCTTTAAGAGTGAGGGTGTTAGTGTCTATCGAAAAACAAAAGGATTTGAAGAAAGCAAACTCCGTCGTAAGAAGTTCAAGCCATTTGCCTTTCTGTGTAGAACGGATATAGCACAGGCTTGCTTTTATAGTACTCTTCATTTGAGGAGACTTTATAGCATAAATAGGAGGCAGCAAAAGCAGTGTTGGACTCGATCCATGAAGATGAAGAAAGAAGATACTGCTAGAGGTTTGGAAAATAGTAACCAGGTGGATGCAGCTAATGTAGGCAGCAAGGTTTTACCAGTAAGTGACTCGACGTTATCAACCTCTACTAACAAAAACCATGACCAATGTGGAGCATCAGAAAAGAAAGAAAGGATTAAGGGGGACAAGACTAAAACATTATCAAGAATGAAGGAGCTAATAAGATGGGCTGCTGCAGCAAAATCAGCTGAAAAGGGTGGAAAATACATTGGCCGAAAGGTATATAATCTCTATATATAGTATTTACGTTTATATCTAACATCTTATGTTGGCATACCGTGAATCTGGATCACAAATTTAAAAAAAGTTTCATCTAATTAATAGTTGACGAATATTGATATATAACAACAAAATAACATGTCATATTCTCTCGCAAGAGAAACTTCTAGCTATATATTACCAATCTGAAACATTATTTTCTAGTTTCTTGATTTTGGGCTTAAAACAGTGTTGTATCCATTCAGGTTCTGCAATTTCGCAATCGTGGAACTCTAAAACCAGTACCAGATGATGATCAGTTAAGCAATGACTCCCCAAAGATCAGCTTTAGATGGGAATTGGAAAGCTGCTCCACCACTTCCTCTGCCTACTCCGCAATTTCAGTAGCATCTTCATTGAAGAATGATCAAATTATGAACATTCAATCTTTGAATTCAACGAAGCTTCAAGACTCAGATCACTGGCAACCCAAGAATGGGAATTGGATCACCTCAGACTCAGACTGTACGTCATACTTCTTAATCACTATATATCATTCTTCTTCTTTTTTTTCTTAAAAACTTGCTAGACCTGCTTCTTTTAAACTAACCCTGAGATAATTTTTTTTTGGACAGTTGTTGTGTTAGAGCTATGAAATGAAGAAGGAAGGCCTAGAGTGTAGTTTTCAAGTGTTGCTTCGATCAAATGCTTAATGATTGTACCTTATATATAATGATTGAAGATGTTTAATTTTCTGAGAGTTTGAGACAGTAGATGTTTGAATGTAAAATCAAGGAAATGATTTATCAATGAAATTGGCCTACATCAGTTTATATTCTAACCAAAGTGGATATCTAACCGATGCTAGTTTTAAATTGGGGTCTTATTTGAGTGTCTTCATGGAATTATGAAAACTTTACCTGTTATCTTCATTTGTTTTAAGGTACATATTTTGTTTTGAGTTGAAAAAGCAGATATATTACATGTAAATAGTTATACATGCAAATAGTTATATGGGATCTGGCTCCTCTGCAGTGCAGAGGGTGTGAAGTTACGTAAAGTTATGAAACGAAGTGATCTAACGGCTAAATCATAGCCACATCAGCTCATATCATTTTCAGGTCTTTTCATAACATTTTCGTTAACTCCTTGAAGACAAGAAATGAGAAAGAACCGAAGAATCAACTGGGATTTGTCTCAGTTGCAGTAGAGAACAAAGAACACAAATGATAATAATTACCACAGAATTGTTTCATGAAATAGAACCCAATACAAAATAATGGCAACCGCCTTAATTCTCATGCCATTTTGAAAGAGATGTTATAGGCAATCCACAGCCGTCACAACTTGATCATTACCATCTTCATGTCGAAATTATCAAAGTCCTAAATCTTCATAATATGGGTAACAGTAGCTATAAACCAATCAGCTTCAGGTAGACTTCTTTCTCAAACCCCTCTAATACCTTTGAGATAAATTAGCTGAAACGAGCAAACAAAAATATATCATATTTCAAAAAACCCCTTTCATTTGTTTATGAATGAAATTGAGAACAAGAGAGGAAAAGGATAGTGAGTCTAGCATTCTTTCATCCATTGTTATAACTATATGATCGTACAACTGAATTACAGGTATGGATCCTAGATACAGGTACATGGAGGCCAACGTTAAGATTCAATGGTTTTTTCTCTCTTTCAAAAAGGACATAACGGCGCCTAACGATGGTTAAGAAGAAAACAACCCAAAAATTAGTATAAGTTGGGTTCCTGCCTGATCATCGGATCACTTAGAGCGTCCAGATTTTAATAACTTTACGTAACTAAGAAGATGAACCCGGTCCCAGTTATATGCATGTCAAACTAAGATTGAAGGTTGGCTAGCTACATACTATTTTTGTTTTAATTATGAAAATAATTTCAGTAAAAAATGATAAAAAGTTCTTAGGCTCTTGATCTGAGAATGTGATTTACTTTCTAGTCATAACTCCCGTCTTAATAATCTTTGTGAGTTCATTCGTTGTTAACAACAAAAACAAGGCAAGTTATTTCTTTCATTGTTTAATTGCCTCTAATATCTCACGTTATAGATGATTAACTCACATACAAGTTCCTTAAAGGATCAAGGATTTGATGCTATATATAGGCTCCTATCATAGCTGACAGAAAAGAACAAGAAGGCAACAATTGAATATCATATAAATCTTGTTTTTAAAGACATCATCATGCTAATTTTATTTGTTAAACATCGTCAATTGTGGTCCGTGGTCTACCATTGTACCAATATTGTCTCAACTTAACCATCCGATAGGTGTTGGTTTTAATCACAAAATGCCTCGGTACAATTAGGTAATAGTCATCCACTTATAAGTTGTATGCACGTGGCATGATTGGAGAGGAGATTGGTGAATCAATTAATGAATGAACCCATATTCGGGCCCATGACAACGATCCACTCTGATACCATATTAAACATCGACAATTGTGGCCCGTGGCCCACCATTGTACCGATACTGTCCCAACTTAACCACCTGATATGTGTTGGGTTTTAATCACAAAAGACCTCGGTATAATTGGATAAGAACTATCCACTTATAAGTTATATTATATTTTGTCACTTTTCAAATGTGAGATCTTTTCTCTCCAACATTATTACAGTTTCTTTTTACATGTAACAAAAATATCATAATGGATTCCGAAGTCAGCATAAGCATCCAAAGTGCTTGGGAGCTTTTTCTTCTAGCGCTCACATCCAAAGTGCTTTTAATGTGGAGATTTTAGCGGTTATATATAGAGGCTATTCGTCTTGCTTGGGTTAGAAGTTAGCATAAGCATGCAGGCAAAACCGCAAAACTATATGTAAAGTTGGGGTTTAGTGTATAGACCTAAGGATACTGGTAGTCCAGGTATAAAGAAATCCCAACTGAGGAACCGAGCTATACTTGCTAAAGCAAGCTGGAGGATTCGGCATGCAGAATGATGATGGGTATGGTGCAATGCCCTCAGCAGAAATACCTGAAAGATGATTCTTTGTTGAATAGTAATTACAATGTCCCCTGGCTCTTCTAGTACTTGGAGAGGTTTTGTTTTTGGTGAGTGTACTTTGGCGTGTAGGCTGGTGATGGCTCTACCATTAACTGCTTCGATCTGGACTGATAACTGCGTTAAGGCTGGTGCCTTGATTAATCAGACAAGTGATAATAAGGTGGCGGGATTTCTTTATACTAATAAGGTGGCGATTCAATGCTATCAACCTTGACTAACACAAATCATGACCAACATGGCATATGTGGAAAGAAAGATAGTACATTTAATGGGGAATACACAACGATCTGAGGTCAGAAAACTCGAAAGCCGAAAGCTATTTATATTGTAGAGTAGTGTGTGTGTGTCTATATGTATGTATGTATGTATATCTATATATATATATATATATATATAGGATTTTTCTCAGGTAAGGATGTCCTTAGTTTTTCTTAGGTGCGGATTTGGTGTTTTCACCCACTTTCCGATCACATTTTCACATCTTAACCGTTCAGTTTTTAGAGCCTAATGTATAGATCCCCCTGCAAAATTTCAGCCAATTTGGTGATCGTTAAGACATCCAAAACTGCAATTTACACGAACGGACCGAATCTGTCGAACCGGAACTGCAATTTACACGAACGGACCGAATCTGTCGAACCGGAACCGTTCGTATTTATAATGGTAAATTACAGTTTTGGATGTCTTAACGATCACCAAATTGGCTGAAATTTTGCAGGGGTGATCTATACATTAGAACCTAAAAACTGAACGGTTAAGATGTGAAAATGTGATCGGAAAGTGGGTTAAAACCGGAAATCCGTATCTAAGAAAAACTAAGGAGGTCCTTAGCCAAGAAGGGCTGTATATATATATATATATATGTATATATATATATATATGTATATATATATATATATATGTATATATATCTGGCTGCAGTGATGTTAGCGAGACTGTACATCCGGGCTGCTAATGGCAGATTTTAACAATCACACTCTAATTGCCTTGCTATTGTTGATCCATTCGGGTTTAGTAATTCGAAGTTGTAGCACTTTTGCCTTTATATGCAGAAAACATAGTAGACAGCAGCAAAGGTGTTGTTGGTTTCAATCCATGAAGATGAAGAAAGAATAACTTGCTAGAGGACCTGGAGTTTAGTAACAAGGTGGATTTGACTAAAACAGGCCATAAGTGTTGAACTACCTATAAGGCGGGTCAACATTATCAATCTCAACTTGCACAAATCATGACCTATGTGGCATATAATAGAAGAAACAAGGGACAAAATTATTACACTATCAAGATTAATGGAACAGCTATTGAGATGATCTGCTGCTGCAAAATCAGCTGAGTAGGGAGGAAAATCAATTTTCCAAAAGGTTTGGGAGCTCTCCATAGAGTGCTAGCGTTTATGTCTAACATGTTATATTGCTAAATCATGACTGTGGACCAAACGTGACAAGAGTCCGTATAATCTCTTACAATCTAGCAACATAAGCACATTTCAGGGTCCAAACAGTATTTCGAACAAGGAAAAAGATCCAATGACTGCAAAAGAATTAAACGAGGAGCCATATGAGATTCCTATATATTTTTCTTGATTTGGAGATTAAAATATATATTGCTGTTGATCCAGTCAGGTTCTCAAAATTTCAAATTGAATTCGAGGAACTTTAAATGAAACCAGTACCAAAGATGATCAACTTAAGAACGATTAATTTGACTCTATACAATCGGCAATATATTTCAGAGGCACATGATAATAATGAACTTTCAATATTTGAATAAACCAAATTTCAAGACTCGATCAGACCGCTAGCGAGCTTTGCTCTGACTTGCCAGACATCTGTTCTTTCAATTAAGCTATAGCTAGGCTGAATATATATCTTTTTGTTTGCAGTTAGATCACCCTACGAACAAAAAAGTTCTAAAAGTTATTTTTCAAGATGTGCATTAATTGCTTAGACACTGTGTCATACACAATCATGAGGGAAGGTCTTATATTTTGTGAGAGATTAGGGGTTTAAATCTCATGACTTTTGGACTGAAACTGGATAGAGAAGTGCTATATCTTAATATAAATATATTTCTAGTTTTATCTTGAATCTAGCAGCTATAGGAACACCAAACGTGTAGAAATTACAATGAACTTTTGTATGAGGTTTCGTTTTCATGTCAAAAACTGGGCTGGGATGTTGGATTTTTATTCATACTTTTCACAATCACGGATCATTGTGGTTTGTGATCCCATGAATTTGTTCTTTCAATGAAAATCTCACGATATTTAAAAGCTATTTCTTCTACATGCATGCATGTGATAAGACCCTATATATACTTGTCTTGTTTATTATAGCACATCTTAAACCTTCAAATTAATTTCAATTTTATTTCACTAAAGTTAATCTATGTATCTAAATATGTGAGATATTGAAAGTACCTAAATAATTAAAACATACATAAACAAGTGTTCATGAGATTGACTCACGAGAAATATTGAATATACATTGTTTCATATCTACTTTTTTTAATATAATGATTAATGGTTGAACATTGTACTTTAAAATTTATGCGTACATTCTAAGATTTGAAGAGGTCATCGCTAGATAAAAACAATTTAATTGGCCCTCAAAGGACAAATATGCAATAGTACTTAATGGTTGAATACATATAGTTTCAAATCTATTTTTAACCTCTCCCTCGATGTTAGAATTTTAGTTGTTATAAAGATTTAGTGTGTATTGATTCCACATCCCCCGGGGGAGAAGAGGTGTGTGTTTTATATGTGCAGACTCATATCCTCTTAGTAAAATGCATTTTGAGGTGGCGCCCGAGAACAAAATAGTGAGTATCACACTCAAAATTGACAAAATCTTGCTATGTGGATTGGGTTGTTACATAGTGCTTTAAGATTTATATATATATATATTTTAAACTAACGAGGATTAGGCGATATTAGCTCCTCTGTAATTGTCAAAAAGGGGCGCCTAAGCACCCACACAACCCTGAGGGGACCACTACAACCGGGGGCCCACCGTCCTTCCCTCGCTAGAAATCTTATTAATAAAAGGTAGCCGAAAGGCCAAAGTACATGAGGAGGGGGACTAGGCCAAAACCACCTCAAAAAAGAGAAGCTACAAATATTATGGTACTGCACTAGGGGACTCATTAACTTGAACAAGAAAGTAACAAACCGTTTAAGCAAACCGGTAATTTGTGCTAGCAATAAAATCATGACCAAAAGGACTAATTAAAAATTGGGGAATTATGCTCCACCAATGTGTACCTATATTCAGGGCACCGTAATTTGCAAGCTTATCAGCAACACGATTTCATTCCCTATATGTATGAGAGATATGAACTTGCTGTTGGTCAAAAGAGTTCATGCAATTCTTCCAACGGGTTCGGAGACGCCATGGGACCATGCTTGAAATAATGCAAAACCAACATGGAATCTGTCTCAATCCACAAAGGAAACCAGTTCCTCTCATAAGCCACCTTAATTACCTCAATAACTGCCAGTATCTCAACATCAATAGCCCAAGAGACAACTGCTTTACAAGAAAAGGCACCCAAGAATGTTGCATCACTGTTTCTAAAAACTCCACCATATCCAGCATGGTCAGTATCATGAAAGGAGTCATCTGAGTTCGCTTTGAACCAGCCTACTAGTGGAGGGTTCCAGACCACTGGGATGTACCTAGGCGCAGAAGATAGTAAAGGAGATAGGCTCAAGAAAGAAAAAATGGGTAGTACTGACGAGGTGGTGGAAGAAGATGCGAAAGCCAAGCCTGCAGATTCTCTTAGAGATAATACAAAGAATTGCTTAAATCTGACAGGACTGATTTCTCCATTGTCAAACTTCCTTTTATTCCTTTCTTGCCAGAGGCACCACAGCAAGTTACACACTGACATGTACCACAGTAATTTTGAGGAACCATTAAGAGAAGAAAGGAAATGATCTTGGAATAAGTCAAGTAGGGACACACATGGAGGAAGATGTAACCTAAATAATTGCATAAGCCAATCCCAAAGCGCCGCAGCAAAATCACATGTAAGGAAGAGGTGTTGTGTGGTTTCTAGACTTCTTCTACAAAATAAGCACCGTGAGCATAGACTAGTGCCACGTTTTTAGAGGAAATCATCAGTAGGAATCTTGTTTAGCAGAATTTTCCATGTTGTAATACTTTTCCTAGGCCTGAATTGCAGCATGCCAAGTGTACTTACACCACAAGGGCCCAGGTAAAGGAGGAGCAAGTGGCTAACCAAACCACTTGATCCGCCGTAGGCACTGTTGGGATTTCCATCGAGTGAATTGAATGGGCTGCTTCTGGAATGTGCGACAAAAACTTGCAGGAAGACACCATTACCCATTATTAATAAAATCGCAAACTTTGTCATTGAGAAGCTCTTGGACCTCCAAAGCATAATTGGCAGAATTTACTAGAACCTCCCCTAACCAATTATCTATCCAAAATCTAATTGAAGTGTCATCCCCCACTAACCACTAAACTCCTTCTAGAAGTGATGGCCACAGCTTCTTGAGCCCTAGCCAAATTGAAGATTTTTTATAATAGGAACAAGGTTGCAGACCCCCTTTAACAAATCTGTCATGAAGATACTTGGCTGAGCTCGATGTGCAAGACACCACATCCCAACACCTCTTCAGTAATAAGGCTTTATTCAAGGTAAAAATATTTTTTTGGCCTAACCCCCCTTGTTCTTTTGGGGTGCAGACCTTGCTCCATACGATAAGCGTGGAGCCGTCCTTGAGAGGATCCTCATTCCAAAAGAAATTTCTAATCCATCTTTAGACTTTCTTCAACAATGATTTGGGCCACTCGTACACTTGGAAACTGTATCTCAGAATGCCATGAACGACAGAAGAAATGAGCTGCAATCTCACAGCTTGAGATAGTTGTTTCCCCTTCCAAGAACTCAATTTACACCGCATTTTGTCTGCAATCGATACCAGGTGCTCAGATTTTGGGTGCCCAGAGAAGATTGGGACTCCCAAATACATAAAAGGCAGATGCTGAACTTGGATCCCTAGAATTCTGCAGATTCTATTCTGCCTCAGCGCAACATACTTCCCCAAGAAAAGCTGGGACTTTGTCTTATTTATCACCTGACCTGAATTCAAGGCATCTTCATCCATGAAAGAAAGAAAATTAAGCAAGTGAGAAACTTTACCTTGAAGGAACACCATGATGTCGTCTGCGAAAAGCACATGAGAGGGTGGTGAGACGTCCAATGGTGATGCAATATTCTTTATCTTGTTACCGACGATCAAAGATGAAAGGCCACGACTTAGAACTTCCTCAACAAGACAAAATAATAATGGGGACAGAGGGTCACCCTGTCTAACCCCTCTAGAACAAGTGAAATAGCCACATGCTTGCCCATTGACATTAACTGAGATATGAACAGATTTCAGAATATTATGAATATAAGTTACAAAGCCCTCGTTGAACCCAAAGGCCATTAGAACCCGAACCAAGAATTTCCAATCTAGTGTGTCGAAAGCTTTATGGATGTCAAATTTAATTGCCAAATTCCCGTACTTGCATTTGTGGTCTAATAGATTGACACACTCGGAAGTGAGAACGATAGGATCAATGATGGAGCGGCCTTTAACAAACGCACTTTGATTATGAGAGATAATCCTTAAGGCAATGGGACCAAGTCCATCTGCCACAATTCTAGTAATGATTTTAAAAACGAAATTTGCAAGAGCAATTAGGCGGAAGTCTGAAATACTCTCAGAATCTTGCAGCTTGGGAATAAGGACCAGAACATTGGAATTGAAGTGCGGCATAATAAACTCATTACTAAAGAAACTTTGAATGGCTAGGATCACATCTTGCACCACCACTGACCAACAGAAAGTGAGAAACTCCCCCCCCCCCCTCCCACAAAACCGTCGGGCCCAGGAGCACTCTTTCTGTCCATGCTTTATACCGCAATGAAAACTTCCTCAGGAGAAGGAATAGCTAAAAATGATGCATTTTCCTCTTCAGTGACTAAGGTAGGTATAACTCTGTCAACTAAACTTGTGTCTAGGATGTGCGGATCACCAGTGAAACAACTTTGAAAATGTTGCACAGTATGGGCAGCGATAGCAGATTGATCAGTGATTACCACATTATCCACTAGCAAAGAAGAGATTGAGTTGTGGAGACGCCGAAACTTAATCATGCTATGCAGGAAAGCAGTGTTTCTATCCCTATCCTTTAACCAACGAATTCTAGACTTGTCCCGTAGTAGAGTTGCTTGAAGAGATAGGTCCAACAGATACTTGGTGTGAGCAGCGTTTTCAATAGCAGACCTCTCAGCCGTTTTCCCGTGTAAAGATATCTCAGCCTGAATGATATCCAAAGCTGCCCTGGAATTAGCGACCTAAACATGCACATCACCAACTTGCTCTTTGCTCCAGGATTTCAACATGCTTTCAGTGCACGTAACTTTGCTGCCAAAACAAATTGCGGGCAGCCATAATATTGTAGAGAGCACCAAAATGTCCGGATTAGTGTAACGAAATCTGGTTTGTGTAGCCATAAGCTTTGGAATCTGAAGGGAGATCATGGAACAGCAGCGAGCGTGGAACATGATAGTAAAATAGGACAGTGATCTGATGTAGCTTTAGTGAGGGTGCAGCAGTCCATTGAGTGCCAAGAAATCAACCACTCCAGATTACCTAAAGCATGGTCTAACCTTACCTCAGTGTACTTATTGGACCAGGTGTAGGCAAGGCCTTTTGTAGGAATATCCAGGAGATTACACAAGGTACACATTTGACTAAAGTCCTGACAAGAGGCCGTATTTGGGGGAGAACCACCCCGTTTTTCGTGAGCTCCCAACACACAATTGAAATCCCCAATCACTGCCCAGGGACCCTGACCATGAGAAGAATGTATGATGCTTAAATCATGCCATAGCTGACGTCTCCCCATAACTGAATTTTTGACATAAACAGCAGTGATGGCACAAGAGATTGCATCCAAGGTGCAAGACACTGTAATCTGCTGATCAGAACTAGAGATTACCTGTAGCGTGAGAGCCTCATGACACAAAACCCACAGGTTCGGGTCTTGCAGACCCCGATTATTAGTAGCAACAAGTTGGAGGCCTAAAGACCTCCAGAATGAAAAGGGAACAAAATCAAAAGTAACGAAAGGTTCCGAAATGCAAACTATAAGAGCTTTGTGAGAACGTACCATGTTAGCTAATGCTCTCTGTATGTCATCGTTTGCAATTCCATGAGCATTCCAATATAGAACTTTCATTTAAAATTTATGTGCTTTACACTCTTCTGAACAATAGCACGGTTACCCGGCTTCAATTTGACTCTCATCTTCTCGGATCTTTTTTGTTCTTTCTTCTCTCTCTTTGTGACTACGGGAGTGAATTCGCCTTCTTCTAACAAAGGAGGTTGCACATGGGAAGGAACAGACTCATTAACTTGACCAACAGTTAAAGAATCTTCCACATTACAGGGACTGCGGGGCCTTGCATGAGTATTGTGAGGCTTGTTAGACCTCAGTGGAGCACTTGTGGGCGGCTCTTTAACTAGGCCAACAACTGAAGAGTCCTCAACGTGACAGGGACTGCAGGGCATTTCCGGCGTATTTTGAGGTTTGTCAAACCCCGGTGGAACACTTGCAGATGAGGAACAATCCTGGGAAGTGGAATCAGCCTGTATCACAACCGGAGCAAATTTATGATCCACATGACCCTCATGCAAGGGGGGATGTGATGTAGCTACTGTATGGGGATGACTCCCATCAACAACATTATCAAACCGCGCCTTCCTCACAAAGGTAGCCTGCTGGGAGTGATTTCTTTGGGAGGGTTTAGAGCGAGTTGTAGAGCGCCCTCTAGTGGGTGAAGCCTCAGAGTGAACCCTAACCCTACATTGTGAGGCAACGTGACCTACCGTGCTGCAAGAGTCACAGAAACTAGGCATGGTTTCATACTCAATCCCAACTGTAACAAACTCCCCATTTGCACGGCAGACCTGAAGATGATTAACAGGTGGCCTAGACAGATCCACATCCACCAATAATCTTGTATAAAGGCCAACAGAGCGACTGGCCGTCCTAGGGTCCAATTTCACGGGCAAACCCACTCCACTTGCGATCTCAAATAGAGTTTGCGGCTCCCAGAAGTCAAACCCTAAATCCCAGAAGCGCACCTACACCTGGGCATAGGTACGTGTTCTTGTATGTAGAAGGTGAGAAGCCAGGGGTCCATTTGATTAGACGCAGTAATCCAGGCTTTAGGTTAATGGAGCCCATTGACCAGACTGTTTGCATGTCCTCCGGTGATTGAAAATGCAGCATAAAAAAACCTCGTCCTAGAGGTGCTACAGTCTAGTTCGATAAAGAGGGCTAGCATGGTTTCAAGCGTGAAGCAAGTTCATGCGATTTGGGCATCACACCGTTTGGGGGAGAGAGTAAACGACCTACCAAGTATGACTTACACCGCTCCAGACCACGTATATAAGGCTCTTCTGATATTATTATGGAGGTCTTCCCATTGTCAAAAGAGGGAGAAAGGAGAGCGTCCAGGGAGAAAGTGAGGGGGGGATCGGACGAAAGGATGGAGGCAAATTAAGATTTATATAGTTTTATATATGCATTACAAGATAAAGAAATTTTAAATACACGCCCTTAACTACTTAATACATATCTCTATTATTTTATATTTCAAATCAGATTTTATAGGTAGACTAAACATCTGATGAGGACCACTAAAATAAGAACTAATTGAGGATTTTTGTGTTAGACCCACTGTTCGATCACATTTTCCGCAAATCAACCGTTAGATGTTTATATATTTATATGTAGATCATTTATGTAATTTTTTAGCCAAATTGAAAATCGTTAATACATTCATAATCATGATTTATCAATTATGGACATGAACAATTTATGCTTGACATATTTGGTTGGTCCATTGATTTGTTTTAGTTCGGTACTTTAACGATTAGTAATTTAGAAGAAACTTTTTAGAAGTGATTTACCCATGCATACAAAACATTTAACTGTTGATTACTGTAATGTAATCGAAAAGGGAGTCTCCCAAACCATTGAGTAGAAAGTCCTGAACTCGTTCTCATTTTAGTGGTCATTATTAGAAGGTCTCATTCTATAATTATGTATAAATTGTTAGATAAACACATGACCTCCCCATTAATTTAATACAAGAATAAAGTTAGAAACTATATATATATATGTATAATTCAAATTTTCCTTAAATAAATTGTAATTAAATGGGATGAGAACCATATAATTTAGAATTTCGAAATCAATGACATTAAATGTTTTAGTTAATTTTCTCCTTTTGTTCTGAAAGTTATGATTAGTCAATTTATTATCTATATTATTATTAAGAGAAGAGACTTTGTTAGCCAAAATCTAAGCAGAATTTACCCTAGAAGATTGATAAACTTTGAGAATTAATTAAATCACAAGGATAATTAAAACATTTACAAAATGTATTTTTATTCAAAAAATTTAAAAAACAAATACCCACAACCCATTTTTCTCTCTCCCATTTTCTTATCTCTGCAATAACCCACTCTTTTCTTTTTATTTTTTGAAAAAAAAAAGTAATAATAACTTGCACATGCAGAGCATGTGTGGAGAAATACTAATTTAATATAAAACATCATAGATAGAAATTTTGTAATTACTAATCTTTTTGAGCCTTCCAATTGACAACTTCGTAGTTCCGCCACTGTGGAGCAACTATTGATATAGTTTTAGTTAAATAGTTGAATTTTATACTAACACAATGTTTGGTGGATGAGAACTTAAATAATACAAAACATATTTCTAAGCAAGGGAACAATAATAAATCTTTATGGATTTCCAATAACTAACTCAAGTAATCAAAATGATATGATTAATTAGAAGAATTTCATCTGGTGCAGGTTGATGGGAAGGCTGCCTTGGTGAAACAGAAGAGGCCACCGGTTCGTTTCTGGCATCCTCCCCCCACTGGTCTCATCAAGAACTGATCGGGCTTTTCTTGATGGTGCTAATTATGGAAGTGTAGGTGGCGTGTTACGTGATGAAGATGGCAATTTTCATAGCTGCTTTTTCACACAGAGTGCAGCTTGTCACTTCCCCCCTTCATGTTGAAATATTAATTAGCTCTCAAACATGGTTTGCAATTGGTTCAAAAGTTGGGAGCGACAGAAGTTGTGGTGGAGAGTGATTGTCTAGTTGCTATTCGGATGGTTACTAATTAAGTGAGGGATCCTTCTTTGCTGTGCTACCTTGAGGTTGATATCAAAAAGTTGGTAAAGTCTTTTAATTCTATTGATTTGCTCCTTGTAAATAGGAAAGCTAATAATGTTGCTCATAGGTTGACAAATCTCATATTTTGAATCTTCTTTTCAGGCTGAGTGGTTTATCTGTGCTCTGATTATTCTATCGGATGCCCTATTGTATGATCAAATTCATATATGATGAATAAAGCTCAGTGCTTATTTCGTCAAAAAAAAAATCAATATGGTCATTTAAAAACCGTGAAAAGTACTATATATACTAATTACATATTTGAGATTAAGGATATTTTAGTCAAATAATAAGATATTTCATGATATTTGAAATTACGGATATTTTAAGTACTTTGGGTTGTGTATTTAGTAAAATATTATAATGAGAAATTAAATTGATAATGCATTAAATAAGAGGTGTGCATTAAGTAGTTAACGAGGTATATTTAAAATTTCTCTACAATATATCGTTAAAGAGATCATTCGATGACCGTCATCGCTAGATAAATGACATTTTTTATTGCCCCGTAGCTTACTCCTTGGACTTAAATTTTTGAAATCTAATCATATATTTCATAAACATGTCCTACTTCGGTTGGAGAGAATATTTGCATGAACCTGTCATACTTCGGGTGGAGAGAGTATTTCTAGAGTTTAGAGTACTGAACTCATTCTGTGGAAGTGATATATGCATTTTTCAAGCTCATTCCTTCATGAAAATTAGAAAACCAACTTCTCCATGAACATATACTTACTCGGCAAACTGATCAGAAACTCATTTCAAAATCTTACCACATATTGTAAGATGGCTTCTTACGAGCAAAAATAAATAAAAATTAAAAAAATTAAAAAAACTAAAAGAAGAAGAAGAAGACCCTTCGAGTTGTAGTAGGTGTGAGTAACAAATGAAAAGGAAAGATAACAAGTCCAAAAAAATAAAAAATTGTGGAAATGCAATGGTTGGGTCATCCAATGTGGTACACTACTTGCTATAGTAATGTAAGTGGAGATATATGTGCGTTTGTCCACTAATCCACATGGTCAATGATGTAGATTAAGAAAGAATTTGATTAATTAAGCTCGGCATTTGACTTTTGAGACCACAAAATACTAAGCTTATCCGAGTTAGGTCCCCAAAATTGGAATAAGCATGCATTTGTCACACAAAGTGCATTGGTTGAGCGTGTGCCTTTGTGATTTCGTCAACTAGCGAATTAGATAAAACTGAAACGTCGTTGGTTTACCAACTAAGAAGTCCATTCCACTACATGTATTAAGTAGAAGTCCATACGTAACTTGTGATGCGAGCATCCAAAATTTCTTTCATATTCATGGCTTAATTTAGATTGTGTTTCATACTGATCAAATTTTTTTTTTTAGAAAGAAAATCACGCGCACATGTAACTAGGTTGTAATTTATGATGATTATTGTTTGATATAGATGTAGGTGAGCTTTTTCCAATTAATATTTTGGCGAATTCCGCCAAACTTTTATACTTTCTATCCTATTAAAACCGTATTGAAAAGACTATAGACGCAAAATATAAATTGACTAATCATATTTCCTGAAGAAACTTCTTTCGAGAAGCATTCATAAAGAAAAAGATATGGATCTGCCTAAAAAGGGTGATTATGAGAAGAATTATAGATTCATGTGTTCTTCTTTAATGTGCTTATAAAAAATTCAAAGTCCACGCAATACTTCATACTTGTGGTTCATGAATTAGTATTGCACATGTCCAAAGTACAAAGCACTGTGTTCAGTTAACTGAATGCCTAATGAAGAATAAAAACCGAACAAATATATAATAAAGAGAGATTATAACATATCCTCAAAATGTAATTGAGTTCGTCTTATTTACTCTTTAGAATTGAATGAAGAAATTCTTATACAAAGAATCGTATGAGTTGATAATCTCATATATGGTTATATAAATTTTTTTTTTCCTTCCTATTTATAAAAATGATCAAAAAAACTATGACTCAATCCCAGAATCTAAATCTTAAACGGTGGACGCTTTAAATGCTGAGCGTAACACTTTATCAAAAGATAACTTTCAATATATTATCGTAGACGAACCCGTGATATAAAATAAAGTAAAAAAGGAAACAAGATTAGTGGAGTAAGCAGCGGAAGCCAAGTGGAGGGAACGTCTGTTACTCTTTTGACGCAACCAGAAAAGAAGGCGCCATTAAAAAGATTACAGAGTCTCTCGTGTCAAAGTCAAATCTCCAACTACCTCCCTCTCCTCACATTTCTCACATTTTCTTCATCTTCCTCCACCTGTCTCCTTCTCCTCTCTCAAGCCCATGACGGAAATCACCAACCTGAGCTCCGACGTGACGGAGCTGATCCTCTCCTACCTCCCCATCCCGACCCTCGTCCGAGCCTCCACCGTCTGCAAGCTCTGGCAATCGATCATCTCCTCCACCACCTTCTCCGCCACCCAAACCCAATCCCACTCCTGGTTCTTCCTCTACGGCATCCACAACACCTCCTCCAAGAACAACCAGTCCTTCGCCTTCGACCCCCTCTCCAACCGCTGGCTCCGCCTCCCCACCCCCACCTTCCCTCCCCACCACTACTCCCACTCCTGCTTCCTCGGCGCCGACGGCTTCTTCCTCATCACCGCCCCCAACTTCACCTACTCCAGAATCCTCAAGCGCTCTTGGCGCCCCACCTCGCCTCTCCACTTCTCCCGCATCAACCCTCTTCTCGGCGTTTTCGACTCCGGCTCTCTCCTCCCCAACTTCATCGTCGTCGGCGGTGTCAGATTCATCGGCAACTTGGTCGACATCGAGGACCGCTTGGCCGTCGAGATCTACAACCCCGACTCTGATTCCTGGCAGCTCGGTCCTCCTCTCCCTGCTGATTTCAGATCCGGGAACTCCTCCCAGTCCTTGTCATCGGCCCTCTTCAAAGGGAGGTTCTACGTCTTCGGCATCTATTCATGCTTCATTTCATCTTTTGATCTACGCACCAATGCTTGGAGCCAAGTCCAGACTCTCCGGCCGCCTGGAGTTGTCTTCTCTTTCTTGATTGGCTGCCGGGACAGGCTTGTTCTGGCCGGAATCTGCAACGGGCCTCTCGGATCCTCCTTTAATCTGTGGAGGATCGAGGAGGCCACCATGGAATTCAGTGAGATTGCAGTCATGCCTCAGGACTTGCTGTGTAGCTTGTTTGAGGGGGAGGAGGAGGATAAGTTTGCGAGCTTGAAATGTGTGGGGTTGGGAAATCTTGTATACGTGTTTAATGAAGAGTACCATAAGAAGTACCCGGCTTGTGTTTGCGAGATTAGCAGTGAGACTGGGCAGTGTAGCTGGAGGAGAGTGCCTCCGTTGCCTTCACCTGTGAATAAGTTTCACCAAGTTGTAAGCTTTTGTTCCACGGTTTCGCTCGATAGCATTCTTCAGGCTGAGGAAGAGGGAGACGTTGGTCCCATGCAGCCGATGGTTGACTGATTCCATGCCTGGTATGATTTAGTGTTCTTCTTCTATATCTATGATTGTGCATTTATGATTCGCGCGGTTTTCAGACTTTTGGATTGCAAATTTGCAATTGTAGTTTGTATGAATGTTTTGCTGGGTACTGGTTTTGTTATGTTGACTTGTTAATAAATTGAGCTATGCTTATTGAAATATCTGATAGATTTGGATCCAATCATTAAGGGATGATTGTGTTCCAAGTTTAGAGAATTTCAATGTGGTTGGGAAGACTAGACACTGAAGGTTGATTGTGAATTTATAGAAAGACTCGAGTACATTAAAAGTATAACAGATTGCAGTATAAAAGAGTTCTGTATTATTTCAACAAACATAAATTTCCTAATACAACTACCTCAATCACAAACTGTGCAGCGCTTCAAAGCTCAATCACCTGGCCTTAGCACTGTGTCACTTAGTTTCAGCCTTATCAATGACATTAACGGTGTTTTTAAGTAGAAAAAAAACCATGCATACAGGGTATGCTGTCAATGTACCTTGATATAGTTCACGGATTGGGTTGCTATTTTTTTTGGCAATGTTATGTGTTACGTTAACAAACAAAATTTCCTCTGCTTTTAATGACTTTACGAATTCATATTGGAAACAGAACTCCTAAAGGATGTTTAGAACATTACATGAGCATTAACATAATCCCTGAGCCTTGATAGTCAAAGTTTTGATCTTTTCTCTTGAATGGGATTCTCCAATGGAGATACTTAATTAGCTCAGATTACATGTGTCGATCGAACTTGCATTTAACTCCATACTTTGTGGAAATTTCAGGCCCTTGAATCATGACCTCCTCAGTTTTAAAGGGTCACCATGAGTCAATGTTTATGTAGTCTTTATCCCCCATTAATTGTATATCCATATTACTTGAGTGAGCAAACAATTCACAGGTCCTTGTCCTTGTCAAAGTATTAATTAGTTCTGATGGAATAGCAATTGTGGTGGTTCTAAGATCTGACAATGGTATTGACATTTCGTTGTTTGCAACTTGTTTGACATCAGTGCAGTCCACACAAGCAAGATTCAACTTTGTGGTCTGGAAAACAAGTTTCATCGATGTGTAGATAATGCTGGAGTATGGTATCTTCTTCAGCTAGCACCCAGCTGCCCTGTATTTAAACAAAGTTTACGAAGCTTCCATGCAGAAGATGGAGAATTGGAATCATGGCAGGGCTAATGCCTATGCTATCTATGCTGTCATCTCAGTTAAAGACATCCTCGTATTTTTCTGCTTGATTTATTAGATGTATGTAACAAGTATTTGTTAACACTGTAATTTGTGTTATTATCTGATGTCAGTGATCTGATGCAACTGTATGCAGTAATATTTATTAGATAACCCTCATAATTTGTAAACGTTTTGTATGGTAACGAAAAAATTGGCGGGTTGAAAGACTACTCATGGAACTAGTTCATTGTATATTTGTTAAATTATCTCATGCAGATGCTTATATTTGTTAAATTATCTATCTCATGCAGATGCATACTATGTTTCTGTTTAGTTTCCATCACCTGCTTAACTATGATCAGAAGCCATGGAGTGCTCGGCTTTTTTTAACCTTTCAGAGTTTGCCTTAAAATAGATATATTCAGTCAGGCCAATTGAATTCAATTCTTCATAGTATAAGCACATGCTTGAACTTTTAACTAAAATGTAGCAATTGCTGGTTAGGACGATAGGTAAATGGGCCAGTGTGAACAAACTAGATCACTTTATTGTTTTTGGTTTTGGCAAATAGATTTGAGGCCCTAGAACATGTCCTTGTTTCTAAACTTGATAGGTAAGTGAAGTAATGGTACATTGATATGTAAAAGAAGGAACCTACATTTATTTTTGGTAAGCGACTTTAAGGAAAAAAATTCTAGGAATTTGAAATTTAAAGAAAAATTGCATCACAGAAAGATGGACATGTTCGAGTAAATCTAGAATATGTGTCTGGTTCAAACTCTAGGTTACTTGACCTAGTGATAATAGAGTTAGAGAATTACAGATAACATCGGAGAATCTTGGAGATATCCAATCAATTGTAATATTACGTTTCCTTGTAGAATTTTGATTCTATGTCTTGTAATCCTCTATATAAAGAGACTTCTATTATCAATGAAAGCATGACTCAATTCTCTCCCAATTTCAATTTTCCTTAAACACGTTATCAGCATGAAGCCCTAACCCTAAAACCTAATAGCCAAAACCCTAAATTCGAATACAAAACCTTGAAACCCTTTCGGCGCCCGCTGCCCACCTTGAAGCCTCAATCCTAGGAGTCTAGAACCGGCGGCGCCACCCCAAGAACCAGCCGAAAACATATCGAACCGGCCATCGGAACCTCTAAACCACCCACAGCAAATATTATACCGGTTCACCACCTTTCAGACTTCCAATTATTACCAAATTTATACAGATGCAGCATCTCGATCCCACAATCCAAGAACAGGAAAAAAAATTCCCGAAACCGGCAACTTAGTCCCCGAACCAGCCAAAAGTTCTAGCTGCATCTTGAATTGGCAGAAAAGAAAGGAAGAAGAAAAGAAGAAGAAAGGAAGGCCCAGCCCAAAGAAGAAAAAGCCTAGAAGCCCACAGACCTGACCCGACCCACTGACGCACGGGCCCCACAGCCACGTCATCAGCGGACCCCACTGTCATGTCAGTAGAAGAGACCCACACCCACATCAGCATCGCTACTTCAGCATATGGGCCCACTGTCACGTCAGCATCGCCACGTCAATATAAGGACCCATCGCCACGTCAGCACCCAGACCCACGATCATGTCAGCAAATCTGTCAACTCCGGTCAACCGCCGGCAACTTTTCCGACGACCTATTTCAAGATATTTTTTACTAAAAGTTCCCGTTTTTGAAGTTTTTATTTCTTTTCTTTTCTTTTTCTCGAAGACTTGCAACCTCTCTTCTTCTACCCGTCTTTTCTTCTTCATAGGGGAGACCAAAAGCCAAACTGTAGGGTTCGTGCTCACTCTAAGCTTAGAGATTGTAGAGTTCTCCAAACTTAGAGTTTGTTGAGATGTTATGATCAACCACAAACACATCACTGTTTCGATCTAATCCAATACCTCTTGGAATTGGATTTCTTGGAAATGACTATACTCAGAAATCCTAATTTCTTGGAAGCGATTACGCTAAAAAATTCATAATTTCTTGGTAGCGACTATGGTCAGAAATTTTATATATTTTCGTGATGGCCTTTCACGCTTCGAAACTAACCATTTTTCCTTGTTCTCTTTTTAAGATGAGTAATCTGAACAAACTGGACTTCGCTCCATTGTGAACAACTGGCTTTGGATATCACAGGTGGGTTCGTGATGTTCGCCAGCATCTCAAGACCGATGGAATCCTGGATATGATTCTCGAGCTTAGCCAGGACGTGCTAACTGTTGAGCAAGCTCAAGCTTTGGAAGCAAATAGAGCAGCCTTGGAGGAAAATAAGGAAAAAGCCATCATTCTGGTGACTCGTCATATGGATGATTCGAATCAGTACGAGTATATGAATGAAGAAGACCCCAGAAGGTTGTGGGTCTCACTCGAAGAAAGATTTGGCAATGTCCGTGACTCCCTGCTTCCTGACCTAGAAGTGAGATGGCATAGCCTCCGCTTCTGTGATTTCAAGTCAGTTCTTGACTACAACTCGGAAGCACTTCGCATTAAATCCTTAATGGAATTTTGTGGTAAAGATATCACAGATGCGATGTTGATTAAGAAGACTCTCTCTACCTTCCCCTTCGCTGCACTGATGGTTGCTAAGAACTATCGAATCGATGTTACTGCAGGACGGATCATAAGGTTTCATGAGCTTATTGGAGCTATGAATGTCACTGAAAAGTATGACAACATTCTTGTGAAGAACTATAATTTGAGATCCGTGTAAACAGAGCATATTCTGAAATCCAATTATAGTTGCGCCCCTAAGAGTAGGGCGCCAAGAGCGAAACCCTAATCTTAGGGATACTTCTGGACGTTCTGGCCCATATAATCATTCTACCTAGGAAGATAACTGCCAAAATAGGCAAACACGGAACAGAAGAGGTCAACATGGAAAGAGAGAGGGAGGCAACGAATGACGCTTTCAAAGCGCCTTAATCAATGGAGTCTGAGTAAAGAGGTGCATGTTCTCAATGGGCACTATCCGGTCATTGGGCACACATTTGTAGAACTCATGAAGAAATTGTCACCACCTACAAAGTATATTGTGAAGCAAGATAAGCTCATGATGTGGAGTAAGAAGATCAAGATGATGATCTAGAGTGAATGGTTAAAGACTACAAATCTAACTAGGATCAATAGATCGCCAATTCTGTTTAAGTCTTTTTATTTTCCAAGAGATGTAATAGGCAATTGCCATATATTTTTGTAGTAGATGCTAATGGTTTAGTCTTTCTTCAAAGTAGGCTCACCCAAAGTAAGTGTGATGTCTAGGAAGGTTCTGAGATTAGTGGTGCTTAAGTGAGCCTTGCTCCACTGATATCTCTCTACTCATCTGGTCACATTTATTTTGGAATTACCAAAAGAAATTAGACGACTACCATTGTTTTGCATTAGCTAGCATTTTGGATTAGATTTTCTTTGGTCAAAGAGACAATGATGTAACTCTGTTGGCTTAAGAATAAATTTCGAGTTCTTTTCATTATGACTCCATTTTGATTCTGAGCATATGACTTTGTGACTACGATGATTCAAGGACATGCAATAGCCCAAGTTCCCCTTGCCAAATTTTGATTACTGTCACAGAAACTCTCTACACTCTTAGGGAAAATTGCACCTATGAATAGCCAATAGATTCCATGCGAAAATGCATGTAGAGAACGGAAATAAGTTCATTTGCAATACCTCTAATGATTGCGAACAAAGGCGTATCTTAAAAAAGTTTATGTGTTTCTCTAGTGAACATTATGTCACTATTCGAGATATTAAATCCAGTAAAGTTATGAGAGAAGATCTCTTAGACTTAGACGCATATTAGCTTTGTCATGACAGGATAGGTCATTATAGTTATGATATGATGATCCGTCTACTAAAGACTTCATATGGACTTCCTTTCTTTCGAGCGAAACGAAGCATGAATCAAAAGTTGATTCCTAGACTAACTGTGACCACCGCTGTTGCCTCTAGCACAGCCGATGTCCACCACCAGCTTAGGGTTGGCACATTCCCTGTCCATGAAGCCATGGATGACATCCAACATGGTGATGACGCTCTAGGTGATGCTGCAATCACCAACTTTGCTTCAAATAGCGTTTCAGATGCTTAGGTCCAACCAAAATCCTCATTGATTGATTCTAAGGCCTCTTGCTCATTTTACAAAACCCGTTCTTTAGGGAAATTAGGACGGAGACCGTCCTATGCAAAGGATATGAAAATACTCATTCAGTTCTTACATAGAATCCGTAGGGATTCTGTGGACAAGTTCAACCAATTTGCGGACGTTTAAATATCTCATGATGTTGGTGGACAAGCAAATACATTGGTCACGTGTTGTGCCATTGTCCATCTATAAATGCTACTTATGCTACACTCCTAGCACATATCATATGACAACGGGCTTACTCCCTAGATCATCTTATTCAGTCAATTGGATTTGACAATGCTAGAGAGTTTACAACGAAGACTTTCGATGGTTATTGCAATGGGACTGATATTGGACATCACATTCCCATGTACATACCCAAATGGTCTCGCAGAAACGACTACGATGGTAGTCCGGATATTGATAATGCGCACCAATCTCCTTTTATCCGCTTGGGGTGATGCAATATTGCATGCAGCTATGCTAATTCGTCTACGACTTACCGCCACTCATTGTATCTCTGCGTTACAGCTAGTAACTAGGTACAAGTATTTTGTACTTACACACATTTGAGTGAGCCATTTATGTGCCGATTGTGCCGCCACAGCGCACTATGGTATGTCCTTATAGATGAATGGGCAACTTAGTTGGATTTGAGACTCCAACAATCGTCCGCCACGTAATGCCCTTGTAAGGCGATCTTCTTACTGCTAGATTTGCAGATGTCACTTTGATGAGATAGTTTTCCCATCGTTAGGGGGAGATAAGAACACGAATGTTCAGCAGGAACGACATGAATTGTCGTGATTTGTCCCCACTATGTCTCATCTCGATCCTTATTAAAGTGACTAGATCACACACATTTGCTGCAAATATGCCTACAAAGAAGTACGTCCCTACGAGAGGATGTAGCGCTGCCCTACACGGAGGTAGGCAGGGTGCCAACACCAAAGAAAGTGGCACTCCGGCGTTACAGGTCATGGCCCCAACTAGGATGTATGGGAGGCCCGTGGATTCGAATGATACTTTGGTACATTCCAATCCTTTGATCATTAAAACTCAAAATCCGTCTCATGAGAATCTTCCGGGCTATGGTTATCATTGGGGGACGCCTCAACGTCACAACCTATTCCTGAGTATATAGAGCTCTATGAAAATTACACTAGTGTACATAAGACATGGGATAGAAACTCCATCATAATTGATGATGTAGTTGCGCATTTCATTGTTCAGTCTGATGATACCGAACCACGCTTCGTTGATGAATGAATACCAACGTAGAGAGATTTGGTCTAAATGGAAAGATGCAATCCAGGTTAAGTTAGATTCTCTAATGAAGAGGAAGGTTTTTCGAGCTAGTGATGCCAACACCTCCTAACATAAAACATGTTGACTAATGGGTCTTCGTTAGAAAGCGTGATGAGAAAAAGAGACGGCAATCTTGCCTTATGGCCCAAGGCTTCCCACAAAGCGTGCTGGAATCGACTACGATGAGACATATTTTCTCGTAATGGATGTCATTGCACTGCACTACCCTATCAGTTTGGTAGTTTCCGAATAACTGAACATGCAGCTACAAATGTGGTCACTACATATCTCTATAGGGATCTAGATGCGGATTATATATGAAGGCTCATGGTGAACTTTATTTACCCAAGACAAGTAACTCTAGACCACGGAGTGCTTTTACAAAGAGATTGAAACGCTTACTAAAGTGACTACTTGATTGGGAAGAGATATGCTCGCGCATTTCTATAGCAAGTTTATGTAGTCCTTATCGCGGTTCATGTTGGACATGATTTTCATTGGATCCCGTAAAGAGTTAAGGGAAACTGCTGAACACTTGAAATCCGAGTTTAAGATGAAGGATTTTGGGAGAACACGGTCACGTCTCAGTTTGGAACTTGAGCCTTGTGTTGATAGATACTTAGGCATTTTGACAAGCTCAAGTCTTCAAGCACCCCCACGATCGTCCGTAGTCTTGATCCTGAAAATATCTTCTTTGTTCAAAGGATGATGACGAAGATGTTTTAGAGGCAGGAATGCCTTACTCGAGTATAATATTATTGTACTTAGCTCAATGCACAAGTTCGGACATTTCATTTGCAGTGAACTTGTTAGCTAATATATACCTCTACGCCAACACGACCCCATTGGATTTATGTAAAAGATATCTTTTAGTACTTGAGATGTATAATTAATATGCGCTTGTTCTATCCATACAGAGAGATGATGGATTCGGACCTATCATACACTAGGAACACCGCCAACACTGACCTGCGTCCACTCTCCCCATCCCAAAACGACATATGTTTTGGAAGGTTTTGCTGATGATGGGTATCACTTTGGCCCACACAAAGGTCATTCCCAAAATAGTTTAAGTGTTCACCATGAGTAAAGACTATGATATCTTAAAGGTTTACAGCATAGACCCTAATCGCTATATCTTCGAACAATGTAGAGGCTATTGCTTTTCAAGAAGTGGTTCGTGAATGTATATGGATTGGATCCATAACTACACATGTTTGAACAATTGTGGTTTGAAGTCTACCACATAATGAGCCTACAAGCATTAAGGATAATGCTACTTGTTTTGAACAAATGAAGCAAGGCTACACTAAAAGCGACAACACCAAGAATAATCAGCAACAACAGACTCTCCTCAAGATCAAACTGAACTAGGTTCGATCTTAGGACAGTGTGGCAGACTTGCTCACAAAGTCATTGCCTAAATTCCACTTTCGAGAAACATGTTGATACCATCATTTGCAGAAGTTATCCGAACTCCCATGACCGTAGTCATTGGGGGGAGATGCAAACATCAGGGGGAGATATCTACATGTATGGTATCAAAACGTGAAGGGTGTGTTGTGCTATTTTTCCCCTTCGACCGAGGTTATTTTGTCCCACTGGATTTTTGTTACTCGGCAAAGTTTTTAATGAGGCAACAAGAGAAGCACCATGTTTGGATGACACAAGGAGAAGTGTTCAAGTAAATCTAGAATATATATTTGGCATAAACTCTAGGTTACTTGATCTAGTGGTAATAGGGTTAGAGAATTAGAGATAATATCAGAGAATGTTGGAGATATCCAATCAATTGTAATATTACATTTCCTTGTAGAACTTTGATTATATGTCTTGTAATCCTCTATATAAATAGACCTCTATTATTAATGAAAGCACGACTCAATTCTCTCACAATTCCAGTTTTCCTTAAACAGGACGAAATTAATATTTTTCTCACCAAATAATGCTACTCCAATATAATGAACATGTATTATCATACAGATGAACTTATAAAAAGTCATCTATGAACTTTATAATATATATATATATATATATATATATATTATCAAATAAATAACTCATACACAACAACTAGTCTATTTTGAGTCGAACTCACGATTTCCCACTTACAAATAGAAGACTTATGTCAATAGACTAAATAGGCATGGGTATGAACTTTATCTTTTGATCCAAAGTGTTAGTTATGAATTTTCTTTTTGGTCTAAATTTATTTATGAGAAAAATTCTACAATACAATAACGTATTGGTGCATCAAAGTTAGACTAACTCCTAAGTCTTTATAGCTGAGGCTATCTTGAGATAAAACTAAGTTAATCTACTAATACGTGAAACTAGTCTATCGTTTTATTATACTAATCTACTTGATATATCGAAACATTAATGCACTAGTGCATGAAACTAGTCTACCCATATATTGAACTAGTCTCCTGGATGAAACATATTTATGAAATTAACTTTGCTCAGGTGCAGATATCCGCACCTAAGAACAAATGTACGGATTTCCAGTTTTGATCGACTTTCGATCATATTTTCACATCTTAACCGTTCAGTTTTTAGGTCCTAATATATAGATCACATATGCAAAATTTCAGCCAAATTGGTGATCGTTAAGGCATTCAAAACTGCAATTTACACGAACTAACCGAATCTGTCGAACCGGAACCGTTCGTGTACATTGTTGTAAATTGCAGTTTTGGATGCCTTAACGATCACCAATTTGGCTGAAATTTTGCAGAGGTGATCTATACATTAGGACTTAAAAACTGAACGGTTAAGATGTGAAAATATGATCGAAAAGTTGGTCAAAACCTAAAATCCGTACCTAAGAAAAACTGCAGACATCCTCAGTAAAGAAGCGCTGTTTATGAAATTACTTATAAATATGAGCATGAAGACATCCCTTATACCCTACATATGTATAAGCCAAATGAGTCTCTAATCTTCTATTCTTCGACCTTTCGGGATTCATATAATAAGGATTCTCAATTATTTGGAAAGAGAAAATTCATTATGTTTCCTTCAACGACAGAATTCGCTATTTGAGAGGTTATGTGTTCGAGCTTTGTTAAAAATTTGTGGGAGTGCGGTAAAGAAGAAGAAAATATTCGCCTTTTTAATCAAAAAAAAAAAAAGAAACGTGTTTCGCGGTTTAACCTTTATTCCCAGGAATAGCGAAAAATAACTGTGAGATGGGAGTGGGCGGAGACGGTGACACGTAAAAAAGGCACAAATCGTGTGTCATGAGCCGGGGCGGGCCTGGGGCCTGGGCTTGATATTGATTGGGTAGGTACGTGCGCGTCGGGCAAATCACCCCCTTTTTTAACCGTCTCTCAGTATCTCACTCGCCCCTCTCAATTCTCACTGTGTCGCTCCCATTCTCTCCTCCGCTAGGGTTTTAGGGTTTTCTCTCCATTCCAACTCCCAGCCTCCGCAATCCTAAAATTCCGGAATGGAAAGCTACCGGAGAGTCGAGAAGCCGAAGCCGGAGCTCCCAATCAGCGAGAACGAGATCCGAATCACCACCCAGGGCGCCATCAGAAACTACATCAGCTATGCCACCACTCAGCTCCAGGTTCCTCTTCTCTTCTCTCTCGCGCTCTTCGTTTTGATGCTTCGATTCGTTTTTGCATGGATTGTTTTCGAATTTCGGCTTTTCGCTTAGGTTATCGTAATGGCTGTTTCGCTTGGGTTGTTTGCATGCATTATTGTAATGACATTTTGATAAGTTTTATGGTCTTTGCTAAATTCGTTAGGTTTTTGATTCCTTCGCTTGTGTATAGTGAAAAAGAAATGATTAGGTTTTTGATTCCTTCAGTTGTGTATAGTGAAAAAGTGCCCTATTGGTTTCCTGTTTAATATTGCGGCTGAGCCATATGGACAGTTTGTTGTTAGTGTTGCGTTCATAGCCTTGTAATCATGAGAAAGGTCATTCATGAGTGTTAACCCTATTCACCAGGCCAGAAATCATCTGTTTAAATCAAAATAGTTCTGTTAATTTCAATGGGGAGTGATTAAGGCTTGGTCTGCATGTTTATGGCAATAACTCATTTTACCAACAAAGCAATTGTGTAAAGTGCATGTGTATTTGAGTATTGCAGATATGACTGCAAAAGGCAGGGTGAACCATCGGTCAGTTTTTAGGATCCTTAGGCGTATGGTTAGGAGCGGCTCAGTTGGTGATACCAGCTTTCTATTTTAGTTATCACATGCCACCAGGCCCCATTGGTGAGGGTATTATTTTCCATTGCTTCCGGGACAATTGTCTTTTTTTTTTCTTTTTTCTTTTTCCCTCACCAGGGAAAGGTCTGCTTACTTTTTTTCTATTAAACAAGATTTATCCAACAAAGAAGCCAGCAATTGTTTTTGTGAAAGTAAGGCCTCACTCTTATTAAGTTCTATATGAAGGTAACTATTACGTTGAAATACAGCCTCCCACTGGGTTCCATATCTTTACCTGATTCTTGGGCTAGACTTTTTTGGTAGTTGGTCTTTCTTTTTTTGTTCTTTGATCGCAATTTGGTAATCTTTTTTTCCAACAGGATTGTCATGGGAAGAACAATGATTAAATTAAATACGTGTTACATATACTGCCCTTATAGACCATGAGTTGCTTTTCTAGGGAATTCTCAGGAACTTTTTCCCTCTCCTTTTGTTATACAAAGATTGAATGGGTTGTATGTGCAGTGATTGTGATTCTTTTCTATCAATCTGAATGTATGAGCTGATATAGTATGGCTTGTTACATATTTTTTTTAGGATAAACAAGTCAACGAAATCGTCTTGAAAGCAATGGGACAGGCAATCAGCAAGACAGTGGCCATTGCTGAAATCATAAAGGTCTTTATCTTGAAACATGTTCTCTGCCTCCTGTTTCTTACTTCCTAGTTCACAAATAACCCGTCATACGTGTCTTAACAGAAGAGGGTTCCGATGTTGCATCAAGATACTGCCATCAGCTCTGTAAGCATAACTGATGTATGGGAACCTATTGAGGAAGGTCTTGTACCGTAAGTCTTTCTTGTCCAATATTTTGATAATGGATATGTTTTGTTTAGATGACCAATAAGATTTTGTGTGCATAATCTCCACATGTTTATGCCTATGTTGCTCTGTTAAATTCATGCGTGTATTAATATATTCTGCAGTGTGGAGATGACTCGCCATGTGTCAATGATTTCAATTACACTATCAACTAAGGAGTTAAACACAACCTCTGCGGGGTATGTTCTGAAGTGCTCTTGGATTTCGAACTGGATTGTGTTCTATAACCTTGATTGTTGTCTCTACGATTTATGCATAAAGATATCGATCTGATGGAAACTTTCCTTCCTCTTTTACCAACTTGATCTTTTTGGCCATGTTGCTTTTCCATAGATATCAAGCTCCATCTCCCCTAGACCAATCAAAGCCACAGCCCAATTACCAACAACAGCAACCAAGACAAGCTCGTGGTCCGTACAATGCTGTCAATGAAGGTGATGCCATTGACAACTTACCAAGCGTGCACCTGTTTTGAATCATCTTTTTTCTTTTCTAATTATCAACATGTGTCATTCATATGATTTTTAGATTCATATGGTCGAGGACGGGGACGTGGTAGAGGCAGAGGTCGTGGCAGAGGTGGTGGATATGGCAACTATCAAGGTGGATATGGCAACTATCAAGGGGGATATGGAAACTATCAAGGAGGTGGTTATGGAAGTTATCAAGGTATAATAAATGTTTGTGGAAGCCATTGGGCACCTAAAGTTTCTATTTTCATTTACTCATAGTTTCATGAAATGCCTGTATGGTTTATGAATGCCAACATGCCATTGACTTGCACTTCTTTTCTGATAGATAATGGTGGGTATCCAAATCGAGGAAGAGGTGGTGGACGAGGCAGAAATTGGGGCAATCGTGGTAAGTTAACTTCCATGTGGCTATACATGTTTAATAAGTTTTAGACCAATGTGTGTACATTCATTTGGCCCATATATTCATTTTATATTACCTATGTTGCTGGTCTAGTGATGGACTAAATGTGTTGGATTTGCTATTCTTATAGGTTCTGGTTATGAAAGAGGTTCTGGTGGTTATGAAAGAGGTTCAGGATCTTCAGGTGGCTATGAAAGGGGTTCAGGTGGCTATGAAAGGGGTTCAGGTGGCTATGAAAGAGGAGCCGGTGGCTATGAAAGAGGTTCAGGTGGCTATGAAAGAGGTTCAGGTGGCTATGAAAGAGGTTCAGGTGGCTATGAAAGAGGTGCCGGTGGTTATGATAGAAATGCTGGATATGAAAGAGGTGCCGGTGGAAATGATAGAGGTACCGGTGGTTATGATAGAAATGCTGGTTATGAAAGAGGTGCCGGTGGGAATGATAGAGGTGCTGGTGGCTATGAAAGAGGTCCTGGTGGGTATGACAGAGGTACTGGTGGTTATGACAGGGGGACTGGTGGTTATGAAAGAGGCAGAGGTCAAGGGGGCAGAGGATATGGTCGTGGGAGGGGACGGATGGGTGGACGCTCTAGGGGTGGTGCGAACCAGGCATAACTCGCAGTAGGTGATATTTTTTGCTTTCGCTATGTGCATGCCTTTTGCCCATGAGGGTGAGTTTTATCAGAATGCTGTTTGAATAGCGTGAAATGTGGCTTACAATATTTGGCGTTGTTAGAACAGTTTCTATTTTGATGTTTTGCTGCTCCTGCATTATGTTGATAAGTGCATGCGGACATGGGCAGGCTTGTTTTGGTTGCATTTAGCCAAGTGAAAAATGGTCGGTTTTGGTATTGCTGTAATTCATTTCACAATTTATTGTTGGCAATATTGTATTTAGAGCTTCGTTACAATATATATCTTGATTTCTTTAAAACCAATGCTGCCTCCTACTATTCATGTCCTATATCAACAAGAAAAAAGGAAGAAAGTGTTGTATCATCAAGTAGGTATTTACCCTAGGAAGAAGTGAGATGATTGGGAGAAGAATGAGGAGGACAGACCAATCCATAGAAGTCTAGGGTTGGGCTATATGCTACCCAGTTCTTTCGTGGCTTTTATTGTTTAGAAATTGGGTAATACTATAACAGCATTATCTGCTATCTTACTGTGCTTGAAGATTTGTTATGGAAGCCAAATGCATCTAACAATGTTCTAATTGTAGAAACTGTGCATTGGTACCATCAACGGTCCCTGCAAATAGTTTTGAAGGGACTTAACTAAAGGAGAGTGAAACTCACACACCTTATTTTGCAATTCACACTAATATTTCATTTTTTTGATATCTTAAGTTTTGTTTTTTGTAATATGAATTGTAAATATGAGACGTAAGATACTGAAAAGAGAAAGTAATTTGTCAAACAAGTGCTTTTACACTACGGTTTCTCTAGTGATAAGAATATTAACTAGTTTAAATCTATCAAATTTCCCTTGACAAATACTAACTACGAAATGTGCCCCATGTGGATGCTCATGTGCCCCTTGGGCTTCTCCAATCCCTCTTCCTAAAGTGCTAAAGGGTCAAAGTAAAGCCTTTTTGGATTCCAACCCAAAAACTTGAGGGTCAAAAGGTTGAATTGGAAGGCTAAATGTGAAGTTAAAGGGTTAAATATAGTCCTATGAGTAGTACTTTGCGGCTTTGCCCCTTGAAAATGGATCAGATTGATGGTGGCCCACGGGCTTTAGTGGATGCTGACAGGAGCATGATCTCAGCAACATTAGTTGTTGACGTCAGCTAGCCGTTGGGTTTTTCTTATTTTTTTAGCCAACGGCTATATAGTCGCTTGTTTTTATATATATATATATATAAAATTAATTTTTACACTATAAATATATTGGACTTCAACATTCTTTTTCATATCTTCCTTCTACTTCCTTATATATATCTCTCTATTCTAAATCTTTCATTTTCTCTCTATTCTTAATCTCTCATTTTTTTTTACTTTTATCGAAAATGACTAGTTCGTCTAAAAGAAGTGTGAATTGGTTACCTTTAGAAGATGAAGCACTCACCGTTTCTTTTGTGAAAGTATCTCAAAATTCCGTCAATGGTACAAGTCAATCAGAATATGGTCTTTGGGTCCAAGTCCAACAAAAATTCATGGAGATCCAAGATACTATTTGTGTAACTTTTAAATACTTTTGTCATGAATAAAATAAATATTAAAAGTATGATTCCAGTTTTATTCCATTTCTCATTAGCTAAATATATTTTTAATTATCTTTAAAAAAAATACAACTGAAAAAATATTTTTTATCATAAAATTATTTCAATTGCTATAAGTCAATTGACTTTAAAAAATAAGCACATAACATATTCAAAATGTTAAAATATATTTTAGGACTATAATTTACCATTAGATCTCGGCCTCCTTCTCCTTGAGTACCACACCCACCAGCCGCAGCAAAATCCAAGCCAAGAAGCCCCGGCCGAAACCCTTCAGAGAATCGCACCAGTGCAACCGCTAGCCACCAGGTTAGCAGTGGTCGCGGTCATAGAAATTTGGGAAGTTTTATCGGCAACAAGAATTTCACGAGAAATCCTAACAATACTCATGCCTCATTTTCAGATTATACATATTGCTTTAAATTGACAGGATGTCATGCCCGAATTTTAAAATAACACTTCAAAATCCGAAACATGAAAACACTACTAACTCAAAATAATCATCCTGAAAATTTCTTTTCATAACACTCTCACCACATGAAATAAAATCAAACCGAATTTAGTCTCGGTTAATTATTACAACTCAAATCCAAAATGTAATGTAAAGCTCTAAATGAGCATACACACCTCACAACTAAATAAATAATAAAACTGCTGTAACACCTAAGCAGCTCGGTCACCTCCCTGGTTATCCTGACCTGCAGGAATATCCGCTACACCATTGAATAGTGTACCGGGATTGCAACAACACAAAACCCGGTAAGCTTATGAAAGCTTGTATGAGTAAAAGAAAGAACTGTTACTTAATTTAATCTCATTTATCCCCACACACAGCAACACCCAATAATTTCCACATATGCAAGTACTAACAATCTCAATCACACACCAATTCAATATATCAAGACAAACCAACTCACAACTTTCTTCACAACTCTCATCATCGTATTTATAAAAATACGGTATTTGACAGACTAGAGCTCTAACTGAATCGTAGCCCGTCACCTGGCCTAGGTTATGGCATCCGACATATTTATCATTATTGTATTTCATCAATATGTATGTAATACCCGCAATTTCCATTTTAAATTCGAGTGATTGTATCGAATGATTATTATGCGATTTCACGATATATGTTCGATAATCATTCATTTTTACAATTATCAAAGTTTCGAAACGTTTATTTTAACGAAAAGCTCGAAATACTCGGTTTGAGAAATCGACTTTTTCTACGTACGAAATTTGGAGAAACTTCCTTCATGAAAGTTGTAGAGCTCGTCGATACGAGTCCGTACACGTGCGGAACACGAAGATCGGATTTTTTCTGAATTAGTTATCGAATTTCGAAGTTTTCCGAAACATGTATATATAGAAAAAATTTTTGGAAACCCTAATTTTTTTCCCTACCGGTTCCTCTTTTTTTTTCTTCTTCTTCTTTCTTCTTCTTCTTCCTGTTCTGGAAAAAAAACTGGTTTCTCTCTCTCTCTCACAGACACACTCGACCGAAAAGGGGAGGAAAGTTCTCCTTAATTGTTCTCCCTCCACAGACCACCTCTCGACCTCAAACCAAGTCCTAGGCGTTCGTCTCGAGCTGCTCTAGCTCCCGGAGGCAGTTTCACAAGGCAGCGCGGCCCGTGGCGGCGGCGGCACAGCCCGAACCGAAAACGGTCATTTTCGGTTCGATCTCGATATCTCAAGCTACACTCCATCATTTCACTTGATTCTTGTCTCATTGAGCTCGCCTCAACTTCCTCTACAAGCACCAAGAAGGACCGGAATTGGGTCGAACGTTTTCACGTTCGTCGGAGCTCGACCCGAACGGATCGAAATACCGAAACTTTCGATCAAGATATCTCAAGCTCACCGGTTTCTGCATATTTTCCGGCCGCCGACTGTAAATCGGTAATTTCGATGCCTTCCCATCATTTTTAGGTCTTATGATAGTTATGAAAGTTGCTCAGAATGATGAAACGAAGGGGACAAGCTCGGCCCGACACCATTGGTGGTGGTCGGTGGCGGCTCTGTCCCTAACTCCGACGGCCTTTTCCGGCCACCTCCAGAGGTCTAAAATTTGGTTTCTGTCCATTTTATGATTCTATGTTTCGATACGATCATTTCGGCGTATTATACGCATTTTTCGGATATCGTATGAATTAGTTATGAATTTTGTGATTTCGATCGATTTCGATCGTTAGATTTGTGATCTGTAGATTTATGACCGTTGGATGAACTTGTAAATTTGTTATGATGATCATATGACTGTCCCAGAGGCTTTGTGTGGTCATGGGCGAAGATCCGACCGTTGGATCTTCGTATATGTGAAAAACAGTAATTAGGGGAGCGATTCGTGAGAAACCGCTCGTCGGATTTTAATGTAAATTAGAATCTGACCGTTAATTAGTAGTTAAATTATGTGTTGAAATTGTTGGCTAAATTCGAATGACATTTGATTAGGTGATTAACGGATTTTATTTGAGTGGGCTATTCGGCGTTAATTATAAATTATAATTATATTGAAGACGCAGCGGGAGTTTCGAGGTGAGTAAAACTCACGTGGTTCATATTACGAACCGAGCATTTTAATTTATTTATTTTTATAATTGTGTGAAAAATATTTGCGGATTAAATATTTGTTTTAAAATTTCATGGACTTGAATCACCACGGTCCATAGGTAAGTAAAATGAATTTTTAACTATACAAATGAATTTCATAATTTTCTTGTGTGAATTATAGATGGTATTAGTGGTCATTCCTGAGTGGATGATTACGTATATATATATTTACGTGGAAAATATATATTGATGAGTGGATTGTTGTGTGATGACATGATTGAGTAGAATTGATGAGTTGATTATATTAAAATTGTGTAATTCCATAATAATATGATGTATCTTGGTTGGGTTGATTTCAGTATGTGATATTATATGTTGTGTTCATTTATGGGTTTAGGGTCAACGTAATAACTGGTGTGGGTAATCGGACGCTCTAATCCTAGTGTGGATGATGGGATACGATTGGTTGAGTATGTGGAATTATTGGACGTTCTAAATATGTATATAGGAATACATATTGATGAAATACAATAATTGATAATTATGTCGGATGCCATAACCTAGGCCAGGTGACGGGCTACGATTCAGTTAGAGCTCTAGTCTGTCAAGTACCGTATTTTTATAAATACGATGATGAGAGTTGTGGTGAAAGTTGTGAGTTGGGTTGTCTTGATATATTGAGTTGGTGTTGATTGAGATGGTTATTATTTGCATATGTGGAAATTATTGAGTGTTGCTGTGTGTGGGAATAAATGAGATTAAGTTAAGTAACAGTTCCTTCTTTTACTCATACGAGCTTTCATAAGCTTACCGGGTTTTGTGTTGTTGCAATCCCGGTACACTATTCAATGGTGTAGCGGATATTCCTGCAGGTCAGCATAACCAGGGAGGTGACTGAGCTGCTTAGGTGTTACAGCAGTCATGTTATTTATTTAGTCGTGATGTGTGTGTATGCTCATTTAGAGCTTTACATTACATTTTGAATTTGAGTTGTAATAATTAACCGAGACTAAATTCGGTTTGATTTTATTTTGTGTGGTGAGTATGTTAAGAAAAGAAAAATTTTCAGGATGATTATTTTGTGTTGTAGTATTTTCATGTTTCGGATTTTGAATTGTTATTCTAAAATTCGGGGCGTGACAGTTTGGTATCAGAGCGTAAGGTACATATTTGGTGATATGTCAATACTTACCGAGTGATGGCCCGTCTGCAGCGGATCCCCATCGTGTGCTCTTCGGTATTGACAATGTCATTGGGTATGTGAGTGCGTTAGGTTGGCTAGTAACGTTAGTACTTTTAGGAAATTTAAGTATCGTTATGTATGATCAGTACTTGGTTAATATGGACTTGCATTTGACTTATGCTTTGTTTAAGTGTTATGCGTGTATTAATCAAGTATATCATGCTTATTAGGTAATGGAGATTGAGGGAAACGAGGCCAGAGGTCGGGGTAGAGGTAGACCTCGTGGCAGGGGTAGAGGCCGAGGAAGGGGTAGGGCCCCTCCAGTCGAAGAAGTATTCGAGTCGGAGGAAGATGCACCTTATGAGGATCAGCCTATTCCTCCTGTAGCTGTGGTTGATAATCCTGCTCGCTTGCTGATGCTAGCAAGGGAAATTACTCGCTTGGGAGCAACCAAGTTTGGAGGAGACACATATTATATGGTGGCGGATCGTTGGATAGAGGATTTGCAGACTTATTTCGATCTGCTTGATTGCACTGAGACAGATAAGAGGAAGCTAGCCGCTTTCATGCTGAAGGATGAGGCTAGGGTGTGGTGGAACGTCACTCAGAGGAGCATTGAGGTGTCTACCTTGACATGGGACGGCTTTGAGAGGCTGTTCAGGGAGAAGTACTTTCCACCAGCAGTGAAGAAGAGGTTGGAGCCAGAGTTCCTTGCACTTGTACAGGGGAAGATGACCGTAATTGAGTATGATGCGGAGTTCTCCAGATTGTACAAGTATGTGAGGCAGATGGAGGATGAGGACTTGGCCAAGAAGTTTCAGAGAGGGTTGAGTCCTTCGATTGAGCGTGATGTAGCCATCTTGGAGCTGAAGACCAAGAGAGAGATCTTGGCTAAGGCACAGATCATTGAGCAGCAGAACCTGATTCGTAGAGAGAAGGAATCTGCTGAGAGAGACTTCCAGGGCAAGGGAAAGGCCATAGCAGGGAGCAGTAGAGCTAGAGACTTCAGGGGTGGGTTCTGGAAGAGACAGAGAACTCAGTTTCAGCATCAGGCTCCAGCTAGGGCAGCAGTAGCTCCTCCTGTTCAGACTATGCCTATCAGGCAGATAGCACCAGCAGCTCCAGTGAAGTGCTTTAACTGTGGCGAGCCGGGCCACATCTCTCGTGCGTGCACGAAGCCACGGGGTAGGTTATGCTACAGTTGTGGACAGGCAGGGCATCAGGCTAGGGAGTGTCCTCGGATTCAGGGTAGAGTGCAGGGTAACCAGCAGAGGCAGTTACCACCTGCTCATGCTAGGGTCTTTGCCATCGGTCAGGCAGGCACAGGAGTGGAAGGTACCTTATCTGTTTATCACTTTCTTGCTAGAGTACTGTTTGATATGGGAGCCTCACACTCTTTCATATCTAGTTCGGTTGTGGATGTTTTGGGTTTGATTGCTATGCCTCTGACTAGATCATTGTGTGTTACATCACCTCTCGGTGTGTCTCTTGAGCTTAGCATGCTTTGTGATGATTGCCCTATTGGGATTGGTGGCAGAGAGTTCTCTGCATCTTTGATTGTGATTCCAGATCACACGTATGATGTGATTTTGGGTATGGATTGGTTGAGCCCGAACCATGCTGTTAGTGATTGCTTTAGGATGATTGTGTCTTTCCATGTTCCGGGACAACCGGTGTTTCATTACCGTTCTGAAGTCTGACATCACCATGAGGATAGGGATTTTGGCCCATATTGAATCAGGGAGTAGTACTTCAAAGATTACAGGGATTCCTGTAGTTTCAGAGTATGAAGATGTGTTTCAGGAGATCCCTGGGTTACCTCCGAAAAGGGTAATGGACTTCTCCATTGATGTGATACCAGGTACTTCACCTGTGTCGAAAGCACCCTATCGAATGGCTCCAGCTGAACTTCAGGAGTTGAAGGTTCAGATTGAGGGCTTACTTGCACAAGGGTTCATTCAGGCAAGTGTGTCTCCTTAGGGCGCACCAGTGTTGTTTGTGAAGAAGAAGGATAGTTCACTTCGTCTATGTGTGGATTATCGACAGTTGAACAAGGTGACCATCAAGAATAGGTACCCTTTACTTAGGATTGATGACTTGTTCGATCAGCTTAGAGAAGCTACTGTATTCTCGAAGATTGACTTGAGGTCTGGGTATCACCAGTTGAGGCTGAAGGAGGAAGATATTCCAAAGACGGCGTTTAGGACCAGGTATGGACATTTTGAGTTTCTTGTCATGCCTTTTGGTCTCACGAATGCCCCCGCAGCATTTATGGACTTGATGAACCGTACGTTCAGTCCTTACTTGGATAAGTTTGTGGTAGTGTTCGTTGACGACATCTTGATTTATTCAAGGTCGTCAGCTGAGCATGAGAGGCATCTGCGGATAGTGCTGCAGACATTGAGAGAGCAGAAACTATTTGCCAAGTTCGAGAAGTGCGACTTCTGGCAGAGTGAAGTCAAGTTCCTTGGTCATGTGGTCTCGAAGGATGGAGTTTCTGTGGATCCTTCGAAGGTTGAAGCAGTGATGAGTTGGAGTCGCCCTACTACAGTTACAGAAATCCGTAGCTTCTTTGGATTGGCCGGTTATTACAGGCGCTTCATTGAAGGGTTTTCTGGTATTGCCTCGGCTTTGACCAAATTGACCAGGAAAGACACTCAGTTCGTATGGTCGGACAACTGTGAGAAGGCTTTCATTGAGCTGAAGACTAGATTGACTACAGCTCCGGTGTTGACTATTCCTACTAGTGGTGGTGGATTAGTCATTTATAGCGATGCATCTCATCAGGGTTTGGGGTGTGTGTTGATGCAGAATGGTAGTGTTGTTGCTTATGTTTCTAGACAGTTGAAAGTACATGAGCGGAATTACCCTACTCATGATCTAGAGCTAGCAGCTGTGGTGTTTGCCTTGAAGATTTGGAGGCACTATCTTTATGGTGAGAAATTTGAACTCTTTTCTGATCACAAGAGTTTGAAGTATCTATTCTCCCAGAAGGAATTGAACATGAGGCAGAGGAGATGGATGGAGCTCATTAAGGACTATGATTTCACCTTGGAGTATCATCCCGGAAAGGCGAATGTAGTGGCGGATGCTTTGAGTAGGAAACCGCGGGTAATCATGGCATCGATTATGGTGCGGGAGTGGCGCATGTTGGAAGCTGCATCTGAGTTCGACCTTATGCCCGCAGGAGCAGGACAGGGAATCTTTCTCGGTAGTATCACCTTACAGCCCACCTTGATCTCCAGGATCATTCAGGGTCAGACACTTGATGAGTTTGCTCAGGCGAGGATTGCTGAGATGACTACTGACCCGGATGTGGAGGGTCCTTCTGAGTGGATGATTGGGGCTGATGGAGGGTTGAGATTTCGAGGGAGATTGTATGTACCAAGTGTTGATAACCTTAGGGAGGAGATCATGCGGGAAGCTCATAGGTCTCGATATACTATACATCCAGGAGGTACTAAAATGTATATGGATCTACGAAGGCAGTTTTGGTGGTATGGTATGAAGAGGGATGTGGCGGAACACGTGTCGAAGTGTCTTACCTGTCAACAGGTGAAGGCAGAGCATCAGAGACCAGCAGGAATGCTGAACCCCTTATCGATTCCTGTTTGGAAATGGGAAGACATCTCTATTGACTTTGTGACTGGATTGCCCAGATCCAGGCAAAGTTGTGACTCGATTTGGGTGATTGTTGACCGGTTGACTAAATCAGCACACTTCCTTCCGGTGGCAAAAACGTACACAGGTGATGCATTGTGTAAGTTATATGTGAACGAGATAGTGAGGCTTCATGGAGCGCCTGTGACGATTGTATCTGATCGTGATGCTCGTTTCACTTCAGAATTCTGGCGTAGGTTCCATAAGGCATTTGGTACATCTCTTGCTATGAGCACTGCATTTCACCCACAAACAGATGGACAGACCGAGAGAGTGAATCAGGTGATGGAGGACATGCTCAGAGCTTGTGTTTTGGATTTTAAGGGTAGTTGGGCAGATCATCTGCCATTGGTAGAGTTTACCTACAACAACAGCTATCACTCTAGTATCGGTATGGCTCCATATGAGGCTCTTTATGGTAGGCCATGTAGAACTCCTATCTGTTGGGCGGAAGCAGGGGATAAAGGGCTCATCGGACCTGAGATTGTACAGGAGACTACAGAGAAGGTCACTACTATTCGGGACAGAATCCGAACCGCTCAGAGTAGACAGAAGAGTTATGTTGACTTGAAGAGGAGACCGTTGGAGTTTGAGACATGTGATCATGTGGTCTTGAAAGTCTCACCTATGAAAGGTGTGGTGAGATTTGGCAAGAAGGGGAAACTCGCACCGAGGTATGTTGGACCCTTTGAGATTCTAGAAAGGGTTGGTAACTTGGCATATCGTCTTGCTTTACCTGTTAGCATGTCGGGTGTGCACAACGTCTTCCATGTGTCTCTGCTCAGGAAGTATGTTCGAGACGAGTCTCACGTGATTGACCACGGTACGATAGAAGTGAACCCGGATGTGACGTTTGTGGTTGAACCTGTTCGTATCTTGGATAGGTCTACAAAGAAACTTCGTAGGAAAGAGGTGGATCTCGTGAAGGTGTTGTGGAGTCATCATGATGAGGGTGATGCATCATGGGAGTTAGAATCTGACATGAGGACGAGGTATCCACAGCTTTTTGGGGAATTGGGTACTTGAATTTCGGGACGAAATTCCTTTAAGGGGGGTAGATTGTAATACCCGTAATTTCTATTTTAAATTCGAGTGATTGTATCGAATGACTATTATGCTATTTCACGATATATGTTCGATAATCATTCATTTTTACAATTATCAAAGTTTCGAAACGTTTATTTTAACGAAAAGCTCAAAATACTCGGTTTGAGAAATCGACTTTTTCTACGTACGAAATTTGGAGAAACTTCCTTCATGAAAGTTGTAGAGCTCGTCGATACGAGTCCGTACAAGTGCGGAACACGAAGATCAGATTTTTTCTGAATTAGTTATCGAATTTGAAGTTTTCCGAAACATGTATATATAGAAAAAAATTTTGGAAACCCTAATTTTTTTCCCTACCGGTTCCTCTTTTTTCTTTTTCTTCTTCTTTCTTCTTCTTCTTCCTGTTCTGGAAAAAAAACTGGTTTCTCTCTCTCTCTCACAGACGCACTCGACCGAAAAGGGGAGGAAAGTTCTCCTTAATTGTTCTCCCTCCACAGACCACGTCTCGACCTCAAACCAAGTCCCAGGCGTTCGTCTCGAGCTGCTCCAGCTCCCGGAGGCAGTTTCACAAGGCGGCGCGGCCCGTGGCAGCGGCGGCACAGCCTGAACCGAAAACGGCCATTTTCGGTTCGATCTCGATATCTCAAGCTACACTCCATCATTTCACACCGGAACTGGGTCGAACGTTTTCACGTTCGTCGGAGCTCGACCCGAACGGATCGAAATACCGAAACTTTCGATCAAGATATCTCGAGCTATACACGATCGTTTCTTGTGATTCTTGGCTTGTTGAGTTGGCAAGGAAGTTCTGAACAAGTTTCCAGAAGGGATCGGGGCCTGAGGTTGCAGTTTTCACGTCGGTTTTCAAGCTCACCGGTTTCTGCATACATTCCGGCCGCCGACTCTAAATCGGTAATTTCGATGCATTCCCGTCATTTTTAGGTCTTGTGCTAGTTATGAAAGTTGCTCAGAACGATGAAACGAAGGGGACAAGCTCGGCCCGACCCCATTGGTGGGGGTCGGTGGCGGCTCTGTCAATAAATCCGGCGGCCTTTTCCGGCCACCTCCGGAGGTGTAAAATTTGGTTTCTGTCCATTTTATGATTCTATGTTTCGATACGATCATTTCGGCGTATTATACTCATTTTTCGGATATCGTATGAATTAGTTATGAATTTTATGATTTCGATCGTTAGATTTGTGATCTGTAGATTTATGACCGTTGGATGAACTTGTAAATTTGTTATGATGATCATATGACTGTCCCAGAGGCTTTGTGTGGTCATGGGCGAAGATCCGACCGTTGGATCTTCATTATGTGAAAAACGGTAATTAGGGGAGCGATTCGTGAGAAACCGCTCGTCGGATTTTAATGTAAATTAGAATCTGGCCGTTAATTAGTAGTTAAATTATGTGTTGAAATTGTTGGCTAAATTAGAATGACATTTGATTAGGTGATTGACGGATTTTATTTGAGTGGGCTATTCGGCGTTAATTATAAATTATAATTATATTGAAGACGCAGCGGGAGTTTCGAGGTGAGTAAAACTCACGTGGTTCATATTACGAACCGAGCATTTTAATTTATTTATTTTTGTAATTGTGTGAAAAATATTTGCGGATTAAATATTTGTTTTAAAATTTCATGGACTTGAATCACCACGGTCCATAGGTAAGTAAAATGAATTTTTAACTATACAAATGAATTTCATAATTTTCTTGTGTGAATTATAGATGGTATTAGTGGTCATTCCTGAGTGGATGATTACGTATATATATATATTTACGTGGAAAATATATATTGATGAGTGGATTGTTGTGTGATGACATGATTGAGTAGAATTGATGAGTTGATTATATTAAAATTGTGTAATTCCATAATAATATGATGTATCTTGGTTGGGTTGATTTCAGTATGTGATATTATATGTTGTGTTCATTTATGGGTTTAGGGTCAACGTAATAACTGGTGTGGGTAATCGGACGCTCTAATCCTAGTGTGGATGATGGGATACGATTGGTTGAGTATGTGGAATTATTGGACGTTCTAAATATGTATATAGGAATACATATTGATGAAATACAATAATTGATAATTATGTCGGATGCCATAACCTAGGCCAGGTGACGGGCTACGATTCAGTTAGAGCTCTAGTCTGTCAAGTACCGTATTTTTATAAATACGATGATGAGAGTTGTGGTGAAAGTTATGAGTTGGGTTGTCTTGATATATTGAGTTGGTGTTGATTGAGATGGTTATTATTTTCATATGTGGAAATTATTGAGTGTTGCTGTGTGTGGGAATAAATGAGATTAAGTTAAGTAACAGTTCCTTCTTTTACTCATACGAGCTTTCATAAGCTTACCGGGTTTTGTGTTGTTGCAATCCCGGTACACTATTCAATGGTGTAGCGGATATTCCTGCAGGTCAGGATAACCAGGGAGGTGACCGAGCTGCTTAGATGTTACAGCAGTCATGTTATTTATTTAGTCGTGATGTGTGTGTATGCTCATTTAGAGCTTTACATTACATTTTGGATTTGAGTTGTAATAATTAACCGAGACTAAATTCGGTTTGATTTTATTTTGTGTGGTGAGTATGTTAAGAAAAGAAAAATTTTCAGGATGATTATTTTGTGTTGTAGTATTTTCATGTTTCGGATTTTGAATTGTTATTCTAAAATTCGGGGCGTGACAATGTATACCTATATACATATTTAGAACGTCCAATAATTCCACATACTCAACCAATCGTATCCCATCATCCACACTAGGATTAGAGCGTCCGATTACCCACACCGGTCATTACGTCTACCCTAAACCAATAAATGAACACAACATATAATATCACATACTGAAATCAACCCAACCAAGATACACCATATTATTATGGAATTACACAAATTGAAATAAAATCAATTCATCAATTCTACTCAATCATATCATCACACAACAATCCACTCATCAATATATATTTTCCACGTAAATATATATATATATATATATATATATAATCATCCACTCAGGAATGACCACTAATACCATCTATAGTTCACACAAAAAAATTATGAAATTCATTTGTATAGTTAAAATTCATTTTACTTACCTATGGACCGTGGTGATTCAAGTCCATGAAATTTTAAAACAAATATTTAATCCGCAAATATTTTTCACACAATTACCAAAAATAAATAAATTAAAATGCTCGGTTCGTAATATGAACCACGTGAGTTTTACTCACCTCGAAACTCCCGCTGCGTCTTCAATATAATTATAATTATAATACGCCGAATAGCCCACTCAAATAAAATCCGTCAATCACCTAATCAAATGTGATTCGAATTTAGCCAACAATTTCAACACATAATTTAACTACTAATTAACGGCCAGATTCAAATTTACATTAAAATCCGAAGAGCGGTTTCTCACGAATCGCTCCCCTAATTACCGTTTTTCACATATACGAAGATCCAACGGTCGGATCTTCGCCCATGACCACACAAAGCCTCTGGGACAGTCATATGATCATCATAACAAATTTACAAGTTCATCCGACAGTCATAATTTCACAGATCACAAATCTAACGATCGAAATCGATCGAAATCACAAAATTCATAACTAATTCATACGATATCTGAAAAATACGTATAATACGCCGAAATGATCGTATCGAAACATAGAATCATAAAATGGATAGAAACCAAATGTTAGACCTCCGGAGGTGGCCGGAAAAGGCCGCCGGAGTTAGGGACAGAGCCGCCACCGACCACGACCAATGGTGTCGGGGCCAAGCTTGTCCCCTTCGTTTCATCATTCTGAGCAACTTTCATAACTAGCACAAGACCTAAAAATGACGGGAAGGGATCGAAATTACCGATTTACAGTCGGCGGCCAGAAAAAATGCAGAAACCGGCGAGCTTGAAAACCAACTTGAAAACTGCAACCTCAGGCCCCGATCCCTTCTGGAAACTTGTTCAGAACTTCCTTGCGAACTCAATAAGCCAAGAATCACAAGAAACGATCGTGTATAGCTCGAGATATCTTGATCGAAAGTTTCGGTGTTTCGATCCGTTCGGATTGAGCTCCGACGAAAGTGAAAACGTTCGATCCAGTTCCGGCCCTTCTTGGTGCTTGTAGAGGAAGTTGAGGCGAGCTCAATGAGATAAGAATCAAGTGAAATGGTGGAGTGTAGCTCGAGATATCAAGCTCGAACCGAAATCGGCCCTTTTAGGTTTGGGCCGTGCCGCCGCCGCTACGGGCCGCGCTCCCTTGTAAAACTGCTTCCGGGAGCTAGAGCAGCTGGAGACGAACGCCTGGGACTTGGTTTGAGGTCGAGAGGTGGTCTGTGGAGGGAGAACAATTAAGGAGAATTTTTCTCTCTATTTCGGTCGAGAGAGACGGATGCGAGAGCTGAGAGAGAAACTCAGTTTTTTTTTTTTTTTTTTTTTTTTTTTTTTTTTTTTCTAGAAACAGAAGGAAGAAGAGGAAGAGAGGAACCGGTAGAAAAAATTAGGGTTTCCCAAAATTTTTCTATATATACATGTTTCGGAAAACTTCGAAATTCGATAACTAATTCAGAAAAAATCCGATCTTCGTGTTCCGCACGTGTATGGACTCGTATCGACGAGCTCTACAACTTTCATGAAGGAAGTTTCTCCAAATTTCGTACGTTGAAAAAGTCGATTTCTCAAACCGAGTATTTCGAGCTTTTCGTTAAAAATAATTGTTTCGAAACTTCGATAATTGTAAAAATGAATTATTATCGAACATAAATCGTGAAATCGCATAATAATCATTCGATGCAATTACTCGAATTTAAAATGAAATTTGCGGGTATTACACAGGACATGCCAAAAACCCAATTCCAATTTGATCCAACTTATAACAAGTAGGTACGACCGTTGGACATTACATTAGTAACCCTTATTCAAATTTCCGTTTCCATATGCTTATTCCATTTGAGCTGTTAGGCAACATCACTGGCCATAGTTGGTTGTTCAATTGAATTGCGAGACTTTCTCTAATTTTGTTTTTCTATCAACTTGTCATTCTGGTGGAAACTGACAAAGCTAGATAGTTTATAATAAAATTTTCATTTTAGAGATTAACATGAGTCTAGGATTGGTCTGAGTTAAAACGTTTACAAGTTAGAAGTCTTTTAGCGTGACAATTAGGATTTCCGGGTCGCTCCTTTTCGAATGGCCAAGTGTTAATTTGACCTCATATTGGGTAAGGTGGCATTTGGCGCGGATTGTCATCATGTTGGTTTGGAATTTCTGGCTACCTGTTGTTACTGGCGGAGGATTTTAGGGGACCTAGTCGGCTTTGTTATGGATGTGGGCGGGTCATCTTGATAGGGAAGATTGGATCGGGGAGGCTTGAGGTCTAGTTGTGTTTTCATGTGACGCTTTACTGGTCTGACCTATAGTCGGATCACAAGTTCTATTTGAAGCGGATGTTTATGTGCAAACCTGATACTGGTGTGCTTGGATCCGGCCCTGGCAGCCGGTTTGAAGTTGCCGATGGCAGTTTTGATCTTAATTTGGTGAGAAATGAAATCCGGACAGTGCTCCTAACTTCTCTAATGGGCTATCTTAGCTGCTGGTTTCACGTTTAGGATCGGAGCTCATCTGTTACCATCAAGGGTGGTTGCAAGATTGATGTTTGTTGGTCTATGTTGGACTCATCTAGCTCTGGCGGACGTGATAAAAAATGTGGGGTCGATGGACTGGGATACATGAAGGAGGATTCGGATGTCACTCACAAGAAAAGCCAGAGTCGGATTTAGGTCTGCTAGTGTTTACTCTTAACTTGTATAAAGAAGTATTTAAGTTTATTCTAATTCTAATTCTTGAAGTATTTTTGTTATAATCCATTTTATAATCAGAGCACATTTAGCAATACTAGTCATTTTTTAGTTAAATTTTAGTCAAAGTAGCTAAAAAGTCATTTTAGCTAGTTATTTTAGAAATACTTCTACATCAATGCTCTTTATTTTTGTTAGTTTTAAATTTATATGATTTTTTAAATGAAGATTAAATAGTTTAAATATATTTATAAATTACATAAAATTATAGAGAGTCTTATCTCGTTCTCTATATTTATGAGTGAGATAGCTAAAAGTTATAATGGATAGCCACTTAGAGCATCTCCAACAGACTAGTTAAATTCAAATTTTACCTATATATAACTATTTTGAAAGCAAAATTCAACTCCAACAGACTAGCTATAGCTAAGTTAAATTTAGTTTTAGCTAAATTGACTAGCTATATTTAGCTAGAGAATCATGTATAGATAAAGCAAAAGTTATATTTCCCTCTCCTCTTTTGTCCACATGTCAGATTATGATTCGATAAAATATAGAATATATTTATAAATAGCTACTACTGCTGGAGCAATATTGTTAAATCAATAGCTATATTTCACAATTTTAGCTAAATTTAACTAAAAAAGTTTTCCTACTATTGGAGATGCTCTTAGGGGTCTGGTGCAGCTGCTAAAATAGATAAAAAGGTAAACATGTTATCCAAAATAGTTATAGAGCCAAAATAGATAGTTCGCTAAAGATACTCTGAGTGGATGAAATTTGTTGTATATCTTTATGCGTGAATTATCCAGTGAGTCATTTATTTTTGTGAGTAAATTTGACACATTGTGTTAAAAATTATCAATTGTCCAACCAATATATAAAATAATAGGCTGCCTATGGAGGAGTGTAAGAAGATATATAGAGGAAGCCGGACCATCTAGCAATAGGGCTGGGCATGGGCCGGGGCTAATTATAATTTCACTGGACCCGAAACTGGCCCGTTTTTCACTGGGACCTAACCCGGCCCGTTGACACAAATAGGACCCGGCCTGGGACCGGCCCGTTTAACTTCGGACCCAAAAACCTATATTTTTTGCTTAGTAGGATACCTTGCTATGTACCAAATTTCATTCATTTCATTTCATTCATTTCAACCTATTCATATTTGAATCAAAACACAATATCAAGATCCAAAATTGAAGCTGCAAATTGAACTATCCAAAATACATAAAATTCAAATTCAAATACAAGTTAATCACAGTCCTGCAATTGAAAGTTTGAAATACAATGACCCAATTTAAATATGAAGTCCAAGTGTCCAACTGTCTAAGTTTGAAATACAAATATGCAATTGAAATAGAAAGTCCTAATTCAAAATTTCAAATACAACAATTTAGCAACCCTTTTTCCAGTTCTCCATCGAGTAATTCAACAGCTACCATCCATCAATTGGACTCCACAGTTTTGCTTTTGCCTACAACAACCATCATAAAGAGATTTAGATAACATGGAAGTGACGACTGAGGAACCATTCAAGCTGCAAATTAACTAGCACCACACACAAAAATGCAGCAAGCAATACACCAAATACCAGCAGCCATCTTCAATTTTTTGGTCCTACAAGCAGCCTTTTTTTGCTGATTGAACCGTTGCTTTCTCCTTCGCATAATCTGCCATTTCATTCACAAACATTTAATTAACATAGAGTCACTATCAAAAAGTGAAAAAAATAGCATAGGAGACATGTTAAAAATCAAAATAGTAAACATATCAAGTTCACACAATTCATAGACCTCCATCTCCTCAATTGTTGGAAAAAACTCAAGACTTTGAACGTTCTCCGATTTGATCCAATTCTGTAAGCATATTAATGCTTCAACAGATTTAGGAGTTAGAGAACTCCGATAAGGATCAATAACTCTATTGCCGGTGCTAAAACAAGATTCGGATGCAACGGTTGACACTTGAATTGAAAGGACATCTCTTGCTACAAGCTGGAGATTACGATACTTGGAGCCATTAAGCTTCCACCATAATAAGATGCTAAATTCAGCTGCTCTTGGAGGCTTTTCAAAACGATCCAACAAATACCTATCTACCTCACTCTCCACGACAACTTCACAGCTGTTTTCAAGCTCCCTCTCCCAATCATCGAGCATTTCTGCCATTTTCCCTGTCTTTGCTTCCGAACTACTAATACCTGCACTTTGCTCTTACTTCACGTCCAACTTCCTGCTTCTGTCCGTCCACCAGTTCCACTATAGGCCTATCAAACTTGTTGAAGTGTGCCCATACATTAGACCGCTTACTGAGCTTCAAGGACTTGACTGGCTGCTTCTCAGCCCTTTTCCTCTTGCCTTGGAAAGGTCTAGGAGGACGACCAGTTGGACCAATTGGCACTGTTGGGTCTGGTTCAACTGGAGTTGTCGGCGATGGAACAATATCCATCTCATCAGTAGCCATGCTGCAAGCCTGTAATCACATTGTACAAGCTACATTAAAATCCATTTTCAGGAACCAGAAGTCCACAACTCACAAGCATATTTGTAATCACTAAAAATCAAAAATTTAAATTTAGGATTCAACAATTCCATCACATTTCAGCCTCATTTTATCAGCAAACATAAACTGAGAAACACAAACACAATAACATTATCGGACGCAAACACAATCACTGTATCAGAATATCACAACAACTGAACAAAGAGTAATGAACTGAACAAACCAGTGAAATAAAATTGCTCATTGCTCTCAAATTGTAATGAACTGAACCCATGAAGATCAAACCAGTGAAATACAATTGCTCATTGCTCTCAAATTGTAATGAACTGAACCCATACAATTGCTATAAACCAACTAAGCACAAAAAAGAGATCAATTTTATCAATAAACTGAGGAAACGGTGAAGATAAAACGAGAGTGGCAGACCGTAGATATGAAGAACGAGGTTCTCTTCTCTGGCTTCGAATTGGCTTATGGCAGAAAGATCTGTGAGGGAGAAAGGAGGAGTTGTGCAGCCGCGTAGGTGAAGTGAAGAGAGAGAGTGCAGTATGGACAGCGTGTCGATCGGTGTGGTGTCGATCTGGATAGCGTGTCAATCGGCGTGGTGTCGATCTGCGTCACGACCCTGGCGTGGTGTCGATCTACGTCACGGCCCCGACGTGGTGTCAATCTGCGTCATGGCCCCGGCGTGGTCTCGTTCTACAGAACTGATCGGAAGATAAACTCTGTCGGCAATGGGCCTGCAGTCTCAGGCAGGTAAAGTGGGGAGAGGGAAGGAGAGGGAGAGAGTGAAGCAGCTCCATGCGGCGATCAATAAGAGCCCAGAAAAAAGAAGGCCTCGGCCGCGTCGTGCAGATGCAGTGAAGAGAGAAAGAGAAGCAGCTCCAGGCGGCGATCGATCGGAGTCCAGAAAGAAGAAGGCGTCGGCCGCGTCACTCGGGCTCTCAGCGTCTCACAGTGCAGCTGTGCAGGTGAAGTGGGAGAGAGAGAGTCAGTCTCGGTGCTGGTGGATATGGCAGAGGCGGAGGCTGGCGCGCTGGGTTCAGATCGGGTTTGGGAAGGAGGGATTAACTGAAGAAGGCGGTCTCTCTAGTCTAGGTTCAGATTGGGTTTGTGAAGAAATGGCTGAGATTGATTAGGATTAGTCGTTTTGGACTTTAGGTATTTGAGTGAGGTGTTATTCAGTGTATCTGATCCTATGGTAGAAATTTTGAGTCTTTACATTAGGTCCAATAATACATGGACATCTGTATCCTTTTAACTCAAACGGGCTTAAACAGGCTTTTCTCACTTTGAAAAGCAAGGCCCGGCCCGAACCTTAACTGTGAAACTTCAATCCCGGCCCGAACCGTTTTGGTGACAAAAAAAATAAGGCCCGGCCTGAACTGGTCGGGCTTTAACGGGCCGGTCCGGGTTTGCGGATTTTCGGGTTTAAATGCACAGTCCTATCTAGCAATGCAGTAATAATAAGAATAACGTACCCATTTAATTAATTAATTTTTTTACAATAATGGACGGTTCAAATAATTAGATTGCAGATTGTAATGATAATTATTTGGGTTAATTACATATAAGTGCATATTTTAATCTTTTTTTAGTCATAAGACCCCAAACTCTCTTTTTTCCTTCATAAGGCCACTAGATTAAAAAAGATGTTGAATTTTGGATATAAAAATCAACATATATACATCAATGCCACTAGAGTAAAAGTCAACAATCATCTTCTATCCCTCTCCGGCGAGATCTCCGGCCAACTCCGGCAGGTCTCCGATCAACTCCGACGGGTCTCCAGCAAACCCCAGGCGAACTCCGGGCAACTTCCGGCGAATTCTGCTCAACTTCCTGCCAACTCCGGCTACCATGAAAGCTACTGTCACTAACATGAAAAGCTACTGTCGCTGGCAACAAAAGCTACTCTGGTGAGATTTCCGACAACCTCCGGCGAGATGACAAAAGCTACTATCACTAGTAACAAAAGCTACTCCTTACAAAAAAAAACTTATTCTCCCCAAAACCAAAAGCTACTATCCCCACTAGCAAAAGCTATTATCACCAACACCAAAAGCTACTTTCACCAGCAACAAACGCTACTTTCACAACCAACAGAAAACTACTCTCACCAACAGCAAAAGCTGCTCTCACCAACTGCAAAAGCAACTCTCACCAACAACAAAAGTTACTCTCACCAACAACAAGAGGTACTCTCACCAACACCACAGAGCTACTCTCACTAACACTAGAGAGCTACTCCAGTATCAAAAGCTACTCTAGACATCAACAAAAACTACTCTCACTGACCCAAAAAGCTACTATCATCACTGTAAAAAGCTACTATCACCAAAAGCTACATTCACTATCAACAAAAGCTACTCTCACCAACGTCAAAAACTACTATCATCACCACAAAATGCTACAATCATCACCACCAAAAGTTACTCTTACCAACAACAAAAAATACTCCCATCAACATCAAAAACTCTTCTCACCAATAACAAAAAGCTACTTTCACCAAAACTGAAAGCTACTCTCACCAACTTCGAAAGTTATTCTCACCAGCATTAAAAACCGCTTCACTTGCTCTCTTTCTGAAATGATGCAAGACAAATATTGCCAGAATTCAACCACAAAAACAAAGACACAAACCAGAATAAAATACCATAAGAAACATAGATACCATAACATCAAAATTGAACAATGATGCATACAATTAAGATCCAATTTCATACACAACATATAAGAAGTCTGACAAAACTCTAAATTAAGTTTACAATAGCATCATATTACGAACTCTCAATTGCTTAACATGATTTGAAATGGTATTGTACTTGCAGATTAATCAAGTAGCGTCATATTACAAACTCTCAATTGCTCAACATGATTTCAAATAGCATCTGATAACTCTGTTCCACTTCATCGTCGAACTTAAGAAACTAACTAATCAAAATCACAAAATTAACCAGTACTTTCTAGACATATATAAGAGAACAAATGCACAAATCAAACGTCTACTGAAATCGAAATTCTGAAATTGGTGCTTTGTTACCGTCGTCTTTCACTGTCAGTCTCCTTCTCCAACAATCTCGCTTCTTCCAAGCACAAGTGCACGCCGGAATTAAGTGCAAGGACCTCTTGCAACTTTCCGATAGTCGAGATATGAGTAGAGTAGTGAATCAGAGAGATTTGAGTTCAAGTTTGCCTCTAGTAAGGTAGCTCCAATCGGAGCTTGTTCGTCGCCGTCGTCTTCTGCAGTACCTGAAATTCAGGGGAATTCAAATAAAAAAATTGTACAAAATCTCATAAATTTGAACTCGACGAAGATCGAAGAGCATCAGAACGAACAAAAAATGGTAGAGTGGGGTCCTTCCGGCCGAATTGTTCAAATTCCCCAATCCAATTCCGGTCGCCGGAGCTGCATCCTCCTAGTCATCAACCGAAACAAGGCGGTGGAATTAGAGTGAACCAGCATCGTGAAGATCTATATATGATCGAGGAGAGAGAGCACCGTGCCGGTGCTATCTAGAATTGGAGTCAGAGACCGAGATGTGAAGAACTGTGATCGAGGAGAGAGAGGGAGAGGGAGGGGGGAGCACCGTGCCTGTGGTCGCCGGAATCAGAGGCGGAATAGGAGGCGGAGACCAGAACGTGAAGACCTGTGATCTATGAGAGAGAGAGAGAGAGAGAGAGAGAGAGAGAGAGAGAGAGAGAGAGAGAGAGAGAGAGAGAGAGAGAGAGAGAGAGAGAGTGATTGAGGAGAGAGAGAGCGATTACAGATCGATCATGAGGATGGAATTGAGTTTATTGGGTAGAAGGGTAAAATCGTCACAAATAAAATAATTTGTGGATGCAGATGGCCTTATTTATACAAAAAAATGCATGTGGTTTTATGACTAATATAAGTCTCAAAATGACACTTATATGTAATTTTTTTCTGGAAAAAAAAAATTAGATAATTTGATAAGGAATGCCTTTTTGAAGTTTAGACGAGGATATAGACTCACTGTAGAAATCAATCATCATCAGAACTAGTTCGATGATATATCATCATCATCATCAATTATATAATTTAACTTATCTCCCGAATGATATCTATCAAAAATTCAAAATGGTCCACGTTCATTTTTTGTCATAGCGCATATATATGTTGCCAAACATTTCTGACGCAATTATTTTAGTCACCAACTTTACAAGTAGTTTTCTTCTATTTCTCTTTTCTAAATGTAACAGAAATTACTCAAATTATTAATCATCATGATAATTGTATCGGTACGCTTTCTTCATCTTGATTCGAAAATTTGAACCCAGCCCAATGTATCGGACTGCTTTAAAGGTCGGGTTCATCCGAACAAAAGTTCCTATGCTGGGTCTCATCACATGAAATTTATCCAAACAAGAGAGAGATATTGGATATCAAGCTGACGTTAATTGAATCGATGGTTACACAAAGAAAGGGTTATCACTTATAGTTGTCACCTCCCTTAATAGAATTGTCAATGTTTCATTGAATGTGGTGATCGACATGTAAGGTTACCTTGAAACTCAGTCAAACGAAACTCTATCTCCCCCTTTACAATGTTTCATTGATTTGCCCCATCTCTTATTGTAGGATTCATAAATCGAAATTGGATATTTAAGTTAGAATTTCACTTGCAACAATTATGAGTCTTGATTAATGCGTTGCACGAGTTGGGGTGCTAGTTCGTATGATCAAGATTTGTCTTCGTTCATCTTTGATTTACACCAACTTTAGAGTTAACAAAATGGGCGGAGGAGTATGGAGGAGAAATTTATTTTTGATGATCAACAATGATACATAAAAATCTATCTTATCGACAATAATTGATGACGACCAATAATGTAGTAATTTAGTACACTTTTTATCTAATTAGATTTATCACTTGAAAAATGAAAATAGAGTAGCCTGACTTTATGTCATATTTAAAAAAGGCATGCTCTAGAAAAAACACCAATAATTATTTTTTTGTAATGGGTTTGAATCGTTTTACTATTCACCTTCTGTGAAAACTCCAGAAGTGAAATATAAGATTCTTCTTACTGTCTCCAATATTACAAAGGTACTACATATGAGATGGTAAATGAAAAATACCAATTATACAACCCTAGCTAGCTATGGCACTCAGGTGACGTATAGTAATTAACATTAGTCATACTTAAATGTTTTAAAATAAGCTCAGAAACGGAAAGGTCATGAGAGATGGAGATTTAGACGAAGACAGAGGATCTTGTCCCAAAAAAAAAGAAAAAGACGGAGGATATACCAAATTACCAATCATACTAGGAGAAAGAGAGAAATAAAAAAAATGGCAATGAATCCCAGAAGGGTTCAACTGCACCGCGACGCGTGTCCCAGCCGACACGTTGATTGGCTGTTGAGTGAGCACAAACGTACAAGAATGAATGGAGTCTTCATTCCACACTTTGTTCACCCTCATCGCAAATACTTATTAGCTTTGTTATTGCTTGCTTGTATAAATCGGACTCATTTTTCTCTCTCTTTATTCTCCTTCTCTTAGGGATCGAGTAGACCCAGTTCCAGCTCCCTCCTCTTCCTCCTATATTCTTGTTGATTATTACAGCAATTCCAGAAAAACACAGCTCCCAAAAGCGTGGTTCGGTGGTTGTGTTTTCTTTATGTGAGACATATAGATAGAAAGGAGAGGGGAAAATGGAGGGAATGATGAGTTTCAAGATTACCAGCAACAGCACTACTGCTGTGACTACGAAGGGGAAGAAGGATGAGCTTTATCATGTTATTCACAAGGTGCCTTCTGGCGATACTCCTTATGTTAGAGCCAAGCATGCACAGGTAATACTACTATTCCTAGCACTATTACATCATTGACTACTCTTTTTGAGTACTCTTTTATATCTTCTATTAGGGCCGCCTACTTGTTAACGACGACTTCTGTGCTATTAGAAGTAGTACAGAAGTCATCGGATTAGCGCAAGTGGTGAAGAATGATGAACGAAATCTCTTTAGAATTGTGATTTTTGAGAGTGCGATTCAAATAAAAAAATTGTGGATGCTAAAAGACATAAATTTCTGTTGTAGTCTTCATCATACATGGTCCATTTTTTTTTGTTAACTCTCATTAATTCATTATATCTCTTCCATCTTTGTTTTGCGCGCATTTTTGGCATTTCTCATCAGCTATTTGCCAGCATAAAGTGCTCAAATTGTAATATGGAGAATGTTTAATTAACAAATTAAGTTAATCATTTTCACTCGATGCTTTAATTCCGTGTTATCTTTGTCAATTCATAACTCAAAATTGGAAGGATTTATATATCAAGGAAATATTATTGTTTAGTCAATTATTGTATATATGGAAGATTTGTGAAGCACGATCATATTATTTGATTGATGAATAATAGGAGTTGACTTGGGGGTTATTTTGATCTGTAATTAGGTCTCCATTCTTTTAATCAAGTTGTATATATTACCTATGCGATTGTTTTACCACGATTCGTAAGTCAGATCTCAATGTCTTTCCAAGGTATAAGTGAGATCTCATAAAAGGGATAAATGATTGCAATATATGTCTCTTCACCTATGCCACCGGTTTAGCTATATAATTATATACAAAATTAGCCAAAATAGGTAATTAACGTAATTATTTTCTTAACTTAATTTGGGTTCATTTTCATGAGAGCTTATTAGTTGTTTTAAGTAATCAACAATATCCAAGGAAAGCATGCAAAATTAATCTTCTATTGTGTTTGAACTTTGCAGTGACTCAATGTGATGGATATTTTCATCACATTTGCTACTATACATGTGATTATGTGAAATAATGTACATAACCTGACCCGAATAAAAAGCATATATTATTATTTTTCTGCTGCCTTTTGTGCAACTTCAATAATGAATAAAATTTAGAAGCATATTCTAATAATTTGCTTTATATAGATATATTCCTGTAGTTCTTTCAGAATCATTAAATATGTGGAATACATGCATACAAAATGTACTGGTTGCAGTCATGATTCGATTTTCATATTCAGATTACGTTTTTTTTTTTTTTTTTTTTTTTTAGAAGAAGAAACTTTCATTGATAACAATTTAGATAGATACATCAGCTTGAAGTACATCAGAGAGCTATTGTGGTCTATCTTCTACCCAAACTTGAAATGCAGGAAACAAAAGCGCATTTCTTGTATTTTATTTAGGGTTAAAAACTCATAATTATCTTATTATACGTCAAAACCCACTTCTTTAAAAAAAAAAAAAAAAAAGATTTGCTTTAGCAGCCGGACCACAGATCACATGCCTTCTGAATCTTGACGCACCATTGGTCGTGATATCTGTGATATCTACTTCCCTTACTTAACAATCTAACCCAGTTCTTGCACAACAATATTTCAGCTTGTTGAAAAGGATCCAGAGGCTGCAATAGTGTTGTTTTGGAAGGCAATAAATGCAGGAGACAGAGTAGACAGTGCCCTAAAGGACATGGCCGTTGTGATGAAGCAACTAGACAGAACTGAAGAAGCCATTGAAGCTGTTAAGTCCTTCAGAGGCCTTTGCTCTAAACAAGCACAAGACTCGCTTGATAATGTTCTCATCGACTTGTACAAGAAGTGTGGGAAGATCGAGGAGCAGATTGACTTGCTCAAGAGGAAGCTGAGGTTGATATACCAAGGAGCAGCCTTCAATGGCAGACAGACAAAGACTGCACGCTCTCATGGAAAGAAATTCCAGGTCTCTGTTAAGCAAGAAACCTCCAGATTATTGGTACGTACCAGTCTTATCCTAAACACTTAGAAAAGGTGTCCTGTGAGAAGCATTATTCTGTAATTTTCATTCCAACGAATTGTTGCTTGATGCATAACTAATGTTTAATTCGTTTGCATCTCATTATCACTTAGGGTTTAACTTAAGTGAAACCCTAACTGATCACCGCTCTAGCACCTCCATAACCTGGTAAGAGAAAGTAATCCACATCATATTAATGTATTGAGAAGAAAAAATTTGTTTGACTCAATTTTCAGGGAAATTTGGGATGGGCATACATGCAGAAAGGAAACTATATGATGGCAGAGGTAGTGTATCGAAAAGCTCAGATGATCGATCCCGACTCCAATAAGGCATGCAACTTGGGACTCTGCCTAATCAAACAGGGCCGCTATGGAGATGCTCAGTTGGTTCTTGAGGATGTATTGCAAAGTCGACTTCCGGGTGCCGATGAGACTAAGTCGAGAAGAAGGGCTCATGAATTGCTAATGGAGTTGAGGTCCATACATGATCCGCCTGAGTCCCTGGACTTATTGGGGCTAGATGATGATTTTGTCAAGGGGCTTGAGCAGTTGATGAATGAATGGGGTCCTTTTAGATCCAAGAGGCTTCCCATCTTCGAAGAAATCTCTCAATTTAGAGATCAAGTGGCATGTTAATATTGGTTGCTACTTTAGTTACTTTCAAAGAATTTTCCCTAGCCTCTTTAGTGTTTCTCTTGTTTATTTGTAGGTGTGGTAAAATGGGTTGTGATGCGTTATAGGCCTGGACCAAGATAAAATTGTGTGAGGATGTCGGGAAAAATTAAAATAAGGTTCCCCCATGTACATAATGATTGTGTAGGGAAGAACAAGTTAGTAAAAAAAATGCGAGGTGGACACCAACAATTATTGGTTCCGTTTGGTATTGCACTTCCTTTAGTCTTTATTATCCTCATCACTATAAGGTCCATAACTCTCTCATGAACGTATAAAAGAAATGAAAAAATTTAACAAAAACTATTCTCATCACTATCAAGTACACAACTCTCTCAGGAGTATATTGGCGAAAAGAAAAACTCTAAAAAAATTATCACTTTATAACATAATAAAGAGTTATAATGAACTCAAAAGATATTTTGTTTAAGATATGAGTAGGATCTTAGATGAAAATTTGGGATGGACTAATTTAAGCCTTAGTTTGCTTACAAGATTAATTTTTTCTTTTTGTCAATGATTCCAAGAATTTTGGGACTAAATATTAGAAGAAATACTAATGGAGAATGTAATTAAGTCTTTCTTTATAGGAAACCAAGCAAAGCCCTAGGGTTTCTGAGCAAGGCGTGACGATGGCCCGATAGTCTTCATCGACGAGCCCTTGTCGTAGGTTGCGCGTCGCAGATCTCAGTGTCTGTTTGGTGGTGACAAAGGGTCGGCAACATCTAGCTTGTTTCTAGAATTTTGGCAGCTAGTTTTGGCGCTGTCAGATCAACGGATCAGAGGCGTTTCTTGGGAGGTAGATCGACTAGGTACGTCAGGAAGACATCGACATGATTGGGATCTGGGTGGGAAGGCAGATCTCTGTGCAATAGTGGTTGTTTGGTTGGAAGCGTGATGGCAGATTAACGGGTCACATTCATAAGTCTTCGATCTCTCTATTTTCCAACAGGTCGAGCGACGGCTTGTGTTGATTGCGATTGGTGGTGGACAACTTTGGATTCACTATGATTGGGCTTGACATTGATCGAGGTCGACCATTGGAGATGGTGGTGGTGGCGGTGGCAGGTTGGCAGCGAGGGCATACGTCTCGGGCTAGCCTCCTTGCCTAGATTTGGGGCTCTTGGTCTGGGCTTGTGTCATTTGGGCTCAGTCTCCCTTGAGCCCATTTGAGTAGGTCTGATTCTATTTAGAATTTGGGTGTAGTTGGAGAGTGTCTTGACACCTTCATTAATTACTTAGTATTTTGAGCTGACCTGGCCCGAGAGTTTGACCTCCTTAAGTGATGTTGGGCCTTTAAGGTCTCTAAAGTACCAGTCGTAATTCAGTTCACGGTTCTACGAAATTGGTATTTATCTCGAGTTGGACTGGAGAAAGCGGCTTATGGATGAGAAATTGACTCTTATTTGTTTGCTGAGAAGATGATGTTTTTCCTCAAAAAACACGGAGTTGTTCTTTATTTATGGGTTCATTTTTAAAAGCGGGCTCAAATTGACTTGTAATGAGTTTACATTACTTAGGTAGAAGCTTGGTCGTTACCTTGCCATTTTCTGTCTTTAAATGTATGTTAAACTTTGGCTTTTTTGTTGATCATCTAATGCAAATACTTTATTTCAAAAAAAAAATTTGAGAATGTTGTAACTAAAGAAGAAAAAAGGAAAACAAAATGGGGAAAGAGCCAAAAAAAAAAAAGATATCCCTTTAAGAGAAGAAATTTTTAAGAAATACTAATGGAAAAAAAACAAGAAAGAAAATTGGAAAGAACAAAAACAGACAAAGAAAACATGAACAAAAGAAAACAAAAAAAAGGATGCAAAAAAAAAAAAAAGAGAGAGAAGGAAATGGAAAACATCAAAAAGCTTGAGAAAGAGCAAAATGACACATTACTTTGCCAACTGAACCAAGGTCAGATTCATGATAAGTTAGCACACTGTACTATGTAAACTATGAGCTTCCCAATTGAATCTCCCTAATATAAAATTACGATTATGGACAATAAATCACAGGCAAAAAATTATTCTCTCCACCTCCTAATTTAGAAATGACATAAATCCTATTTTCATGTCTCCATCTAATTAATGCGACAATTACTTTCAAATTCAAGATGCTAAACATGTGATAGATATAAGTACTTGAAAGTTTATTTGAAAAAAACATTAATATACAAAGAGTAGTATTTACTAAAGAGAATACTCAACTTCAACATTCTCATTATTTAGAAAACACTGACCAGTTGGGAATGTAATCAACCCAAGAAAAACTATACTAAGTTACTAACATTTATCCACCTAATAAATTTGCATTTTGATTCACACCCTATTGACATAAGGGAAAAAAAAAAAAAAAAACCTTGAACACCTCAAGAATTTTGCATTAGGAACACCTTGAACTGGGTTTGCAGGGAACTAGTAATTTTGCATAAAAAATTGTAAGTCATGGAGATTCGACAAAATTGGAGGATCGACAAAAAAAAGAGGAAGAAAGAATATTTGTAAAGAAATGAATTGTGGTGAGTAAATCCACCTCATGTCTCTATATATTAGAGCAACTCCAATAGCTTTCTTATATTTTGATTTTTCTCTATTTTAGGAAAAAAAAAAAAATCTTTTACTTCAACAGATTTCCTATAACATTTCTTAGGGATAGTGAAGAAAGGGAAAACAAAATTCTCTAAATTTACAGAAATCTTTGAAATTTTAAGGAAGAATTATGGAAATTTTAAAGATTGCTGTAAAATAGAGAATCTGTTGGAGTTAGAGAAGAAAAATTGTTTAAAAACTTTGACTTTTGTTTCGCTATAATACAAAAATAATAGAGAAGTTGTTGGAATTACTCTTACAATTTTTCTATATTGTCAATATAAACTATATGAGCAAGGCTATATTAGTAATTCAAGGGAGGTCTAATGAGCAAACTTATTGTTTAAAAAGAAAAATGGTGGTGTAAAAAGTATGGGAGGTCTGAAAGAAAATTTGGAGTATCAATATAAACTCTTCCAAGAATTTTGGGTAAGGCTAGAGCTAAAGAAGCCCTTCATTTAAAGAAGATATAATAAATTCATCAATTTTTAATTGGATTCTTCCATTTTCATTGTAGAAACTTGTTTATGATCGAGGATCAATGGAATTGAAATCTTATTACTAGCACTTCTGTTGTTAACAATTTTTGAAATCTAGATAAGTTCAACAATGTGATTATCATGCTAATGTTCAGAAGATTATTGCTACCCGTTAGCTTTTAATGATATGTACGATGAATTTGTGTGGATACTAATGGAAAGACTTTAGTTAAATCTAGTACATGGTTTATGGTTACAGGTCGTGGATCGTAACCCTCATGCTCAATCCTTAACAAGGTGGAAGTTACATGCATCATCTTCTAGAGTAAAAAATTTCAGGCGGGAGGTGGATGCCCATTGGCGAATAAAGAGAGTGCAAGCTATGCAAAAACGGAGGAGATGCTCATGCCTTACCTTAAGTTTCTCAGATAGAAGAGGAGAAAGTGGTAAAGTTTATGCCTAAATTGACTCCCCATTAATCGTTCCTTTTGCACTCATAATGTGGAATCTGCTAATGAACTATGGGTTTCCTCATGCAAGTTGTGTGAGTGGTGGATTGGCTTAACAATGGGAGTCCCAGTGTAAATTTTATGTTTGCTAAGCTGTTTTAATGCCAGATGACCTTTAACGACGACAATCACAAGTGTTTCTGGTGGCTTTCTCTGGGTACCTCACACAAAATGCTATACCGGCAGGGGTACCAATCCTCCTCCCGTATCCTGTATAAATGACACAGCGTTAGAGGGGTAAACCGTACCGGATGGTTTACACCTCTCCGATGCCTAAGTGAGAGATCAATATATAAGTGGATCAAGTAACTAGTGGATAAAGGAGTTATTACCTCTAAAAGGTTATTGTATGATGCTTTTATTCTTTAGCATGAGAAAGGAATTTCTCCTATCTTCGATGTAGAACGCAGGCTATTCTTGTGGTGTCTTACTAGCCTTCTGCCGTGTAATCAGATGCTCTGTGCTAGTCATGGCCCGAGCCCTAGGTGTTCGGGGTGACATCCTACATGAATCCCACCATGGTGGGTCGTGAACCAGGCCCATGGCATAGTACCTGAGTCTCGATGGGCCCCAGCCGATAGTGCCAAACCTAGTGAAGACTTCCCTAGTGTACAAGTCCCCCAAGTTCCTGTTCAAGATGTTTCTTGGGTGGGGACTTTGATATTTCTGGTCACAAGGTTTGGCACTAATGTGCCTATAGGGAGTCCCCCAAGTGCACATTCAAGGGATGTCTTGAGCGGGTTACACTGTAGGTAGCAAATCTACAGTGATTCCCATTGGAGGTACGGGGTCTTTGATACCCGATGGGGTTCTAAGAGGGCTTGAGCCTTCGGTACCCGATGGGTTTGGAGGTACGGGGCCTCTGATACCCGGTGGGGTTCTAAGAGGGCTTGAGCCTCCGGTACTCGATGGGTTGGGAGGTACGAGGCCTCCGCTACCCGGTACCCGATGGGTTTGGAGGTACGGGGACTCTGATACCTGGTGGGGTTCTAAGAGGACTTGAGCCCTCGGTACCCTATGGGTTTGGAGGGGTATGGGACCTCTGATACCTGATGAGGATGAGATCGTGATACCCGATAGGGTATACCTAACCTTTGGTCCCTTGGTACCCGGTAGGGTTATCTGTGCAAGTCAGCCACGTGGGGCTAAAATAGTGGGGGTGCAATAAGTGCCCCTCTTCGATCTAGGATTTCGGGAAGTGGGGAGGCGCGTGGGACACGTGTAGTGATCCTACGGTTAAAGGCCTTTCGTCTTCAATGGCTGTGATTTCTTAGAGATTGAATTTAAGAGGGAAACATACTGTTTCTCTTCACTTTTCACAAGATTTCTCAGAGAGAGAGAGAGAGAGAGATTGTGGATTTGCGGAGACGAAGCGAGGAGGAGATCGATTGTTTACTGAAGAAAAAGGTCAGCGATCCTTGCTTGAGCAATCCTTGTTTTTCTTCTTCTTCTCTCTTTGGTTCTGTTGTGAATTTGTGTTTTATGAAAAAAGGAATATGAATAATGCTATTTGGAGACAGCATTGGGTTTTGGTTTATGATGGATTTTACACCTATCTGTGGTTTTCTAGGTTTTTCTTGGGTTTCTGGGTTTTTACTTGAGTTTCTGGGTTTTTTTTTTTTTTTTTTTTGTTTCTGGGTTTTGGAAGTGGGGAGTGATCCGCGCTTTAACCAAGGCACATATCTAGTTGGGCTAACCCTCGTGTTTCTGATTCCAGATAGCGAATCGGGGCTCTATTTGACGTAGTTCTAGGATGGAATCAGAAACTAAGGCTGGGGATGCAGGATTGTCATATCAATCTTCCGTGAGACAAGTGGAAGCGGATATTGACCGGTACTTGGCTCGTAGCAGTACTCGTCCGGTGCTAGCAGAGAATATCGGATCATCGACTGGGGTATTTTCAAAAAGTAGTGAGGATACTGATGGGGTTAAGAGTGAGGACGATCTCGGGGAGCAAGTGGTCACGGTGGCTATTCCCGAGGGCATCCCAAAACCTAGGTATACGTTAGTGGACGGGACCGTGTGCGACGAGCCCGGGAGAAGTATGACCATGCAGGAGATCATCGCTATGAGATTGAGGTGGGGAATACCGGACGAGGTAGATCTCAGGCCTCTCAAGGTTGGAGAGATGGCTGCAAATCCTCCTCCAGGGTGGGTGGCTCTACACGAGAACCAGCTTTACCAAGGGCTATCACTATCGCTGCCCCGGTGCCTGCAGTATCTCCTGCGGATGCTGAACCTGTCACCGGGGCAGTTGACCCCGAATGCCTGGCGACAATTGAGTATGATGGCAATGTGGGACTTGTGCCAGCAAGGGTGGCCCACCATCAACGAATTCAGAGCTGTGTACCGGGTCCTCTATTCAAGGAAGCAGTCATGTCTAGGTACCGTGACGTTTGCCGCCCGGGACTACGAGCCCCTTGTTACTGATATGCCTACCTCAATGACTAAGAGGTGGAGGAATAAAGTCTTTCTCGCTAGGGGTCATTGGCAGATTAGGAATAAGAAATGGTACCTAACGGGAACGTATCAGGCTATCGGGGACCAGTCTTACACGTTATCCGAGATTGAAAGAAAACGGATAGCTCGAGTGTCACGTCCCAAATTTTTTCTATAAACATTCAAAATCTGAAACATAAAATTTACCACAACTCAAAATAATCATTCTTTTCTTACACACTTCACCATCCGAACTAAAATCAAAACTGAATTTATTCTCGGTTAATTATTACAACTCAAATCCAAAATGAACTGTAAAGCTCTAAATGAGCGTACACACCTCACAACTAAATGAATTAACAAAGACTGTTCTAACATCTAAGCAGCTCGGTCACCTCCCTGGTTATCCTGACCTGCAGGAATATCCGCTACACCATTTGAATAGTGTACCGGGATTGCAACAACACAAAACCCGGTAAGCTTATGAAAGCTCGTATGAGTAAAAGAAAAGACTGTTGTTTAATTTAATCATAATCAATTCTACTCAAGTCAACACTCAACCATTTCCACAACCACGAAGTACTAACAATCTCAATCAAATACCAAATCAATAATCAAGACAACCCCATCTCACATCTTTCTTCACAAAACCTCAACATCCTATTTATAAAAATACGGTACATGACAGACTAGAGCTCTAACTGAATCGTAGCCCATCACCTGGCCTAGGTTATGGCATCCGACATATTTATCATTATCGTATTTCATCAATATGTATACTTATATACATATTTAGAACGTCCGATAATTTCACATACTCAACCAATCGTATCCCATCATCCACCCAGGATTAGAGTGTCTGATTACCCCATACCGGTCACTACGTTGACCTAAACCCATTATGAGCACAACATGTAATATCACATACTGAAATCAACTCAACCAAGATACCCAATATTATTATGAAATTACACAATTGAAATATAATCAATTCAACAATTCAACTCAATCATGTCATCACTCAACAATCCACTCATCAATATATATTTTCCACGTAAATATATATATACGTAATCATCCACTCATGAATGACCACTAATACCATCTATATTTCACACAAGAAAAATCGTGAAATTCATTTGCATAATTAAAATTCATTTTACTTACCCATGGACCGTGGTGATTCAAGTCCATGAAATTTTAAAACAAATATTTAATCCGTAAATATATTTCACACAATTACCAAAAATAAATAAATTTAAAACACTCGGTTCATAATATGAACCACGTGAGTTTTACTCACCTCGATACTCCCGCTGCGTCTTCAAAACAAATATAAATAACGCCGAAATAGCACACTCAAATATAACCCGTCAATCACTTAATCAAATGTGATTCGAATTTAGAAAATAATTCCAAAACATAATTGAACCACCATTTAACGGCCGGATTCAAATTTATAACAAAATCCGATGAGCGGATTCTCACGAATCGCTCCCCTAATTTCCGTTTTGCACATATACGAAGATCCAACGGTCAGATCTTCGCCCATGACCACACAAAGCCTCTGGGACAGTCATATGATCATCATATCAAAATTACAAGTTCATCGGAAGGTCCTAATTTCACGGATCATAAATCTAACGATCGAAATCGATCAAAATCACAAAATTCATAACTAATTCATATGATATCCGAAAAAATGCGTATAATACGCCGAAATGATCGTAGAATCATAAAATGGACAGAAACCAAATTTTAGACCTCCGGAGGTGGCAGGAAAGGGCCACAGGAGTTAGGGACAGAGTCGTCGCCGACCACTACCAATGGTATCGGGGCCGAGCTTCTCCCCTTCGTTTCATCATTCTAAGCAACTTTCATAACTATCACAAGACCAAAAAATGACGGGAAGGGATCGAAAAGTACCAATTACAGTCGGCGGCCGGAAATTTTCCAGAAACCGGCAAGCTTGAAAACCGATGTGAAAACTGCAACAACTCGCTTCGATCTCTTCTGGAAACTTGTTCAGAACTTCATTGTGAACTCACCAAGCTAAGAATCACAAGAAACGATCGTGTATAACTCGAGATATTTGGATCGATAGTTGGTTTTTCTATCTAAACGGGGTCGAGCTCTGACGAAAGTGAAAACGTTCGACCCAGTTTCGGTCCTTCTTGGTGCTTGTAGAGGAATTTGAGGCGAGCTCAATGAGCTAAGAATAAAGTGAAATGGTGATCTGTAGCTCGAGATATCGAGATCGAACCGAAAACGAACCTTTTTGGTTCAGGCCGTGCCGCCGCCGTTCCCGGCAGTGTCGCGGCACAAGGCTACCTCTAGCAGCTGCGCAAGGTCGAGGCGAAACTCCTGGAGGTGGCTGCAGCTCGAGCGGTGGCCGGAGGAGAGAATGGGAGCACGGTTTCTCCGTGCCCTGTTTTGCTTGCTTTTGGCCGAGAGGAAGAAGACGCGAGAGAGAGAGAGAGAGAAAGCTACAGTGCTTTCCAAAAACAGAAATGGAGGCCGGACCAAAAAGGAAATTTCCCAAAAAAAATCTAGGGTTTTTTCTATATATACCTGTTTCAGAAAATCTTCTAAATTCAATAACTCATTCAGAAAAAATCCGATCTTTGTGTTCAGCACGTGTACGGACTCGTATCGGACTTTCATGAAGGAAGTTTCTCCAAATTTTGTAGATAGAAAAAGTCGATTTCTCAAACCTAGCATTTCGAGCTTTTCGTTAAAATAATTGTTTCGAACCTTCGATAATTCAAAAAGTGAAATATTATCGAACAATATTCGTGAAATCGCACAATAAACGTTCAACACAATTACTCGAATTTAAATGAAAATTGCGGGTATTACAATCTACCCCCCTTAAAGGAATTTCGTCCCGAAATTCAAGTACCCAATTCCCCAAAAAGCTGTGGATACCTCGCTCTCATGTCAGATTCTAACTCCCATGATGCATCACCCTCGTCATGATGACTCCACAACACCTTCACGAGATCAACCTCTTTCCTATGAAGTTTCTTTGTAGACCTATCCAAGATACGAACAGGTTCAACTACAAATGTCACATCTGTGTTCACTTCGATCGCACCCTGATCAATCACGTGCGACTCGTCTCGAACATACTTCCTGAGCATAGACACATGGAAGACATTGTGTACACCAGACATGCTAATAGGTAAAACAAGACGATATGCCAAGTTACCAACCCTTTCCAGAATCTCAAAGGGTCCCACATACCTTGGTGCGAGTTTTCCCTTCTTGCCAAATCTCACCACACCTTTCATAGGTGAGACCTTCAAGAACACACGATCGCCTGTCTCAAACTCCAAAGGTCTCCTCTTCAAGTCTGCATAACTCTTCTGTCTACTCTGAGCGGTTCGATCGCACCCTGATCAATCACGTGCGACTCGTCTCGAACATACTTCCTGAGCATAGACACATGGAAGACATTGTGTACACCAGACATGCTAATAGGTAAAACAAGACGATATGCCAAGTTACCAACCCTTTCCAGAATCTCAAAGGGTCCCACATACCTTGGTGCGAGTTTTCCCTTCTTGCCAAATCTCACCACACCTTTCATAGGTGAGACCTTCAAGAACACACGATCGCCTGTCTCAAACTCCAAAGGTCTCCTCTTCAAGTCTGCATAACTCTTCTGTCTACTCTGAGCGGTTCGGATTCTGTCCCGAATAGTAGTGACTTTGTCTGTAGTCTCCTGTACAATCTCAGGACTGATGAGCCCTTTATCTCCTGCTTCCGCCCAACAGATAGGAGTCCTACATGGCCTACCATAAAGAGCCTCATATGGAGCCATACCTATACTGGAGTGATAGCTGTTGTTGTAGGCAAACTCTACCAATGGCAGATGATCCGCCTAACTACCCTTAAAATCTAGAACACAAGCTCTAAGCATATCCTCCATCACCCGATTCACTCTCTCAGTCTGGCCATCTGTCTGTGGGTGAAATGCGGTGCTCATAGCAAGAGACGTACCAAATGCCTTATGGAACCTACGCCATAATTCTGAAGTGAAACGAGCATCACGATTAGAGACAATCGTCACAGGCACTCCATGAAGCCTCACTATCTCGTTCACGTACAACTTACACAACGCATCCCTTAAGTACGTTTTTGCCACCGGAAGAAACTGTGCTGATTTAGTTAACCGGTCAACAATCACCCAAATCGAGTCATAACTTTGCCTGGACCTAGGCAATCCAGTCACAAAGTCCATAGAGATATCTTCCCATTTCCAAACAGGAATCGATAAGGGGTTCAACATTCCGGCTGGTCTCTGATGCTTTGCCTTCACTTGTTGACAGGTAAGACACTTCGACACATGTTCTGCCACATCCCTCTTCATACCATACCACCAAAACTGCCTTCGTAGATCCATATACATTTTAGTACCTCCTGGATGTATAGTATATCGAGACCTAAGTGCTTCACGCATGATCTCCTCTCAACCCTCCATCTGCCCCAATCACCCACTCGGAAGGACCCTCCACATCCGGGTCAACAGTCATCTTAGCAATCCTCGCTTGAGCAAACTCATCAAGTGTCTGACCCTGAATGATCATGGAGATCAAGGTGGGCTGTAAGGTGACACTACCAAGAAAGATTCCCTGTCCTGCTCCTGCGGGCATAAAACTCTGATGCAGCTTCTAACATGTGCCACTCTCGCACCATAATCGATGCCATGATTACCCGAGGTTTCCTACTCAAAGCATCCCCCACTACATTCACCTTTCCGGGATGATACTCCAATGTGAAATCATAGTCCTTAATGAGTTCCATCCATCTTCTCTGCCTCAAGTTCAATTCTTTCTGGGAGAATAGATACTTTAAACTCTTATGATCAGAAAAGAGTTCAAATTTCTCACCATAAAGATAGTGCCTCCAAATCTTCAAGGCAAACACCACTGCTGCTAGCTCTAGATCATGAGTGGGGTAATTCCGCTCATGTACCTTCAACTGCCTAGAACCGTAAGCAACAACGCTACCATTCTGCATCAACACACACCCCAAACCCTGATGAGATGCATCGCTGTAAATGACTAATCCACCACCACTAGTAGGAATAGTCAACACCGGAGCTGTAGTCAATCTAGTCTTCAGCTCATTGAAAGCCTTCTCACACTCATCCGACCATACAAACTGAGTGTCTTTCCTGGTCAATTTAGTCAAAGCCGAAGCAATACCAGAAAACCCTTCAATGAAATGCCTGTAATACCCTGCCAATCCAAGGAAGCTATGGATTTCTATAACCGTAGTAGGGCGACTCCAACTCATCACTGCTTCAACCTTCGAAGGATGAAGGATCCACAGAAACTCCATCCTTCGAGACCACATGACCAAGGAACTTGACTTCACTCTGCCAGAAATCGCACTTCTCGAACTTGGCAAATAGTTTCTGATCTCTCAACGTCTGTAGTACGATCCGCAGATGCTTCTCATGCTCACCTGACGACCTTGAATAAATCAAGATGTCATCAACGAACACTACCACAAACTGGTCCAAGTAAGGACTGAACGTACGGTTCATCAAGTCCATAAATGCGGCTGCATTCGTGAGACCAAAAGGCATGACAAGAAACTCAAAATGTCCATACCTGGTCCTGAACGCCGTCTTTGGGATATCTTCTTCCTTCACCCTCAACTGGTGATATCCAGACCTCAAGTCAATCTTCGAGAACACAGTAGCTTCTATAAGCTTATCGAACAAGTCATCAATCCGAGGTAACGGGTACCTATTCTTGATGGTCACCATGTTCAACTGTCGATAATCCACACATAACTGAAGTGAATTATCCTTCTTCTTCACGAACAACACTGGTGCGCCTCAAGGAGACACACTTGCCTGAATGAACCCTTATGCAAGTAAGCCCTCAATCTGAACCTTCAACTCCTGAAGTTCAGCTGGAGCCATTCGATAGGGTGCTTTCGACACAGGTGAAGTACCTGGTATCACATCAATGGAGAAGTCAATTACCCTTTTCGGAGGTAACCCAGGGATCTCCTAAAACATATCTACATACTCTGAAACTACAGGAATCCCTGTAATCTTTGAAGTACTACTCCCTGATTCAATATGGGCCAAAATCCATGTCCTCATGGTGATGTCAGATTTCAGACAACGGTAATGAAACATCAGTTGTCCCGGAACATGGAAGGACACAATCCTCCTAAAGTAATCAATAACAACATGGTTCGGGCTCAACCAATCCATACCCAAAATCACATCATACGTGTGATCCGGAATCCCAATCAAAGATGCAGAGAACTCTCTGCCACCAATCCGAATAGGGCAATCATCACAAAACATGCTAAGCTCAAGAGACACACCGAGAGGTGATGTAACACATAATGATCTAGTCAGGGGCATAGCAATCAAACCCAAAACATCCACAACCGAACTAGATATGAAAGAGTGTGAGGCTCCTGTATCAAACAGTACTCTAGCAAGATAGTGATAAACAGATAAGGTACCTTCCACTCCCGTGCCTGCCTGACCGATGGCAAAGACTCTAGCAGGTGCAGGTGGTAGCTGCCTCTGCTGGTTACCCTGCACTCTACCCTGATTTCAGGGACACTCCATAGCCTGATGCCCTGCCTGTCCACAACTGTAGCATATCCTACCTCGTGGTTTCGTGCACGCACGAGAGATGTGGCCCGGCTCACCACAGTTAAAGCACTTCACCGGAGCCACTGGTGTTATCTGCCTAATAGGTATAGCCTGAACAAAGTACTGTTGCCCTAGCCTCATCATACCCAATTACGGTCATCTTCCCTTGTACAAGTGCAAGGAATTCTCGTTCCAACCTCTTCTTCACTGCTGGTGGAAAGTACTTCTCCCTGAGCAGCCTCTCGAAGCCATCCCATGTCAAAGTAGACACCTCAATGCTCCTCTGTGTGACGTTCCACCACACCCTAGCCTCATCCTTCAGCATGAATGCGGCTAGCTCCCTCTTATCGGTCACACTGCAATCAAGCAGATCAAAATAGGTCTGCAAATCCTCTATCCATCGATCCGCCACCATATAGTCAATGCTTCCTCCGAACTTGGTTGCTCCCAAGCGCGTAATTTCCCTTGATAGCATCAGCAAGCGAGTAGGATCATCAACCATGGCCACGGGAGGAATAGACTGATCCTCATAAGGCGCCTCTACCTCCGCCTCATACGCCTCTTCGACCGGAGGGGCCCTACCCCTTCCTCGGCCTCTACCCCTGCCACGAGGTCTACCTTTACCTCGACCTCTATCCCTCAATCTCCATTACCTAATAAGCATGATATACTTGATTAATACACACATAACACTTAAACAATGCATAAGTCAAATGCAAGTCCATATTACCCAAGTATTAAGCATACAAGACAACGCCTAACGTTCTTAAGACATGCTAACGTTCCTAGCCAACCTAACGCTCTCACATACCCAATGACATTGTCAATACCGAAGAGCTCACGATGGGGATCCGCTGCAGACGGGCCATCACTCGGAAAGTATTGACATATCACCAAATATGTACCTTACGCTCTGATACCAAACTGTCACGCCCCGAATTTTTTCTATAAATATTCAAAATCCGAAACATGAAATTTACCACAACTCAAAATAATCATCCTGAAAATTTCTTTTCTTACACACTTCACCATCCGAACTAAAATCAAAATCGAATTTAGTCTCGGTTAATTATTACAACTCAAATCCAAAATGAACTGTAAAGCTCTAAATGAGCGTACACACCTCACAACTAAATGAATTAACAAAGACTGTTGTAACATCTAAGCAGCTCGGTCACCTCCCTGGTTATCCTGACCTGCAGGAATATCCGCTACACCATTTGAATAGTGTACCGGGATTGCAACAACACAAAACCCGGTAAGCTTATGAAAGCTCGTATGAGTAAAAGAAAAGACTGTTGTTTAATTTAATCATAATCAATTCTACTCAAGTCAACACTCAACCATTTCCACAACCACGAAGTACTAACAATCTCAATCAAATACCAAATCAATAATCAAGACAACCCCATCTCACATCTTTCTTCACAAAACCTCAACATCCTATTTATAAAAATACGGTACATGACAGACTAGAGCTCTAACTGAATCGTAGCCCGTTACCTGGCCTAGGTTATGGCATCCGACATATTTATCATTATCTTATTGCATCAATATGTATACTTATATACATATTTAGAACGTCCGATAATTTCACATACTCAACCAATCGTATCCCATCATCCACCCAGGATTAGAGTGTCTGATTACCCCACGCCAGTCACTACGTTGACCTAAACCCATAATGAGCACAACATGTAATATAACATACTGAAATCAACCCAACCAAGATACCCAATATTATTATGAAATTACACAATTGAAATATAATCAATTCAATAATTCAACTCAATCATGTTATCACTCAACAATCCACTCATCAATATATATTTTTCAAGTAAATATATATGTACGTAATCATCCACTCATGAATGATCACTAATACCATCTATAGTTCACACAAGAAAATTGTGAAATTCATTTGTATAATTAAAATTCATTTCACTTACCTATGGACCGTGGTGATTCAAGTCCATGAAATTTTAAAACAAATATTTAATCCGCAAATATTTTTCACACAATGACCAAAAATAAATAAATTTATAACAAAATCCAACGAGCGGATTCTAATTTATAACAAATCCGACGAGCGGATTCTCACGAATCGCTCCCCTAATTACCGTTTTGCACATATACGAAGATCCAACGTCGGATCTTCACCTATGACCACACAAAGCCTCTGGGACAGTCATATGATCATCATATCAAAATTACAAGTTCATCGGACGATCCTAATTTCACAGATCAAAAATCTAACGATCGAAATCGATCAAAATCACAAAATTCATAACTAATTCATACGATATCCGAAAAATACGTGTAATACGCCAAAATGATCGTATTGAAACATAGAATCATAAAATGGACAGAAACCAAATTTTAGATCTCCGGAGGTAGCCGGAAAGGGCCGCCGGAGTTAGGGACAGAGCCACCGCCGACCACCACCAATGGTGTCGGGGCTGAGCTTCTTCCCTTCGTTTCATCATTCTGAGCAACTTTCACAACTAGCACAAGACAAAAAAATGATGGGAAGGGATCGAAAAGTACCAATTACAGTCGACGGCCGGAAATTTTCCAGAAACCGGCGAGCTTGAAAACCGACGTGAAAACAGCAACAACTCGCTTTGATCTCTTCTGGAAACTTGTTCAAAACTTCATTGCGAACTCACCAAGCTAAGAATCACAAGAAACGATCGTGTATAACTCGAGATATTTGGATCGATAGTTGGTTTTTCGAGCTAAACGGGGTCGAGCTACGACGAACATGAAAACGTTCGATCCAGTTCCGGTCATTCTTGGTGCTTGTAGAGGAAGTTGAGACGAGCTCAATGAGCCAAGAATCAAGTGAAATGGTGATCTGTAGCTCGAGATATCGAGATCGAACCGAAAACGAACCTTTTCGGTTCGAGCAGTGCCGCCGCCGCTGCCGGCCGTGTCGCGATGCAAGGCTGCCTCTGGCAGCTGCGCAAGGTCGAGGCAAAACTCCTGGAGGTGGCTGCAGCTCGAGAGGTGGCCGGAGGAGAGAATGGGAGCACGGTTTCTTCGTGCCCTGTTTTGCTTGCTTTCGGCCGAGAGGAAGAAGACGCGAGAGAGAGAGAAAGCTACAGTGCTTTCTAAAAACAGAAATGGAGGCCGGAACAAAAAAGAAATTTCCCAAAAAAATTCTAGAGTTTTTTCTATATATACCCGTTTCGGAAAATCTTCTAAATTCAATAACTAATTCAGAAAAAATCTGATCTTTGTGTTCCGCATGTGTACGAACTTGTATCGACGAGCTCTACAACTTTCATGAAGGAAGTTTCTCCAAATTTTACACGTAGAAAAAGTCGATTTCTCAAACCGAGCATTTCGAGCTTTTCGTTAAAATAATTGTTTCGAACCTTCGATAATTCAAAAAGTGAAATATTATCGAACAATATTCGTGAAATCGCACAATAAACGTTCAACACAATTACTCGAATTTAAATGAAAATTGCGGGTATTACATCGGGTATACGCTGTATGGAGCAAAGAGGAAAGAAGCTCCTATAGGTTCATTCGGTACTCTATCCTAGATAGGCTAGGCCTAGGGAGACTCCCCGGTGAGGCCTGTTCCTTGTGAATATATATATATATATATATATATATATAAATTCTTTTTTTTTTTTTGTAGCTGAGTATTTACTTTCCGCATTGTTTGCAGTGAAAGTGCGGCAGAGAAAACCCCGAAAAGGTAAGGAAGAAGATAGGATGAACGATAACAAGTTGATGGATATGCTTATGAGCCAGGGAGAGGATGCGCTTCATATTGACGTTAACCTGCGGTCGAAGGCTACGAGTCGCTCGATTGAAGAATTTCTTCTCGAGATGCCTGATGAAAGGTACGGTAACCCTGACCCCAAGGCCCTCATCACCCAAAGCGAGCAGCCGATTGCCAGGGATGTTATTATTATTGTTGAACCGGGGAGAGGGAAGGCGCCGGTAACTAGCTCTGTTTCATCCCATTCTGCCGGGTCAGGGGGGAGCGAGGAGGTTCTACTTCTGGGAGAGAAGAAAAAATCCCATAAGTCTCGCCATCAAGGTGGGGATGAGGTCACCTACACCAGTCGGGATGTAACAGGGTCGGTACCCAAGAGACACAAGAAGAGTCATCCTGGATCGGAGCAGTCCCCCTCACTTGCGATGCTATCTCCGGCCATCTCGGTGTCCCCAAGAAGCCCATAAAACAATTGTTGAGCGAGTACGGGGTTGCTGATGAGAAGCTCATGCAGTCTATGTTGGCCGACCTAAGGGACATAGTCCTGGACCGGGTACGGGCGAAGGACAACAACCCCCAAGAGAATCAGCGGATGGCTCGGGAATTGATGATGCGGGTACTGAGCTTTTATGTGTTTTTTTTTAAAGTACTTGCCTAGTGCGGCATTATTCGTGTGTACTAACATGGTGTTAACAAGCACTATTCAATGTGTATGCGATCGACGCGAGTGAGGAAGATACGCACCTGAAGGAAGAAGTTAGCAGCCTCTCCGGGCAAGTGAAGTATTTACATGGGGAGAAAGCCAAGCTGGAGAAGGAGCGGGACTCCTTGAAGAGGAAGCTGGAGTCCTTGAGTCCCCTGGTGACCGAGCTGGAGGCAGCGAAGAAAAGGGTCGCGGAGCTCGAAGGTGAAGTGTCGGAGATGAAGGATGAGGTGAGGAATGCCCGGGACTCTGAGAAAGAAGCTGCGGAGTCCGCCACATCCTGGAAGGCTAGGGCAGAGCATCTTGAGGAGCGACTTCCCGTGGAGAGGCACGAGGCCGTGGAGGAGTACAAGGGCTCCCAAGAGCTCCTTGATATGCTACTTGCTGCCCAAGACAAGGCAGTGATTATGAAGTTCAAGGAGTGGGTGGCAGCCGAGTACCTGGATGAGGCCAAATTCAGGCGGGGTCTTCTTGAGAAGAAGAAGAAAGAAGAGGCTGTGGCTAAGTCGGGTGCCGGTGGCTCTCAGAGTACCGCTCAGTGACAGTAGTGTTTAGGAAAAAAAAAATTGGTGGAAATGATCCTTGCTTTGAACAATGGCTTAACTCCTTTGCCTGGTGGTCTGGGTTTTTGTGGATGGTAATTAAAAAAAAAATTCTTATTATTATTTTTTTTTTTTTTGTGACTTGAATGGAAATTTTAAAAGAATTACAATTTCTATGATTTTATACTTCAGTTTAGGCGTTTGTCCTTGTATTACTTATTACTGGAATAGAGTAAATGACAATAGCTGCGTCCAAGGAACGCCCGGTAACTAAGCTTAGTTTTTTTTTCAATTTTAAATTCAAATACAAAATGAATGCCATCTAACCTTTTGCTGATGAACTCGTTGTCGCTATAGTAATTTCTTAAGCTTAGTTTTTATCTAGTTTTAATTCAACTTCAAAGAAAATAATTTTAAAAATTGCTAAATTGATCATTTCCGACAACCATCTTGTTGGTACAAGTAATTTCTCAAAATTATTTTCTTTTTCTTAAGTTTTAGATTAAATGAAAACGTAAAATGATTGAGCATGGCGAATAATTAGTTTGGATGTGAAAGGTCCAAACTACACTTAATGATCCAAATTTGGAATCTTATATTTTCATAACGAATTAGTATGAACAACAAAATTTTGTTTGAAAGAAAATAATGAGTGGGAAGAGAAGCTACTTTCATATGATCGAACAACATACTTTAAAGGGCAAATTTCATTTTACCTCCTGATCTTTACACATTAAATCATTTGTGTCCCTCCACTTTTAATTTCATCATGCATGTCCCTATACTTACTCATTTCAATCAATCTTGTCTAACCCTTAGCTTTTTTGCCAAATATTGTGTGATGTATTTTGAAATTGTAGTCACATACGATATAATTTTGCATGCCACATCACTGAATCGTCATCATACAAGGGAGTCCATTAGAGCTACATTTTCAATTTACAAAATACTTGACAAAAAATGAATTATTGGACATGATTGACTAAACTGGAGAGCACAAGGGTACATGTGGTGAAATTAAAAGTGCAGGGCCACAACTGATTTAACATGTAACTGTTAGGGAGGTAAAATGAATTAGCTCTACTTTAAAACTACAAATTTCATTGTCAACAAAAAAAATTTGAAAAAAACTTGAACAAAATCCCTAATTTGTAGTTTCATGTAATTATCTTCTACGAATTATTTACGAATAACATGATTTAAATTCATAAACATAGATGAGTGTATGGAAGACATGACAATAAAAGTTGTATAACGGGTAGTCTTTCACCATTGAAGCAGCTCATCAAGCTACGACTAGATAATTCCATCAAGTTATGAGCTGAAGAAATGATAAGATATGGGTAAGAGTTTTTGCATGCAAAATCTCCCTACAAAGGATAAAAAAAATAAAAATATTAATCAACACAGAAAATGAGTCTCCCAAGTTTTTGTCAACCTTGGACCAGAAATTGATAAGACTCATAAGTGCATACCTAGGTCTAAATTATCTCTCCTCACTTTCTCAAACTTATATGCTTCTCTCTCTTCTCAAATTTGCAGTTTCAACCAGAAAAATTCAGAAGCATATGTTGCTTGTTTTGGCAGTGGATTTATAAGGGAGGTTTAAAAGAGATAGAGAGATGAGATTCTCATGGAGAGATGAGATGCAAAGCTTTGTTTGGGAAGGAAGGGATGAGAAGATAGAGAAGGGAAAAAATAATCGTATATAATTTTTTTTTTTTGAAGATAGATAATTTCATTTCTCATCCATGGCCAGAAGGCACGTACATCATAAGCTGTCTCACACCAAAAATTCTAGATGGCAAAAGCCGCCAAAGGAATGACAAGTAACCCTCATTGTAAACAAATACGTACAATTATTATGTCTAGCCAAATGAAACAAAAAACCCAAATCTATCTAAATTCATACCATAGCAACTCTAATTGCCTAGAGACCTCAACTGGTGTACAACTAGAGAAGCCACACTTAAATAGTGCCAGACTCTAACTCAAATGCTAGGCAGAGAAGCAGGAAAGCTTAAAGCTTCCCCTTGCCCTTGTCTTTAGGGCCAACATCTTGGGTAGTAGTAGCAGTAGGATAGGTGAGGTGTAATGGAGTCATTGCCACCTTCTTTTGGGTGCGAGAGTGCTTATTCTTACTACCAAGTGGTCTACCCACTTTCTTCTTCAATGTCACAAGAGCATAGTGTCATCATCAGCTTCAACTAGACTGAGAGCATCAGCATGAAGAGTAAGGAGCTTACCAACCAAAATAGTTTTGAACTTTTTTGGAGAAGGGATGCATGCTTTATGTCGACCTTGTTTCTTGTAGGTAAGGGTCTTCTTCTGCTCGGTTTGTAAGGCAGCAGAAGCCTCCTTTGATTTGGAATTAGATGGCACCTTCGAGGCCATTGCGGAGGACATAGCCTACAACACGGCCTCTTGATCCATAACCTCTATCTTTGTCGTGTTTTGCACGGTATCCTCAATTGACCCAGGCTCAGAAGTTGATCGCTCCAGACGTCAAACAACAGGCCTCTTCTTTTTTAGCAAGGAAGAAGCGGGTTTGGGTAGGTCCCAACTAGTCTGACCGAAGAAGGAAAAGGCACCGCCTAAAGTAAAGAGGCATCGCCTGAAGAAGAGGCACCGCCACCCAACTTCGAAACCCTAGAAGCAGATACAGCAGCATTGGGTTCCTCACACGTAGCCCCTGAATAAGTAACAAGTCCATATTGAGAACATCTGCCCTTAAGATGTTCAAATTGAAACTGCAGCAGAGGCTCAACTCCTGGAGCCAAAAAAAAATCCAATGCTCGAGTAAGACTGGTTTGGATATGTCATGAGAGAAAAGAATGTGAATGATTCCTTTCAAAAATTCTTTCTTATCATAGTCCATGTATCCACCCAAAAGGTTCCTTATGAGTATGAGATTGTTAGGTTCTTCATAGAGAGGAGGAATGCCAGAAACCCTAACCCAGATCCTAACATCCTTCATGGAGACCTAGGCAATAGGGAGGACGCTATCATACTCCTCCAGCGAAGAAACTTATTCCCATCCCGGACCAATTCGAAAGAGAACAAAAATAGGTTATCAGCTCGTTCCTGTACTCTGAAATCCTTCTCCGCCATCCAAGTTCGAAGGAAGTGTGATTTGAATACAGCAGAATACACTGGCCTACGGGCGAGCGGTTTCCACAGAAGAAATGACTGGGAGGACCTTTGTACCGGTCCTCGTCCAATCTTCCCCAAATCTGGGGCGTTATCCACTTCTGCAAGTGCCACAGAGGCAGCAAAACTAGCAGTGACAACATCAATGGAAGTCATTGAGGATTGAGGAGTCGAAATGAGAGAGATAGGGGCAAAAGTCGCCGATGATGTTGCTAGGCAACAAAACTAGCAGTGACAACATCAATGGAAGCCATTGAGGATTGGGGAGTCGAAATGAGAGAGATGGCAGCAAAAGTCGCCAAGGATGTTGCTAGGATTTGAGAGAGAGAGAGAGAGAGAGAGTTACTAGGGTTTGAGAGAATATCTCCTAAGTTTTTTTTTTATGTTTTTACCCATACTAATCATATTAATGAAACATGAATAAGTGGGTTTATGGCACGTCAGTGCTCGCATGCTCCTTTCATCAATGAGTTAAACAAAATATTTTGAATTATATCATAATTAAATCATAGCGAGTCTTCTGAAAAATTTTACATCTGATAACATGAAATAGAAAATATTCGAGCGCGTTAACTTTATTTTGTTTAACTATGAAACTCATCCACCCGATAATGTGAATTTTTGAAACTAATTCTTTAGTTGCTAATCACTAAAACAATTTGGACATTTCACATCCAGACATGTTTACCGGTGAAAACGAAAACTTCAACAGCCAAAAGTGATAGAAAATAAGGTCTTTTGATCAAGACATTTCTAATCATTATCTGACTGCGAATAACTCCTCTCCTAGCTCTCACATCAAATGACATTCATCTCCCCACAACGTCTTCAAGATTAATATTGATGGCTGAATCTGAATGACTCAAAATTGTGGAGCTGCTGCTACTGGCTCCATCATCAAAGATAATCTTGGTCTTCCTGTTGTCTCTAACACAAGAAAAAAAATGGTCGAACCAATGTTCCGCTTGCTTGAAGCTACAACATTACGTATATATAGCTTCATCAAAGCTTGATTCAAAAACCAGCATCATATTCTAGCTAAAGGACACTTGCAACTAATCATCTTCTGTGTTCTAGGCTGGTGTAGCACTCTTTCATTGAAAAATCATCACCCCAAGTTATGAGATGCATAACCAGTTCTTTTTCTTCTATTGCATTCAACCGCATTTTCCAAGAAGCAATTTTGCTGTTAATACTCTTAGAATTTTATTTAATTTTATTTTATTGTTTTTGTCAAAATGCTCGAACAAATCTGGGTCACTTTGGATATTCAAATCTGGGAATTAAGAAAAATGTGCGTATATATAATTAGTAGTCAACCTCGGGAGGCGCGACCCAACCAACCCGCCGCGCACGCATCTAGTTGCCTCGTTTTCGTTTTTTTTTTTTTTTTTTTTATATAAAACCAAACCAAACCAAACCAAACCAAATTCGATTCCACCATTTCGTCACCAACCTCAATCCTGTTCCGTAGTTTCACTCAAAGTCTGCAACTTCGAACAACCCAGTTTCCAATGGCAGCCAAAGAACCAGAGATCATCAGAGACAAGGACCAGATGAGGAACTGGTCAAGGGCCATGAGATCCCAAGGCAAAACCATAGGCCTAGTACCCACCATGGGCTACCTCCACGACGGCCACCTTTCCCTTATCAGAGAAGCCCACGACCACTCCGACGTCATCGTCGTCTCCATCTACGTAAACCCAGGTCAGTTCTCTCCCACCGAAGACCTCTCCACATACCCATCTGATTTCCACGGCGATATCCAAAAGCTAAAGGCTGTTCCTGGTGGCGCTGATGTTGTTTTCAATCCTCACAGTCTCTACGACTATGGAACCAACAGAAGGTCGTCGGTGAGTGATGGTGAAGGGGCAAAATCGGTTTCTTGTGTGGAGGAGAAGGGGTTGGGGCATGAGACATGGGTTAGAGTTGAGACATTGGAGAAGGGTATGTGTGGCAAGAGTAGGCCTGTGTTTTTCAGAGGGGTTGCGACTGTTGTCACCAAGTTGTTTAACATAGTCGACCCTGATGTTGCTCTGTTTGGGAAGAAGGATTATCAGCAATGGCGGATTATTCAGCGACTGGTAAGTGTTTTTAGTATTCATCTGATACGATTATGGATGTTTTTGGAGGGAAAATGATTGTTATTGCTGTTGTGTTTAGTAAACTTGGACACATGGGACCCAATTTTTGTCTTTCCCATAGTTATAGTGGGAGGGTATGATTTAATAAGCTGGTACATTTGTAAGAAAATTGACAATTTTCTTGCTGGTGAATGAATTGGGGTTTTGGTTTAGAGTTTGGAACAGTTACAAAACTAGTCTATGGTTTATTTCTCATTTTAGTGATTGATCATTGTGCCTAATTTGCTCTAGTATATTCGCAAATGTTGGTGAAATGAAATGATGTGAGTTGTAGTTCTGTTTATACAGGTTCAGGTTGTATCTCAATTAGTCTCTTCGAATTGGTGATGAAATGAAATGATGCGAGTTGTATCTCAATTGTCTTGTTGAATTTGTACAGGTTCGGGATCTTGATTTTTCCATTAGAGTCATTGGTTCTGAGGTAGTGCGTGAAAACGATGGCCTGGCAATGAGTTCGCGAAATGTGCGCCTCTCACCTGAAGAACGGGAAAAGGTACTATATATACATGCTTGTTAAACTTGCTTATTCTCCAAGTTCACTTTTACAGCAGATTAATGATATGTACCAGTTTTGAAAAACAAGTTAATGAATTGATACCTAGCTTTGCAGAAAAGAAATCGCAATGTGAAAACCTTAGGCTTGAAACATGACATCAGTTGCAGGCACAACAACTTTGGCAACTTGGTTTTCATTTTGAACTCTATGGCATCCTCATTTAACCACAACCTATGTACAGGTCCGAGAACACTCTTGATCAATCACAGAAAAGTGAAGTATAATCATGCCACACATTAAACATAGATTTTAGAAAAAAGAACAGCAACTAGAATTTACAGTACTAGGTCCTTGCCAATAGAAACACTTCCATGTATGTCTATGTTCCAACCCAATTAGACTCCCTTACTCCCTCTATCCTCTCTTTCTCTTCCTTTCTCTGACGAGAAGTAAACATCTGTATACATACCACGAAATTACTGAACTCCCCAACCAGAAGAAGGGGAATAACAATCTCATCTTTTATTGCATATAGTGTCCCACTGTGCTGTCTAATTTTGATTCTGAAATTCTTATGTCTTTGAGACAGTTATACCAAAGAACCAAGATTAAGAAACCACTGCAAGGTATAATCCAATTCACAGAAACAACCCCTACTCACAACTCACTGCTGCTATTTGTAAAACTACATTGCAACAGATTTCACTTGTTATCTCTTCCACCAGGTTTCTGAACTTTTAAGTTCTGCATTTACCCTATCTTGTTCGGTGTGAATGCTTGATTATTGGGACTCGCTAGTCACAAGCTTTGTAGAAATTTTTCTCATACAGTGTCTTTTACACTTCAAAAATATTTTGCTTCTTTGTACTGCTACAATTTCTTCTGTACATTTAGAAATTTGTTTTTTTTTATCTGCAGGCACTGTCTATAAACAAGTCACTGTCAAGAGCTAGATTTTCTGCAGAAAAGGGTCTAATTAGATGTAAAGAGTTAACAAATTCAGTCATCCAAGCGATCAATGAAGCTGGTGGAAGGGTTGATTATGCAGAGGTGAGCATGAAACAACTTCCTTGTTTCACTGTTTTTGATGTCTACTTGAAATATTACTTTATTTAGACTTCTCAACGTATTTCGTAAGTTGAATCTTATCGCTTGTGTGTATTTTCTTGGCAGATTGTAGACCAAGAAAGTTTGGAGCCAGTTGAAGAAATAAGAAGTCCGGTTGTGTTCTGTGTTGCTGCTTGGTTTGGAAAGGTCAGATTGATAGACAATATGGAGATCAACATATGAATCCGGTGTCCTTTAAACTAATTAGTTTAGCTGTCCAATATATATAAATGAAGTAATTGAATCGGTTGATTAGTCCAACGTTGTAGTAACCCTGAAAAAGGAGTGATGTCGAATCCGAATTCTGGTCTAGCGTCATGGTTACAGACCTCCACATGATTGTGAAAGTCTGAGACATCTACTTGTATAGGGTGATGATTTATTTATTTATTTATTTATTTTTATATCTTTTTAGTTTATCTATTTCAGACCAAAAGGAAAAAAGAAAAAAGAAAAAAAAAACTGGAGTATACTGTGTGTAATTCCATTTTGGTTGATTCGAGATCAATTACCTATGAGCTATGATTATCGATTTACCTATTGCTACCTACTGTTGAGGTTTTGGATAGTCATGAATTATAACCTGATAGTAATCTTAGATTGGTGAATCTCTTTTCATTTAAAAACGCTCAGGAATATAGGCCTTTTCCGACTAGGTAATTGGTTCGTACAAGTTGTAATAAGATGTTAAAAGCCGTTTGTTGACACCTAATTCTTGAGCAGCATAATGCTTGCTCCTAGTGTACCTCTTCTAAAAACTCAACCATAAACCCCTAGAACTTTTGCTTCCAACCGCATAATTCATTGCTTCGATCACCATGCCCCTCTAGCTGTTATGAAGCACATCGTTCCTACAGTTTTAAGCCTTAACATTTACACCTGATGTGTTGACTACTGGATTCACAACCAAATCGGAACACATACAAATGCTTCTGGTGCCGGGTTGCAGGTCATGGTAAGCAAATGTCTACAACTGACTCTACATTAGCATGCTACGAGTGAATAGACTGCAAGTGAAAAGTATTGCAGCTGGAGCAAGTAACTGAAGGAAAATTCATACAATGGTGCACATCGAGTTTTCCATAGTTATCTTGTCAAGATCAAGGAGTTTTTAGCTTCGTTCACTTCGAGAAATTTCTCCACATGTTTTTCAATCAAGATTATACGAGATGATGACATATTAGACATGAAGAAATAAGAGACTTGTTCATCCAAGCGATGAATGAAGCCGGCATTGTGGTGAGAAATGAGAATGGAACAACTTCCATGATTCTGCCCAGAATGAACAAGTGACCTATTTTGATCGTTGACGAATAAGAACATAAGTTGTAATATTTTCGTAGGCTTTTCTTTGATGTACCTTTTGGTTTTGGCGTAAATGCATACAGGAAATTTTGTTTATGAGCTGAGAAACCCCTGTTCCATGACTTACACCTGTTTTTGGGGTTTTAGAAAGCACAAAAGATGCAACTGAAACTTCCTATGATCCACCTGCTATGGTTGAATAACAAATCTGAAACCAATCACAATGATTTGCCATTTCTCTTTGCTACAACGCAAGTTCAATGGAACAAAGGGAATCAAAAACCATTCACACATCCAAGAGACTAATATAGAAAAGAATTCACGGATACATACTATACAAGCTGTCTTTTAATATAGGAATTATGCCAGAAGGTGGAGTGTGTAACCAAAAATAATAAGACGTAGACCGGAACTGTAGATAACAGCAGTAGAAACCCCACCAAATTCCTCAAAAGAGTCTAAGGATTCATCAACACTTGAAACCATTGCAAACGGATAGAACAATGATGAGAATCAAGGCAATTAAGATTCCCAAAACTATCAGCTTGATCTTCATGTTCTGCAACCACATCTTCCTTCTCAACTGGGTTCCCTGCTGCCTGAAATCTTGTGCCTGCATCACACCATCGCAAACAGCAATACAGCAATGATAGAACAATTAGGATTACAGATAGCAATAAAAAAGTTCAGCTGATTATACGTAAATGAACTGGCTATTGAAATCTGACATATTACACTATCCGTAAATTATACACAGCTGATTATACGTAATTGAACTGGCTATTGACGTCTAAATGTGTACTACTCGATTCCAATTTAGATTCAGAGCATTGCTCTAGTTATGCCATTACACTGTTCAATAAAATCACTCAACTTTCACCCAAAATTTATTCCTGACCTGTGAGCGAAGGTTCTCTGTTTTGTCCACCAGAAGTTCTATCTTTTCCCCACGATCAAGAACCTGCAAGGGAACACCATCAATCACATGTCGACAGACATTACACCAACTTGATCACAACTTATAGGTTGATACCTATCTATGGAAAGAGATATCAAAGCATTACCTTCTCAATATTTTCCATCATAACTCCTTTGACTTCCGAGACCTGAGCTTTCACTTTAGCAAGTTTGCTGATCTCCTCGGGGTGATCCACACAATATTGCATATGCTCCTTCAGCTTGGGCCTATATAATTGCCACCAACATTGTGCATTAGAAATCTTAAAAGCAAAGGAGAGGCACATTCCAATTGAAGAATGAAAAGATAAAACAACTCTTACCCAAATTCCTTGTTCAGACCATTTGCAACTGCCGTTGCAGCTTTTCCTCCACCATATCTATTGGTAAAATCCTCCTTGATTCGCTCAAGGAAGGCAATAGGAACTTGTCGACCAAGAGCCTCAACTGCAACTACGCAGTACGCTGTGGCATTCAAAGGCTGAAGTTAGTTTAACTCATATACAGTAAGTAAAGATCAAAGAGGTGAGCAAAATGATAAAGAGATCCTATTACGGTATTACCTAATCATGCATTTACAGTGATCAATTTCTTATATTATAAATACCACATATCATCACAAAAAATTACCCAACATGAAATTGTCTTCTTGTTTTTGTGGCCAATAAGCTAAAACTATCCATAACTAGTAGCTTTAGGTAGTCATTTTCTTTAAAATTTGCACTTGATAAAAGTAAGGTTCAAGACCATGCATCAGACAACTACTTCAGAAACAAATTAGTCAATAACCGCATTCTCAGTACTTATCATTACATCTCAATTTCACAGGCTCCTTAAAATGACACAATCTTTTACCGAGTGCTTTAAATGAATAATTAGTGGTGGTAAGCTTTTGACCAATTTGGTGACAAGAAAGCAACTAGCAACAACACTATAGATCCGAGTTACATAAGACTAAATCAAAAAAGGTAAAAGTATCTCTGGTTTGCATATGTAATTGTGAAACGTTAATTTCACAACCAGCTGCAATAATCATATAAATGCTCATAAATAACCCTCAGTTCAATTAATTTAGTGTCTATGATCATGAAAAACATTAGTTCACCCTTGCATAATTCTTAAACCTCAAATATGTAAGCACTGACCAAAAAAGACAATATCGTACAACCATAAAGTACCTTATAATTGAACAGAAAACGAACAGCACAAGATTCTAAAGCCATTGAAATGCATAAGGGATCACTAGTTGTGACAAACATAATAGGACTATGCTCATTTGGCTGCAGGAAAATTTTCAAGCAATCTATAAGGAACCTAAAATTGGATAGCCTAGGTTTGACAAACTGCTCCAGATCATGAAAGCTAACGTTTTACCTAAATTCAATATATCATTCATTTTCTTCTCTTATGAGGATTCAAGTCAATGACTCGGATCAAACGAAACACTAATTATAAATACAGCTAACCGGTTATGAAGTTTATCTTTATTTCATTTATTTCAATTGTGAAAACTTCAGCTAAATTTAGTAAACTTACAATACTTACACATTTAATCAATAAAATCCACCAAACACAAAATTTCTCAAATGAGAAAGAATAATCAAACGTTTTCCAGCTACATCACCACAAAATCGCACACGAAACCAATCGAAAACAAAAAAAAAAAATTCAACGACTTCATCAAAAAATAGCAGAGACTCAGCAGAGAAACGACTATGACAATTCAAATCAATCAAAAGACCGAATCAAAGAACACGATCAAGTCGTGGATCGGAGCAAAGCAGTAGCGAAAGGTACGAATAGGAGATCGGAGAGGCAAAGAGAGAGAGAGGAATTACTGAAGCCATTATCGACGAGGTAGTTGAAGGTGTGGCCGTCGCAGTTGTAGGTGAACTTGTTGTTAGTGGCGGGAAGCTTCTGGAGGCACTGGGCAGCTATGCTGGTGAAGTTGCCGGTGAATTCGGTGAACTCGGCGAGAATCACCGTCCCACGTGCCACGAAGCTGTAGATCAACGATTGCTGCCCCATCGGATTCCGATTCCCGCGAAAGCCCTAACCCTAGGAGAGAGAAGAGAAGAGACGGTGGAGCTTTCGAGTTTCGGAGAGGGGCGGAGGAGAAGTGGTTTGGTGATTGTGAGAGAAAAAGAGGAAAGGAGGCTGCTGTTGGTTTTAGTTTTTTTTTTTTTTTTTTTTTTTTTTTTTTGCTTAGATGAGAAGCTAGGTAGCGAAGTTGGTCTCTGTTATGGGGGTGTTAAAGGTGCCCTCGAGGTTCGTGGAAATAACGGAAATGCCACGCAGGCTTTGGGTTTGTGGTCTCATTTTGAATTTTTGAAATTGTTCAAAACTAAAGTCAAGGAGACGCGCAGAGAGAGGAAAGGAGATGGAGGCGTCTAGAAAGTGGTCAAAACAGGAAAACTGATTCAAAGCCCCGCCCGAGTTTTTGATTGGGGTAAAAGCGTTGAAAATTTATTTTTGTTCGGCCGCGTTGAAAATTATATACCCAAGGATAAGTGTTTTTGGAAACACTATTGATGTTCTGATCTTCTTTCCGTCGAGAAGGTTTTGGATGTGATATTATTGGTAGTTTGTACTACTAGCAATATAACATGCAAATGAAAGAAGGTTATCGATTAAACGTGTGTCAGTCTGATTTATATATATTTATCAGGTTACAGGACACGACAGCTTCACTAAAGACTTTTTCATTCGATGATGATAGTTTTTATTTTATAGCTGTAAAGTGATAGTATGTGTTAGTTTTGGTGGTTGTCAGATAATAGTGTTTTATAAGTGTGCAATGTCAAAACTTAGATTCTTAATTGAGAAATCACTGAGCACATATACGAGATGGCTTTGCTAATGGAATGTGCGATTTTTTTTCTTCTTTGGGTCAGTGGCAAATTCAAGGGTCTTAGCTTAAAAGGGACTTTGCCTTTTTTTAAGTGAGATTCAAAATTTTGATTTTCACAATGTTAAGTAGGTCAACCAAACTAGTATGTCACAATTCACCAACACCTATTTAAATAGGACAAATTACAAAAATTGAATGTAAAATTAATAAATTATGTAATAATTTTTATTTGTTTTTATCTTACAGCTCCAGAATAACTCTAAGATAGTTCCTTCATTGAGAGACTAGTACTACAACATTTCTCTGAAATCATAATCGTAATTTGATTTTCTTTCTCTGTTTTATCTGCAATCTTATCTATTGTCCTGTAAATTATTGTGAGGATATAATTTTTGTATTTTTATATGTAGCAGCTAATATAGCACAAAATTTATATTCGATAATTTCATCAAATCACATGATTGTATTATATCAACTGCCACATAAAATATGATGTAAGTGCTACTGAAAAATATAAATTTATTTATTTTAGTACGAACTAAATGGGATAAATAGATAATCATGCCTAAACCTAGGAAACGCAGGATGTGTGGCTCAACAACTATCATGGTCTAGCTTTGTTTGTGTGGAAAGTACAAATATAATATGTTAAGAGCTAACTGGCGCCAGAGTGGTTTCCCAGCATGATCCTCAACATTCAAGAATTTATCCAACCAAGATGCACCTAACAAATAATCTGTCCCCTCTATCTTATTTAAACTTTTATACTAAACAAAAACTAGTATTGTTCGTTTTTTTAAAACATGTTAGAAATTGACTGGCTAATCTAATGTTGCGTGAGCAATCCACCAATTGCAACGTACTATTGACAAAAAATTAAAATAGGATAGATCATATATTGTCAATGAATCGGAATTTCCGCAAGTAGTATACGACCCTTTTTGTTTCTATTTTCCCTACATTGCCGGTTCACGGTTCAATTTTTTGAACCAGACATTGTTGGAAAAGATTTATTGTTTAGGGTAACAGACTTCTTCTTCATTGGGGTAAGACTTCGATCAATCCAAATTCTAAATTACCGGTGTTATGATTTCCGGTTATGAAAGTTTGAATCTGAAATGTAAGAGCTTATAGCCAGTTTCATGCTCATCATTCGCTAATGTGTTTTCCGAAGGATTACTATTTTGGAGTGAGGGCTTGGTGATTTATGATGAGCAAGATATGCAACAGATTGGAGCTTTGCTTGCTCGGTACCCTCATAAAGAACTAAAGTTTCATTAATGACAAGGGTTGTTACAACTTGAGGCTGCTGCTCCAAATGAGAGGCTTTTATTTTTTCCTGCAGTTAGACGAGTGTTTGGAGCCTTGTGCTTGGCAATCACTTATGCAAATTCTGTTCGAAATTTTGATTGTGTATTTCAAAATACTTTGTGTAGCTCCCACTTCATTGAAAAACTATCTACTATACATTTATTCTAAACCGTTACTAATTCATTATGTTCATAATATCAGAGCATATTAAGATAATACGGGAGTTATAATATTCCAATAATTACCTTATTAAATTTGCATCATATCTCTAAGCTTTTTCATCTACTATATATACCTGTCACTTCTTGGTCTTACACACACAATGAAACTCATTATTTTCTAAATTTCTCTCTGTAGCCATTTCTCTAGTGAGTTCTTTGTTCTTGCTCTTCCATAATGGCAAAGGAAAGAATCAAGCAGTTCTAGGATCCAAGTTTACGAGTGTACGCTTACAAGGATTAACGGTTGTTGTACCCTGGAGGGTAGGGCGCCACAAACCTACTACACCGAGACATTATCTCCGAGGGGTGAAATATACTCTTAAAGACAGTGATTACACGCCTCAACCTTAAACTCTTTTCGAGTAATGTGTCCTTCAGAAGCCTATAAATCTAAAAGATAAGTTCTATATTCCTTGTTATTTAATCTATTATGACAATAATATTATGATTATTATTTGTTATTAATATATTGTAATTTTGAGATCTTGTAGGAGATGAAATCTGGAGAAAGAAGTAGCATCCATCGACCAAATTTTCAACAATCTTAAGAGTAGACTTCGTTGGTGGATGTTTCCTTGTGGAAAGCTTGGACATAAAGATAAGTCTTTTATTCATTGAGTAAACAAAATTCTCTGTCATTAAATATATTACTTAATTGAAAAGAACTACTGAAATTTTCCTTTAAGAATGGAGGATCACTGTATCTTGAATTATATTTATGAATTAGTTGTTCCTTTTTGCTATAGGAACCGTTGATTTGGAATTATATGTGATTAGTTGGCTTTCTATTGATTGCAAAAGTACTGATTGCGCTTTAATCATGCATTAAGTTTCGGTTATATTTTATTTGCTTATGGCTTATGATCGTTTAAGTTTCTGCCTATAGATTAAATTACTTAATTGCATTCATTTTTGTTATTGGCGTTAGGTTATAACTTGAAAAACTAAATAGTTCTACATTTGACTGTTGATCCTATAATGTGCATTTTTCGGTTAGTAATGCATGGTGTAGTGATGATTTAAGTTGTGTGCTACTATTAATTTTAGTTTAATTCACTTCATTTTTTTTTTTTTGAAAGAGGACCAGTACGGCTGCCCTTAAGCCTTGATCATTAATGAAACTGCAGAATATATGGGGGGACATGATACCTGAATCCCAAATTACAATAAGCATAGAGATAACGTCTCGAGATAATAACGAGAGTCTCAATAAAAAGTATGTATTCTACCATGCACTAATTAGCGCATAGTGTACTTCTGGCTACTCCATTCGCTTCGCATTCACTTCATTGTTCAATGCATTTTGTTTGTAACGTAAAACAAGCAGCTTTGCATTATTACTTTTCTATATTAATAGCTGTATATAATATTATTTTACCATTTTCATACTATTTATTATGCATCATTGCTATTAACCCTATGGTTTAGCATATTTTCTATGCATTAAAATATACTCTACCGTTATAACTCGAAAAGTTATCCATTGGTGTTGCCTTTGGAATATGTCCCTTCAAAGTATTGTTTCTTTAAGGGAAAAAAAATTGAAATGTTGCCTTCGGATTATTTTTTTTATATATATAAAGAGTTCATAGCATTAATATGACCCTGAATCATGGGTTAGAATAGTACAAAAGACTACTCTGTATACACATTGATAGCGCAGAGTAGTCTATGCTAGCAAAAACACCTCGCCTCGTAAGCAATCTATTCTATCTGACTCCAAACGCCGAGCACGCAATTGTGGTACGTTGAAACCAAGTACTTCTACAAAGGCTCTTAGAGGAGCTTCAACGAGCATAGACAAGACAAAACCGATCAAGCTAAAAATGATCGAGGTTTATCACCTAACTAACGACTCAAGAACTAAAAAGCCTAGACCGAGCTGAAGCCCACCAAAACAATCCCCTATAGAACAAGGGGTTTATTGACAATTAAAAACAAGCAAAACTACTTAAAAGCAACAGCCCAATAGCCCAAGAGAGGCCCAACCCAGACGCAAACTAAAACCTAGCCCAGCTTCGCTGTGCAGCATCATCAAACCCAACGACCGCTGCCGCCGTCTCACAGACCCTATCACCATCAGAGCCAGACGAACCTCGACACCATCTCCAGATGGCTTGCAGCAACAATCCTCCCAAAAACCGCACCCCGATCCGCCCTTCCATGGTACCAAACATAGTCGCCGCCTTCTGGTGACCACCCTACTCCAACACACAACTGCTGCCGTCTGGTGAGAACCATCCCACACCGCCAAGCGCCGACCCATGAAACCGATCATGACCATATCGCCTCAAGTGTTGCAGTGATACCAGACACAGATTGACCACCACCATTGAGCAGCCTCCAAGCAAACCCATCCCAGGCCCGAAGACAAGCCTAAAAACACCACCCGTCCTGCAGCAGCTCTATAGCATCAGCGCAACCAAGGTCGCCACCAACGCTAGGCTGCTGCCGGACAAGCGACACTAGAAGGAGAGGAGGAGACCTGGACGGCTATGAGAGAGTGGTTGCCTTCGGATTATTGTTTCTTGGGAATAATAAAGTTGTTGCCTCTCAATGTTTCCATTACCTCTTGATTAAGATGATGTCTCGGTTGCCTGAAAAATAAATGTGTTCTCATGAATAATGTATTGAGAAATTATTTTATCAATTCTACATTGACGATTGCATTGGTAATTTGATGCCACGGAATATCAAACATGTCCCTACAGTTGATGCCTTCGGAAAAATGTTGCCTTAAAATTTGGTTACAAATAAATATATGTGGTTTTTATTCATTGACGCCTCGATATTGTCCCTTATGCTGATGCCTTGAAAAACTTTCTTATTGATTGCTGCTTTCAGTTTATGCTTTGAGAAAATGGACATTCAATGTACCTCCCAGATCAAATTTAATTCTGATCAAGAATTAAGAGACACATAATGGCTATAAATGTGGGGGTGACTAAAGTATCTAAAGTCACGGAATCGGATAAATAATGTTGCCTATTAAATTCCCAAGTCCTTGACCTGCGAAGATTCGTTGCCTAAATATATATGGCTTGATATTATCTTGCCTATATATATGAGCCTGAGGCTAATTCAGAAAAACTCAAAAATGTGAGATCAAGGAAAAACAAGAAAAAATAGGCTATATATTTAAATGAGATATATTGGATAACTAAAAATCTGATAGAGATTATTTATTGTTGAGATTATTCAATAAGCTGTGTAGGTCAGAGTTGATTTTGGCCAATACTCTGACAAAACCACTAAGCTAAAGGTCGAAGCTGGTGGTTAATACATCGAGGGGGATGAGATTATGCCTATAACAAAGGTCAAGAGTAACGGTAACCCAATCTATGTGAATGGCTATCCCAGGAAGTAGGTTCATATGGATAACAACAAGTCACTTATTGATCACTGATGCAATATCAAAATAAAATTTGGAGTCCATCCCTATGATGCATATATAGTGCTTTAACTGAAACGTATAGGGATGAAATTTGTTCTTAATAAGTACAATAGCCATTACACATGGGTGGTATGTTTCTTTCTAGTACACACTTGATGGACTTACCTATTTAAGTGTGAAGTGGGGCCACTTCCTGTGAGAGCAAGACATACTCTCTAAAGCATTCATGAATATCCAGGTAAAGCGCATGGCCTATTCGTGCCCACCCGCGGAAAATGCTTGATTTCGAGACTTTAATGTGGATGATAGTTCTCTGATTCATATTAAGAAATTTTGGTTCATAGGAAATTTAATTTTCATCAAATTTCTATGGATCACAATTATTTATCATATGGCTGGCTCATAGTCCAAAAGACATCAGTTCAGAAGCATTGGATTCTCATTTTCCTTTGGCACTCTATAATTTAGCAGCTTCCGTATTTTGAAATATGTGGGGGATTGTTGGAAATTTTTATTGTGCATTACAAAATACTTTGTGTAACTCCCACTTCATTGGAAAGCTATTTACTATACATTTATTCTAAACCGTTACTAATTCATTATGTTCATAATATCATGGCATATTAAGGTTAAGGGAGTTACGATATTCCAATAATTACGTTATTAAATTTACATCATATTTCTAAGCCTTTTCATCTACTATATATACATGTCACTTCTTGGTCTTACACACACAATGAAACTCATTATTTTCTAAATTTCTCTCTGTAGCCATTTCTCTAGTGAGTTCTTTGTAGGGGTGGCCAAACTAAACCGAAAACCGAAAAAAACCGCATCGAAAACCGAACCGAGGCCGAAAAAAACCTAACCTAACCGAATATGGTCAGTTCGGTTTTCGGTTTTGGCTAGGTGAAAACCGAACCGAACCGAACCGAACCGAAAAATTTGTGAAATTTCATATAATCACTACGGTTAATCAATCTGATCGGGTTCAAAACTATTGTAAAATTTGCTAAATTTTTTATCATACGCATAATTTATTGTAATAATTGCATCCGACGGTCGGTTTTTTCATTTTCTTTGAATTTATGGAGGTTTCTCTTTGGAGTGTTTATATATAAATATAGGTTTATAACAGTAACTAAGTTTGACCTAGTTGATCGAATTCGAAACGAGAACCAAATTGGCTAGATTTTTTACAACCACCATAAAACATTACAATCTCTCCATCGAGCGGTTGGTTTCTCCAAATTCATTTTCCACTTCATGGTTACTTTAAAACGAACCTCAACAATTTAAATACAATATATAGGTCATACAACTTTAGGAGGCAAATTGGTATATGCCAATGTATTGGTAACTAAAATTGAAATTTTTATCTTATGTCTATGCACATCTATCAATGAAATATTTACAAACATGATGTAAAAAAATAAGCACGTTTTGCATTCGTCATGCCATTGGTCAACCAAGAAAACATACAAGTAATTACGATTGACCAATCCGATCGGATTCGAAACTATTGTGAAATTGGCTAAATTTTTAACCACACGCATAATTTATTGTAATAATCGCATCAAACGGTTGGTTTTTTTAATTTTCTTTGACTTTGTAGAGGTTTCTCTTTGGAGTGTATGATATTAGACTTTAGGGTTTAGGGTTTAAGACTTTATTTTCTTTGAATTTCGTGAGTTACAATACTAAAGGGGTAGAAGTAGAAGTAGCAAAATCTATATTATTATCTTGCCAAAAAAAAATTGTTTGCAGTTTTTTTTTTTTTTCTGTTTTACAAAAAAAAAAAACCTAAAAAAAAACGAACCGAACCGAGCGGTTAGGTTCGGTTTTCGGTTCAAATATTTGAAAAATGCAAAACCGAACCGAACCGAACCGAAGTCCAATTCGGTTCGGTTTTTGGTTTCGGCCTAAAACCGAACCGAATAGAACCGAACCCACCCCTAGTTCTTTGTTCTTGCTCTTCCATAATGCCAAATGAAAGAATCAAGCAGTTCTAGGATCCAAGTTTGCGAGTGTACGCTTACAAGGATTAACGATTGTTGTACCCTGGAGGGTAGGTCGCCACAAACCTGCTACACCGAGAAATTGTCTCCGAGGGGCGAAATCTACTCTTAAGGGTAGTGATTACACGTCTCAACCTTAAACTCTTTTCGAGTAATGTGTCATTCGAAAGCCTATAAATCCAAAAGATAAGTTCTATAATTCTTATTATTTAATCTATTATCACAATAATATTATGATTATTATTTGTTATTCATATATTGTAATTTTGAGATCTTGTAGGAGATGAAATATGGAGAAAGAAGTAGCATCCATCGACCAAATTTCCAACAAATTCAGGGCCAGAGTTGGCAATCACTTCAACATGAGACTACTATGAATGAAAATAATTAATAGAATGCACTATATCTTTTACCACCATATGTCTTAGCTTCAAGCAAAATTTAGCGGAAACCTAGATGAAGATAACAAGTAAAATGAACTCAAAGCATCAAGGTTTATTTTTAATTTTAGAAGCTCATTATTGAAAAAGTAAAACGAAATACATCATCAAGAAAGACTCTCTGCAAAAGTAATGATAGTACGAGACATCAATACATAACCAAGAAAGCCTTTAACAAATACTAAACCAAAAACTTTAGAATTTAGGGCACGGGTTTAAATTTCATAACCAACCTTGACAACTTCTCTTTGTTAAACCCTATCAATCAATTTTAGGGATTATAGGGCGAGGGTTTAAATTCCATCATTACTGTGGATTCATTGTCCCGAAAGCATCATAAATCGGTCTTACAGTCAAACATGTATTCTTACCAAATTCAACATTTTGGGTTGACCCAGTACACAACTTCAGATTGGAGAAACCCGAGTCTTTGGCTGATGCATACCTAAACACTAAGAGAGGATGTACCGTTCGACATACCTAAAACTCTAGCAGTCAAAATCGAGAATCGGAACTAGAAGGAATGGTTATAGATGAACCAACCTAGTAGTTCATGGGCAACTACCAGAATGATGTTCCAACAACTCGTACTTGGATGAAAATCTGAAGTAACCTTTTTTTCTTCATTTGGATGGAGGAGGATCAATAATGAATCCGACTCATGAATTTTTTTTATTTTTTTTTATCGAAGTTATCTTAATATTACAACGATAATTCAAGGTACTATAGTATAATATTTTTTATTTTTTAAATAATTAGATTTTGGGTAAGAGCATCAAACTCATTGTGATAAAGACTTCGATCTTTACATATCCCTAAACAATGGAATGATATCCACCTTTAAAGTGGTAACTATGCAGGAAGTGCTGGTCCTTTTATGTTCGCCTATGGCGGAAAAATCTTGAACTACTTTCCCTGCAAAAAATTTGAGGCACCTCGTCAGTGGGCCCCAATGTCGGGCATGTTAGACCCATCTAGTTACTATAGGTCTCGACCCGACCCACGTTTTCATACTTCTTCCCTGTCCGAACCCCCATAGATTATTATTCGGTCTCAAATTTTGACAAAGCAAAATGCAAGAAAACAGAGAGAAAAGAAAGAAAGAAAGAAATAAAGAAAGAAAGAAAGAGATAGAAGACCTTGAGCTCAACTCAAAATGATTAGTGGGGTTTTAGCAGAGGATCGCTTCTTTCACATTCGAGTTGAGATCTAATACAAATAACCTCATAGAGTCGGACCTTCTCATACATAACCAATTTCTATTAAAACCTCAAATTCTCTCTCAATCCTCTATGACCTAGCATAAAGGACAAAATACTTTACATAAAGCTTACATGAAAATCTGAAGTAACTCTTTTTTCTTCATTTCAGTGGAGGAGGATCAATAATGAATCCAACTCACGATTTTTTTTTTATCGAAGTTATCTTTATATTACTAGGATAATTCAAGGTAGCATAGTATAATACTTTTAATTTTTTTAACAATAAGATTTTGGGTAAGAGCAGCAAACACATTGCGATAACGACTTTGATTTTTACACATCCCTAAACAATGGAATGATATCCACCTTTAAAGTGATCACTCTGCGGGAAGTGCTGGTCCTTATGTTTGCCTATGGCGGAAAAATCTTGAACTACTTTCCCCTGCAAAAAGTTTTATACACCTCGTCAGTGGGCCCCAATGTCAGGCATGTCAGACCCACCTAATTACTATAAGTCTCGACCCGACCCAATTTTCGTATTCTTCTCCTGTCCGAATCCCCATAGATTATTATTTGGTCTTAAATTTTGATGAAGCAAAAAAGCGAGAAAATAGAGAGAAAAGAAAAAAAGAAAGAAAGAAAGAGACAGAGGACCCTGAACTTAACTCAAAATGATTAGTGTGGTTTTAGTGGAGGATCGCTTCTTTCACATTCGAGTTGAGACTTCATGAAGAACCCTAATACAAATAACCTCAGAGAGTTGGACCTTCTCATACATAACCAATTTCTATTAAAACCTCAAATTCGCTCTCAACCTTCTATGACCTAGCATAAAGGACAATCTAGTTTACATAGAGCTTACATGAAAATTTGAAGTACCTGTTTTTTCTTCATTTTAATGGAGGAGCATCAATAATGAATCCAACTCACGAATTTTTTTTAATTTTTTTTTTAATCAAAGTTATCTTTATATTACTACAATAACTCAAGGTATTATAGTATAATATTTTTTATTTTTTAAATAATTAGATTTTGGGTAAGAACATCAAACTTATTGTGATAACGCCTTTGATTTTTACACATCCTTAGACAATGGAATGATATCCCGCCTTTAAAGTGGTTACTCTGCGGGAAGTGCTGGTCCTTCAATGTTTGCCTACGGCGGAAAAATCTTGAACCACTTTCCCCTGCCAACAATTTGATACACCTCATCAGTGGGCCCCAAACTTTTCGTACTTTTCCCCTGTCCGAACCGCCATAAGATTCTTAGTTCGGTCTCAGATTTTGACAAAGCAAGAAAGCGAGAAAACAGAAAGAAAGAAAGGAAGAAAGAAAGAGACAGAGGACCCTGAACTCAACTCAAAATGATTAGTGGGGTTTTAGCTTCAGCTTCCCCACAAGCCTTTTCTTCATCATCTCTCGTATCTAAACCCAAAACCCGCTGTCACAGCTATGCTTCCAGCTCTGTCTGTGTTGCCAAGCTAAGCTCCTCGGATCTGAAGCTTGAAAGATTTGGACTTTATGGAGTGAAGGGGTCAAGGAGAGGCAGCAGAGTACACTGCACTACCGGACCTGGTATGGCCAACTCTGTTCTCAAACTTTTTCTTGATTTGAAATTGGCTTATCTGAACTGGGTTCTTTGTTAAACTTGGGAAAATCAAGAACAAGTTGGTTCAAATCTTGTTCTGTGATTTGGTGTTCATGGAAATTTATGGCTGAGATTGGTTGGTTTGGAATTGAAAGTTGGAAATTCTGTTGCTTTGGTATTTTTGTTGAGGTGAGAAATGAAAATTTAGAGTCTTTGATCGCTATAACTGTAGGTTTCATAGTGAAGTGAGTTGTGTTGTGACTTGTAAATACTGTCTATTTCATATATGGATTGGAAAAGGGAAGAGAATTTTCTTCATTCTTTGTCAGAATTGTCAGTTTTGATTGGAGATAGCAAGAGAATTGAGGAAGTATATGTGTGGTGTTGCAGGTGAGGGCGATAGCAAGAGTGTTCTGGATGCCTTTTTCGTGGGGAGAGCTCTAGCGGAAGCGCTAAATGAGCGAATTGAGTCCAGTGTCGGTGAGTTTTTGAGTACAATTGGTAGGCTGCAAGCTGAGCAACAAAAGCAAGTAGAGGACTTTCAGGTGAGCAAATTCAAGTTGCTTGTGTTTGAAATTATTCATCAACTCTTCTCTCTCATCTGTTTGTTTTAATAAATGTCAAGCATTTTGGATAGTTTCTTTCAAGCTTGTTTCCTAAATTTACATCACTACTGGTCTTGTTCCTTTCCATACATTCATACATTAGTGTTGCTCTTTCATTACAAAATTGTTGTTTGTCTTGAAACAGTAACGTCTATCATGATCCCAATTTGAGGGGTTGATGCTAAACCTGAAATCGAGTTTAGATCCTTTGCTCCTATTCTTGATGCACTACTTAATTTCTCAATCTCTCTTCGTAATTGCTACTCTTTTTCCTTTCCATACAGTAAGCCTTGCTCTTTCTTTTACACCATTCTGCTTTATGAATATGTTGTTGTGCTTCTTCAAAACAAAAACTACCTTTCCATGTTCCAATTTTGTGGGGTGAGGCTTAAATGCAAACCAAGTTAAAATGATCTCACTCAATTTCAGTCACTTTGATCTACAGTTCTACACTGCAACAGATGACCATATCATCACGCATATATACCCTATAGTGTTGGATTGTCAGTTAAACAATTCTCTTACTGGTTGTCATAGATTTGGTTTGGCAGTGATATTGATCATCTCGGAAATTAGTTGCTATAGATCATTTGTGCATTTTCCTTAGAATACTAAAGAAGCCGATTCATTCATTTCTGATTATACAGGCAGACGTACTGGACAGAGCCAAGAAAGCCAAAGAGAAAGCAGCACGTGAGGCTGCTGAGGCACGAGGAATTGTTTCGAAATCTAGTACAGAAAGTATAACACCAGTCACCGTCACCAATGGTGTTTCGCCAATAAATCCAACCACCACCACCACTGTCGACACTCCTGCTGTCAGTCAACCTTCATTGTCTGAGCCAACCCCCACAATAACTGAGAATGAACCAGGTCCTGCCGACGAGGATACATCTTCAGAGGTGCCAGTTGATGATTGAGTGATTGACATCCACCTGTTGATTTAGAATATCTTACACTTTTGAGCCAGTAAAGTTGGTTTCATTGTGGTGTACATCACCACTTATCATTTCGATAATAAGCTATTATAGTTTTTGGAGGCATATGGTTCTCCATACATATGGCGTAATTGCATAAATTTGGTCTCTGAAATTGCATAGATGAATAATTTGCTTCCTTAGAAATCCTTTGTTTTCACATTGAACAATCCATTATTTTCTGTCAAAAAGTTTCGAATGGTATTCAGCATCCAAAGAGCAAGACATTTTTCTATTTATCAGCGAAGTTTCGCAATAGGTGCCTGGCTAACTTCTGATGACCTAATATAACTTGTATGGTCTAAATACCAAAGAGAAGAAAAAGTCTGACTTGGAGAAACAGTTGAAGTTTAATCAACTATTTTTATCTATTTATTATTGTTAATATAATTTTTGTATTTAAGTAGAAGCTCAAAAGATGAGCAAAATTTTATTAAAACACAGTGACAGAGGATAAAGAAATTAAACCAAAACCCTTATTCCCTATCAGTACAGAGAGGGAGAGAGAGCTTGAGTGGCGTTGGCTCGAGAAGAGCTACAGACATGAAGGCTGGTGCTTTGCTTGCTAAATGGACCTGCTCGGAGAAGTTGCTCATAATAGTGATCGATTTTCACAAGGGTTGTATGTCTTCTCTCTTTAAAACAAATTATTGATGCTCCGGGATTGATTGAAAAAGGATCAAATGGTGTCTGTAATCCTGTTTGCTTGCTTATTTTAACAAAATGAACCTTGAATGATCCATCATAGCTTCCCATGAAAATAAAATTCAGTTTAAAGTTGTTCAAATTCTGATAAGTCCTACAGCCATAGGTAGCTGCACAGTTTGCATTTATATGGGAATAGAAGACTAACAGTATAACAGCCTTGGTCAATATAATCTCTAGTGAGAGAGAGAGAGAAAAAGAGAGACTCATGAGGCCACCCCTTTTACGAGTTCCAACAGCTTTGAGCTAAACAGAAGGGAACACTCGTAAATTAGATATTCCCCCCAAAAAATTAACCAAACCCCGGCGAAGCTATCGGTTGCATCCACATTGCCACAAACCTAAATGGTCTGGGATATGCGTCAGTGAAGGAGAGGGCTATGATGAAAATCAGTTTGGCAAAAGTACTGCTTCACATTAGCTTGAGGAAAATAATTTCTGTACTGGCCTTATAAATACGTCTACATATCAAGCCAATCAAGCCTGATATAAACAGTGTTGTTTGATCAGTAACACCTTTCTCATGAAGAAACACCACCTAAAGCTGCACTCACTCTTCCTCCAAAGAAAGCCAGAATACCTCCAGAAAAAATAAAATCAGGAAGGCGGCTACGTGAAACCTAGAGTTTAGGAAAGTTAGGAGCGTGGCGTGTTGCGGATATACTAGACTCTCTTTTGTAATTTTTATTTGACAATTAACTGGATTCAAGGCCTGCTAGATTTTAATGTCAGTTCATTGTAGTGTTGGCGTAGAATGCCTATAGTTTGTGAATTCACAAAAATGGTCCTTTACAAAGACTGAATAATGCATTTTTTGTGACTTTGTTTAGATACAAAGTTCTGTAGCACATCTTCACTTTACAACATGAAATAGTCTTTGAATAATACTTTTGCTCTTATGGTCAGTTTTCTTATGTTTTTCCTCCTGAGACATGAAGTTAACTTCCACCCTTTTAAGCTTTCAGCTTATTTACTAGTTTCATATATCTCTGTCTTGTATGACTTCAGGGACAGACAATTATTTCCCGCGCCTATTTGGCCACAAAGAGCAGTATAAGTCGTTGCTTTGAAGTTATTTACCCTGTCCTAGGTTTGAGGAGGTACCAACTTACATTCAGGCTGCCTTACCAAGATCAATCCGTCGGTGCCTTTGGATATAGTTGGATATAGTCTGCATTCTCATTTGTGTCATGTCAACAGGTTATTGTTACATTCAAAGAGATGATTTATGTATGAATCCCAAGCTGATATTACATATCTAATGATTTATGTATGTATCCCAAGCTGATATTACATATCTAATAGTTTGGGTAATGTAGGATTGGTACCATTCTGAATGTGGCAAAACCAGAGGAGGGATAACCAATTGCTGTTTTTGGACTTGGGTCTTAAGTCTTGAGAAAACTTTGTTGATACCAGTAATCCTTAGACTTTGTTATTATTTCCTTTCCTCTGTTATTAAATGGGTTTTTCCAGGCTGCCGAAGGTGCAAGAGTTGCTTTGGCATCAAGGATTTTCGGGGTTAACTAAAAAAAACTGAGGTTTGAGGAAGCGACCTTTTTGTCCTGGTTTTGGAGAAGAAGGTGGACTGAAGGAATTTGTGAGTCCAAGAGACCATGACAATCCAGTGTAGGAGGTCAAAAGATGTTCTATTTTCCTCTTTCATGTTTCCTACCTAAATCTTCATATTCACTTTTAACCTCCTAAATCAGGTGTTGAACTCAACAAGGTCATTGCTGAGAAGACAATAGATGCAGTAGCCAGAAGCATATACAGAGTGTTAGTGTGATGAACTATGCTTTTGGTTGTGTCCCTGATGTATTTTTCTGATTTACAGCATTTGGTTTTTCAATTTTAATAATGGAGCTACAATTAGGTCTGTTTGACATGGGTTGTTTTATGATGAAAATGCGAATCATTTTGTTTTAGGTTAGGATAAAGTTCAAGACTTGAAATTTAAGAATTCATTACACACCGATATTTGATTATGTTGCATTGTTATGAACCTAATCTTGTTAAGCGAAATCAGTATTTGTCTCTGGTTATATTGTTTGACATTAGTATTCTATGTACACTGCTGAACCTACTTTTATCACAGGGATGGGGTGCAGCTGTGCCTTGTAGGAGGGTTGAACAAGAAAGCAATCTTCCTGACCAAGCCGATTAATGAAAGGACTCTGAAAGTAACATCATATTCTTCTAAGTTTTCAATAATTTTTTCCTCCTTAATTCGTCCTCCTAATTGGCTCATTTCATTATTTTCCCTCTCCGTGGACTTAAATATTTTCTTATATACTTTCATGTTTTGATTATTTTCCATCTAGCATCTTCCTTCTGAACCAAATCTCTTGTAACTCAAGCATCCTGAAGGCCTCTGGTTTTCATTGAAGATGGTCAGATTAGCCTGCTAAATCATTTGCTTGTTGGTGCCATGTACTTTAAATTTCAAGTAATGCATTTGCATCTCATTCTGTCATTTAATGTATCACATGACTCATTCATCACTCATCTATATCTCTTTTGTAATTTTGAGGTATAGACATATTTCTTAATCAAATATTCCCTCAACACCAATCAATATTCTTAACCAAATATTGCCATATCGTCAACCTCATACTAACTTTTCATGGTTTTAATCTAAGTTAGTTTGCAATCATTTTCTTCGTTGGACAGATGCTAGTGGCCTTATGTGAAAAACTTCAACATTTAATGGGGCAGATATGTTTATCCTATTATTTTCCTGTTTTACATTTTGCAGGTGGCTTTCTTCCTAGCGAGACAACCAAAGAACTTCCTCCATTCTTGTACAGTAGAGATTTTACTGTTGAATTCTTATTTTGGAAATGGAACTTACTCGAGCAGTGCTTCAAAAGCAGTTCATAATGGTCATTATTTCCTTGTTAAGTGACTTTTCTGTGGATGTATATGGATTCTTTAGAATGTAAAAAGGCTGTTGTTTCTTACAGGAAAAAGTTGCATGCTTGATCACTTATAATGATGCCATCCTTGCAGTACACTGATGCAACAAGTACCAGATTCAGGTACAATTACTCACATAAGTGTTATGTAATGAAGATTTCAGGAAACTTCTACTCTTCTTCCCTAGTTTTAGACCAAACCTCGCGGGCATGGTGATCGTTGGGCATTCCTCACTGATCGGTATGCCATGAATGCTTAGTAATGTATAAAATCTGTTCAAGTGTATAGAGATCATCTCTGTCCCCGGGTATTGCTGATGTTGAAGTCCTAGATTCTGAAAATCAGTATATCTACATACGTATATTATATGGATATATATTCATTGTGAAAACTGAAAACTTTCACAATATTTTGTCAAATAAAGTTGCAAATAATCAGACAATGATGACTACATATTAATATACACGCCTGCGCGAGCGCGCGTACATATATAATGATAATGCTAGACATCTAAAATCTTTGTCCTTTTTTCTAATTTGAATGTGGTGCTCCAATCTTAGAAATAACAGGTTTATCCTTTGGGTTTCCCATATTTCAAATTGTTTTTTAATGAAGAGTCTTTCATGGGATTTTCAAGGCACTGGTTCTAAGCGTTTCCTGTAGGAATTGTTATTCATCCTAAAAGGATTTATGGCTTGATAGTCTGATATGCTTATCGTTCTTGACCTATAGTTAGCTGAGGTTCTCTGCTTAACTTTAGTTCTCCATCTTTTCTCTGTTATGTTTTCTTTTTGTAAGATTGTTTTGGTCACCTGAATTAAAGGCTTTAAATATCGACGTTACAAATTTACACTAGAAAATAGCAAGACATGTTCTAGCAGGAGAGAAAGGCTCTGACTCACCACTTACACCCCCAAAGTCATTATGTTGTATCCACCTTGCTGCAACCTAAAAGGTATGGAATAGGCTTCAGGAAAGGAGAGGGCAATGATCAAAATCAGATTTAGACAAAAGTGCTTCACATTAGCTCGAGGAAAAGGTTTTCTTCACATGAGTTACAGCTTGCTCATGAAGAAACACCACTTCAAGCTGCACTGATCTTCCTCCAAAGAAGCCTAATACCTCCACAGAAACAATTCAGGGAGGCGGAGGTGGCTGCCTGAAACCTAGCCAAGGTTTAGGACAATTAGGAGTGCAGCAATGCATTCATTTTTTCTATCTTTAACTGACAATATATTAATTCTTTTCAAGGTCTGCTAGATTTTAATATAATTTCATGTGTAGTTTTATTATTGCAATATTACATGCCTGTGGTTGGTTAATACATACTATGGTTCCTTACAAAGAGTGGAGTATATGTATTGTTACTTTGTTCAGATTTAAACTTCTAGAGCACATCTACGCTTTAGCAAATGAAAAATGGTTGTCAAATAAAGCTTTCACTTCTGTATTGTTACTTCAAATTGTGGTTATGTTTCTTTCCTTATGTTTTGCCTCCTTCAGACACGGGCTGACTTCGATACTTTTAAGCTTTCAGTTTATTTACTAACTCAGCCACGTACAAAGCATCTGTCTACATCGTTGCTTTTAAGTTAATAAAATGTTCCAAGTTATAGGTTTGACCGTTTGAGAGGTATCTAATTGCTTACGAATCTTGGATTCTTTTTATGTGAATATATACTTCAGGCTGCCTTACCAAGATCAAACCCTTCCAGATTTGCATAAAGTCCGGATCCTGACTTGTGGCATGCCAACAGGTTATTCGTGCACTCAAAGCAGTTTCATTTATGTATCCCACATCTGATAATTTGTAGTATTAAATGTGTTTGTTGAGGCTGCTGAAGGTGCAAGAGTTGTGGCATCTAAACAGGTTATTTGTCACACTCAAAGCAGTATGGCTTATGTATCGAAGTTGATATTACATTTCTAGTCTGGAAGTAGCGAAACCAATTCAGTTGATGTTTTTGGACAATTATTTTTATTTCCTTTTCTGTTTGTACTATTATGTGTTTTTCTAGGCTGCTGAAGGTGCAAAAGTTTCTTGGGCGTCAAGGATATTTGTGGTTGACTTCAATCTAATGAGGTTTGAGAAATGTATTCATGATTCTTGTTAATTGAATCCTCTTACTGACACCATAGCTTGATCGCCTTACTGACACTTTCTTATACTCCTGAGAGATCTCACGTCCATAGGTTAACGATGGGGGCAATTGGAATCAAGCTTTTTAGTATCTGAAAGATAAGAATAACTTCTAGGCCAAGGTATTATCTATGGTACTCGGCTCTTCTAATAATTGTATTACCATTAGTATGCTAAGTTTAATATATTGGTTAATATAAGAAGTGTTGTAGAATGAACATAAAAACACTTGAGAGGGAGAGAGTTTAGATGTAGAGAATGGAGTATATTATGTTGTTCTCTCAATAAAAAGGTTTATATAGGAGTACAAACTAGTATGAAAGTCATAACAATAAGTCCATTGTTGTGACTGCATTAATTACAAAAGAGATTATGTCAAGAATGTCAAGATCTTGCTGCAAATTCACATGGTTTCTGCTGCTCAACTTGCTGCAGCTTTACATGCCTTTTGCTGTCATATTTGTTGCTTCTTCACATAGCTTCATGACACACAAGTCAACATATATTATCCCATATCTATTTAAATGATATAGCCACAATAGTTTACAACAAGAAGCGCATTCTTTGGTATTTTGAAAATATAACCAAAGACTCACTAAGTTCTCATGGGTTATGTTGGTAACACATTTTTTTGTCTTTTTTTTTGTTTTTTTTTTTATTTTTTAACTCAAATTATGTCAGTAACACTTCGTATCTAATTTAGATGATAAAAAAGCATACCAGGAAAAACAAAAAGTTAAACTCAACCATCAACATATTGAACATAATATTCTGTAGAAAATAAATAAATAACAGACACACAGAGACCATGCATACAGTCCGCGCATAATGGTCTGATATCGGGCTTAAAAAATGAGAGTACACCGAGTCTGTATAATTTTAAGGGTAATTCCAAAATCAAAACATCTTTTGACAAGCTCAAAGATATGATATCATTCCATTAGTCCAAATGTCCAATGGTAGATTTATTCAACTAAATATTTCAGCTTCTAAAATATACATGTGCAAAAATAAGAAATCTTTCTTCGCCAAGATTAAGTATTCCTGTAGTTTGCATCGATCTTTATTCAACTAAATATATCAATAAATTCCCAACATTCTGAGGCCAACAGAGAAGTAAGTGTTGCTTTCGAACAGAAAAACAGTTTAACAAAGCAGAAATAAGCAGGAAAAATAATCAGGATTTGATTAAAAGGTAATTGTAAATCTTGTCCGCACAAAAGTCTGGGCGTGATCATACAGAACATATTTTGTGAGAGAAGAAACTTAAAGCATAATTTAAAAAAATATGTTAAAAAAAAAAAAGGCAGCAACATCAGGATTTTACTTAAACTGCCTCTGAAAATACAGTTCATTCTTCCTCCGGTTCATCAAATCCAATACCAGACATAGGTACCTTTCCAATAATTTGACCGTCATCTTTTCCCCCAATGCCATCACCAACATCCATGGCAGATCCCTTCTTGATGTAATCAACTTTAAAATCATAATCATCTTCCATAGCATCCGCAGAAGCTGATTTGGCCTTTTTCCTCATCTTCTTCTCTGCTTTCTTCTTCTTTGTATTAAGCATACCTTCAGCTGCATACAATTTCTCATTCTGCCTGCTAGTTTTGGTAGCCGTCTTTTCTTTTGCCTTGCCTGAATCATCCTCTTCAACTGTCATGCACTGGTCATCGTCTTCATCAACCATATCTTTAGGACTTCCATCAGCTTGACTAGATGGTTTTTTATTCTGATGCATGACAATATATAATCAGGTTGAATTTAAAACCAATAATCCTCCACATAATTTAAAACCAAATTCTAATTTAGCTGGCTTCCTATGAAACTATTGAACAAATTTGTACATCATGCGAGGACAGTTCAGTTTGACATACTTTGAACAAAGAAAATCAAAATGTGAACAGCAAAGACGGTTCAATTTGAACCAAGAAAATCAAAATATGAACATGCTACCATCCCGTGTGTTCTCATATCTCCAAGGCACAGTGATGAGCATATGATAACCAAAAAACAGTGGTCAAAAACAGAAGAGTAGCTTTTAAAACAGTTTTCATTGTTCAACCTATCTATTACTTGGGAAGTTCAAGGCAGCCCAGTTCTTGTCAAAAAACAAGAACAGGTCATTAAAAAAGGATTCTAAAGCTTATGGTATCATCAGTACAAATCACAAACCTCTTCCATATCCTCTTCAAAATTGAGTGGGCAACTGGGAGGAACTTCAACAGGATGGAAATCATTAACAGATTTGAGGCTTCCAATGAATGAAGATTCTCCATTGTATACTTCATCAATGTTCAACTCCTTGCCCAGCTTCGAAACAATTTTTGCCTCTGAAGGTTCTTCTTGACTCCTAGCTGGGGGCATCGTGTAGTACGGAATTTTACCTGAAACATGATGAACATGTCGCATCAAATTTGACGTTTCAGTATATTTTTTATCTACAATTTACTTTTTCCACAGTCACTCTTGTCCTTAACACCTATATGAAGGGAATACAAATACATACCCTCATTCCAGTCATGCAGAACAATTCTGGCTGCAGCTCCAATATCTACAACACCACCCTTTTTCAGCTTACCCCTAACAGTAGCCACCTTCTGCAGAAAGTCATCAACGGTATCAAAGCTTGGAAGCTTGTATATAGATACCAACAATCTGGCTGGGCAGAGCTTCAAAATTTCCTTCACTGCTCAACAAAGGTGAAAGTGTGTTAACCTTTTTTCTTTTTCTTTTTTAAACAAAATTCAAAAGGCATCGTCAAGCATAGGATCAACTGGGTTACAGCCTTATAATATGCAGCAGCAAAACCAAAACCTAGAGGGTTGCAATATGCAGCAAATGGAACTTGAGCAAGTTTTTAAATACGCTTAAATGAAAAATAGGGGCAATAGCTAGATACCCTGGACCAATTGGATCCTCTAACTTCTCGATTCTTTTGCAATTTCGAAGAGCTATAGATGCATCATTTTCTGTAGATTTAAGCATTACAACACCAGGGCAATCTATCAATTTGACATTATTATCCAACTGGACTTCTTGTAGTGATCTTGTTAACCCTGGAGTGGAACCAACATTGACGACACGGCATCTCTTCAAACTGTTAATGAGACTACTCTTACCAACATTAGGTAGGCCAATAATACCCACTGTAATCGACTTCTTGATCTGCCAAAGACAAAGGATCACATTTATACTTAAAATAATTTGAAATTTTGAAAACTGAAGTTTAAGTGACAAATGCCCAAATCGTAGATAGAGATGTGACAATCATCAGAAACCAATGATATACCTCATGACTTCTTGAATAGTTCTTCAACAATTTTAGAAGAGTTTCAGCTCCTAGACAGTCACTTGTCTGCAAAAGGTTGCTAGGTTTTGATTTTTTAGAGGACGATTTCCACCCTAAGTTTGATTTTTGTTCTTGGGTGCTGCACTTGAAGGCAACAGCTGGCAACTCCTCCCTAAGATAAGTGAGCCACTTCTCAACTGCTTCACGCGGAATAAGATCTGAGATTCAAGAAACCATAATAATCAATAAAGGATTCGAGTTGAGATGCAGGAAAACATTTGAAAAATCAGAAAGTGGTTCATCATAAAGATCCATCTCCACAACTAATGTTTTGTATCATTCAAAAAGTCTATACGACGAGGATAAGGGAAGGTGGATTCATGTTGAGAGCACTAAAATTTCTCCTACTTTCACTTTCCGTTACACCTGAGTTAGACATCCCTATTACTTCATACCGAATAATTTTGCTCAAAGTAGAAAATCCATTACCATCTTTCTCATAATTTCTGCAGCTAAGTTAGTGCGTACATACAGTACAGATGTAACCACACACACAGACATATGTATAGTGCATAGTGCAATTCCTCCTGCACAACTTTTAAAGGACAGTCCTCCACATTGGATAAAGGTGTCTACAGAGGTGGATAGGGAGAAAGGTATCTAGCCTCTGTGTCTAGCTTTTAGCCTATTTCTAACTTTTTCTGTAGGTAAGGTTGTTAAACGCACTTAGAAAACTATCCTTCTAACTATTTCTAACTTTTCTGTAGGTAAGGTTGTTGACCACATCTTCCTGTTTTTTAATTTCCTTCCCTGTTGTAAGACAAGTCCTACGAGCTTTTCAATCTCCACCACTAACTCATACATAAACTGACATAGCTAAGAAGCTCAGATGGGTTTAAGTAATAAACTCATATGGCCATCCATAAACTGTTTATCCTTTTCCCTTTGGCTAGCTAAGGTGGCTTAAACAGGCCCCTATAACTTGATCCTGCACCATTTCCCTTCGGCATCCTGCTTTTAAGAATCTAAGGTCTTGCTTTGAACCCTATAGAATGAACCATTTCTGGTCAACAGATTGACAACATGCTTTCCTTCATGACCAATACAATATTCCTCATATTTAGGAAGCTAATAATTTTTAGCAAACCATTTAAACTGAGTAAAAGGTCCAAAATTAAACTACTTATGTTTCATAAATAAATAGTGAGCTATTTGAGAAGCGTGCTTCTCGCTAGGCTTTTCTAAATGGTGAAACCTGGTTCTTCTTGGAAAATTCAAGCATGATAGCTTCCGTGTTCTTTTTCATAATCCTTTGAAGAAGTTTGACTAAATCTAAAAGATATATGGAATCTCTCATCTGAAAAGACTTCTTGTCACTGTCCTGGTTTTGTGTAAAAAAATAATAAAATAAAAATTCCATGTTTTGTGTTCCTGAGGATATACCGGGAAATTAGGAAAGTAAGGATATAAGAAACTTATTGTATCTACAGTCTGAGAGAAACCAGGCATATATACTCTAATGTCTATTAGAGTATTAGCACACAAAGAAAAAGACAAAGAGACAAAGCACACTTTATATGTGTGCGTGTGGAGACAGAGAGAGAGAGTAGGGCATTACCGATTTTGTTAAGAAGTAACACAAGATGCTTATTAGGACCCGACTTCCTCACCATCTTTTCCATATCAACACATCGTGTACCCAGGGGATCTCGAGCATCAAGAACCTCCAAAATGACATCTGATGCTTCGATAACTTTAACCAACTCCTTGTAGAAAGCCCTATCTGAGCTATCTGTATGTAGGGAAAAACCAAACAACCACCAATTAAAATATAGAAAAGGCAACAATAAACTCAAGCCGAATTCTCAGTTTCACCATCAGTAAGGCGTCTTCCGGAAACAACCAAGCAGTAACATACCCCTATTCTTAGCAAATCCAGTGGAATCATCAGTACTCTTTTCCTCTAGTACTTCATCCAACTTGGAGTCCTCGTCATCGTCCTCCTCTAACTCTCCGAGCCTCCTCTTCTGAGCCTGAACAATCATAAAGAATTATCACTATCACTATAAAAACTGCAACCATGTACTAAAACCAGGTAAGCTGTTCCATCCAAATAGTTAAAGTTTCGCAAGCCCACAATCAAATGCAAAACATACATGAACCAATAAGATAAGATAGAAACTTCAATAGGCAAAGAAATGAGGAAAGCAAAAAAGGAATACCCTTTCTTTGCGGGCAGCTTTCTTGTGCTCGATTTCATCGATAACACGAGCGCGGCGAGCTTCGAGGGCCTTGAGCTCCTGCTCCTTGAAGGGCCAGTCGTTAGGGATACCTGGGTCCTTCTCGACCTTTTTGCGCTGGAAGCCGAGCTTCTTGGCGTCCTTGGCCTTCTTCTTGTGGTGCTCCTTCACCTTCCTTATCACCTTGTACTTCTTCTTCAGAGGCACCCTCTTGCTTTTGCTCTCTGCAATCACCCAATTCCCAAATCAATCAATCCAAAACAATAAAGATGAATGCTTTGCATTGAAATTAAGGAACCCAACTCCCTCCCAATCAATCCAAAAAAAAAAAGATGAATGCTTTGCAGTGAAATTAAGGCTTCGCTTACTTTTGCTTCTCTTTACCATATTCGCTGCTGCTGACTATTCAGATTCGGAATTGGGTATGAGCTCAGGTTAACATGCAAAACAGAGCGAGTAGCCGCTCTTCTGGGTTTTGGGAGAAGTAGGGTTTAAGGAGAGCTGAGACTAGTTGAGGGTAGAGGGGGTAGATTTGGAATTTCGCAAGGCTGTATAGATTAAAAAACCCAAAACAATTGGGGTGAGAGAGGCTCGAACTCTCGACCTCAGGATCACTCAGAAGCTATGAGACCTACGCGCTAGCCAACTGCGCCACCACCCCGACGTTGAAGTTTCTGGGACTTTATTAATATTTGTTGTTTGAGAAGAGAGGAAAAAAAAAACTTAAGACATAAGAGAAGTTTAGTCCTTACTCTTCAAATTCTATCACTAAGATCTAGTTTGGCTCCGAGGTGATTAATTTAAAAGCAATTTAAAGCTATTTATTAAGAATTTCATATGTATGGAAATTAAGAAATTCATTTTGAATAAAAGAAATAATTGCGGTGCGATCTTGACCGTTTGTTTCATCACCCGAATCCTCACTGATTAAAAAAGCAAAAAACATACAGTGCCCAAATATGTTCATGTTCACTAATACAAAAGACCAAATAGAGAGCTGATAACCAAATCGGACAAACTCACCTATCAAATATATGAGTGCAGTATCTTAATTTATGTGGTGTCCTTCCTTTATGCGAAGTGAAGATTTTGTCTTCTCTAGGACTACACCTATAATTAGATTCAAGGAAAGCTATGCTCTTGTTGAAGTTTGGTTGTCCCTAATCTTCTGGAAAGCGAATATAACCATCATCATTTTCCCAAGAGATGGAAGACACCAGTTGAATTGGGAAGTTGATGGAATTGGATGAGAGCAATATATGTAAAGCCAATAAGTGATCTCAACTTCTGAAAGCTCTTAATCTAGAAGTAGTAATATAGCGGCTTGTGAATTATACATTGGGAAGTGGGAGATTGAATTATAATCAACAACCTATTGTTTTACCAAACACCCAATATGACTTAAACTAATAAATAAGCAGCTTAAGCTGCCTAAACCTCGGGGCCAAACTGGCCCTAACATTCATACTCTTACAAAAAAGATCAAATTTGTTTTAGTTGTTAGAGAAACTCCAACAGATTCCGTATAATTTCTATATTATATGGAAGCAAAAATCAAAACTTTAACTTCTTTTTCTTCTCTAACATCGCTACGCACGCCTGCATCAATACGCGCGTGCACTAGGATCGTTTTGTTTTCTTGTAACCAAGTATGTTCTCTTTTATTTATTTAATTTCATACTCTGGTAAATTTAATTATTTACAATTAGAACTTTTGAGCATGTATGGTTAGATAATATTGATCCTTTTAGCATGCCTTGTTATTTTATCTATGTTTTATCTTTCGTAGAATTTGAACAGGCTATATTATTGCTGTTATTATGTGTAGTATATATTTTATTATATATTATTTGTGAAATTTGAGCATGTCCTGTAATTTATATTACTACCTTCTATGATTATTTTTAATGTGGAATTCTAAAGCATGTTTTACCACGTTTTACTATTGCTTACTGCCCTATATAATTGTGATTTTAATATGCTATGTTTTATTCATTATTAAACATGCTATGGTTAGTTTTGTTTCCTTTTTTTTAATAATTTTTTTATTTAGCATGTTATAAATAAATTGAGTTTTGCCCTGATAATGAAAATTCATGCGCATTATAAATACATAATTACCGTGATAGCGTATTTTCACATAGCATCGAAAAAATGTGACTATTACTAATCTTGGTCTTGAAATCTAATTCATATCCGTGGAAAATAATTCACGTGGATGTCTTTATGACCGCGTAATTTATATATCTTCTCTCTTGTTTATGTAGATAGTTGATCCAACTCGACCTGAATTTAACATTTTGGACTCAGAAGGACTTGAGTATCATCATTGGGTTTCTGATGTAAAAACCGCATTCATGGCAAAAGACTACACTGCCACCATCGAAACTCCCACCGACCCCAAAGACGATGGACAGTCTAACAAGGTGAAAGCAAGTACCATAATGTTTCAAAGGCGACATATTGATCCTAGCCTATGCTGGGAGTACCTTCAGTTGAAAACACCTAAAGAACTGTGGGATGCCCTTAAGGGACGTTTTGGGAACATTCATGACACTTTACTCTCAGAATTGACCGTTCAATTCGCTTGCTTGACTACAAAAGGGTTAATGACTTCAACAAGGACATGTTGCGCCTAAAGGCACGTCTCAATTTCTGTGGAAACGAACTCACAGAAGATGATATAATCCAGAAGACTCTTTCTACTTTTCTTACTTCAGCACTTATACTAGCGAACCAGTATAGGCTGTAGTATGACAACAAAAGAATCACAACCTTCAATAAGCTGATCAACCTATTGCAAGTGGCTGAGAGGCATAATGAGGTTCTTGAACAACAATGTCAGGCCCGTTATGACAAAAAAAATTCCCGAGGCTAATTATGGCAAGGTGAAAGATAGAAAGAACACCAATGCAAAGGGGGTTGGACGTGCTGATCCCTACCCACGTGAAAACAATGTACCATGTGGAAAGGGACATGGGGGTCGTGGAGTCCCTCCCAATACATGGCGCAAAGATGGTGGTGCTAGCTCTAGTGGTCAAGGAAACAAGATGTAAAAGGCACCTAAGAACCATTCAGTCCAAAAGGAAAGAGTTGGCAATGAACCATGCTATAGGTGTGGAGTTATTGGGCATTGGTACAAGAACTGCCAAGCAAGTAACAGAGTAGTAGCCACTTACAAGAGGTATAGGGAGTCTAAAGAACAAGAGGCTCAATATATGGAAGAAGGAGGCCATGACCCAGACGTCAACCTCACAATTGCAGACTTCAATGGCAACAAGGAACTTTCTCAGTCAATAGATGATCCAGATTATGACTGATCTGTTTTTTTTTAATTTATGAGAAAAAAGATCTTTTTTTAATTGAAATAAAATTTGAGAAAAATATTTGTCATTTTTTCCTTAGAAAAAAAAATCAAGGTAAAAATGTTAAAGGAAAAACACGTTATGTGTCTTTGTCAAAACTGACGAACAGGGAATTAGGGAATTAGCGGTTACAGCTCAATCATCCATTCTTGTCATTATTGTAATTGCTATTACCATTGTAATCCTCCCTATATATAAAGAGACTATCTAATGAAATGAGTAGACTAAATTCCAGTTTTTACTTTTACACATTATCTTTTTCTTCTTTTTTTTGAAAAAAAAATAACCATTATCTTGCTTTTTTTTTTAGACAAACACTGCAAGAACTTTATTGATCAAGTTGAACGAGTACAATCATAAGCTAGAGCATCCAGAATATTTACTGGAGCTTGGTCTATCCATGCCATAGTAGTATTGGACTCATAAGCAAGAGTTGTCAACCTATGAGCCACACAATTGGCAGTTCTAGGAGCAAATGAGAATTTCAAATTACATACAAACTTACTACAGTGTTGGATGTCAAGCAGCAGGTTTGCTTGTTCATTCAATTCATAGTCTTCGGTACTAATGTCTTGTGTAATTGTGTTGAACGATTATTGTACGATTTCACGAATGTTGGTCGATAATATTTCATTTTTTTTAATTATCGAAGGTTCGAGACAATTATTTTAACGAAAAGCTCGAAATGCTCGATTCAAGAAATCGACTTTTTATACGTGCAAAATTTGGGAAAACGTCTTTCATGAAAGTTGTAAAGCTCGTCGATACAAGTCCGTACATATGCGGAACATAAAGATCAGATTTTTTCTGAATTAGCTATCACATTTAGAAGAAATTTCCGAAACGAGTATATAGGGAAAAAAAAACCCTAATTTTTTTTTTGAAACTTTCCTTTTCTCCCGGCCTCCCTTACCCCTTTGGGAAAATGTTCACTCAGTTTCTCTCTCTCTCTCTCTCTCTCTCTCTCTCTCTCTCTCTCTCTCTCTCCGTGCGGCCTAGCCTAGAAAAACAGGGCACGGCTTCATCGTGCTCTCTCTTCCTCCTCCGTCCACCTCAAGGCCTCAAACCTCTTCCATTGGCTTCGCCTCAACCTTGCGCAGCTGCGAGAGGCAGCCTTGCGCAGCGACACGACCGGCAGTGAGGCTCGAACCATTAAAGCTCGATTTCGTTTGGATCTCAATATCTCGAGCTACCTGTCACCATTTCTTGTGATTCTTGGCTTATTGGACTCGCCTTGACTTGCTGATCAAGCACCAAGAAGGATCGGACCTGGGTATAACGTTTTCACGTGATTCTTGAGGAACAGACGATCATTTCTTGTGATTCTTGGCTTGGTGAACTCGCCTTGAGCTTCTGAAGAAGTCTCCAGAAGGGATCGAAGCGAGTTGTTTCAGTTTTTACGTCGGATTCAAGCTCACCGGTTTCTGGAAAAATTCCGACCACCCGACTGTTTTTGGTACTTTTCGACCTCTTCCCTTTATTTTCTGGTCCTTGTGCTAGTTATAAAAGTTGCTCAAAATGATGAAACGAAGGGGAAAAGCTCAACCCCGACACCATTGGTGGTGGTCGGCGGCGGCTCTGCCACTAACTCCGGTGGCCCTTTCCGGCCACCTCCGGAGGTCTAAAATATAGTTTCTGTACATTTTAAGATTCTACATTACAATACGATCATTTTGGCATATTATACGTAGTTTTCGGATATCGTATGATTTAGTTATGAATTTTTAGATTTCGATCGATTTCGATCATGAAAATTGTGATCTGTTAATTTAGGACCGTCTGATGAACTTGTAGTTTTGATAGGATGATCATATGACTCTCCCAGTGGCTTTGTGTGGTCATGGGTGAAGATCCGACCGTTAGATCTTCGTATAAGTGCAAAACGGTGATTAGGGAGGCGATACGTGAGAATCCGTCCGTCGGATTTTCTTATAAATTAGAATCCGGCCGTTGAATGGTAGTTTAGTTATGTTTTGGAATTATTGGCTAAATTCAAATAACATTTGATTAGGTGATTGACGGGTTGTACTTGGGTGAGCTGTTTCGGTGTGGTTTTTTATTTTTAATTGAAGACGCAGCGGGAGTCTCGAGGTGAGTAAAACTCACGTGGTTCATATTACAAACCATGTACTTTAAATTATTTATTTTTGTAATTTTGTGGAAAATATTTATGGATTAAATATTTATTTTTAAAATCATATGGACTTGATCAACTACGACCCATAGGTAAGTAAAATGAATTTTAATTATACAAATGAATTTCACTATTTTCTTGTATGAACTATAGATAGTATTAGTGGTCATTCCTGAGTGGATGATTACATATATATATATATATATATTTACATGAAATATATATATTGATTGGTGTGTTATTGAGTGATGATATGATTGAGTTGGAATGTTGATTTGAATTATATTTCAAATGCTTAAATTTCATAAAAATATTATGTATGTTGGATGAGTTGATTTCGTTGTGTGAAAACATATTGTTGTACTCATTATGGATTCAGGGTCAACGTAGTGACCGGTATGGGGGAATCGGACGCTGTAATCCTAAGTGGATGATGAGATACGATTGGTTGAGTATGTACGATTATCGGACGTTCTAAATATGTATATAAGTATACATATTGATGAAATACGATAAAGATAAATATGTCGGATGCCATAACCTAGGCCAGGTGACAGGCTACGATTCAGTTAGAGCTCTAGTCTGTAAAATACCATATTTTTATGAATACGATGTTGGGGTTTTGAGAAGAAAGATGTGAGTTAGGGTTTTGTGTTGATTTGGTGATTGATTTGAGATTGTTGGTTCTTTGTGGATGTGGAAAGTGTTGTGTGTTGACTTGGGTGAAAATGATTATGATTTAATTAAACAACCGTTCTTTCTTTTTACACATACTAGCTTTCAAAAGCTTATCGGGTTTTGTGTTGTTGCAATCCCGGTACACTATTCAAATGGTGTAGCGAATATTCCTGCAGGTCAGGATAACCAGGGAGGTGACCGTGCTGTTTAGGTGTTGCAGCATTTATTTTTATTTCATTTAAGTTGTGAGGTTTGTATGCTCATTTAGAGCTTTACAATTTATTTTGTGAATGAGTTGTAATACTTAACTGAGACTAAATTCGATTTTTGAAATTAAATTGTGTGGTGAGGTTGTTAAGGAAAAGAAATTTTCAGGATGGTTATTTTGATGTTGTAGTAATTCATGTTTCGGATTTTGAATTTTTATTCTAAAATTCGGGGCGTGACATCTTGGATCGCTCCTTGACAGTCACTTTTAAGGCAAACATCATGAAGGCCTCTCTGCCTGAGAAAGTCTAGGCCTTTTCTAATTGCTAATAGTTCCACTTGCATGGAGAGGAGACGTGCTGCACAAGTTTTGAGAATGCAACTACAAAAGATCCATCACTTCGTCGGATTACTCCACCAATACCTCCAAAGTCCTTTGAATGCAAGAAAGCTCCATCAACATTGATTTTGAGCTGATTGCTAGATGGTGGAGACCAATGTTTACTCAGTTTGGCAGCTGGTTCATGCAAGGTAGACTTCTGCGCGTGTAGAAATTGTTCATACCAAGAGAATGTAGCCACGACAATGGCTTGAGAATTACTGCACGTATTGTTCCACGGCTTACTGTTTCTATTTTTCAAGAGAGCCCAAAGGAGCATAAGTAGTTTCTCCCATTGCTCTTTTTTTAGATGAATGCCCTGGTGGAACAGCCATAATTTGAAACTTCCTGGTAGGCAGCTAACAGTTGGAATGTTTGCTACAGCAATGGCCTCTTGCGCAACATGGCAATGACAGAACACATGAGTACTTGTTTCCAATGCCTCATTACAAAGTAAGCAAGTGAAGGGCCCAGTATAGCCCTTGTAACTTAAACTTTCATGAGTAGGCAAGATATTGTTGGCAGTTCTCCATAAGCAGATTTTCACTTTGCCAGGAATCTGAATGTTCCATATCTTCTTCCAAATAACCTCATAGGGATTTCCCGAGGAAGTAGAAGTGAGAAACTGACCCATAACCTGTTGTCGAGCAATCCAATATGCTGATTTGACAGTATTCTTTCCATTTCTCTCAGGCTTTCATCTATACCGATCTGCACTAGCACTCCTACTTAATGGAATGCTCAGAACTTTGATAGCTACCTCAGGTAGGAAAGTGGCATACATAGTGGCGTGATTCCAACTTCAAGTTGCACCATCAATTAGTTCCGCCACTTTGTTGATGGCAATATGAAGAGGTCTTTGAATGAGGTACCGAGGACAATCCAGAATCTAGTTGTCCTTCCAAACATCAACCTGCTCTCTCGTTCCCACTTTCCATTGGATACTCGCTGCCAAGATAGGACGACTTTCTAATAAACTCCTCCAAGAGAAAGAGGGAGCATCTCCAAGTTTTGCATTCCAAAAAGAGCTGTTTGGAAAATATCTAGCCTTGTAAACTTGTGCAATCAGTGACTGAGGATTTAAGATTAATCTCCATGCCCGTTTAGCTAACATAGCTAGGTTATATGCATAGAGATTTTTGAAACCAAGACCGCTTTCTTGTTTTGTCATGCAAAGCTTGCTCCAACTTCTCCAATGGATTTTCCTTGTGTGATCAGTATCCCCTCAAAAAAATTGTACACACAGTTGATGAATATCATTATACAAATTTTTAGGAAGGAGAAAACAATTCATAGCATGAGATGGCATCTTTTGTGCTATAGCTTTAATTAAAATTTCCTTACATGCAGAACTGAGGATCTTGGATTTCCATCCCAAGAGTTTCTTTGTCAACCTCTCCTTGATGTAAGAAAAAATGGCAGTCTTCAATTTACCAACCATTATCTTGGTTTTATGAGTTGTATAGAGTTTTATTGAAAGTCAATAATAAGTGCAAGAGTTGTAGGCAGTTTTATTGAGGAAAGTTTCTTCCTATCTTCTTCCTCAATAAAAAAAAGTCATTGACCGTTAATAAAAAATTTAAAACACAAACTTAACTTCCTTTACTTTTAAGTTAGAAAAAGATTTGGACCATTTCCTGATTTATGCGTGTCATCCTTTTGGTGTCAGCTGTTGGCTCTTGAGGAGTTGACTCCTCACCTTTAGGCCGTGTTTTTGAAGACATTGGGTACTTATTGGCTTCCCTGCCCTGTTCCTCTCTTTCTCATGTTTATAAAGAGGCAAATTCAGCTGCTCATAATTTGAGTAAACTAGCAACTCTCACTTTTGATTTTGATTTTACTTGGAGTGGTTCTGTCCCTCCTTGTATACAAAGCTTTTTAGCATTTTTTTCTGTATACCCATTAAGCTTAAGAATATATGACGATCATTTCCTTTTTTAAAAAAAAAAGTTAGGGAAAAAAAATTGTTGTTCTGCAATCACAAAAGTTGATAAACTAATCCATCTGATTCATGATTATATAAAAAAAAAAAAAGGTATATCCAAATGAAATTCCAAAAGAATACCACAAGAAGAAAGTATCAAAGTTTCAAGTCTTTAATTGATCGACAATCTTGGAAACTATGTCTTCACAAAGAGCAAGATGGCTTCGACAGTGCTTACAGCTATAGATCTTTCCCTTAAGACTTAGCACAAATAGCCTTCTCATACATCCACTAGTTCATTGTCAACTCATAAAGCTAAATACCCCGACACGAGCAGAAAAAGAAGCACCAAAGATTCAAAAGAGCAAGGTATTAAAGGAGGGTCTGCCGACTAAGCTAATGAAGGAGCAGAGGAAATACGCTGAGCCAAATGTGATGATCATTTCACATTTGGCTAATGGGGGAGTACCAGTCTTGTAATTTATTAATTGAGCCTATTACAAAATGGTCATTTCACTCTTTCTTTCTTTTTTGTTAAATGGGCTAATGGAGAAGTTAATTTTGTTACTAGGCTGATAATTAGACTTATGGGTCAATGACCATTTTGTTGTTGTTATAATGCAGGCATCAATACCAACTTAGCAGGAATGGTTAAGCAAAGATCTTCTAACCCAAATGGTAGGAAGTTTGATCCACTATATGGGCACTGAGTTGTTTTCTTATATATTTTTTTTCTTATTAAGATATGAGTGGGATTTGCTCATCAAATCAAATAGTGCCATGCCAGTGAACAAGTCCCAACGGTCATATCAGCACATACATTCCATGTTATTGTTCTGTCATAGAAAAGTGGTCTCATCTGAGTCATGTCAGCAATATAAGTAATGTGTCAAAAAAGTAGATGAAACGAGGGACTGATCTTGGTCATGAAGAAAGATAAGTTTCGTGTGATTCAATTGTCTCCTCCTCCCTGTGTCCCTAGAGTCCTATTTGGTTTAGCTGGGAAGTGTTGTATTGTGGTTTTGTTTTTTAAGTTTATTTAGTGTATAAAAAGAAAAAACAGAGGACTAATGAGGAATATGGTTGTTCCTTAGAAACTCTGATAAAACTGGAAGATTACTAATAAAATTAGAATGGTCTCTACACAATCAAGAATGTAGAATATCCTAGGGGATTGAAACTGGCACCCCTTATTACAAACTACATCCCCCTCCTTCAATAATTTCCCAATGAATACGCACATGGAAAGGAGTGTGGTTTGTAAAAATGAGGTTCTATCTATCATTGGAATGAAATGCTGGAAGCAGTGGCGTAGCCATAAATTCTTTTAGGAGGATCAAAATTTAAATAGCTTTTATTAAATCTAATAACATAATTGCTTAAGCATAACAATCATTCTAGAATAATTATCATTGTTAAGGATCCACGAATTTTCCAAAAAAAAAAAAAGACAAAAAAAAGTGTTTAAGATCGAAAGAAAATTACAAATTTAAGAACTGTTGTATAACCTCCTTCGTCACTTACCAGCTAGCCATTTGATCACAAACGAGTAACAATAAGTACCGCAACTGTTGAGGGTTTTCTTTTCTTCTTGTGTATGAGAGTGTTGGTTGGTGTTGAGATGAGAAGAGAGAGATTGTCTTGGCTTCAAAGAAGAAGGTTGTAGAAGAGAGATTCGGAATTCTAGTATATAACGAATTAATTCATATTTTTGAAATTTCAGCAGTTAAATTACATAACACCATTAAATTAATATTAACAACAAAAACATACAAAAGCAGAACATATTCCAACTATAGCTTTAATCTAATTCTTCTCACAGCTTCATCAGCTCCAGAGCATCACTCGCCTACATCTTTTTGGAGAGCCTGAGCTCTGTGTAGGGACCGTATGTGATTGGGGCGTATAGCCTTGGATGCTCGTCGTCAACAAATTCATGAGGGGTTTCAACTGCCTCCTTTGGTCCCAACAAAAATGAAGCTATTGATATCTCACTCATCGCTTCTTTGCAGACAACTCTGTGCTTTACATTGCGGAGCCTCCCATTGCTCCATACCTTTGCCATGTCACCTAGGTTGAGTAGGAGACTGGATGGACAAGGATCAGCACTTTAGTGTCTTCGCCATCATCTCTTCTTTGCATGCTACTTTGTGCTTTACATTGCATAGCCTCCTATTGCTCCATGTCTTCGCCATGTCACCTAGGTTGAGCAAGAGACTAGGTGGACAAGGATCAACCGGCACAAAAGCACCGGACTTGTAATCTGAAGCCGTGCAAGCACATGATGGGAGCCAATTAATTCAAAAAGCCGTTCCAATCCTTCGACGCTTTCAGAATGAGTCAATTAATTCAAAAAGCCCAGTCTATCAAATATATCTTTTAATTTGATATATTGTCAAAAACTTTGTATTCATCTCCCTTATCCGATTATAGCTCTTTTATGTTACATATGACATCAAATTTTAGTAATGTTCAATAAAATCAATTATTTAAGGATTTTTTACTAAGTTACTTAAAATCATGTACTACTAATCTAGTATTAGTAATAATGTTTAATACTATTATGAAAATAATTATATTTCCCAAAAGTCGGTATATGTATTGAAAACTAGGGTATATATAGTTAATACTAGATTAGTAGTACATATATATTTCCTAATATTCGAGTTTTCAATACATAAATGTTAACTATATACTCTATTATGAAAATAATTATTTCCTATTATGAAAACTAGAGTATATAAATATATATAGTTAATATTTAGATAATCGGTAGATTCGGTGTTTACCAAAAACCAAACCAGCTTTTTCGATTATATTCGATTTCGGTTTTATCAGTTTTGATTACCAAAAAGTCGGTTTACCAAATCTAAAATATCAGTTGGTTCGATAATAACCAAACCAAATGACAGCTCTAGCTTCATCGCTTACCGGCTAGCCATGTGATCACAAACAAGTAACAATAACCACCGCAATTGTTGAGGGTTTTCTTTTCTTCTTGTGTATGAGAGTGTTGGTTGGTGTTGAGATGAGAAGAGAGAGATTGTCTTGACTTCAAAGAAGAAGGTTATAGAAGAGAGAATCTGAATTCTAGTATATACTGAATTAATTCATATTTTACAAATTTCAGCAGTTAAATTACATAACACCATTAAATTAATACTAACAACAAAAACATACAAAAGCAGAACATATGCCAACTATAGCTCCAATCTAATTCTTCTCACAGCTTCGTCAGCTCTAGAGCTTCACCCGCCTACATCTCTTTGGAGATCCCGAGCTCTCTATAGGGACCGTATTTGATTGGGGCGTATAGCCTTAGATGCTCGTCATCAACAAATTTTGGAGGGGCTTCAACTGCTTCCTTTTTTGGTCCCAACAAAAAGAAGCTATTGACATACGCATCATCGCTTCTTTGCATATGACTCTGTGCTTTACATTGCAGAGCCTCCCATTGCTCCATGCCTTTGCCATGTCACCTAGGTTGACCAAGAGATTGGGTGGACAAGGATCAACTGGCACAAAAGCACCGGACTCGTAATCGAATTATGTGCTTGCAATCAAAAGTCGTTGCAAGCACATAATGAGAGTCAATTAATTCAAAAAGTCGTTCCAATCCTCCGATGCTTTTGGAATGAGTTAATTAATTCAAAAAGCCCAATCTATCAAATATATCTTTTAATTGATATATTGTCAAAAATTTTGTATTCATTTCCCTGATCATATTATAGCTCTTTTATGTTACATATGACATCAAATTTTAATCATGATCAATAAAATCAATTATTTAAGGATTTTCTTCTAAGTTACTTAAAATCATGTACTACTAGTCTAGTACTAGTAATAATGATAATACTAGTATGAAAATAATTATATTTCCATAAAATCGGTTTGAAAACTAGAGTATATATAGTTAATACTAGATTAGTAGTACATGTATATTTCCTAGGATTCTAGTTTTCAATACATAAATATTAACTATATATACTCTATTATGAAAATAATTGTATTTCCTATTACGAAAACTAGAGTATATAACTATATATAATTAATATTTAGATAATCGGTAGATTCCGTATTTACCAAAAACCAAACCAACTTTTTGGGTAATATTTGATTTCAGCTTTATCGGTTTCGATTATCAAAAAATCAGTTTACCAAATCCAAAATATCAGTTGGTATTCTGTCAGTTCGATAATTACCAAACCAAACGGCAACCCTAGTATAATGTTATCCCAAAATGTTTATGATGCATTGTAAAACTTGAAAACTAATGATTGGACTAACTATACAAAGTAAGAAGTGAGTCTTACGAGAAATCCTGAAAAAATTGAATCAATGATTGAGGCTATCAAGCCGTTGTGTTGCAATCTTAAGAAGAAAGAATAGAAACTGCTAAATGGGCAAAAGCAAAAGCAAAGTCTATTTTTAGAGAGAAGCACTGTTCGTTTAGCCGAGACTCTGTCCTAATCGGGCGAAAGAAGCCGCAACTTTCGAAGATGGAAGCTCTTAGAGTCAATGCACTGTTCTTGGGTGGAGATCATCTCTTCATGAAGGAGAGTGTGGATGAGACGCGTCTCACATGACGTGTCGTGTCTGGTGTTGAATTCACTTGTCAGATGGAAATAGATTTAGAGCTAGCGTGGAAGAGAATTAAGACAGGGAAGAAGAGGGATAACATCACACTTTTGGTCGTGGATTTAGACAAGCTCTTCCAGTACCCCAATCAAGATAGCATTGAGATTGCAAAGTTTTTGGAGAGAATAGCTATCCGTTCGTCTAAAAAGTGATCGGTGGTGGGATATCCGTTGAGCATGAAAGAGAGAAATCATGATATCAAAATGCTAAAAAGGGAGAATGAGGCTGAGTTTTGACCAAAGGAAAGGGCAATGAGATAATCTCAAAGCCTTTAAGTGCATTTGAATTACAGAAGCTGCATATGATGTCATTAGAGGTTCAAAAACGTTGATTTGAGCATAATTGTATGGGTTTAATATCTATTAGCATATTTAACCAAATATGAACAATTGGTATTTTGTAATGTGGGACAGATAGGCTCTATGTGACTTTCCTCTACCACATGTTACCTTTTTGTAATTCTAGTAGACCTTTAAATCTTGAAGATACTGGAATGGGGAAATATCAATTACTGAGTTATGACTTATTCGACATTTAACTCACTGTATTTTCAACAATATCACTTAATTCACTCAGTTTTACATCCACATTTCATTTAACTCACTGCCATTAATTCTACCGTTACAAGCCGTTAAAATTGAGGGTATATTTGTCAAAACACTTAAAAATCATTTTTAACTTTAAAAAACTACATTTATTAGACTTTTTTTCAATTTTTTAAAATTTCTGAAATTTCTAATAAAAATGATTTTTTTAACTTAAATATAATTTGAAAAAAAAAATTGTCTGTTTTTTTTTAAAGTTAGAAATGCATTTTTTTAGTGTTTAGACAAATATACCCTCAATTTACATTTATTAGACTTTTTTCAATTTTTTAAATTTATGAGATTTCTAACAAAAAATGATTTTTTTCAACTTAAATACAATTTGAAAGAAAATCGTCTTTTTTTTTAAAAAAAAAAGAAAAAGAAGTTAGAAATGCATTTTTTTAGTGTCTGGACAAATATACCCTCAATTTTAATAGCTTTTAACGGCATAATTAACGACAGTGAGTTAAGTGAAAGACGAATGTAAAACTGAGTGAGTTAAGTGATATTGTTGAAAATACAGTGAGTTAAGTGTCGAATAAGTCATAACCCAGTGGCCATTGGTAATGTTTTCCCTACTGGAATTACAAAAGGGTACTTAGAAATATCTCGAAGATACTGGTTGTAAATCACTCAAGTCACATTCTTTATGTAGGCGTTCTATTCGACCAGTGCTTGAATAATATTGCAAATATCTAGATCCATAAATGAGGTAGAATGACCGATAAGCTTGGACAGTTGGAGGTGATTACTATTAAGTTCTGAGGTAAATGACTTTGGCATTTGTTAGATATTGCTGGAAGAAAAGATGCACATGCAAAATCGGCCTGATTCTATAGAAGTTAATAGTGTTTACTGAAGGTCAAAAAGCTATTAGAATAAGATGTACCAAACAATGATGAGCTGAAATATTTCTATGAGATTATAAGACTGCAGCTCGAGATTTCGCATCGAGTACATGACACTGATAGAGCCCGGTTTAGGTTATATTCTCTTTCAAAGCGATTTTGCAGTTACGAATCTAATGTTCAGAACACGAGATGGAGTATACTATCGGGGAACGACCTTTAAGTGTGTCAACCAATGTTTTTACGCAGTGGTCATAGCTCATATATAACCAAAAGTTCAATTGACGTATCTTCCACTTTATAGTCATAGGCAAAATAGCAAAAAACATGATTTGGCTTACTCGCTTGGTAAACATTCATAGCTGATATCAATTGTTCTATACACATGCTCTATGACTTTCTTGGAACGTCTTTTAGGCAAGTATTTCTTAGTTAGGGGTGGCATGGGCAGGGATGGGCATGATACCAAACTCAAACCCGATTCTAACAATGAGAAGAGACGAGATTGGTTTTTTGGAAAATTGATCACGTCCTAGATCTTTTCTTTCATTTTCGGGTTCAGCCAGTTTCTGAATAATAATTGGATAAACTGTATAATGCAATTTAGCATAATTGATCATTCGAAGTATAATATTATTATGGATTGAACTTTGGAGATCGAGGATTGAGTTAGAGTGTTGGACATTTTTTGGGTCTAGAGTTTAGAGATTTTTTTTTTTTTTTTGCTGTGCTCAAGCCTAGGAATAATATAATAGACCTGCTCGAACAACCTACCACAATGAGACATATAATTTAATTTAAATTACAAATATAATAATTTCAGGATGGGACAAGATCATCTCAGGATTGAAATTACAATATCATTTTGATGCCATTATATTCGGGATGGGACGCGACCATTCCGATCACTCAAAAATAATAATGAACTCGACCTACACCACTACGAATGGGATGAGACAGGTTTAGGTTTGAGATTTTGGATTTATATGTCCACCCCTAAATTTTATTAGATAATATGTCTAATTGATGTAAAGGGCGTGATAATCTTTATTACCAATGCTCTGATCAAGTAAAGTTTGTAATGAGGCCAAATATTGCTCTTATGTTGTATCCATTTAGTTATTAATGAAATTATTATTATTATTATTATTTTTTGAATGGGGGAGGTTAGCGTTAGTAAGTTAACAACACACACCATTCGGGGGGTATCCTAGCAGAGCCAGACTAATCCTTTCCAAACGCTATGGGGCAAGAAGCACTCACTTGCTGGCCCGAATGCCTTATGGGGTTTCGAAAGCTAGATCTGGGGGTTCCAAACTAGGCCCTTATGCCGCTCTACTACCCCTAGTGGTTTGAAATTCTTATTTTGTTAAAAACAGAGTGCATATATATATATATATATATATATATATATATATATATATATATATAAATTTGCTCAGGTGCGGATATCCGCACCTAAGAAAAAGGTGCGGATATCCGGTTTTGACCCATTTTCCGATCACATTTTCACATCTTAGCCATTCAGTTTTTATATCATAATATATAGATCATTTCTACAAAATTTCAGCCAATTTGATGATCGTTAAGGCATCTGAAACTACAATTTACACTAACGAACCGAATCTGTCGAACCGGAACCACTCGTGTGTAATTGTTGTAAATCGCAGTTTTGAATGCCTTAACAATCATCAATGTGGCTGAAATTTTGCAGAGATGATCTATACATTAGGACCTAAAAACTGAACAGCTAAGATGTGAAAATGTGATCGGAAAGTGGGTCAAAACCGGAAATCCGCACCTAAGCAAAAAGTGCGGACGTCCGCACCAAAGAAGCGCTGTATATATATATATATATATATATATATATATATATATAGTTAGCTAACTCAAGTTACTTTTTGTTAACCATAGTTACTTATCAATTGTATATATATGAGTTGAGAATGTTAGTTGAAGAGAGGTGCATTCCACCACCAAACTTCTCCCATTGTAAACACTTCCGTTTGATCAATAAAAGCTTCCTTTTTGTAAGTGGTATCAGAGCCTTCAAGCCTTTTCTATTAAAAGTCTAGTCTGTAAGTAGCTTTCAAGCTTCAGGCTTGAGGAAACTCAAGCATCCGAAGTTCATCCTTGTATATATTAAGTAAGTATCCTTACTATGTAAATTACTTTTGTTTTTACCTTGTTACCTTGTTCATCTATAGAACTTAAATTTTGTTATAAAAAGATTTGTTACTGATATTTCATAGAAAAACCCATACTCTCTCGAAGCTCATATCCCTACATAGCCGTTTAAACCAAGTGGTGGTTGTCAGGCTTTTCTGGGAATCGGTCTTAAGCACCAGAGAGAACCGGTTTTAGGTACCATCTATGAAATATTAATGGCAAAACTTTTTGTAACAGAGCCTTTAGAATGTTTATATGATGAACAAAATTACGATCATACTTTACATATTCCAAAAAATTATAATAAAGATATTTCTGTTCTTAGTAGTACTGTAAATTCTATATGTGATATGTTACATATGTTTTCAAAAAATCAAAAAACACATAATGAAAAAGTTGAACAACAACTTTCTAATCTAAGTAATACAACAAGCAAGATTGAACAAAAAATTCAATCTCTTGCTCAAATTGTGGACATAGATCTCAAAACAGAGACTAAAGAACAGATACAAGAATTAACTAAAACAGTTAATACTCTTATCTTACAACAAGATGAGATGAGTTACCCTGGAGATAACCAAATCCCCAGATTATTTTATGGAACAGAAGACATAATGGTTCTTCAAAACAAAGAACCAAAGCAAGATGAATATAATAATATAGTAGAAATTTTGGACTATTGGAAAACGATATATAAAGATCCACAATCAACAATTGAAGAAAGAAATCATATTCTAAACCAAATAAGAACAACTTGTTTGGAATACGAAGACTTGCTTTCTTATTTTAACTATGATATTAATATGTTGACTGATGATGAAACAACATCTTCAGAGTCACAAGAAGAAGAAAATGAAATGAATACATTAAGTCATGAAGACACAGATACAGAAGAAAAATCTTCTGACACACAAAAGAAAAGGAAGGCTAAAGAATCTCTTCCTGAGTTTAATAATCAAGAAGCTTTTGAAGAATACTTGAGAAACACTCAAGATGACACCTATGATGATTTTATTAAAACAACAAATTATGCTTCATCTTCTGGTGTCAAAAATTAACCTACGGACCAACCAAGTCCAAGTTATACTAGAAGAGATGATATGAATAAACAAACAGTGGCCCAAAACGGGACATATCTTGACTTAACTCATATACCTTTTAAAGATCAAGAAAGAACAATAGAAGATTGGGCACAATCCATGTCCATTCTTATAACCAATTATAAAAATGTGTGGACAAAAGAAAGGTTCCTAGATTATATAGCAGCAACATTGCAAGGAGACACTTTGCAGTAGTTAAAACAATTGGAAGGATCCCCAGAAGGAAAATTACAAAAATTAAATTTATTAACCAATTTTAAAGACTTTGACTCAATACTACATGGCTTTACACAAATAATAAAAGAACATTTGTGTGGGGCAACGGATGAAAAAATCATCCATGAAGATGCTGACTATATATTGTCAAAGATAGAACTTTGCGATATATGTCGATTTGAAGAATATGCTCAAATGTATAAAAAATACTATTTTAAAGTAAGACCAGAGTCAAGCATATACTGGTTAACACAATTTTTTCATAAACTCCCAAACCCATGGGATGAATTAGCATTAAGAAGTTATCCCGACTTCTTAAACAGAATAAATAAAAATGATAATTTAGGTTTCAGAATTAACTTCGTTCTGAGACTCATCACGGATAGATGTGTGGAAGTTAGAGCAAAAAAGCAGGTAAAAAACCAAATTAGCAACGATGCAAGAGGCAGAAAATGTTGCGATAATATACTTAGAGAAAATTGGAAAATAGGTTGCAGCCCACAACCAAGATCCTCTAAAAAGATAAGATACAAATGGAAACCATTTAAAAAGAAAAAATTTTCAAAAAAAGAAAAAGTATATTAGAAAGAAAAAGCAGAAGGGAAAAAACCCTAAGCATAAAAAATGCCGATGTTATATCTGTAACGAAGAAGGACATTATGCTCCAGAATGTCCTAAAAAAGGAAAGAATACAATAAAGATGGTCAAGATGGTTGAAGAAAACAACCTAGAGATATTGTTCGGAGAAGAAATCTCTGACGATGAAGACATTCTTTATGAGCTAGAAACTGAAAGTGATAGTTCAGATGAAGAAGAATTCATTTTTATGCTAAAAGAGCATATTGAAGAAAACTCTGAAGAAGAACTTCAGAATATAAAATTAAAAGACGTCATTGGCGAAGAAATAAGCTTTTCTAATGAACAGCTACAAAATTTAGAAAAAGCGAAATACGCTATAAATAAAGACGCTATTTATAAAAATTCAAGATTTCAAATATTTTCTCATAGAATATTTGAGCAATTCAGTGGAAACACCACAGCTCAATGTACTGAAGAAGGAACAATGGAAATCCCATTATTTGATAAAAGAAGAATAGAAAGATGGAGGAAAAAACATCCAGAAATAAGATATGTTCATATTGGTCTAATCCAGATCACTATAACTGCTTTATTTAGGCAAGGTTTGGATACACCAATACTTGCTGTAGTCTTTGATAAAAGACTGAATAATCCACTTCAGTCAATGATTGGAGGTATTCAATCTAATCTGGTCAATGGAATAGTTTGGTTTAACATCAAGCCAAATTATTTTGTATCTATAACAGATAGAAATATTGAAAATTCAATAAAAATAAAAATTCAGCTCAAAAACCTAAGCATGGATCACAACTCCCAGGATTTAGCAATCCAGTGGAGGACAGTTCATGAGCTAACAAGGCTCCCTCAAACATCTTTAAAGGAATTAGATAAAAATATTGTCGAATTGTTTGAACCAAGACCATTCGACACAGAAATACAACCAACGTTATTATGTTGGAAAGACTTAGAAATACCAAAACAATGGTTATTTAATAACTTTGTAGGAGACAATCTTAGTAGTAGCAAACCAGCTACTATAGAGTTTCAGGCCTCCGGAAACAATCTCTACTTTAGAGACAAAAGAACACAAAGCCAAAAGTGGTTAGAACTTCCACGAAAATCAAATGTGCAAGAAAATACGTCATTAATCATAAACAATGATGATGACAAGAGAAAAGAAAAAGGAAAAAATAAAGAAGAAGAGGAAGAAGAAACTATTGCACTAAAACAAGTGCAAATCCCGATCATGCCGGGAACAAGTTATGAAAAAGAAAGAAATGAAAATAAATAAAGAAATAATAAAATTTTTTGAAATGTATTACATTCCAAACGGGAATGAAGATATCCTCTTTGCCCCTAGCCAAGGAAAAAAGAGATACACCTATGTTCTAGGAGAATTTAAATTTGTAGGCTATAAACCATATAGTCTTTGTTCATTAATAGATACAGGAGCAACAGTCTGTGCTTGTAGACCTAATGCTCTACCACCAGAAAAATGGACATTAATGAAACACCCCATTAACGTCTCAGGTATAAAAGGAAAAGATATAAAAATTGAGCATAAAGCTAAAAAAGTAGCAATCTGGTTAAATGGTGTTAAATACATAATACCAAAGATTATAGCTTTTCCAGAAATGAATGGAGATGTGATATTAGGCAATAATTTTACGTTTGCCTATTATCCAATTCTGCTTGACATAGGGTACATCGCCCTTAATGTCCACAGCCTTCGTAGTAAAATACACAAAATTTCATTCCTACCACAACACAAATATAAGTGTCATAAAGGTTTCACGCCAAGCAAGCGTGGTGACCAAGATAAAGATAAAGAAGAAGAAGAAAACATTGTAAGTTCTACTATTGAAAAAATTGACAAACAACCTACCAAACCTAACCTTCCTACCAAACTTGGAAAAACAAAACTTCAAGTACTCAGCGAAACACACTGGGTATACAAAATCTTAGAAGAAAACTTTAGTGAGGATCCACTAAAACTTTGGATAAAAAGTCCAAGATACTGTACACTTAAACTTCGCAATCCTGAAGTAATAATAAGGGTCAAACCAATGATCTATACCAGACAAGATATAAATGAATTCGACATTCAGATAAAGGAACTAAAAGAAAAGCATCTCATAGAAGAAACTATGAGTCCACATTCTAGCCCTGCATTTATGGTAAGAAACCATGCAGAAATCAAAAGAGGAAAAGCGCGTATGGTAATCAACTATAAGCGTTTAAATGAGCATTTAGAGTTCGATGGATATTTTATCCCTCGAAAAGATGTTTTAATTAATCAAACTAAAGGAGCTAAAATCTTTAGTAAATTTGATTGTAAATCAGGATTTTGGCAATTAAAATTAACAGAGGAGTCAAAACCATTGACTGCTTTTAGTACTCCATGTGGACACTACCACTGGAATGTTATGCCTTTTGGGTTAAACATAGCACCCCAGGTATTTCAAAGATGGATGGACAGTATCTTTAAAGACCTTAAAGATTTCTGTGTTGTTTACATAGATGATATCTTAATTTTCTCTAAAAACAGAGAAGAGCATAAAAAACATCTTCAAATTCTCTGTAGTAAATTCCAAAAACATGGAATTATACTATCACCCAAGAAAATTGATATAGAACAAGAATCTATAGACTTTCTTGGAATAACTCTAAACCATTCAGGAATAAAACTCCAAGAGCATATAGTCTCTAAAGTAAGAGACTTTCCTGAAGAATTAACTGATAAAAAACAGTTACAAAGTTTATTAGGAATTTTAAACTATGGAAGAAGTTTTATTAAAGGCTTATCTCAAAAAGAGATTCCTTTAATAGAAAAATTAAAGAAAAACAAAGAATTCTGCTGGACAGAAAAAGATAAAAAAATCCTACAACAAATTAAACAGGATTTAAACAAAATCCCAGAAGTTTATTTCCCAAAATCAGGAGATAAACTAATCCTAGAAACAGATGCTTCAGATAACTGTTGGGGATGTGTATTAAAAGCAATCCCTGCAGATAAGTGGGAAGAAAAGAATCCTCCTATGTCTGAAAATAAAATAAGAGCTAGGAAACAACCTATTTCGAAGAAACTTCAAAAAGAAGAATTAATATGCGGATATAATTCCGGAAAGTTTAAACCAAATGAGATTAAATACATAATCTTTGAAAAGGAGCTCTTAGCAATAAAACTTGCTTTAAAAAGATTTCATATTTATCTTGCTCCTGAGAATTTTATTATCAGAACTGATAATCAAGCAGTTCGTGACTTCCTTATCAATAAAAGAAACATTTTAGAAGGAAGAAGATTAAAATGGTATAATCATATTGCCATGTATACTTTTGAGGTAGAACATCTCAAAAGTTCTAATAATTTTCTTGCTGATTATTTGAGCAGGTATGGATAAAGGCAAGGAAATCATAGATCCGTCTAACACAGGATGGATTACCATTGCTAAAAAAGCAATATCTCAAAATGCTTCCAGTTCACAAAGGCCAACCCAGCCTCAGCAAAGGCCAAGCCAGCCTTATTTTCAGAACAAAGCTAAATCAGCTTATGTTTGCTATGTTGTTTTTGAAGGATTCCAAACAGGCGTCTTTCATAGTTGGGCAGAATGCTGTGCCGCGATAACCAGATATCGTGGGGCATATTGGAAAGGTTACACAAATGTTGATATTGCTGCGTTGGAGTACCAAAAATATGTTGCAGCAAAATTAAGATGTCAAGTGCAAAAAACACAAGATATCACAACCCAATCATCTCAATCAGAGATAAAGGATTTTTATAATCCAGGCCTTCCTGGAGAAATTTATAATAATGTAAATGGAGTATGGAAAGCCCATATTTCAGGAATCAAAAAGGACTTCAGAGTGCAGCTAACCCAGCTGTCAACTCAAATCTCAAATCTGGTAGCACAACTGGATGCTGAGAAGGTTAAAAATTTTAAATATAAACATGCCATCCTCCAAGCATTGAAACAAATAAATTGGAGTGAGGATTTTACGCTAGAGAAAATAACCAGTTTTCTCCAGTTATCAGAATTGTTGGATGATATTATCGACCCAACATTTGAACAAATTAAAAGGATCTGTCTTTTTGAAAAAGCAAGAAGTCATCTTCCTGGTCATCTTTTCTCTGATATTTATCTTAAAATTCATAATCATGAGCAGGTAATACAAGACTTGTTTATGGAATATTCAGAATCCCTGAATATGAGAGAGTTTGATATTCCAAAGCTCAGTTTCATCATAAACCATGATGACTGGGAACTTGCAGCCATTGAATGGGGAATAGTTAATCAGATTATTTTCCAGAGCTTAAAAATTGATGAAATAAAAAATTTTCCTCAATTCATTAAAACAATGGTGTATCATGTAGCAAAAAGCTACAGACTCTCCAAATATTTGACTTTCAGTATTGTAAGTACAATCGGATGGAGAGAAAGAGAAAAATTCTTCCAACCATACCAGATATGGTTGTTAACTGAAACAGAGGATCATCAAGTTAACCAAGCTATGGTCCCCAGCGAGGAAGTTAATAGGGTAATCAGCACCCTAAACTTAGAGCACTATGCAACTAAGTGTGGAGCTCAGTTGAAGCAAGTTGCTGAAGAGGTCAGACAAAGTAATCTGCTTAAACTGACCGATGGAAGAAGAATTTTTGCTACACATATGGCAAGCAGCTATCAGCCTAATCCTGAACAACAGAAGGAGGCAGAAGACCTTTTGGCTACCATAGCCACAGATGTCACACAACTTGACATCCCAATGATGAAGGCACACGAGATTGAAGATCTAGCATACATACAGTGCCCAGAAGAAGCCAATTCCAGCTCAAACCAGAGTTTGGGATTAGATGACGTGGGTTACCACAATCTGGAGAACGCTATGGAAGCATAGTGGACCCACACTGCATTACCGACAGAACCGACAAGATAAAAAGTCTACAGTCGTTTCGAAGGCGGTAGAAGTTTGTAGATATTGTACACATGTCACTTTAACCTAACCATGGTTAGTGACTTGATAACTTATAACCCTAGTTAGGTTATTTTTGTAACTATAGTTAGCTAACTCAAGTTACTTTTTGTTAACCATAGTTACTTATCAATTGTATATATATGAGTTGAGAATGTTAGTTGAAAGGAGGTGCATTCCACCACCAAACTTCTCCCATTGTAAACACTTCCGTTTGATCAATAAAAGCTTCCTTTTTGTAAGTGATATATATATATATATATATATATATAGGGTTATACATAAACAAAAGTGCGGATTTCCGGTTTTGACCCATTTTCCGATCACATTTTCACATCTTAGCTGTTCAGTTTTTAGGTCATAATGTATAGACCACCTCTGCAAAATTTCAGCCACATTGATGATCGTTAAGGCATCCAAAACAGCAATTTACAACAATATATACGAACAGTTGGGGTTCGACAGATTCGGTTCGTTCGTGTAAATTACAGTTTTAGATATTTTAACGATCACCAATTTAGCTCCTCGGATTTTTTTTTTTTTTATTTGTTTTGCTTCGTTGGCTCCCTCGGAATTTTAGCCGTTAATAATATATCCAAGCCAATGTCACCATGTTGGCATATTCCTCATTAGTCCAATTCCTCAACTCTCTAATCCCCAAAACTACAACCCTAACTCTCTCACACTGCCCCATTCTCATATTCGATTGCATAATCTCTTGAGGTGGGTTCATAGCTCTCTCTCTCTCTCTCTCTCTCTCTCTCTCTCTCTCTTCTCATATTCGATTGCATAATCTGAAATGTAATTGTTGGTCTCAGCTACTCCGATTTTGTTTTGCAGATAGTTTAGTAGCAACTGCATTCTTGATTTTGATTCTTTGTTGTTTTGGGTGTTCGGAAAAGTGATTATATGTGCTCATGTTGTGTGTAGAATTTGGGAGGTTTTCAAATGTGCTGATTGTGGGGTGAGAAGTTTTCATGCTGATGGCAGAATGTGTGGTATCACCACTATGTATGAAGCTGCAAATGCAGAGGAGTTTCGCCACAGGGAAGCCCCGGGGTTCACATTCGAAGATCTTGCAAAGGTTGACTATTTGTGTTTCTATTTGCTTCTTTTTGTTATGGTTATAGTATTGTAATTTGTATAATGTTATATTGAGGAGAGGGATTAGTGCACTGAGAAAAAGAATGCGAATTGTGGGCTAATGCTGATGTTGGTTATCGACAATTGTCTCATATTACTAAGTAAACTTTTTAAGAGAGGGGAAGTTATGATTCTACTAGCGAATTGACACTGAAGTTTAGTTGGCGGTAGGATTCTTAACGTGCACCTTATTCAGTAATATCTTCCAGAAAAGTAATGTCTCAACAGCAATTAAAGGTTAACACTTTATGGTTAATCTTACATTTATGGATTCTCATTATTCTGTTATACATTTGTGACAGTAGGAAGCATTCCTATGGAAGTTGCAAAACTGTTCTGGTTCCAATGTGGAAAATGTGCGACTTCATTGCACCTGGCGTCTCAAATTTGAAAGTTAATCCTTTTCCCGGGGAGGTTGCTTTAAAATGTGCTTGCTTGGGGACTTTGATAGGCTCTGATGGTGCAGCCGCCTCTGATTGGATTCCTTTTGTTGATCAACTACTTCTGACAGCCAGTGTGTTTCTCACATATATGGCTGGAGTAATTCCTGGTTACAACTCTAGTCCACCTTCTCAGAAGAATATCTATGACAACGCGGTTCCTAAGACCTCAAACGCTTCTGGTAGGTAAGGGTAAGCATGTCAAAATTTTGAAGGTCTTTGTCATTTTTAATGTCTCTCTGGGTAGATTATTAAGTGCCCACAGGCCCACTGGGGATGCACCCCTGGAATTCACCCTTCAGCTTTGTTCTCAAGGGGTGTAAGTGCCCATCGAGTGCAAAATATATTTGCATGGAACTCTTTTTTCTTATAATTGAGGATACATTTTTCTTAGAAATAAGGGTTTATAGCTTCTGATTGTTATTATTATTATTTTCTTTTTCATGTTGTTGGTTTGTGGGTTTGTTTCAATTTGTCAAAGTGCATTTTCTCTAATTGCAGTGCTACAAAGAACAATGATCCAGATTCAGGTTATGCCGTGGATGCAGTGAAAAAGAAACTTCTAGATTCTCTTGAAGCTCTTGAACTAGGAGGCAATCTGGGAAATAGGGTTCTTGAACCTGAAGGGTATTATGCAAAGAGACCTTTAAGTTTGAATGCTATTACTAATGGTCCGCGACTACGATTGCTATGGGCATCATTGCAGCGAATTGAGGAAGAGGTAAGCACCTCTGTTGTCCTGCTTTGCTATGGTCACTTTCCTATACTTTGTCTCTTTCCTCTTCCTTTTCTAAGAGATATATTGCCACTTAATTGCAAAACCATTCTTCAGATTTGGCGTTGCTATCTAGAATTTTTTTTGTTCTTTTCCATATTCTCATTGAACTTGTAAGATGGATAAGAGATCTATTCTCTCTCTTTTATGTATAATCTGAAGACTGGCGCTCCTATATGTGGTCTGTACTTCCCCCATTAGAGAAGGGATGTAACTAGTAAATATGTTTGTCCTCACGTCAATATAATTTATTGTCTAATATTCAATGGATAAGAAATAATGCTAATTTCCTTATAAGTTTTGTTTGCATGGGTCTATCTAAGTCAAGAGATACTTCTACAAAGGAGCTATTTTCGTACATATCCCTATTGGATGCTGATTATGAACATATTAGAATCAAATAGTTCTCGAGTTGCTTCTATTACAGTATGATGTGCTGATTATACTCCTCTAAAATTGGTTTTATAGGTCAAAACTATCTCCAATTCTCAAACTTTTAACTCCAATTATTGCTTGAAGAATTTTTCTGGTATTATACAAAAATCCTGTCTCCCTGTATGCACGAGCTGGCTAGAAACAGAACTTGGACTTTTAAACAGCAGTCCTAACAAGGTAATTTGGGTAGTGAATATTTCCCTCCCTATTTTTCTGCATCTTACACTTCTAGATAAAGTGTTCTTATTCTGCTGTCTATGTTGTTCAGGCACTTGTTTTGCTGATGGATGCAAAGTTAAATGGAGACAACGCTATTTTACAGAACATCAGGAATTCTGGCAAGGAAGATCTTTATGCAGAATTGCTGTGCTTTCTTAGTTTTGGTTCTCTCAGGTAAATTCAGTTGTAATGGTTTTTCTCTTGGTCGTGTTTCTTCAGAATTGGCCAACTAATTATCACCTTCTCGCCATGTTTGCAAATATGACCATTTCTCATCTTGGTGTTTCTGCATTTTTCTGCAAAATCAGATTCTCTAGCTTTGCAAAATATTTAGTTGCAGTCGATTGAAACGACCAACATAACAGCTTACTAGTTTTAGTACATTTGAGCTCAAAAGTTTTGGTTGAAACAGATGGGGTATGGAAATGCATCTTAGTAATTTGATGAAATGATCATTTTAGTAAAGCAATTCCACACAAAGAATAGACTCACTTCGGAATGGAGCCTCGCTAGGTATGAGTGAACATGGGTTATGTGACTCTTATTTTGGAATGGAGGAAAGTCAGATTCAAAAGTGTCCTTTAAAGCCAGTCCTTGTTTATCGAATTATCTCTATGGTATTTACCTGTTTTCTTTTGGCTGAACCATAATATTTACCTTTAAAGCATATGTTAACGACCATCCCAAAAATGATACTAGATCAGGTTGAGAGCTTACCCCCAAAAACTGAGATAATTTCTTATGGAAAAAATTATTTAGGGAGGCAAGAGTGGACTGGACAACTCCATTAGAGAGAAGTGACTTGCTAAGAGAAAACCCCATAGCTTTTGTTAAAGGTAAAAAGGCCAGAACCCTTTGGGGTTGTGGGGTGCTAGCTGTAGTTTGGGTGGTCTGGATGGAAAGAAATAAAAGATTATTTGAAAACTATGGAGGGGTGGAGAAGGAAGACCTGTGGGAGAGAGTCAAGTTCTGGGCATCCTTATGGGTTTATATTTCTAAGGAATTCAAGGATTATAATCTTTCTTCCATTATAGTTAACTGGCAAGCGGCTGTAGTATAAGCCCCTAAGCCTTGATTAGTATTATTAGACGAGATGCTAGGCCCATAGCCCTAGCTGCCCTCTTTAGATCATTAAAGCGGACTCCCTGTAACTCGATTTTTGCTTTTTTAATAAAAGACTGTTTCTTCTAAAAAAAAAAAAAATAATAATAACAAGTTTGGGGATTCTTAATACTCCAAGTGTAGTCTAGAGGGCGTGGAGTAGAAACGTTTGAAACTTAGTAAAGTTATTATATAATATTGGCGATCCCTACAGATGGATACAATATTAGAAATACGATCAGTCAAGTGGATACCGAACAAGGAAAACTAATCAAAAGCTTGAAACATAGTGGGCAAGGTTCTTTTCTGGCATTAGACATACCCAATTCTAATCTGTGGAGGGTAAGTACATGTAAGGCTATATAATAGGCTAGGCACAATATATATATATATATATATATATATATATATATTTATATTAGATCTGTTCATACCAAAATTACCAATCAGCCGAAACATCATCGGTAACTACATGGTTCATATGTCTTAATCAATCAGCCTTTTAACTAGTTGATTCATAACCTTCAAACTCCAGTAACTTTAGTCCGTTAGCATCTAGTGATTGTTTTAGAAGATTTTAGTTCGATTCCCGGGCTGAAGATACATAGAGCTATATGTTCGGTTGCAATGATATATACCCGAGAAACAATGGTAGAGATTGTTGGGTGTGAGTGGCCTTTGAGGTATCTAGGGTTGTGTCGGGGGGGGGGGGGGGATGGGATGGATTCTGGGATGCTTTTCTGGGTCTGGAGAAGAAGAGATAGGAAGATGAAGTAAAGATCTGAGGGTGGGGGTGGGGAAAGGCCAACTTTTATTCAGCTGATCTTAAGCAGCATACCAATATGCAATGTCTCTTTTCTGCATTCCTATATCTGTTAAAGAAAAGGATAGTCAGAAGGAGTTGGAGGTGAAAGGGATTATCTAGTTTAGTGGTTTTGCAGTTACAAGCTAATGCGGGGGTGGGATTTAGATGTGGGAAATTTGCTAAAGAGGTATGAAGCTTTACTTGAAAAGTGGTGGCGTTTCCTGTAAGAGAGAGATTCCATTGGTTAGGCTGTCACCAAAAGTCGATAGGGTCTACATCGAAATGAAAATGGATGGAATTCCAACAATGTGACAACTGAGAAGAGTCAAGTCAATTTCTTTGGAAAGACATTCTCCTTTCAAGTCTTTGATGTCAATTTGATTTATGCATGACAAAATTTCTTGTTTAATGTAAGTTAACAAGGATATTTTTGGTTCTCTCTACTAGTTTCGGATGTCCTTGTGTTAGCTATGATCTTGGCTATGTTTCTTCAGAACTGGCTAAGTAATCATCAGAGTTCTGCAATGTTTCGAAGATTGAGCACTCATCTTAGTGTTAGATTCTCCAGCTTCCTACAATATAACTTGCTTAGTTGCAGAAAAGGAGCACTACTGTTTACTTGTTTTAGCATATCTGAATACTACTTGTTTTATCATCTCTGAATATAAAGTTTTTAGCTGAGCTACATGTCGAATCCCAGTTTCCCACAGAAAGAAGAGACTCATTGTGAAATTTGAGAACTAATTAAAAAGAATGGTTATCTCCTTACTTTAGTTACCATGATGGTACTTCGGTGATGAATAGTTCATGATTTTTGTGTACAGTTTGACCATAGATATATATGATTTACATAACATCACAGCTTTCTTATTCACTGCATTTTCCAAATAATCTGCGTAACTTGTTTGTATTGAGATACTTACAATTACTTGTCTTATCAGGGAGGGTTGCTCTTATGACAGTGGCCTGTTTATGATGCATGCAGTTTCCATACTGGAAGATTTGGTGATAACTTTGTCAGATGGGATAGTAAGCATATATTTGGAGCTTATTTCTGTTGACAGCAATTTCTCAGATGAAATGGATGGCTTGTCTTTGGCATTGTGTACTTTGTCAACACGAGCACTACAAAGATTACGTAATGAGGTACAATCTGACAATTCATTTATATAGCTTAGTAGCGTGATCATTGATTCTTATGTCTTTAGTTTTTATTATTTTCCCGTTTAATGGGTTCTCTCATTCCCTCCCCCCAACACGCACAGACGCACACAGAGAAACGAAAGAACATTGTTTAACTGAACACTGAACGATTGGACTGCTAATATTATCACATTAAGCTGGTTTTCGGTTTTCTTATTTTCTTGCATCTCAATGCTATGCTGATGGATTGGATTGTCATACTTTTAATCATACCATCTATTTTCCTGATACTTTATTCTAAATCTCATCTGGTCACATATGAGGAAGTTATTCATTGGGTTTCTTAGGCTTCCTTTAGTAACTTGTTGTGTAGTTATTATAGTTCAATTTGATGTTTGGACTAACGGAAGGGAATAAAATTCAGAGTTTTTTTTTTCACCCAGATGTGCCCTTTTGTCAGGTGGCTTTGTACCAATGGTTGTATCAAAATTTGGAAGCAGTTGCATCAATGTATGAGGATCGGTTTGACTTATGGACATTTGAGAGTCAACTCATAGAGAAAGTAGACAATAGCTGGAATCAAAACTACAGTTGGTGGAAGAGACTTATCCATAAAAAATCTGACACTGCATCATCAACATTAGACCACGTTTTGATAAGTAACTTTTCTATGCCTGTAAAGCGAACGAAGGAATTGAGGGCCCTTACAGGCTGGTATGATCTTCTTGCCATTATCTCAAAATTTTCTCATCTTTTCTTTCATTCCTAAAACTTTACTGTCACTTTCACCTGTTAAAGGGATGTGAATCAGATAATATCGATCTATATTCCCTCCATGAGAGAACTATTGAGCTGGCTAGCTTTCATAGGGCTAGAAATAGGTGGATACTGAGCAGATTTTTAATAGTGTCATGTGAATCACTTTAGTGAATACTTACTGGGATACGTCTACCAAATGGATAGAAAAGCTTATAAGAAATGAGCATTCAGAAATTCTTTAGGTGAAGAAGTCTACAAAGGTTGATCATGTATAAAATTATAGCATAATAGTGCGCACTTGAGCTGGTTTTTCTAGGTGCTTGAGAAAGGTCAATGACTTGATAAACTTGGTGCTGTAGAATTAATGCTTATGCATTTTCAGGACGTATGGTGTTGACTGCTTGAGGGAGCACAGTTTCTGTTTTCCCATGAGTGTTGACCTGAGATAGTGTGTTCATTTAGTCACCTTGACTAAGAACAGATGATCGCAGCTTATATTTCCCCCACCATATAGAGAATGTTAAAAGCACGCCTTACTAAACCATGGGGTTGACTTCAGGCCAGAGACATGAGAAGTATATGAACACATTAAAAGATAGTTTTTTTTTTTTTTTTTTCCGTTGGTGGTACTATCAATTCATTGCATCTATGAACCATTTCTCCTCTGAATTTGGAAAAATGCAAAAAGTTGCTTTGCAAATATGATTCTGCTTTGCCATATTTCCCAAAATAATATCTGATCCCAGTTGCCTTCACGTTCATTTCTATTGCAGGAGGTACTACTTCAGTCTATTCCTCGAGTTATCTGACATTAGCATGCCATTGGTCAGAGCAGTCATTGATAAAGTCAGCAAGGCTATGTCATTTTTTCTAGTCTGCTTGATTGGGAGGTCATTAGGACTCATTTATACTGGAATTAGGCAGTCTCTGCGATGGAAGTGATTGACGGGTATTTCTTTCATTGTTTATCGCAATATCCCATAATATCATTTTTCTTTGCTGCGACCAATTTGATTTTAAGAATGTAAATTTCGTATGCTATATTGAAGTACTCTTATTTTGGCCATTTGACTTAACCCCTTATACCCATTGATTAACAATCCGAGAAATTATAATAATAATTAGTATTGATTTTGGTACAGCTTTGTTCCTAAGTGCAAATTATATGGGATATTTAAGAATATGATATGATGTATTGGTAAGTATACATTGAAGCAGGCAACTACTCTTGCAATTCTGGAATAGCAGAGTTTCATATGTCTTTCAGTAACAGACTCGTGCTTTACCTTCAACCCTCTACCCTCGTTTTTTCTTATGCTTTTTGCTATTTTATATTGGGAAAGGGTGGGGAATTGGAGATGCTAGCTTTGTCTGGATGTAGAATTACTTTTGTCTTGTTTACATCTATGTTTTAGTCCATTTGATGTTCTAAGATCTGTTAAATCTTTTAAGCAAAGGATAATAGAATTGAGCAAGTTATTTTTTTTTCTCAGCATATCTTGAAATCCCACTCCATCATCATAGACAACCGGATGTAGTGGCAAGTATTTGGTTGGATTCTCTGTTTAAAAACAGCAAATAGTTGATAGATTTTACTAAATAAGCCAGCCAGTACTTACAGCCAGTATAGTTGGTGAAAGGATGTCTATTCCAGATAAAGTTGGTTGGTGAATAGTTGAGTACAAAACTATCATAGTTTAGATAGAGATTGGAAGATTAACAAATTTCTCTAAATACATCTAACTCAAAGTCATCTGTCTTTATATTCCATATATACCATATTATATTATGTCTGAACTTGCGTGTGATTTCTCCCTTAATGTTTGAAGAAAATGGTGGGAAGAAGAACATGAGAAAATGACGGGCACATAAGGATATTACTTTTCAGACGATCACAAAAGCAAAAGTTCATTTCAGAAGATAATCTCTGTGCCCTACCATCTTTACACCGTAATCTTTTCTTTGCTAAGAAACTTCTTATTAACACTAATCAATTCATTGTGTCCACACCTTTTTATAAAGCATGGTTTCCCACTTTGAGCCTTTACCTTTTAACTGACCTAATTAGGAGGCACATTATTGAGAAAACTTGTTTAGTTTTTGCCGATGTAGTAGAGTTACTGTGCACACATTAAATGTATTCCAGGTCTTAGAAACTTGCATAATGGAACTACTCCATCACTCGTGCATTTGTTGGCTTGATTTCTGGATCTCTAGCACATTTGGTGTTTGTAGAGGATCTCCATTTGAGTTCGAGATACACTATGGTTTTGAAGTGACGTGTATCCCGCTTTTCACAAAAAACTTGTGTCACCGAACACACTCTGTGGTGCTCTCACACTTGAATGGGGTCTCATATCCATTCTTTGTGAGCCTTGGCACAGTGTGGATTAGGTGTACTCAAATTTTCTCCCCTCTGCCCTTTGATTTCTCTTTTTGTCTCCTCATAAAAGGGTTTAGTAGGTGTTCATATTTACCCCTGCTGATGCAGTAGCTGATGTACAAAATCTGGCAATGGGTGCCAAAGTCGACAAGGCAGGCAGAGAAGTTGAAGAAACAAGAGGAGGAAAGAAAGGCATGATTAAAGGGTTGAGGAAGCATGACTAACCAAAACAGTAAGAGATTGGAGAACCATTATTTATCTTGGAATTTGATAGGGCAATACCTTTTATTAGCTATGATTAGACAATGATAAAGGAATTTGATATTATTGTGTGTCTGTGGACCACACTGGCTTTTGCTTCTTTGCAACCTTTAATGTGCGGTTGCCTGGTGAAAAGAACCTTACATGAGACTCTAGTCAGGCAAATGGAACTGCAATGATTTGATGTATATTACGAATCTTGATATGCAAGTGATCCGATTGAAATTGTGGAGGAGAGATGTTCAAAAACTATGCTATTTGCTGCTGAATTATATGAACACCGTCATTCAAATCCCTTGCACAATTATTGTGATTATTATTTGCACACTTGCAGAGAAGCTGTGAGAATGGAAGAGGGAGGAACACAAATAACACTTTTCTACTATGAACATCCTTCTTTTGTTTGGCTACTTCGTTCACCTTTATTTTTTATTTTTTGATTAAATGATGAATATTATGGGAAGACGGAGAAAACCCCATCAAATATTCTAGTTGTATAAACAGTGGCCTCGTTAGGCTTTTTTATGTAAACCACATGGAATAAACTCTAGGTAGGAGAGGAGTATTACACAACCAAACATCGTTACAAAAGTAAATAGGTATCGAGAAGTTCCGTTAGCAAAGTAGTCCATCATCAACGATGATCATGTCATCCTAAACCCTAAACTAGGAAAAGTCACCTTCAAAAATATACTCATGGCCAGGAAACATTTCTGCCAGAGAATTTTTTCGTTTTTTCCACATTTTGAGCTTCTGATATAGATTAAAAAATAAAAATGAAAAGAGCTTCTGATATAGAAAAAATCACCCCTGGAGAAATAAAAATAAGTGATTAAAATATCTGAAAAAGATATTGAATCTCCACACTTGACTTTGCAATAAATGGAGTTTTCTAAATCTCTTAATCCCGCATAATATATGGGGCAAATGAGTACTTCTGTTTATGCCCCATATAAGACATTACCCATATTTCTACCAATGACAGAGGGAACAGGAAAAATTTTATGGCAAAGAGGGAATTGGAACCAAAATACCCCATAGCCATGAACAAATTGAATATGTATTACATACGCAAAAATCACTGATATTATAATTATTTGCTTGGAGAGTGAGCAGACTCCAACAAGTAATAACCATTTTATATCATATGCTCTTCATCTTCACTTAACCAACGTCTACCACAAAAGAAACCCCTACATATTTGACTATAATTATTTGACTGTGATCCAAAAGCTAAAGGCAATGGTATATGAGGTTGGCAGGAAACTGAATAAAAAAAAAAAAAAAAAAAGTAGCAGTAGCAATCAGGGAGCAGCATGCACACACTATCTATGAAATTAAAGTTTGGAAAAGGGGATTCCACTAGTTCTGTAAATACTATGAGGGCAACTGTTTGGGAGGCAGAAAGTGTTATTGAATTACTTCTGCCTTCAAATGCTGAATTGACCCAGCACTATTTGGTTATAGAGTTTATGGCTAGAAACAAAAGAAAGACTTGCGTGGGGCACCCGCACCTTCACGTGATGTGACAAACCAATCACTGTCTAGCAGGAGGGTCTTTTGGATATTGCACATTTAAAAAACATACACAGTTTCAAAAAAGCAAGAAAAATTTCTGTTTTTTTATTGGAGGACCCTAAAACTACGTGATGGGGAAACGCCACCTAAGAATTTGTCTAGAAACAAAACCTACATGGCAACATCTCATGGTCTAGTCACTTCTTAATTATCTACAAATAACACTTGCGACTAAATCTAAAGATAAAGAATAGTTGATGAACTAGTCTATTGATTAGTTTTTCTTTATATATGTGCGTCTTACTATGCACTTTCATGAATCAATTCCCAAAAGGGATATTATGCAATTTCTTTTTCTTGATGGAGGCCATTTTTTTTATAGATAAAGAGAGCATCTTCAGTAGGGCGATCAGACCCTAGGTTTGTCTGACAATCTAATCATTTCTTGTTAAATTTTAAAAAAGTGAAAACAATTTCGATCAACAGACGTTTTGAATATGACGTACTTCTCGTATCATCTAGACTCTGATCGGTGGGGCGAGACCACTGCAAACTCTAATGTAGCACCAAACTGAAAATGCTCCTGATTGAAGATCGATGAAAGAACAAGCAATTTCTTGGCTTCTCAGAGCTCTCTACTCGATCGTGAGGGTTTGAAAAACTTATTACAGAAGACATTATTAATAGGAAGTGAAAACTTGATATTTAATATTTGTGATTCTTATTCCCCACAGTTGGGTAGTGGATACAAACACAACCAATCAAGTGGACCAAACTGAACAAACAAAAAACTGATCAAAAGCTTGAAGCACATATGGTGCGATGGTGGGTAGGGTTTCTGGTTCTGACATTAGACACGACTAAATCTGACTTGAATAGATGACATTACAACTGGTTTTTTTACATAGTGGCAACTACATGCATGATTTACATTATAGGTCAGGTCATATTCATTAGTCTTTTTAAGAACCTTCAATCTGAAATAAGCGATTAATTCCATACTGCAACTCTGCAAGTATATATAAGTGGGAAAAGAATAAGCTAAAAGCTAGAAATATATGTTATATGATGTTAGAAACTAATAGTTATATGCTTTCAAAAGAGATTCCTTACATCAAGGAGTGGTTACTTTGGAAATTCGATCCCTCGCACCTGAAGATGGGAATTCTATTTTGACTATTTGGCATTGGTAAAGAAAGGTTGAGATTAATTTAAGTATCAAATACATAAAGGTTGTTCTAGCATATTAAAATCATATGCAGACTGCCTTCATATTCTTTGCTTTAGCATGTGATTTCAATTGGGTCACATCCATAAAAACGGACATCCCTACCATCTCTATATATTAGATGCCATTATATTAGGTGCCACACACATTATGAATCTTTCCATCTCCATATAGCGCTTGGAGAAAACTCTTTCTCTAAATTATGACTTTTCATGCCGAAAAAAGGAAGAGAGACTTCTTATTAAGCATATCCATAGTTGTTCCTTGGGTCAGCTCTTCATTTTTTATTGTTAATAAGATGAATGATTTCTTGAATGGTCTTCTTTATTGGTAAGGGAAGACAACAATATCTAAAATGGCACTGCCTACGTATATATTTACCTTTAGAGAAACATATAAAAAAGATAGTCCACAAGATGATATTAGATTAAGGTTTTCAGTTAATAAGCCAGCTTACCTCAATTTGTTGACAAGAGAAAATAATAGTATGGTATGTCTTGGCCTCTTGGGTTTGCTGCTATCTAGCTATCTTACTACCTAACCCAAAGAAAAGAGTTTGCAATAATATATAGAGGCTGCCTTGTCTCTGTCTCCTACTCTCTTTGAAGATATTGAGAGGAATTCTTGCAGAGATTTATGGATGTTCTTAAACGTGCATCAGCTAAATGCTAAAACAATGTTTAAAAGGTCCACCCAATTGACTTTAGGGTTTTTGCCCCAGATCTTATGGAAGCGTATACATAGTTACGTACATACATAATTAGACACACCAGCTAATTAGCACATGGGTTAGATTTGACTCACTTGAGTTGGTTCGTATAAAGGATGGAGATAAAATTGTTGTTTTCATCTTCAATAATAAAATATCTTCCTTTTTTTGTTTGTTAAGATTAAGCATGAGTTACCTGGATTTTCCCTTGCGGAAATTAAGCGCGAGGTGCTTTATGATCACAATGTGTTATGTATCCTATTCTTACCAATTAAGCAAATAAACTGAGGATTACTTTCTCAAATGATGAAGCAATTATCTCCTAGCTAGCTAGCTAGCTAGCTCTTTTCTTTTTTTCCTTATTTGCTTAAACAATAGAAGCTGGAAATTTGACTTACACTGATCATTGAAGTGGGTGAGAAGTTTGTATCCTCATATTTCAATCAATCTTTGCTGGTGCCAGAATTGTGGTTTTGAAAAGTAGCTTTTGTCATTTCCATTATATGGTGAACTTCATTTTCTCCTTACCCTAATAATTGTCTATGCTTGCACCATTCAATTAATTAGGCCGCCACTACGACATGACATCATGAATTTGACGTGATTATATATATTTTCAATTAGACTGAAAATATGAACCATGCATGCATGACACGTGAATTGTCCTCTGATGATCATCGATCACCTCATAAATCATTTGGAGAAGGAGATCGATATTCGAACTGCAAACTCAATAGCTAAGCGAATGAAGCCTGCGCCGAACCTCCTTCCGGTGGCTTTATGAGATGATCAAGTGATCAACCATGAACCATGTCATAACTGATATCAGTGGAGAATGAGAGATTTAAACTTTATATTAGGCAACTTTATTAGCGAATGAAGGCGGAGACTACAGTTTCACAAAAGGATGAATCGCGGGTCTTAACGCTTATAAGTTATAACCACCATTGCTTAGGGATTTGAACTCGATTAATGTCATGTTTATAGATCAATTAATTAGTAGGTTGCTTCTTTCATGGAGCAATTAAGGACCATGGATTAAACAATCAGACTTCATTAGGTCTCCGAAGGGGAAGGTAGCTAGGGCACGTATATACATTGATCGATGATGTATATGTACAGAAAACTACAAAGAAAATATTAACATACCATCCCTCTCGAATGGGGACCCATACACTACCCATAATGGGAGACATTCATGTCGATCTCTTTGGCCACTTTCAGTCCTCCATTGAAATATTACAGTCTCCATATATAAAATATATATGCACACAATGACAGAAATAGATACCTGACTCGTGGACTCATTGGCTCATTGCATAGTAGTCATAAGAGAAAGCTAGCAAAGCAAAGCAATACGTATATGAATATGAGAAAGAGAGAGATCGAACACGATGCTTTGCTTTCCGTGTACTTTCCCCCAATTTGTTTCACACCAACGCAAGAATCCACCCACTCTCAGCCCTTTGCTAGCTATCTCAATTCAAATGCGCGCACTGTGATATTGATGTCATAATTGTTGAATTACATCAAACACATGTCATATAGGGCACAAAGGTTAATTCGCTTTAAATTGCATTAGGTCTATAAGAATCTCTAACTTTGAAAGACCTTACAAATGTTGAAAACAATAAGAGCTTATTAAGGTTGGAGTAGGGCTGTCAATTCCAACACGAGCAAATAACAAGACTCGAAACTTGTACGAAATAAAACAGGTTGAACCCGCACGATTAAAAAGCGGGTTGACCGTGAGTCAATCCGTTATGACCCATTTAATAAATGGGTCGGCCACGGGTCAACCCGCCAATATGAAATGAACCCATAAAACCCGATTATGATATACTTCTTCTTGAAATTTTGGACGTTGGGAGTATTTGATCATATGATTAGACAATTTGAAATATTTTGCTTTATAATTACTGGATTTAATTATTTATGAGTTATATATAATTATTTATATTCTTCGTCTTGTGGAGTTTTTAGTAAATTTAATCAATGTATGCATATTTTTAGTTAAATTGGTCGCATTGTTAACCTTTAAATGAGTCATTTTGTCTAACACGACACGATCTATTTATTAAATTGGTTAAGTGGGTTGGAAACGGATAACCCGTTTAATAAATAGTTTGAGTTTGGGTTTAAATTTTTGACACGATTATTTAATAGATTAGGTTTGGGTTTGTCTATTGCGACACGACAAATATCTTGACCCGACACGACCCATTGACAGCCCTGTTGGAGAGATCTTTTCTAAAGAGAGAGGCGAGTTCATGATCAATTAATGTGAGGTTCTAGCTAGGGTTCTTTGATGGGAGAGATCCTTTGATTTACTTCCTTGTCCATTTTCACAAAATTGCAGAGCATTAATTTCGAGTAGCTCTAAGGATTAGGCCAGGGCGAGCCAAAGCTTGAAAATCAATGTGATAACATACATAAGCCATTAGGCACACGTCATATCAACAATCTATCAAATGATACCATTAAGCATTACCATATTGTATCTCAAATAAAGAGATATATTTTAAGTTTTAGCTTGATTTATGCATGAAAGCTAAACATAAGCAATAAACATAATAAGAGAAATGAAATATGTGACCATAAGTCACCGTAAATTAAGCATTTTCGTCATGTAAAGTATCCACAAGAAATTTAAGGCCATTTTAGGTTTACTTTGGCCCTAGTGTGTTATGTTTAGTTTTTTATTTCTGTAATTGAACTTATATGACCTCCTAAAAGTACATATGGGTTTTTAGTTTTTATATTCCAAATTATGAGGTATGGTGCTTCATAGTCTTCCAGGCTAGGATTCGGTGTGCAGGTCACGCAAGAATGGAAGAGAGTGAATTGTATTCTCTCATTTGAAAAGAAATATTATGCAAAGAACAAAATCAGTATATTTTCCTTTCTTAGGGTTCTCCAAGTCAAAGAAAGATTTCTTGAGGAAGCGGCCAAACAAGAAAAAGCCACCACAGAGAAAGAAGAAACAGGTGGTGCCTTTGGCCTTTTCCTTTCAAAAATTATATTCTTTAATATTTGATTTGTGCTCCAGACTAAACCGTCCTTGTCTAAATGTAATTATACGAGGATCTTTCTGTACATTCATCAAGCCATTTCAGCTAAGCTTAATTAGCACCCCTTAAATTTGTTTCATATATATTTCCATGTTAAGCAGCCTTGCCTCTCTCTCTCTCTCTCTCTCTCTCTCTCTCTCTCTCTCTCTCTCTCTCTCATTTTGGTTTCTTCATATTTCAAAACCCACTTTACAGTCACTTTTGCTGAAGCTTCCCTTGTCTCGCTTTCTCTCTTCCTCTCTGAACATTATCACTCTCTCTCTCTCTCTCTCTCTCTCTCTCTCTCTCTCTCTCTCTCTCTCTCTCTCTCTCTCTCTCTCTGTGATCTCTCTCTGCCTTCATAGCTAGCTAGCCTTGGAGCTGGTTCATGGATATTGAACCCTTGTGGGCTCTTGGGGGGTGGTTTCTTCTTCCAAATTGCATGGCCTCAGCACCTAAATCCATCTCTGAATCCCATACAACATCAACAAAGTTACACCCTTTGATTCTCTCTCTTACCGTTGTTTTCATTTTGCTCCTTCTTGTCACTCCATTATCAAACCCATCATCAATGGCATCGAAAAGGCTTCTCTTGGCCGATACTACTACTACTACCACCACCACCACCACCACAAATTTGCAGCCAAAGAAAGCCCAGAACTCGCACACGAGTACTTCTTCAACTTCGACTAGAGCAAGATCAGAGTTTGGAGCTGAAGCTCATGAAGTTCCTAGTGGTCCAAACCCCATATCAAACTAGCTAGACAAAGATGATAGACTACCACGACTCGATGAAGATCCTAACGGCAAGAGTTTATTATGGTTTGTCAAGATCTTTCTGGTTGTTAATTGTTTGAATTTGCCGTTAAATCTGCCTTGTCCCATCACTCATGAGAGATTGGTTACCTTTGTTGTTATGGTCATCATATTAATTAGCATTACCCCCTCTCTTTTTTCTGGCTAGAGATCATGTATAGCAAGAGACACTTTTTTATTATATTATGTAATATCCATCTATCTATATAGTTTCACATATAGATGATGATGGTACTATATGTGACTTCATTGGGTGGTATATATGGATTTGTTTTTGTTTCTTATATGGATTTTATTAATGTTTGTTTACTTGGTTCTAATTATGTTTTACTTCAGCAAATCTCTGTCTTAATTTTTGATGAGCTTAATTACATGATAGTACTAGTAAGCTCTCATAGCATTGAAAGAGAGTTTACATATTACTGCTTCAAATTGAAGAAAGAAATGGATACAAGATCAGAAAAGGAAAAGTTGGCATGTGGGTTTAAAAGATAGCTAGCTAGGTCATGAATGAACAGAGAGAGAGAGAGAGCTGAGTCTAGTCTGATGAAATGGAAGCAGTGGTTGTCAGATTATCACTGCGATAATACAGTGAAGGCCATTTAACCAGCCAGCGAGGGAGGACCTTTTGTTTTGCCTGAGAGAATTGTATTGATGGGAAATTCTATGAGAGCGAGCCAGCATCATTGATCCATCATCGGCTAGCTTTTAATATTTGGACTTTCCCTTTTGTCTTGTCAAAATACATATTCCGAGAAAGCTAGCTAAGCTGATAACAACCGGAGCTACTGCAGGGGTGGTCATGATTTTGATAATCATAACAGTATCATTTGCCTGTTGTTGAATAAAATGCATGTCATCAATCATTTGCTTTATCATGCTGCTTTTGAAAACTATTACAAAAAAGAAAGAAATTCCTAATCAAATTCCTCTGTATATTAAAAATATATATGCACTGAGAGACTGATCGAGGCTGCTGCAACTTCATTTATTTCTGCATATATTGTCATTCAACTTTAAGCATGCAGATGGGACAATTGTATCAGGGTCCATGTCGTTTATGTCCATCAGTGCGTGTGTGTGAAGTGGAGGGACCAAAATTTATACGTTCATTAGCGTGGAGGTAAATGTAAACCCTAGCTACATGTTCTTTCACCCAAAAAAAATTAGGTCTAACCCTAATTAACAGCACAATCAGATCAAATTTTGTGAGGATTAGTTAACTTTTCCGTTATATTAGTACCAAAGTGAATCAAGCAGTATGGGCAGCTCAAGGAAAGGGGCAATACATAGTGGAGGCCGAGTTGAGGACCTGCGCAACTAAGCATACTTAATTCAACAAATTAATGTAGCATTACAAGAAAAATGGTCCTTTATGGCACGTGGGAATGGCTGTTGATGATAATGTACGGTATAAAAATACACATACACGCATCAAAGACAATGTCATATGTGACATTTCTCATTTTCCCCATGGCATAAATTAATAAACATAAAATACGCATTAAAAATTATTGTTTATGTAGCATTTTGCACACCTTAAAATCGTTAATGTTTTTCTATACTTAAGGAAAAACCGTTAATGTGTGTGTGGTTTTTTTAATACATATTTGGAAACTCAACCTCAGTTAATTAATCACTAGTATTAGTACATTGTTCAATCAATGCAAAAAAAAAAAACCAATTCTAAAATTATATTTTTTGGAAGGGAGAAGATTTTATTCAATTATAAAGGAAAATGATTTGTGACCTCAATCTTAGGTGTCATGCCATGTCACCTATGCACATCACCAATTTGTCAAATCATGACATGTAATTCTTGAGAAAAAGATAATTTTATCATTCCAGAATCTAATGAATCTAAGTTATTTTGGCTTTCTTCTAAACAAAAATTATATAGTTTTTTTTTTTCATTTTTTCTTTTCATTACACTCATGCTTAGATTTAAACAATAATTTTTTTTCTTCAATCATGAATAGAAAAAAAATCATGTAATTCAGTCAATAAATTTATACATACACTCGATCAATAGATTTATATAACATATGTATATGAATTCAACCTTTGTTGGGTTCCTGTAAATTTTGAAAAATATAATGTGAAAAATACATATTCATATGATTATATATATTCTTTTGTTCATTTTTTTCTCTCTTTATGTAGCTAGGGTTTACACGTTATATTTGAGTTTATTATCTTTTGTTTGTTTTTCCCCTTATATTTAGATTTGTAGATGATAATTAATGGTTGGAATTTTTTCTTACCTCTTAATTAATTTAAACATATGTATTTTCCAAATTCAATTTATTAATGCTATTTTTTGGATGAAATTAATCAATATTTGAAAAAGAAAAGTTAATGCCTATTTCTTGACTATATTGATGCTATTTGGAAAGAAAAATTATAGGAAAGAATTTAATTAAATGAAAAAAAATATTTGTCAAAGAGTAGACATATCTCTTAAATTAATACATAATTAATAGTTTATCTTCTTTTCGTCACCTAATTTAATTCATCAATGTAATTGATTCATCCCCTAACATCTAGAAGGAAATATAAAAAGGTAAAATTGGTGTTGCAATAGTATGATGTGATAAGATTTATTATGTGAAATTGAAAATAAAATTTGTATTTCTTACATGGCATGACACATAAGATTTGAGGTTACAAATCTTAGGCCTCATTTAGGCTCTATTTCATCAATCAAATGGAGCGCATGCATTCATGATGAGCCAATTTTAAATTGAACATAGAAGAAAAGAAAATTTAATCAAGTAGCTTGGCTTCTAAAATTGACACAAAAATGTTCATCTCATGTTGGTCATTGTACGAGCTTTATAAGTAACAATTATATTATGCAAATCTTCAATGACAATGGACAAAATGTACTCCATGGTCAAGATTATGATTAGCTTGTTTAAAGTTTCAAATTTTGAAGTTTAACTTCAGCCGATAGTTATTTTTTTGGTTACAAACAAATAATAACTTTCACTTTAATGCGAGTGACAAAGCAAAAGTGCCTATCATCGTTTTACAGCAAAGGATGTGGGAACACTTTCATTTTGCCATTCCAACCTTTGAAATCATGCAGCTACCTTTCTCTTTTTCAGAATTTTGTATCAAGGTTTCAACTCCCAAGAGGGAAAGCAAGAAGAAGTTCGATGATGGATCACATGCTAGTATATCTTAAGTTTAACTCTAAAACCCATTTTTAATTATCTCATGTTTGCATTGACCGCTTATATATATTGCAATCCAAAAACTATTTATTTGTCTACATACCAAAAATCATTTTTGAGTCAAAGTTTAGCTAAAGTAACTAAAAAATCATTTTAACTAGCTAAGAGCATTTTTAGTAGACTCTCTATTTTAGTTCCTTAGCTATTTTAGAGAGCATGTTTAGCTTTTTATGTATTTTAGCAGCTGCACCAGACTCCTAAGTGGTTCTCTATTATAACTTTTAGCTATCACGCTCATAAATATAGAAAGCGAGATGCGACTCTCTATAATTTAAAACATTCATTTTGAGTTACTTTATGTAATTTATAAATACATTTAAACTATTTAATATTCTTTTAAAAAATAATATAAATTCAAAATTAGTTAAAATAGATAGCACTGATACAGACATATTTCTAAAGTGGCCAGCCAAAATAACTTTTTAGCTACTTTAGCTAAAATTTGACTAAAAAATGGCTAGCATTGTTAAAGATGCTCTAATCACTTATAAAATACTTTTGCTCAGTTATCTATATTTTTAACTAGTTTTGAATTTATATTATTTATTAAATAAATAAAATATTATTTAAATACATTTATATAGTAGACAAATTAAATTCTTAAAAGAGTTGTTTTAAATTAACAAAAATAATAGAGGGTCTACTTCGAGCATATTTTGCAGACTCTTTATCTATACTCCTTAACTATTTTGGAGAGCATATTTATCTTTTTAAACCTCACACATTAGCTAAACCTTGCACATCAACTCTATTTTACATTCCTCACTCGTTTTAGTTATATATAGTCCGTCGTCCTCAGCAGCTCAGTTGGACGTATAAGGGTAGTAGTCTCGAACAAATAATGAATTGGCAGGCCAGAACACCACGTAGTTACCATGTTTGGCTTGGTTATTTGATTCCCAACTTAATTCACACAAGATTTATGCGTCATATATACCAACACCTAGCCTTGTAATCCACGGTGTAAGCCTCCCCACCCTTGACCAACGTGACACCGAAATCAATTTGAGACCTTTAATTTGTGCCCTCGACTGAACTCATTCTGAATGCGAACACTTACCAAAAACACCAATGAAAGCAAAAACACATTGTGCCAAAACAAGTGTTGAAAGTGAAAGAAAGAAAAGGGCGTGGTTGAAAAAGCAGATTCTCATGGTTATCAAAATATGAGTGTGTGTGCTTCTATTTTGAAACTTTATAGTCAACGTTCAATTGTGACAGTAATATTGCATAATCTGAGGTCAGAGGGTCAATCAAACACTTAAATTGCCAAACTTGTAAAGGTAATATATGAAGAAAAAAATAGAAATGAATCCTTTTATAGAAAGAGATAGATCTAGGACAAAAAAAGATAATAAAATTAATTATAACAAATACTAAAAACTCATATAAAATTTACAATACCAAATCGTACTTTGTAACACTGTGGTATGATAATTATTAATTTATTAAGGTGCATTTAACTGGAATCCACCTTTGTTTTGTTTTTTGTGTTTTGTTTGGGTAAGGTGTTAGACTAGAAATGCATTTGAGTAACAAAATGTAATACCCGTAAATTTCATTTTAAATTCGAGTAATTTTATCGAATGATTATTATGCGATTTCACGATTTATGTTCGATAATAATTCATTTTTACAATTATCTAAGTTTCGAAACAATTATTTTTAACAAAAAGCTCGAAATACTCGGTTTGAGAAATTGACTTTTTCTACGTACGAAATTTGGAGAAACTTCCTTCATGAAAGTTGTAGAGCTCGTCGATACGAGTCCGTACATATGCGGAACACAAAGATCGGATTTTTTCTGATTTAGTTATCGAATTTAGAAGTTTTCCGAACTTGTATATATAGAAAAATTTTGGAAACCCTAATTTTTTTTCTACCGGTTCCTCTCTTCCTCTTCTTCTTTCTTTTTCTGGAAAAAACTGGGCTTCCTCTCTCTCTCAGCTCTCTCACCCGTCTCTCTCGACCGAAAAGGAGAGAAAACTTCTCCTTAATTGTTCTCCCTCCACAGACCACCTCTCGACCTTAAACCAAGTCCCAGGCGTTCGTCTCGAGCTGCTCTAGCTCCCGGAGGCAGTTTCACAAGGCGGCGCAGCCTGTGGCGGCGGCGGCACGGCCCGAACCGAAAACGACCATTTTCGGTTCGATCTCGATATCTCGAGCTACACTACACCATTTCACTTGATTCTTGTCTCATTGAGCTCGCCTCAACTTCCTCTACAAGCACCAAGAAGGACCGGAACTGGGTCGAACGTTTTCACGTTCGTCGGAGCTCGACCCGAAAGGATCGAAATACCGAAACTTTCGATCATGATATCTCGAGCTATACACGATCGTTTCTTGTGATTCTTGGCTTGTTGAGTTCGCAAGGAAGTTCTGAACAAGTTTCCAGAAGGGATCGGGGCCTGAGGTTACAGTTTTCACGTCGGTTTTCAAGCTCGCCGGTTTCTGCATTTTTTCCGGCCGCCGACTGTAAATCGGTAATTTCGATCCCTTCCCATCATTTTTAGGTCTTGTGCTAGTTATGAAAGTTGCTCAAAATGATGAAACGAAGGGGACAAGCTCGGCCCCGACACCATTGGCGGTGGTCGGTGGCGGCTCTGTCCCTAACTCCGGCGGCCTTTTCCGGCCACCTCCGGAGGTCTAAAATTTGGTTTCTGTCCATTTTATGATTCTATGTTTCGATACGATCATTTCGGCCTATTATACGCATTTTTCGAATATCGTATGAATTAGTTATGAATTTTGTGATTTCGATCGTTAGATTTTTGATCTGTGAAATTATGACCGTTGGATGAACTTGTAAATTTGTTATGATGATCATATGACTGTCCCAGAGGCTTTGTGTGGTCATGGGCGAACATCCGACCGTTGGATCTTCGTATATGTGAAAAACGGTAATTAGGGGAGCGATTCGTGAGAAACCGCTCATCGGATTTTAATGTAAATTAGAATCTGGCCGTTAATTAGTAGTTAAATTATGTGTTGAAATTGTTGGCTAAATTCGAATCACATTTGATTAGGTGATTGACGGATTTTATTTGAGTGGGCTATTCGGCGTTAATTATAAATTATAATTATTGAAGACGCAGCGGGAGTTTCGAGGTGAGTAAAACTCACGTGGTTCATATTACGAACCGAGCATTTTAATTTATTTATTTTTGGTAACTGTGTGAAAAATATTTGCGGATTAAATATTTGTTTTAAAATTTCATGGACTTGAATCACCACGGTCCATAGGTAAGTAAAATGAATTTTAACTATACAAATGAATTTCATAATTTTCTTGTGTGAACTATAGATGGTATTAGTGGTCATTCCTGAGTGGATGATTACGTATATATATATATTTACGTGGAAAATATATATTGATGAGTGGATTGTTGATTGATGATATGATTGAGTTGAATTGATGAGTTGATTTTATTACAATTGTGTAATTCCATAATAATATGATGTATCTTGGTTGGGATGATTTCAGTATGTGATATTATATGTTGTGTTCATTTATGGGTTTAGGGTCGACGTAATGACCGGTGTGGGTAATCGGACGCTCTAATCCTAGTGTGGATGATGGGATACGATTGGTTGAGTATGTGGAATTATTGGACGTTCTAAATATGTATATAGGTATACATATTGATGAAATACAATAATTGATAAATATGTCTGATGCCATAACCTAGGCCAGGTGACGGGCTACGATTCAGTTAGAGCTCTAGTCTGACAAGTACCGTATTTTTATAAATACGATGATGAGAGCTGTGGAGAAAGTTGTGAGTTGGGTTGTCTTGATATATTGAATTGGTGTTGATTGTGATTGTTATTATTTGCATATGTGGAAATTATTAAGTGTTGCTGTGTGTGGGAATAAATGAGATTAAATTAAGTAACAGTTCCTTCTTTTACTCATACAAGCTTTCATAAGCTTACCGGGTTTTGTGTTGTTGCAATCCCGGTACACTATTCAATGGTGTAGCGGATATTCCTGCAGGTCAGGATAACCAGGGAGGTGACCGCGCTGCTTAGGTGTTACAGCAGTTTTGTTATTTATTTAGTTGTGAGGTGTGTGTATGCTCATTTAGAGCTTTACATTACATTTTGGATTTGAGTTGTAATAATTAACCGAGACTAAATTCAGTTTGATTTTATTTTGTGTGGTGAGTATGTTAAGAAAAGAAATTTTCAGGATGATTATTTTGAGTTGTAGTATTTTCATGTTTCGGATTTTGAATTGTTATTCTAAAATTCGGGGCGTGACACCAAAAGAAGAAAAAATGTTGCCTTATCTTCTTAACCCATAACTAAGAGTCTAAGACTAGGTTTGGGGTTAGTAATATTAATTTATCATTTTGCTGGAGAGCTTAAGGTTACTTTCTCTCAAGTGCAATATAGCAGTTCAAGTGTTCTCAAATCCATGAAATAAATATTGGAATTTGACATCTTCCATTTGTTGCATTTAGTCAATGTTTTAAGCAATATAGCCGAGCTTGTTACATTTCAACACAATGTTTTAGGCTGAAGTTGTTCTTTTATTTCTTCATAAAAGGAATTTGACATCTTCCTTTACAATCGATCTTTAAACATATATTAAGACAAAAGAAGTGCAAATTATAATACTACCACCCTTTCAATATCGATCACCATCATGTTTCCCATGGATAAATACGCTCGTCACGATTCTCAGGAACGTTTTTCAGGTAAATCCCATCGTCTTTTGCAATCCAAAAGCATGTTTTCCAGTTGCATCTGGTCCTGAAGCCACATATGTTTACTCTCCTTCCAAAACACATCAAACAAAGTGTGTTGTTTGTCTGCATGGAATTCGCAAGTGAAACGCGTTGTCCTGGGCAAGTTGACATGGAAATGCCAGTTAAAGTCGCCACTAAGATAAAGAGTATGGGTGCCCAGATCGTCGAGGTCAGACTAACAGTGGACCACCAATGCTCTTTGTCTACTGAAACCATTAACAACGTGCACATGCCAGTTGGTGAAATCAAGACCAGGCCATTTGACAAAGGATCTCGGGCAGATACTCAGGGCTAAAGCTACACACAAATAGAAAACTAGCGTAATGTGACTTCCCCAAAAAAACCAAGGGAGGCGGCAGCCCCCACCTCCACAGCCGCAGCATGGAGGAGCGGCTCCTTAATCCGCACTATAACCAATCCTCCAGTAAGCTAGCTAGCTAGCTGACTTGATAAGATATGAATTTGATTTCAATTACATGATTTTTTTTATAGGCAAATTCTGGTGATGTATTATCTGGCGCCCAAGGAAAAAGCTTAAAAGGAGATAATTGTTTAACAAGAAAAATTTAATCTGGTACACAAGAGAACACTGGTGTAATGTGTAATTAAGTTTTAACTAGCAACGGTGTCCTCACTTTGCCACAGACTTTGCAGTTGCTAACAAATTACAACCATGAAATACATAACTAATATTGACTTCATTCTTAATGAAAGTGGGAAATAAAGAAAGACAAAGTTGGCTATTCTCAAAAAAGCACTGAAGGTTACACACACACAGTCTTTCTCTGTTAAAGAGGTCTTTAGATATTAATATCTAAGGATTTTCTTGATAGACCCACTTTTCGATCGCATATTCACATCTTGACTGTTCAGTTTTTAGGTCCTAATGTATAGATCACTTATACAAATTTTCAGCCAAATTGATGATCATTAAGGTATCGAACTAGAAAATCAATGAATGAATAAAATCTGTCCAACCTGAACCGTTCGTGCTTATAATTGTAAATCGCAGTTTTGAATGTCTTAATGATTATCAATTTAGTTAAAATTTGTAGAGATGATCTACTCATATATACCTAAAAATTAAACAGTAGAGATGTGGATATGCAATCGAATAGTGAGTCTATCAAGGAAATCTTTAGATATTAATATATATATATATATATATATATATATATATATATAATATTCAAAGCACTATTGAAATTGAATTAAAAGCTATGAATCTTAACGATAGTTAAGTATTCTACTTTTGGAAATTATGAGTGTTGTTTGGAGAAGCGCAAATAGCTTATTAGTTTGGGAAGCCTTCTCACCAGCCTGAGGATATGATTTGCAAAGGCATAAAGAAAAGCTACATTGGCTTCAATCTAGACATATGCACACAACTAAGTGAAAAATGAAGATGAAAAAAAATAATGGAGTGTGGTCTACAATGTTCAGAAGCTGGGAAAAAGGGATAAATCACTTGTGCCATTCTAACAATTCAAAAGACCCCTGGCCCTTTTTGTATTCAAGCACTTAGTGATGTCTTGTAGTTTCTTAACTCGAAATCCATCTCCATCAATCTAGGTCTCATAAATATGAGAAGATATAACAATCTAAAATCTTGTGACAATTTAGTAAAAGCCAGGGCGATGGCAGCAACATGTTAAAATTGTTTCCAATTACTTGTCCATTTCAATTCCCAGAGCTATCACACTAGCTTGAATATTGGTTAAGCTAGCACACTAGCTTGTTCTTCCAACCTCGCCCATCAAAGCTACATATAACCACGAGCCATTTCAACGCCCCAAAACTTAAGAACGTGCCTCACGCGCCAAAGAAAAAAAACTAGATCTCATGGGTTAGCTCTCCCGGCCGGCCGTAGCCGGTAAATCTGCCGCTGTGTCTCGTCCGGGAGGGTCTCTGTTGTTTCTTCTTAGTTTTTACTTAGTTTGCCTTCTTGGTTGGTATTGGTGTAGGACAGAGGATTGATGGAGTCGGGTTGCAGATCCATCATCGTAGGCTTCAGAATGTCCAGACTGGTGGAACGTAGTCAGAGCATGCTTGGCGGTGACATGTTTGTGGTGGCGTGGCTCGGAGGTCGTGTGTTTCCATGGCAATGCAAGGATGGAAGGATGATGCTGAGGGGTTTGTGGTCAAGACGGAGCAGAGCCTTTCTGTCCAGATCGATCCGATCTGGGTTGGGTCTTTCGACCTAACTGGGGGCACGATACCTGGCTCGGTGGAAGGGCGGCGAGGAGTTCTGAAGGTGATGAGCTAGAAAGCTTCTTTCAAGGTGCGCCGGCGACGGAGTGGGTGTTTGGGTATGGATGGATATCTAGATCTGCTCTAGATCGGGCCTCCTCGTGGACAACGGAGGGGACTAGAGGAGTGATGGTCGCAGTAACGCACGTCGGACTTCCTGGTGGTGCAACGGTGGAGTTGGTGGCGGGGTCATCTGTTTGGTGGGTGGCACTGTGCTTGCGTGGTCATCTAAGAATTGGGCTGATGCTGTTTGGACTATGTCTTTGGGCCAGGTCAATTGGTCAAACTGGCCTGGTTGTCCTTGCTTCCTAGCTATTTTATTATGTTTAGTTTAAGTTGTCTTTTATTTTCAATAAGTTCCTATCGAGTGCAGGTAGGAGTTTGTGGGCTTGGTCCAGGTGTGTGCACTCTGTGTGCCTGGTCTGCTCTAAGTTGGTGGCGAGTTCCTTATATTAGCAAATGGTCGCAACCTTTTAGTAGCAGTAATGTGTCTGCTTTAGGTAGGCGGCGAGTTTCTTGCTTTGTCAAATGGTCGTTGCCTCCTAGTGGCAGAGTGAAACTTTGTATCATCGGATTTATATTCCGGTGGCATCACAGTGGAAAAACTGTGTTATTTGTAATGTTACTTCTTTGTAATAGAGTTATCTTTCCGGTATGTCGCCACAATTGTAAAGCGAATAAAGTAGCCAATCGTGCACTCTTCGCTAGTTGGTGCTGATTAGGATACGTGTCAGTAGTGGAGATTCCTGTTATTATCTCAGGAAGTTCTCTCGATGTGCTTTGTAGTCTGGGGTTTAGGTACCATAACCCCCCCATATGTATTCTATTGTTTCACTAATGAAGACTTGAGGGCAGCCGTACCGGCCCTTAATTCAAAAAAAAAAAAAAGGCTACACATAACCACAACGTTCCTTTCTTAGGCAATACCACTTGCTGAGAACCTCAACTTGAGAGGCTCCTTACCACTTGAGATGAGAAGGTAAAAGAAACATTTCCTACCTTAACCTGCCCTTGACCATATATGCACAACATTCTATGCATCTACCTTAACCTGCCCTTGATAACTACATGATTGATTAACTTATAACCAAGTGTACTTGATAACGACATAGCCAACTTGCGAGCTTCAATTCGCTCAATGCTACCGAAAATTGAAAATGCCAACCAAAGAGAGCTTCTTGCTAGTTTAAGCAAATTGAACCAGTGACATATTGAATGGAGATGGAGAATTGGAGATGGAGTTAATAAGTACCTGAAGGAATTGCCAAAGAAATGAATCAGGGTCTAAAAAGGAAAGAAGTTTGAAAAAATAAGGGGTCTCAAAATAATTTTGCAAACACAATGGGATCTCATTATAACCCCAAAAATTGAATCCAACGCCTAAACCCTAAAAACGTTAAACCCTAAACCCCAGAAACAAAACCCGCCGGTAAAAAAGCTTCGATCTTCGCTCTTCAAATTTCTATCTGAAGTATCTGATTGTATAATCCAGAGCTTCAACAAGAGGGTACCTTCTTCAAGTCCAATTCCATTTCTTCAAAATTTGATAAACTATTCATTTTCCTTATCACATGTTCTCAGCTCAAATCCATCGAATTTTACTCTGCCATTTACGTTATCATACTCTAGGGGTTTCTGTAATGAGTGGGAAATGTTGGGTTTAGTTTAATTTTCAATTCTACCATGTTTTGGTTTCAGAACAAAGATATGCAATTTCTGAAATTTTGAGTTCCATTCAATCCTTTTCTTTCAGAACTGAGAGTTCACATGTTTGGGTAAGCAAATGGCTCTGAGATATCGGCGTTTGAGAGAAATCTCAAGGCTTTTGCCGCAAATTCACTCCGGTGAGCTCACTCTCTATCTTGAGTGAACTTGAAGTTGTTTTAGCTCTAAGCTTGTTATAGCATAATGTTAAATGTGTTCAATTCCAGTTTGTTATTAAAGGAAAGTTATTTCAACCTGGAAGTTGTTAATCTTGCGATTAGAGAGAGTCAATTCAAGGTGTTGAAAAATCGTATCGTTGATATCCTTTGTTCAGGTGATTGTTATATACAATGTAGATCAGCCACCAAATTAGCAGCATTGTCCTTCATTCCTCGAGTATATGCTTGGGAGAGAAATGGTACGAGGATGCCACAGAGTAGGTATCATTCTCCGCGTTAATTAATATTTAATACCCATTTCTTTTTCACTTCATTTTGAATTATTAGTCCAATGTGTATGCCTGTATGTGATTCAGTTATGTTGTACTGATGGAAGTTTTCATAGAGTTCACCATTGGTTTTGTTATGTCTTTATGTCGATGGTTGTAGGCTCTTGTCCATTTGGTATTATTGATATCTGTGTGGGTCAAAATATTGCTTGCCTCAGTTCAAGTGTTTGTTTGTCGTTTTTGGCTCTTGTTGTCTTTGTAATTGGAGCTTTATCTTCTAGGTTCTCAACCACTTCAGAAGTTTCATACAACTCTACCCAGGAGCTTGATCTTTTATCCTTCATTAAATCGTCATTGGATGAGCGTGAAGGTACTCAAATTACTTAGACATTTCTTCTTTCTTTGCTAGGTGATGGTGATTATTTGGTTTCTTGGTGTAGAAATATTTATTACTTGTTTAAGTAACTCCCTGTTTCATTATGCTGTTGTTATTGTTCTTTGTCCCTTATGTACTTTCTGTATTAATAATGTACAGGCCCATGTCATTGTTGGTTGAATAGGTCCAAAAGTAACAGAAATTTTCTTGGAAGAGATGGAACTTTCTTGGTTCTTGCTGGGCGGTGTGAAACTTTCTTAACAACTTGTGAATCTGTTATGATGTTAGAAAAAGTGAAGTCACTTCAACAGAGGTAACAAAATCTCAAAATATTGATAAAGTTTCTTCCACTTAGAATCTGATTATTTAGTTGGAATATGTTGTTATTCGGTGATATATGTTTCTCTGTCTTAATCTTGATGAGTTGGGTTGGGTGGGGATTCGTACTAAAGCTATCTCTCATGTCTACGTGTGTGCTTTATTGTAGGTATCCTCAGCTCCATGTCATGGGTTTTCTGTCCGGCAGTTCAGTTAGTCTAGCTGCTGATCGAAGCCACCTAATCCAATATGTAATGAAGGAATATGTCACTTTTCCTGTCATACTGTCTAACAGGACCTTCCCTGAGGTAAGGTAAAGATCCTTGGTTCAGCTTGTGAAAAGACATTAAAAACAATTTATCCATGATTTTTCAGAGTCATTTACTTGATTACAGTCTTAAGCATCTGTAACAGAAGTAATTGGATCCTTTTTCTTAAAGTTACTATATGAGTTATTTATTAATTTAATGTATTTAGATGGACAATGGGGCCTGCTACATTTTATTCAAAGATTTTGAAAGTCCAGTGTTTTACCATGAGAAGGACCTTGATCTCAGAATTCTTAACAAAGGTATGCATGTTATCCCTGCATGACATGGTTAGAAGTTGTTTGTAACAATAAATTTTCTTCCCAGTTGTCTATATCTCTATTGCTTCTACCTCTCTTCCCCTTCTTGATTAGACTTAGATCATCATTATTAACATTGTAAACAAATTGCCTGTTTAAGATTTTCTTTGGCCTTTTATCAATTGTTACCTGTTTCTTAGTAGGTTAGTTGACCAAATTCTTACACTTCAATGACTTTTACTTTCATTTATATATCTTGCAAAATGTATACATACATATACATCTATAGTATCTGCACACCAGTAATTCCATATACCTATTCCATGTTTCATATGAACAAATTTGCATGCATAGACTTATTTCTTGTTAAATTTTAATCCTATTCTTTGCAGCCGTTGAGGAATTTCATGTGCAAGATGATGGGAGAGCCAGGTCCAGAGATAACTTGAAAAGCACTTGGGTGAAGCAATTTGAGATTATCAAGGAGCCATACGTCTATGCTTTGAGGAATTTACTCTTTAACTTCCCAGGTATAGGCTCCCTCTGCTTCATTGGCTTGTTGTGTAATATATGCGTTGGTATTGTAGAAGTGGTCTGCCAGAATATTATCCAAATTGCTTGATTTCTTCTGAAATTTGCTGTAGTGTACTATAAATAAGAGAGGGTTTCTGAGGTTTTGATGACTTTGTAAAATCCTTTGTAGGATATACAAAAATAAAGGAAATGTTTCTAATCATCCTAAAGAATCTAATCTTCAACTGGGCCTATGTTTTAAAGATCTTTTACTGCTCGAATAACCTGTTGTTGATATATAAATATTTCTTCTCAATAAAGTCTTAAAAGAATTATTCTACTAATGTACTGGTAGTCTCAGCCTTTTGATATGTCATGTTTTGGAAATAACTTACAAATGCATAATCTAAAGCTCTTGATCTGGAAATTGAAGTCCAGCGTTGATTGGCACCACGTCTATTCTGTACATTGTTTCATGAAGTACCATCGATAAGAGGCATTAGATTATTATAACTATGTTGATGCCTTGATGGAAATGAATGCTAGCCTCCCTAAAGTTCAGTCACTCCTGTGCTTAGTGGTATAAGCATCCATGTGAGCGTGCAAGCACTAAAATACCTTTCTCTAATACTACATTTTTTCGCTTTTGAGAAAGTACATGTATAACTTGGAGTTCTGGAAATGCAGATGCATGCTTGAGCAGAGTAATAAAATTGCTGAAGATCTGATTAGAACAAATGGATTTGTATATGTTGCTTATATGTATCTGCACCCATGCACATTTCTAGTATGATCACAAATTGCATTGTCTGATTGGGAATAGTAAATTAATTTTTAGAAAACTGTCAATTACAGGGTGTGTCTCTGCAGATGAAAGTGGGAACCGCCTCTTCCTTTCTGACAGCAGCCACCATCGGATTATTGTATTTGATGGAAATGGAAAGATTCTGGACTGTGTATGTATGGAATTTTAGTAACTGATATGTGGTTTGCTTTTGTAAATATTCATAACTTTAGTATCAATTAATGTAAAGACTTTTACTCAGTCAAAAGATTTGAGCAACTCTGAATTAAGAATCTATCACGAATATAAGTTTCTCATCTCTCAAGAATAAAAGAATGGTAGTTTTCCTTGTCCAAATTGAACTGATTTCCTTTAAAATCATATTTTGATTTCCTAGAATTGGCCTCATCTGGTTCTTCTCGGATGGTATGGCTAAGAAATATTCTTAGAACTGTTGGTTTCTTTCCATATAGGTTAAATTCTCTCTTAATTAGTTTTCTGGCTATAGTGTCTTTGCTTGATAATTTGAAGCAAATATTCAAGCTCTGGTGTAAATTTAATCTGTTTCTGTGCAGATTGGTTCCTCCCCAGGTTTCGAAGATGGAAACTTTGAATCTGCCAAGATGGTGCGCCCTGCATCATCACTTTATGATGCTGCTGAGGATTCCCTATATTTTGTTGATTCAGAGGTATGAATTGATTTGTCAATCATAATGTGTTTCATGACCCTGTCACTATATTGCATAGGTTTTGACTTACCATTTTTATCTGCGCGGCTTTCTATCTACTAAGAATCATGCCATCAGGAAAGCTGATTTGGGTAAGCGGGTACTAGAAACTGTTTATCCGAATTATGACGCCAGTAAGAAAAGTAACTCAATTTGGACCAGAATCATGATCAAGCTGGGTTTGAGAAGCAATGATAAGCGGCCTGAAGAATTTGATATACAAGCACTAATGTTTCCTTGGCACCTGATTAAATCCAGTGAAGATAGTTTTTTCATTATAAACCGAAGGTAAACATACACCTTTATTCCTGTTATCTCTTCACAAAAATTGATGGCAGCTTATCTGTGTTTGTTTTAACCAGCACTCCAGTTGAGTATTCCACTTATATGAGAAACTTTTCACGTCATATTAGGGACTCTATTTCAGTGCTTATGGTTAGTACCTTGGAGATGGATTAAGTAACTTATCATGCAAAACCTAAAGCACATGCATATGCTCATGAATATATGCCTCGTGACCGGATAGTGAAACAGAGCTATTTCTCATTTGAACTTTCTGTAGTTATTAATGTGATTGATTGACTTGATGTGGATTCTTTGAATTGACTTACCAAGCAAAACCTAAAGTACATGTGCTCCGTACATATGCCATGCCAGATAATGAAATGAAGCCATTTCTCATATCAACTTTATATAGGTATTGATGTGATTGATTGACTTCATGTGGATTCATATGAATCAACTTACCGTGCAAAACCTAAAGCACGTGTAAAAACTGTATATATGCCATGACCAGATAGTGAAATGAACACATTTCTCATTTCAACTTTACATAGGTATTGATGAGATTGATTGACTTGATGTGGATGATTTTGAATTAACTTGCCATGCAAAACCTAAATCACTTGCATATGCTCATGATTATATGCAGTGACCTGTTAGTGAACAAAGCTATTTCTCATTTCAACTTTATATAGGTATTGATAACATTAATTGACTTGATTTTCAGCTTTGAAACTCTATGGATCCTAAATTTGGCTTCAGGAGAGATAGAACAAGTTGTCAAAGGTATGCCATTTTACTGTTTGTTAATTTATTTTACCACATGTAGCTGAGTGTAACATCAAGATGTAATAGGGTTCCCAAAGATTTTGGATGTCTGTGGGCCGCAGATCATAGAGAAAGTATCCCTGTTGAAACAGATGCCACATGATTGGTTGCAACAGCAGACTAATGCTGCCTGTTCACCAAAGAGGCTTCCATATGCTAGTCTTATATCTTCATTGACGACCGTGCAGAATCACGTGATCCTTTGTGACATGGGTATGTTTTTGCTGTTTGCGAGTCATTCTTTGAATATTTTGTCTATAGAAGTCAATTACTCATTTCATTTCAATGCCTATAATTGAAGTTGGACAGCAGATTTTGAAACTAAGTGAAGAAGCTGGAGTATGTTCGGCGTTCCAATTTTCGAATTTTGGAATCCTTGGATTGCCGTATTGGCTGGCTTCCTCCTTGGAGAGAGTTTATGCAGTGTATGTTTACAAAGAAATATATGCTAATAGTTCCTCCTGATTTTTCACCCCCTCACCCCTTCCCTTTCTCCACTTGCAATCGCATATGCTACTTTTATAAAAAATATATGTTTGCATTCTCACTTCTACCTTTTAACTTTTTTCTTTAGAATCTTTTATAATTTTGATATATCATTAGTTTTAACTTAGAAGCACAAGTAACAAAAACATAGAAGAATTAGAAAGGAGGATCGCAAGTGAAGAAACGGGAGTGCAAAAATCAGTTTCCTTATCTTATCATGTCACTTTTTGGATAATGTTACAACAGTTTCCCGATTTGTTTTCTATTAATCCAAAATCTTGTACCTTTTTGGGCTTATTATACAGGGTTGGTGGGCATCAAGAAGAGATTGATCATCAGGAATGTTTCAGTTTGTTACCAGGTATTTTTCTTACTCTTTAAGACTTGAATATGCTTGGTTTGTGTAATCCTTCATATTTATTTCACTATAATGTGACATTAGGTTTCTATTTTCTTCACTTTTTCGACTGGGACTTGGATTTTATTACCTTGCAATACTGTTTACATAATTTAATAGCTGAGTGAAAAAACAATATTTGCCAAAAGTGTACATTTCAATTTGGTCAAACTTTGGCCAAATTTCTTGACTTAGCTCCCTGTCTTATAATTGACTTCAAGTCAACACCCTAAGACTCAAAGAAAAAGATTGATTAGAGCATGCACATGAACAATGGTTTCCAGTCATTGCTAACAATATCCCTTGCCAATCTACTTCTCAAGGACAGTGTGCTGTTTGTGTTAACCATGCTAAGACTCAAAGAAAAGATTGATATGCTGTTTCTGTTAGCTATGCAGCCAAGTCTATTAATAAGCTTTCTTTGGTCCTGGCGTTTTTTTTCATGTGTGTAACAGGTAGAATTGGTATACAATTAAATGTTGAAATCCCTGTGGGTACTGAGCTTGTAGACCAGTTACAAGAGGGTTGTATATGGCGCCAGGCAAGGGGTGCTGCCACTGAAGTGTTAGGGGCAGAGGATGCAGGAGGATCTTCAGAGAAGGTACTGGCAGAGCTTAATGATAATAATAATTTTCATTGTTTGGGTGGGGCGTGCGTGTGTTGGTTGGTTGGTGGTTTGTATTGCAGATTACTTATCATGATTATACTAAGTATTCTACTTCTATGCTTGTAGTAACTTGAGATTTTTTCTGCTTGGTGTTTGCAGGTTGGTGCTGCCCAACAATGGTATGATGAATTGGATAATCTTGCCTTTTCACTATCGACACCTGAATCAGAGTTAAATGTTGAAGATGATCGTACAACTTCAGATATAGGATTTCAAGATGCGAGAGTTCACATTGATTGTGCTGTCAATACAAGTCCTGGTACAAGTGAGGTGTGCACTTCCACTGCATTTAACCTTCTATTTCAATTCACTTTTCCTTTCCTTCTTATTTATTTATTTATTTCTTTGGGGGGAGGGGAAGGGAGGGGCGGGGGCGGAGGTCCAGTATCTGAAAATGTTCTTAATTTGAGGTAAAATAGACGTTGAAAGTGCTCTCCTTTAGTTGTTATTTGTTAGTTTGATCACGTTAAACTTTTCTGAATATTACATGGAAGTACCTGGATATCCCTATGTGGACGGGCACTTGTCCAAGGGTTTATCTATTATCCAAACTTTTTGCTTACCTGCAAAAGTTTCTTATATCATGAAGATATAAGTCTTCGAAGTTTTCTTCTGCTAATACCTTCTCAAAGTGAATAAGAACCCATGATATATTTATATAGCAGTACAACTATACTTGAAATTAATTGCTTGCTGAGATCTAGAAATATTTGGAGCAAACTGCAAAGTATTGTGTAAAAACTCTGCAGTATTTACACGCTTCCTTGTAGTATAACCGCATTTGTTCAGGCATAATGGTGCCAATTTTGCCATAACATCTTCATTTTGCCAACATGCAGGTCATCGTTTATGCAGCATTGTATTTAAAACTTAGAGAGCAAGAATTATTAGAGGATGATGAGGAGAAATGTGCAGCAAGGATAGCAGATATTTTGAACTCGGAGAGAAGTGGAAAGATGGGAAGAGATTCATTCATCCAATTCTTGTTAAACTCAAACAGAGATTTGAGAGACCTCATCTTCATGAAACCTCTCCATGTGAGGGTGAAATTGGATTGCCTTGATCACCCAAAGGCAGCTAATGGAAAAGATATTATTCTAACAGACTCCAACATTGAGGTCAATGTATTGCTGAAATCATAATATTCAATTCATTGTGGCATTATTACATATTGTTCTTTTGTTCTTTACAATTTGATTGCGTTGTAAGGAGTATCCATGATAATGTAATTCTACCTGCAAATGGTATCTTAGATACTACCTTTGGAAATTTATTTTGAAATATCAAGCAAGAGTGCCTTTTGGTAGTTTGTACAGACGTGATATTTTATTTCTTTTAGTTGGCATCTTCAAGGCAGGCCAAGAATAAGAAAACTAAATTGGAGTTTATAAATCTCTACTCTAGTCATGCATTGCTAAGAAAAAATACATATTGTGCTTTAAAGATCTTATCTCATTTTAAATTATACATGTTAAATTAAAAAATGTCTTTTTAAAGTTGTTATGTGTAACTCTAAAAACATTTATATTATAAATTAAATACTAGTTAAAATAGAAAGTATTCATGTGAAAGAATTATAGCTAAAATAATTGCTAATGATGCTCGTGTGGTGCAGTTGTAAAAATTGATAAAAGAAATTATACATACTTTATTTGGCTCACTTGGATTTTCTTTACAATATCAAAAATTATGATTTGATGTTAACTCTAAAAGTTGAGAATAGCATGTAGTACTTGAGCTCCACAATTTTCTCTTCAATTTAAGACAATTTGACCTCTTTCTCTCCATGCTTTGCGGACACACCAAAAGATGTTAACCCATTTTGGTTTCTTGCTGACCTACACTTTCCCCACTTTTCCAGGAAAAAGACCACAACGTTGTTTGGTGCACGCCTGTCATGGAACTTCTTGTCGATTCTCTTCTCTTGGCTAGTTTCATCTTAATTTTAACTTTGCAGCTGGTTTCTACAAACAACTAAAACTAGGCTGTACATTTTTCTTCTTCTTTTTATATCACATGTTTAAAAACCCTTGTTCTATTCCATATTCTACCCCAAGTTTTCTAAATTTCTTTCTTTGATCGATTCATTTTTTCTTCAAGGAGGATCGATTTTGATCTTCAGAGTCGGGGAAGGATCCATACATTGAAGTAGTTGGGAAAACCATCTACTTCATTGTTGGGATCATAACCTTGCATGCACTTATCTTATATACAAAGTTTTGCAAGGATTTGAACAAGTAGTATATGACATGAGTTGCTTTTCGTGCTTTTCATCTCATGAAAAGAAAGCATCTGCCAAAAGATCAAATAGTGGGAAGAGAGAACAATTTTTCACTCCTTCCGAAAGGGAACCGACTAATAATGTAGCACCTGCTGGTAAGTTGCATTTTTCGCCTTCCTAATGTTCATGTAAGCACTATAATTGTTTTTGCATGTGACCGATTCCCTGACATGCATGATAAATCTTTTTGGATCTAATCATTATCTAATATTGAACTTTTTGGTTGCATAAATTTCTTCTGTGTTCCATATGAGTCTTGTTTTTCCAATTGGGCAATTGCTTTTCAGTTAATTGGTTTAAAGTATGTATCTGTAATGTCCTGGAAATTAAGAGTTTGCTGCAACATTATTGATGCTTCTTAATTTGATTCATTCTATATATGAACAGAAGTGCCTAAACAAGCACCGGCTGCTGAGCAAACCACAAACAATAAGAATGCCAATGAAAATGCCAATAAAGATGGCGGTCATAATATTGCTGCACAAACTTTCACCTTCCGGGAACTGGCAACAGCAACAAAGAACTTCCGACAAGAATGTCTGATAGGGGAGGGCGGATTTGGAAGAGTTTATAAGGGGAAGCTTGAAACAACAGAACAGGTAGGCAAAATGCATAGCTCTTGAGCCGTTTATATATCCTCTTCATTATTGCAGTCAAATGTACTCGTGACATTGAGCAGTGACCCTTTCGGTTTTCTTTTGGTTCAGATTGTAGCTGTGAAGCAACTTGATAGGAATGGCCTGCAAGGCAATAGAGAGTTCCTTGTTGAGGTGTTGATGTTGAGCCTCTTACACCATGACAATTTAGTGAATCTTATCGGATATTGTGCTGATGGTGATCAGAGACTTCTGGTATATGAATACATGCCTTTGGGATCTTTGGAAGACCATTTATTAGGTACTATTCTCGTTTTGTGTAACTTGCTTTTCTCCCCGGTCCTCTTACACTAAGTAATAATAGAAACTTGGGAAAGCAGATGGAAATGAAATACTCTTAGTTATTATGTGTGTAAGTTTTGTATCCAATAACTACACTACTGATGTCTGACACATCAAGTTATAATCTGGATCTACAGACCTCCCACCAGAGCAAAAGCCATTAGATTGGTCCAAGAGAATGAAGATAGCTCTAGGAGCTGCCAAGGGTCTAGAATACTTGCATGATAAGGCGAATCCTCCTGTTATTTATCGTGATTTAAAATCTTCAAACATCTTATTAGATGGCGATTTCAATGCAAAACTCTCAGATTTCGGGCTAGCTAAGCTTGGACCGGTTGGAGACAAGACACATGTATCTTCAAGAATAATGGGCACATACGGGTATTGTGCCCCAGAGTACCAAAGAACTGGCCAACTGACTGTTAAGTCGGATGTGTACAGTTTTGGAGTTGTGTTGTTAGAACTGATCACCGGAAGAAGAGCAATTGACACCACAAGGCCAACAAGGGAGCAAAATCTAGTGACTTGGGTAAGCTTTGTATTTATAACCCCATAGACCATTTGGCACTTCATGCAAGACACTCATGCATAGAGTTTAGCATATGCTGACATCTTTAGTTTTGGTGTTTTAACAGGCAGAGCCAGTGTTTAAGGATCCTCATAAGTTTCCGGAACTAGCTGATCCACTTCTTCAAGGAGACTATCCGGTAAGAGCATTGAATCAAGCAGTTGCAGTTGCAGCAATGTGTCTTCATGCCGAAGCACCGGCTCGTCCCTTAATGAGGGATGTGGTCAGTGCTCTCAGTTTCCTTGGGACTGATGATGAAGAAAGTGTTCCCGGCTCGCCCCTCCAATCTGATGATGAAGAAATGTCCAACATAGAAGATGAGAATCCAAAGGATGAAGAAATTGTCAGGGAACGCGAACGCGCTGTGGCAGAAGCCATAGAATGGGGTTCAACGTCAAGGAGCAATGCAGCCACGTCAAAGTTGGAAAGTACTGCTTCATTGTAAAATTGGAAAGTAGTACTGCTCCATATATACTAAATTTTATGTCCTTATGATTCTGTTCCTTGTGTACGAGCTGGCCATGTCAAATTGTGTCCATACTTAATTTTAGTGCATTCATCAGTAATTGCTAGATGAATTGATGAAGCTATTTATGGACCAAGAGAATGTGATGGAACTAGTTACAAATCTTTTTTTTTTTTTGTTTTTTTGTTTTTTTCTTTTTTGTTGAAAAAACTGGTTTCAAATCTGATATTGTAGATGATCTTCATGTGTACGTCGACATTGCTGAAGTTGCTGAACTAAGAGAGCATATGTATTTCACACTTATGACTCGCAAGATATCATTGACATTAATGATAACCTCGAGTTCGTTGTTCAACATTCAATAACCACTTGCTTCTAAGTTTCTAAAAGCCTGAATAATTTCAATTAGTTGAAAATTGCCTCACAAAATGAACTGTTCCTGCTATTTCAGTCAAGATTGATGAGAGTATGCATGCCTTATATATATGCTTCATCCTCACCATGGCAAGTAACTTAGCTTCCTTCACATGAATTTTCAATTGAAGGTCAGGGTACATGGTAGAGGGGAAAAGGCTACAGTAACCAACTTTGACTGAAAATGGCCATTTAGTTTATCTCCTTATATTTGCCAGACACTATGATGAGGTAGAACACAGCATTACGAGCTAGTCATATATAGTCCAATACCTTGCTTATGATGAAGGCATGCAGTTGGTTTTCTAAGCAGAATAAAAAGGCTAGGATCAAGTAATTTTTAGCCTTTCCATTTGGATGGAGTTGGCAGTTCAAACAAGGATTTAGTTCAAAGCCAGGAGTAACAAGATTCCCATCACGTTTTTTGCAAACTTGAAATTAAAGACTAATGGATTATATACATATATGGATTGAGTACTTGGGAATTCATTTGCTTCCTCCTAGAATCCACATCCTTAACATACATCAAGTATTTCATCAATTCTCTTACAATGTGAACTACATCCTAGATTTAAAATTACTTTATTTAAATAAATCCGTGGAGTTAAAAATAAAATGTTCAAGATTAAGAATTGCGATTGAATTTTCATCCGTAGATTAAGTCTCAATCTTTGCCGACAATATTTCTTCCGCAAAGGTATATTTGTTGGCGAAAAATAGTCCTAATTTTTTACTTAATTTTTGCGATATATATATACAAAAAATAAAAATAAAAATTACATCATAACTAACTCTGTGTTGTAGTATAAATATATAAATACCGTATATGTCTATATCATGTAACAAAATACGTAAAAGTATTTAGATAGGTACTTGAGTGTATAATCATAGGTACTTGAGTGTATGAAGACTTATGTAAACATGCTTTATCAAAGGGCAACAAGCATGGCAGAAAATCATCATCAAGATGGTTATCATTTTGATTTTCTCTTTGAGCTTTCACACTTCAAATGTATTCCTATAAATACTCCTTTGTATGAGATGAATAAACACATTGAAATCTCCATTCTCTCTAAAATATTACTCTCTCTTTCTGTTTGTCAATTCCTCTTGTTCTTAAACACGTTATCAGCACGAAGTTGCTCTAGAATTAGAATCGAAAATTGACGAAAGAAGAGTTCATCATCGATCGAAATCATTTTTCCAAACCTACAAAAAATCCCCAAACCCTAGCTCAGATCAAAGCCCTTGATTCCAGGAGCCCGGAACCGGTCTCAGAATCGCCGGAACCGGCCGGAAACAGCCTGAACCGGCCGCTGGAAGCAGAAAAACCGAACCGGACCGTTGCCGGACCGCTGCCGAGGGCCTGCCGACAGATTTGCTGCCGACTTTCCGACAACTTTTTCGGCGACTTTTTCGACACTTTTCCGGCGACTTTTCCGGTGACTTTTCGGACGATTTTTCTCGATCTTTTCCAACGATCCTTCCGATCACCTCCGATAATTTTTCCGATCAAAAATTTCCGGCAACACTATTCCAAGGTATTCTTTACTAAAAGTTCCCGTTTTTGAGTTTTTATTTATTTTCTCTCCTTTTTCTTTTTTCTCAGGAACTTACAATCAAAAGCGGAATTATAGAAATTCACGCCAAATGAACTAAGAGTGTTCGTAATCAATGAACTAAGAGTGTTCACAATGATTCTTGGAAATTGATTTCTTGGTAGCATAGCTCGGAAATCTTATTATTTTTCGTGGAAGTTTTAACTCCGAAACTAATATTTTCTTCTTATCTTCAAGGATGTCGAATGAACCTAGACTCGATTTTCAAATCCTTGACTCAATAGGTTCGGATTACCATAGCTGGAAAACCGACGTTGAGAACCATCTCACATCAAAGGGGATATTGCCCATCATCCATGAACCAAACCCGGCCCTTGTGTTCCCTCGAACACCCAAGAGGCATGCACAAGCAATCATCTTGATGCGACGTCATATGGACAAAGCACTCAGACTAGAGTACATGTCCATCAAAGATGCAAAGGATTTATGGGAGGCGCTACAAGAGCGCTTTAACAGTATCCAAGATTCTCTCCTCCCTGACTTGAAGGTTCAGTGGAACGATGTACGCTTCTCAGACTTCAAGTCTATTGCTGAGTATAATTCAGAAGCTCTTCGTCTCAAGTCCATGTTGAGGTTCTGTCAAAGACCCCTCACAGAAGAAGAGCTAATTGAGAAAACTCTCTCCACTTCCCCGTTGCAGCAATTTTGTTATCAAAGCAGTATCGTACTGAAGTAAATGTTGGACGAATTACGAGGTTCAATGAACTCATAAATATTTTGTCGGTAGCCGAAAAGCACGACAACATTCTCGTAAAGAATTATAATTCAAGCTCCATTGGAACCAATAGCGTTAGTGAGGCAAATTATAATGCACCCAAGAGAGGGCACAAGGAGCAGTACCCCAGTAATAGGGGACATGTGTACCCTAATAATAGGGGACATGAAGGACGAACAGGTCCATATAACCCCCCCAATAGAGAAGGAAACCGCAACTTTAGAGCGGGCACACGTGATGGCAACTCCACACGTGGAAGAGGGAGATATGGCAACACCGGCCGTGGAAATAGCACCATGAGCCGTGGAGGTCGCACCATGCGTCGTGGTAGTAGCAGTAACCCTCCTAGGGGATATCCAAAACGTGCACAACGTGCACAACCTGCATAATCTGCACAACTTGCACAACCTGCACCTCAAATGAAGGGAGGGAACCACAATGACATGTGTCATAGATGTGGATCAATCGAGCATTGGTTTAAACAATGTCATGCAAGTACCCAATTAGCTGCACGCTACAAGGAGTACAGGGAAGCAAAAGAGCAAAAAGCTAACCTTGCCGAAGATGAAAATAGTGAAGATGTCAATCTCACTATTGAGGACTTCAAAGCTGTAGATGAAGAGCACGAGGATGCCACAGACTTTGATTAGAATAATCCTCTTTCTATTTTCCAAGAATGGCAAATGTGCCTTAGTCAATAAATAACAATTATATTAAACTCCTTCTTATGTGGCGTACCCAATGAAGTATGATGTCTAGGAAAGCAATTGAGATCGGGGTATTTAAGCGAGCCTCGCTCCACCAACATCTCTCTACTTTCCTGGTCATATTTCATTGGAATTACCAAACGGATTGAGTGATAGCAATTTGTCTAAAGTTTGATATTAGGAATAGACTTATGAATAACTTTGATGTAATCATTGGATATTTTCCCTATTAATAAAGTATCGCATTCAATGTCATGGACATGTGTTAATATTCCGAACTTTATTCCTTTCAGTATGTTTTCCGGAGAATTGGAATGCCTTATTGATAGTGGCACCACACATACGATATTGCGACATAGGCAATTATTTTTATGGATGACACCCAGTCGATCCTCAATAACTACAATGGCAGGACCATCACAATTGATTCATGGTCGAGGACCAGCTCAATTTTTGTTACCAAATGACACAAATGTTAATGTCGCCGAAGCTCTATATGCTCCAAGGGCCGGAAGGACCCTATTAAGCTTTAAAGACATAAGAGCCAATAATTTTCATGTGGAAACACATTGTGAGAATGGACAAGAGTTCCTTTGCATCACCTCTAAAAACTACGGAAATACACGAGTTTTAGAGAAACTTATGTGTCGCTCTAGTGGATTGTATGCAACCACTATTAGAGTCATTGAATCCAATCATGTCATGAGTGACAATTTATGGGATCCTGACACATACAAGCTTTGGCACGACCGTTTGGGACATCCAGGTCGTGACATGATGCTCCGTATATTGAAAACTTCACATGGACATCCATTCTTCAAAACGAAAAGAAGTATGAACCAAACATTGGTCCAAAGAGTTACTTCTAAAGTATATCATTCGTTTTGCAAAGCTTGCTCTTTAGCAAAGGTATGATCAAGACCATCTTATGCAAAGGACACTAAAGAAAATATACCATTCTTACAAAGAATACAAGGTGATATTTGTGGACCTATCCAACCAACTTGCGGACCATTTAGATATTTTATGGTGTTGGTTGATGCATCGACACGTTGGTCACATGTCATGCCCTTATCCACAAGAAATGCTGCATTTGCTAAACTCCTAGCACAAATCACTAAATTAAGGGCTCACCACCCTGATCATCCTATTAAGTCAATTCGTCTTGACAATGCTGGAGAATTTACATCAAGAACCTTTGATGATTATTGCATGTCCATTGGGATTGAGGTCGAACATCCTGTCCCTCATGTACACACCCAAAATGGACTCGCAGAAGCTGCCATTAAAAGACTTCAAATGGTTGCCAGGGCATTGGTTATTCGCACCAATCTCCCTATTTCTGCTTGGGGCTATGTAATATTACATGCAACTGTGCTTATTCGTCTGAGACCCACTGCCACCCAACCCTTTTCTGCGTCCCAACTGGTGACTGGGTATGAGCCTAATGTCTCACACTTACGCATATTTGGGTGTGCAGTCTATGTGCCAATTGCGCCGCCACAGTGCACCAAAATGGGTCCTCAAAGACTCTTAGGCCTTTATGTTGGATATGATACTCCAAGCATTATCCGCTACATAGAACCCTTGATAGGTGATCTATTTACCGCTAGATTTGCGGATTGTCACTTTGATGAGACAGTCTTCCCGTCATTAGGGGGAGACAAGAACTTTAATGTGCAACAGAAAAGACAGGAATTGTCGTGGTCTGTCCCCACTTTGTCTCATCTTGATCCCCGAACCACACAGTCTGAAATAAAAGTGCGGAGGATTCTCGATCTTTAGAACGTAGCAGAATCAATGCTTGATGCGTTTTCTGATATCGCTAAAGTGACAAGATCACACATACCTGCTGCAAACGTACATGTAAGGATTGATGTTCCTAAAACTAAAGGACATGACATCCCCTCTATGGGTGATGCAATGGCTAGACCCATGGCTCCTGCCAGAAAGCGCGGGAGGCCTATAGGTTCGATGAATTCTCGCCCAAGAAAGAAAGCGAGCTTGACACAAAATAATCCATTAATCATCGATATAAATAATCCATCTCATGAAAAAATTCCGGATTATGGTTATGTCCAAGAGATATCATTGGAGGACGCTCTAATAGTAGAACCAATTCCAGAGAATAGAGAGATCTCCATGAATTACATTAGTATACATGTAATTATGGACAGAAATTCTATGGCTATTGATGATGCGTTTGCATATCATATTGCAAAAGGAATTATAGAATACGATGATATTGAACCTCGCTCCGTTGAAGAATGTCAACGAAGAGCAGATTGGTGCAAATGGAAAAATGCGATCCATACTGAATTAGATTCACTAACAAAGAGACAGGTATTTGGGTCTATAACACTGACACCACCAAATATAAAACTTGTTGGCCATAAATGGGTCTTTTTTAGAAAGCGTAATGAGAAAAATGAGGTTGTTAGATACAAAGCCCGCCTTGTGGCGCAAGGTTTCTCACAACGCCATGGAATCGACTACGAGGAGACATACTCTCCCGTAATGGATGTTATAACATTCCGCTACCTTGTCAGTTTGGTAGTTTCCGAAAAACTTGACATGCAGCTCATGGATGTGGTTACAGCATATCTCTATGGGGATCTAGATTCAGAGATATATATATATATATGAAGGTTCCAGATGGACTTCAATTACACAAATCAAGTGGCTCTAAACCACGGAGCGCGTTTTCAATAAAACTAAGACGCTCACTATATGGATTGAAACAATCCGGACGGATGTGGTATAACCGTCTAAGTGACTACTTGATTGGGAAGGGATATGTTAACAATGAAATATGCCCTTGCGTGTTCATTAAGAGAACAAGATCTGGATTTGCAATTGTAGCAGTTTATGTTGATGACATGAACCTAATTGGAACTCTAGATGAGTTAAAAGAAACTGCTACATATTTGAAATCTGAATTTGAGATGAAAGATCTCGGGAAAACACGGTTTTGTCTCGGAATAGAACTCGAGCACCGTAATGATGGGATTATGATCCATCAGTCAGCATATACTCAAAAGTTACTAAGGCGCTTTAATGAAGATAAAGCAAAGCCTGTGAATACTCCCATGATCAACCGTAGTCTTGAGCCCATGAAAGATCCGTTTCGTCCAAGGGATGAGGACGAAGATTTATTAGAAGCTGAAATACCATACCTAAGTGCGATAGGCGCATTATTGTATTTAGCTCAATGCACAAGACCGGATATCTCATTTGCAGTAAACTTGTTAGCTCGACACAATTCTGCGCCAACACGCCGCCATTGGATTGGTATAAAGACAATCCTTCGATACCTAAAAGGTACGATCGATATGGGCTTGTTCTATCCCTACAGAGAGAAAAGAAATGTGAACGCCGGCAACACTATCCATAGTGACTGACGTTCTCCTCCTCCCCTCCATCAAAATGATGTTCTGACGGGTTTTGCTGATGCAGGGTATCTCTCTGACCCTCACAAAGGTCGCTCCCAAACAGGTTATGTCTTTACCATGGGAAGCACCGCGATATCTTGGAGATCTACAAAACAGACTCTTGTTGCTACTTCCTCAAATCATGCAGAGATTATTGCACTACATGAAGCCGTGCGTGAGTGCATATGGCTAAGGTCTATAAATAGACACATTCGAGGAACTTGTGGTTTGAAATTTACCACAAATGAACCTACATGCATTTACGAAGATAATGCAGCTTGTATTGAGCAAATGAAATTAGGTTTCATCAAAGGCGACAATACCAAGCATATATCGCCGAAATTCTTCTACAATCAGCAACAACAAACACTTCTAAATATTGAAGTAAATCAAATCCGATCAGAAGATAATGTAGCTGACTTATTTACTAAGTCACTACCAAAATCCCATTTCGAGAAACATGTAAGGAGCATCGAATTGAGGAGGATATCCGAACTCCCACGATCTTCAAGAGGAGTCTAAATCAGGGGGAGTATCCAGAAACATACTTCACACTCAACGCGCGTTGTGCTCTTTTTCCCTTTCGACCAAGGTTGTTTTTTCCCACAGGGTTTTATTACTTGGCAAGGTTTTTAACGAGGCAACTTCGATGTGCACCATCTACACAATACTATTGAACATGAAATATCCAAGGGGGAGTGTTGTAGTATAAATGTATAAATACCGTATATATCTATATCATGTAACAAAATACGTAAAAGTATTTAGATAGGTACTTGAGTGTATGAAGACTTATGTAAACATGCTTTACCAAAGGGCAACAAGCATGGCAGAAAATCATCATCAAGATGGTTATCATTTTGATTTTCTCTTTGAGCTTTCACACTTCAAATGTATTTCTATAAATACCCATTTATATGAGATGAATAAACACATTGAAATCTTCATTCTCTCTGAAATATTACTCTATTTCTGTTTGTCAATTCCTCTTGTTCTTAAACACTCTGCTAATATGATAGTTCTTAAACACTCTGCTAATATGATATGTACCCGCCACCACTTTCTAATTTCGTTCGAGCCGTAAAGAATATTTGTTAACCCTTCTCTCTCTCTCTCTCTCTCTCTCTCTCTCTCTCTCTCTCGGAATCTATTACGACTGTTATGCCAGGTACGTTTTCAACACGGTGAATCGGAGATGGGTTCGTCTCAGTTTGAACACTTTGTCCATGCAAATTCAATCTTTTTTTTTTTTTTTTCCTTCTGGGTTCAATCTAATACGATTCTAATGCGCTAAATATTTCGTATAACGTTATAGGATTTACATGCGTAAGATGGGGTTTATTGGGTGTGAATGATTCAATCGTTATTGTACTAAAGTATGTTGCTTTTCAATTGTTGGTGGGTTTTTGTGGTTTCAGGTTATATATGGGTTTGATGGTGAAATGGGCATTGGTTATAAACAGAGTGTTTGCTTTGTAAAGTTTGTGAATATAAAGAGCTGGTTTTGATCGGATTTGGCTCATTGAGTAGATATGAAAAGTGAAGGTGTGAAGTGGGTTTTAGGTTTGATATACATATTTGCTGTTGCATCTATTTGGATAGCTGCTAGTTTTGTTGTACAGTCGGTTGTGGATGCCGGTGTGTCCCCTTTTCTTATTACCTACATATGCAATTCATTGTTTGTGATCTACATTCCCTTGGTTGAAGCCGGGCGATATTTGGAGGATTCGTTCGGAGGGTTTTGGTTTTGGAAAAGTATGGAGAGTAGTCCTTTGCGAGAGTTGGTGGAGTCGGAGCAATCCACTCTTCTTGGAGACGGTGATGCTGTTGCGAAAACTGATGATGCATCTGTGCATGTAGAAGAGGGAGAAATTGGCGGACAAGGAAAAGTTATTGATGGAGAAGTGAAAGTTGTGGCGCATGAGCCTATTAGGATATCATCGAATCTGTTTGAAATCGATGAAGTTGCTGATAAACAAGTGGATGAAAAAGGGCGTTGGACACGTACTCGAGTGGCAAAAGTTAGCCTAGTGATTGCCCCATTTTGGTTTTTCGCACAGCTCACTTTCAATTTGTCATTGAAGTATACTACAGTCACAGTAAGCATTTTGTAAAATTGTCTTGCTTTTTAAGTTTATTGTTTTGTTTGAGCATTCTGGTCTGATTGGTTCGTGGTTCTTGTTGCTTGCAGTCAAATACCATCTTAAGCAGTGCATCCAGCCTGTTCACCTTTTTGGTCTCTCTAGCATTCTTAGGTGAGAACTTCACTTTGGTGAAGCTTTTCAGTGTTCTTCTTTGCATGGGAGGAACGATAATTGTCAGCCTCGGTGACTCACGAACTACTCTAAGTGCAATTGCTTCAAACCCTCTACTAGGAGACATACTTGCTCTTGTCTCGGCAGCTTTGTATTCTGTGTATATTACCCTCATTCGCAAGAAGTTACCTGATGAGGATGATGAGAAAAGTGGTCGTGCTAGTATGGCTCAGTTTCTGGGATTTTTAGGGCTCTCTAACCTTTTTATATTTCTTCCAGTTGCCCTTGTGCTGCATTTCTCAAAGTTGGAACCCTTTTATACTCTGACCTGGAAGCAGCTTGGTCTCATTGTTGGTAAAGGTTCGTAATCTACTTTTATGTTGTATGCCTTATGACTTGGGGATACCTGTACTAATGAATGCCTTTGTTTTTCCTAATTGTCTATACATGGGTTTTTAGACCAGTAATGCTACAGCTGTTGATATAAATTCCTAAGTTTTGTTACCAAGTCTTCCTATGTTCATTTGGTCTCAATAAACCTTTAGCAACTAAGATATTGCAATGCATAAAGATTGGAAAACTATATTGCCTCTCCCCTCTAGTATCATTGATTCTCTACATCAACATGCTTTCTTTTTTGGGATGAATAAACCATCTTTTTGCAGTTTACTTATGTAACTGTTGATACTAGTCTACCTGAATTCATAGCATCAAACATCCTTTTAGGACGATACTTCACTTATTACTTTAATCAGAACCAGAAGCACAAAGTAAGTTGATATTAATTAGAGACTTAGTCTTTTAGATCAACTGATTTATGTCCAGCAATTTGATAAGGTCCTGCATCTATTGGTTTTCTCTTGTTATATCATGGGATATCAGAGCTAGGGACATTGAATTTACTGTTTGGCTACAACTTCGTTTTGCTTTGTTGTTAAGTTGTTAAATCAAGCATAATCTCTTAAATTGACAAGGTTTTATAAGACTTTGGTTGAATAAGCAATTGTAATTGTGATTTTTTATTGGATCTAGTGTTGATGCTCTTGTCTATAGGGTTTTCATTTGCCAATAGAGATTATTTGGAGTTGAGATTCTGGCATTTGCCATTTTCCCTCGCAGTTTAGATGCATTTAGGTTTTCCTACATTTAAATTTTTAGATGGAAGTGTCAAGATGTATGGTATCCAACTATTTAAATATAGAAAGGTATAGGTATATTCTATGGTCAATGCAGCAGCTATCAACTTAAGTTGAATAAGCAATTGTACATTTCCACTTGTAATGAGTTTTTGGATTTGATGTGAAAGGCAACAAATTAGTCTGACCTTTACTGATGTTCTTACTGTATGTTGGAAAAAGATTTTTTTTGAAATTTAGATTCTGGCCTTAGCCTTTTTGTAAGGTTTATGCATTCAGATGATCCTAGATTTCAGATGTTTAAGTCAAACAGTCAAATTCAATTCTAAAACTACCAGTTTGTGTCACTTACAAACTGTTAACATACCTACTCAGTAGGACTATTTCAATGAGGTGCAATACTGATTTTTTGCCCTATTGCATGCTTTTTTTTAACCCTTTTAGTTTGGCAAGGTACAAGTATAGTTGGCTTGAGAGTTGAGACACAAAGGAATTCAGCTAGAGCCTATCATATATCTTTTATCATGGGATGTAATCTCTAAGTACCTAGCATTCACTGAATAAAATATCAGACGACTTTCGTCCCTATAGTTCATAGACACCAACATTTCATTTTCTTGACTATGCTACTGTGAATATATGGATTGTTGGTAGTTGGTACTAATTTCCTTGATCTGTTCGTATATATTCATCACTTCATACTTTCATAGCTTCCAGTACCCTTTCAAGGATTGAATCATTAGTTACTTTATTTAGCCACAAACTACTAAGCTGCTGTAATTAGAGCCTGCAGACAAGCATTGTATAACTTCCTAAGTTGGTTCTGTCATTTACTTGTTGAAATTAAATTTTAGTTACCAGTTCGTTTGTCTCTTGTGACACATAACTCTACGCGACTCCAATAACCTATTGAATGATTTATAGACCTGTTTCAATAGGGTATGAGGTTTATTATTGTCTTCTTAATTCATATTTAACCAATACTAGATTACATGGTTTTTTTTCCCCATGTGTTTAGGTTTGCTGGATAACGTTCTGAGTGATTACTTATGGGCCAAGGCTGTTCTTCTAACAACAACCACAGTAGCAACAGCTGGTCTATCAATACAAGTTCCGTTGGCAGCAATTGTAGACTCCGTGACTGGCCATGCCCCTCATTTTGCTGATTACTTTGGAGCTGTGGCCGTTATGATTGGATTTGTTGGCATTAATATTCCTTCTGATGCTTTTAAGAGGTCGAAAGGAGCTACACTAGAATTAGAGAATGGAAATAATAGAAATAGTAGTTCAATTAGTGAACCTGGTGGTTCATCAGGTCCAGATTCAACTGCCCATTCATAGCGCGCCTTTGTTCTGTGCATGTATTATTAGAGACTAGAGAGTAATGCTACAAAAGTCAATATCAGATTATATAATTTTCTTACCCAGTGCTTCTTATGTACTAAACCTTTTAGCAACTAGAATATTGCCATGTATCACTAATTACTATATTTTGAACTAGAGGCACACTTGATATGGTCTTTGTATAGAATTATTATGACGTCTTGCATCTATTGCTTGGCTCATCCCATGAGATAGAAATGGACTTAGGGACATTGAGTTTGGAACATAGGATTAACTTAAAAGCAACCGATATAGGCACATGGTTTGTGCCCAGATTAGTAAACAACCTGGAAGCTTAAAAGGGTCGAAGTCAGCCCCCTGCCTGAGGAGGCAAAAACGCCCGGGATAAATATAGACAGAAGAGCAAAAGCATTTTTTGTAGACCATAGTGTAGATGTGCTACAGAAGTCTGTATCTGAACAAAGTAACAATATATATGATATACTCCACTTTTTGTAAGGAACCATCGTATGTATTCACCATCTACAGGCTTGTAATATTTCTTCCAACACTACACATGGAATTTTTTTTAAAATCTAGCATACCTCCAATCCAATTAATATATGTTGTCGGTAAAGATAGTAAAACTGAACGCTGCGCTCCCAATTGTCCTGGATCCTAGCTAGGTTTCAGGCGGCTGCCTCCCTAATTTGTTTCTTTGGAGTTATTAGGCTTCTTTGGAGGAAGAATGAGGGCAGCTTGAAGTAGTGTTTCTTCATGAGCAAGCTGTATCTCATGTGAAGAAAATCTTTTCCTCAAACTAATGTGTGACACTTCTGTCTAAATCTTATTTTGATCATTGACCTCTCCTTTCCGGACCTTTTAGGTTGGAGCAATGTGGATGCAGCATAATGGCTTTGGAGGTGTAATTCTAAATATCCGAGTTATGTGACTAAGCTCAAAGTCGGATCCATAAATGGTGAGCTCAGAGCCTCTCTCCCTGGAACAATGTCTTATTGCTCTTCTGATGCTGATTTCAATTGCTAGTGCAAATTTGTAACCGTTGATTTGTAAAGCCTTTAATTCAGGTGACCTAAACAATCAGACAAAAGAAATGGTGATCTGAAGTTTAAGCAGAGAAAGTCAGCTAACTATATGTCAAGATGATAAGCGTATCAAACTATCCAAGACGTAAATCCTTTTAGGAAGAATAACAAAACCTGCAGGAAACTCTTTGAACCAGTGCCTTGAAAATCCCATGAAAGAATCTTTATTGAAAAAACAATATGGGAAATGGGGGATTCAAAGGATTAGCCTGTTTGTTTCGAAGATTGAAGCACGACTTTAGAGTTAGAAAAAAGAACAAAGGTTTTAGATCCCTAACATTATCACTACACACATCACAATAGACAGTCATCATTGTCTGATCATTGCATCTTTATATGCGACCAGAATTTTTGGGAAAGCTTCCAGTTTTCACTATATGCACACACACACACACACACACACACACTGATTTTCAGAATCTAGGACTTCAACATCAGCAATATCTCGGCACAGAGATGATTTCAATCCAGATGAACATATTTCATACAGTAGGTAAGCACCCATCAATGAGAAATGCCCATCGATCACCATGCCCATGAGGTTTGGTCGGGGAAGGAGAGTAGAGATTTTTGGAAATCTTCATTACATAACATATATGTGAGTGATTGTACCTGCATCCAGTACATGTGTACTTGAAGGCTGGCATCATTATAAGTGATCAAGCATGCAACTTTTTTCTTCAAGAAACAAAAGTTCAAAACCTTTTTCACATTCTAAAGAATCCATACACATCTACAGAAAAGTCTCTTAGCAAGGCAATAATGACCAATACGAACCTGCTTTAGAAGCATTGCTCGAGTAAGTTCCATTTCCAAATTAAGAATTTAACACCGACAGCTCTTCTGTACAAGAATCTGTGTCATCAGATATCATTATAACCAGTGCAATTTTTCTGGTTTTCTTGCTAGGAAGAGAGCCACCTGCAAAATATAAAACAATAGGAAAATGATAGGTCAAATATATCAGCCCATTACATGTTTGAAGTTTTTCACATGGCCACTAGCATGTGTCTAAAATGAAGAGAACTGCAAGTTAACTTGGATGAATACCATTGCAAGTTAGTATGAGTTTGACAGTATGAGAATATCTGGTTAAGAATGCTGATCGGTGTAGAGAATATTTGGTTTAAAAATGTGTCTATATGAGAACATAAAACACCCCAAAATTACTATAGATATAGATGAGCCATACGATACATTAAATGACAGAATAAAATGCAAATGCGTCACTCGAAATTCGAAGAATATAGCACCAACAAGCAAATGATTCAGAAGGCTAATTCTACAGTCTTCAATGAAAACCAGGGGCCTTCAGGCTCCTTGACTTACTAGATATTTGGTTCAAGAGGTAAGATGCTAAGTGGAAATAATCAAAACATGAAAGTAAATAAGAGAATACTCAAAGTCCACAGAGAGGGGAAAGAATGAAGTAAGCCAATTAGGAGGACGGATTAAGGAGGAAAAGTCACCGAAAATTTAGAAGATTATGATGTTACTTTCAGAGTCCTTCCATTAATCGGCTTGCTCATGAAGATGACTTCCTTATTCAACCCTCCTACAAAGCACAGCTACGCCCCCATCCCTGTGCTAAAAATAGGTTCAGCTCAGTGTAGATAGAACACTAATGTCAAACAAACATCTAATAAGAGACAAATACTGACTTCACTTAACAAGATTAGGTTCATAACTATGCATCATAATCAAAGATCGGTGTGTAACGAATTGTTAATTTTTATGTCTTCAACAACTGAGGTCTCAACTCTCAAGCCTAACCCAATGAAAAATATTTCGCATTGTCATCAAGAAAAAAACAAGCCATGTCAAACAGACCTAACTGTAGCTCCAATATTTAAAATAAAAATTCAAATGCTGTAAACCAAAACTATACATCATGGACTTACAACCAAAAAGCAGAGATTATTGCACTAGCTGATTCACTGTATATGCTTCTGGCTACTGCACCTATTGTCTTCTCAGCAATAACCTGTCAAGTTCGATGACCAGGTTAGGAGGTTGGATATAAAAGTGAGGTGTATATGAAGATTTTGGTTGGAAACATGTAATAGGAAAATAGAACATCGTTTTACCTTCTGCACTGGACTATCATGATCTCTTGGACTCACAAACTCCTTCGGCACAAACTTTTTATCCAAAACCAGGAAGAAAAACAGCCCCATCCTCAAACCTCATTAGATTCGAGTTAACCCTGAAAAATCCTTGATGCCAAAGCAACACTTGCACCTTTGGCAGCCCAGAAAAACCTATTTATTTAATAACAAACAGAAAAGGAAATAAAAACAAAGTCTTGAGGATTAATGACTAGTATCAACAATGTTTTTCAAGACTTACAGCCCCAAGTCCGAAAATAGCAATTGGAGATCCCTTCTCTGGTTTTGCTACATTCAGAACGGCACTCATCCCTACATTACACAAACTATTGGATATGTAATATCAGGTTGGGATATGTAAATAAATCACATCTCTTTGAATATAACAAAAAACTTGTTGACATGACAGGAACGAGGATGCAAATTATATCTAAAGGTGCCGAGGGATTGATCTTGATAAGGCAGCCTGAATGTAGTTGGTACCTCCTCCTCAAACCTAGCACAGGGTTAATAACTTCAAATCAACGACTTATACAGCTGCTTTGTGGCCAAATAGTGCGGAAAACAGTTATGTCTGTCCCTGAAGTCCCACAAGAGAAAGATACATGATAACATGAAAGTAGTAAATGAGCTGAAATTTAAAAAGGTGGAAGTTAGCCTCATGTCTAAGGAGAAATAAAAAAAATAAAAAAAGACATAAGAAAGATGACCATAAGAGCAAAAGCATTATTGAAGATAATTTCTTTTGATAAAGTGAAGACGTGTTACAAAATTCCATTATTCACTCTTTGTACAGGACCCCTTTTATGAAATCACAAGCCATAGATATTATAATCCAACAATACAAGTGAACTCACTTTAAACTCTAATAGGCCCTGAATCCAGTTAATTTTCAGTTGAAGGTACAAAATGTATGAGCAACACGCCACACTCCTAATTTTCCTAAACTCTAGGTTTCACGCAGCTGCCTTCCTGATTTTATTTTTCTGGTAGTATTTTGGCTTCTTTGGAAGAAGAGTGAGTGCAGCCTCAGGTGGTGTTTCGTCATGAGAAAGCTGTCACTGATCAAATACGAGTGCTTATGTTAAGCTTGACATATAGTGTGTTTATAAGGCCAGGTATAGAAAATCTTTACCTCAAGCTAATTTCTTAATCTCTTGATTATTTTTTTCTTCTGCTTATTTCAGCTTCATTGAACTGTTTCTCTGTTCAAAAACAACACTTCTTTCTCCCAGGCCAACAGAATGTTGAGAAATTATTGATATATAAAAGATCGATGCAAACCACAGTAATGCTTATGCTTAGCAAAGAAAGATTGCATCATTTTTGCACATGTATTTTAGAAGCTTAAATATTCAGTAGAATTTGGAACTACTATACAAACTCAGTGTACTCTTTATTAAGCCTCAAATCAGACCATTCGTAGATGCTCCACTGTATGCAGTTGTACTCCTGGCTTCCAAAAAACAATGTGTGATGCTCCACGCTGAAAGCCTCCTTTAAACCTTCTCAATACCAAAATGAGTATCCAATGATTCCAATCCTTGGGTATCCTAGAATAAAGCAAAGGAAAACCATGATATTTATGCAACTGCTTAGTTAAAGGAGATCCAAAGACTGACCCCATTTTAGAAGCTACATTACTGGTGTGAACATTTGGAAAAGGATGCAACACAAAACAAGTCTAAAGCATGTCGCGTAACACCAGCTTGTTTGGCAGTAGCTTTCAGTAAAAAGGATTAAAATCATCTGAGAAGGAAAAATGGGAAACAATAGGGTCATTTTCAGTGACCTCTACTGCAGGTTTCAAAATATCAGCTAGACCCAGTTGAGAAGTAATATGAGAGAGCTTTTCCGAACAGAGAACCATAATATAAGAAGATAAAAGGTCTAAGTGCTTTAAAACACAACTCGGAGTGAAATCCTCATCAATTGTCCAATAAAATAGCTCTGTACTTCGATGTAATAACACATTGCATATATAATCACCTCCGTGGTTTTTCCCCTTGAGCCAACTTCCCAGAGCACGTCCGTCACAAAATTCCATATTAGTCTATCATAAGCTTTAGCTGAGTCATCTTCCTAAGCAAATAAAGTTTTAAAGCCCGTTTCCCCTTGGTAGCGCTAAATTCATGCATCGACTATTATGCAATGATGACAATTTCAAGATAATGAATAGTTACCTCAGGGCATAAACATTAAACAGTACAAAAATTATAATTATAGCTACCTCAGAGCAAAAAACAGTACCTCAGCAGTTTCAACTCTGTTTCTCCTCCTCCTGATGGTAGAGAGATGATGCTTCAAATAACTTGGTTTTCTTATCCCCCTCACTTAACAATAAAGTTCTTGACTACCAAAATACTTCCTCCTTTTGCAGAAGTCTATTGTACAGCAGTACGCTCTTCTTCAAAATTAGAAAGGTGCATTTCCAAGAAGTGAATCATTTTCGCAATTTTTTATTGCAGGTAGAGCACCTTGATTCAATTTTCACATCAAGCATCAACCTGCAAGCAACTAAAAGCTTATACTGAATATGAAAGACAAAAGCGAACAAGTTCAGAAACTCAAGTACACAAGTTTGCTGGGTTAAGTTGATCTGTTTATGCTTCATTTGCTACTGCAAATTAATCAAATCAACAAAGTTGTGGTTTCGATTGTATTTTGTTCAAATACAAAGTAGAAGCAACTATCAAAAATATACCAACATGGTATCAGAGCTCTGTTGATCAATATCAACTGGGTCGTATCAACTGTTGAAAAAAAAAAAATCAAACACAAGGTACTGATCTAATATGGCTAGTTCAAGCAACTCATTAGAAATTAGAGTTCCAATCTTCAGTGGAGAGAACTTCGACTTCTGGATGATCAAGATGAGAACCATGTTCATCTCACATGAACTATGGAGTTATGTGAATGAAGGCTATACAGTTCTAGAAATTGAAAATATGTCTAATGCTCAGAGAGTGGAGCTGAAGACAAACATAAAGAAAGATGCAAAAGCTCTAGGCATACTGTAAAACTCAATCTCAGACGAGATCTTTCCAAGAATCTCAAATGAAGAAACAACCAAAGCAGCTTGGGATGTTCTGCTGCTTGAGTTCAAAGACTAAAAAAAAGTTAGAGCTGTTAAACTTCAATCCTTGAGAAGAGATTTTGAGTATACTAGAATGAATAGTCTGAATTGCTAAATGATTACAATACTAGACTGACTGATATTGTAAATCAAATGAAAACCTATGGTGAGTCCATTACAGAGAAGAGCATAGTCTAGAAGATCCTAATGAGTCTAAGTAGAAAATATGATGCTATAATTTGTATTATAGAGGAGATTAGGGATATGGAAACTCTTGGTGTTCAAGATGTGATGGGGACACTTAAGGCTTTTGATCAGAGGTTAATGAGTCATGATGAACCATCTGAAAAAGCTTTTCAAACACTGAGTCTTAGCTCAAATCAGAAAAATGATGAGCCATCTAGTTCTAATTCAGAAAAGGGAAACCAAAAGATGAAGAAGAACTGGAAAAATAAAGGTAAGAAGTGGGAAGGCAAAACAGATCAGTTTGCAAAGAAAAACAATAAAGGAAGTAGCAGTTCAAGTTATTCTAAGTGTTCTATTTGCTTAAAAAGGCACAATGGTGAATGTTGGTTTAAAGGAAAACCAAAGTGTACAAATTGTCACAGGTTTGGTCATGTCAAGAAGGATTGTAACTACAAAGACAATCAACAAGCAAACTGTATTGAAGAACAAGGTGATACCAACATGTTCTCTGTCAGGTATGCTGCAACTACACAAGTGAGTAAGAATGGGTGGCTTGTTGATAGTGCTTGCGGTAATCATATGACTGCGAATGCAAATCTTCTGTATGATATTGACTACAACAGCATCACTAAAGTGAAGATGAGAAATGGAATGTTGGTTGACACAAAAGGCAAAGGAATTATTGCGGTGGAAACCAAAAATGGAAAAATGTTTATCAGAGATGTAATGTTAGTTCCAGATCTTGATTCAAATCTGCTAAGTGTTGGTCAACTCATTGAGCACTCATATCACCTACCCCTTGGTGACAACACTTGCAAGATCTTCGAGAGAGGGAACAGTAAGAAACTGATGGTATAAGTTGAGATGAAGAGGAACAAAAGTTTTCCTTTGACTCTCAAGTATGCAACGGAGAGTGTAAGAAAAATGGAGCTACAAAATGATCCTTGGCTCTGGCATCGAAGACTTAGACATTTGAATTTTCAAAGTCTCAAGCAACTGCATCAAAATGAAATGGTGCAGGGATTGCCAAAAATTAAAGAAGTTATTGAAGTATGTGAAGGATGTGCACTGGGAAAACAACACATTATCTCATTTCCAAAAGGGAAAGCATGGAGCGCCAAAGTTCCACTTTAGTTAGTTCATTCTGATATGTGTGGTCCAATGAAGACCACAATAGAAGCTGGAAACAGATACTTTCTGACGTTCATTGATGATTATTCAAGAATGACCTGGTTTTATTTCATAAGGCAAAAGTCTGATGTGTTCTTAGTATTCAAGAAGTTTCAAGCAATGGTTGAGAGACAATCTGATCTCAAGATCAAAGTGCTAAGATCAGACAGAGGAGGCGAATATACATCAAATGAGTTTGGAAATTTCTGTTCAGACATTGGTTTGGAAAGACAACTCACAGTAAGCTATGCACCACAACAAAATGGGGTAGCTAAAAGGAAAAACAGAACAATCGAAAGTCAATGCTACATGACAAGAAGATGTCTCAAGAATTTTGGGCAAAATCTGTCAACACCGCAGTGTATTTGATGAACATACATCCAACAACAGCTGTCCAAGGAATGACACCAATTGAAGCCTAGAGTGGAAGAAAACCAAGTGTTAACCACTTAAGGGTGTTTGGTTTAATTTGCTATGCACATATTCCAAAGGAGCTGAGAAGAAAGCTTGATGAATCAAGTGAAAAGTCTGTGTTCATAAGATACAGCACATATAAAGGGCTATAGGCTCTACAATATGAAAAGGAAAACAATGATTATTTGCAAAGATGTTCTCTTCAGTGAGAAATCATCTTAGGATTGGAATCAAGATTAAGTCCGGCAACAAGATGTGCAAGATAATGTTGTTCAAAATGAACAAGAGGTTCCAGAATAGTTGGAACGTGATCACTGCAACAGTCACCGCCTCACAGTCCTCAACAACCCTTACCAGCACCTTCAAATGCACAATCAACTCCAAGCTCAACACCGATCAGGTTGAGAAGCTTGAATGATGTGTATGAAAGTTGCAACGCATGCTTGTTCGAACCTGAACATTTTGAAGAAGCTGTGAAAGAAGATGAATGGAGAACTATTGTGAAGAACATAACATGGGAGCTGGTTGATAAACCAGATAAAAAATATGTTATTGGTTTAAAGTGGATTTATAAAACCAAGCTAAATGTTGATGGTTCTGTACAAAGAAACAAAGCAAGATTGGTAGTAGAAGGGTACTCGTAGATACCTGGAGTCGTTTTAATGAAAATTGATCGGACTAATATTTTCTATGTTTTTAGTGCATTTCTCTCTATATTTTACTTAGTTATTCTCTTAGCATTATCATTTCTAATTTAGTTTTCGTTTTTAGGTACTTTTGAGTCAAAAATGAAGGCAAGGAGGAAATGAGGCGCATAAATGAGCGAAAATGGAGAAATGATGCATTCCTAATCCTACTAGGAAAAGGAATCACAGTTGAAGTAGGAATCCTGAGCCAACTAGGAGTCAAGCTCATGGAAATGATGAGAAATGGTGAAATGCAAGAGTCCTAATTAGACTAGGAAACCTGTTAGCATTAGGAGTCCCGATGATACTAGGATACCTGAGTGAAATAGGAGAGCCCAAGAACATTCATGAAGCTTCTAGATGATGTCATGGATGACATGTACAAGGCATGTGGTGGCAAAACAATCAAAATTAGACAAGGAATCCTAATTGGACACAAGATAACGCATCAAAGTCAAATTCGTTTCAAATTAGGAATCTACCTGTGCAGATCATCCAACTTCTAGAGAGTCCTGAGAGCAGCTCAAAATAGAGAAAATTGTGATCAGTAGGAAAGCTACAGATGTCTAGTTTCCATAGATTTTTACGGTTAGTCAATATCAATTTTCTAGAAAAAGTTATGGCCGATTTAGTATAGAGAGGTCCAGCTGCGAACGAATCGGACTTTTGACGGAAATTTTTGTTTTGAGGCCCAAATCACATTAGGAAGCCCATGACACGAATTCATGCTTCATATTTCAGATAATATTGCATGTGGGATGTCCTAAAGGCTTCCAGAAGAGTTTGGCATCATTCTTAGAGAGTTTTAAGGGATTACAACATGCAGAAAGGATGAAATCAAGTCCAGATACGTTGTTTGTTGTTCACGCCTCTATTTGACAAAATTTTAGGAGATAAAATCAGAAAATATTCATGTTAATCAGAAAAGATTATCTTCCTAAAATCAAGGTGCAATTTTGAAGGCTTTTCATTCTTTGAATGACGCAGAAGAGGTGATGTGAATTTATTTGATTGGTTTGTATTATGTGGACCAATTAATTAATTCCTAGAATTACGAAAGCAAGTAGAGAAAGACTTTGACACCAAGCTAGTCGTGCAATATAAATAGGGGAGCGTGTAGACGTTTTCATCATAATCAAACCCAGAATCGAAACGAAAATCCTCTCCCTTTACTCTCTAAATTTCTATCCCTCTCCATTGTTCAAGCATTGAAGCCATGAAGCATCTCCATCTTCTTGCCGTAGTCATTATTAACATCCTCCATCCTTTTTAAAGATCATTTTGTGTTCTTGAAGTTATTCGAAAGTGTAACCATGTCATTCTATCTTTATTTTTGGTTTCTTTGTTTTGTAACATTAAAAACAATTATACTAGCGTTTTAGGTTTTTGTTTTACATGGATGTTTCGACAATTTTTAAGAATAAATTTTATGTGTTGATGTTTAGTTTCCAATAACCATGAAGCATGAAAATGTTTTAGGTTTTTAGAATTCATAAATTACGATTTCAGTATGTGATGATGTAAGTTAATTGATTTTGTGCTTCAATCTCACATTTTATGTGTTTTGTGTTCTTTGGTTGCAAACTTAGAATATTGAGTATGTAATTGAATCCAAATTAAGATTGCTAGCGTTCTAGGTCTTAATTATTAAGTGGAAAACCTATAATTCCTTAGGTAAATCAATGAAGAGTCTTGCATGCTTGTATGACGTTCTAACTTGTGTTCTTGGCATAAATCAATCAAACTTTATAAGTGTTTAATGCGGTAAATATGTTTTGTTAGTGAGTAATATTCTTGACTACCATTGCATGTTTAATAGGGTTAACTATGGTGCGTTTATCTATTTAATTTAATTAAGAGAAATAATAAGAACTTTGAATGAATTCATCTCTGTTCTTGATTGATTTCTTCATTCACATATTTTGATCCACGATTTATGGTTAGATTGCTTGTTTTCGTGTTAATGATTGTTAATTACATCTCTACATCTTATTCATCCATCTTTTCCTTGATTCATGGTTGATGGATTACATGTATTATATATATTTAGATTAGAATATAAACACTTCCGAAATCCCTCTATCTTGTAATTTTTGTAAATATATACTTTGTTTTATTTTTGTTTCATGTTTTGTGAATAATACTATTTTTTTTAATGTTTTTAACAAGAAGTATACCCCAATCCCTAGTTTAGAACGATACCCTACTTACTCATACTACAATTCGATGCAGGGTTTTAAATTGACACTCAATTTGAGTGTATCAATTTTTGGCGTCATTGCCAGGGATTGAAAACTATTTCTTGTTAATTGCGTTGTAAATTGTTAATATATTTACTTGTAAATTTTTTTCGTAATTTTTGTTTGATGGTGATTTGTTGGAGTTTAAGTTGAATTATGAATTTGAAATCATAATAGAATAGGTGAAGTATCTTTTGTTAATATTGGTCTAAACCCTTTATTGGCGCCTAGTTTGGTCCCTCAAGGTTGAGGGCAGCCTTTATTAACACTTATTGAACTGTCTTTACACTTGTGATCTTTCTTACCTAAGTAAGTATAGTTGATGTAAGGGAAGAGATAGTTGATGTAAAAAAGTGAACAAGTTCAGAAACTCAAGTACACAAGTTTGTTGGGTTAAGTTGATTTGTTCTTGCTTCATTTGCCATTCTCGATCTACCCGGTCCACTCAATACCCTAAATAGAACATAAAACAAATATGCTCTTAACCGGTCCTTGGCAATTGACTTTTTTCGATCTTTCAACTCCCACACTCTCATGGGTAGGGGGTCTACTTACGGATGTCAAAATTCCGCAACGTTTGTCCTCGCATGGTGCCGCTCCCCTTAGGAAAGTTTGCTTATGCAAAGCGTTGACCGCTACGTTGGACGCCTTATTCACGGCAGATCGGCCTAATTTCTTTACACAATACCTATCAATGTTGTATAAACATATGAGAATTTTCAGATTGGTCGATTTTTATTTCAAAATTTTTGGATCACACATAATCCTTATATGCCTTGTAATGTAGTATAACTAGTTTATTAGGCTTGTTACCCTCCATGAGCATTGTCAGATTGATCAATTTCCATTTTGAAATTTTTGGCCTGCCCGAATAAGCCATAATTTTTTTTTTCTATTTTTTAATTACGTTTCTCTTTTTTCTATAATATGCAATTTATCTCTTTCTTTGTAATTGATTTCATAAGTTTTGTTTTCTTTAATTTCTATTTTCTTTGTTACACAACAATTAATATTGGGAGATTTATATAGATAGTTAATTGAATATAACCACCTTAAGTAATATTAATAAATGTTATAAGTTACAAGTATTATATGAATATAAAATATGTTCAATAAAAAACAATGAGTCTTTTATCACCAATATATACCATTAAGCCATATTTTGAGAAGAAAAACATAATGTTTTTTTTTTTTGTTAAACAAAATAAGGCCCTTTTCGGCCCTATTTGGCCCTATTTGAGGGCCGGCCCGACCGGCCCTTTCGGCCCTAACAGATCGGGTTTTTCGGGCGGGTAAGGGTTAGCATATTTAAGTCCCGACCCGATCCTACCCGGCCCTAAATTTTGTTGACTTTGACTAGGCCCGGCCCGGTCCGACCCTAAGCCCTAAAATTTAAGGTAGGGCCGACCCTAGCCCGGCCCATGATGACCCCTATACATGAGCATTCTGACATCTGGATCTGGCGAGAGAGACCATGTGAGAGAGAGAGATTTTCCCTGACCAAAAGTACAAGGATATGAGTACAAAAGACCTAATGGCAGTGGTCCATTTTGACTGTTTTTTTAATCCTCTCTGCTCTCTTCTCTTTTCGACGTTTAAGTTCTCTTCGATGTGGGACTTCTTCACTTGTTGGAGCCAATGAATTTGGCAAAGCCAGCATTATGTATGTGGGTGTGATCTTTGCTTAGTTGTTTAATTAAGGTTAAAATCTGGAAAAGGATTGGAACAAATAATCCATTTTATAGACCAGATGTCGTTTGCTCATATCTCTGACTCCATAATTAGTCTCAACCATTCTTGTGGTTGAGTAGAAATCGAATTATATCTTACCCGCTACTCTCACTTGGTTGCAGGTGAACAATGGTTTGAGAAATTGTGTTTCTGATCTAATATGCATCATATTTCCATCGCAGTTGAAGGCTTATGGGCTTTCTAGGTTCATTTCTTTCGTGAATGGAGGATATATTACTGTCCAACATAATTTGGGCACATATTAGCTCAAGGTAGGAGACCAATAAAACTCTCACATATTAACGAAGGATTGTTGGTGACAGATTTCGTCTGTCTCCATATCCCTCTCTCATAAAATATGACGTTGATTTTTTTTTTTTTCTGTAGACAATTGAAAAGACGAAAATGCTCCTCACATGCTAACTACGTTAACGGATAAATTGGATGAAATATCTAAAAGTTGATGGTAGGGGCTAAATCGGCAACAATTAGTAAAGTGAGGGTGTAAATAATCAAAATTAAAATATCATGGGGTAATTCAACAATCATGGTATAAGTTAGGGGGTAATTTGGCTGTTTTGCCATATTTAATTGACGAGATTGCTATTAGATTTAATTGACAAGATTTGGAGTATAAACCTAACTATTAGCTGGTTATGAGTGATATGAGGCTATTCAGTTGCTTCTAAAAGATTTTGCTTCTCCATCTCATGCATCTTTAGGCACTTATCAGTTAACACCATCAAATTAGCTAGGAAACATAAACCAAGTAGTAATAAGAAACACAATTAAAGTAGTCATTGGAAACATAATCAAACTATAGTCAAACTAAGAAACGTAATATTATCACAGGATAATTTTTCTCAAGAACATCATAGTAGTTTTTCAGAGCAAATTGAAATTGGAATAAAACTTTGCATATTTTAAACTAGTTATTGATGTAACATTTCCATCTTAAGCTTCAAGCTCTGAGGTACCTCAAATCTTGAATTAGAGCATTTGTATCCGAGAAACATGAGCCACCTTCTTGAACAGCCCTTGTTGCCATCTCACCAAGCGCTTTGACTTTGCTTCTGATTTTTTCAGCTTCACCACCCACCAAGATTCTAGACAAAGCCTTTTTCATAGCTTTCCCTCTTCACACTATCCTCCTCACATGTCGACCACTTTTGAGCACCACCACCACCCCAATCCCAAGTATCCGACTCACCAACTTCTCATTGTAAAACTGCTCCGCAGACACCGGCCAAGTGATCATTGGCACCCCAGCAGACACTGCTTCAAGGACAGAGTTCCATCCATGATGAGTCACAAACCCTCCAATAGCTTCGTGCTCAAGAATCGCTACTTTGTCATAACCAATTACTTAGGCTACTTGTTTCATTACTGAACATTTTTCACCTTTGATGCAGAGACGATCTTGTCTATCCCACTTAGCAAGAGGTTTAAGATGTTAACTAGTACCATACCTACATCAACTAGCAACATACCTACAACGGACCCGGTTATTGGCTGGGGTTGGAGAAAAGACGGACAAGTTTGGGGACAGGGAGTAGTGGCAGAACAGGTGCTTCAAACTCCAATGCAGTATGGTATTGAATCAAAACGAACAAAAATAAGAAATAAAAAAGCATAGCCAAAGAAAACCCCACGACACATCCACAAGCGCCAACATACATATATCCAATAGCCAAGTAATTTCCCACGAATATTTAGGTAACAAAGTAACATATAATATGTCATGAAAAAAAAAAAAAGTAACAGAGAATATAAACAACACTTTGTTTCCTCGAACAAACTCAATACTACCATGAGTACCATCCTTGCATACACTAAAAAACAACTCTACATCGCTACGTGGGATATAGGATCACCGGTACCCTTCTTCCAATCTGCAAATCATAGAAATGTATGAATGTCAGTAACCTGCAGGTGCTTAGCGAACTTTTAAATTTAGGTGGGAAAAAAAAAACGATAATGACTCAATTATCAGTTTTTCAAAAATATCACTTTAATAACTGACCATTATTCATGTAACCATGACATTGTAGTTTCATAACTAGGTTACAAAAAGCAATAACAATAATAATAATAATAATAATAATAATAATAATAATAATAATAATAATAATAATAAAAAATTACAAGACGACATTGCTTGCAGACTTTAAAATAAAAAAAAATATGCATACCATCTCGGGAAGGAAGAGTGGCAATCCTAGCCTTGATTCCATTCTATGACTCGCGCCTAAGGGTGGACAAACGTAGCCGAAAACCGAAAAAAACCGCACCGAAACCGCAAACAAGGCCGAAAAAACCGAACCGGAAAAAAACCAAACCGAAGTGCAAAAACTGAACCGGACCGAATCTGTGCGGTTCGGTTTTCAGTTTCAGGAAAAACCGAAACTAAACCGAACCGAGAACCTGAACTTACCTGAAACGACATCGTTTGGGATCAGCTGCTTACCTTATACGGCGTCGTTTTGAACACGGAGAAACCCTAAGTCAAACAATCAACCACTCAGCCAGTCCGCCTCAGTCCCTCAGTCCCTCTTCTAGCCTCTCTCTTCGACTCTTTGAGTCTTTGTCTCTTCGACCCATCGAGGACCCCCTAGCAGCCTGCAGCCAATCCAGCCATTCGTTCATTCAGCCCGAGTGTCCGAGATCCAGTTGCCCTCGGATTCCTCGTCGGCGCCCCTTGCGTCCTCGCTGTCGCCCTCGGAGCCCCTTGCAATCTCGCAATCTCGCATCCTCTCTGTCGCCGTCAAGTCGTAGTCGTCGAGTTGTCGTCATCGCCCCTTAGAACCCGAGACCCCGAGTGCCCAAGTCATCACTCATTAGTGCCTCGCCGTTGGCCTCGAAGGCCGAGACCCTGAGTGCCCAAGTCATCACTCATCAGTGCCTCGCCATCGCCGTCACGTCCTCTTCGTTAGTTTGTTGCCCTCGAGTCCTCACCGGCACCTTGGCGTCCTCGCCGTCGAGTCGTAATCATCGTGTCCTCGTCTTTGCCCTCTCGTCCTCGCCGTCGCCCCGTCACTGAGGCCCCCAATGAAATCGGAGCAGTCACAGCCTCGCCCTCACTGCCTCGCCTGAAATCTTCTCTTCTATCCGGTAAGCATCTTCAGTGATTTCATAATTAGTTTGATGGTTTCCTCTTTCTGAGTTTCTATGATGGAACTCCCTAATTGGTTTCCAATTTCTGTGATTTTCAGTCCCTATTTCCCGATCTCCTAGTCTCCTCAAGTTGAACTGTCGAAAACAAGCTTAGTGCAGGTGGTTTGAAGTGTGAAATGTGAAGAACAAATGCGCAGGTGGTTTTCGCTTAGTTTGATTTTGAGATTGGCCGTTTCTGATTTGAAGCAATTTTGATACTTTGATGTGCATTGTGAATTAGTGATTAATGATTTAATGATTATAGAGCTTGAAAGCTTGATTCATTGTTAATAGATTGAATAGATTGAATCATTGTATAATGGAATTAATGATTTAATGATTATAGAGCTTGAAAGCTTGATTCTTTGTTAATAGATTGAATAGATTGAATCATTGTATAATGGAGTAAAAGGTGGTTGTTAATAGTTTGATTCATTGAATCATTGAATACTCCAGTAAGCTAAATAGCTAATAATACCTCATACCAGACTATTTTTTATGCAGTGAGCTAATTGCAACTCATTGAATTTGAATAGGAGTGATTAGTAGCAAACATTATGAGGAGGCAATCTAAATCTGCTGCTACTAGTATCAATGGTAATTTGAAATCAACCTCTTCATCTCAGGTACCAATTTTGTTTCTTTTTAGTGCTATGGGATTTGGAACTGTAGTTTTGTGTTTTTGTTTGTTACCGTAATTTATGTGTTTGTTTATTACTACAGTTTCTGTTTTTGTTTCTTATTGTAGTTTGGGTTCTGTTTTGCAGATGATCGTTAGTGTTGGTGAATCTACAACACCAAAACCTCCCCATGAAGAAACTTCTGCTGTAACGCCAGAAGTTCAAGGAACTCAAGAAAGTCAAGCAACCGAGCTTGAAGATGATGGAAGTGTGGAAAGCATCCTTGAGACGATGAAACGAAAAGGAAGGTTAGATATTTGGAATCATTTTGAGAGGAATGTGGTGGATGGTAGAATTAAGGGTAAATGTAATTATTGCGGAAAAGAATAATATGCTAATCCTAGGAAGAATGGTACAACATCCCTTCTAAATCATATGGATAAGTGTTTAAAGTATCCCCCTAATATTGAGATGTTGAAAGCTAAAAGGCAAAATATTTTATATTTTAAGAAACCAACTACTGAGTTGTGTACTGTAGATTGCACTCAAGAAGAGCTATCTATGTTATGTGTGGAGTACATAATATTAGATGAGTTACCATTTTCTCATGTGGAGTGAGAGGGGTTTATGCGTTTTATAAGTAGAGCTCTTCTTTATTGGAGAATTCATTCCCGTAAGACAATAGCAAAAGATGTCCTTAAGCTTTATTTAGGGGAAAAGAAAAAATTGATGGATCAATTGAGTAGATATAGGTTGTCTCTTACAACCGATACATGGACTTCTATTCAAAACATTAATTATATGGTTCTCACTGCACATTTTATTGATGATAATTGGATGTTGCATAAAAGAATTTTAAACTTTTGTGTGATTCCAAATCATAAGGGAGAGGCTATAGGTAAGCTATTGGAGGATTGTTTGTTGGAATGGGGTATAGAGAAGATTCTCACATTCACTGTTGATAATGCTTCGTCAAATGATGTTGCATTAAAAGAGTTAATTAAGAGAATAGGTGATTGGGGTGTCCCTAATGCAGTGTTGCATGGAGAGAAGAATTTGCATGTGAGGTGTGTGGCCCATATTCTTAACTTGATTGTCCATGATGGGTTGAGTGTGATGAAGCTATTTATTGGTGTCATTCGTAATGTAGTGAGGTATGTTCGATCCTCCCCACAAAGGCTTGATTTTTTCAAGGAATGTGTTGAAAATGTGAAATTAGAGTGCAAAGGGCTTGTGATTTTGGATGTCGCTACTAGGTGGAATTCCACATTCTTGATGTTAGAACGGGCTTTGAAATTCTAAAAAACTTTTGATAGAATGGTGGATGAAGATGAGGGTAATTTTTGTGCATGGCTTGAAGGTGCCAAGGGTGAAAAGCCAAAAGAAGGCCACCGACAAGTGTTGATTGGGAGTATGGGGGACAATTTCTGGATTTCTTGAGACCATTTTATGAAATCACTTTGAAGGTATGTTGTTCTAATTCTCCTACGGTTCATAATATTTTTGGTGATTTACTCTCTATTTATGGTCTCTTGCAAGAACAAAAGAATTCATGTTTGTGTGGGATTGCATCACCCATGCAAGACAAGTTTCAAAAGTATTGGGGTAGCTTTGAGAGGTTAAATCACTATATATTCATTGCTATTGTTCTTGATCCACGTCATAAACTTGAGAAAGTTGTTGACTATTTTGAGATTCTAGATGGGGATATGGATGAAAATGTAGAAGCTAACACACAAAGTGTGAAAGATCTCTTATATGAGCTTTATAAGGTATATGAGGAAGATAGAAAGGGAAAGTGGTGTTATTGGTGTTTGTCGTCCTCAAGTATCAAGTGAGGGGATCTCTTCTTCAAGTAAGAGTCTAACGGATTTAGGAAAGAGATTGAAAGAGAAGGAGTAAAGGAGAATAGCAAAGAAAGCCGAGATCGTCAACAATGATGTGGATAGCTATCTTGGAGATCCTATTGAAGGAGATGGTGAAGGCTTTGACTTGTTGGATTGGTGGAGGGTGAATGGAGTTTGTAAATATCCTAAATTGGCCCGCATTGCAAAGGATATTCCAGTGTCAACCATAGCTTCAGAATCTTCTTTTAGCACGAGCGGGAGGATTATTGATCCATATCATAGCTCCTTAAGTCCTAGAATGGTAGAGGCATTAATATGTACACAAAATTGGCTTAGGAGTGAAAATGTGTATCTACATCATATGCCTACTATTGAGGAGATGGAGTTGTGTGAAGAAGCGGAAAGAGGTAATTATTTCTATTTTCTTAGTTAAAGTTTTTTGGATTAATGAAGAAATATTTATGTTATATATGATTGTATGTGTATCGTTTCTAATGTTTGTCTTTTTGTGATTCTCTTATGTCAATGTAGAGTTACTTAAGATGCCATGTGGAGCTGCAGTGGGAAGTAGTCGGAGTGGTATGTTACCTCCAAAGTCGAACACTTCATCTTTCCGAGCTTGAGATCATGCCCTACTGCCCTCCTTCATATGTTGATGGTGGTAATTCATTCTTTTTGTGTTGATGACTTGATGGACTTTATAAACTTTGGACTCTATATTTTTTTTACCACTTCATGCATATTTTCATATTGTTGATGGATAATTGGACATTAAAAATTTTAGACTCAATTCTTTATTAAGAAACAAAAAACTTCTGAGTTATAGATTTACAATAATGAAAGAGTACAAGACTACAAGATGTATAAGTAGGAATGGTGAAATATGGTTTTTTTTTTAAAAAAAAAAAAAAAACGAAATGGGCCGAACTGAACCGAACCGAACAGTCAGGTTCGGTTTTCGGTTTCAACCGTCGGAAATCTCAAAACCGAACCGAGTCTAAGTTCGGTATAGTTTTTTGTTATGACCTGAAACCGAACCGATCGGAACTGAACCCACCCCTACTCGCGCCCTATTTTTCAGTTACATTATTAAACACAGAAAAATAATAACTATAGGCTTCTTAGAACACTTGGTGCTTAAAAAAATTCCTAATTTAGGCAAAAAAAAAATGGACACTCAACTATTAATTGGACACATCAATCACTATAGTTCCAAAATATATCACTTTATGAATGACTATAAAAGGCACGGATACCGATCATTAATGATTTGGTGGGTGAATTGAAATACAAAAACCAAACATTCATCAATCACTGTAGTTCCAAAAAATAAAAAATCACTTTAACGAATAAACATAAAAAGCATGCATGCCGACCGTTAACGACTTAGTTGGTGAATTGAAATACACAAACCAAACATTTTGTCTGATACGAACAGAAAGAAATGGATGCTGTTATTTAGCTGCTTATGGCCAAGTTGGAGTTGGAGACTTGGAGTTGCACTACACAATGAATAAGTGAATGCTTAATATGTAATGAAACATATGGAACAGCAATGCAAAATGATCTCCGACACAAATTGATAAAAATCTCCAGTGTTTCATCTAAGTAAATGAGAAAAAAATCAACACTTTCTATTTCTTCAGTACACTACCTAAGCAAATCCAAGATGACTTCACTTGCAGACTTATAAAAAAAAAAAAAAATGCATACCATCTAGGGGAGGAGAAGTGACAATCCTTGATTCTATTGACCTGCAGCCTGTTTTGCAGTTACATTATTAAACTTAGAAATATAGTAACAATGGTTCTAGAGGCTTCTTATGAAAACAATAATATGCAATTAGAGAAGCCCATGAATCTCAGGAACATCTCCAACTCACTGTTTATTTATTTATTTTTAAAATAGGGTTTGAAATCCAGCCTATCTAGAAGGCTTCTTATGCCCTCCCGCTGTATCCAACTTACTGTTTTTTAGTACTTAACAAGCATCCTAATTTAAGCAAAAAGAGAATGGATACTCACCTATTAATTGGACGCACTAATCACTATATTTCAAGAAAAAATATCACTTCAATGAGTGACCCATAATACATGTAAGCCTGACAGACATTGTGGCTGATGGGTAGTTACGTGGACGTATCGATGATGGACGATGACGATGACGATGACGACGACGACAACAACAAAAGATTCTGAATCTCTGAATGCCAATATCATAATATATTAGAGATCCAACAAGATATATGATCCCATGAACAGACAGACAGTCCACATTAATTGTCAGCTAAGGTCATCACAAACAAGATAGACCAAAATGATATCTTCAGAAATTTAAAATTTAAAATAACTAAAGCACTGTATGACGTTCAAAAAAAAAAAAGGCTAAAAAAAAAAGAATCGGCCGGTCTGATATTCAAAAACAAGATATTTCATCTAGCTACCAACAAAACAAAATGGATACTGCGACTTAATTGCTTAAGGCCAAGTTGGAGTTGGAGTTGGAGTTGCACACACAACGAATAAGTCAGTGTTTAGTGTTTACAAAACATAAGGAGCTGCAATGCAAAATGATCTACGATACAAACTTATCAAAATGTTTGACAAAATGTGTCTTCTTATTACATTATTAAAAGTCAACACCTTGTTTTTCTTAAGAACAAACTGCCCAAGTAAATCCAAGATAACTTGTTTACTTGCAAACTTTCAAAAAAAACGCATGCATACCATCTTGAGAAGGAGGATATGCAATCTTTGATTCTTTCGACCTGGAGCCTGTTTTACGGTTAAAAGTAAGATACATAACCATGATAATAACACTAAACAAAAAGTAACAATAAACTAAAATAAGGGACAAATGACGATGATGTAAAAACCAAACAAACAAAAACAGTACAGTGAACATGACATTAATAATAAAGATTCCAATAGTGCCATATGTGGAAAAAATGGAAGGAAAAATATAAACAGTCAAGTTACAGTGCAATGAGATAATGTAGAATATCAAATGAATATAATGGAGGAATTATCTTCAACAACAATGACTACTATTTAATCTGCGGAATGCATCATGCACAAACCAATATGGCTTGCCACACACAAATGGATCCAAAAATGTAGGCATCCTCGAATAATACAAATGAAAATTAACACTTCTTACCTTCAATATAGAAGCCAAATATTGCTCAAAGAGCATAGACAAAGGTTACAAAACAAACCAAATGAAGCCACAAACTCAAAGGAATGCAGGTAGATGCATCTGTTAAATGAAAATGACTGGCCGTAGAAAGGCAGGGAAAGAGAGTAGAGGGTTGGGACAAAATCGCTCGATAGGCGTGCAGAATTATTTAAACGGTTTTACTCATTTTCCTATTTAAACCATCAACCCCAGCAATGAATGGTCCACATCAGCACACAATGTTGCTATGTATGGTCGGTCCACTAGCAGAACCAAGTATTTCAAGAAATTGCAAACCGGCCTTAGGGAAATTTTGAATGGAAATAACGTTGTAAAAGTGTCGGTAATCAACTGCAACTTTCCATAAATTTTCTAGTGAATCTGAAATTTCTGGTAAGGGTACTATGTCAGGATTTTGAAACTGCTAGAAGGTTTAATTATGTGAAAAGACAATTATTCTCTTAAAATATATATAAACTATAGTATTCTATATGAACTATACATGGTGATATTAACTCAGTAGTTAGAGCGCCCACTACTTAAGATTCATGTCCTGAATTCGAGTCATCATGAGAGTAGGAGTAAAATCCTTTAATCCTCTTAGGAAAAAAACAAAAAAACATGAACTATACATAGTGAATGGCTGGTGAAGTTATCTTCAATCACAAAATTGATCGCATGGTATTACAATACAAAAAAAAAAAAAAAGGTTTATAGTCTAAGAGTAATCATGTAAGTTTAGTGGTAGGGGTTCTCTAATAATAGTACGGATAAAATCAACAATCCTTTGGTCCTTCAAAAAATCCAAGATACACACACTCGATCAATAATAAAAGCATACATTCATGGAGACGACGTACGTCCAGCAATTTTTCGTAGTTCTTGGTACCTGTTTCACAGTTACAATGTTAACCCAAAATCACCAAAAAACTTAAAACTAGATAAATAATAAACAGATAAATGGACAAAGATGTCAAAAACACAAAGACCGACACAGTTAAAGTAAAAAGAGAAACTGGTTCTCGAAAAAAAACACACACACAGAGAGACACAAGCAGAGTTGCCAGCGCAATCAGATGTAAGATCCCATCAACAATTAGTTTCTTCATTCATTCTATGCAGGGAATAAAACTTACTCCAATGGGGGAAATTATCTTCAAATCTCTACTGTCGAATGCATCATGCAGAAAAATATTGCTTGGCAGTTGGCACCAAAATTATCTTCAGATGCAAATCGATAACAGAATCCTCTTTTTACGCTTTAATTATTCAAAACAAGTCAAGGAGAGATAATCTTCAGGACAGATAATCTTCCTCATGGAGCATATAACTAAAAAGCAGCAAACTCAAAAGGAGAAGCTGCAGATGCAATTGTAGAATGACTATGCCGGAGAAGGGTAAAAGATTCCTAATTATCTTTTCCTCCCATTTATTATTTAGTTGTTTCAAGGTCTGATTAATTTTTTTTTTAACATTTAAAAGATACACTCATATCAATATTCTGTAAACTCTAAAATAGAGGATCAGACCATAAAAATTTAATAATAATAATAAAATAAAATTTAAAAATAGAGGTTTAATCCACTGGAATTCTCCATAACTTTTTTAACTGTTAAACTGAATTTTAAATATAAGCTAACTCAGCTCAATTAGTGCACACTGCACAGCACGTAAGCCAGAGAAATCAGACTCACAATTGTCACGCATAACAGTGGAGTAGTTTGAAGGTTTTCAAGAAAATTGCAGGTAGCTGGAAACAAAATCAGTAGCATACACACACAGACGAGGGCCGTTGCCGTTGACAGGTAGGGTCAAATACCAAATGTGTGTAAACATGAGGAATATTGGATAGTAGCAGATGTATGTATGTATGTATGTGTGTTGTAAGATAAGAAAAACATGAGTGAATCTGTGACAATAACTAGTATTAAATATAATTGCAGATGAGTTGGCATTGACAGAAATGAGATGCTATGGCATCATAGCCAGTAATGACATGTACATAAACTTGACGCATATACGTGAACAATATAGACCAAAATGATTTCAAACAAAATTGAAATCTTACCCGGTTCAAAAGGGTTACCGCCTTCAAGATGCGGGTATATAACAGTCTCAGCACCTAAGCATATCAAAACCTAAATATCAGACCTCATCACATATTGTATAGTATCATAAGCTAATACTTGCAGGCAAACTCTGCAAGAAAATCTTACCAAGCGCAGGTGACTTATTTGGTTTCGATGATGATGATGATGATGATCCTTTCTTCTTTTTTTAATCGAGATGATGATGATGATGATCCTCGCGCCATTGCACAAATTGGGGATTACCGTTCGGTTTCGTTTCGGGGATACTGTTCTTTTTTATCCTCTCGGGTTTCATACAGAGACAAAAAGCCCAAATGTTTTAAATCTGTTTGGAACAAAGGCCCAGCCCAAATCTGTTTTAATTTATTTTATCCCCCTCTGTACATTTCCAAAAACAACAAAGCGGTTGGTTTCTTCCTTCCATTATTTCATAGCATCAGTTTCTCCCATATCTGGCGTGAGCCTAGTTCCTTAGCAGATGCGTTGGCTCATCATGGTAATTTAATTTCCTCATAATTTAGTTTCTGAAATATTAGCAAACAGGTTAATACAGCGACGTAAAAACCTCATCTACCTACCGATTAAATCAATAAACAACTGCCCCACATATTCCTTGCAATTACGCAAATGAGTACTTTTATTATTGACACGCTTGGGAATAATAAATTATTAATCAATTATGCAGGAAGAGGAAATATTTCCTCAAGAATCCCACAAATCTGAGAGACCTAACATCAAAACGTCTAATCAGCTTGGTACAAGGGACTATGTTGCTTCTTTAAAATACAAACATTGAAAAAGGGTGGTAGGAGAAGCAACCAGTACCAATACAAATCAGAAGCAAATCGAGCCACATCTTTTCCCTCAATATGAAAGTCAAACCACAAATCTGAAAAGACAGAAATATTGTCCATAACTCTCAGCTCTGTGACATTGGTGTGCTTGCATGACCATATCTCTCCATAACTTTTCTTGTTGCCAGTGCTGCAGCCTCACTTGCACGCAATGTTCCACTTGCCATGAGTGCAGCAAATTCAGCCGCAATCTCTTCTTGCACCTTACTTCGAGCATCCCCAAGAGGATCTACAACCCCATTGCCAGCTTTAAGAGAACTCCCTGACTTTTTATTCTCCTCCGGCTTGGGGAGCTGCCCTTCAGATTTTGATTTATCTGCAGCCACATTGTTAGAACTACTCAAGGGTTTCGTCACATCAGCTGCTGGCTGGACTACGGAAGGAGGCCTGAATTGTGGAGCTTGAGGAGCAGCACCACTTTTCAAAGTCATTTCCAAATTTTGAATCATAGGCACTGTAAAGCAACGTCAAAAAACAATTGAGTTATGCAGAGAAAACTTGGTTGCATAATTACTTATTCACCCTTATTAACAATCCACACAATTTCATATTCAATTTTATTTTTTTTATCTGGAATTATCTGTTTCTGGAATGAATCTAAACCAAACACACCAAACAGGAATTAATAAACTGGACTACTTTGATAAGATATTAACTTGGATGCATCAGAACCATAATAACATCAGGCCTCTTCAAACAAAGAAACTCCACAAGAAAGACACAATAAATCTTACACTGACTATCAAACAACTTACATATAAGACCTCCCATTGGACTGCTCATAACTTCATTAGGAAGCTGCAGAATATAGTCAGGTATGGTTGCACCAACCAAAAACTGAGCAACCTCATTGCTAAAGTTATTGCAATTGTGAGTAAGAAGACTATAGGTCTCAGCAGTATATCGGGGACTGATCTCCTGTAAATACGACTCAAAAACATCCTTGGGGACATGTGTTTCACCTAATTCTACCACCCGAATTGGTGTCCCATATGGTGTCGATCCAGCAGGAGCATGTTGTATGCCTCCCCCAAAATAGTACTCATTACCGTAAACTGAGACTCCTGTATGCCTGTAATTGAGAACACAAATGGAGGATTAAAACCTCCACATGAATTGCTAAACAACATATTCCACATCTATGCAGTGCTCCATAAAAATAATAATAATAATAAAAAAAAAAACACTTACCATATGCCCTCAATGGCCTTCCCTATGAATGCCATAGACATCTGTCTAGCTAGACCTTGGCTTAGGTCATATACATTCAAAGTAACCCTATGACCCTCCTGCACAAGTTCAAACGCATCAGTTCAGAAACTGCAATGCACCCCCGTAAGTATATCTGGGCAAGGAAGATAAGTAAATAACACTCAGATAGATAGTAATAATGATACCTCTGCCATCTGTCCCACAGTTCGGTATCAGAATGCTCAGTAAAAGAACGCAGCAGTTGTTATACTAATCAAGAGTACCTATTCAAATCACAATCCAAATTGATCAGAACTGTGGGTAAGTAAGGATCACAATACAACAATCATCCCAAACATGACATTGAGAATTCCCAATTCGGAAAAATCAGTTCTCATCATCCAAAGTACACAAACGCCATTCCTACAAGATCATCTAATCAGCTAATCTTATACCCAAAAACAATTTAACACACGCGGCAATCCTAGACTCCAAACTTCATGGAACTTGTAGCATATACACCCAAAAAAAAAAAAAAAAAAAATTGTTATTCCGAAAGCATTTTTCTCTGTTAAAACAACATCCAAACTAAGTTCCACTTCATTATGCGATATCATAACGCAAAGCACAACCAATAATTGCAACTGCATTTCGAGAAATTACTCAATTCTACCTTGAGATCCTGAATTTACCTTTGAAAACATCAAATTTCAGATCCCAAAAACGAATAAACAATGCAAGCGGGATCCAAACAAAATCAAATACGAAACCCCCAATTCCAAACCAAAATCCTCCTGACAATCCTATGACCCCAACAACTTGGAATCTTCTACAATCCGAGAAAGCTGGAGCGTTACGAAACCAAATTGGAATCGAATTCCCGAAAGAAGCCAAAAAATTAGGTTCTCAATTGTGACATTGACGAAGAAATTGAGAAAGAGAGGGAGTACCTACCTGAGCGTGAAGCAACGAAGAAAGTCCCTGTCTTCTCCTCTAGGAATGTGAAACGCCCCCAAAAATAAAGCAGGGGAGTTGGGTCGGTTACTTCCATTAAATACTTGCACCTAGTGGGCGACAATTTGACCCAAGCTTGGATTCCATACAATTCCATCGCCTTCTAGAATGTACCGTCCACTTGGACGTCGACACGTGTCTTCGGGGAATTTATTTCCCTTTTTGGCGCGACCTTCCGTTTTCCTCTTCCCGCTGAAGGATTTTTTTTCTTTTTACCACGCGGGCCCTTGAAGAATCATAGATTCTCTTTTTTGGCTTTCGCTTTGGGGAATGATGTATTTGTCACACTATGGAGAATATGAATTATCAGGCAAAAAATTATTCATTGTTAAGCTCTAGAACTGTAGAACATTTCGATCAGAATAAAGGAAAAAAAAAACAGTCTTTCTATTAGAATGCTGGGGTTATTACTACATCTTTATTTTTAAAGAAAGGAATTTAATTCAATATGAATTTTCGGGAAAGGAGTTTAATTCAATTTTATTTTTAAGGAAAGAAGTTTTAAGTCATTCATACACTTCCCAAGAAAACAATAGGTTGATTTTCAATTAAGTAAATATCGTCCATTACAGATTAAATTTGAGCTCTCCTAAAGGTGAACCAGAGAAGTTATTCAAAAAAAAAAAAAAAAAACGGTGAACTAGAGAAGAAGTATAGGAACACTCCACTTACCTAAGCGCACAATATGGTACAAATAAAACGCCACACTCTAGCGAATAAATAGAAGTCACTTACTGTATGGCCGCTTGTAGGTGTCAATTGCATTGAAAATAATTACCAACCCTAAAAGGACAATGATCATGATTAAAAGATTGGATATGAAGACCAAATACCAATCCAAACATCCAATAAGGTCTAATACTTGAACCAGATCAGTACCGATCCACTAAGTAATAAAATAGGGTAGTAAAAACACTCTTTGTACGAGAATTTGTTTATTTTTTTTAAGTCCGGTTGGGTAAAATAATTAGGCTTTTCATTACGGATTTATTGATAGATGAGAAGATTCCTATGTCCGAAGACAATTTTATTTTATCATTAAAGTAACTCAGTGTACAACCACGTGGTGTGGTGTGTTGGTCGAATGGCCTAGTCTGGAACCCACAGGTCTAGCATTCCAATCTCAACTTCATCCCGTGCCCAGCAGATTTGAGGGACTCTTTGGGTTTTTGCGTCTGCAGTGCAGTGGATTAGTCTGGTTTTGCTTGGCTTTCGCCGCAATGTCAGTGCAGGTGTCTGGCGCAAATAAAATTTATTTCTTACAACATCTTATTTATTTCTTACAACATCTTTCGACTGTTAAACATTTTGGGTTTGTACGTCTACGGTGCAGTGAATTAGTCTGGCTTTCGCCGCAATGTCGGTGTAAGTGTATGGCGTAAATAAAATTTATTGCTTACAACATCTTTCGACCGTTAAACACTTTCAAATGATTAAAAAACTTTTAAATCTTATTGAATCATCAATGCAAAAATTCCAAGTTAAAGTCTTCGTGTGAGCATTCAATTAACTGTTCAACAATACCCTATTTTCAAGTCTTAATTCGATCATTTATTTTCTTTTATCTTATCTTTTTTTTTATTGAATATAACTTTCATTATACGTGTATGTCATACATACGTGTATGGATAATAAGAAAATAAGAAATGAATGCAACTTACGCATGGCAGTCTTCGATGAGTTTTTCTTAAAATATAAGGGTGGTTCCAACGCCATCGCCGTGTATCAAAAATCAACCGGACCGTTCTATTTCACACAAACTGCGCGACAAAAGTCCGCTCCAAAACCATCCTTTTATCTTGAAAAAGACTCACCGGTTTCATAACTCAATCATCGAAACCACAACAGAAGCCAAAGGTCGAACTGGAACCCCACACACACGTTCACTAACTAAAGAGTGTTTAGACGTGGCTGGACCATTGCCCAAACGGTATCCCCCAAATATCGGACTCACACAAACATGACACCCGAACCTCAGCTTCGGCTCCAAACGTCCTCATCAGCCCCCTCTTAATAATATCTTCCTTTGCGATTCCTACTCCACTTTTTCTCTTTCACTGTTCAAAACCTCCAGCTCCTCTCTCTCTCTCTCTCTCTCTCTCTCTCTCTCTCTACCTACTTCAGTTACACTCAAACACCACTCCATTATTTCTCTCCGCTCCAAAAGCCATTGCAGCCAAAATTCTCCACATTTTTCTCTCTCAGGTGAATTGAGCAAGTAAGGTCTCGGATCATTTCCACTCTGCAATTTCCAATATTTTTTTTTTTTTTTTTTGGAGATGTTTCTTCAGCTGAGCTCTGCTGAATTTTTTGGTGTCTGTTTTGGTTGATGCAGTTTTGGCGCTAGGGTTTATGAGGTGGAGATCGTGCAGGAAGGCACTGTAGAGGCGTTGATCCGTTTCACCGGTATGGTTTGAGCTGAATTGCGATGAGTAGTGTTGGAATTTTGCGATTTTGTTTTGATTTTGGCTCTGTTTGGTTAGTGAGGAACTCGATTGTGATGATGAAAGGGAGAAATGTTTTAGAAGTTGTGCATTATGTGATTTTTAGCTGCTTGAAGAATTTCATTGTAGTTCATGATGATAATTTGGAGTTAGAGTCATAAATGAGGGAATGATTGTGAAAATATATGAATGAAAAATATGATTTTTTATGGTTTTGGTGATAAGGAGTGATTTTGTAGCTGTTCTAGTTGAATATATGTGGATGAGGGGATCTGACTTTACATAATTGCAGATCAAACGGTGATTGCGCTAAGTGAAAAGGAGAAGCATGGGGCAGAGTAATTGGGAAGCTGATAAGATGTAAGTTTTGGATTACTCGAGTTTCTATATTCCATGTTTGGTCTGCATGTGATTTCTTAATTTGTTGTTGGGTGTTGTTTTTTTCCTTTTTGTGCTCTGGATCGATTGTCAGTGTGATATTTACCTTCTTTGACTTTTTTTTGCTGCAGGCTTGATGTTTATATTCATGATTATTTGTTGAAAAGGAAATTGACTGTTTCTGCAAATACATTTATGACTGAAGGGAAGGTTGCTACAGATCCAGTAGGTAATGCTGTCAGCTTTTGAGAATTTCTTAAATTATTAGTAATAATTAGTGTAACTGATTATCACTTTTGAGTTGTTCTCCTTTTGTTGTCATATTGACAAAACTCTACTTGGTATGTGTTTGCATAACGTTGTTTTAAATGACGTCATGGTATGTGTTAAGTGAATTTCTCGAGAGTAAACATGTTTTAGATTTGGATATGCAGCAATTGATGCACCAGGAGGATTCCTCTTTGAATGGTGGTCTGTTTTCTGGGACATATTCATAGCAAGGACGAATGAGAAGCACTCAGAGGCTGCTGCATCTTACATTGAGGTTTGCTCATTATCTTATATTTAGATTTCTTTCTCAGCAATATTTTCTTCCGAAATAAAAGACTGTTTGGGTGCTTATCTTTCTCTCTGATTTTGTTTCACTAAATTAAGGCACAGCAAATTAAGACGAGGGAGCAACAACAGTTACAAATGCAGCAGATGCAGATATTGCAGCAGCGTAATGCTCAGTTACAGCGTAGAGATCCAAATGCTTTAAATGCTATAAACTGTGAAGGGGTAATGGGGCAACCTTCAGCCAGTGTGCTAGCCATGAAAATGTATGAAGAACGCATGAAACATCCTCACTCGATGGATGCTGAAGCATCCCCAGGTCTTACTGATGCCAATAGGATTGCCCTTCTCAAATCAGCTACAAATGCACAAGGGTACATCTCTTTACTCTTCATCATTACTTGAGCTTCATTTTTTCTTCTTCATTTATTTTCTCTGGCCAGAATGTGTCATTCGTCTATTTGGTTCTCATTCAGCCAGTTGACACAAAGCAATTCTGGAAACATGTCTGCTGCTTTGCAGCAAATGCAAGCACGCAGTCCTTTGACCACTGTAAGTACTCAGACTATAACCTTTATGCTATATGTATTTTCATTATCTAAATCTATTAGATTTAGTTTCTTCTCTCTCTAGCATGCTAAGTAGTATAATACGTGGACTTGTGGAGATTGTAGGACATCAAAAGTGAAGTTAACTTAGGTGCAGCTCAGAGAAGTTTGCCAATGGATCCTTCATCGATTTATGGACAAGCAATTTTACAGTCAAAATCCGGATTGGGTGGTGCAGGTAACAATATTGATCCTATCTTTTGAGAAACAACTTCACTCATGTTGGGGATAATGGTTATTCTAAGATATTTTACATATGAATGCTTCTGTTTTACTTTCAGGATTGAATCAAGGTGTCACAGGTCTTCCTTTGAAGGGTTGGCCTCTTACTGTAAGTTATATACTTCCCATTCTTCCTGAAGCTGCTTATATCTAGTGTAAGTTTATTCACCTGTTATTAAAACTACTACATCACACAGGGAATTGACCAATTACGACCAAACTTGGGTGTACAAGTACAGAAGTCAAATTTTCAGACCCAAAGTCAATTTCTTTTAGCACCTCAACAACAGCAAGTCTTGGCACAAGCCCAGGCTCAGGCACAAAACAACCTTGGAAATTCAACAAGCTACGGAGATATGGATCCTCGAAGGTTTTCTGGTTTGCCTAGGAGTAGCATGAATGCAAAAGATGGTCAATCTCCAATGCAGTCAAGTTCACCAAAGGTAACCTTTTGAATGTCGGAGACTAATCTTTTCAAGATTAAAATAAGTAGCACGCATATGGATGCACAGACAGTTGAAATTTTTCACCTTTTTACGTAATTATGCTAGTCTGATACCGTTACGGTTTTGCAATGTGATGTATTGGTCCTAAAATGAGTAAAACTTTCAATTATTGTACATCGATCATGCACTGTATTCCAAAGGGCTTAAAATTAGTGCTTGTAGACCGAACACTCTTTCTTTCCTTTGTTTCCACAACTCCAATATACGGAAAGAACATAGAAGACCTGTTTTGAATATTGGGTTTCTATAATTTAGAATTCTGTTAATTGTTTTATCACCAGAGCTCCTGCTCCATTTTCTGAAATCCTGTCTTCTATGCCCTTGATATTTTTTCACTGATTTTGTCAGTTTTGGTTCCATGTATTGTTGGAGTTTGTTTGTTGGTATTTAGTGGTTTTAAAATGTCTTAACTTTTTCGCTTGCTTTTGGTGTTCAACAGATAAAAATGCCTCAGATGCAACAATCTTCCTCCCACTCCCAACAACATGACCAATTGCAGCAGCAGCCATTACAACAGGTTGTGTGTTGTTATCTTTGTGTTTTACTCTTTTTATTTTATTATTATTATTATTATTATTATTATTATTATTATTAATTTTAATTTCCAATTTCCTACAATTTCAGTTAAGCTATGAGAAGACCACTCCTCACAGTTTAGCATTGTATCTGTAATGTTGACCAACATTGGAAACATCTTTATAAATTCTTTCAAATTATCAAAACCAATGGATTAGTTTTATCTGCACCAAAAATCAAATAAAAAATAAACTTCTCAAAATTATGCTTTATTCAGAACCAGAAAGCTCAGATTATGACAGTTTTGATTCGGAAGAAGCTTTACAAATAGACGAAATTGACTTCTCAGAAACTTCGAGTTCTAACGAAGAAGAAACAGAGTGTAAACTCTCAAATGAAGGTATAAAAATTTGCAATTGCAAAAACAAATTAAAAATTCAAATGATTTCCCAAAAAACAAAAAATGAGTTTTTAGAAATCGCTTCAAAATTAGAAGACACAGAACTTCAAGCTCAATTTCTTACTATCTTCAAAGATTTAATTAAAGGAGATATGGAAAAAGATAGTCAGCCAAATGATCTTTATAATATAAAAGACATTTTTCAAAGGTTTGACAAAAAACAAAAACAACCAGAAATAACAATTCAAGATCTACAGCAAGAAATAAATCAAGTTAAAAAAGAAATAATTCTTTTGAAAACAGAAATTGCAAAACTCAAGTATAAACCCACAGAAGAGGAACCACCCAAAGTAGAAGAAAAAGGAGAAAATAGTCAAAATAGTCAAAATATTCAAGAAAATGCCCGTTCAGAATTTCAAAATATGATGAATGATATATTTAATCCTTATTCAAACTTTTCATCTGTTTACATAGATGATGTTTTAATCTTTTCAGAAAATGTTGACCAACATTAGAAACATCTTTACAAATTCTTCCAAATTATCAAAACCAATGGATTGGTTTTATCTGCACCAAAAATCAAATTATTTCAAATTGAAATTAGATTTTTAGGACATAATATCAAACAAGGAACTATAGTCCCAATTTCTAGAGTAATAGAATTTGCTGATAAATTTCCTGACGAAATTAAAGACAAAACCCAATTGCAAAGATTTTTAGGATGTCTTAATTATATTTCTGACTTCTATGAAAAACTAACAGTCATGTGCAAACCCCTATACCAAAGACTGAAGAAAACTCCTCCTTCTGATTTGCTAGGTCTTATCAACCTTTTGTCTAAGAGGTCTTGAATTTCTTTCTTGCAATATTCTAATAATTCATTGTTCATTTGAATTGATCTTGCTTTAGTAGGTATTTTTCTTTCATCAAAATTTTAATAATTCATTGTTGTTGTTGTTGATGACGATAACGATAACCGTTACCGTTACCCTTATTCCTTATACTTATTATTATTCTTATTATTCTTCTTCTTATTCTTATTCTTATTCTTATTCTTAATTCATTGTTCATTTGAATTGGTCTTGCTTTAGTAGGTATTTTTCTTTCATCAAAATTCTAATAATTCATTGTTGTTGTTGTTGATGACGATAACGATAACCGTTACCGTTACCCTTATTCCTTATTCTTATTCTTCTTCTTCTTATTCTTATTCTTATTCTTATTTATTCTTATTATTCTTCTTCTTATTCTTATTCTTATTCTTATTCTTATTCTTATTCTTATTTGTTGTTGTTGTTGTTGTTGTTGTTGTTGGACAAGGACAGTAATTGCTATATCTCTGAGCTTACTTAATGTGAGCTGTTTGGCCGAACCAAATCCATAGAGATGATGATAATTTCTGCTCCTAAGATGTACCTTTTCAATAAGGACATTTGTTTTACATTATTTAATTTAGCTGATCCTAGTCTATTGCTGTTATTTTTCTTTTTTCTTTCTGCAGAATAACAGAAAAAGGAAACAACACTCTTCTTCTGGACCTGCCAACAGCAATAACACGGGAAACACTGTTGGCCGTTCCCCTGGTTCTCCAGCATCAACTCACACACCAGGTGATGGAATTAACACAGCCAGTAGTCTGCAGCATGTTAACAACATTCCAAAAAGTTTGATGATGTATGGTCCAGAAGGAACAGGAGGTCTTCCTTCATCTTCCAATTTATTGGTATGACATTAAATTAAACATATGACCTTAAGTTTCCCTTTCTGATGCTGTACGGTTGCTCTTGATATGAGAATGCATACTGGGGTTGGTTTCCAGAGTGCTGGTTTCTATATTTATACTTGTGGATATTCATAGTTCTCCAGATAATGTACATAGTACTCAAGTTGTCAGTTTATTTAAAATTTTGTTTAGTTCTTCCCATGAAAGAATTATGCTGTTGCTGTACTTTTGTACAAAGCATGGTTCTCTTGTTGAGACTTCAGTGTGTTTTTTGAGATCCAAAATTTGTAGATATCTTATATGGTGAGACAAAGAATCTAGTTAAGAATGAACAAATCTTTTCTAAGAGCATCATTTCCTAGTGCAGGAAGACATGGAACGATTTGGAGATGTTGGTACCTTAGAAGATAATGTGGAATTGTTTTTGTCACCTGATGGGGGAGACGGGAGGGATGTATATGGGACACTGAAGCAGAGCCCTAGTGAGCCCAGGAAGGAGTCTTCTAAAGGTAAGTTATTTATATTACATTGCATATGGACTCTTGGAGAGTTAGAGAAGTTTTTTTTTTCACTCTCATTAAGCCGTGGCCACATTCTTCGATTCAGGTTTTACCTTTGGTGAAGTTGGTTGCATAAGGACCAGAAGCAGCAAAGTGACCTGCTGTCACTTTTCTTCGGATGGGAAGTTGCTGGCTAGCGCTGGACATGACAAAAAGGTATACACATTTATAATACTATGTCATATAGGATCATAAATAATTTAATTTACAGAGGGTTTAAGTACCTCTTTTCTTGGTGGTAAGCATTCAGGCATGTATTATTGGTGTTTTGTGCACTCTTGATAAGCAAATTAGCAACGTTTGAACTATCAATCATAGACTTTAAATGTATCCTTGGCCTGATGCGTACCTGTACACTATCTTGTCTTGTGTTTTGTTTTGTTTTTTGCTTCTTTTTTTTTCATTTAAAATAATAATAATAACAATAATATTGACAATAATAATGATAATAAATTAATAAATAAATAAATAAAATCTCACTTTCATCGAGGGTGAGATGATCTACTGGATCCACAGGTCTCACTAGTTTCCATCAAGGTGAAAGCTCCATTGCAACTGAGCAATGTGTGCATTGACATGTTGAAGGAATGAAGAGGTGAAGCGGTAAAAGAAATTAGGAAATATTGATTACCAAGGGTTCAGTAGATTATATATGTTACTTCTATGTGGGTGAGGAAAGGTATTATCGATCTTGAGGCATAGATAATGACTTAAATTTTTTTCTTTTGTTATCAGGTTGTCCTCTGGAACATGGATACCCTGCAGACAGAGAGCACTCCTGAAGAACACAAGTTGGTCATTACAGATGTTCGTTTTAGACCAAATTCATCTCAGCTGGCAACAGCTTCAGTTGACAAAACTGTGCGATTATGGGATGCAGCGAATGTAATTTTCTTCACTCTCTTTGATAACCATCAGCTTTAGTTGATTTTACCTTGATCAATTATTGTTTTCACCTCGTTAGAACGTCTTTTTTTAATTATTTATAATTGTAGCCTCTTAGAAACCTTGTTATATAAGATATGGAGTTGCTCTAATTCATATGCATTTTCCTTATATTAGCGCTGTTAAACTATCTATCTTATTGTGGCAGCCAAACTATTGTTTGCAAGCATATACAGGGCACAACTCACCTGTTATGTCCCTTGACTTCCACCCTAAGAAGACCGATCTATTTTGTTTCTGTGATAGCGACAATGAAATTCGTTACTGGAATATCAGTCCATTCTCCTGTACTCGTATTTCGAAGGTTTGTCATCTTCCGACATCTACCAAGTCTCGGAAATTATTTATTTATGAAAAGCCAGCCTAACATTACCTTTATCATTTGGGTAGGGAGCTACTGCACAAGTTAGATTTCAACCAAGAGTGGGACAATTCCTGGCAGCAGCATCAGATAAAATTGTTTCCATCTTTGATGTCGAAACTGACAGGCAAACACACTCATTCCAGGTACCATGGATGAGAAGATAGTGTTGTGGGGTTAATTACCTATGATATTCTGATTGGTTTTTTGTTTAGGAACAAGGGATTAGATTAGATCTTCTTTCAATTTATATGACTAACATAATCCTCAATCTCAGGGGCACTCTGAAATGGTGAACTACATTTGTTGGGATGCAAATGGAGATTTTGTGGCGTCTGTCAGTCAAAGTTTGGTGAAGATTTGGTCGTTAGCTTCAGGACAGTGTATTCAGGAGCTTGGCTCAAATGGGAACCAGTTTCACTCGTGCGTTTTTCATCCAAGTTATTCAACTCTCTTGGTCATTGGAGGAATCTCGGTGAGTTCTTTCACCCTTCTAGCAATAACATCTTAAACGTATACATGCAAGTAGATGATGACATTTGTAGTGGCTGGCATTGACAATGTGGCAATCTATGTCAGCAAGATATGCTACAATGTAAAAGGCTGATCTAACTAATAGTTGCTTTCATTCTTGTGAGGTAGTCCTTGGAGCTGTGGAACATGGCTGAGAATAAGAGCATGACAATTCCGGCACATGAGAATATAATCTCAGCTTTGGCTCAGTCATCCGAAACCGGAATGGTTGCATCTGCAAGTCATGATAGCTCCGTCAAGTTATGGAAGTAAACTAAGTTTTTGGGGCTCTTGGAGAGGCAAAATCTGGTGGGAGAGTTGGTGGCCGAGATTTAGAATTTATAAGCATTAATATTATAGCAAGTGAGTCATAAGCTTTGACCAACAAAAAAAAAAAAGTAGTCATAAGCTGTTCTTTCAGGTATAATTTCCGGCCCCTACTAGAACAATTTTCATATTAAAGTAGAATAATGTCTCTCTTCTGGGTTACTGCCCTTGTCTAATATAATTTATCAAGTTAGTAACTTCGTTGAGAAGAACATCGGTATTTTACCATTGTACTGTGACAAACTGTTAAGACATAATAACTAGTTTTACATAGTAAAATCCATTCTCTCATCGCAAGAAGCACTGAATGCAAAGCAGGAGAAGCGCACAGAGCAAAGGTATACAATTTTAATGACCAGACTGAAAATTTACCATAAGAAGGTAGCTAACCACATAATCTCATCTCTAACTTTCCCACCTTCATCTCATATCTAATAGTTACACGTTACGGAAGTCACACTAATAGTTTGCCAAACTTTCTAACAAACCATTTGATGAAATGTCCGAATGATACATGTGCATATTGTTTTATATTACACACATTCTGTTGTTATATGCTATGGAAGTGAGTTTGTCTATGTTATATCAATGTACCGATACATCAAGTAATCAGTTTAATTCATATGTAAACTAATTTCATGAATTGGTATACTAGTTTAGAACTATTTTACTTTTGTATCAAATTAATCTAGTTTTTTATTAAATTAAGTATATTTGATGTATCGCTATATTGATACAAAATACTTTTTTCAAATACGGGTCCTCAACTCGTAAGGAGATTTCCCGGTCGGTTCCAAATACTAGGTTTACCAGCAAAAAGGGAAAAGGTACTAATTTTACCTGTGAAAAGTTAAAAAGTAATAATTTTACCAGTAGTAAAAAGGTAAATCTGTAGGGTAGGCAAGTAATAACGGCATACAATCGCGACGGTCGGGCAGTTCAGTTACAAACTTACAGCTCATGGCGGCTTTTATATTTTTATTTATTTTTTTATTTGAGAAAACAGCTCAAGGCGGCTTTGGGTGTCAGAGCTTCAGATTTAGTTACCGCGATGTGGCGGAACTAAAAAGGCCTCATCGTCCCCATTCTCTCTTCTACACATTTCTCTTCTAGAGATTCTTCTCACCATCGGCAACTAATCTCTTTCATCTCTTCTTCAATTCAATGGAAAATCATCACATCTCCGACTCCGACGTGGAGGAGTCGGAGGAATTCTCCGACCGCTTCGTCTGCTGCGTGTGTCTGTAAGTTTCCCGAATCCGCTGTCAATTCTTCGATATACGAATCCGCTCATTCTATGGATATTGGTTTATTGGTGCAGGGAACTTCTGTACAAGCCTACAGTGCTCTGTAAGTCGGTGCGCTTCGTTGCTTGAATCACCTCTGTTAACCAATTTTGGGTGTGATTATGATTTTGGTTGTTGATTTGCAGGCTGTGGGCACGTTTCGTGTTTCTGGTGCGTGCATCAATCCATGAGTTGTGAAAAGGAATCTCATTGCCCGCTTTGTAGGCATCCCTATAATCACTTTCCGACTATATGTCAATTGCTTCATTGTTTACTGCTCAAGTTGTATCCTGTGGCTTATAAGAAGAGGGAATTGCAAATTCGAGGTCTGCTCTAATTGATCTTTCTATCTTGACTAGTGTTGTAGTGAAACATTCTATTGTTCTTGTTAGCGATCGTATATGTGGTTGTATATGCTCCTGTGTCGGGGTTGGATTAACTTATTAGTGATTGTGTATTCGGAAAAAGATTGTTTAAGCTTGTTCCTCCCATGTTAGTTAGCAGTCACCGATGTTATTTGGAAGTCATCATGTTAGTTTTCACCTTGGTCAGTTCACACAAATCTCTAATTGCGTTTATTGTTACCTTCACATGTTGCAGAACAAGAGGAGGAAACTGGCTACTTCTCACCACAGCTTGATGTTCAGGCTTGGAGCTCACAAGCTAATCAAGAATCGAATATTCTGGGGGGCTCTGTGAGCAAAGAGTTGGGTGCAAATATGGAGAAAACAGGTTTTGATTCATATAATCAAAACAATGGCATAGCGGTTTCTAGGCCTGCTGATGGTGGAGACTATGAGGGAATGGAGAATGTTACTGATCAAGTAAAGAATCCCATGTTATGTCAGCAGCAGAGTGGAAGTCCCAAGCAGATTTCAGTTGCAGATGTGCTATGTGCTGCATGCAAAGAACTGCTCTTTCGTCCTGTGGTTCTTAACTGTGGCCATGGTAACTTGTGACTGAGATTTTAAAGTTTCTATTAACTCTATCAGCTGCCAGTCCTTTGTTATAAAAGTTTAACTTATTCTAATATTCCTTATTTTGATTGCACAGTATATTGTGAAAGCTGTATCGTCAAACAAAATGAACAAAAGCTTAGATGTCAAGTTTGTCAAAGTTTCCATCCAACCGGATATCCAAAAGTTTGCTTGGATCTGCAAAACTTTTTGATTGAACAGTTTCCTAAAGAACTTTCACATAGAGGAAATGGTGTACAGCGTAAGCATGTCAATCCAACTACATGTATGTCAACTGAATGCTCAATTCCGTTCTATTTATTTTGATGCAGTATAATATGATACTAAATCATTCATCATTTAAAAATGGTATGTTGTGCTACCTAATTTTTACTTGATAGACACTTAATGTTCCTAGGCAAGTATGCATCCTAAACCGGTAGTTGTTAATACTCAAAAGATATAGTTTTTGGAGTAGGCTCTACTAATCTCCTTTTCTTCTCAGTTATGAGTATCACGTCAGTATGCATTATGAAATGTTTTCGCCTATTGAGCTGGTCTTTCACTTTTACCTACTAAATATTTCACTCGTCAATTATTTATTGATTTATGATTTTTGTCTGTCTTAGATTTTGGTATTAATGGTGTTGCCATTTACTTATAGGTGAAAGCAAAAGCAGTAAAGAAGCAGAGAAGTCATCATCGGGTTCATATCACATAGGAGTTGGCTGTGATTATTGTGGGGTATACTTCTTTACTTTTTTCTCTGCACATTGATGCTTCGAGAAATTTTTTTTGCCTTCTCCATCTTGGATAGGTTTATGGCAGTGCAAGTAGATACTAAAGTATTAACCAGGTAGTTTGTAACTCAAATGATCAGGACCAGGAAAAGTTAGGATGTAATAATAACCAGAAACAGTGCACGCTACTTCATTTTTGATAGCCCTAGAAGATAGACACTTTTTCTTATTGAAGTATCTGCAAATGATGCATGATTGTTTGATTTATTATGGCTTAAATAGTTTCTATATTGCCTGGTCACACCATGTAGCTGATGATACTACTTTATTGCCTGTCCGAGTTTCCGTACTACTATTAACCTCTGTGCTTGTGAAATTTCAGTTCTGTTTCATTTACTTGTGCATTTTCATCTAGTTTTGCTGTACATTTGGTACGAAGAGGGCTTGGAGTCAGGGTCAAAGTAATCTATAATGTTGTATGAAACAGTCTTTATCCCAGAACCTTTATGCTTGCATAAAATCGGAGTCTTGATCACTCTAATTATTAGATAAATCTTTTTTTACCTGTTTGAGCCTCAGTTGTAATAAACTTGTAATTAAAATTTAAAAATCTCTCCCCCTCTCTCATCACTGACATCACAATTGCACAGGATAATAACATCTTAGTTTCTTTCCAACAGATGTATCCGATAATTGGGGATAGATACCGGTGCAAAGATTGTGTGGAGAAAATTGGATTTGACCTTTGCAATGATTGTTATAATACTAGTTCCAAGCTTCCAGGTCGATTTAATCAGCAACATACAGCAGAACACCAGTTTGAGCTTATACACGGCGACAATATTCGTGGTCAGTTAAGGATAATGAGTGAGCGGTTTGGGGATGCTTCTTTTGCTGTTTTATTGGCTCACATGTCAGGGATTCCAGAGGAAGATGCCGGGAATAGAGAGCTTCCCCACGCTACCTCCACCAATAGTGAAAATGATGAGGATGATCAAGATGGCTCTCAACCAAGTTTTCAGCACGGTGGCATTTGAGGCTTGTGTTTTGCTTGTCTTTTAGATGCTTCCTTATGTTGTAAATTATGTCTTTTCCCAAGATTATCATGGCAAAGGTTTCTATGGAAGACTACTAGATTGGACAGCTTTAGAAGTTTCGTGATCTGGGATATAAATTCAGAAGATGTTGACAGGGTACAAACTATTTATAAATGAGAAAATGGATGTTCTCTTATGTGCTTTATATGACAGTGTGATAAGGGTGTCTAGAATTTATTGTCCAAATCTGATGATGACACTTCCAAGTTTGAAAAACTTCCATCAGATATAATATATGGCGTTAGTTACATTTCACTAGCCGTTGTAAAGATCACTCAATTTCCTCATTAGCTTTCTACCGTGTTAAGAGCATAACTTTGTTAAAAGCTCTCCAGAAAAATTAGTTAAAAAGAGCTCATTGGTAGTAATTTCTTACTTATCACTTTCACATAGCGGTGATGTAATATCAATGAGATCGAAATCCAAACTTACCTTCTGGAATTCATAAAGCCAATTGACTAACAAAATGATAAAAGAACATAAACTCGGAGCAGTTGGTTACTAGGTGTTAAAGTTGGAAAGATTAAAAAAAAAAAAAACAAAACAAAACAAAACTTGAAAGCATAGGAGAGTTAAAAAAAAATAAAAAATTCTGTCATATGAGATTTCCTTTTAGCTTTTTCTAAAATAATAAAATAAAATAAGTTCAAATTTAAAACATCTACGATGGATGAGCTAGTAACCTTTATGATTTATAGTATCAATATCCTCATTTCTTATGCAAATCTAACCATTCACTGACTATATTTTTCAACTATTATCAGTTAATCTCAAAGAAACATTGAAATTCTAGAACAAGATACCCATAAAAAATATGATCAATAAAAAAATTCAGAACAGATCTATTTTTTTTGTTCGTCAAAGATGGAATATCATCTTAGGAGCTGCCAGTCTCCTGCGGAGAATTTCTACCGTACTGGGGATCAGCAGATACACGTGTCACTCGCGAGACACCAACCCCTGAGGAGAAAAGACCACGCGCTCCTTGATTGGCCGAGTTCGGGTACTGAAACATGCGCCTCTTAAAACGCACCACGCAAGCATGACGTCACACGTTTGTCCGTGATTGAATGAAAGAAAATGAATTTACCGACAAGAGAGAGAGAGAGAGAGAGAGAGAGAGAGAGAGAGGACTTGAAAAAAGGATTGGAAATAGTTAAGAGAGTTAAAAATAGAAAAAAGGGCAAGCAGTAAGGTGAATGATTGGCAGAGCAGTCACACGTCGCCCACTTGTACGGCGGTTTCAAGTTTCAACCCCCTAGGAATAGAATTAACAAAGACCTTTTTGCGGTGAAAGTTAAAACTAGAGGTCGACGCTGTCAAAATTTGTTGGCTCCTTGTTTTGGAATTTCTAAGTTTGGGCTTTGCAAGGCAAGGAATAAACTTTTCCACACCCTATGGTACCATTGCTTGTTGATTTTATTATTATTTTTTTCTTTAAAGAGTATATCAACAAGGATATAGAAATTCTATTATTTTCTGTGAAGTTCTATAATCTTTCTATTTTTTTCTTCTCTTTTTCATCCATTCAATCACTCATAAATGGTAAAATATCTAAAGTTGAAGATGGATTTTTCAGGTCAAGCAATAGAAAATTGAAAATCACAGCGATGTTTGACCGAAAGATATTGTAATATTTAGAGAGTATTAGTCAAATATTTTAGCATCAATTTATTGAATTGTATCGGAATTAGTTCCTTCATTCTGTGTTGCTTGCTTAATTGCTACTCAAACTTCAATCTGAGGCTTACCCGAGTAAAATTGAAAATTAGAATTCTCATAATTCCCTTTGGATTTTAATTGATCAATGCAGTAAATGAAACAATAAAAATTCCAGATCCAAGTGAAAAAAATTTCAATAGGTTGGACGTCCATTAGGTTTATTGCAAAAAAGGTGGGAAGAAAAAAACTACCGTAAGGATTTAGCTTTTTAGGCCCTTGAAATTCAAAGACCAAGGCAGTCGCCTCGTGTCCAATCCTCACGATCGACCCTACTATATATAATATGGTCATCAACAAAATGTGGGAGGCAAAAAGACAAAACTTGCATAACCTCACTGCTAATTGACGAAACTTTGTTTCTCAATTTGATTTAAGACTTTGAAGTAACATTGGTTTATGAATTGAATTTTAAAAAAGTTGAACATGATACGTGGTCACACTGCTAATTAACGAAATTTTGGTTCTCAACTTGATTTAAGACCTTGAAATAACCCTAGTTTATGAATAGAATTTTAAAAAAGTTAAGACGTGATAGTTGGTCTGCTGACACGGGAGTGATAGGCAACCACGATGCAAGGAATTGTGGCTGGCCAATGACTTGATCAAGGAAACCCTGATGATGACGGTGAATGAGGAGAACTAGATTGAAATAAAAATAGTAACACAAAGAAATAAATAGTAGAATTATTGGATTTCCAAAATCACAAAAATTCAGTTTGTTAGAATGAGTAAATTGTTTAAGGACATCTGGTTTATGTGTCTGGCCCAAACTCTAATGACTTATCCAAGTTGTAATAGGGTTAGTCTTACAGATATCCTCGGAGATATCCTATTCATTGTATGGTTCAGTTTTCATGTAAGACGCATATTATATTCTCTATATAAAGAGGCTCATGTTATCAATGAAAACACAACTCATTCTCTCTTAATTTTTGATTTCCTAAAACACTTTATTAGCACGAAGCCCTAACCCTGAAAATTTAAAATTGTAACTTTCAAACTCTAGCTTCCTCCGCCACACACCTTGAAGCCCTCGATTCCAGGATTCCAGAACCGGTCGGAAAAGCCCCGAACTGGCCATCGAAAAACATGAGCCGACCATGTTAGCCTTGCTTGTATAGCCTCGCAAACGCACCCCTGTGCCTGCCTCCTCGTGCGCCCTTGTGCCCCTCGTTGGCACCCTCAGTTAGCATTGCCTCCGCACAGCCTCGTACAACCTTGCGCGCGCCCTCACCTGTAGACCCCTTGGTTAGCCTCGCACAAACACCTCGCCTGCAGCCCCCCACACAAGCACACACCCTTGCTTGTAGACCCCTCAGTTAGCCTCACCAATAGGGATGGCAATGGGGCGAGTTGGGGATGGGGATCATAATACCATCCGTATCCCCGGAATCATTCTCTACCCTCATCCCCGCCCCAATCCCCAATATAAATATATTGGGGATTCCCCGTCCCCTTCCCCATCCCCACTGGGGACTAAGCCTCCAAACGCGCCCTAAATCTCCAATAAGAATTTATTACATAAAATAATTTTTTCTCATATTGCCTTTTTTTAAATCAAAATCTACAACAAATAAATTTAAAACATGATTAAATTCATAAATCATAATTCAGTGAGTGCAAAAGTCAAAACATCATTAAAGTAAAAATATAGCCATTAAAATAAAGTAGTAAATGTATATATTTGTGATTTATATTATAAAAAATAAATTAATATATATATATAAGTTAATATATGTATATATTATTGGGGCAGGTTTGGGGATGGGGATCACTATACCATCCCCGCCCCATCCCCAATCTTAGATAGCGGGGATTGGGGATCCCCATCCCCATTCCTCATTTGTTCCCGGATTCTCCCCCCATTAGTGGTGGGTATCCAATGGAGCTCCGCCCCGCTGGAGATTTTTGTCATCCCTACTCGCCAGCGACAGTCCCTGCATGCGCCTACAGGTTAGTCTCGCCAGCCTTAGCGCCCTCGCACAGTAGCCTCGCTGACCCCTCGCTACCTGCAAGCATCAGACACCACCAGCGACTCCTCCGACCACCGACGATTTTTCCGACCACATCCGGCGACCTTTTTCAGTACAAGGGAAATTTAGGATGTAATCATGCTACTTCATTTTTGATAGCTTTAGAAGATAGACACTTTTTCTTATTGAAGTATCTGCAAATTATGCATGATTTTTTATTTATGATGGCTTAAATAGTTGCTATATTGCTTTATTGCCTGTCCAAGTTTCCGTACTACTATTAACCTCTGTGCTCGTGAAATTTCAGTTCTATTTCAGTTACTTGTGCATTTTCATCTAGCTTTTCTGTACATTTGGTATAAAGAGGGCTTGGAGTCAGGGTTAAAGTACGCTATAATGTTGTATGAAACAGTCTTTATCCCACAACCTTTATGCTTGCAGAAAAGCGGAATCTGATCACTCTAATTATTAGATAAATCTTTTTTTACCTGTTTGAGCATAAATTGTAATTAAAAATCTCTTCCCCTCTCTCATTATTGACATCACAATTGCACCGGATAATAACATCTTAGTTTCTTTCCAGCAGATGTATCCGTTAATTGGGGATAGATACCGGTGCAAAGATTGTGCGGAGAAAATTGGATTTGACCTTTGCAATGTTTGTTAGAATACTAGTTCCAAGCTTCCAGGTCGATTTAATCAGCAACATATAGCAGAACACCAGTTTCAGCTTATATGCGGCGACATTATTCGTGATCAGTTAAGGATAATGAGTGAGCGCGCGGTTAGGGGATGGTTCTTTTGGTATGGCTTCTTCCTTCCAATTCGATGGGAGGAACAATGGTTTTAGAAGAAAGCTTATTTCTAATCCTAATAGAGTATAAATGTTTGACCAAAAAAAAAAAAGAGTATAAATGAGTGATAGTTGTTATTGTCATGGTGATATCACTGATATGCTGCATCTATCTTGAGGTTGTTGACTTGTTGTTGCAAGTCTTTAATATTCCTGTTAGTTTTGGTTGGAAGGAATGGCTCTTTGCTGTTAATTTTACAAAAGGGAAAAACTCACAAACAGTACCCGAACTTCGAGCCACTAATAAATTTCGTATCTCAAGTTCAAAAAATATCAGATTGGTACCTGGACTTTTGACCCCGACCCAATATTGGTACCTGGGAACAGTAAAATCGTTAACGGGGTTAACTTTTCAAGGGTAGAATTGTCAATTCACTATTCATTTTCTCCAAAACTCTCTCCTCCCTCTCTGCAAACCCAGATCTTTCATTATCTTCTTCATACCTCACACACACAAACCCAAATCGATGTGTGATGAGGTAAGGAGAAGAAGAAGAAATTTGGGTTTGCAGAGAGGGAGGATAGAGTTTTGGATAAGGTGAACAGTAAAATGACAGATTTACCCTTCAAAAATTAACCTTATTAAAGATTTTACTGTTCCCAAGTACTGATATTGGGTTGGGATCAAAAGTCCAGGTACCAATTTGATATTCTTTGAACTTGAGATACGAAAGTTATTAGTTGCCAATATGTCAGGTATTGTTTGTGAGATTTTCCCTTTTGCAAATAGCTTACACTATGAATATATGATGATCTCAGGGGCCGAGAGCTATAATTATCTATATTTTACCTTTTTTTTTTTTTTTTGTTCAGAGAGGCAGAGAGCTATAGCTATCTTGATGATGTTGTCACAGCCTATTTGAAGAGCATTGTTTAAAGGCTGAACCGCTGAAATCAACTTAGTAATTGAGCAAAGCTACTGCTTTCAAGGTATTCTTTTTCTTTTCTCTTACTGCAGTGCATGTAATATTGTGGCTTTTATTGTGGTTTTTGAAAGTTAGTTTCTTAATTTATAGGTGTTAAGCCAAATTATCAAATCATGATCCAAAACTGAAGCGGTCAAAATTTATTACTGCATGGTTTCAACCGTTGAAATTCTCCATAATTTGTTTTTACTATTACGAAAGCCAAGCCCACCCGAAGTTTCATTCCTGAATCCGCCACTGGTGATAAGGGTGTCGAGAATCTATTGTCCAAATCTGATTATGACACTTCAAATTTGAAAATCTTCCATTAGATATCAGAGATGGCGGAAGTTACATTTCACTAGCCGTTGTAGAGATCACTCAATTTCCTCATTAGCTTTCTAATTTGTTAAGAGCATCTTCAGAAAAATTAGTCAAAAAGAGCTCATTGGTAGTAATTCTTACTCATCACTTTTACATAACGTTGGTGTAATATCAATGAGATCGAGATCCAAACTTACCTTCTGGAATTCATAAAATCTCCTCTTATTGTTCATATTAAGAGCCAAATTGACTATCAAAATGATATGACAGCATAAACTCGGAGCAGTTGGTCACTAGGTGTCAAAATTGGAAAGATAAAAGAAAAACACTCAAAAGCGTAGGACAGTGAAAAAAAATTCTATCATGTGAGAATTTCATTTTATCTTTTGGTTAAAAAAAAAGTCCAAATTTAAAACATCTTTCACCAAACAGAAGACAAAGATACTAGTAATCTTTATGATTTAAAGTATAGATATCCTCATTTCTTACATAAATCTAACAATCAATCAACTATATTTTTCAACTATTATCAATTAACCTCGAAGAAGTTTCGAAACTCTAGAACCAGATACCCTATCAATAAAAAGTTTGGCATATATCTGTTTTTTTTTTTGTTCATCAAAGATGGAATAGATATCATCTTAGAGCAAGTTCAGCGGTTGGGTCAATAGGTCAGTGTTACTGGATTAGTTACTGTTCACTGCTACTGGACTTCTGTTTCCACCCGTTCTGTTTTTTGACTGGTCAGTTATTGTTCATTGAATTTTTTTATTAATTTATTTATTGTAGAATTGAAATATATTTGATATTAATAGATGGTAATAATGAACATTTATGGATAACTGATGTAGAACTATTTGGCAACAAGGATCAAAGAGCAACTTGATCGTAAAAATGAAAAATCCAGTTTGCTGCAAATCTGGCATTTTGTGTCAGAATTATGATTGTTGTACCTTTTCGAAAAGGGAACGACGCTAGGAACAAAACTCGTTACTATGCCACGATATGTGGGCTTTTTTGGGCTTTCGGGATTCTTTCGGACCTCAAAACTTGTTTGAACCTAGATTTGGCAAGGCCTATGTGACGTTAAGCCAGGTCCCACATGAAGCAGGCGTGGATCATGGTGGCCCGTGATATAATAAATATTTAGCCGAGGCCCAGCTCACTTCACCTCAGCCGAGGTCCGGCTCAACTGAGTCGAGGTATGGTCTACTTGTGGTTGAGATAGTCCAAACCAATGCCTATTTCAGTTAGTCAGGGACGCTGGTTAGGGCTGTTAATTCCGACACGACCCGATAACACGACTTGAAACCGGCACGAAATAAAGCGGGTTGAACCCACACAATTAAAAAGCGGGTCGGCCATGGGTCAACCCGCCATGATCCATTTAATAAATGGATCGGCCACGGGTCAACCCACCAACACGAAATGAACCCGTATAACCAGATTATGCTATACTCTTCTTGAACTTTTGGCGTTGGGAATATTTGATCATAGGATTAGACAATTAAAATATTTTTCTTTATAATTATTGGATTTAATTATTTATGAATATATATATAATTATTTATATTTTTCGTCTTATGGAGTTTTTAGTGAATTTAATCAATTTATACATTTCTTTAGTTAAATGGGTCACATTGTTAACCCTTAAATGGGTCATTTTGTCTAACATGTCACGACCTATTTTGTTAAACGGGTAACCCGTTTAATAAATACGTGGGGTTTGGGTTTAAATTTTTGACACGATTTTTAAATGGGTTGGGTTTGAGTTTGTATCTTGCGACACGACAAATACCATGACCCGATATGAATCCAACTTGACACGACCCATAGACAGCACTAACGCTTGTGGCGAGTTTGGCAAGACACTCTGAGCAGCTAAAAACTACTAAATGCCAAATTCTACGTTCAGAGACATTATAACACTAAGTGTGGCCGTTAGAAAAACAATTATTGAAGAGTCATGATGGTTGATCACCAGTTGTGCACATCAAAGGAATTTTATTCTTAGAATTCAATTTGTAATCAATCCAGTCTCAACAATTAAAGCTGAGATTGTATTTGTTTTATTATCTTTATTCTGTAATACAAAAGGGGCTGTAGACATCTTTGTTAGAGGTCCAAGACCAAAAACCCAACAATTCAATACAAATTCAATATTCCCAAATTCATTGTCACATCTTTACACTCTATCAATGTACAGTATCTCTCGTGAATCATTTCACTTACTGGTATTGTTCTTGTTTTTCCTGCACTTTACATTCTTGCATATTTATTTTGTAGTTCTTTACATCTCTTGTTCATTATTTTGCCTGCACTTAATTTCTTTGCATCTACTTTACTGCTTTTACTTTTTCACAAACCATATTAAGAAAACCATATAAACAAGTTTTAGGGTTCATTCTTTTCTTCATCCATACTCGTATTGAATCAAGGCATCAGGGTAACACCTTATATTTTGATTTTGTTTTTACTATAACTTGTGAGTATCTGCATCCCAGATTTATCAATTGTCACTCGCACTTTCACATTCACTCACCGAGTTGCACAACACGAACACTCCGGCTAGCTAAGTCGACTCCTATAAATTCCTTGCATCTAAGGCAGAGAGAACCCCACCACCGAGATTGATCCTTCCTCGGCCCACAATCAACTGATTAAAAGTCAGATAAGCATAGACTTAGTAACTTAGATCGAAACCTCACTTGGCCTCTTAGCCGCGAGTTGGCACACCCGCGCACACGTCACCAGGCCAGAAGGACATGTGTAAGCCAAGAAGACCCGACTGAGTGACATGTGGCCGATACGAATTTTGAGCGAACAAAACTGCAATTTACTATTTTTCAGACTTTTTATTGAAATGAGTGAAGCAACCACCGATAATTTTTTTGAAAAGATTACCACCGACAACTTTGAATGAACCATATCATTTGCATACTATTCAATCTACGTTGTCTTCACCTTGTGCGGCCATATTGGAATAAAAAAAAATGGTGAATTACATATAAGTGCATTTTAGAATGTTTTTTTAGCCATAGGGCCACCAACTATTTTTTTCCCTCGTAAGGCCACTACATTAAAAATTATGTTCAATTTTAGATATAAAAACCAACATATTTACGTCAATGCTACTATAGTAAAAAGTCAACAATCATTATTGCTCTACTCTCTGGCGACTTCCAACCAACTCCGGCGAGGTCTCCGGTGACCACAAAAACTACTGTCACTAACATTAAAATATACTGTCACTAGCAACAAAAGCTACTTTGGTGAGATTTTCAGCAAGGTCACAAAAGTTATTGGCACCAACAACAAAAGCTTCTGTCACCAACAAAAGCTACGCTCTCCAAAACCTAAAGTTATTATCCTTACCAATAAAAACTACTGTCACAAACACAAAAAGTTACTCTAACCAGCAACAAAAACTACTGTCACCAGCACCAAAAGCTACTCTAAGCAGTAACAAAAGCTACACTCTCCAAAACCAAAAGTTATTATCCTCACCAACAAAAGCTACTGTCACAAACACCAAAAGCTATTCGAACCAACAACAGAAGCTACTATCACCAACACCAGAAAGCTAATCTCACCAGTAATAATAGCTACTACTCTCATCAACAACAAAAGCTACTGTCAACATAAAAAACTACGGTCACCATCAGCAAAAGTTATTGTCACCAACACCAAAAGCTACTCTCACCAAAAACAAATGTTATTGTCACTAACACTAGAAAGTTACTGTCACCACTAACAAAAGCTACTGTCACCAACACCAACAAGTTACTCTCACTACTAACAAAAACTACTTTCACCACTATCAAAAAATTACTCTCATCAATACGAAAAGCTATTCACTAACACTAAAAGCAGTCACTTTTTCTCTCAACCACCTAACCATTTCCAAGCAGATACACGTCTTCATACCAAACCTTCTTCAATCTATTATAAAATGCATCTCGTCTTTTTTTTTTTTTTAAAAAAAAGAGATATATATAGTTGGACAAAATACTGTTTACTCCTTATACTTAAAGAGAGTCAGCGTTTCAGTTACTCGCCTTTCAGTTTCACCTAAAAGCTCCGTAAACTCTCTACTTTCACCCGATTAGTCATTGCTGTCAATTCTCCGTCAAATTATCCGTTAAATTGCCGACGTGGCACAATTTTCACATCGAAATGTCTATTTTACCCTCACTAACTCTTTTTTTTCCCTCTCGTTCTTTTCTTTCATTTTTATTTTTGTAACCCATTCTTCTTCCAGCTCTCTGTCCTCCTTTATTCTTCGTCTTCTTCTTCCAAAAGCAAACCCAACTCTCTCTCCATAAACAGACCCAGTAAGTGAACTTACAATCATCTTAAATATGCAATCGGCCTTCTCTTCCTCATCTCTGATCTCTTCTCTCTCTAATTCGACCTCTTCAAGCTCAACACCAAAACCAACAACATCTACATCGTAATACCCGACCCACTTTCTTAACCAAATCCCACAATCTAGATGCAAATCTCCTGACACCATCTTACCGTCGATAGCGCACCGCTCGAACGATTTGGTTGCCCAGACGGCGTAGTCCAATGCCTTGTTCAACTTCAACAAAAAAAGGCTGAGATCCTAGTTGCAAGCGAGATGTTTGCGAGAATAGGGTTCATCCTCTCTGGTTGAGACAAGTTGGACTTGAACCGGTTTGTTTTCCATCTCCATACCTTTTTTGGGGGGTTTTTACTCATATTCACTTAATCTCCAAAACCCAGAAATTCAATTTCCCCTAATTTCACAATAACCAGCCATGATTTTCTAGAAATTTCTCCTTCTATTTCCGCTACTAACCCTAGCTTTCTTCCACGTCTTCTTCGACTCCCACATCCTACCACGGCCGTTGATCATAAGCATGTCGATCCCCATTTCCAGGAACTTGAGGAAGAGCTTAAGCTACACTGTACCAGTTGGAGGTTTTCGATGGAGGCTAACAATGTGAATTCATGGAAGACAATCCCAGAGGAATGTGTAGAGTATGTGAAGGACTACGTCACCGGCCGGGATTATGGTGTAGATCTGGAGAGGGTTTCTAATGATGCTGGGCTTTATGCCAAGAGTGTTGAATTGAGTCGTGATGGTAAAGATGTGTGGATTTTGATGTTGATGATACTCTTCTATTGGATTTTTGAGAGCTTTGTGAAACTAGTTCTCCAGTCAGTTTCTTGAATCTGAATTCGTTAAAGCTTTGTTCTTTATAGCGCCAGACTGGTTTTGCTTTGACAATTTGTGATCTGAGGCATCTGTTATACTTATTAGAATTGCTAAACTGAGTTTAAAATGTGATTCATTATTGCAACTTCAATCTTCAAACTATGTCGGCTGTTATCTGGCTACAAGCACTAAATGTTTGTTATGAATGTTTGATCTATGAATGTTTGCTGAAACTATATGATTGTTTTAAATTTATTTAATAGAATATGGTTGAGCCGTATGATTTGTTGAGTTTGGCTTTGTTGTTCTTGTGTGGTATTAGATTTTCGATTGCAGATTTGAGGTGATTGTTAGTTCACTTGCTGGGTTTGCTTTGGAGAGAGAGCTGGGTTTGCTTTTGGAATAAGAAGACAAAGAATAAAGGAGGAGAGAGAGCTCAAAGAAGAATAGGTAAAAAAAAGAAAAGAGAGGAAAAAAAATAAAAATAAAAAAGAGTTAGTGAGGGTAAAATAGACGTTTCGGTGTGAAATAATGTCACGTCAGTAATTTAACAGAGAATTGATGATAAGGACTAATTCAGGTGAAATTAGAAAATTTAAGGAGCTTTTAGATGAAATTGAAAGGCGAGGAACTAAAACGTGGACTACCTATGAGTATGAGTATGGAGAGTAAACAGTATTTTGTCATATATAATTTCCACCAGCAAAACTACTCCCATTCAAGGCCTTCATACATAAATCATAAGTTACAACAAACTACCTTCTACTTTTAGATTCCAAAGTTCCAAAAAGTGGAACTGCAAAACGCGGTTGAAATGGTACCAAAAGAACTCAAAATTAAAGCAAATCAAATCAACATCTGTGCATAGAAACAATCACTTCAGGCAGCTTTCATTTTGATAACAAGAGTAGCTATTGTTCTTCATAAGCCATCCACATTACAAAGACAGGAAGAAGAATGACGGGCCTAAGATCCCTCTGCAGGAGAGCGATTCTTTCCTCTTTTCCTAACAGCCCTTGTCCTTCCTTGCATTATCGTTATCCTTATAGATCTTAACCTGAAAATAGTAACATCCAATTCACTTCCAAACTCATAAACCCAAGAATTTACAGAATTTACAAGCATTTAAACCTGGATTTCACAATCCTAACAATCTCACTCTCTTATTCTCATTCAAGAAAAATTGTAGAGAGATTGAGAAGAGTGATACTTACGAGTCTCTCTGCGTGGAGGTAATGGCGTCGATCATCAGGGGAATTCAAATCAACAATTTGCACAAAACTTATAGATTTGAACTCGACAAAGATCAAAGAGCATCAGATCGAACAAAAACTTGCATAGCCAGGAGAATTCAAATCGATTTGCACGAGGTCCTACTGCGCTGCCAGACTCATCGACCCATAAGGTGCAGCGTATGCCTCGGCCTCAGTCACAGCAGCGAGAGTCAGAAGGTTGTTGCATCATTGTTGGAGCTCAGCGAGACACCTCGGCTACACGGCGATGGAGGACGAGCTCCGATCCATGATCCTCAAGGTCGGCAACTACAGCCACGACACTGATCGGAAATCCGAGACGAAATCACAGAGTCGACCGAGAGTGATTCGGTGAAGAACACTGAAAGTGTCTTCTGCAAACGGAGGATTGGGAATTGCTGCGTTGGAGTTGAGAGAGAAGAGAGAGAGAATAACCAATCTGTAATTTGGGGCCGATGAAAGGGCAAAATCGTCAAGGTAAAACAAATTTGAAGGTGCCAGTGGCCTTATGAAGACAAAAGAGATTATGTGGCATTATCGCTAATTAATGTTTTAAAATGACATTTATAAGTGATTTTTTATAAAAAAAAAATTAAAAAAAATTAGAAAGATCAGAGCTATAGGAAGAGGAAAAAAAACTTTGTATCTATGAGAGAAATAATTTATTAAGTGTGAGTGGTAACACAAATGGTGTGTATGACGCGCAGAGCTTAATTGGCTGCCGTCAGCTCTTGATTAATTGAAACCAACAAGCCAGTTTAAATGACTGTTGGTTTCAAAATCCCAAAAGAACCAATTGTGGCCACGGTAACTTGTGATTTAAATTTTAAAGTTTCTATCAACTCTATTAGCTGCCTGTCCTTTGTTCTAATATCAATTATTCTAATATTTCTTATTTTGATTGCACAGTATATTGTGAAAGTTGTCTCGTCAAACAAGATGAACAGAAGCTTAGATGTCAAGTTTGTTAAAGTTTCCATCCAACCGAATATCCAAAAGTTTGTTTGGATCTGCAAAACTTTTTGATCGAACAGTTTCCTAAAGAGCTTGCACATAGAAGAGATGGTGTACAACATAAACATGTTAATCCAACTACATGTATGTCAACGGAATGTGTTAGCATTGAAGCCACCTTTAAGTCTAAAAGGTACAAGTTATAGAATAGGGGAATAAGTAAGGATGTCGAACCCACGAGGATTGGTAAATCCTTTCCTAGCTAGGGAAAACCTAAGAAAAAACTAGAATAATATACAAATGTACAATCACAAACAAAGGTTCACAAGTGAACCAAAGTTCATGATGAGTATGTGCAAGATGGTGTGTAGAGATTATTTTGATTTTGAGATTGGTTTCTATTCAAATTGAAACAATGAAAGCAAGTAATATAAACTAAACTCAACCAAACAAGTTGTTATCAAATGGATGGGAGTTAGGGCATCGAGTTTCACCTTTTGCCTTCCTTGCAAGCATTAAAGCAATTGAATATGAATGATGCAAAACTAATTGTCCAACTAGCCTCTTAGTATCCGGATTGGACTACTAAGGCTTAAACCCCTTTCATTTTATTAACTCTAACCGGATAAGTCTAGAGCTAACTACCTAGAGACAAATTCAATTACCGGATAGGTCTCAATCATTTTCCCTTAAATGCATAAAGCTTAGAGTTTAGGTAATCAAGCAAGCAAACCAATCCTATCTCTAGGTGATTTTAGCTCACTACCCTCACATGCACACATGATGTGCTTTCATGCTCCCTTGTTGCCTAAAGGTAATCAATATCTAGGAAAAGCTTCATGTCATGGTAAACACATAACTCAAATTGATTAGGTCTAAGTAATGTATTCAACTATTGACTTAGCATGTGAGAATGATAACATGAATTTGCATCAATTTATAAACAAAAGCATCAATACAAGCAAGTTTGGCTAGGGCTTTCAACCCTAGCCCCAACTAGTTCACTACTCACACATACCTAAATACACAAGCTTCAACATTCTATTAAACATCAAATACATAAAGAGATAGGGAGTAAAGGGCGACTATTGATGATGCTGGAAGAGGTGGTGAAAATGGGTCTCCAAGAACATGATGTGGTGGTAGTCACCTCCTTCTCCTTATTCCAAGCTCTTGATATTGGTAAGAATAGTGAAATTTGGAATCTCTAAGGTGGGTTGTGTTGTTGAGTGGTGGAGGAAATGGAGGTTGTAGTGGTAGAAATGGTGGTTGTAGTGGTGGAAATGGTGGTTTTAGTGGTGGAAATGGTGGTGTCTTTTCTAGAGAGAAAAATGGATCTTGGATAGGATGAAGATGATTGAATGGAGTCAAGAATGCTGAAGAATGAGTCTTTGGCCTCTCTTTGATCAGCTATGTGTGTCCTCTTTGGTCCCAAAGTGTGCAAGAGATGCTCTTACACCATTGTCCCCCAAATGGTCCCAAATTGGCAAGGTGACAAAAGGACAAAGTGTATAGAGATATTTGAATCTGAATTGATGGGATATTCTCACAACCATAGTCCTCCTTTGCTGGAGAAATGAGCCTCCATGAGTGGCGACTCGCTGGAAGAGTTCACCGGAAAAGTCGATTTGCAATTTTCTTCCAATCTCGGTGTCTTCTTCCCCTAGCTTCAAATCTCCGCATTTCAAGCCTCAAATAGTTATTTTATTCCCAATGCAAGGTTTTCTACAAATAAAAGAAAATGGATTAAAAAAGGTAAAATAGCATGGAAGACAAATGAATTTTCATAGTTATGGGCCACAATTGCATAAGTAATTTGTGACTCAATAGAATGCTCAATTCCATTCTATCTCGATGTAGTATACTATATATTAATCATTCATTATTTAAAAATGGTATGTTGTGCTACCTAATTTTTACTTGATTTATATAGCATAGGAAAATATAATCTGTGCCAGGAGATCATATCAGAAGGTTTCATCCTCCCAGGCCACCAAGAATAGATTGAGATTTAACTCTAATCAGCGTCGACAAGATTCGAACCTCATATGTGGGGATTCCACACCTGAAACCTCTTAACAACTCGACCGTGGTTTCCTAGACTGGTAGTTGTTAATACTTAAAAGTTGTTGAAGTAGGGTCTACTAATCTTTTTTTCCTCTGAGTATCACTCAATATGCATTATTTCACTTTTTTTATTTATTTGGATATGCATTATTTCACTTAGAAAGCCAAATGACAAGCTACTAAATATGATTTATGAAATGTGTTCGCCTATTGAGCTGGTCTTTCACTTTTACCTACTAAATATTTCACTTGTCAATTGTTTAATGATTTATGATTTTTGTCTGTCTTAGATTTTGGTATTAAACTATTAATGGTGTTGCCATTTACTTATAGGTGAAAGCAAAGCAGTAAAGAAGCAGAGAAGTCATCATTGGGTTCAAACCACATAGGATTTGGCTATGATTATTGTGGGGTATACTTCTTTTTTTTTAATTTTTTTATTCTTTATTTTTTTTCTCTAATTAAAAGAGGATCAAAAGATTTCACTCTTACTCTCATGGTGACTCGAACCCAGGACCTGGATTCTAAGTAGTGGACGCTCTAACCACTTCGCTAACACCATTTCGTCAAGCACACTTCTTTACTTCTTTCTCTGCACATTGATGCTTTGAGAAAATCTTTTTTGCCTTCTTCATCTTGGATAGGTTTATGGCGGTGCAAGTAGATACTAAAGTATTAACCAGATAGGTTTGTAGCTCAAATGATCAGGACCATGAAAAGGTATATAGGACGTAATAATAACCAGAAACAATGCACGCTACTTCATTTTTGATAGCCCTAGAAGATAAGATACTTTTTCTTATTGAAGTATCTGCAAATGATGCATGATTGTTTGATTTATGATGGCTTAAATAGTTGCTATAACTGATGATACTACTTTGTTGCCTGTCCAAGTTTCCGTACTACTATTAACCTCTGTGCTTGTGAAATTTCAGTTCTGTTTCAGTTACTTGTGCAAAGAGGGCTTGGAGTCGGGTTAAAGTAATCTATAATGTTGTATGGAACAGTCTTTATCCCAGAACCTTATGCTTGCATAAAATCGGAGTCTGATCACTCTAATTATTAGATAAATCTTTTTTATACCTGTTTGAGCCTCAGTTGTAATAAACTTCTAATTAAAATTTAAAAATCTCTCCCCCTCTTTCATCACTGACATCACCATTGCACAGGATAATAACATCTTAGTTTCTTTCCAACAGATGTATCCGATAATTGGAGATAGATACCGGTGCAAAGATTGTGTGGAGAAAATTGGATTTGACCTTTGCAATGATTGTTATAATACTAGTTCCAAGCTTCCAGGTCGATTTAATCAGCAACATACAGCAGAACACCAGTTTGAGCTTATACGCGGTGACATTATTCGTGGTTCAGTTAAGGATAATGAGTGAGCGATTAGGGGATGGTTCTTTTGCTGTTTTACTGGCTCACATGTCAGGGATTCCAGAGGAAGATGCCGGCAATAGAGAGCTTCCCCACGCTACCTCCACCAATAGTGAAAATGATGAGGATGATCAAGATGGCTCTCAACCAAGTTTTCAGCACGGTGGGATTTGTGGCTTGTGTTTTGTTTGGCTTTCAGATGCTTCCTTATGTTGTAAATAAAGTCTTTTCCCAGGATTATATCATGGCAAAGGTTTCTATGTAAGACTACTAGATTGTACAGCTTTAGAAGTTTCGTTGATCTAGGATATAAATTCAGAAGATATTGGTACTGTACAAACTAATAAATGAGAAAATGGATGTTCTCTTATGTGATTTGTATGACAATGTGATAAGGGTGTCTAGAATCTATTTTCCAAATCTGATTATGACACTTTAGATTTGAAAAATTTCCATTAGATATAAGACATGGCAGTATTTACATTTCACTAGCCGTTGTAGAGATCACTCAATTTCCTCATTAGCTTTCTAATGTTTTCAGGAGCACAACTCTGTTAAAAATTATCTTGAGAAATATTAGTCAAAAAGTGCTCATTCGAAGTAATTTCTTACTTATCACTGTCACATAGAGGCGATGTAATATCAATAACATCGAAATCCAAAACCTTCTGGAATTCTTAAAACTGGCTCTCATTGGTATTAAGAGCCAAACTGACTATCAATATGATACAACAGCATAAACTCGGAGCAGTTGATCACTAGGTGTTAAGATTGGAAAGATAAAAAGAAAAAACTCAAAAGCATGGGACTGTAAAAATAAAATAAAAATGTAACAAATTACATATAAGTTATTGACAAAAGATGATTTAACAAATACATCCATTCAAGATTGAATTAAACATATAAGGACTAAATCTTACAAATAAGGATAATCTGCTCTCCACTTGCCACATGTCATGAGCTAATTTACTTTTTTACCCTTAACTACTTCTTTTGACTTCTAATATATTTATTAGGACTAAATTTTACAAATAAGGACAATCTACTCTCCACTTACCACATGTCATGAGTTAATATTTTTTACCTTTAACTATTTTTTTTTATTTCTAATCCCTTTATGTTTTTTTTTTTCTGAGAATAATCCCTTTATATTACTTCTCAAAGGCAAACAAAAAGAAAACTCTTCCTTTTACACGTTGCTAAGAGAGAGAATCTCAGAGCTCTTTGTCAAACTTCTTTTTCTTCTTTATTACTAAACGGGTTCTTGGTTCAGTAGCAGGAGTAATAACAATAGCAGTAGCAGTAGCAGGAGCAGGAGCAATTAGATATGTCAATCTATGAATGAAATTGAATCATCCGGCTGAATCTCGAGTTACTAAAATTTGGATACAAGATTCATCATTTCACCACAACCGAAACACAAACTTACAAAATAATATTAACTACATCCAATTTCAGAAAATAATAATAATAAAAAAAATAACGCTGGAAAACAACATCCATATATGATAGGAAAAAGCAGAATAATAATGCTGGAAAACTATTTCTTCTTAAATTTGTGCTAACTACTACAAGGAGGAGCAATGAGCCTTTTCCGACAATCCGGCGTTGTAAATGTGCTTTCATTGAGTCTTTACTGAGAATATGCCTGCAACAAAATCCATTCACCGTTAGCCAAACATTAACTTGTTTTATGTCTAAGCATTATATATTGCAGTAAATAACATATAAGTGTACCATAATCGCAGACATGAAATTCTGATAAGCAAGACGAGAAGAGCTGAGCTTCACATTCAAGAATGGCCTCTGTTTTTGGCTTTCTGGGTAATGTATCTAGTATAGCTAGCTAGTAGATGTAGCTATCTTCTAGCTTTTACCAAAAAAGCAAATCTTACTTAGTTTTCTATTTGACTAATGTTTCAATTCTCCAAAAGTCTCTCTGTTTCCCTGTTTCTAAAACTTCTATAGGTACCATTATCGCCTTCCTCGTCTACCTTGCCCCACTGTAGTCATCTCAAAAACCAAGATGACACCTAGCTCTTCCGGAAATGAAATTCTCTACAACATTACTCGCCGAATTAGATCCAGCCCACGAATCATGAAATGCTTAATTCAGAAACGAACCACAGTAGCAAGCAGATCAGATCCGAAGGTAAAGATTAGAGGTGTCACGCCCCGAATTTTGAATAAATAAATTCAATTCTGAAACATGAATTAAACAACTTAATCAAATAAACGTCCTGATTTTTTTTTTCCATAAACAACCACACCTCACCCACTCAATAAGATGAAAACCAAATCTTCAAATTACTTATTACATCACACTCTCACAAACTTAAATTGTAAAACTCAATGAGCATAACAAACCTCACAAAAGCAAATACGATAAATCAAATACTGCTACACTAAGCAGCTCGACCACCATCCTGATTCTCATGACCTGCAGGATTATCCGCTACACCGTTTGAATAGTGTACCGGGATTGCAACAATACAAAACCCTGCAAGCTTTTGAAAGCCCGTATGAGTAAATTTAAAGATTGCACAATTTAAGTTAATAAGTACAAACACACAAGGTAACTCTAAATTTCCTAAAATATAAGATAATGACTATTCTCAAGACTTTCTTCTAAAACTCATACTTATGAGTCACAAGTAACCTCAACGTTACCCTTATAAGACCACTCACATCTGGCAGACAGACTAGAGCTCTAACTGATCGCAACCACTAGCCCAGCACGAGAGCGTGGTTCAGGATTATAATGCTATTAGTAACCACCAGCCCGGTACAAGAGCGTGGTTCACTGATAATATGTCATGGTCACACTCATGACCTATTGATCTCTACAGATTAAAACAATTTATTGTTTCTCAAACAATAAAACTGTGAGGGTTCTTTTGAATTAAGCAAGATTAGGCCAAGATTAACTCAATAACTTGATGTTAATGGGAGAATCTTGTACGTGATTCAGATATTGAGTGAGGCTTGTCAGCGTGAGTACGGTGTGGGAGCTAGAAACACACTGCGGTGAGAGAATTTGGGGATTTTTGAATTCAGGTTTCTGGAAGATGAGTTTGAAGGGGGGTTTTTGGGAGAAAAATGGCTAAGAGCTAGGTTCTATGCTTAAAGGCTTGGAAGCTTGAAGAGTTGGAGACTTTTAAATGTTGCTAAGTTTTCTGGGTTGTTGCTCGATGCTTATTTCAGTTCCAAGTTTCTCCTTTTATAGGCTCAATTGGAGGGGTGTTATGGTGCCTCAAAGCCTTTAGTTTTCTGGGTAAAATACTTCTCCTTCAGCTTGTACATGATTTTTGCCTTAAAATCTGGGAGATGAGGGCTTACTTGAGCGATGGAGTCTTGGGAAAAGGAGAAGATCATTGTAGCCGTGAATGGGGGTTGTAGCAGAAACAACTACGGTGGCACAAAACCTGGAGCGAGGTTGACGAGGCGGTTCGGGAGTTGTGAGCTCATCGTTTAAAGGGGAAGGAGATAACCATCTACCAGTTAGAAAGTTTCCTTCTTGCCAACTGACAAGGAAGTTTGATGTTTCTCCTTGGTCTTTGGGTCGATCAATGTATTTAGGAGCCCAAGATCGAGACCACCGACGACGCTAAATCAATATACGAATATGTTTCTGTAACCTTCCACACCATAACCACTTCTGCAAGCCCCAAAAAATGTGTAGATGTGGCTTGGGTCCACATCTAGGGCGTGTTTGCTTGGCGGGTTGAAGTCGAGAGATGAATATAAATTCTATAAAATTACAAAAATTTTTATCTAAATTGCGTGTTTATGCTAGTTTATGCCTAGACGACACGTTAATTTGTCGTATGATTTTTCGAGTATCAACATTAGCCCCCTTGATTATGTGGGCTGCTTGAAGCATGAAATGGGCCGCATAATCAGAAATATGAGGAAAATCAGCGCAGTCCATATTTCCTTAGGTGAGTCAGCGTGAAAGGCCCATTTTTTTTTCTTTTCTTTTCTTCTTCTTTTGAACAACAACGTGTAAAGGCTCAACAGTTTTGCTTCTTCTTCCCGCTTAAGGAGTGTCGAGTCCTTAACCTTCCACCTGATACTCCAAACTCGGGCCTTCTAAAAAATTCCAGAGATTCTTAAACCCACTGAACTTTGGGATTTAAGGTATTCCCTCATTCTCCTTCAAAACCCTAAGATTTTTCCCTTTTCAGTTTTTTTCTTCTTCAGCGTGTAATCATGGCGTTCCCTCTTCTACTGTGGGGAACCATAATTGCTTCTGAATTAAGCAGTGAGAGCTTTGACTCTGAAGGTTCTTTTGAATTAAGCAAGACTAGACCAAGATTAACTCAACAACTTGACGTTAATGGGACAATCTTATGCGTGATTCAAATATTGAGTGAGGCTTGTCAGCGTGAGTACGGTGTGGGAGCTAGAAACACACTACGGTGAGAGAATTTGGGGATTTTTGAATTTGGGTTTCTGGAAGATGAGTTTGAAGGGGGGGTTTTAGGAGAAAAATGGCTAAGAGCTGGGTTCTATGCTTAAAGGCTGGAAGCTTGAAGAGGGAGACTTTTGAGATAAACTTAAAACATGGATTTATCCTGACATAAAGTAATTTGGCTATGGCAGGTGAGGCTATGGCATATTGAAGCTTATGACTGGCAAAGAAGGAATGGATTTTAGCTTGTGAAATTTGGTTAAGGATTTTCTGAAGCCAAGAACATCACTGAAGTGATGGAGGAGTAAAAATCAGGGATTTGAACCAGCCTCTGGTAGAGTCGCTTACACTCTAGGATCTAAACCCAAGGATGTAAATCATAAATTGGGTACTTCTATCCAGCACATCCCTTACACTTAAAGGGATAGATAAAATCAGTGATAAAATTCACTGGCTTGAGAAAGGCTTGTAATAAGAATTTTCGTTTGACGTCAAACATGTCTCTCCTTGGTTATTGTAGTGAAAACTTGTACTACGCAGTAAAGTTGGTTTAATAAAGGCTTGAAATAGTTGGTTTGATTTGATATCAAGCTTATTTTACTTTGAGTTTGAATAGTTTGATTACTACAAGTAAGGTTTTGGTAACTACAGTGAGAGCTTTGACTCTGATGGTTGATGTTTTGGTTCCCCGCAGTGAGAGCTTTGACTCTCACTAGGCTTGATGTTTTGGTTCCAGCTTGCTCCTCTCTTCCTTAGTCATCTATACAGAAGCTTGATCAAATTTCGAAAGATGATAAAGAAAGTGTGGGGCAGTATGGCATTGACTCTTTAGTATCTAGCTTCTTCCTCCAAGTGTTTGTATGGGAGAGATTCAAAGGTTTGGTCGTGGAACCCGTAACCCCTGAGTCCCTTCACCAACTTGAGGGGGGCAAAAGAGATTTCAATCTAGTAGGATTTCCATTGTGCTGTAGATGGTTCAGAAGGAAAGCCAAGAAGGGTGCATTTAGGCCTGCTGTCTTAGATGACATCAGGAAATTCACTTTCAGACCATATTCTATTGCTCACAGTTTCCAGACATTTCCATTCTTTTATCTAGAGGGTAACTTATCACCGTTCTTGGGATCCGTTGAGTTGTTTCTAGCCGCTAGTGTGCAGTCCATGATAGCGTGTGGCGACCTCTTTGACCCTGCGATGGAGATATATTCCCCTCATAGAGTCAAGAGGCAGTTTGGTATCGATCATGATGTGCCATCTCGTCTATCTTTCGGTGGACATCTTGGGGATTGCGTCATGGATTTCACTCAGACAGACAGTATTTCTTGTAGTGGTATACTTTCTGATAGTCTCAGGAAGAAGGACAATGTCAGCTCTCCTACATTAACATTCTTGAGATTTTGGGAGCTGCAGCAGTGTGAGTTCAGGAGGTTATTGAGACTGGTGGTACTAGGCTGCGTCCAAAAGCCAATAGTGAGAACAAGAGGCTGCTCCGCAGCAGTACTTTCAGGGGTGTCATGTCTAGGCTTAATCTTACCTACACTGAGGTATACTCGAATGGCATAGAGCGTGTGGTTGGTCATCTTGAAGGTGGGGATGATTTAGAGGTGGACTCGATAACTACAAGAACAGGGGAGGGTGACAAATGCACAACAAAGGGCAAAGTCAGGACTTCCGAGAATAGAGAAGAAAGCAAAACGAAGCTAAGGTGGCAAAGGATCGCATCCCTCCCCCAGTAATCAAAAGTGCCCCTGGTGTTAGAGTAATACTGCCGTCGAATTTGGCTAATGAAAAAAGGGAGAAGAGGAAAGCTGCTTCTAGCTCGAGACTGAGTAGAGCCATTAAGCGAAAGGTTACACGCGATGCCTCACCTGTTGTCCTCAGGCGGAGTTCTCGCGTCGCCAACATGAGTTTTTCTAAACGTAAGCCGTCATCGAAGGGCGCTGTTTATGTTGATCTTAGTGACACGCCAAATGACAGTAGCGAGGGTAGCCCCCTTAGTGATAATGTCAGTATACATGAGGAGAATGAGTCTAATATTTATGAGGGAAAGACCAGCGGTGACGGTAGCCAGGTATCCTTTTCTGGCACGGCCATTTTTTAATTTTTATTTTTAATTTTTTTTCAGTACCCCTTTTTGGTTGCATGGCGTGCGATTTAATTGTTGTTTTCCTTTCCTCATAGGCGGAGTCCCTTGAAGATGAGGATGATCAGGTGAGTTGTATACGCTTGAGAATTTTATGTGAGAATACTTGCTACTTTGCATGTTGCATCTTGCTATATGACCTTGGCATTTGCTTTTGGTATGGTGCCTATGCTTGAATAATAATTTGTTACTTTGTAGGGTAATCTGACCGTATCTTTAATGGAAGAGGATAGCTGCGGTGATAATCGAGTATGCAATCAAACTCGGGTCTCTTGTATTCTTGCATGATTTATTATTTTTTGTTTGTGTAGTAGTTGATTTGTTGCCTCGCAGGGAGCTCATGCTGCTATCTTGATGGGGAATCACAAGCATAATGTTAGTGGGATACATGATCGAGGCTTACTGCATGTTTTTCCTTCTTCTCTCTTTTTTTTTTTTTTTACTATCTCCCTTGTATGTGACTTGCTAGGTAGTTGGTGCTAGTGCTCTAATGCAAGAATCTGCTGTAAATGTCGGTCTTTGTGCAGATAACTGTAATAAGCAGGTGCGCAAAGTCGTGAGTTGGCATAACATTATTTGGTGCTGACTACAATGAGTTTCGTGTTGCATTTTTTTTTTAACACTCTGCTTGTATGTGACTTGTTAGGACATTGGTATCAATGATTTGGTGAAAGTACTGTGGACGATAGTCTTTGTGAGGATGACCATAATGAACGGGTATGTAGTGTTCTGAATTGTCATTGCATGGCTTGGCGTAGACTGCGGTGTGTTTTGGATACAACTTTAGCCCCCATGATTATGTGGAGTATGGGAAGAGATAGAAAGAGTCCACATAATCAAGTTTTTCTTTTTTGCTGCGAGTTTTGCATATTGTGTTCAGGTCCTGCTACGCGTTTCTCATGAATATAAGATTCAGGTATACTCAAATGCAATTCAACATTGTACATCACAAGAATTACAACCCCTGATCAAGCTTGTTTGCATGGCATGAGTTGCTATTGTGAACTATAGCTGCGAGTGGTTTTATTGCAGTAGGGGATATGGCTAAGAGAGTAAAAATTTTAGCTAGGCATTTAAAGTTTTAGATCTGAGAAAGACTTGTAACAAGAAGTTCTGGTTTGAAACATTTTCAAATATGTTAGTGAAAATTCTGGTTTCTGCAAAGACTCATGCTTTGGCAGGGAAGGCTACAACTTGGAAAGAGACTTGCTATAAGAACTAACTTGTTTTGACATCAGGCTAATCTGGATATAAGGCTAAGTAGTGTGACTGCTACAAATGAGATCTCAACTATTACAATGGAAGCTTGGCTCTAGAATGAATGTTTTAGTTTGTGAAAAGGTTGCAGCAATGGTTTTGGTACTGCCTAAACTCATTTGGCTAAGATGACAACCCTTTTTTTTTTTCTAGGAATGTACATTGGTTTGAAGTGGGCTTAGATTAAACGGTCTTAACTGCAATGGAGTATGGTTACTATGGTAGAAGTTTTAGCAATGCTTGCAATGGACATCATGTGTTATCTACAGTAAATGAGGGCATGAATATGAGTGTGAATAGATGGTTGCTTTAGCTCTGGCTATGGTTGTGAATGTTTCTTCTAAAGAGGGCTTGAATGTGGTGACCATGAAGAAAAATTGATTCTGGCATGAACATAAATTGATGGTCGTAGTGATCAATAATTGAACCCCTATCTAGATTCATTGAGCAAAGGCATATATTCGGTAGACCACAAGTATGTTTGCTTGTCTGTATACATTGAGTATAGTAGATTAACAAGATGCCTTACTAACTGCATAGAACATGATGTCAAGCACGGTTGCATCGCTCTCATTTTGGAAATGAAAGACTATTTGCCGCGGTGATTTGCCAACACTATAAATTCCTGGCCCAGCTTTCATAGTTGAATTCCCAAGTCTTCAGTTGAATATGAAATTGTATTGAGTAAACCATATTAACATGGGAGCTTCTGCTAATTGCATCCAACAATAATTGTGAATAACAATAGCATACTTGAATTGAAGAGTTGCAGGACAAACATATTATCTAAATCACAACCTAGTCCCCAGCGGAGTCGCTAAAAATGTAAGGGTTCTTTTGAATTAAGCAAGACTAGGCCAAGATTAACTCAATAACTTGATGTTAATGGAAGAATCTTATGCGTGATTCAGATATTGAGTGAGGCTTGTCAGCGTGAGTATGGTGTGGGAGCTAGAAACACACTGCGGTGAGAGAATTTGGGGATTTTTGAATTCGGGTTTCTGGAAGATGAGTTTGAAGGGGGGTTTTTGGGAGAAAAATGGCTAAGAGCTGGGTTCTATGCTTAAAGGCTTGGAAGCTTGAAAAGTTAGAGACTTTTAGATGTTGCTAAGTTTTAAGGGTTATTGCTCGATGCTTATTTCAGCTCCAAGTTTCTCCTTTTATAGGCTCAATTGGAGGGGTGTTATGGTGGCTCAAAGCCTCTAGTTTTCTGGGTAAAATACTTCTCCTTCAGCTTGTACATGATTTTTGCCTTAAAATCTGGGAGATGAGGGCTTACTTGAGCGATGGAGTCTTGGGAAAAGGAGAAGATCATTGCAGCCGTGAATGGGGGTTGTAGCAGAAACAACTGCGGTGGCACAAAACCTGGAGCGAGGTTGACGAGGCGGTTCGGGAGTTGTGAGCTCATCGTTTAAAGGGGAAGGAGATAACCATCTACCAGTTAGAAAGTTTCCTTCTTGCCAACTGACAGGGAAGTTTGATGTTTCTCCTTGGTCTTTGGGTCGATCAATGTATTTAGGAGCTGCGGGGAAAGGAAGCAAAGCTAGAAGAAAGAAGGGGAAGGCCTGGACTACCTTATTTCCTTTGGGTTAGGTCTTTTCTTTGGGCTTTGCTTTTTTAAGGGAAAAAGGTGGGTCCAAATTCTACATTCACTAATTCACTATTGATTTAAATTACCGGGCTTGAATCTCAAGCCCAAGATCGAGACCACCGACGACGCTAAATCAATAGACGAGCACTATATGTTTCCATAACCTTCCACACCATACCCACTTCTGCAAGCCCTAAAAAATGTGTGGATGTGGCTTGGGTCCACATCTAGGGCGTGTTTGCTTGGCGGGTTGAAGTCGAGAGATGAATATAAAATTCTATAAAATTATAAAATTTTTATCTAAATTGCGCGTTTATGCTAGTTTATGCCTTGACGACACGTTAATTTGTCGTATGATTTTTCGAGTATCAACATTAGCCCCCTTGATTATGTGGGCTGCTTGAAGCATGAAATGGGCTGCATAAAATATGAGGAAAATCAGCGCAGTCCATATTTCCTTAGGTGAGTCAACGTGAGAGGCCCTGTTTTTTTTCTTTTCTTTTCTTCTTCTTTTGAACAACAACGTGTAAAGGCTCAACAGTTTTGCTTCTTCTTCCCGCTTAAGGAGTGTCGAGTCCTTCACCTTCCACCTGATACTCCAAACTCGGGCCTTCTGAAAAATTCCAGAGATTCTTAAACCCACTGAACTTTGGGATTTAAGGTATTACCTCATTCTCCTTCAAAACCCTAAGATTTTTCCTCTTTCAGTTTTTCTTCTTCAGCATGTAATCATGGCGTTCTCTCTTCTACTGCGGGGAACCATAATTGCTTCTTCTACTGTAGGGGGTTGACTGGAATCTTATACTTCTTCCAATTCGTGGAGTCTATTGCATGATTCTTCTCATCTCAGGTAATCTTGAATCCTTGGGACTTGTTGAATTGGGTAATTTTTTTTTCTCTTCCATGTTGAATGGCTTATGCATGCAGATGGGTTATGGGTTATTGGGATGTCTTGTGATGCCCAGAGTGAATGTTGATATTGAACCAATCCTTGCCTTTACCGTTGCCTGTGTTCAAATTGTTTATGCGGTGATCAACTCTGTTCCTCTCTTTTGTTGTTATTTGTCTATGCTCAATCTACTACCGTTATGACCTTGAATCGACTTCATTTATGCTTTTGCCTTTGCTATATGATCATAAATGCTTGGCGAGCTGCATCCCTGCTTTAAACGCCTTGAGTAATGATGCAATTCTGTAGAAGATTTCATAATTGATTTGAACTAATCCTTTGTGTAATGAACTTTCTAACACCAACTTGTCACCCTTTTGTTGTTGCGACTGGTCGCATGGCATCTTTTTTTTTTTTCTTTCCGAACTTAGTTTATCAAGTAGAAAGATGTTTCTGAGGCTATTCTTGATTTATATCCAAAATCTGCATCCCCCTTGATAAGGAGGATTTCATTTAGGAGCCTGCTGCTATACATCGGTTTCTGAATCGCCTGATGTCTTCGTGCGTGGTGATGTTAAATTGGCTGTTTAAGTCTCAAATGAAGATAGGTTTCAGCAAGAAAAGAATTTTGTTGCAATAGAATCTACTTCCAATCCTGTTTTTGGGTTCTCCCTGTTCAAACCCTGAGCTTTCACTGACGGGCCAATTTAGTGGTGATGGTATTTAGTTAGAAATAGATTTTGGGGAAAGGGTTGACTTTGGTGTTTTTAGGAGACACTGATTTGCTGACTTTAGATGTTGGGTATGAGCTTGATGGATATGATGAAGAAAATGAAGTATAATAGAACAATTCGAATAGGTCAGTAATGAAGATCTGGCAGCTAGTATCCAATCTTCTATCTCACTTTTACTAAATTAGTAGGTCTACACCATATGTCCAAAACTGTATAAGCTTGTTGTCTTGTCCCTTTTACTTAGTTCGATCAATACACTAGCACAACTTCTATTTTCTCTGCATTTTTCTTCTTCTTCAGGCTTTTTCTCTTCAACCTAACAAGAATCACCGCAGCTAACTCTCCCCTCTTTTATTACTTGATTTATTTATTTTTTTGTGCGTATATGTATGCGCATTGTGCATATGTTTGAGATAGGTACTATGAAGAGGAAAAGGTATGCGGCTTTAGCTTGGAATAGGCATGTGTGCTTGGAGTTGACCAAGAATAGCATTTTATTATCTGTTCTCCTGGTTTTTCTCTTTCTATGCTTTTTTTTTTCATGCATGGGCTGAGTTATTGGGATATCTGAATTTTGTGCAAGGCATGAACATGTCACATCTTTGCTTGGCTTGTGCATTGCTTGACTGCCGTTATTCATTTTTTCGTGTATTGTTATTTGTTCTTTTCCTTGGATTACTCGTGGCTCCGCATAGCTTGTTGTTACTGTTCTCTGTGTGTGTGTGTGTTTTATTGGATAGAACAGTTGCATGCATCGGTGTACGAGGCTGTGTTTGCTTGGCTGTTATAATTCGCTTGAAAGCGATGCACCAATGATAGATTTACCACGATATATTATAGTGATGTGACACATTTTGGCACGGTGTCGCATGCTTTGTTAGTGTATGATTATGCTTAGCATTCTGCCTGCTTGTTGTTGTTGGATAGGAGTTACCATGTACTAGAGAACCAATCGCTATTGCTTATAGATGCTACATTTTTTAAATTTTTTTGTGTTGCCTGACGCATGATTTCCTTGTTGTCTTCTTTTCCTCATAGCTGGAATCCCTTGAAGGTGAGGATAATGACGATCAAGTGAGTTTTGTACAAGCAAATATCTTTGTGTAATTCTGCACAAAGATATTTGCTTCTTTACATGCTGCTTATATGATCTTGGTAGTTGCTTTTGGTATGGTGTCTGTGCTTGCATAATGGTTTGTTGCTTTGCAGGGGAATCCAAGCGCAACTTTGATGGAGGAGGATAACTGCTGTAATAGCCAAGTATGCAACCAAACTCGGGCTTCTGTGCTCTTGCATGAGTTATTATTATTTTTTGTTTGTGTAAAGGTTGATTTGTTGCCTCGCATGGTGCTCATGCTGCTATCTCGATGGAGAATCATGAGCGTAATGTTAGTGAAATACGTGACCTAGGCTTACTGCATGTTTTCACTTCTCTTCTTGTTTTTTTTTTATTCCCATCGCATGTGACTTGTTAGTTAGCTGGTGCTAGTGCTTTAATGAAGGAATCTGCTGTAGATATCGGTCCTTGTGCAAATAACCGTAACAAGCAGGTACGCAAAGTCGTGTAGTGGTATAGCATTATTTGGTGTTGACTGCAGTGAGTTTAGTATTGCATTTTTTTTTTTTACATTCTACTCGTGTGTGACTTGTTAGGACATTGGTATCGATGATTTGGTGAAAGAATCTGCTGCAGACGGTAGCCGTTGTGAGGATGACCATAATGAGTAGGTATATAGTGTTCTGAATTGTTATTGCATTACTTGGTGCTGACTGCGATGTGTTTTGGATATAACTTTAGCCTCCATGATTATGTGGCGTATGGCAAGAGATAGATAGAGTCCACATAATCAAGTTTTTTATTTTTGTTGCGAGTTTTGCGTATTGTTTTCATGCCCTGCTTCGCATTCCTCATGAATCTCTTTCTCTTTTTTTTTATGTAGGATGGATCAGTTTTGTTGAAACTTAGAGGAGCATCATTTGAGCCCCACCTCCCTGAGATAGCGCCGTGTGACAACAGCGTTGCTGCTGCAACCTTGGTTAGTAGAGAGACTCTGAGTCGCATTGCCTCAATTTGTTCTCTTGCTCGTAACTTAAATAAAGCAGGAAGGGTGTCAAAAACCGATTTGGAGATGTGGTTCAGGAATTTTATTTCTTGTTTTGATAGTGAGGATCGTTTGAGCATTACTATTGAAGATATTGCACGCCCGTTAAGTAGTATTCGATCTTCTTTTGAGGGTGGGAAAGTTCTTTCAGAGTTCGTGGTTTCAATCACTAAGTTTGCTGAAAGGTACGGTGGAGGTAGCTTCTCTAGCTTCTGAAAGGTAGGCCCGTCAGAAACAAAAATTGATTGAGGAGTTTGGTTATATGCTGCATAGCATGGAGATTGAGGAGCAATTGGAACAAAAGATCAGACTATGCTTTGGTGTTTCAAATCAATCCCTTGCTTGAGATTCATTGTTCAACTAAAACTTCTGGGCAGCCTCTGTAAGTACACTTGCTTGTTTCCATCGATTGCATTGAATAATTGAGATTCTTTTTGTTAATTGCATATGGCAAGACTCATGAGGTGGTCTCAATATCTCTCCATGAGCTCGTTTGTGACTAGTTGCTTGACTTTTGTTCTACTCATGACTTATTGCAAGAACCATGATATTTTCCAATAGTATGTAGTTCCAACAGTGACTTGTAGACGTGAAATCTAGGACTGCATAAAAGAATGTTTAGAGTATGAAAATGCCTTTTGCTTAATATTTAGCATATGAGCATAGATCTTTGCCTGAATAATTCACTGCATAGACACTCTGTTTAAGAGAAATATTCTGTAATTTTGTTGTGAGTGGTAGTTGAAAACAAAACACAAGTGTAGGGTAATATTTGTGGAAAACTACAGAAAAAGGTTCTGTGATTGAGTTAAAGCTCTTAAATTCTGGAGTTTGGACATGGATTTAGTAAAGTTTGACCTAGGTTCTGATGATAAATATGTATGTGTTCACCACTGCAGAAAACATAGTAAAAAGCCTTGGTTCAAGGAAAGGTTTAAATGTCAATTTTGGGTTTGAGTTGATATGGTATGTTGTTGAAAAATACTGTGTCTAAAGGATTGAATTTGTGGATCTCATATTTTGTTACTTGAAGTTGTGACCTCTCCATGGTAGAGGGCATAATTAAGTCATTGAAAATGGCAAATGCCATGCATGAACTGGACTATTGGTAAGTGTACTAGCATGACTACAAGGATAAGACTCTAGTATAATATAGAATTTGTGTATAGGGGTTTTGTTTGGTGCAGTAGTAAAATTTTGGGTATAATACTAATTATTACGGTTTGATAAGACTTGCAATAATGATCTTGGTTTGGCATCAGGCCTTGTTTGGTATAGAGTTGAGTGTTGTGATTAATGTCAGGGCTCAGGTTTTGGAGTAGAATAGTTACTGCAGTGGAAGTTTTGGCTACGGCAAGAAGCTTTTTATTGTTGTAGTGAAAGTGTGAAACATGATTGGAAGCAACGGCGAAGGGAAAGAATAATCCAAAATACAAATCATAGTATTAAGACTAGCATTGGTTCTTTGGCTTGGATAAAGATGTGGAATAAAAATGTCATTAGAATCACTTAGTCATGGTGGAAAACAATGACTATGGCATATCTATGATTATAGCTGACACAAAGGCTTGGGAGAGATATTGGCTTGTTGATACGCGAGAGAAGGGAATTTTGAAATATATGTGCTTGAACTACAATATATGATGATCACATGAATGCATTGGGGACTAAATTAAAACTTCACAGTAAGCCTGAACAAGATCACCATTAGTTAGCCCCCAAGTGTCATAGCATATTATTCTGAGATACCGATTGTTTTTTAGTGTGATGATGGATAATGCCTTTTGCTTGGAGTTGGCTTGATCGAATAGTGATTGCTTGCTTTAATGCTTTTGGCTTGATTGAGTATTAATTGCTTGTTCTAATGGTTTTAGCTTGATTGAGTATTGCTTGCATATCCTAATGGTTTCAGCTTGACAGAGTATTAGTTGCTTGTTCTAATGGTTTTAGCTTGATTGAGTATTGCTTGCTGCTTGATTGACTAGTGATTGCTTGTCCTAATTGTTTCCTTCGATGTGTGTTTAGTATTTCAAATCAGCATGGTTGAGGCAATGAGCTTTGGGAAAGAGCATGAATGGCTTGGCTAGCTCTTTATTTTTTAAGTTTGGATTTCTCGTTTTGACTTGAAGGCTTGAATGGATAAAAACGTATTACAGTAAGTCAAGAAAAGTCCACTGCAGCTCACAGTGGGCTTATGAGAGGTACCAGCTCGATTTGGTGGGTGTGGATATACATGTGAAATGTTGGGTTAAAGTATGGTGTTGGAATTTGTGTGCTTGGCTAAAATTTTGGTTTTAAGCTTCTAGGACAATAAAGCTTAGCATGCTAGGGTATGTCTGGTTTGTTGAGCAAGTGCCTTTCTACTGTTGCAATATTGACTTTTAGAGTCATGTAAATGACTGCTGTGTAAAAGAATGCTTGCATATTGTGTAAGAGGGGTGCTTGTGCCTTTTCCGCAGTGCACTCTTTTTTTTTTTTTTTTTAAAAGTGCTCACAGCAGTAACAAGAACAGAGCTTGGAATGCTTGATGTGAATAAGGCTTTAAGTGCATGATGCTTAAATTCTTGCTTTGAGTTTTTTTTTGGGAGGTTCTAGTTAGACCTCCAAATTTGCTATTTGGACCTTAGTTATTTAGTACACATCCAATCTACTTTTTAGAATACTAGAAAAGCTAAGTAGACCTCCTTATTTTTACAAAAATATCCTTGAACATCATATATTATCTTCGCGTTTACCGTAGGACGTCTAGGGTTTGGGTTCTTCGCGTTTAGCGTAGGATGTCCAAGGTTTGGGTTAAGAGATGGAGGACGGCAAGCCAACCCCTAAGGAGGGACTTTGTGGTGAAGACGGCGGCGCTAGGATTTCAGGGTATCGAGTTGTTGCTGTGCTTGATTTTGTTCTCGGTTATGGCCGCTAATAAAACTCAGGGCTGGGTTGGCGACTCCTTTGATCGCTACAAGGAATACAGGTTTCCATCTATCTCTCAATTTTGAATTTTGAATTGGAATTTCGAATTTTAGCGATCGATTTCAATTAAGATTGGGTTCTTTTGAATACATGTTCTGGGTACCTTGAGTATGCAATGAACTTTATCTTGGTGTTACAATCAATATCCCGAGTTAGAATCTCTGCATTTCAATCTCTCAATGGTGAGCTGAGCGCATCCTAATTCCTACAATTCAAGCCATATATGAGAAAACCAATAAATTAAATCAGGTTGCAAGTAAGGCCTAGCTATTGCGTCAGGAACCAGAGGTTGGGCACAAGCTGAGCATCTCAACGCTTCCAAGTAAGGTATTGCAAAATTTAGCAGTTCAAACAACTTGAACCGGTTATTGTTTTTTGTCTTAGTAGATCTCTTGTTTGTTTTTCTTTACTATTGAATTTCATTAGTTATTGATTGTAGGAATAGGGTGGAGATGTTATACAGAGAAGTCTGGCATTAGTATCATCCCTGAAACCATCGATATCTGGACTTTGCCTTAGTATTTTTCTTTACATAAGAAGATCAAGATCTTCAAAAGAAAAAGGAAAAAAAAAAAAGGACCAAGATTCACATTAGTACTTTGTTATCTCTGAACGTTGTATACAAATCTGAAATGAGTTCAATTGTTCTGTTAAATCTCATTGTGCACACTTTGCATAACTTTTGGGTATAGTTAATTCTGGGTTGCTCAGTGTTAGAGTTTCAATATATCCATTGTTCAATATCTTAAATGGTCACATACATGTACATTATTGCAAGATGGAATGAATACATACTTCAAAAAGGTCATACATGTATCCATTCGTACACTCTTGATGACTGACATAAGCTTTATCATTATTAATTGTTATGTCATACATTATTGCAAGATGGAATGAATACATACTTCAAAAAGGTCTAATTTCGTGTACTCTTTCTCTTGGCTCAAAGAATTTTGTTCAGTAATATAACAAATTTGGTTGTTTTGTTCTTTGGCCTCACAATCTGTTAAGGAAATGCCTGGTATTTATTTTTTTATCTTTTTTTTGGCATTTCCAGTTATGTTTGTTTTTGTTCTTGAGTTCTCGTTATAATGCATTTAGTGCTCTCACTCTTTTTTATATGTGAATTGTTTAATGTGTTGCACTTGGGGCTTTGTTTTGCTTTGTTGCTATGTAATTCTAATTCCCTAAAGGTATGGTCTGATGGCAGAGGAATATATATTTAGTAATTTGTCGTGTTGAGAAATGATTAATGTAGTAACATTACATGCTGACAGAGGTTGTTTTTCGAATCAGCTAATAGGCCAAGACTTCTTCATATTTAACCATCACTTATAGGTAAGAGTACCACACATTTAAGTTTGATAAAGTATATAATATGTCTAAAATTTCATGTATCTGCTTAGTATGTTTTAGTTTATTATATATATGTTTGTATGAAATTTCAGATTAACTTTATGTTTTGGCAGTTCAGTTCAATTCAGAGATACACTGCAAGTTTTGGAAGCTGCTTTCTACGAATAGATTAGCTTGATCAGGGTTATTCGTTTTTTTTGTTATTTTGTATCACCATTTGAAAGCTGTTGGTGAATGAAGTGGTGAGTCTCTTGATGGTGCTGCATTTCTTTTGTAAAGCTGTATGAGATATTTATGTACTTTTGTCTACATGTGTTATTCAATAACAATTTAATTAAATATTATGTTGATGGAAGAATTTAATAACGTTGAACAATATTCAATCATCAAGTGTAAAAGTCTCTGAAACTACGGTAATAGGACAACATTCTTAATATTGCTGCAGACGGTTGTGGTATCTTGAATACAAATGTATAACTTTGGCGTCTGCATTCCTCTCCCAATTTGGTATAACTTTTGGCAAAGGATGTCCAGGAGACAATTTAAGCTGAAAAGTATGAAATACTTTATTAGCATCTGATTAAGAAAACTTAAAACATAAGCATACGCATTTGATTAAATATACATACATGTACGAAGTGATTGCTATTGACATGACCAATTCCAATCTCTTGAAACTCATTGCTACTGAAATGTCCACTATGGTGTTCCACAAGAGGAAGAAATGTTATGCATTACCCATCTGATAAATCGATCACCACCACACCATAACAAGTTGCAATCAAATGCCCCATTTCTGGAAAATACATCCAACATCTTTTAGGTGCGCTCCCAGAGTTATAATGGTTAAGGGCATCCTTAACCTTCTTAACCTCTTTAGTACCAAAGAGACTTTCATACAATTGTGGCATACTATCTAACTCGTTCAATAAATCCCTACGAACTCGACGCCTTGATTTTCGACCAAATCCCATTGCCGAAGCCACAACTCTATAACCACAATTGCCATCAGATTCAACATCATATGCTCCTATAATATATGGCTGAATTCCAACTCGGAATTGGCAATTATATTTGGTTGTAAGTGCAAATGTAGAATCTTTTGGGCTCTGTAAAGTAAAGGATTTAGTAAGTAAAATATTAACTAATCATCTAATTAATTGTTATCATTATGTAAAAGACATTCATACCTGAATTTTATTCGGAACATTCTTTGGTTTTTTATTTTCTGTAGAGGGATGAATAGGCACAATAGGACCATGGGGAACATCTTGATCAACTTCATAAACTGTAGGTGAAAGCGAGTTATTGTCTTGACTAGAAAGAACATTATCAATCTCCCATGCGGATGGCAAACGTCGAGTACTAGTGTCAATTTTACGTGGACGCCCTTTAGTCTTCACTCTCTCTGCAGGTTCTTTAAGGAACGTACTACTTGGATTCATCAACTCATCAATTTTTATCAAAAAATCTCGTCTAGTTTCATCATTTTGTTGTTCAACCCACTTCTCTAATCGAACTATATGTTGTTTTAGGAACCTTTTCTTCGGTGTCATTAGTATGCATGTTCTGATCAATACCCAACTGTCTCCAATGCCTGTGAACCGCGTCAATAGGAATTGGCTTATCAGAGCATTTGTACTTACCAATCTCATGTGCGCATGGCAAACCATGTGTAACACGTATAGTACAACCACAACATGCCAAGTCTTTAATATTTTCAGCCCTACATGTGATGCAGAGGTTACAACAGTTAATCAAACTTTAATATAAATATATATTATATACATTTATTCTAATTGAACTCCAAATTACCTATTAGCTTCACGCACCATTTTGTTCAATGCTGTAATTGATACATAACTTATCAATTCCTTCAAATAGTCATGCTTGAAATCATGTTGCAAGAAACATCGGCTCTTCTCAAAAGATGCCTTGATATCTGTATGATGCAACTCCATCAATGAATGTATATTATCCCATGAAATATTGAAGTCCAACTGGCTAGAACTAAGTTGTTTCTTTAGCCTTGAATGTGCACTTTCCACCCTATTCAAAAAAAATAAAAAATAAAAAATAAAAAAATGTAAGTCTACGGCATATAACATAAAATAGATGTCCTGTTATAATATAGGAAAAACGAAATAGAGCTTAAAGATTACCGATTTGAAGTAGTGGTATCGATGTGCATGCAAGTATCTGTCCATGCAACCACAAATTGTTCTTTGTAGTTGTCCAACCAATTGCTCTTCACATACTGAAGTTCATTGGGATATGTACTAAACTTAGACTCTAATTCCTTGAGATTTTTCAAATACTCACCCTCAGTTGTAGAACTAACAACAATGTTCCAAGCACCATTAAATGCATCCCACTCTCCTTTCGTTGCAAACTTTTGCTTACACTCTTTCATCACGTTCTTATTGATATGCCATTTACACAAGAGATGTCGAGAACTGAGAAATAATTCTAATGTTATTCATTAGTGCTAATTCTCGATCAGTCACAATAACACCTGGAGTACAGTCATCACGCCAAAGACTCTTCAATCTACTCAAAGCCCATGTGTAATTGTCTTCCGCCTCTCTTGACATATAAACAAATGCAACATTAAAGGTCTTCTCAGTAGATGTCACCCCGACAATCTCGAATAGAGGAAAACAATATTTATTTGTCTTGTACGTGCAGTCCATGATAAGAACATGTGGAAATGTACGTAAAATCTGAAGACAATAAGGATGACACCAAAACAAGTCAGTGATAATATCACCTTCACTCCTATGATGCTCAATATAATTGTGTTCCCTTAACTTATGTAGCAAACATTGCATTTGTGATCACCCAGCCATAACCTTCGTCTGATGTACTCTTCTGGCATTATATATTGTCTTCATAATTGTTACGTTTTCTTTATCCCGTTTCTTGAGAGCAGTCAGAATATCCTTGGGTCTCATCAAACTAGTTGACATATCCACTAAAATTGCATGTTCCTCCTTAGATAAGCGTCCGGCATATGAGTGACCATGAAGGGATTGAGAAGGAGGATGGTTATGTACACCACATATAACCTCCAATGTCCATTCGTTCCCAACAGAGTTAATCCCCCTCAATGCGAATGGACACCCGCATTTCTTCGTACCACTAGCCTTAGGACGCTTTTCTTTTGACCGTCTCCATCAGTTTGTTTCTGACTCTTTGCATAAGACTTTTGAGCATCAAACTTTAAAACATGCTTGTAGTCACCACCACGCTTGCAACAAAAATTTATTTTTGGTCTCTTTTTTTTATTCCCAACATTCCCTGAATCAAACCTCCGAATGATAATCACCATATTGTTCTTTCTTCCAACAGCACGAACCCGCTCAATTAGTGCATCTTTACTTTCAAATACCTGAAAAAACCATATCACTGAATCAATGGAATGATAAAAATATTGGATTTCCATTAGGTAAGACTTAAGAGATTACACGCTGATTTTGGTGTAAGCTAATGTCATAACGACAAATACAATTTGTAAGCATAACTGTGATCTAATGAGGAGAGAAGTAAAAAAAAAAGAACAAGAACAATTACAATTGCTTCTAATTTTGTTTTTGGTAGGAAATCCAAATGATTTATGGCCTTGTGTTTAAGATGCAGAATGTGGAATTGTATATTCATCCACAATATCTTCTTACGTATTTAACCTGTGTTGGTGAGGAAGATTAGAATTGGCTTGTTATATTCTCACAAATGCATGCCTCTACATCAGTTGGTGATAGAACTAAATCAGATGACAATGTTTTTAGGATTTGCATCCGCTTAAGGACCGTTTATAAAGCAAATAGTAGTCAGAGTTTAACTAGCAGGATCAGCATTTAATGAGAAACTAACATCATGTAGCATGGTGCTTTCTTGAATTATAATAGCCATGATCAGAAAGGGCTAAATTGGATGTTATTCCTCCTCAAATAAACGTGGTAAAGACGTGCAGCCAGCCAAGTGATCGATCTTAAAAAAATAGAATGGCTGACCATAAAATGGTGTCTAATCACTGTACCCTAAACGAAAAATATGCTTGGCTTCTATCCCTATATCCATCTATCTATAATCGATCATAAGCATCTATGACTTTAGTGAAACAAGAAGTTATATATCTATATCTACCAAGAAGACGTACTATCTACAATTTGCAAGACAAGAAAAGATAATAAACAATTGTTACCCCACTTGGTGAGAATTGATATGTATAATCTTCCCTGCTTTCCGATTCAACCCCACTATATTGAGTAGATTCATTATCATCTTGATGTTGATCCTGCATACCAATAAATCATAAATCATATACTCATCTCCCCTCAGTTATTTATATAGGAAAAGGAAGAAGAAACTGAAAATTCTTAGCCCATACCTTATCCTGAGGCTCAGTCATGATAATTTGACTCTCCACTACTACATCTTCACTTTCTTCCATAGGGTTTAACGTAGAATGTTTTTTTAGGTTTTGAATTTGAATGTTATCTCATAGTTTAACGTTAAAGAAGATAGGCATTGATTTTAGGGTTCATTGATTTTAACGTGGAAGCAAGAATTTTTTTTCTTTTCTTTTTCTCTATGTCTTTGTCCTTATTTGTCTTTTCATATGAGTTGACAAAGTAAAAAAAAAAAAACTAAAAAAAGATGGAGGACTAAAAAGCAAATTTGGAGGTCCAACTAGAATCTCCCTTTTTTTTTTTTAGTGCTCACAGCAGTAACAAGAATAGAGCTTGGAATGCTTGAATTGCTTGGTGTGAATAAGGCTTTAAGTGCATGATGCTTAAATTTCTTGCTCTGAGTTTTTTTTTTTTTTTTTTTTTTTTGCAAGAATGATTTTATTTGTCTTTTCCCACAGCAATGATCTATGGAGTTGATAAGATTTTCATAGATCACAATCCACCCGCAATTCAGAGCAGCATAGATTTGGCAGTCTCCAACATGAAAGATGCGGCTTCTTTGGTTGCCAAAGCATGAAACAAAAATGTGAAACTCCTAAAAGCAAGAAGGCTCAAGTTGAGTGGTGATGAGGTTATTTATGCATTCTTCGGTTTGAAGGAAAGAATTGAGGTGAGCTAGCTATTTGTGGATTGAGTTGCTATCAAAATATTTGGAATGCTTGGATATAGCTTGAATAATGCTTTTTTTTTTTTTCAAGAGTGTTGCTTTTTTTTGGTTCAGATCTGGGAGAATAGTAGAGTGATGAGAGAGGTTACACTTTGTTGGATTAAAGATAGCATCAGGTTTAGCATGGAACGTGATTGTTTTATTGGATTTGTCAACATGAGATTGACACTGTAGCATGAGAATAAAGAAGGGCTTTTTTATCATAAGAGATCTGGTATTTTGCTACAGCACTAGTGGAGTGAAATATATGGTCTGAAATTGAATTCTGGTGTTGAGTGGACATCGGATAACAAAACTATATATAGCAGTTTGGCTTTGATTTCTGTGGCAAACTTGAAACATGAATTTATCTTGACATAAGGTGATTTGGCTATGGCAGGTGAGGATATGGCTCATTGAAGGTTTTGGCTGATAGAGAAAGCATGTTTTAGCTTGTTGAGATTTGCTTGAAGATTTTTGAAGCCAAGAACATTAATGAAGTGATGGAGGAGTAAAAATAGGGATCTAAACCAGCCTCCAGTAGAGTTGATCACACTCTACGATCTAAATGTAAATAATAAATTGAGAACTTCCTATCCAGTACATCCCTTACACTTAAAGGGATAGATAAAATCAGTGACAAAATTCATTGGCTTGTAATAAGAATTTTGATTTGACACCAAACATATCTCTCCTTGGTTATTGTAGTGAAAACTTGTACTATATATGCAATAACATTGGTTTAATAAAGGCTTGAAATAGTTGGTTTGGTTTGATATCAAGCTTATTTTAGTTTGAGCTTAAATAGTTTGATTACTGCAAGTAAGGTTTTGGCAACTGCGGTGAGAGCTTTAACTCTGATGGTTGATGTTTTGGTTGGAGTTATCAAGCTTATTTAGGGTAAAAAAAAGGAGGAGATTTTGGTTACAGCAATGGGAGTTTTAGCTGTGGCATAATCTGCTTTGGCTTGAGGAGGCTTGTAATAAGGATTTTGCAAACTATAGTGGAAGTTGTTACTATGACTTGATTTTGGTAATGGAATGAAATATTTGACTGTAGTTGTGAATACTTCCATTTGGGAATGCTAGAATGCAGAAAATCATGAATGGATTAAGTATTCGTTTTGGCATGAACATAAATTGATGGTTGTGGTGATCAATATATAACTGAACCTTCATCTAGATTTATTCAAAAAAGGCATGTATCTATAGACCACAAACATGTTTGCTTGTCTATATATATTGAGTATAATAGTTTAACAAGAGGCCTTGCTAATTGCATAGAACATGATCAAGCATGGCTTCAGATAGCCTTGATTTTGAAATGAAAGACTTCTTGCTGCAGTGCCTGGCCATCAATATAAATTCTTGTTTCCAACTTCCATAGTTAAATTCCCAAGTCTTCAACTGAATATGTAATTGTACTGAGTACAACATATTAACAGGGGAACCTCTGCTAATTGCATCCAACAACAGTTGTGAATAACAAAGGCATGCTTGAATTGAAGAACTGCGTGATGAATCATTTTTCTGAATCACAACCTAGTCCCTAGTGGAGTCGCCAAAATATGAGGGTTCTTTTGAATTAAGCAAGATTAGGCCAAGATTAACTCAATAACTTGATGTTAATGGGAGAATCTTGTGCGTGATTCAGATATTGAGTGAGGCTTGTCAGCATGAGTACGGTGTGGGAGCTAGAAACACACTACGGTGAGAGAATTTGGGGATTTTTGAATTCGGGTTTCTGAAAAAATGAGTTTGAAGGGGGGTTTTTGGGAGAAAAATGGCTAAGAGCTGGGTTCTATGCTTAAAGGCTTGGAAGCTTGAAGACTTGGAGACTTTTAGATGTTGCTAAGTTTTCTGGGTTGTTGCTCGATGCTTATTTCAGTTCCAAGTTTCTCCTTTTATAGGCTCAATTGGAGGGGTGTTATGGTGGCTCAAAGCCTTTAGTTTTTTGGGTAAAATACTTCTCCTTCAGCTTGTACATGATTTTTGCCTTAAAATCTGAGAGATGAGGGCTTACTTGAGCGATGGAGTCTTGGGAAAAGGAGAATTGCAGTAGTGGATGGGGATTGTAGCAGAAACAACTGCGGTGGCACAACACTTGGAGCGAGGTTGACGAGGAGGTTCGGGAATTGTGAGCCCATCGTTTAAGGGGGAAGGAGATAACCATCTACCAGTTAGAAAGTTTCCTTCTTGCCAACTGACAGGGAAGTTTGAGTTTCTCCTGGGCCTTTGGGTCGAGCAGTGTATTTAGGAGCTGCGGGGAAAGGAAGCAAAGCTAGAAGAAAGACGGGGAAGGCCTGGACTACCTTATTTCCTTTGGGTTGGGCTTTCCTTTGGGCTTTTACTTTTTTAAGGAAAAAATGTTGGTCCAAATTCTACATTCACCAGTTCGCTATTAATTTAAATTACCGGGCTTGAATCTCGAGCCCAAGATCGAGACCACCTACGACGCTAAATCAATAGACGAGCACTATACGTTTCCGTAACCTTCCACACCATACCCACTTCTGCAAGCCCAAAAAAAAGTGTGGATGTGGCTTGGGTCCACATCTAGGGCGTGTTTACTTGGCGGGTTGAAGTCGAGAGATGAATATAAAATTCTATAAAATTATAAATTTTTTATCTAAATTGTGTGTTTATACTAGTTTATGTCTTGACGACACGTTAATTTGTCGTATGATTTTTCGAGTATCCACAAAAACTCAATTCTTTTCTCAACATATAAATCACGAAAAGTAAACATTTAAACAATAATAGCAACACAATCATGCATATTGTTTTTTCAACACAAATCAACAACAAATATATATATATATATATATCATCACATAATTAATATATATACATAAACATTCTCACAGTAATGCCTATTATTATCAATCAATATAACTTACTAAATTCGGTTCTTAAATAAACCATGTGCGATTTACTCACCTCTAGTCCAGCTGCGTCTTCTATCAATCAAAACAATAATCCAAATGTTCATCAACTCAAACCGTCAAGTACCTAATCAAGTACGGTCTTTACTTAGCAACGAAACACGAAATAAACTTAAATGATGATCCAACGGTCGAATTCTAAAATAAAGAAGATCCAACAGTCGTATTCTAAAATAAAGACGATCCAACGATTGGATCGAATCTAAACGATGATCTAACGGTCAGATCCTCATGGATCACCCTTGGAAACATCCTATCAAAATTATACGAAAATCCGACGGACGGATCTTCACGAATCACCTCCCGAATCACTGTTTTACAATTATATGAAGATCCAACGGTCGGATCTTCACCCGTGACCACACAAAGTCATCGGGACAGTCATACGATCAACATATTAAAATTTGAAGTAAAACCGATAGTCTGATCTCCGTAAATCATAAACCGAAAATAAAATGTAAAACTGTAAATAGTAACGTCAAAATGTAAATCCACTATTTATCAACTTTTTCTAAAATAACCTTGTGATATATCAAAATGCTCGTATGGATGCATAGATCATCGTCCAGATAATATAAACTCAAAATATGGTCCGACGCGTCGCCACACACGGCGGTCAGACGGCGGTCAATGCCGGTCAACCACCTCCAATGCAAAAGTCGTTAACTACAAACGTCTACAAAATGAAATTATGAACAACTTTAATACCTGACTTTTTTCGAGATAAGGTTTAGATCATCCTAGATCGAGCTTTGAAGTTGGATTAATCTCGACCCACTGATCAGTTTCCAGATTGAATCTCAGCCATCAAAAACTTCAAATCTCGATCTTTAACTCCACACTCAAAATCGTCGTGCAAGGAGGATATGAGGATGATAAGGAGGAGGAGTACTATCCAAAACCTGTGAGGATTAGCCCATGCAACGCCGGCAAGGAGGAGAACGGGTAAGGTCGGGTTTGAGGCTCGGGAGGGAGCTTCGATCCAGCTCCTGGGGCGGCGACACGGCGAGGCGAGGGCGGGGAGGGTGACCACAGGGAGGGTCGGGTCGTGGCCAGACGGGCTCGACGGTGCCGCTAACGCCGAGTCGGGTCAACGGGTCGGCAAGGGGGGGAGGGTTTCGCGCGCGCGCGAGAGAGAGAGAGAGAGAGAGAGAGAGAGAGAGAGAGAGAGAGAGAGAGAGAGAGAGAGAGAGAGAGAGAGAGAAAACAGAGGGCTGGGGGACCAAAACACAAAAAAGAAATTTTTTCGTCCTTAATGAAAAAATCTGATTATTCTTGATATTTATAGAAAATTGTAATTTTCAAATATTCATAACTTATTCATACGAACTCCGAATATTGCGTTCCACATATGCACAAGATCGTATCGACGAGCTCTACAACTTTCATAAGGAAATTTTTCCAAATTTTGAACGTATAAAAAGTCAATTTTCACGACCCCCTAAATAACGTTCGTTTCGAAAATAAATTTCGTTCGAAACCTCTCTCCTCACATAACAACATACGAAGCAAACCCAAAATTCATAATTCATATTATTGAAAAAATATTGAATTACATATATTTATTTAAATGAAAATTTCGGGTCTTCACAAGAGGAAATTGAGAGAGGGAAAAGAGAGCACCTTGATTATGCGTGGAGGTACTGAATGAAGAGGGGCTTGGTCGTCCGGGATGTAGAGGACGAAGACCAACATCTCGAAGTCGTTTGCAACGTCTTTCTTCAACTATTCTTTCTCTTTGTGTAGGTCGTTGGGGTTGGTTCGACTGTGAATTTTAGGGCAGCTATGGTTGGGGAATGAGGGAAACTCCATGGAGTTAGGTTGCTAGGATTTCATTGGAGTTAGGGGAATGACAGATTGGGCGAGAAGGTTTTGGCGTTGGCTGATCCGTCACTCAGTATGGGTTTTCTATTTTTGGGTATTAGATATTAGGTCAATGGCAATGTCAGTAAATTGTGATGAAACTCAAGCATTTTGGCCATTTTTCATTAAAATTAAGAGTCAAACTTGCATCATTTGGCTTTTGGGCTTGGGCTCATGTCCTTATTTGTATAAATATTTTTGTACGTGAGTTTTCTGTGTTTACATCTTTGATCATATGCTACTATTTAATATTTTCATTTTTCATTTTTTTTCTTAAAGTATTTCAACAAAGATATAGAAATTCTATCTACTAGTCTATTTTCCTGTGAAGTTCTATCAATCTTTTTTTATTTCCTTCTCTTTTTCGTCCAATAAATGGTAAAGTATCTAGAGGTTGAAGATGGAATTTTGTGGTGTCAAGTTGTAGAAAATTGAAAATCGCAGTGATGTTTGATTGAAATATATTGCAATATTCGGAGAGTATTAGTCAAATATTTTAGTATCAATTTATTGAATTGTATTGGAATTAGTTTCTTCATTCTATCTTGCTTGCTGAGTCGCTACCAGAACTTCAATCTGAGGCTTACCCGAGTATAATTGAAAATTAGAATTCTCATAATTCCTTTGTATTTTAATCGAGCAATGTAGTAAATGCAACTATAAAAAATCTAGACCCAAGGAAAAAGCTTTTCAATAAGTTGGATGTCCATTAGGTTTATTGCAAAAGAGGTGGAAAGAAAAAACCTACAGTGAGTATTTAGCTTTAAAAGACCCTTTAATTTAGAGGCCTAGGCTGTCACTTCATTTCCAATCCTCACGATCGACCCTACCATAATATGGTTATCAACAAAATGTGGGTGGCAAAAAGACAGAACTTGCATAAGCTCATTGCTAATTGACGAAACTTTGTTTCTCAACTTGATTTAAGACTTTGAAATCTTGGTTTATGAATTGAATTTAAAAAAAGTTAGAAAGTGATTGGTGGTAGGCTGAGACGAAAACGACAGTCAATCAACAGTGTAACTCTCTGCCCCATCCCTTATGTCAGTGAAATTTGAACTCATTACCTCTACAGTGTTAATTAGGCTAGTCGACCAATAGATCACAGCTCGCCGACGACAGTAAAAGTTAAAGCTAGAGGACCATGCTATCAAAATCTATGGGATCCTTGTTTTGGAATTTATAGGAGATTCCCCTCGGGGTTTGGTTTCTATAGGGCGAGGGTTTAGAGAAGTAATAAACATTTCACACTTTCAATGATACCGTTGCTTGTTGCTTGTTGATTTTATTTTTTCATTTTTTTTTCTCAAAAGAGTATTTCAACAAGGATAAAGAAATTCTATTATCAATTTTCTATTTTTTTTTCCTTCTCTTTTTCATCCAATCAATCACTCAGAAATGGTAAAGCATCTCGAGGTTGAAGATGGAATTTTGTGGTGTCAAGCTATAAAAAATTGAAAATCGCAGCAATGTTTGACCGAAAGATATTGTAATATTCGGAGAGTATTAGTATCAATTTATTGAATTGTATTGGATTTAGTTCCTTCATTGTATCTTGCTTGCTGAGTCACTACCCAAACTTTAATCTGAGGCTTACCTGAGTATAATTGAAAATTAGAATTATCATCAATGTAGTAAAAGAAACTATAAAAAAATCTAGACCCAAGTGAAAAAAAATTCAATAGGTTGGATGTCCATTAGGTTTATTGCAAAAAAAAAAAAGGTGGGAAGAAAAAAACTACAATAAGGATTTAGCTTAAAAGGCCCTTGAAATTCAAAGGTCTATGCGCTCGCCTCATTTCCAATCCTCACAATCGACCCTACTATAATATGGTTATCAACAAAATGTGTGAGGCAAAAAGACAGAACTTGTATGACCTCACTGCTAATTGACGGAACTTTGTTTCTCAACCTGATTTAAGACTTTGAAATAACATTGGTTTATGACTTGAATTTTAAAAAAGTTAAAACGTGATAGGTGGTCGGCTGAGATAGGAGCCATGGCCAACTACGATGCAAAGAATAGTAAGTGGCCAATGACTTGATCAAGGAAACCTTGATGACGATGATGGTGAATGAGAAGAACTAGATTGAAATAAAAATAGTAACACAAAGAAATAAATGGCAGAATTATTGGATTTCCAAAACTATAAATATTAAGTTTGTTAGGACGAGTAAAAAAATTTTCACCTAAAATTCACAAAATTAACGGATTACAAAATATTCTAATGTATACGCATTAACTAAGAAAAAAAACAAATGTTGAAATTTCATAAAACAAAGCAAGTTCCTTCATTTTTCATTTTTGTTTACATTGGAACAGAGAAACCATCTCCAAACCTAATTTAATCCTTCTCACCACTTGAGTTAATTCAAAACTATAAAAAAGTTTCTTCATTATTCATTTTATTATAAAAAATAAAAATAAAAAAGAGTTTCTTCATTTCATAATGGAGCATCGTAGAGGAATCATCTATGTTTTTATAGAAGTGTTGTGGGTCCTTTGCTGGGCCCTCCTTGTTCAATCACCAATTTTTCTGCACCAATGGGATGGCTGCATTTTGGCGGGAAATTTGTTGCGGGAAAAAAGATTCCATACTGGTTTAGGGAATTATGTATGTTACGCATTGATGTGTGCGCTTAATCCCTAAAAAGCCATAAATCCAGGGGAAAAGTCGGGATTATTATACCGATTACCAAATCGGGTGCATGATTTTTAAACACTCGTTCAGCATTTCGAGGAACCACGAAGTGAAGCTCCCTAATGATTTGCTTCTAGATACCAATTGTCCAATTATACATTTGTTTTAGGAAAAAAAATATATTATGCATTTGTAATTTAACGAGATTATATATAATAATTTTCAATTGAAATTGTTAAAAACAAATTATTACCAAAGTAAACTCGCATTCTACGGGTTTCTCTTTAGCTTTGTGGTTAAGGCCAATAAAAAAAAAGAATTATCAAATGAATCTAAAATAAAGATTGCACAACATTTTAGATGAATTTATTCTAACTAAAAGAGTTTTATGCACTTGAGAACCAAGATTGAATTATAAAAAACCCAGTAACAAGTAACTCGTCTTGCAACTTATATAGTGTAGCAGCGGGTTCGCACCAACTTGGAATCTGGAACAATTAGTTTGGTAGCTTAACTTGCAAGGTCTCTTCTTCAAGCTATTGCGAAGGGAAAAGTAGGCATCACCATGAGGTTGCAAAATCAAGATGCATGCTAGATCAAAGCCTAAAAGGTAAGAAGAAACCTAAGGGTTGCAAGAACAAGAAGTTCATAGGGCTGGTCCTTTTGCGGGCGCTTCACTAGGAATAACTTGGTAGCTCAATTCTTTAAGGAAATAGAATATTTTAGCTTAATTTATTTTCTATTATTCAGGTCTATAAACTATCGAAAGTGTATTTGTTACTCTCGCATCACAATTGTATATTCAACAGCCTAATAGCTACACAAAATTTCCTTAAAAACGAAGTGCTTTTGTTAAGTAATAGGTTTACTTAAGCGAGTTCTGATAAGATATTTGTGGGGTACAAAGTAATAAGAATAACGAGATGTTTTAACAAACAACAAAGAAATTGAAGGAATCCCATGTTAGTTGACAAAGCAAAATTTTCTTTGATTGCCTAAGATCATTCCACTTTAATTGCCCTCTAATGCTAAATCAAAAGAGAGTTCGGGACACCAGTATTGATAATGCTACAGAAGTGTGTACCGTTTCCAATTTTCAGCAGGAGAAATTTCCTTGCTCCCTTCGGTCCAAGTTGACCTAAAAGACTTGAAGACTTTGAGTGAGTGTCCAATTTAGTTCAACTTTGACGTGAAGACTACTAAGCGTGCCAAAAAAAAAATCTAGATAGATTTACCTCATTTCTCTTTTGATTTCCTGGTCATTTTTTGTTGTTGTCCAATTATTATGTTTGTTATATACGTGATCTTCACCTAAGACTCCCATATGATATTTTGAATTTTCGGAAATAAAAGATTTACACACCATTGAGAGTTTAATAATACAAGAAGTTGTGTTGGGACTTAATCGTAAGTTGGAGGAAAGTGTAGATAATATAGAGAATGTGGGACTCAATCAACACATGTTCATGCCAAACATACAGACTTTAAATCTTTTGGTAAAAAAAAAAAAAACAAAACAAAAACAAGAATGTGACGCGGACATAAATTGCAATATAAAGAAATATTGGTGAACACTTTTTAAGAGTTAAGACATAGTTTATCCTATAATCTGTTATGTGGTCTTAATACGCTTATCCTATAATCTTCTCTGTGGTCTGAATGCTTATCCTATAATCAAGAGGAGCAATTTCAATAAATAAATAATAATATTAGAGAAGAACACCATGATAAGTGGTCTAACAGAAGAAGTTTTCCTAAAATATTACCAACAATAACAAAGAAAAAAAATAGCCTAGGAAATAAACATCAAACGATCTTATAGGAGCCTCGTTCTCTATTGATCTCGATTTCCGGCAAAAAATAGACCTAGCTGGGTAAGGATTATATGATAATAGGCGAAGCCAAAAACAGTGGGGTTTACGCTAAGCTTAAGCATATAAGGAGCCAGAAAAAGAAAAGGTACTACCTAAGCGCAATGAAATGCCCAATTCATATGTGAAAGTGGAGCCGCAATTTAACGACACCATATGAGTTCGAGAAAGAAGGGCAACCGCACTGATGTTAACAACACCAAAGTATATATGACCTTTATATTTTATATTTTTCGTTTTTAGCTAAAACTTTATTGCACCGGATAGAATGATACCAAACTTTCAAAAGTAATCAAAGTCGTACCTAAACCTATAAATTAGATCAATTTCATACTCAACTTTTAAAAGTGATCAAAAATGTATCTAGACTTGTAAAAATTGATCAAGTTCATATCTCCGTCCATTTTCTGTCACATCTCCATTAAAACTAAGAGTATATCCTCTAATTTTTTTCTTTCTCTTTTTATGTTCTATTTCTTTTGCAATCTGCATATTGCATCTGGTCATCTACAACCAAACTATACAAGCTTAATTCTTCTTTACTTGTGATTGCGCAACTTTAGTTCAATCATCCATATTGCATCTATAACTCAAGCTTTTTGCTTGTTTATGTGAAAGTAGTTGGATCAATGATTAGTAAGCAACAGAACTGCGTGAATTAACATGGTCTCGCCGCGGCCAATGACACCATAAAATTATAATTCGAATTCGAAAATTTGGCAGAAATGAATTCGAAACTGAATACAGAGATATACAGATGCAAAATCAAACCCATAAATTGAAGTGATTTGTGGTCAGAGGGGTCATCAACCATCTATAACCCAATCTTCTTCTTCTATAGAATTAAAATTTTCCATTCAATTTAATTCCACCATCTTAGAAACAAATAAGGTTGGTATATTTCCCACCTTACGAAAAAACAAAGAAAAAGGAGAGAGAGGGGTAGATGATAGAAGAAGAAGAAGAAGAGAATCAACAAAATAAAATAAAAAATAATTAAAAATTAGTTTTTGTGTGAAAATAATATTATAACCCAAAAAAACACCTAACATGCACCGCACGTGATCAATTTTAACAGAGAAGTGACTGAAAATAAGCCGATGTATCAAGTTGATTTGTTTTTAAAAGTTAGGTATCATTTTGATCACTTTTGAAAGTTGAATATCATTATGTCTAGTGCAAAAAAGTTTAGACATCATTGGTGATAACAACTCGTATATTTTTAACGCTTGTGTTTTGTTTAGGATCGACACTTTGGTGTGGACACGTATGAAAATGAGTTCCTCGAATTCACTCTTAGGTGAACTTCAAATCAACAATCCACAATTAAGGATTAACCAATTTCATTTGTTGATAATTCAGCCAGATTATATATAATGATCCGCTCGTAACGTCTGTAAAAGAAATATGGTTTTTAACGGGCGACGTAAACAATTTCAATTATTTTTGTTTCGTATAGAGAGGGAAAAAATTTTAATTTTCTTAATTGAGAATTTGAGATAGTGAAAAAAATGAGATGGGTCCACAAAATGAAATTAATAGATGATGGAAAATTTTGGGGGGATGTAGATATGTATAAAGTACTGTTCCCTAAACCCCAACCCTAACTTTTCTTCTCTCTTCGCCCCTTTTACAGATTCATTCATTTTACAAAAAATTGGTCCCTCCCTCTCTCCCGCTCTCTCTCTCTCTCTCTCTCTCTCTCTCTGAAACCGTCTCTTTCTGTCTCTTTGAACTCTGAACCTCCCTTTCTCTCTTGCTCAGTCTCTTTCGTCACCACAGCCTTAAACCCCCAAACGAGAAATTCAAAATCAAATTGAGAGGGAGAGAGGGCCGGTAGGACCGAATGGGAAAATACATGAAGAAATCCAAACTCACAGGCGACATCGCCGTCATGGAGGTTTCAATTTCACCTCAGTCCTCCCTCGGCGTTCGAACCAGAGCCAAAACCCTAGCCCTCCAGAAGCTCCACCAGCAGCAGCAGCAGCAATCGCCCGACTCCGATTCCTCGTCTCTGTACTATCTCCAGCTCAGAAGCCGCCGCCTTGAGAAGCCGCCGCTGCGAAACGACGCCAACAAGCAGGCTCAGGCTCAGCCTCCTCGGGATTGCTGCGCGGGGGGCAGGGCGGTGCATTCGAGGCCCAGTTCGAGGTTGAGTGTGGGCTCGTCTGCGGATTTGGGCTGGGATGAGAGGAAGGAGAAGGAGGGGGAGGGGTGTTTTGGTAATGTTGAAAGTGAAGCAGAGTACGGCAACGATGTTGAGGCTTCATTTGGGGAAAACAACTTGGATTTTGATGGCCGAGATAGGTATATTTTGCTTCTCTCTCTCTCTCTCTCTCTGTTATTCAATTTGATTTTTTTTTTTGTTTTTTTGGTTTATTGATTTTCAAGATGGCTCTGTTTTCTCACTGTCCTTGTTTGTGGAATATGAGTTTCTTCTGTGTGACTAGAATATTTATTTATTTTTGGGTTCAAAGATCTATCATTCCCGGTCATTATTGGTGTGCGTTTCTTATTTTCCTGTAGTTTGTGATTTTCTTTTTATATGTAGGATTTATCATAGATCTATCTTTTCTGGTCATATCTGGTGTGCATTTCTCTTCTCTGTTTCGTTACTAGTCTGATTGATTGATTCTGCTTGACTTCGTACATAAATGATAATCAGAACACGAATGAGAGGGGTTAAGCATTTTGAAAGCTTTGAGCTGTACTAATTTACTTTAGTAGTTTGTTTGCTATGGCTTTTAGGCACAAGTAAGATTTTTCTCATGGTTATTTCATTTTAAATGTTTTTTTTTTCCGTTGGTTTTCTGTTTGTTTCTTCCTTCTCTCACACACAGGCATGGATTGAACTCTTGTTCCATTGGTGGTATTGCTGCTCTTTGATTGATTTCCATGATTTCACTTTCATATAAGGGACCTTTGAGAAAGTTCTTTAATGAATATCTAAGTTTACAAACATGTGGCAGAGCTGTTAGAAAAAGCAACTTTTTCATATCGAGGAAAGCGGATTTATTTCTTTCCTGCTTACCAAATAATGAAAGAGAAAAAGTCTAATTGTGCAGACATCATACATGACTGCATATTAATTGTATTCAATGTTAGTTTGAAACTCCAGTTTTGTTTATCTAGAGACAAATGTCAATTTAATTTAGCCCCTCAAAGATTTCCCACTAAACCTGTTTCATCAGCCTGTTGCATAACGAGAAACACTGTTTCCATCTGTTTGTACATATTACGAGAAGAGAGAAACTTCGTCGGTATTCAGGTTAGGAATTCATTTTTGGCTTGATTGTGTTTTTACCCGTCAGTTAGGTAGTATTGATGAAAAGAAATAATAAAATTATCTATTGCAGTATTGACAGCAATAGCTCCTGCACTTCATTTGTGTTAGCAATCATGTATCATTTTCACGGGGCCTAGTTGCCCCCTGAATACATTTATGTGGGACGCTCTATTTCTGAGGTTAGCAGTAGGTGACAGAGTTGCAGATCTCGTGCTTTAATTGTGTCACATAATGTGCCAACTTGAAGCTTGTTATATTCAATGCACTCTTTTTCCTCTTTTTTTTTTTGTTTTTTTGCGGCGCTTTAATTTGTCAAATTTGTAACTTGGTAAGTGTTCTTGATGTTTCATTAGTAATTTAGTCTTATGTTAAGAAAGCAAAGAGTAAATAATTTGGGGATGGTCTTTTACATATGCTGGTGAATGTTTTTAAGCAAGATCTTATCAAATTTGTCATGATTATACAGGAGCACCCGAGAAAGCACGCCATGCAGCTTGATAAGGAACTCGGACACTGTTGGAACCCCTGGTTCTACAACAAGACGGTCAAGTTCTATTGCAAATAACCAGAGAGTTAGAAATGATACCCAAAGAACCATTCCAACTGCACTTGATATGGACGAGTTCTTTGCCCAAGCTGAGCGGCAGCAACAGAAACTCTTTATGGAGAAGTAGGTTACTTTCGGTCTATCATTGACTCTTTCAGTTATTTCAATATGTTTTAATTCGTGGTACCATGGGCTGTAATGCATCCACAAATACCATGAATCCCCCTTACATAGGTTACTTTCAGTCCATCATTGACTCTTTTGCTTGATTGTTGCAGGTACAACTTTGATATTTCCAGTGATATGCCCCTTCCAGGAAGGTATGAATGGGAGCAAGTGATTCCCTAAGCGAGGCAAATGTTCCGATGCCCACAGTTTCTCAGTTCTCTTTTTGGTTGAGAATTCAAAGCAAGTGTAGTAGTTAGTGGCTCAGCGTCTCAGATCAACCTCATAACCCCATGTAAAGAAATGTCATCTGACTATTTATGACAAATTTGTTAATCAGTCCCTAGAGTATAAACCCAGGTTTTTTGTTGAAGAGTGAAGGGATCGTTTGAGAAGAGATCGGGTGGTTGATTTTATTTCATTGATGGCTCTTCTGTCAATATCAATTGGAGGGGTATATCTAATTATCTAGATTTTCACTTTGTCTTCTCTGAATTAGCCTTTGTCTATATTTAGGTAGGGATGACCGGATGATGAGCTCTTTGCTCTTTGGAAATAAATGTAACTTAAATTTCCTTTCCCATATCTCCGTCTTCTCAATTTCCTCGGAGTTTATGTACCCAGCATTCTATTGATGACTAATTAAATCAGTCAAACCTACCTGTACTTTTTGGTACAATTCTTGGTGCTGATGTTTCAAAATTTTGGAAATCTTATTTGAGATTGCTTTCTGATGTGGTTGTTTCCTCTACGTGTTTAATGTGTTTCAAGCAGGGTGATCATTGATGTGTACCGGTTAGACTTGAGAGGCTTAGAGTTATCATGGTCCAATGGTCCATGCACCCAGTTGGACTGGTTGGTTAAGTTGAACTGCTGTTGGTTTCATCCCTTCTGATTAGTTCTCTTTACTCTGCTCAATGATTTTATACCTGTTTGCTAGCAGGATATGCTTTGTTTTTGCTCGACTTCTAATTCTAACCGTGTATTATATGAAATAGTTAGATTTTGGACTTGTGTAATACACAACTAAGATTCAAGCAAGCAAAAGCATGCACTAGATTTTGGATCTGCAAAGAATCCATATCAGAATCTGGAAGTTGATTTGGGAAGTCGTGCTTTTGCACAATTTATATCATGAGGAACAAATGTTGTGTGGTCTGTGAGTGACCCAGTAGGTGGGGTTGTTCTGGAGTGGTGAATAGTGTTACGAAACTGAAGAGCTCCAGGTCTGACAGACATGAATTTTTTGTTGAATTTGTTGTATTACTCTTTAACATTTTCTGTTTCTAGATTTGTGGTGGCAAAGAATGGCCCCAGTTTGGGTGTACATGTACATGAAGCCATGAATGTAAATTTTTGAAGGACATGGTAGGGTTCTGATTTCTCAACAAGCTGTGATTACATCACAAGTGGAGATTTGGATTCTCGTTCTTATTCTTTTTTTTTTTTTTGAAGGGGGGCTGATGTGGCTGCTCTCAATCCTTGATTAATGAAATTGCAGAATACAAGGGGGGACGTAGAGCCTAAGCCACTGATTACAATAAGCATAAGGAGAACATCCTGAAATAATACCAGAACCCTCCACAAAATCTATGTATTCTAACAAGCACAAATTAGCAAAGAGTGCGCTAATGGCTACTCCATTTGCTTTGACATAGCGGTGACATACCAGAAAGATAACTCTATCAAGAAGAAACATCATTACAAATAGCACTGTTTTCTCACTATGTTGCCGCAAGGAAATAAATCCGGCGACACTCAATTTCATCATGCCACTAGGAGGTTGCGGCCATTTGAGCAAACAAATACCTCGCCACCTCACTAGGCCAGACAAGACACACTGAGTGTTCATACCAGGACAAAACCCACGTCGCCCTACCAAAAGATTGTAGGGATTTATTGTCGGCAAGAAGCCACGTCTTACTAAAAGTAAAAAAACAATAACATATAAAATTAAAATAGAAAAACCGTGGGTCCTGGGCTCGAGAGCAAGCCCAAACATCACTAAGCCCAAGCCAAGTTTGATCACTGCAGATGGTATGACCCACTGTCCTAACTGCCTGACCCCTACCTCCTCGCCACCGGCCACTCCATCGCCACCTCCTTGACTCCAAGGGATCGAGCACCATCCCACATAACGCCCACCAAACCCGTCTCGCAGGCTAACGCCGCCACCCCCCCAGAATAGATCCAGACTGCACATTCTAGATCGGATCCAATCGACTCGATCTGTGCGAAGGGAATCCCAGCCACACCGCCACACTATAACCAGCACCCGGTGACCTCCAATCTGGCAACCACGACTCGAACCACCCTTCAAGCAGTTCGCGCACCACTATGGGTTAAAACGAGCCCCGCCGCTCTTGCCAGTCATCTACCCATTGTCGCCTTTCAACGTCGACATAGTCTCTCTCCCCCCGCAACGCCTACACCGACTGAGCCACGTACCAACCGACCGTCGGTCCTTTCGGACCTGTCCTACTACAACACCACGAGTGTGTGTTGTCGGATAGGGCATAAACTTTCACAAAGGATGTCAAGCGTGTACGACACATTCTAGGTATTTTTCTCAAGCGATTCACAGGTATTTTACATAGAGTCATTCTTTCTCATACTTTTTGTGAAAGCTTCGGTTCCATTGGAATACTGGAACTTGTAGGGTTGGCTATTGCTATCCAGTCCAATTTGGTATGATGCTTTTGAAGTTTTGCACCACTTTGTTTTAAGTTTTGATGTTACAGAATATGCCTTGGATAGTAGAGAATAGGTACCAATGAACTGACAGAGTAGTAAAACCTAGGTTGGGGTGTTTTTACTGTTTGAGAGTGGTGATTCTCGATGATGTAAGCCTTTTTTGCATTCCGATTTTATGTTGGTGGGAATTGTGGCAGCATCGTTAGGGCAACTCCAACCTATAGTCCTATAGAGAGATCCCAAGTCTCATTTTGAGAACTCTAACCATAGTATTCATATAGCACCTCTTCATCTCCAATCATTAGGTCCTATAATAAGAGCCCTATTTCTTTTTTTGTTTCTGTTGACGATAATTTGATTATCATAGTAATTGATAATTTACGAATGATTTATATAAGCAATATATAGTCATTAAATAAAAATGAAAAATAAATTATGTGTTATGTTTTAGGGAATTAGAAATTGAGAGAGAATTGAGTCATGCTTTCATTGATAATAGGGGCCTCTTTATATAGAGGATTACATGATAGAGATAGAGTTGTACAAGGAAGCATAATCGTACATTAATTTGGATATCTACTCAGATTCTCTGAGAATATCTCTAACATAAACCCTATTTCAACTAGAGCAAGTAATCTCGAGTTTGGGCCAGACACATATTCTGGATTTACTTAAACACTCCCGCTTGTGTCGCCTAAACATGGCGCTCCTCTCGTTGCCTCATTAAAAACCTTGTCGAGTAAAAAAAACCTGGTGGGACAAAAATAACTTCTGTCGAAGGGGAAAAAGAGCACAACACACCCTTCACGTTTCGAGACCATACATGTGGACATCTCCCCTTGATGTCTGCATCTCTCCCTGATGACAATGGTCATGGGAGTTTGGAAACTTCTGCAAACGATGCTACTAACATGTTTCTCGAAAGTGGAATTTAGGCAATGACTCAGTGAGCAAGTCTGCCATAATATCCTCAGATTGAACCTAGTTCACTTTGATTTTGAGGAGAATCTGTTGTTGCTGAATAAGCTTGGTGTCGTAGCTTTTGATGTAGCTTTGCTTCATTTGTCCAAAGCAAGCAGCATTATCCTCATAAATGTTTATAGGCTCATTTGTGGTGGAATTTAAACTGCAATTACTTTGTACATGTGTAATTATAGATCCAATCCATATACATTCACAAATTGCTTCGTGAAGAGCAATAATCTCTATATGGTTCGAAGAAGTAGCGACTAGGGTCTGTCCTATAGATCTCTAAGATATCACGGTCTTTACCCATGATGAACACATAACCAATTTGGGAATGACCTTTGTGTGGGTCAGAGAGATATCTAACATAAGCAAAACCTTCTAAAACACTAATGTCATTTTGGGATGGGGATAGAGAGCGCAGGCCAGTGTTAGTGGCGATTCTGATATTTGATGGGTTCGAATCCATCATATATCTGTAGGGATAAAGCATGCTTATATCAGTCGTACATCTCTAGTATCAAAAGATATCTTTTACACCAATCCAATGGCGTCAAATTGGCGCAGAGCTATACCTAGCTAACAAGTTCACTGCAAATGAGATGTCCGGTCTTGTGCATTGAGCTAAGTACAATAATGCACCTATTGTACTTAAGTAAGACACTTCTACCTCTAGCACATCTTCGTCATCATCCTTTGGACAAAGATGATCCTTTTCAAGATCAAGACTACGAACGATCATGAGGGTACTTGAAGGCTTGACCTTGTCAAAATACCTAAGCATCTATCAACATGATGCTCAAGTTCCAAACTGAGACATAATCGTGTTCTCCGAAGATCCTTCATCTCAAACTCAGACTTCAAGCTGTTTCCCTTAACTCTTTAAGGGCTTCCAATGAAGATCATGTCCAACATGAACCGCGATAGAATCCAAAACTTGTCTTAGAAACGCGCGGACATATCACTTCCTAATTAAGTAGTCACTTTAGTAAGCGTTTCAATCTCATTGGAAACGCACTCCGTGGTCTAGAGCCACTTGACTTAGGTAAATAAAGTTCACCATGAACCTTCACGTATATTTCATATCTAGTTCCTCATAGAGATACATAGCGACCACATTTGTAAGCTGCATGTTCAGTTATTCAGAAACTACCAAACTGATAGGGTAGTGGACTGCAATGACATCAATTATGAGAGAATATGTCTCATTGTATTAGATTTCAGGGCGTTTTTTGAAAAGCGTTGCGCCATAAGATGAGATTTTACCATCTCCTTTTCTCATCACACTTTCTAACGAAGACCCATTAGTCAATAGGTATTTTGTTAGAAGGTGTTGGCTACACTGGCTGGAAAACCTTCCTCTTCGTTAAAGAATACAACTTAATCTAGATCACATCTTTCCATTTAGGCCAATTTTCTATACGTTAGCATTCATTCATCAACGGAGCATGGTTCGATATCATTGGACTCAACAAACTCATGCGTAACGAAATGCGCGACTACATCATCAATTATGATGAAGTCTCTATCCCACATCTCATGTACACTAGTGTAATTTTCATGGAGCTCTATATTCTCAAGAATAGGTTCTGATGTTGAGGCGTCCCCCAACAATAACTATAATCTAGAAGATTCTCATGAGACGAATTTTAAGTGTCGATGATCCAATGATTGGATTATGCTAAAGTATCATTCGAACCCATGGGTCTCCCACGCATCCTGGCTGGGGCCATGACCTCTAACACCAGAGTGCCACTCTCTATGGCATTGGTGCCATGCCTACCTCTGTGTAGGGTGACGTTACGTCCTTTCGTAGGGACGTCCATCCTTACAGGCATGTTTGCAGCAGATATTTGTGAGCTCGTCACTTTAGCGAGGATCGGGATGAGACATAGTGGGAATAGACCAGCACAATTCTTGTCGTTCCTGTTCAATATCTATATTCTTATCTCCCCCTAATGACAGGAAGACTGTCTCATCAAAGTGACAATTCGCAAATCTAGCGGTAAGGAGATTAGCTAGCAAGGGCATTAAGTGGAGGACAATTATTGGAGTCTCAAATCCAACATGGTTGCCTATTCGTTTGTAAGGACCCATCATATTGTGCTATTTAGAGCAATTGGTACTTAAATGACTCACTCAAATGTGTGTAAGTACGAAATACTTGTACCTAGTCACTAGCTGTAACGCAAAGATAGATTGAGTGGCGATAGGTCATAGACAAATTAGCATAACTGCATGAGATATTATATCACCCCAAGCGGATATAAGGAGATTAGTGTGCATCACCAATTTTCGGGATACCATTGTAGTCGTTTCCGCGAGACCATTTGGGTATGTACATGGGAATATGATGTCCAACATCAGTTCCATTACAATAATCATCGAAAGTCTTCGATGTAAACTCTCTAGCATTGTTAAGTCCAATTTACTGAATAGGATGATCCGGGGAGTGAGCCCGTTGTCATATGATATGTGCTAGGAGTGTAGTATAAGCAGTATTTACAGGTGGACAATGGCACAACACGTGACCAGCGTGTTTGCGTATCAACTAACATCATGAAATATTTACACGTCCGCAAGTTGGTTGAATTAGTCCACAGAATCCCTACAGATTCTATGTAAGAACAGAATGAGTATGTTCATATCATTTGCATATGACGGTTTCAATCCTAATTTTCCTAAGGAACAAGCTTTGTAAAATGAGCCAGAAGTCTTAGAAGCAATCAATGAGGATTTTGGTTGGGCCTGAGTGTCTGAAACACTATTTGAACCAGAATTTGTGACTACATCACCCATCATGGCATTAGGACCATGGGAAGTGGTATCCATAGTGCCATGGCCAATGGGATTGACATCCACAGCATCATGGCCATGGGTGAAGCCTTCTATGGCGTTGTTAACAAGGACAGTGACAGCCCTAGGTCGACGGTGGACAGCGGCGACGATCATACTTAGTCCAGGAATCAACTTTTGATTCATGTTGCATTTGGCTCGAAAGAATGGATGTTTGTGTGAAGTATTTAGTAGACGGATCATTATATCATTACTAGGATGACCTATCCTATCATGACAAAGCCAAAATGTATCTAAATCCAAGAGATCATAACTTTAGTGGATTTAATAGCTCGAATAGTGGTGACATAAAATCCACTAAAGAGACACATACGTTTCTCTAAGATGCGTTTTTATCTGTAATCATTGGAGGTAGTGCAAAGTAGGGTTGGGCTCGGTGCGGTTCGGGCCAGTTTGGGCCCGAAACCGCAACCACACCACATTATTCGGTAGGCCCATTTTACAAACCGCAACCACTTTTACATTGTTTGGACTGCATTTTCGGTTGCACTGTTTTATCAGTCCGATGCGGTGCGGTTTGCACCCAAAATCGCACATTAAAACATGCAACCAAAACCTGGAAATTTAAAAACAGAAAACCTACAGACTTGAAAAAAAAGTGGTGCGAAAGAGAGAGGTAAATTTGAAAGGCTTACTAATACACTCAGTCTGAATATATTCAAATTACACTAATACAAAATTACAAAGCATTTTCCAAAGTTCAAATTAACCAAATATCGAATCTAAGAATGAGAGTTCATCAATGTGCCAAATTACAAACCATTCCCCAAGTCTAAATTCACCAAATGTAGAAACTGAGAAAATAAAATGGTAGTCCAACAAGCAAGCAAATGGCAAACTCAACACTGCCAAATGCCAATCCAGCTCTTTCACTTCATTCCTCAGTGTCACTATCAGCAGTAGCATCTCCATCTATCCATCAAATTTCAAACAAGTGCAAAACAGAAAAACAAAAAAAGTAAGTCAACTCTGCAACTCAAGTTAAAAAAAAAATTAAAACGGTGAAATCCTTACCAATTTCTAGCTTTTCCAACTCGGCGTACAACTGCAGCTCATCTTTGGTTGGTTCCTTATGCACATCAAATCCAGCTCCCCTTAGCCAATCACTTAAGCAAACTAATCTCTCAACCATCTTAGGGGTAAGGGAAGCTCTAAAAGGATCCACCACCCTTTTCCCAAGGCTAAATGTAGCTTCAGACGCCACGATTGAAGCAGGTACAGTGAACACATCTTTGACGATTTGAGACAAAATGGGGTATCTAGGAGCATATTCCTTCCACCAAGCCAAAATTTGAAACTTGGGGTTCGAACAGTCTTCTGAAGCTTCCAATAGATACTTGTCCAGCTCATTCTTGATCACCACAACGTCTTTCTCTTGTCGCAAAAGCTTGAACTGAAGCAAAAAGCTGCATGACTATCCTCATCAACTTGCTGATGCGTATACATAATCCTTGGCATTGTCACATTCCTTGAAGCCGCTGTAACAACTGGATCTTCGTCTGCAATTGAAGGAAAAATGGAGAAATTAGTGTATTTATATTCTGTAAACTATACAAAATAATAAATGAGAACAGAAAAAACAAATAAAGAGTAACCTGCATAAAAATCAAATAGCGAGCTCAAGGTTGTCTTCACTTCATCGATCATCACTTGCACACATCCTTCGTTTGCTTGCAGCTTTGGGAAGAGAAATTTAAGATACATAATTTTGTAGCTTGGATCTAAAACCATAGCAATAAGTAGAATTTTGTTTAGATCTTCAAGCTACATCCAATATCAAATTCTTTTTTTCATCGAAATGCCAATACTAACAAGAAGACGATCCTCACTATACACTTATCAAGCTCACCAACAATTGTGCACATCCAAAGGAGAGGCTGATTAGCAGTTACGTCTAAACTTCAAGGTTGCTTCATAGAAGATCTCGAAAAATTTGACTAGCCTTGTTGCCTTTTCCCAATCTGCAGCTCTAGGAGGCCCTTGTCTCTTACTTCCACCCACTATCTCTTGAAAGTAATTCTCAAATTACTGATCTTCATCCTCAAGCCTCGTAAAAGCCTTCTTGTACTTGCATGCAAGATCCAACATGAACTATGTTGAATTCCATTGTGTGCAAACATCTAAAGGTACAATTCCTCCCTTGTGCACAATTTTTTCTTGAGCTGCACACTTCCTAAACTTCTCTAATCTTGCAGGTGATGATCTAATGTACTTGACAGAATTCCGAATGCCATCAATGGAGGAGTCTAGCTCCTCGATTCCATCCCTCACAATGAGGTTCAAAATGTGGCAGCAGCATCTCAAATGCAGAAACCTGCTTCCCAACACCAACTAATTCCAACTTCCTATCTTCTCCTTCATGTAATCTAGGGCCACCTGATTTGGACTTGCCTTATCTACAACAATTGTAAAAACCTTATCGATCCCCCACTTAATCAAACAAGATTCAACCAGCTTACCTATTGTTTTACCCTTGTGATTTGGAATCACACAAAAGTTTAAATTCCTCTTGTGTAGCTTCCAACTAGAGTCTATGAAGTGAGCAGTGAACACGATGTAGTTAATGTTTTGGATACTTGCCCAAGTATCGGTTGTGAGTGAAACCCTTTGTTGACTACTAGCTAAAAACCCCCTAATTCTCTCCCTCTCAGATTCGTAAAGCTTCCAAATTTCTCTAGTTATTGTTCTCCTAGAAGGTGGCTTAAACTGAGGTTGAGTCACCCTCATGAAATCTCTAAACCCTTCATTCTCAACAAAAGAAAATGGCAGTTCATCACGAACCACCATTTTCGCACAAGCTAGTCTACAAGTTTTCTTCTCATAAGCAACATCAATTAATTTACCTCCATTGTCTACCGAATCGAAGGTCAAGTACTTCTGCCTCTTATTCGGGGCATAAATTGGCGATTTCCTGCACTGGAACATCACGTGTGTCCTCATTGTTGTTGTACCATTACTTCTAGAGTCGCTTGCATAGGTTTGAGGGCAATACTTGCACCTTGAACCCCCTGGCTCCATGACTCTCCCATCTGCATTCTTCATTTTCTAGAATGCTGCCACACAATTGAGCTAATCTTCCTCTTGTTTGTTCCATCTTGTTCTTCACTTTGTGGGAGAAGTGGTGGAAGGGGTGGTACTAGAACATCACTTTGAACAATTGCAGCACTCGGACTCGGTGTGGGAGTCGTCCTTATGCTAGAGTCTGCAGTTCCAGCTGGTGTAGAATCAGCGTTGCGGAAATCCCTTCCATAATCTACAAGTAGCCATGAAAAAAAAAAAAATGAAACTCAATCAACAGCAAATCTGCAGTTCAATATGAAAAATAAGAAATCCCCAAATGAATTTTTAAAAATCTAATTAGATTTTCAAAGCCCTAAACTAGCAAATCCAGAGCAAGAAATGCATCAAAGTAGCAAACTAGTTGAACACAAGCTAGTTGCATCAGACCATCAGTCATCACACTCTCATAGTCTCATAAAAGTATCAACTGGTTTTAAACACAAGAACTGAAAAACCACAAAAAAAAAAATTGAGGGAGACAGAGAAGAGAAAGGAACTCGATCCTTACCGGTGATGGGGTTCTGTCCGTGAGAGAAGAGAGAGATGAGGGAAGCGTCGAAGGCGACAATGCTCAAAGTTATGCGAGATGAGGGAGAGAAGTTGTGGGAGAGATGAAGGAAACTGGGAAAGCAAAAACTCAAACACGAAAAATGAAGGAAGCGGCTGAGAGAACAGAGTTAGTACCAAATAATATAAAAAATTATTAAAAATAATTATTAAAAATAATTATATAAATATATATTAATAAAATATCAGTCCGGTTCGGTAAATGCGGGCAGTTCAAAGTCATGAATCGAACTTGCACCGCATGTAAGCGGTCTGATGCGGTTCTCTCCAAAAATGACGTCGTTTTGCTCCGATTCGGTTCGGCTGGTTACCGCTTTTCTGCCAGTTTCTGCCCAGTCCTAGTGTAAAGGGACTCTTTTCTGATCTCTACATGCATTTCTGCATGAAATCCATTGGCTATTCATAGGGTGCAATTTGGCCTAGGAGTGTAGAGAGTTTTAATGACAGTAATCAAGGTGCCATTTGGCAAGGGGAACTTGGGCTATTCCATGCCCTTGAACTAATATTGATGGCTCAGCTATCGTAGTCACAAAATAATAAGCTCACAATCAAAATGGAGTCATAATGAAAAGAACTCAAAATTTTATTCATAAGCCAATAGAGTACATCATTGTTTCTTAACAATTAGGAGAATTTAATCCAAGTACTAGCTAATGCAAAACAATGGTAGTCGTTTAACTTCTTTCGGTAACTCCAAAATAAATATGACCAGGTGAATCTCGAGATGTCGGTGGAGCAAATCTTGCTTAAGTACCACTTATCTCAAAACCTTCATAAACATCATACTCACTTTGGATGAGCCTACTTTGAAAAGAAACTAAACCAATGACATTTAGTACAATATATGGCAATTGCCTATTACATCTTTTGAAAAAATATAGATTTAAACATAATTGGCAATCCATTGATCCCAGCCAGATTTGAAGTCTTCAACTTTTCACTCTAGATCATCTTCTTGATCTTCTTGTTCTTCTCTTGCTTCACAATATGCTTTGTAGGCAGTGACAATTTCTGCACTAGCTCTACAAATGTGTGCCCAATGACCGGATACTCCACATTTGGAACATTCATCTATGTGCTCAGACTCCATTGATTGAGGCACTTTGAAAGCCTCATCAGGATGGCTCTTAGTGTTGGTGGCGCCACCAGCATGGCCAGAGGCATTGCCTCTCTCTCTTTCTCTCTTTCCACGTTGACCTCTTCAATTCCGTGTTCGCCTATTTTGGCGGTTACCTTCCTTAGTAGAGCAATTATATGCACCAGAACGTCTAGAAGTATCCCTAAGATTAGGGTTTCGCTCTTAGTGCCCTCTCTTAAAGGCGTGACTATAATTAGACTCCAGAATATGCTCTGTTTCCACGGATCTTAAATTATAGTTCTTCACAAGGATGTTGTCATGCTTTTCAGCAACAGTCATAGCTCCAATGAGCTCATGAAACTTTGTGATCTGTCCTGCAATAGCATCGATTCGATGGTTCTTAGCAACCATCAATGCAAAGATGGGGAAGATAGAGAGAGCCTTCTCAATCAACATCGCATCTGTGATCTCTTTACCACATAATTCCATTCAGGATTTAATGCAAAGTGCTTCCTAGTTGTAGTCAATAATTAACTTGAAATAACAGAAGCGGAGGCTATGCCATCTAACTTCTAGTTCAGGAAGCAGGGAGTCACAAACGTTGCCAAATCTGTGAGAACAATAGCCTTCTGGGGTCTTCTTCATTCAAATACTTGTACTGGAGAGAATCATCCATATGATGAGTCATTAGTATGATGGCTTTCACTTTATTTGCCTCTAAGGCTGTTCTATTTCCTTCCAAAGCTTGAGCTTGCTTAACAGTTAGCACATCCTAGCTAGGGTTGAGAATCTTATCCAGGATTCCATCGGTCTTGAGATGCTGGTGGATATCATGAACCCACTTGTGATATCCAATGCGAGTTGTTCCTGATAGAGCGAAGTCTAGTTTGTTCAGGTTACTCATCCTGAAAGAGAACAAGAAAAATGGTTAGTTTAGGAGCAAAAAGGCTACCACGAAAACATATAATTAAAATTTCTAAGCATAGTCGGTCCCAAGAAATTATGAATTTCAGAGCATAATCATTTCCAAGAAATTAGGGATTTCTGAGAGTAGTCGCTTCCAAGAAATCCGATTCCAAGAGGTATTGGATTAGATCGAAATAATGATGTGTTTGTGGTCAATCACATCATCTCAACAAACTCTAAATTTGGAGAACTCTACAAGCTCCAAGCTTGGAGTGAACATGAAGCCCCACAGTTCTGCTTTTGGACTCCCCTATGAAGAAGAAAGGGGGGGGGGGGGGGGGGGGTAGAGAAAGGGAAGTTGCAAGTCCCCGAGGAAAAAGAAGAGAAAAACAATAAAAAGATTAAAAAAGGGGAACTAATAGAACCTTTAAAACATTCCTCGAAAACTATGTGCTTTTCACTTTTGTATTTGGAAATTTGGCGGATGGGTACTTCGGAAGCGCCATCGATCCCCTAAACGATCTCTCGTTCTAGTTGTGTGAAGACCTAAATTTTCATATAATAAATTTATGTAATTCAATAATTGTTATATTCATTGAATTATGATATTTGGGATTAATTGGTATGTCGTGGTTTGAGAAAGTTGGTTTCGAATGATTTTATTTTCGAAAATGAACGTTATTTAGGAAGTCGTGAAAATCGACTTTTTATACCTTTAAAATTTGGGACAACTTTCTTCATGAAAGTTGTAGAGCTCGTCGATACGAGTTCGTGCATATGTGAACGTAATATTTGGAGTTCATATGAATAAGTTATGAATTTTTGAAAATTGGAATTTTTCTATAAATAGTATGAAAAATCAGATTTTTCATTAAGGACGAAAAAAAATCAATTTTTGCATTTCAGTCCCCCTCCTCTCTCTCTCTCTCTCTCTCGAGCGAGCTGCATCCTTCCCCCATCCGACCCGGCTTCGACCCGACACGGGTGGAAACCACCTTTCCCGGCCACGCCGCCTCCGGACCCGGCGCTCTCCGCCTTCGCCGTGCTGCCCCCCGCCCTGGATCGAAGCCTCTTTCCGAAGCTCCAACCCAACCAGGCCGGAAATCCACTTTTCCGTTGGTGCACGGGCCGATTGTCATCATTTTCGTGACGTGCTCTTCCTCCTGATCATCCCCATATGTGGCTTGCATCACGATTTTGAGTGTAGAGTGATAGATCAAGAGTTGAAAGTTTCGACGTCCCTGATTCAATCTGGAAACTGATCAGAGGGTCGAGATTAATCCAACTTCAAAACCCGATCTAGGACGATCTAGACCTTATCTCGAAAAAAGTCAGGTATTAAAGTTGTTCATAATTTCATTTTGAAGAAGTTTGTAGTTGACGACTTTTTCATCTGAGGTGGTTGACCGGCGTTGACCGGCATTGACCGTCTTCTGACCGCTGCGTGTGGCGGCGCGTCGGACCAAATTTTGAGTTTATATTATCGGACGATGATCTATGCATCCATACGAGCGTTTTGATATATAACATGGTCATGTTAGAAAAAGTTGATAAATAGTCAATTTAAGTTTTGACGTTACTATTTACGGTTTTACAGTTTATCTTCGGTTTATGATTTACGGAGATCAAACTATCGATTTTACTTCAAATTTTAATATGATGTTCATATGACTGTCCCGATGACTTTTTGTGGTCACGGGCGAAGATCCGACGGTTGGATCTTCGTATAATTGTAAAACAGTGATTCGGGAGGCGATTCGTGAAGATCCGGCCGTCGGATTTTCGTATAATTTTGATAGGATGTTTCCAAGGGTGATCCGTGAGGATCTAACCATTGGATCATCGTTTAAATTCGATCCGATCGTTGGATCATCTTTATTTTAGAATCCGACCGTTGGATCATACTTTATTTTAGAATCCGACCGTTGGATCATCATTTAAGTTTATTTCGTGCTTCATTTGCTAAGTAAAAATCATACTTGATTAGGTACTTGACGGCTTGAGTTGACGAACGTTTGGATTATTGTGATTTGTATTTAAGTGAAGACGCAACAGGAGTTTCGAGATGAGTAAAACTCACGTGGTTCATATTACGAACCGAGTACTTTAAATTATTTATTTTTGTAATTGTGTAAAAAATATTTATGGATTAAATATTTGTTTTCAAAATCATATGGACTTGATTAACTATGGTCCATAGGTAAGTAAAATGAATTTTAATTATACAAATGAATTTCATGATTTTCTTGTATGAACTATAGATGGTATTAGTGGTCATTCCTGAGTGGATGCTTACGTGTGTGTGTATATATATATATATATTTACGTGGAATATATATATTGATTGGTGTGTTATTGAGTGATGATATGATTGAGTTGGAATGATGATTTGGATTATATTTCAAATGTTTAAATTTCATAATAATATTATGTATGTTGGATGAGTTGATTTCATTGTGTGAAAACATATTGTTGTACTCATTATGGATTTAGGGTCAACGTAGTGACCGGTATGGGGGAATTTGACGTTTTAATCCTAGGTGGATGATGGGATATGATTTGTTGAGTATGTACAATTATCAGACGTTCTAAATATGTATATAAGTATACATATTGATGAAATACGATAAAGATAAATATGTCGGATGTTGTAATCTAAGTCAGGTGACGGGCTACGATTCAGTTAGAGCTCTAGTCTGTCATGTACCGTATTTTTATAAATACGATGTCGGGGTTTTCAGAAGAAATATGTGAGTTAGGGTTTTGTGTCTATTTATTGAATTGGTGATTGAGTTGAGATTTGGTTCTTTGTGGATGTGGAAAGTGTTGTGCGTTGACTTGGGTGAAAATGAATATGATTTAATTAAACAACCGTTCTTTCTTTTTACTCATACGAGCTTTCAAAAGCTTACCGGGTTTTGTGTTGTTGCAATCCCGGTACACTATTCAAATGGTGTAGCGGATATTCCTGCAGGTCAGGATAACCAGGGGGTGACTGTGCTGTTTAGGAGTTGCAGTATTTATTTGCTTTTCATTTGAGTGGTGAGATTTGTCATGCTCATTTAGAGCTTTACATTTTATTTTGTGACTGAGTTGTAATAATTAACCGAGACTAAATTCAGTTTTTGAAATTAAATTGTGTGGTGAGGTTGTTAAGGAAAAGAAATTTTCAGGATGGTTATTTTAAGTTGTAGTAATTCATGTTTCGGATTTTGAATTTTTATTCTAAAATTCGGGACGTGACAAGTTGGATGTTGCTGCTGGTGGCTGTGCTCTACAGTGCGGCGGTGCTGCTGGTTCTTCTTCGTTGTCAGCAACTATGTTGGCTAACCAAGACTGTGGGCTTGCTTGGTTTTGGCCCACTACATTTGTTGTTTTACTTTTTTGTTTGGGCCCTTTGGGCTCTGTTATCTACTTTTATTGGCTTCTGGAAGGCCTAGTTGTCCCTATGTAATAGTTTCTCTTTAATATATTAGTTTCTAGTTGATTGCCAAAAAAAAAATACCTCGAAAAACTGTAGAAAATTGCCAGAAAAAGTTGCCAGAAATCTCCCTAAAAAGTGGCTAGAAAACGTCGCCAGAGGGTTGCTTCCTTTTTTTTTCCTTTCAACAGCTCTTCAGCAGTAGGCCGCGTTAATCTGGGCTACCTCCTCTTTTTCTGGGCCCACCTCTCTTTCCTCTTTCTGGGTCTGCTTCTTTTTCCTTTTCTGGTTGGGTCACGTCTCCAAGGATATGGGTTGGGCTAGAGCTGGGATGCAGGTGCAGAAAATCTGGGAATCTAGCGTTCAAGGCTGTGCGGCGGTTCTTCTGGCCGGTCCAGTTACTTTATGACCAGTTCCAGGAGTTAATTATCTGGTTCCCAGATTCTGGAGTACAAGTGCCGACGGTGACAAAATATTATGGTGGGAGGCGGATTGGAAGGACGTGAACCGGTCAGGGGACCGGCTTTCTCTTCTTGGGGCCGGTTCTGGGCTTTTCCGACTGGTTCCGGTGACGCAGCCGCCGGTTCTGGGCTCCTGGGTTCGAGAGCTTCAAGGTGAGGTTGGTGGTTGCTAGGGTTTGAAGGCTAGGATTTCAAGGTTAGGACTTCATACTGATAACGTGTTTTAGGGAATTAGAAATTGAGAGAGAATTGAGTTCTGCTTTCATTAATAATGGAGGCCTCTTTTTTAGAGGATTACAAGCACAGAGATAGAGTTGTATAAGGAAACATAATCGTACATTGATTGGATATCGACTAAGATTCTCCGAGAATATTTCTAACATAAACCCTATTTCAACTAGAGCAAGTAACCTCGAATTTGGGTCAGACACATATTCTAGATTTACTTGAACACGTTTTTATTATTATTTTTGACAAAAATAGATTTGCGTGTCACATGTCATTACTACTTATGATATGATGTCTTATCCCTATTTCAGATGTGATTTTACCCATCATGTGTCAACATATATAAGTTTCATTAAATTGTGGATAAGATATGATTTATCATCACAGATTAAGAAGTGATGTTTATGTCACTTATCAAAAACATCACTTCTTAGTTCGTGATGATAAAAAGGAAAGTAGTGTTGACATGTGTGGCCCTGCACAACAGAAGCTGTGATTACATCACAAGTGGAGACCTGGATTTTACATCACAAATTCGTGACAAAAACATCACTAACTAAGAAGTGATGTTTTTGTCACGGATTTGTTTCTTATTCGCCACGTATCATATCTTAACTTGTCCAGATAATCTTTTCACCCTCCATAAATATAGTCATTCACTCCATCATCTCTCCCAAAATAATGCATAATTAAAAACAATCATTCAACGAGGTGACTTTTAGCACTTTGGCGATGTTAGATCTTGGCAGCATATCATACATGCGCGCGATTAGCCCATTTTCAATGAGATTCACAACTTGGCCTCACTCTAACAACGCCCTTAGTAGACTTGCAATTCTCGCACACTTCATGTACACGATCCCACAATTTTCTCTTCTCTTTATTAGTAACCTTAAAACCACCTTCACCAACGGTAACCATAGCTATGCACAAAAAAACCTTTTTGGAGTGATTCTTATCTAGTTGTCTCGACATTTTCTTGAAATTGAGAGCTAGCTAGATGAACAACAATGGTGAAAAATGAAGAACTATGGAGGAGATGGAGGATGTTTTGACAATTACAAAGAAATGCATTAGTATTAGAGTTTTTTTTTAAAAAAAAAAAACACTATTCCAACAGGCAAATATATTTTTAGTAATTTTATGAACTTTATTTTTTAAAAAAAATTTGGGTATTATTTGGTTAAAAGATTGTTTAGTTTAATATTAGTTGTGGAATATAATCTTACGAATTTTTGGTCCATTACCTTCAAGAAAATTGGTTTGTCGTTTTACTTGTGTTTTTATTTTTCTTTTTAGAGGAATTAATGTGGACCGTTGCCTTTGAATCAATTCCATTTGGCCGCAGGTTTGAGACAGCAAGAGTGGTGGTGCTGCTATTTGAGACAGTGAGTGATGCCACTTCCTGAGCAAGCGAGAGTGTCGTTGCTGCCTTATGAGACCACGGGCGTGATCTCGCCGCCTAATGAGACGGTGAGAGTGATTATTTTTGGTCAGATCCATGAAGAAGTCTCAATGAAAGAAAGATGGATCGACTTAGAGAGAGAAATTGAGCAAATGTGGTGAGTTATTTGTTACTGTTGCATTCAAAGCAAAGATCTTAGGTTGTGCTGGGGCACACATGTCGACCATAACTGGACGGAAAGGGTACTTGTATTTTAGAGAAAGTTGTTATTCAATCATGTATAGTAGAAGACGAATCTTGTCTTAAAACAATAATTTGCATGCATCTAATAAGTTTTTCTCTGTATAAAAAACCTATACACATTATATTTTTATGCATATCTTGACTATTTCTCTTGTTTTCTTAATATTACGATATTATTTTTTCTAACTGTATTGAAATCCCCTTGCATAGATATTATTTTTTTTCTAACTGTATTGTTAATAAAGACACTACTAATTACACTAAATTGATTTCTTAACCCACATGGAATTTACCAAATTATTCTTAAAAAAACTTCCAACGCGATGGAAAAACTTATGTTAAGTGATAAAAGTAACTTACTAAAACAAATTCCATTGGTAAACATGCAATGTCACACTTGCTTTTAATAATTAGTGACCGGCCTGTGATGGGTGGATTTGAGAGACATTCCTGCTATATATAAGTTATAACAGTTGTGGGGAAGAACTCTTTTCTTCTACTTTGAATCAAAAGGAATTTAGCTGCATAATACTTTTAACTAGTTAAATTTTGCACGAATAAAGTGATTGTTTATCCAAAGGTAATTTTGACATGAAAGAGAGATTTTATCTCATAGCTAGAACGACATATAGGGTAGATCCCTGTACTTGCACCACAAATCAGTGACCAAGTAGATTAGTAAAAATCAGTACTATCATTAATATATTGAAGCTGATTTATTCAAAAAGAGCCTACAAAAGACAAAACAAATAAATGAATCTCCCACAACCAATGCACTTAATTGTGGTATGACTAGAAGAGGCTTTGATTAAATGATTTTACAAAGGGGAGTGAAATTTGCACTCTCCTTTTTGCATTATGCACTCCCACTCCAATCTTTATGTTATTTTATTGTGTGAAATTTCACTTTTGGCCCAACAACTTTGTAGTGCTCTTCCTTTCTTCACTCTTCAGTTATGGTCTTCTACCATGACTTCTTCGAAAACGTAACGTTTGTATTTTGTAATAGAGGATTGGAATTCAACCACTTGGTCGCTGCAAATTCAACGTTCTTCGTTTTCAAATGCTCTCTCTTTCTCTCACTCTCAGGAATTCAATATTTTGAAAGATGATGAAATTGTATATGCATGAAGGTTCTACAATCTAGATTGCAATTTTCTGAAGTTTTAGTCTTTTAGATTGGGAAGACATGAAAGATTGCCAAGATTGTAACTTTAGGCTTAGCAGTAGAGAATTGGCAGACTTCGAGAATGGGCTCTGCTTTTGATGAAGGTTTGCTGCAGATTAGAGAGTAGTGTTGGAGTGTTATCAACTTACGGGCAAGTTTGGAAACTCAAGTTCCAAAACATCAGTGGGAGTGCAGAATGTAAAAATGTAGTGCAAATTTCACTCCCTTTTACAAAACATTTTGTATTTACAGGCTCAAACCAAGCGTTAAGTAGTGAGGGTGACAAGACACCCTTCTTAGAAAACTAGCACCGCACGGTCCTAGCATTAGCGCCAAGAGATACCCAGAAAATCTTAACCCTGAGCCACAACCCGACAAAGGTAGGTCCAAGATCAAGCATGGTGGTAGCAGTGCCATCAGTAGAGATGGGGAACCCTGTACCTAAAGGCAACCCACACCTGGTCGGAACAACGCCACCCTGATCAGTAAATTCTGCAAAGTCGGCGCCATCTTTGTGCATGGGGAAGAAAATGGAATAATACCAAAGCAAGGGGTATGTATGCTAGTCATATAATGATGACACTGATGATGGAGATGGACTGTGCCGAAGCCCTTAGCTGTCGGTGGAAAAAGAGTCGATGGCCAAGGAGAACACTAGCAGATGCATACATTGTTTCAAACTTTCTAATATCGGCAGTTAGTGATCCTACTATTCAAAGCAATTCAAACCTTATAGTTCATCACCAATCCACTTCTCTATTCCTCGCAGTAAGGTGGAGTGCCGGTGGTAGTGGGAAGATGAGTTACCAAATCACTTAATATCATACAAATAACGTAGCAATATGTGAACAAATTAGCCTCGACAAATCACTATTCCATTAACACAAAAATTAAAAGATTTGGATTCTAACTTTCCCTGGCTCTATATTCCGTTAATGCCTCCTTAGAAAGGCAAAACCTATAGAACGGATCATGTTGGAGTAAGGTTGTACCAAGGTTCGATCTAGTCCAATGTTTAGTGGAACCGTAGACTAGCTAATGGATACAGCTACAAGAAATGCCACGTGATGTTATGGATTTGTAGGTGCTAAGCTTGCTACTGCATTGTGCTTTGCTTCTGCCATTTCAACTTCACATGCATCAGCACTTGTAGACCTTTCATTTTCCACTGTCACTTCTTTGAGCTTTGCTAGTTGTATGGCATGTAGCTCGTATCTGATAATCAGAAGAGGATAATGTTAAATAGGGTGTCTGCAGATCTAAAGTCATTAAAATGAAGGCTAACACTGAAATGAGTAAACAATTTTCATGATTCCATTCCAAAGCGCACTGCTCATCACGCTAATCATGAAACTACAATTACTTGCTGAAGATGTGTTAGCTGGAGATACTTCATCATTCTGTTCGCCATTATTAACAAGCAACTTCATCTACAGGAACTGAAGAACCAAAGAGTGATAATAGTCCGAAAGAAATTTGAACCGTTTTGGAAACTAGTCATCGACTTGTGCGTGCCTCTGGTACTAACAGAGGGAAGGGAATCAATTATGCCTAAAAATATTATCTAGCTAAGCATCATGTTATTGCCAACAAACTTTTTACAGGGAACAACACTACTTAATGATTGTATATCAACATAAATTCAATAACCTTAGAAGCTCTACCATATCAGACATAATGCCTTCATCTGAAATGCTTGTTCGTTACAAGGTTGAAATGGTGGATGTCCAGGTGTAAAAGTTCACAAAACCAAACAAAGTTATACTGAAAGGGTTAATTTTGGCTTTAAACTAATGAGCAAGTCAAAGTGTACGGTATGCAATATTGTTGAGATTACTGGACCATTTTTGCTTGATTGCTGTTCTAATTTTTTGTTCTTCTATGATAGAAATGAGGTCAACAGTCTAGAGCTCTATCAGAAGCTATCTGTATGTACTTACGTGATCAGCTGGAAATTTAAAACAAATTTAAACAAACCAATCGTATACATATTCCTTAAACCTGGCTATCAATCATCAAACCATGCTCTGAAATGACATTGGCGAAAACCAATTAAAAGATTGGAAACTTACTCGGCCACCTGTTTCTTGACAAGCATAAAGTATACTCTCCAAAATTGATGTTCCTTCAAGTGGCCTGGGCATAGCTTATATCTTAGGTGGGAAAGTTCCTGAAAAACAAAAATGATACAAATTATGCTTGAAATGATTTTATGATGCTGTTAAGTTATAACTTATCAGAAATCTAGCTCTGGTGCGTAGGATATCCCCTTATAACAGTTTGATTCAATTCCTAAGCTACTGTCATGAAAATTAGTTTTATTTTGGCTACAAAGTTCAACATAATCAGAGGCACCAGCCAATTGAAAAAAGGAAAAATTCCAAATTGTTACTGGAATAGTTGCATTAAGAGTTATCAATTGGACAAGAAATACAAAAACCAACAAAATCAACCTTCACTTTTGAGAGCACAAGCATGGCATGCCTTTCCTGCCATTCCGAGAGATCTTTCTGAATGTTGCTTGAAATTGTCAGAGAGTTGTCACCAGAAGTAGCTCCTTCATCATCTGCACCACAATTAATTCAATGTACACACTTAATTGAAGAACAAGAATAAAATAAACTTAAGAACCATCAGTCTTTGTGCACTGATGCATGGAATCAAATGCATGAAAAGAAACCAAGATTCTAGATTTAAGAGTTAATCAACACTTAACCCCATCACAGTTACTCAAACTCGTTATCAAGCTTAATCACTAATTCATTTTCTCTCAACTGCTCAAAACATCAAAACAACATAAGTTGGACTAATGCAATCTATCCTAGTTCTAGAGTTTTCTGTTTTTTCACTTACTTACAGATGGTTGTAGTGGCAAGCCAAATTATCATTATTCTAATTATTTATTTGAAGAGAAACAAATTTTATTAATTCTTATATATATATATATATATATATATATATATATATACAGACAAGTTTTATTGATAACAAAGCATGATAAACAAAAATGGACTAGGAGTCCACACAGGAAAAAGGATAATATAGAGCATAACACACACACACACACACACACACACAGAGACAGAAGTTGCATTGAAACCAGCCTAACCAAGACAAAACGCCTAAACTATTGCTGGCTAGACCATATTAATTTGAAATCAGATTCCTATGCGCATTTGTAGTTCTCTAGAAAAGAAATCTCTACAATTTAATGTTTCCTACAAATGTAAGTCTTGAGATCTATTTGACTATCAGAATTACAAGAGGTGTGCAATAGCAACTCAAACAGAATCCTTTTGTCTCCATAAATACTTTCCTACTGAAACATCAAATCATATTTCCTACTTCACCTTTTATCCAATATATTTGGCATGATGGGTTTGGTCTTTCAAAGCAAAGTCAACCAGTTTCAGTCTTTTCTTCTCATATTGGAATGAGAATATGCCTGTTTTTGTGTGTGACAGGAAACATGCATTAACTGAAGGGAATAAGAAAAACTTACTATGCAGCAACAACATACCTAAAACACAAAAACAAAGACAAATATTTTTCTTTGAAGAAACAAGATTATATTGAGACAAAGAAAACGTACAAATGACTAATAAGGAATCCACAACCAGAAAACAGGAAATGAGTTCAAAAGATCTCAAGAACCTACAGGACAAGGAAAACTCAAGAACATAGACAAACATTACTTCACAGCAGCTAGCATGTCAAATATAATAGGAGAAAGAGAGTGAACTCTAACATCAAGAGATCTTCCACTCCTTACCCCACCTCATATAACCCATAAAACTACCAACAAGAAACCCCAGAAGGTGATACATTTCTTCCCTTGTCCAAAGCTTGAAAGTGAGTACTCAACAGCTCAAAACCGCACCTTGGAATAACCCAAACAGCTTCAATCTCTCCAAACAACTTGTACCACAATTAAATAGAAAAAGGGCAGTATAGAAAGCCATGAACTTTGTCATAAGTGTTAATCCTCCTATGAGCCACCACCAATCAAGAATTCTAATTTCCAAAGGGGCTTTTTCATTCCTAACTATGAGTAAAAGAAGGATCCATTTTATTGTAAAAAAAGTACCACTAGGATTTGCAGGAGAACAACCCTGGCCGTTCTAACTTCCATCTTCTAGAATCCTTTTAAAGGAAACATGCGAGCCCCTTTCAAAGTCTCTCATAGCAACCACCTCAACAATCATTACGATTTCTCTTAGAACCAAGATCCCAGTTATAAGGAGACAGAAGCATCCACAAGCTTTGAGATACATTTCTCATGATTTCTTGACAGTAAGTACAGTAAAGGATTCATCACTTTCAAATGGATCATTTTCTAGCTAGCCATCCTCCTAGAACCTCACCCTATCCTCATTCCCCACCACAAATTTAAGGCACTGAAGGAAAGAAGAATAACCATGGGAAATACCTCTCCATGGACTACAACTTGATCCTCTCAAAGAGGGCTTTGCATCCCATCCATTTACAGCTTCCCCGTATGTACTTCTACTTACAGCATGCCACAAACAGAAAGGTAGCTCACAATACCTTCAATTATAAGCAATTGTTGGAGAAAAATTCCTAAATTGGTTCAAACAATCCATACGGCATTCAAGATTTTCTCATCTAAATCTCCAAGGAATGAAGCTACTTAAACTGAAATGTATGGAGAATGGGCAGCCAAAAATTGAAGCAACATCGTGCATGTGAAGGATATCATGAGCAAACAGCATTGGATTTCTTTTCCTACACAAATTCATGATTTTTCGAGAATAACTGGGTTTATTTCTGAACGAGAAATCAGAAATTTTTTTGGTATTCAAAAGATTCAAATTCTTGTAGAAAAGTAAAGTGGCTGCACATCAAGAGCATTCTCAGTAACAGAGGAGGATAATAGACTTCTCATGGCAACTACAAAATTTAAGGCATTTGGAAGCAATTGGCAGTAGGTTACAGCCCTCAACAGAATGGAATAGCAGATATAAAATGCCAAACAGTTTTGGAGATGGTGACTTCCAAGATGACCCTACGAATAAGCTTTTGGTTGGCAGAGGCTGCACATACAGCTGCGCATACTCTCAAAAGCTGGCCAACTAAGTCTTTGAAAAACAATACTCCACTTGAAGGTTCAAGGATTGAAGGCTTCAAGCCATTAGTAAGTCATTTTAAGAATTTCAGCTCTATTTTTATGCTCAAACCCCAGCAGAAAGAGAACTAAATTTGATAGAAAAGGCCAAAAATGCAATTTTTTAGGTATCTTTCCAGCCCAAGAGGATAAGCACTTAAGAATTGTGAAACCAAGATATTCTTTTTAATGAAAAGGCTGGCTGGGATCGGAATGAAAATAAAGTGCAGAATATGAATATGAAATTTCTAACAGCAAGGAAAACGGCAAGAAGAAGATGAGATTCTCAGTCACCATTATCTCCAACAATCAATTCAATTACAAATCCTTCCTCCCCAAATTACTCTTCATCACAGTCTTCCATTAAGTACCCAAAGGATATCCATGAAACCTGCATTTTTCTCGTATAGAACCCGAAATCTTTGGAGAGGTCTAAAACTTGATGTATAGACTATTACATCTCAACACTTATTATGCACAGTTGCAATGGCAGACCAAATTCAATTCATAATAGAGTCATTGCAGTTCTCTCTAGATAACAAAACCTCCACAGCTTAGTGTTCCTATAAATGTAACCCTTGCTGATGTATTTCACTAGTCAATATTAGAGTGCAAATCTCTTGCAACTCAAACAAAACCAAAGCCCTTCGTCGTAACTACTTCCCTTTCTCCTAATCATCAACTCTTAGTGCAACAGCAAATCGTATCACCCAATACACAAAGCAATGTTCTTTTAGTTTGGTTTTTCTCTGGGGACCGAATAGAATGGCATAAGATGAGAACTGTGATAAGAGGGGGAGGTCGGTCATACCTGGGAGAGGGAAAGTCTTGAAGGTTTCTAAAGTGAAAGACTTGACATGATTGATCAACTGCTCTGTGACTCCAAGTAGCTCTTCTTCAGGTTCATTTGGCTTTGGGGGATCTGGGTTCTGGGTCTTTTCAGTGTTCCGCAGAAGGGTGCGCCGGCACCACGAAGATAAGTCCATTGGCTAAGTGGTGGCAATGCGCGGTGAAACAGAGATTGTGTGACTCGTGACTTGTGTTGTTGGAGAGTGATTGGTGTTTTACTTGACAAAAATAGTGTTTGGCTTTTACGGCCAGAATGGATTAAGGGCCTAATTTAGGGATAGACAATTTTTCTTCCAAAATCCGAGATCCGGCCCGAATGGGGGTTCGAGACCGGATGGTACAACTTTGACCCTTAAATCCGGTCGGACCTCGGATTCTTGCTGGATTTAATATTTTGTGATGTTTAATTTAAATTTAGTTTGAAAAAATAGTTTGTAGGTGAATTGGTGCTTGAGACACTAAATCAAATTACTATTACAAATAACAAAAAATTGGGAACGAAACTCCCGAAAGAAACTCGCGACATAAGTGAGGACAACTAAACACTCGATGATTGGCAGAGATGTAGATATGGAAAGTTTTAAAGGGATGAGAGTGGTGCAGGCAAATCCAACCCATTTCCCCCTGTTGTTAACCCTACTACTCGTGAGCAGTCACAATACTTTTGGAAATATGGAGAGTTGGACCGTTAGACGATCAAGTTGAGTTTGTATGAGACTGTTTCTAAAACATTCAGAAGTACCGGTTAAATGGTAAGATTGCTTTTAAATGAGAAATAATGAGTACTTTTGAAGTTGAATTCTCATTTTGATTTCTTTTTCTTGTAACCTAAGAAAAGGTCTACTACATGTTCATAGAAACACACAAAACATCCAATACGAATGGAAGGGGGTATTGATGAGTTCATTAATTATTCTAGTCAAGAAGAGCTCGATCCGATTCATATCTGGTTGGATCGAACAAAGAAGTTGGCTATTAGTTGATCCCAATTAATTGAGGTTTTGATGGAGACCTAAGTCTAGTTCATCATCAGAAAACGTATAAATATGGTTCAATCATGTCTCATTGTGTACCATTTATCAAGATGGTCGAATGCAGCTGTCTCCAGATCGATGTTAATTGGTTAGTGTCACATCGAAACCAATATGACATAGGATGCCCTATTAATAATTATGCCATGTCTCAATTTCACTAATTGTTGTTGATTCCTTTTGTGAACAAAACACTTGGCGTGCAATATTCCAATGATGCGACTGACTTTGGCTCACCACCACAACAACAAAATGCACGCCTTCTATCCACAATAATACACACCTACCTATATGGTATATATCATCATCCTAAAAGGCTGAAATCTCACCATGCTATAATGATTCTAAATGTAGCAACGTACATTCATACTCATCTGGGTATATGCATGTCAATTAGTACAAGTGTTGAAGATGTACAAATGTAGCTACAATCTAAAAACAAGAAATGAACATCTTACCCAAGGGTAAAAGCTACGAAAAAAGAGTAGTTATCCCACACCATATTGCAATAGTATTGTTTGACTCTCGTATTTTTTTATTAAGAAATAAAATCGTTGTATAACCGGTGTCACATAATTATATGGTCATCTGACTATTTGCATAACGGAGAGGACGTAATAAACTGGTTATGTTTGACAATTGTTGGGGATACTACTTTTTTGCCTCCTCGATCTGATAAAAAGAACTCAACTCCAGACCCTAATATGTTGTTTTCAACCAAGTGGAGAATCTATGAGAACTTTCATATTATCAATCAGCACAAATGCAAAAACCTACACAATATGTAAAGCTATGATGTTACAAAGTTGAGAGTTGTAAATTTAGCGGTAAGCGTAATACTTTCTCACACTATAACAAGAGTTTGATTCTTATCTTCTTAATTTATTAGAATCAATTTATATTTCTTAAACTTTAAATAGCTTACATAAGAAATGCAAATCCCACGTTCTATCCCTCAACACTTTCTGATTTAGGGTAAACTTAGGTGATTGTACATTTCTTCGCATTAATGAATGATTATGCATTTAGATATTAAAAAAAAAAGTACGGACAGATAATAGTTGTAAACTCAATTCCTCTTGCCTTGGATTATTGCATACTACTAATCCTAATTTGCTGTTTTAACTAACCTAAGAAACTACCAAGTTAGGGTCGATCATCTGGCACAAACTAAAGATTTTGGTGTACTAGGAGGAAATCCATTCTGACTTGAAAAGCATGCTTGTGATACAAGACTTGAAAAGCATTCAAACCCTTAGAATGCACTCATTTGTAGTATGATCCACCACCAATCCTCAAGTCCTCAACTTTAGGATCTTGCTTTCCATGCATGCCATTATATATGGTTAATCTATGCACCAAATTAGCTCATTAGGCCTGTGACAATTGACAAATATGATGTATAAGTCACACATGAAACAGGTTTCATGATCTTGACTGGAACCAAAGTTTTTTTTGTTTTCATCTCAAAACAAAGCAATGGTGGTGGTAGTGGAAGATATGATATGATATCAAATCAAATCACGATATCATTACTAGCAAAATGTAATAATATGTGGTTGGATCCACTTTGCCCTACATTACATTTTTAAAACCCTAATTTGTTATGAGACGCTGCAGGTGGTGGTGGGCAATCATGAATTATATATAAACTTATCAAAAGTGGCCACACCATTCACCACACATTTATCCAAATTTTGGTTCTATTTTTTCTCTTTTTTGATCGACCTTAAAATTTCTTGGTTTTGATCAGTCTCCTCCCACACGTGGAGTTGTTTTGTGCAAATTTTTCAAGAGGGAAAGCTATATCTTTCTTTGTTTTCAACCCTAAATTAGCGTAATTGGGTGTAATAGGAGTTTCCTACATGATTTAAGCATTGGAATTGGAGCTAAAGCTAGCTGCCACCCAAAAATGGATCCTTCATTTACTCGTTTTGGTGTTGAAAATATTTATGTTAAGTTACCTCTAGCAAAATGATGAAAGTTTCCATATATCTAGGTTTAACAGATTAACCGTTAACGTTTACGTAATTGGTAGTTTGGTACTGTATTGATGGGAAGAGCATCTTGATACTAAATAAGATATTCTTGCTTTTAGACAATCCTCATGCTAATTAGCTGAACATGTTATAAGATGATTATAAATTTGTAATGGCCGTTATATACCTTGCATTTTTGTGATTTAGTTTTTTTTTTATATATATAACTTTTTTATGGTCTTCTAGGTTCCGAAGATGAATGATATGTTTTATATTTAATAGATCAGCGATCAAATATGAACAAAAGTATCATGTTGGAGAGTAGTTTTCATACCTTAAATTCCTATTTGGCTATTTTAAAATTGCATGAACTGACGATTGTGGTTCACTGAAATTCAATTAAATTTTTAACTCTTAATTAATGCCGTAATGCTATTTATTGATGAAAATTGTCATTTTACATGAATAAAATCATACGTTAAAAATCAATATTTTTTTGCTTAAAAAAGAGTATTTTTTAGGACCACTCGAAAGAGGAGGTGAGTGAAGGTGATAATTTTTGGTTGAAGGAATATTTAACTTTTTTTTATGGTTTATAGGGGACAAAAGGTAAAAGATGTCAAACTAAAATAACTACCTTTTCTCTTTCCCGCTTTTTTTGCCACGAGAGGTTTTGACTTTGTCCGCAAACAAAGGCCTCCTTCTCCTTTGTGTGTGCCTTTGAATTAGAAATACATATAACCCCAACAAAACCAGGAAGAGATCCTGCAAGATTTTAAGTGAAATAGCAATACCCCATTGAAAAAGAAAGTAAAGGTAGAAAATTTAATCTATTATGATGACCCACCAAAGAGAAGGAGGCCCATTGCTTTGGACAGTTGCAATCTTTGTTTTGCCACACCACCTGTTTGACGAAATGGCCAAACACTTCTTCACCAACAGCAACATCTCCAACTGTGTCCCTCTAGTTCCCAGTTCCCTCATTCAACCCCACCATCTTTTTCTCTTTGCTTTATTCACATTCCCATTTTCTCTCCTCCATGGACCGCGGCGGGGACAAGCACCACCACCAGCACCAGCAGCAGCTCTCTTCTGCTAAGAGTGCACGGCAGCACAGAAATAACGAATGGTTTGTTGTTGTTTATTTTTCCTGTGTTTTCTGTTCTGTTTCACCCGAGTACTTTGCGCTTTTCTTGTTCTGTTGTTTTGCCTGAGTGATACGTCAAGTTGTGTGTTTAATGTCTCTTTTTGCTTAGATCTTGTAATTTGCTTCTGTTTCACCTCTGTTTATCACATACAGTTGCAGAGTTTTTTTTTTTTTGACGACATGTTTTCGCTTCTCTTTCTCTCTTTTGATGTTATAAACGTGTAGCTGAGTTGAGATTACTGTGCTCTCCAGTACCAATGTTCTTTTCATTGTTTTCTTTTCTTAAAGAGTGTATAACCTCAAAGGGCTCTGGAAAAAGTGGAAAGTGTTTATATCAATGTGAAGTACTAATTTCATTACTTTGTGTTCTATTATGATTTGCATGCTTACTATTAAGTACTCCTGATTAACCAGAAAAAAAAAATTAGACGCTTTGATGATGTAAGATTTAATCTTTGGCTGTTAATGTTATGTAGGATTTTCCGGGATGTTCCAAGTGATATTACAATAGAAGTGAATGGAGGGGCTTTCTCACTGCATAAGGTAACTACTTGCTATTGATTCTGTAATTCTTCAATACTTTCTTCTTGGAAACAGATTGATCAGAAGGACTTGCATGCAACAAATTTTTATGGGCCAGAGAATATGTTTAAATCAATAACACGACTCATATTCTCACCTTCTTCATGTACTTTTGATCTAATGTTATTCTGGAATGCAGTTCCCTCTTGTCTCGAGAAGTGGGCGCATCCGGAAGCTAGTAGCTGAACATAGAGATTCTGATATCTCAAGGGTGGAGCTTCTTAATCTACCAGGAGGCGCTGAAACGTTTGAGTTGGCAGCGAAATTCTGTTATGGTATTAACTTTGAAATCACATCAGCAAATGTTGCGCAGCTGTGTTGTATATCCGATTTCCTTGAAATGACTGAAGAGTTCTCAAAAGATAATCTTGGCTCGCGTGCTGAAGAGTATCTCGAAAGCATTGTTTGCAAGAGTCTTGAAATGTGCGTTGAAGTTTTGCAACAATGTGAGACTTTACTTCCGTTAGCTGATGAGCTCAGAGTAATTAGCCGCTGCATAGATGCAATCGCCTCAAAGGCCTGCGTGGAGCAAATTGCTTCAAGCTTTTCCCGCTTGGAGTATAGCAGCTCAGGAAGGCTACACATGAACAGGCAAGCCAAATGTGATGGGGACTGGTGGATAGAAGATCTTTCTGGCCTCCGGGTTGACTTGTACCAAAGAGTTATAACAGCCATGAAGTGTCGTGGAGTCCGCCCCGAGAGTATTGGTGCATCTCTGATGAACTATGCTCAGAAGGAGTTGACAAAGAAGTCCAGCTTATGGAACCCACCTGGCCAGACAAAAGTTGATGTAATTTCAACCGGGCACGAAAAACTCGTGGTTGAAACGATGGTCAGCCTTCTTCCTGTTGAGAAACTTGCTGTTCCAATCAACTTCCTTTTCGGGCTTTTGCGAAGTGCAGTGATTCTTGATTGCACAGTTGCTTGCAGACTTGATCTGGAGAGGAGGATTGGGTCTCAGCTGGATATTGCTTCTCTTGATGATCTTCTGATACCATCTTTCAAGCACTCTGGTGATACTTTGTTTGATGTGGATACGGTGCATAGGATTTTAATCAACTTTTCTCAGCAAGAGGATAGTGAAGAAGAAGAAATGGAAGATGGTTCTGTTTTTGAATCTGATAGTCCTCATTCGCCTTCCCAAACTGCTCTTTTTAAGGTTTCAAAGTTAGTGGACAACTACCTTGCTGAGATTGCTCCTGATGCAAACCTCAAGCTCACTAAATTTCTAGTCATTGCTGATGCTTTGCCTGAACATGCACGAACTGTTCATGATGGGTTATATCGAGCCATAGACATCTATTTAAAAGTATTGTCTTTATCATCTTTTTCCTCATAATTATGCAATAAGCTTCACTAATGCATTATACACTCTTGTTTTCTAGTTACTAATTAAGTTCCTTAATTATGGAGATATTTCATTTAACAAGTCCTTTTCTGTGACAGGCCCATCAAGGTTTATCAGATACTGACAAGAAGAAGCTCTGCAAACTAATCGATTTCCAAAAGCTCTCTCAAGAAGCCGGTGCACACGCTGCACAGAATGAGCGCCTCCCTCTCCAGTCGATAGTACAAGTTCTTTACTTTGAGCAATTAAGGCTCAGAAATTCCTTGGGCTGCTCTAATGGTGAAGACGAACACAAGCCAATGCACCAGTCATGGCGGATCAGCAGTGGTGCACTCAGTGCAGCAATGTCTCCTCGAGACAACTATGCATCATTGAGGCGAGAAAACCGTGAGCTAAAACTTGAGCTAGCTCGGCTACGGATGAGACTAAATGATCTTGAGAGAGAACATGTCTGTATGAAGAGGGATATGGAAAAGTCCAACTCTCGTAAATTTATGAGTTCTTTCTCCAAGAAAATTGGCAAGCTAAGCTTCTTTGGACATAGTTCTTCAAGGGCATCCACTTCTCCATCAAGACAATCATATAGAACGGATTCTAAGGTGATCGAAAGAACATGTGCAAGCATAGATTAGGTAATCCACATTACCAAGAAGTTTTTCTGTTTTGTTGATTAAGTGCAAGTCATGCTTGAATTTTTAATCTTTGTTACGCTTTTTCAATCACCTTGTACATGAGATTTGGTGTTTTGAGTAAGCAACAGCAGGGAAAGCTTCTTGATTGCAAGTGATACTTTTGAGTGAATACAGTTTTGATTTTGTGTAAAATTTAAATCATCATATAATTTTTAAAATGACATGCAGGATAATACTCATATATATACAATCTAGCTGCTTGACATAAGTTTATATAGAAAATTTTCTCTTGGCTGTAAAAGTATATCAGAAAATAGAACAAACAAATGAAAGTATTAACTTATATAGCTGATCTAGTAAGGTAACAAGCATTGGTGCATAAACAACATACAAAATATGAATCAATATTTATAGTCTGGATATGGCATCCGACAATCAGCGGCTTTGGTTTGCCGCTCCACATAGTCGTCTGGCAAGTCAAATTTCACTATAAGGTGACGCAATTTACGAGTACTATCTGGTTTTCTTATACAAGATTTCAGTGGGGGGACCTGTTTACTGGTTGTAAACTTGAGATCACCAAGTTTGCCAGTAATGCTGCCGAGGCTAGCTTTACCTTTACCTTTTCTAGTCTCATTTTTTGAAGATAGAGATGATGATTTTCGTTTAGGCTCTCCCTGAGCTGTCTTGTGGCCTAGCAACACCGGCGCAGACACCCTTTGTACATCTCTTCGTATTTCTTTGTCATAGTCTTGTTCTTCAGTAGGATACACAGTAGTAGTAGCACAAGACATGTTCAAGAACTGATGCTTTAGCCGCCGCCTGTGCTCTTGGTGCTTTGGTGTCATCCCAGCATCTGTCCTGTTGGGTGGGAAGGCCTTTTTCGATTCTTGTTGTTGAGCTTGATTTTTGGGAGACTCTTGTTGTTTCTGTTGCGAAGCAGAAGGTGAAGACTGATCAGAATCAGAGTTTTCTCTAGCTTTAAGCAACTGATAGATAGTGCGGTTAGGAACTATGAAGAACACTCTTCCAGCGGTTCCAGGGGTCAAAACTGCTTCAGGCTTAACCACAATCCATGGGAACTCAAAGATATCGGGGCGAGTGATGCTGTGCCTCGGGTACCTTCTCATGACCTCAGCTGCAGTAGTTGGTACCCGATGAAGCTCCACTCGCCTTCCAGGGCGCACCAGTTTCAGCACACCTGCTTCCTTTGCTATGGTTCCCATTGCCACTCTCTGTCTATTTTTTGTTTGCAAATAGGTCTAATGAGAACTCTTGTAAGCAAATATGAGTAAAGGAAAAACTCAGGAAGAGGGAATATTAGGCTACCTAGGCTCTCTTCTTATATTTTCATCCTCTTGCAAGATGATGAAAGTGTTGGCGTGAAATCTCATGAGGAGATTTTGGAGGACATGATAGTTGGCTCCAAGAAATTCATCCAAGAGGATATTTAGTTTCTACTACATTCATATTTTTCAAGATCCTTCCTTTGTTTGCGAGTGCTTATTCGGCTATAGTGGTATTGGCATGCTCCCATCCATTTTTTCTCTTTTGGTCTAGCTATCCAAATCTTCTATTTTCTCTGTTTATAACATTTTAGTATGTTATAATGCAAAAGGTCAAATGGTGAACTATACTGATGATTTGATAGACTATGAGAAGATCGTAAAATGAGGCTTCATTCAATATTGTGAATCAAAATACCTCTAGTCGGTAAATATAATATGTCTCAGTGCGTCTAGCCATCTAACATTGCGAATTGTGTGGAGACACACAGTAGCTAGTTGGTATATAGAACATGTCCCAATGTGTGGTCGAAATTGCCAAAATATGTGATCATAGATCATTATTAAAGAATTGTATTGAATCTTTCAAATAAAATAATTGTTGAGATCTGAGTGTTTGCTTATATACGAACTCATATGAAACTTAAGACTTCAATAACTTGCATTCCAGAATTTGCGATGGTGCTCAAAGTATCTAAGAGGGAGTGGTGAAGTGAAACCAAACCACAAACCCCAAATCCCCAATAGCATTGTATTGAACGAATTTGAAAACGAGTAACTACAATTTGAACCAGCGTGCTTAATTCACCAAAACTAACAAAAAAATAGCTGTAAATGATCCAATGAACGTCCTTGAAATATCCACCTCTCGTTGACATAGAGGTAAATTTGATTCACTAGCAATCTCGATTATTTTAATCAGTTATTGAGAGATTCATGTACCAGTTTCCTCATCACAGTTCCACTTGTTTGTTTTGCCCTCTGTTTTTCTTCCTGGCTCCTGCCACTTATTACATTAATCAAGAAACAGAGGTTTTGATTGAATAAGGTTCTTTAGTAACACCTTAGAGAGTTGCTATATACATCCAAAAATTTGATCACTACTCTCAGCACTCGAAAATTGGTGTGTAATGTCCAACATTATCCCTAAGAGACTGAGAAATTTGGGTGCTGAGTGTGGTCATGAAAATCTTAGGTGTAAATAGTATCTCTTTAAAATCTAATCTTAGGTGTAAATATCATAAAGTCTTAAGTTTGAATGAGATCACCAAAGCATTTACTTAGTGCAAACCAAAAGGTTGGCAGAATTTCATTACCAGAAAGAAGTCACATATCCTGACATTCCTTGATGAACAATTCGGGCATGAAAAAGTTGAAAACTAACAAAGGGCCAACCCCCTAACATAAACTTATTACTTATTAGAAAGACAAATTTCACAATTTTCTCTTTATCAGTTTTCAGCATTTAGGCTGTTGGTGATTTGGTATAGGAGCGCACAACGAAAGCCAGACCCAAAATGAGCAGGGGAACAAGGAACTGGAGGAGTCTGATGATGAAATCGGATGTTTTGTCCGCATTGTACTGAGGCTGCTTGGGAGGAGTGTACTTTGTCGACTTAGCTGAGATGAATGCTTTATCAATGTCTCCTACATAGTACTCATCCATCATTGCTCTAGCAGCAGTACTGTGACCAACATCCTCAAAATCATCAGTTGCATCCTTCCCTGCAAAACCATAGTTTACACTAAAGCCTCAAATTGAATAGGGGACATAAGCAGGTTCTGTAAATCCATAACAGGAAGGAAAAAAAAAAAAAAAAAGTCAGACATTGCTATTGTTTTCATACCTGTGGATGACAATAAGACCTCATCACCACCAGGATGGTCCTCCAAGAATTTTGTCACATCATACACCTGTTCAAACAGATAGTTATTCATCAAATTATTATTAATCTTCCTCAATTAGAAATGAGCTTCTTCCATATTGCTTCTAGTCCAGGAATGGTCAACAAATGCCTACGAGAATGATATACAACGCAAACTGCCCGAATTACAGATCAAACTTTACACGATATAACTTTAATTAGCCATTGACTCATTGCACCCCCACCAAATGCAAAATCAAACTCGTTTAAAAGATATCAATGTGCACTTGTGTGGCATAAGCCCAACCACCAATTTTCTGAGTTCACATCAAACAAACAACGAAATTTGGCATGACAAAGGTCCACATTGCAACTACCACCTAGCAACTACCACATTTTTCAACAAATGAAGCTATCGTGAACTTATAGATCATTCACATTCATGATCGTGAAACTAAAACCAATCTTTTCCAATCTGATTGGTACCAATATAATTCAACTGCCTCCTTTCTCAAGCAATCTTAAAGCTACAATTTATACATGGACCAATAAATCAAGCTCAATGGTTAAGCTTAACCCTATGCTTCTCAGTTGGATTCATACAAATCTAATTCAACTCCCCATATGCTGAACAATAACATAAACAAGGATAAAAATATTTCACAAACACAAATACATGCAAATCAAAACACAAACTCATACTCAGCAGAGAAAACCCAAATCAAAAATCCAATCACGGATCAAATATAGAGCAATCTCAATGACCTGACACGACCATTCCAGGTTCAATAAAAACCAAGAATGAATCTTTAACAAAAACCCAGAATGGAATAGGAGCATACCTTGCCATCAATGACGAGCCAGCAGTCTTTGCGGTCGCTGTGCTTGGAGACCTCGTCCAAAGTGTAGACCTTTTTCTCCCCGCCCATTGTTACAGAAGACGGAGCTGTTTTTTTTGAGTTGTGGGAGTTTGAAACTGATCAAAAGAGTTGTGCTGGTTCCACTGACAGAGTCCGTGTGGGATTTCAATAAGAAAGAGATGAGAAAGGTGGGTTGGTGAGGACGAACAAAATCAAAATTGCGAATGGGGCAACTCGAAAGAATGGTGGGAGGGCTTTGTCCACACCAACTCCCATGTCAGCATGTCACCATATTTTGGTAGAAATTTATTATTTGTTGCCTATTGTTTATGGGATTTCGTTTTCGCCACATTCTCTGTTTTACTTTATATTTTGGGACGATTTTTGTGGTGTTTGTTTTTAAATAAATTTTGGTTCACATGTTTTGAATTTCATAATTTAGACAATATGTTTTATAGATTGCCAAAACAAAAAAATTTATGATCTTTGCAATTTTGTCACTTTGAAAGAATTTTGTAGTCCAATTAAAAAAAAGAAGAAAGTAATTAGTGTTGTTCCTTAATGTTTTACAAACATTTATTTTATATATATACTAGTTTGCAATCACATGCTCTGCATGTATAAAAAAATTTCGTTGTAAAAAAAAAATAGAAAAGTGGGTAGTTATTGCAGAAGAAATAAATTCAGTGGTAGTTATTGCAGAGAAAAAATAATGGGAGAGAAAAGTGAGGGTTGTAGAATCATTTCTTTTTAATTTTCTTAATAAAAATCTACTTTATAATTGTCATATTTATCATTGTGATTTAATTTATTCTCAAAGTTTTTTAATATTTCAAGGTTAAATTTGTCAAAATTTTCAGTTTTAGTTAACAAAACCTTTTATCTTAATAATAGTGTATATATATATATATATATTTAAAATCCAGAAATACATTTTTAAAAAATAAATTTGGTAGACTCAAAACGCCAAACACAATCTATATTGTTGTTTAAGGTGTTATTAAAAAATAGACTTAATACCTAATTTGCTAAACCGATGTGTTACGTGTGATAGTGAGCGAAGGAGATGGAGACTGGGCTTGGGTCAAAGCCAGACCTGCTGGACTTTGAGCGGGAACTCTTCCCTTTGGGCTGCCCTCTTGGGCTTGGGTGTTATTAGCTTCGTCTACTTTCAATAATTTTCTATTTTTTCAGAGAGCTATCCACTTTTTTTGTGCCCTCTATTTTTTTTCACCTCTAAAGAAAGGCAACGGCAAAATCATAACATGTCTTTTACAAATTCCTTAGGACTGCTACAGCTTGCATGATCTAGACTGCTACAGCTAGCATGATATAGGCTGCAAAAAAATATGAAGGTTAACCACAATGAGAAATATACTTGCCCTGTTAGCATGCATATAACATCAGCTGAGAACGTTGAAGGGATAGAGAATGAACCTCTCTTTTGAGGAATAAGTTGGAGGAGAAGGATATACACACCCATTCCAGACTTATTCGATTCAAGGAAAAAAAAACACAAACTTGGATAATGAAATGGAGAAGATTGAAAGATGAAGAGAAATGCCTATCTACTTTATTTAGTTATTCAATTAAACCACTAAGTTGTTATTGGCAAAGGCAGCTAAGACGGGGTGATATTAAATTTCTAGTCCCCAATTAAATGCTATCTTTAATTATGTTCCATTAATATGTCATTTTAATTACATTTTACTCCCCGAATGTCCGATTTATAAAGTTGGTTTCAATTTCGTACTTAATCTGAAATTTTTTATATGAATATCCTAATTCGAAGACTCTAATAACTTTGGTAGAGAGCTGCAACTGTGACAAACTGACAGTCATCCTCTAGTAGCATTTCTTTGTAGCAGCCTGCAAACTTCTTCTAACGTCATTTGAGGATTCAGTGCTTAACTATATCTATAGAGAGAAAAATATGTTAGCAAACGCCTATGTGTCCGTTAACTGCTTAGTTGGCAGTTAAGTAGCGATGTGGCACTACCACGTGGATAAAAAAGGTTATAAAAAAAAAGAAACTTTTTGAAAACAAACCCAAATCTTGCCCGCCTACTCATCACTTTGTTGTCACCTATAAAAACACAGCCAAAACCTGCAAATTCAGATACCAGCTGCGGCGGTGACGGTGAGTTGGGGTGAGGCGAGGCAAAGCAACAAGCCCATCCGAGAGTTGGAGGTCAAAAGGGGTTTTTGTGATGGCACTCTTCTTTCTCCGGGCATGTGTTTTACACTTTTACTAGCCGTGTTTCTCTATGTGTTGAGAGAACCTCCATTTGTAAAGGGGAATGAGACTCTGATAATGGTCGTGGGGCCTGTAATAGTGTCACGCCCTGAATTTTGAATAAATAAATTCAAATCCGAAGTATGAATTAAACAACTTAATCAAATAAACGTCCTGAATTTTTTCATAAACAACCACACCTCACCCACTCAATAATACGAAAACCAAATCTTCAAATTACTTATTATATCACACTCTCACAAACTTAAATTATAAAGCTCAATGAGCATAACAAACCTCATAAAAGCAAATGCAATAAATCAAATACTGCTACACTAAGCAGCTCGATCACCACTCTGGTTCTCCTGACTTGCAAGATTATCCGTACACCGTTTGAATAGTATACCGGGATTGCAACAACACAAAACCCGGTAATCTTTTGAAAGCCTGTATGAGTAAATTTAAAGATTGCACAATTTAAGTTAACAAACATAAACTCACAAGATAACTCCAAAATATCCTAAAATATAAAAGAATGAATACTCTCAAGACTCTTCTCTAAAACTCATACTTATGAGTCACAAGTAACCTTAACGTTACCCTCATAAGACCACTCACATTTGGCTGACAAACTAGAGCTCTAACTGATAGCAACACGAGCCCGGTACAAGAGCGTGGTTCACTGATAGTATGTCATGGTCACACTCATGACCTATTGATCTCCACATATCAAAACAATTTATTGTTTCTCAAACAATAAAACAAAACTCATTTCTCGACATATAATTCACGAAAAGTACACATTTAAACAATAATAGCAACACAATCATGCATATTGTTTCCTCAACACAATCCATCAACCAATATATATATATATATATATATATATATATATATATAGCATCACATAAATAATATACACACATAGACATTCACAGAGTAATGCCTATTATTATCAAATCAATATAATTTACTAAATTCGGTTCTTAAATGAACCATGTGCGATTTACTCATCTCTAGTCCAGCTGCGTCTTTTATCAATCAAAATCACAATAATTCAGATGCTCGTCAACTCAAACAGTCAAGTAACTGATCACGTATGGTCTTTGCTTAGTAAATGAAGCACGAAATTAACTTAAATGACGATTTAACGGTTGGATTCTAAAATAAAGATGATCCAACGGTCGGATTCTAAAATAAAGACGATCCAACGGTCGGATCGAATTTAAACGATGATCCAATGGTCAGATCCTCACGGATCACCCTTGTAAACATCCTATCAAAATTATACGAAAATCCGACGGACGGATCTTCACGAATCGCCTTCCGAATCACTTTTTTATAATTATACAAAGATCCAACGGTCGGATCTTCGCACGTGACCTCACAAAGTCATCGGGACAGTCATACGATCAACATATTAAAATTTGAAGCAAAACCGATGGTCTGATCTCCATAGATCGTAAACCGAAGATAAAACTTAAAAACTGTAAATAGTAACGTCAAAACGTAAATCCACTATTTATCAAATTTTTCTAAAATAACCTTGTAATATATCAAAACACTCTTAAGGAAGCATAGATCAACGTCCAGATAAAATAAACTCAAAATATGATCCGACGCGCCGCTACACGTAGCGGTCAGACGACGGTCAACGAAGCGGTCAACCCCGGTCAACCACTTCCGATGCAAAAGTCGTCAACTACAAAATTCTACAAAATGAAATTATGAACAACTTTAATATCTGACTTGTTTCGAGACAAGGTCTAGATCATCCTAGATCGAGATTTGAAGTTGGATTAATCTCTGCCCTCTGATCAGTTTCCAGATTGAATCTCAGCAATCGAAAACTTCAAATCTCGATCTTCGATTCCACACTCAAAATCGTCGTGCAAGGAGGATATGAGGATGATCAGGAGGACGAGGAGATCACGATGAGGTGGAGGATCGGCCCATGCATCGCCGGAAAAAGAAATCCGGCTAGGTTGGATTTTGGGCACGGGGAGGCTTTGATCAAGGGTAGGAAGCGTCGGCAGGGCAAACAGAAGGCGGGGAGCTGCTGGGTGGGGAGTGGCGACCACGGGGAGGGCCGGGTCGTGGCAGGAGGAGGCGCGACGGCGCCGCTGGCGCCGGGTCGGGTCAATGGGTCGGTAGGGGGGAGCTTCACGCGAGAGAGATAGAGCGGAGAGGGCTGGGGGCTAATCCGCAAAAATGTCCTTAATGAAGAAAATCAGAATTTTTTTTATATTTAATGAAATATTTTAATTTTCAAATATTCATAACTTATTCATACGAACTCCGAATATTGCATTCCATATATGTACGAGATCGTATCGACGAGCTCTACAAATTTCATGAAGGAAGTTCTTCTAAATTTTGAACGTATAAAAAGTCAATTTTCACGATCCCTTAAATAACGTTCGTTTAAAAAAGTCAATTTTCGTTCGAAACCTCTCTCGTCATACAACGACATACGAAGTAAGCCCAAAATTCATAATTCATATTATTGAATAAATATTGAATTACATATATTTATTTAAATGAAATTTTGAGTCTTCACAGTCTACTCTCCTTAAAGGAATTTCGTCCCGAAATTCAAACACGCTTGTCAATAAATAGCTGAGGATACCTTTTCCTCATGTCAGACTCCAACTCCCAAGACGCATCACCCTCGTCATGATGACTCCACAACACCTTCACAAGATCAACCTCTTTCCTACGAAGCCTCTTCGTAGACCTATCCAAGATACGAACAGGTTCAACCACAAAGGTCACATTCGTGTTTACCTCGATCGTACCATGACCAATCACGTGAGACTTATCTCGGACATACTTCCTGAGCATAGACACATGAAAGACATTATGCATACTCGACATGCTAACAGGTAAAGCAAGTCGATATGCCAAGTTTCCAACTCTTTATAGAATCTCAAAAGGTCCAACATACCTCGATACGAGTTTTCCCTTCTTGCCAAATCTCACCACACCTTTCATAGATGAGATTTTCAAGAACACATGATTGCCTGTCTCAAACTCTACAGGTCTCCTCTTCAAGTCAGCATAACTCTTCTGTCTACTCTGAGCGGTTCGGATTCTGTCCCGAATAGTAGTGACCTTCTCAATAGTCTCCTGAACAAGTGCAGGACCAAAGAGTCCCTTCTTTCCTACTTCTGCCAAACAGATAAGAGTCCTACATGGCCTACCATAAAGAGCCTCATATGGGGCCATGCCGATGCTGGAGTGATAGCTGTTATTGTAGGCAAACTCTACTAATGGCAGATGATCCGCCCAACTTCCCTTAAAGTCCAGAACACAAGCTCTAAGCATATCCTCCATCACCTGATTCACTCCCTCGGTCTGCCTATCTGTCTGTGGATGAAATGCAGTGCTTATTGCTAGAGATGTGCTAAATCCCTTATGGAACATGCGCTAGAATTCCGAAGTGAAACGAGCATCATGATCAGAGACAATCGTCACAGGCACACCATGAAGCCTCACTATTTCATTCACGTACAACTTACACAACACATCCCCTGAGTAAGTTTTTTCCACAGGAAGAAAGTGTGTTGACTTAGTCAACCGGTCAACAATCACCCAAATTGAGTCATAACTTTGCCTGGACCTAGGCAATCCAGTCACAAAGTCCATGGAGATATCTTTCTATTTCCAAACAGGAATCGGCAAGGGTTTCAACATTCCTGCGGGTCTCTGATGCTCTACCTTCACTCACTGACATGTAAGACACTTCGACAGATGTTCTGCCACGTCCCTCTTCATTCCGTACGACTGCCTTCGTAGAACCATATACATTTTAGTACCCCATAGATGTATAGTGTATCGAGACCTATGTGCTTCCCGCATGACCTCCTCGAGGTTATCAATACTCAGAACATACAATCTCCCTCGAAATCTCAACCCACTATCTACCCCAATAATCCATTCGGAAGGGCCCTCCACATTCAGATCAGCAGTCATCTCAGCAATCCTCGCCTGAGCAAACTCATCAAGTGTCTGACCCTGAATGATCTTGGAAATCAAGGTGGGCTGTAAGGTGACACTACCAAGAAAGATTTCATGTCCTGCTCCTACTGGCATAAGGTTAAACTCTGATGTAGCTTCCAACATGAGCCACTCTCGCACCATAATTGATGCCATGATTACTCGAGGTTTCCTACTCAAAACATCCGCCACTGCATTGGCCTTTCCGGGATGATACTCCAAGGTGAAATCATAATCCTTGATGAGCTCTAACCATCTTCTCTACCTCATGTTCAATTCCTTCTGAGAGAATAGATACTTCAAACTCTTATGATTAGAAAAGAGTTCAAATTTCTCATTATAAAGATAATGTCTCCAAATCTTCAAGGCAAACACCACTGTAGCTAGCTCTAGATCATGAGTGGGGTAATTTCGCTCGTGCACCTTCAGCTGTCTAGAACCATAAGCAACAACGCTGCCATTCTGCATCAACACACACCCCAAACCCTGATGAGATGCAGCATTGTAGATAATCAACCCACCACCACAAGTAGGAATAGTCAACACTGGGGTTGTAGTCAACCTAGTCTTCAACTCATTGAAGGCCTTTTCACACTTATCCATCCATACAAATTGAGTGTCTTTCCTTGTTAACTTGGTCAAAGCTGAAGCAATACTAAAAAACCCCTCAATGAAATGCCTGTAATACCCTGCCAATATGAGGAAGCTACGGATCTCTGTGACAGTAGTGGGGTGACTCCAACTCATCACCGCTTCAGCCTTCGAAGGATCCACATAAACTCCATCTTTCGAAACTACATGACCAAGGAACTTGACTTCTTTCTACCAAAAATCATACTTCTCAAACTTGGCAAACAATTTCTTCTCTCTCAATGTCTGTAGGACGATCCGCAAATGCTTCTCATGCTCATCAGACGACCTTGAATAAATCAAGATGTTGTCAATGAACACTACAACAAACTGATCCAAGAAGGATTGAACGTGCGGTTCATCAAGTCTATGAATGCTGCAAGTGCATTCATGAGACCAAAAGGCATGACAAGGAACTCAAACTGTCCATACCTGGTCCTGAACACCGTCTTTGGAATATCATCATCCTTCACCCTTAACTGGTGATATCCAGATCTCAAATCAATCTTTGAGAACATAGTAGCCTCCCTAAGCTGATCGAACAAGTCATCAATCCTAGGTAAAGGGTACATGTTCTTGATGGTCACCTTGTTCAGCTGTCGATAATCCACACATAACCGAAGTGAATTATCATTCTTCTTCACAAACAACACTGGTGCGCCCCAAGGAGATACACTAGCATGTATAAACCTTTGTGCAAGTGATCCCTTAATCTGAACCTTCAACTCTTGAAGTTTAGCTGGATGATAGGGTGCTTTCGATATATGGGCAGTGCCTGGTATAACATCAATGGAGAAATTCATTACCCTTTCTGGTATTTCCCGAAACACATCAGCCTACTCCGAAACTGCAGGAATCCCTATAATTACTAAGGTACTACTCACTGATTCAATATGAGCCAAAATCTCTGTTCTCATGGCGATGTTAGACTTTAGACAACGGTAATGAAACACTGGTTGTCCAGGAACACCGAATGACACAATCATCTTAACGCAATCAATCACTGCATGGTTCGGGCTCAACTAATCCATACCCAAAATCACATCATACTTGTGATCCAGAATCACAATCACGGATGCAGAGAATTCTCTACCACATATCCCAATAGGGCAATCATCACAAAACATATCAAGTTCAAGGGATACACCGAGAAGTGATGTAACACATAAAGATCTAGTAAGATGCATGGCAATCAAACCCAACACATCTACCACAGAACTAGATATGAAAGAGTGGGAAGCTCCAGTATCAAACAGTACTGTAGCAGGATACCTATAAACAGATATAGTACCTTCACCCTGGTGCCTCGCTGTCCAATGGTGAAGACTCTAGCCTGACCTTGAGGCTGTTGCCTCTGCTGATTCCTTTGACCCCTATCCTGCTGTTGTGGACAAACTCAGGAGATATGTCCTGCCTGGCCACAAGTAAAGCACACCGAGTTCTTTGGTTTTGGGCAGTTCCGAGAAATGTGCCCCAACTCATGGCAATTGAAACATTTCAGAGGCGTCACCTGTCTAGCAGGTGCAGGAACCATGGCCCTAGCTGGTGCCTGCTGGTTAGTCTTTTGCCTCTTCTAGAAGTTACCTTGGTTTCTCACTATATGGCTGCTCTCAGCAACGACCTTTCCATTCCTCTGAAAATCTCTCTCAACTGTCTGCTCCTCCAAGAGAATTTGGTTTTCCTGCTCAACAGTTAATGCCTTAGCCACCACGAGTCCTATTTTTGTCAGTTCCAAAATGGCTACGTCACGCCGAATCGATAGGTTCAGCCCCAACTGAAACTTCATGGCCAAACTCTCAGGATCTAGCTGTCTCACATACTGATACAACCGGTTGAACTCTGCCTCACAATCTCTCACATTCAACTTCCCCTGAGTTAGAGAATGGAATTGTCTTTCCAACTGGTGTCTCACTATAACAGGGAAGTATTTCTTCCTGAAGAGTTCCACAAACTCCCAGGTTAGGGTAGTCACATCCATCATTCTCTCTGTGCCAGTCCACCACAACCATGCATCCTCCTAAAGCATAAACGACTTTATCTTCCTCTTTTCCTGCTCATCACAAATCACCATCTGGAAGTAGCCCTTCATGTTTTCGATCCACTGATCTGCCAATATATAGTCTGTGCCTCCCTTAAATGGAACTGCTCCCAGATGAGAAATCTCCCTTGCCAATTTCGACAAACGAGCGAGATCCACCACGGGTGGAACTGGCAGCTCAAACTCTAGTGCTTCCACTTCATCCTCATAGCGATCCACAGGAAGGGCCCTACCCCTACCTCTGGGTCTCCCTCGACCCCTACCTCGGCCTCCCACAAGATCCATTACCTATGGACAATAGTACAAGTATACCTGGTCAATACATGTATAACACTTAAAACATAGCATAAGTCAAATACTAGTCCATATTAACCAAGATACGAACACATCTAAGGTAACTCAAGGAACTATACTTGTTTCAACAAGAACCTAAAGGTCAACCCTACCGTTTTAAGGACTTAGACCCTAACTAGACTCCGCACTACGACATACCCAATGATTATACTAGTACCGAAGACAATATGATGGGGATCCGCTGCAGACGGGCCATCATTCAGGGAGTACTGATTATCACCAAATATGTACCTTACGCTCTGATACCAAACTGTCACGCCCCGAATTTTGAATAAATAAATTCAAATCTGAAACATGAATTAAACAACTTAATCAAATAAACGTCATGAATTTTTTTCATAAACAACCACACCTCACCCACTCAATAATACGAAAACCAAATCTTCAACTTACTTATTACATCACACTCTCACAAACTTAAATTGTAAAGCTCAATGAGCATAACAAACCTCACAAAAGCAAATGCGATAAATCAAATACTGTTACACTAAGTAGCTCGATTACCACCCTGGTTCTCATGACATGTAGGATTATCCGCTACACCATTTGAATAGTGTACCGGGATTGCAACAACACAAAACCCAGTAAGCTTTTGAAAGCCCGTATGAGTAAATTTAAAGATTTCATAATTTTAGTTAACAAACATAAACTCACAAGGTAACTCCAAAATATCCTAAAATATAAAGGAATGAATACTCTCAAGACTCTCATCTAAAACTCATATTTATGAGTCATAAGTAACCTCAACGTCACCCTCATAAGACCACTCACATTTGGCAGATAGACTAGAGCTCTAACTGATAGCAACCACGAGCCCGGCGCGAGAGAGTGGTTCACGATTATAATGCTATTAGTAACCACCAGCCCGGTACAAGAGCGTCGTTCACTGATAGTATGCCATGGTCACACTTGCGACCTATTGATCTCCACAGATCAAAACAATTTATTGTTTCTTAAACAATAAAACTCAACTCATTTCTCAACATATCAATCACGAAAAGTACACATCTAAACAATAATAGTAACACAATCATGCATATTGTTTTCTCAACACAATCCATCAACCAAGATATATATCATCACATAAATAATATATATACATAGACATTCACATAGTAATGCCTATTATTATCAAATCAATATAATTTATTAAATTCGGTTCTTAAATGAACCATGTGCGATTTACTCACCTCTAGTCCAGCTGCGTCTTCTATCAATAAAAATCACAATAATCCAAATGCTCGTCAACTCAAACCATTAAGTACCTGATCAAGTATGGTCTTTGCTTAGTAAATGAAGCACGAAATTAACTTAAATGACGATTCAACGGTCATATTATAAAATAAAGATGATCCAACAGTCAGATTCTAAAATAAAGACTATCCAACGGTCGGATCGAATTTAATCTTTGATCCAACGGTCAGATCTTCACAGCTCACCCTTGGAAACATCATAGCAAAATTATATTAAAATACGACGGACAGATCTTCACGAATCGCCTCCCGAATCACTTTTTTACAATTATACAAAGATCCAACGGTTGGATCTTCGCGTGTACCTCACAAAGTCATCAAGATAGTCATACGATGAACATATTAAAATTTGAAGCAAAACCGATGGTCTGATCTCCGAAGATCGTAAACCAAAGATAAAACGTAAAAACTGTAAATAGTAACTTCAAAACGTAAAACCACTATTTATCAACTTTTTCTAAAATAACCTTGTAATATATCAAAACGCTCGTAAGGATGCATAGATCAATGTCCAGATAAAATAAACTCAAAATATGGTTCGACGCGCCGCCACACGCGGCGGTCAACGCAGGTCAACCATCTCTGATGCAAAAGTTGTCAACTACAAACTTCTACAAAATAAATTATGAACAACTTTAATAGCTGACTTTTTTTGAGACAAGGTCTAGATCATCCTAGATCGAGCTTTGAAATTGGATTAATCTCGGTTCTCTGATCAGTTTCTAGATTCAATTTCAGGCATCAAAAACTTCAAATCTCAATCTTCCACTCCGCACTCAAAATCGTCATGCAAGGAGGATATGAGAATAATCAGGAGGACGAGGAGATCACGAAGAGGTGGAGGATCGGCCCATGCATCGCTTGAAAAAGGAAATCTGGTCGGGTTGGATTTTGGGCACAGGGAGGCTTCGATCCAGAGCAGGGAGCGTCGGCGGGACAAACCGAAGGCGGGGAGCAGCTGGGCAGGGAGCGGCGACCACGGGGAGGGCCGGGTAGTGGCAAGAGGAGGCGCGACGGTGCCGATGGTGCTTGGTCGGGTCGACGGGTCGGCAAAGGGGGGGGGTTGTGGCTTCACGCGAGAGAGAGAGCAGAGAGGGTTGGGGGCTAATCCGCAAAAATGGAATTTTTTCGTTCTTAATAAAGAAAATCAGATTTTTTTTATATATTTATAGAAAAATTCCAATTTTCAAATATTCATAACTTATTCATAAGAACTCCGAATATTGCGTTCCACATATGCACGAGATCGTATCGGCGAGCTCTAAAACTTTTATGAAGGAAGTTCTTCTAAATTTTGAATATATAAAAAGTCAATTTTCGTTCGAAACCTCTCTCCTCATACAACGACATACGAAGCAAGCCCAAAATTCATAATTCATATTATTGAACAAATACTGAATTACATATATTTATTTAAATGAAATTTCGGGTCTTCACAAATAGTATCACTGTTGAGTGTCCTATGTTTGTTTATGAGTGAGCAACAGGTTTCTGGGATCGTGTGCTACGGCGTTATGGGGTTGGGGATTGTTCATCACGTTCATGTCCTCTTGGATCTGGAGACTATGGACTGGCTTGATGGCATGTCCTCCCATGACGGAAAGCTCATTAGCTCCACTTTCGATAAGTTTATTCAAAATGTTTGGGCACTGATTCGGGATTTCAAGGACTTCAAGCTCATTAGCTTCATTGCACATTTCGCGGGATCGGTTTGGAGTCCTATTCACTTGGTTTGGGGGATGCATCTTATTATCAGGGTTTTTCTTTGCTGGACATGGGTCTTGGGTTGCTACTTGTGGGATGTGAGTTTTGCTGTAGGACTCCTTGTGGGATATAGACTCAGCAGAGACCGAATTAACCAAAACTAGGGGTTAATTTCAGTTGTAGGGTTTAATCCTCTTAGTATTAATCTCAATCATATGTTCGATGATGAATGGTATTATTGAATGAATATAATCTGTACACAGATCTACATGAGTATTTCACTAATTTTAGACTTCTCCCGTTGTTTGCCATTGCTTTGTTTGGTGCGGCCATACATTATGCTTTTTGTTTAAGAACAAGCTAAATTGACACAGAGAGAGAGAGAGTAATATTTCAGAGAGAATGGAGATTTCAAGTGTGTTTATTCATCTCATACAATGGGGTATTTATAGGAATACATTTGTAGTGTGAAAGCTCAAAGAGAAAACCAAAATGATAACAATCTCAATGATGAATTCTGCCATGCTTGTTGCCCCTTGGTAAAGCATGTTACATAAGTCTTCATACACTCAAGAACCTATGCTTATACACTCAAGTACCTATCTATACACTTAAGTATTTGTTACATGATATAAACATACATAGTATAATGCATTTATAATACAACACTCCCCCTTGGATATTTCATGTCAATAGTATTGTGTTGGTGGTGCGCTTCGAAGTTGCCTCATTAAAAACCTTGCCAAGTAATAAAACCCTATGGGAAAAACAACATTGGTCGAAGGAGAAAAAGAGCACAACGCGCGTTGAGTGTGGAGTATGTTTCTGGATACTCCCCCTGATTTAGACTCCCCTTGAAGATCATGGGAGTTCGGATATCTTTCTCAATCCAATGCTCCTTACATGTTTCTCGAAAGGGGATTTTGGCAGTGACTTAGTAAATAAGTCAGCTACATTATCTTCTGATCGGATTTGATTTACTTCAATATTTAGAAGTGTTTGTTGTTGCTGACTATAGAATAATTTCGGCGATATATGCTTGGTATTGTCACCCTTGATGAAACCTAATTTTATTTACTCAATACAAGCTGCATTATTCTCGTAAATGCATGTAGGTTCATTTGTGGTAAATTTCAAACCACAAGTTCCTCGAATGTGTCTATTTACAGACCTTAGCCATATGCACTCACGCACGGCTTCATGTAGGGCAATAATCTCTGCATGATTTGAGGAAGTAGCAACAAGGGTCTGTTTTATAGATCTCCAAGATATCGCGGTGCTTCCCATGGTAAAGACATAACCTGTTTGGGAGCGACCTTTGTGAGGGTCAGAGAGATACCCTGCATCAGCAAAGCCCGTCAAAACATCATTATCATTTTGATGGAGGGGAGGAGGAGAACGTCGGTCACTATGGATAGTGTTGCCGGCATTCATATTTCTTTTCTCTCTGTAGGGATAAAACAAGCCCATATCAATCGTACCTTTTAGGTATCGAAAGATTGTCTTTATACCAATCCAATGGCGACGTGTTGGCATAGAACTATGTTGAGCTAACAAGTTTACTGCAAATGAGATATCCGGTCTTGTACATTGAGCTAAATACAATAATGCTCCTATCGCACTTAGATATGGTATTTCAGCCTCTAATAAATCTTCGTCCTCATCACTTGGACGAAACAGATCTTTTCTGGGCTCAAGACTACGGTTGATCATGGGAGTACCCACAGGCTTTACTTTATCTTCATTAAAGCGCCTTAGTAACTTTTGAGTATATGTTGACAGATGAATCATAATCCCATCATTACGGTGCTCGAGTTCTATTCCGAGACAAAACCATGTCTTCCTGAGATCTTTCATCTCAAATTCAGATTTCAAATATGTAGCAGTTTCTTTTAACTCATCTAGAGTTCCAATTAGGTTCATGTCATCGACATAAACTGCTACAATTGCAAATCCGGATCTTGTCCTTTTAATGAACACGCAAAGGCATATTTCATTGTTAACATATCCCTTCCCAATCAAGTAGTCACTTAGACGGTTATACCACATCCGTCTGGATTGTTTCGATCCATGTAGTGAGCATCTTAATCTTATTGAAAACGCGCTCCGTGGTTTAGAGCCACTTGATTTGGGTATTTGATATCCATCTGGAACCTTCATATATATCTCTGAATCTAGATCCCCATAGAGATATGCTCTAACCACATCCATGAGTTGCATGTCAAGTTTTTTGGAAACTACCAAACTGACAAGATAGCAGACTGTTATAACGTCCATTACGGGAGAATATGTCTCCTCGTAGTCGATTCTAGGGCGTTGTGAGAAACCTTGCGCCACAAGGCGGACTTTGTATCTAATAACCTCATTTTTCCCATTATGCTTTCTAACAAAGACCCATTTATGGCCAACAGGTTTTATATTTGGTGGTGTCATTGTTATAGACCCAAATACCTGTCTCTTCGTTAGTGAATCCAATTCAGTCTGGATCGCATCTTTCCATTTGGACCAATCTGCTCTTCGTTGACATTCTTCAACGGAGCGAGATTCGATATCATCATATTCTATAATTCCTTTTGCAATATGATATGCAAATGCATCATTAATAGCTATAGAATTTCTGTCCATAATTACATGTATACTAGTGTAATTCATGGAGATCTCTCTATTCTTTGGAATTGGTTCTGCCATTGGAGCGTCTTCCAATGATGTCTCTTGGACATAACCATAATCTGAATTTTTTTCATGAGATGGATTATTTGTATCGATGATTAATGGATTATTTTGTGTCAAGCTCGCTTTCTTTCTTGGGCGAGAATCCATCGAACCTATGGGCCTCTCGCGCTTCCTGGCAGGAGTCGTGGGTCTAGCCACTGCATCATCCATAGAGGGGATGTCATGTCCTTTAGTTTTAGGGACATCAATCCTTGCAGGTAAGTTTGCAGCAGGTATGTGTGATCTTGTCACTTTAGCGATATCAGAAAACGCATCAGGCTTTGATTCTGCTACGTTCTGAAGATCGAGAATCCTCCGCACTTCTATTTCAGATTGTGTGGTTCGGGGATCAAGATGAGACAAAGTGGGGACAGACCACGACAATTCCTGTCTTTTCTGTTGAACATTAGTGTTCTTGTCTCCCCCTAATGATTTTAGAGGTGAAGCAAAGGAACTCTTGTCTATTCTCACAATGTGTTTCCACATGAAAATCATTGGCTTTTATGTCTTTAAAGCTTAATAGGGTTCTTCCAGCCCTTGGAGCATACAGAGCTTCAGCGATATTAATATTTGTGCCATTTGGTAACAAAAATTGAGCTGGTCCTCGACCATGAATCAATTGTGATGGTCCTGCCATTGTAGTTACTGAAGATCAACTAGGTGTCATCCATAAAAATAATTGCCTATGTCACAATATAGTATGTGTGGTGCCACTATCAAGAAGACATTCCAATTCTCCGGAAAACATACTGAAAAAGAATAAACTTCGGAATATTAACATATGTCCATGACATTGAATGATAATGTGATACTTTATTAATAAGGAAAATAGCCAATTATTACATCAAATTTTTTCATAAGTCTATTCCAAAATCAAACTTTAGACAAATTTTTGTTACTCAATCCGTTTGGTAATTCCAATAAAATATGACTAGGAAAATAGAGAGATGTTGGTGGAGCGAGGCTCTTAAATACCCCGATCTCAATTACTTTCCTAGACATCATACTTCATTGGGTACCCCACATGAGAAGGAGTTAATACAATTGTTATTTATTGACTAAGGCACATTTGCCATTCTTAGAAAATAGAAAGAGGATTATTCTAATCAAAGTCTGTGGCATCCTCGTGCTCTTCATTTACAGCTTTGAAGTCCTCAACGGTGAGATTGACATCTTCACCATTTTCATCCTCAGCAAGGTTGGCTTCTTTCTCTCTTGCTTCCATGTACTCCTTGTAGCGTGCAGCTAATTGGGTACTTGCATGACATTGCTTAAACCAATGCTCGATTGATCCACATCGATGACACATGTCATTGTGGTTACCTCCCTTCATTTGAGGTGCAGGTTGTGCAGGTTGTGGATATTCTCTAGGAGGATTGCTGCTACTACCACGGCCCATAGTGCGACCTCCACGGCTTATGGTGCTATTTCCACGGCCGGTGTTGCCATATCTCCCTCTTCCACATGTGGAGTTGCCATCATGTGTGTCCGCTCTAAAGTTGTGGTTTCCTTATTTATTGGGGCGGTTATATGGACCTGTTCGTCCTTCATGTCCCCTATCATTAGGGTTCACATGTCCCTTATTACTCGGGTACCGCTCTTTGCGCCCTCTCTTGGGTGCATTATAATGTGCCTCATGAACGCTCTTGGTTTCAACGGGTCTTGAATTATAATTCTTTACGAGAATGTTGTCGTGCTTTTCGGCTACTGACAAAACATTAATGAGCTCATTGAACCTCATATTTCATCCAACATTTACTTTAGTGCGATATTGGTTTGATAGCAAAATTGCTACAATGGGGAAGGTGGAAAGAGTTTTCTCAATTAGCTCTTCTTCTGTGAGGGGTTTTTGACAGAACCTCAACATGGATTTGAGGCGAAAAGCTTCTAAATTGTACTCAGCAATAGACTTGAAGTCGGAGAAGCGTACATCGTTCCACTGAACCTTCAAGTCAGGGAGGAGGGAATCTTGGATATTGTTAAAGCGCTCTTGTAGCGCCTCCCATAAATCTTTTGCATCTTTGATGGACATGTACTTTAATCTGAATGGTTTGTCCATATGACGTCGCATCAAGATGATTGCTTGTGCATGCCTTTTGGGTGTTCGAGGGAACACAAGGGCCGGGTCTGGTGCATGGATGATTGGCAATATCCTTTTCAATGTGAGATGGCTCTCAACGTCGGTTTTCCAGCTATGGTAATCCGAACCTGTTGAGTTAAGGATTTGAAAATCGAGTCTAGGTTCATTCGACATCCTTAAAAATAAGAAGAAAATATTAGTTTCGGAGTTTAAACTTCCACGAAAAATAATAAGATTTCCGAGCTATGCTACCAAGAAATCAATTTCCAAGAATCATTGTGAACACTCTTAGTTCGTTTGGCGTGAATTTCTATAATTCCGCTTTTGATTGTAAGTTCCCGAGAAAAAGAAAAAATGAGAGAAAATGAATAAAAACTCAAAAACAGGAACTTTTAGTGAAGAATACCTTGAAATAGTGTTGCCGAAAAATTTGGCCGGAAAAATTATCGGAGGTGATCGGAAGGATCGTTGGGAAAAATAGAGAAAAATCGTCCGAAAAGTCGCCGGAAAAATGTTGAAAAATCGCCGGAAAAGTCATCGGAAACTAGCCCTGCAGTACTGTCGGCAGATCTGTCGGCAGCTGCTGCGCAGCGTGTCGGCAGCTCTCGGCAGGACTCAACAGCGGTCCGGTTCGTGCTCAAACGTTCTGACGGCCAGTTCAGGGCTTTTCTGGCCGGTTCTGGAGGTTCTGAGGCCGGTTCCGGGCTTCTGGAATCAAGGGTTTTGATATGAGCTAGGGTTTGGGAGTTTTTTGTGGGTTTGGAAAAATGACTTCGATTGATGATGAACTCTAATCTTGTCAATTTTCGATTCTAATTCTAGAGCAACTTCGTGCTGATAACGTGTTTAAGAACAAGCTAAATTGACACAGAGAGAAAAAGTAATATTTCAGAGAGAATGAAGATTTCAAGTGTGTTTATTCATCTCCTACAATGAGGTATTTATAGGAATACATTTGTAGTATGAAAGCTCAAAGAGAAAACCAAAATGATAACAATCTCAATGATGAATTCTGCCATACTTGTTACCCCTTGGTAAAGCATGTTACATAAGTCTTCATACACTCAAGTACCTATGTTTATACACTCAAGTACCTATCTATACACTTAAGTATTTGTTACATGATATAGACATACATAGTATAATACATTTATACTACAACACTTTTATCCTTTTTTTTTCCTATTAATAATTTCATTTTAGGAAACTCTAACTCCAATGGCAAGGTTCGGATATGCTATTAATGATTGCTTGTTACACTAAATACCTTTTTTCGGTCCATGGTTACTTGGAGTAATGGCCATACATGGGAGAGACTTGATACAAGTTTTTTGAATCATGAAGCTCTAGAGTTGTTCCCAATTACACATAATCACAATATTGATGTGCAAGCTTCTGATCACTTGCCAATCCTTATTATTCTTAATGGGGACAACCAAAATTTCATCGACACATCTGTCTAATTAAGGTTTCTTTTTGAGAGTTTTTGTCAGGATGCTTGTTAGGGTATATGTTTGTAGTTGAGACTCCTGTTATTATTTCAGGAAGTTCTCTTGATGTAATTTGTAATATGGGGTTTAGGTTTCATGTCCCCCCATGTATTTTGCTGTTTCACTAATCAAGTTTGAGGGCAGCCGCACCGGCTCTTACTTCAAAAAAAAAAAAGGTTTCTTTTTTAGAGTTTTTGGACTGAAAAAATATCCGAAGAAACCATTGTGGATGGCTGGTCTGGAAGGTGTAATGTGCAATCGGTAAACTCTCTCGATGCATTGGAACTACACAAGTGGAATAGAGCCACATTTGGTAATTTCCCAAAGAGAACCAGAAAGTTGGAAGCTGAGCTCCAACGTAGCCGTTTGACTCTTGTGATTCTAATATTCAAGAAAGAAGAAAGGTCGTGAAGACTGAACAAGGAAATTGGTGAGATATGAAGAAGATTTCTGGTAACAGCAATGAAGGGTCACATGACCAGGAAATAATGACATGAAATAGGCACTTGTGCACACCATTTAGAGCTTGACCACAAAAGACACCAGGAAATGATGGTTTGTCAGCACGAGTTCTATCAGATGTATTGGCATGTAGTTGGTACAGATGTGAGCCGATTCTATCTTCAAGTCCTCAGAGAGGGAGGCGATCCTTCTGTGGTGGACTATACTTTATTAGGACTCATTCCCAAAGTCACCAAACCCAAACACGCTACTCAATTTATGCCAATAAGCCTTGAGGGCTGTCTTTTACAAGCTCATCTCCAAGACAACTGCTTATTGACTCAAAGTGGTACTGCCTGCCATAATTTCTCAGGCCCAAAGTTCTTTTGTTCCAGGGAGGAGTATGCATGACAAAACTTTGACAGCCTTTAAAACTATCCATTCCATTAGATTGGAGGGAAAGAAAAAAAATGTTTTTGGAGCCTAAGATGGTACTTAAGGTTGATATCTCCAAAGCTTATGATAGTGTAGAATGCGACTTCTTGGAGAAAGTGACGACGAAACTTGGTTTTCAACCGAAAGGGATTGAGCCTGTTTTCCGGTGCATCACAATTGTTTCATGCTCTATACTGTGGAGAGGCCAAGCTCTGGCAAGCATTAATACCAATCTATTCAATACAGTTTCTACTCTTTTATGCAAATCTTTTTTTGATCAGTTACGAAATTGGTCTCTTGCTATTCTTTGTGAGAACTGGTTCTTATTTGATTACTCTAATCCCCGATACTTGGACGTCCTGTTCATTTTAAATCCTTACCCTATGTAGTTCTTCATTAACAGTAAATGATTATTTCTCAACTGTTTTCTAAGTTTTACTTATGATAGTAACCTTTTTAACAGCTTCCTCTGTCATATCTTAAAGTCAGATATCTTACTGCACCACCAATACGGAAACCAATTGCACCTCATAGTGATTAGAAACGGTTACAATTTGTTTCGAATCACGAAGGGCTTCAACAGGTAATTCTTTAAATTGATTCATAATTCTTCATATATCTATAGTGTGTATTAAGAAAAAAAAAAAAAAATACCTGCAGACCTAAACCCTATCTAAATCCCTTCAGCAGGTCAGCAAAGGTGACCACAAGCAAGTGCCCCAAAGCGGCTCAGGAAGATCAGGAGATACAGCTATAAAAGTTAATATTCCAGATATCGTTTCTGTTTCAGCATGTGTGGTGATCTGACTTTACCACATGGTGCAGGGCTCTGCCTCGATACAATTCATGGACCTGTATATCTGGTAAGGGTTCACCTTTTGTTACTCAGAATGTTAAATCCTTTCTCGGATACAGAAGCCATATCGACTTTTGCATGTCATTATTACTTTTAATTCGGGCGGTGTTTGAGTTCCTACAAATAGGGTAGATCTGTATTCCATTTTTAGTCCTATCTATAAATAAGTCAAACTGTTTATCAGGAATGATATTGCATCATGGCTGGTCAGAGCAAGCAACTTTGATTAAAAAAAAAAGAAGGAAGATGATGATCTTACTGATTTGAAGCAGATAGGCCTTGGCTTTAGCAACAAAAAAATCCAGTTGTGTGGTGTATTGGTTAGTACGTGTGGATACGTATCTATTGGTTAGCAACACTATCTGCTTTTGCCAATATTATTTTGTTGAGTGTTTGTAGGTCTTATGAGTAAATGTGTACTGAGAAAAGGTCCCTTCTCTCCTTAATGGTTTATATAAATCAATTGTTATTTCATCTTACAGTACTCAAGATTTCCAGTGGTTTTCTATCATGTTGTATGAAGGCTTACCAATGATTCCTGTGCAGCAACGCAGGACATGAGGCTTCTGGAACTGGCAGCATGAAATTTCTCATGAATGGATGTTTAATCTTAGCTACAGAAGATGGGTCTACAGTTCTAATTATTGAAGAAATAGGGGCAGGGAACTTGGTAAGTGTTGTCTAAGGTTATATTCAAGGGTGCAACTATGTACGTATTGGTTTTTCCTCAAAGATCAGATGATGTGTGGTTGAATACATCGCGCTTTTGTGAAAAAAAACAGAATGGCCGAGCAAGATTTTCTATCATGTTGTGTAAGATAAGAAATCATGATCTGATATTTTTCTTACGTTGATTCTCTTATGTGTACTCACTGCAGTGAAAAGCTCATTTAGAACCAATTTACACTTCTTCCTTTGTTGCCAGTAACAACGCAGGGGTAATGGCAGATAAATTCAAGCTATCTCAAGACAACATAGAACTCGATCTAGCAACTAACCATTTAGGTCTGTTACCTACAATTTTTTGCAAGGTTGTTATCTAGAAGCTGCTATGATGAATCTATACATTTGTTACTTGAACCATCCAATTGCAATATGCAGGTCATTTTCTTCTCTCAAATCTATTGTTGGAGAACATGAAACACACATCAAGAGAAAGCGGCATAGAGGAGAGAATTATTATCGTTCATCACTTAGCCATACATGTATACACCGTGAGGGAATTCATTCTGATAGTATTAATGATGAATCAAGGTAATACTATGCATGACAGCATGTCTTTGATGAATCGTCTTTAGGCTTTGGTTAAGATTATTAATTAAAATCTCGTTTACTTGCTAATTTACAGATACAACAAATATGTTGCTTATGCAGAATCCAAGCTTGCTAAGGCATTGCATGCTAATGAGCTTATAAGGCGTCTCAAGGTAGCGATCGAGTGCCTCTATATTTTAGAAATATTCTCATTTCTGAACTTGTAGGTTGAATCAGTAACTTATTTTCAAAACATTAACTGAACAGAAGAAAGGGCTGAGATAACTGCTAATCCTTTTCATCCTGGAATAATTCGCACCAATATCATGCGTAATGATTTCCGTGTAAAGTGTAAGCTCATCTGCTGTGCTTACCAGTGTGAACTGGTGTGGGTTTTCAGTTTCCTTTGGTTAACGTTTTGTTTGGCTTAACGCAGGTCTTCTTAAGGTGTTCAGGGAAAAGACATACTATTGGAACAGAGGAGTGAGACCAAGGAATTGGCGGATCATTGTCGACTACAAAACTGTTCTCACGAAGAATCATAAACAAGTTCTTCGATGTAGAATCTTTTGCCAGGTGAATGTTGTGACATGTAATCTTTAGTTCACCAATACGATTGATTTGTCTTGATGGAGGTGCCACCATTGATAGACGGATTTCCAATCTTTCAACAATATAGGTAGGAGGGCAGCCACCACCATCTTGGATCTCGAACACCATAAAAAACTGTGATGCATCCTCATTAGACCACGTTGGTGCAGCATATAATTTCCCGTCTACTATTTCTATGTCATCAAAAACGAGTTGTCTAGCCTGATCAATGAAGGTCCATGATTTATCGGTACGCCTACAAAAAGCCAAACCACCATCTGAACATATTGCAGCCACAAGACAATTGCAAGGTGGGGTGGTTGTTGGTGCAGAAGAGGCTATTACTTTGCCGAAGAAGGAAGGTTGGTTGCTGTTGCGACATGGAACGGTGGATTGCGAAGGGAGATTGACTCTTGCACCTGACATTGGATTTTAAAAAAAGTTACTGGTATGAAAACTAGTATTACTACTACTTGGGGGGTTCTGATCATCGTGTAATAATAAGTAGAATGATCGAGGACTCATGAATCCCTCGGGACGCCAAAGAACATTGTCAACCATGATCAACCACCCCTCAATCGAACCAACACAACCCCATCTACTCATAAGTGGGGGACACAATTGGTAAACCTTCTTTTCATCTAGACTATAAAAGAAAGGGTCTGTGTTAGATAAGGGGTGAGCACCGATCACAAGCCATGGAAGTGAAACAACTCTAGTAGCTTGGCAACACCGGCATACTGCACGAAACTGAAATTGTTCTGAAATGGGCAGCCTTTGTTGAATTAATTGCAACATATCTTCTGGAAATTCTTTACCCCACCTGCTATTGCAAATCTCCTTTTTGGCCCATCTTATCCTAGTTGGCACAGAATAATCAATTCGGAGAAGATTGTAATCAATCTAGAGGAAATTGTAGTAGTGATCACCAGCTTGTGGCGCCATAAGATCGTTCTTAACAGACGGGTGTATGCACGTATGACATGAAAGCTTCTGTTGACAACTAGCGCCCATCTTATTCTAGTCTGCACAGGAATCAACCTTAAAAGGAAGGTGGGGAATGGCCAAAAAAAATAAAATTGGAAGAAGAAGGCGAACCATTTGGGATTGGTGAGTAAGTACATAATGATCAAGAAATTTGTAACTACAACATCTTTGTTTGTTTGTTGGAGTGACCTCTCTGATGTATATAATATTGTGCTAGCGAAAACTAGAAACACAAAAATTGACCGACAAGAATACATAATGCTTCAGGAGTTTCTTAGAACCCCTCTGGTTCTCCAATCTCTCTTCCTCTATGTCTATATATATGACACAGTTGATAATTAAGAATTGAAGACACAACTGTTTAAGAACAAGAGGAATCGATAAACAGAAAAGGAGAGTAAAATTTCAGAGAGAATGGAGATTTCAATGTGTTTATTCATCTCATACAAAGGGGGTATTTATAGGATTACATTGAAGTGTGAAAGCTCAAAGAGAAACTCAAAATGATAACCATCTTGATGATGATTTTCTGCCATGCTTGTTGCCCTTTGGTAAAGCATGTTTACATAAGTCTTCATACACTCAAGTACCTATGATTATACACTCAAGTACCTATCTAAATACTTTTACGTATTTTGTTACATGATATAGACATATACGGTATATATACAATTTATACTACAACACTCCCCCTTGGATATTTCATGTTCAATAGTATTGTGTAGATGGTGCGCATCGAAGTTGCCTCGTTAAAAACCTTGCCAAGTAATAAAACCCTGTGGGAAAAAAACAACCTTGGTCGAAAGGGAAAAAGAACACAACGCACGTTGAGTGTGAAGTATGTTTCTGGATACTCCCCCTGATTTAGACTCCTCTTGGAGATTGTGGGAGTTCGGATATCCTCCTCAATCCGATGCTCCTTACATGTTTCTCGAAAGGGGATTTTGGTAGTGACTTAGTAAATAAGTCAGCTACATTATCTTCTGATCGGATTTGATTTACTTCAATATTTAGAAGTGTTTGCTGTTGCTGATTGTAGAAGAATTTCGGCGATATATGCTTGGTATTGTCGCCTTTGATGAAACCTAATTTCATTTGCTCAATACAAGCTGCATTGTCCTCGTAAATGCATGTAGGTTCATTTGTGGTGAATTTCAAACCACAAGTTCCTCGAATGTGTCTATTTATAGACCTTAGCCATATGCACTCACGCACGGCTTCATGTAGTGCAATTATCTCTGCATGATTTGAGGAAGTAGCAACAAGAGTCTGTTTTGTAGATCTCCAAGATATCGCGGTGTTTCCCATGGTAAAGACATAACCTGTTTGGGAGCGACCTTTGTGAGGGTCAGAGAGATACCATGCATCAGCAAAACCCGTCAAAACATCATTTTGATGGAGGGGAGGAGGAGAACGTCGGTCACTATGGATAGTGTTGCCGGCGCTCACATTTCTTTTCTCTCTGTAGGGATAGAATAAGCCCATATCGATTGTACCTTTTAGGTATCGAAGGATTGTCTTTATACCAATCCAATGGCGGCGTGTTGGCGCAGAACTGTGTCGAGCTAACAAGTTTACTGCAAATGAGATATCCGGTCTTGTGCATTGAGCTAAACACAATAATGCGCCTATCGCACTTAGGTATGGTATTTCAGCTTCTAATAAATCTTCGTCCTCATCCCTTGGACGAAACGGATCTTTCATGGGCTCAAGGCTACGGTTGATCATGGGAGTACTCACAGGCTTTGCTTTATCTTCATTAAAGCGCCTTAGTAACTTTTGAGTATATGTTGATTGATGGATCATAATCCCATCATTACGGTGCTCGAGTTCTATTCCGAGACAAAACCGTGTTTTCCCGAGATCTTTCATCTCAAATTCAGATTTCAAATATGTAGCAGTTTCTTTTAACTCATCTAGAGTTCCAATTAAGTTCATGTCATCAACATAAACTGCTACAATTGCAAATCCGGATCTTGTTCTCTTAATGAACACGCAAGGGCATATTTCATTGTTAACATATCCCTTCCCAATCAAGTAGTCACTTAGACGGTTATACCACATCCGTCCGGATTGTTTCAATCCATATAGTGAGCGTCTTAATTTTATTGAAAACGCGCTCCGTGGTTTAGAGCCACTTGATTTGGGTAATTGAAGTCCATCTGGAACCTTCATATATATCTCTGAATCTAGATCCCCATAGAGATATGCTGTAACCATATCCATGAGCTGCATGTCAAGTTTTTCGGAAACTACCAAACTGACAAGGTAGCGGAACGTTATAACGTCCATTACGGGAGAATATGTCTCCTCGTAGTCGATTCCAGGACGTTGTGAGAAACCTTGCGCCACAAGGCGGGCCTTGTATCTAACAACCTCATTTTTCTCATTACGCTTTCTAACAAAGACCCATTTATGGCCAACAGGTTTTATATTTAGTGGTGTCAGTGTTATAGACCCAAATACCTGTCTCTTTGTTAGTGAATCCAATTCAGTCTGGATCGCATTTTTCCATTTTGACCAATCTGCTCTACGTTGGCATTCTTCAACGGAGCGAGGTTCGATATCATCGTATTCTATAATTCCTTTTGCAATATGATATGCAAACGCATCATCAATAGCCATAGAATTTCTGTCCATAATTACATGTATACTAGTGTACTTCATGGAGATCTCTCTATTCTCTGGAATTGGTTCTATTATTGAAAGCGTCCTCCAATGATGTCTCTTGGACATAACCATAATCCGGAATTTTTTCATGAGATGGATTATTTATATCGATGATTAATGGATTATTTTGTGTCAAGCTCGCTTTCTTTCTTGGGCGAGAATCCATCGAACCTATAGGCCTCCCGCGCTTTCTAGTAGGAGCCATGGGTCTAGCCACTGCATCATCCATAGAGGGGATGTCATGTCCTTTATTTTTAGGAACATCAATCCTTGCAGGTACGTTTGCAGCAGGTATGTGTGATCTTGTCACTTTAGCGATATCAGAAAACGCATCAGGCATTGATTCTGCTACGTTCTGAAGATCGAGAATCCTCCGCACCTCTATTTCAGACTGTGTGGTTCGGGGATCAAGATGAGACAAAGTGGGGACAGACCACGACAATTCCTGTCTTTTCTGTTGAACATTAATGTTCTTGTCTCCCCCTAATGACGGGAAGACTGTCTCATCAAAGTGACAATCCGCAAATCTAGCGGTAAATAGATCACCTGTCAAGGGTTCTATGTAGCGGATAATGCTTGGAGAATCATATCCAACATAAAGGCCTAAGCGTCTTTGAGGACCCATTTTGGTGCACTGTGGCGGCGCAATTGGCACATAGACTGCACACCCAAATATGCGTAAGTGTGAGACATTAGGCTCATACCCAATCACCAGTTGGGACGCAGAAAAAGGTTGGGTGGCAGTGGGTCTCAGACGAATTAGCACAGCTGCATGTAATATTGCATAGCCCCAAGCAGAAATAGGGAGATTGGTGCGCATAACCAATGCCCTGGCAACCATTTGAAGTCTTTTAATGGCAGCTTCTGCTAGTCCATTTTGGGTGTGTACATGAGGGACAGGATGTTCCACCTCAATCCCAATGGACATGCAATAATCATCAAAGGTTCTTGATGTAAATTCTCCAGCATTGTCAAGACGAATTGACTTAATAGGATGATCGGGGTGGTGAGCCCTTAATTTAATGATTTGTGCTAGGAGTTTAGCAAATGCAGCATTTCTTGTGGATAAGAGCATGACATGTGACCAACGTGTCGATGCATCAACCAACACCATAAAATATCTAAATGGTCCGCAAGTTGGTTGGATAGGTCCACAAATATCACCTTGTATTCTTTGTAAGAATGGTATATTTTCTTTAGTGTCCTTTGCATAGGATGGTCTTGATCCTACCTTTGCTAAAGAGCAAGCTTTGCAAAACGAATGATACACTTTAGATGTAACTCTTTGGACCAATGTTTGGTTCGTACTTCTTTTCGTTTTGAAGAATGGATGTCCGTGTGAAGTTTTTAATATACGGAGCATCATGTCACGACCTGGATGTCCCAAACGTTCGTGCCAAAGCTTGTATGTGTCAGGATCCCATAATTTGTCATTCATGACATGGTTGGATTCAATGACTCTAATAGTGGTTGCATACAATCCACTAGAGCGACACATAAGTTTCTCTAAAACTCGTGTATTTCCGTAGTTTTTAGAGGTGATGCAAAGGAACTCTTGTCCATTCTCACAATGTGTTTCCACATGAAAATTATTGGCTCTTATGTCTTTAAAGCTTAATAGGGTCCTTCCGGCCCTTGGAGCATATAGAGCTTCGGCGACATTAATATTTGTGCCATTTGGTAACAAAAATTGAGCTGGTCCTCGACCATGAATCAATTGTGATGGTCCTGCCATCGTAGTTACTGAGGATCGACTGGGTGTCATCCATAAAAATAATTGCCTATGTCGCAATATCGTATGTGTGGTGCCACTATCAAGAAGGCATTCCAATTCTCCGGAAAACATACTGAAAGGAATAAAGTTCGGAATATTAACACATGTCCATGACATTGAATGCGATACTTTATTAATAGGGAAAATAGCCAATGATTACATCAAAGTTATTCATAAGTCTATTCCAAATATCAAACTTTAGACAAATTGCTATCACTCAATCCGTTTGGTAATTCCAATGGAATATGACCAGGAAAGTAGAGAGATGTTGGTGGAGCAAGGCTCGCTTAAATACCCCGATCTCAATTGCTTTCCTAGACATCATACTTCATTGGGTACGCCACATAAGAAGGAGTTTAATACAATTGTTATTTATTGACTAAGGCACATTTGCCATTCTTGGAAAATAGAAAGAGGATTATTCTAATCAAAGTCTGTGGCATCCTCGTGCTCTTCATCTACAGCTTTGAAGTCCTCAACAGTGAGATTGACATCTTCACTATTTTCATCTTCGGCAAGGTTAGCTTCTTGCTCTCTTGCTTCCCTGTACTCCTTGTAGCATGCAGCTAATTGGGTACTTGCATGACATTGTTTAAACCAATGCTCGATTGATCCACATCTATGACACATGTCATTGTGGTTCCCTCCCTTCATTTGAGGTATAGGTTGTGCAGGTTGTACAGTTTGTACAGGTTGTGCAGGTTGTGCAGGTTGTGCACGTTGTGGATATCCCCTAGGAGGGTTGCTGCTACTACCACGGCGCATGTGCGACCTCCACGGTTCATGGTGCTATTTCCACGGCCGGTGTTGCCATATCTCCCTCTTCCACGTGTGGAGTTACCATCACGTGTGCCCGCTCTAAAATTGCGGTTTCCTTCCCTGTTGGGGCGGTTATATGGACCTGTTCGTCCTTCATGTCCCCTATTATTAGGGTACACATGTCCCCTATTGCTGGGGTACCGCTCCCTGTGCCCTCTCTTGGGTGTATTATAATTTGCCTCACGAACACTCTTGGTTCCAATGGGTCTTGAATTATAATTCTTTACGAGAATGTTGTCGTGCTTTTCGGCTACCGACAAAATATTTATGAGTTCATTGAACCTCGTAATTCGTCCAGCATTTACTTCAGTGCGATACTGCTTTGATAGCAAAATTGCTGCAACAGGGAAGGTGGAGAGAGTTTTCTCAATTAGCTCTTCTTCTGTGAGGGGTCTTTGACAGAACCTCAACATGGATTTGAGACGAAGAGCTTCTGAATTGTACTCAGCAATAGACTTGAAGTCTGAGAAGCGTACATCGTTCCATTGAACCTTCAAGTCAGGGAGGAGAGAATCTTGGATATTGTTAAAGCGCTCTTGTAGGGCTTCCCATAAATCCTTTGCATCTTTGATGGACATGTACTCTAGCCTGAGTGCTTTGTCCATATGACGTCGCATCAAGATGATTGCTTGTGCATGCTTCTTGGGTGATCGAGGGAACACAAGAGCCGGGTTTGGTTCATGGATGATGGGCAATATCCCCTTCGATGTGAGATGGTTCTCAACGTCGGTTTTCCAGCTATGGTACTCCGAACCTGTTGAGTCAAGGATTTGAAAATCGAGTCTAGGTTCATTCGACATCCTTGAATATAAGAAGAAAATATTAGTTTCGGAGTTAAAACTTCCACGAAAAATAATAAGATTTCCGAGCTATGCTACCAAGAAATCAATTTCCAAGAATCATTGTGAACACTCTTAGTTCATTGATTACGAACGCTCTTAGTTCGTTTGGCGTGAATTGCTATAATTCCGCTTTTGATTGTAAGTTCCCGAGAAAAAGGAAAAAGGAGAGAAAATAAATAAAAACTCAAAAACGGGAACTTTTAGTAAAGAATACCTTGGAATAGTGTTGCCGGAAATTTTTTGACCGGAAAAATTATCGGAGCTGACCGGAAGGATCGTCGGAAAAAGTCGAGAAAAATCGTCCTAAAAATCGCCGGAAAAGTCGCCGGAAAAGTGTCGAAAAAGTCGCCGGAAAGTCGCCGCTCAAATCTGTCGACAGATGTGTCGACAGCTGCTCGGCAGCTGCTGCACAGCGTCTCGGAAGCTGCTCGGCAGCTGCTGCGCAGGGGCCTCGACAGCGTCTCGGCAGCTGCTGCGCAGGGCCTCGGCAGCGTCTCGGCAGCTGCTGCGCAGGGCTCTCGGCAGCTTCTCGGCAGCTGCTGCGCAGGGCTCTCGGCAGGTCTCGGCAGGTCTCGGCAGCACCTCGGCAGGACCTCGGCAGCTCTCGGCAGCGGTCCGGTTTGGTTTTTTGGCTTCCGGCGGCCGGTTCAGGCCGTTTCCGACCGGTTCCGGTGATTTTGAGACCGGTTCCGGGCTCCTGGAATCAAGGGCTTTAATCTGAGCTAGGGTTTGGGGATTTTTTGTAGGTTTTGAAAAATGACTTCGATCGATGAAGAACTCTTCTTTCGTCAATTTTTCGATTCTAATTCTAGTGCAACTTCGTGCTGATAACGTGTTTAAGAACAAGAGGAATCGATAAACAGAAAATGAGAGTAAAATTTCAGAGAGAATGGAGATTTCAATGTGTTTATTCATCTCATACAAATGGGGTATTTATAGGATTACATTGAAGTGTGAAAGCTCAAAGAGAAACTCAAAATGATAACCATCTTGATGATGATTTTCTGCCATGCTTGTTGCCCTTTGGTAAAGCATGTTTACATAAGTCTTCATACACTCAAGTACCTATGATTATACACTCAAGTACCTATCTAAATACTTTCACTTATTTTGTTACATGATATAGACATATACGGTATAAATACAATTTATACTACAACAACAACATCTTTTATATTATGTTTTCCTTTTCTGTCAATACCAAGCAAATGAAGCAATGTCTTAAATCTCCTAATTATAAACTTAGTACGTTTACAGACAAAATAAAAAAAAAAAAAATTATTACGTTTTCCCAAATTCCTAATAGCTCTATATAATAGTATAATACTTAATCAGATGTCCCATCAACTTTTGACTTTGTCGATTCATGTGAAATGACCAATAAAGACAATAGAAACGAATAAACACATCATATTCCATTCCTCCATTCTTTTAAGAAATGTATTCCTTTGCCATATTCAGACCAAGATTGAATCCAAGTCCCTTTTATGATATTTTAAAACCTTAAGAACTCATAATTTCGTTCTCCATCTCCTGCAAAATTAAACCCTAATTGATAGATTAAAATCTATGGAAAAGAGGGACAAATTGATAATTGAGAACCAAACCATGATTGTGGAATCTAAATTTTGCAAACTGTTATGGAATTTTGAGAATTCTTTTGGAATTTTTGTCTAAAGAATCATTGTAAAAAATCTTGGGGTGATAAATTGTTCTTGTTCTTTCTTTAAATTTATTTGGCATAAAGAAGTTGATGGTATTGATTGACGTCTTCAACACCTTCAAATACCTTTCTAGTTCCCGAGTTATTACATTTTATATATTTTCTTTCAATTGCCCTCGACTGTCATTTGATTCTCTTGATCCATTTTCTTTTGTCTTTTGTTCTGGTAATTGGCAATGTACATGCAATGGTTTTATGAATGGATGATAGTTAATTTATCAAGGTTACGTCTGTTTGGCTGTGTATGTGTTTTATACTTGAAATCACACACTCAGCAATTATGATCCTCTAATATGCTTGTTAGATATGGAGTAATACCTTATAATTTCTGTCCCTTTAGTTTTTTAAGTTTTACCCCAACTAAACACAGAGAATAGAAGTTGAACAACAGAATGATAACTTAAAGGTGATTACATATTAAGAAAATTAGGAGCTAAGGGCATTTTGGAAAAATTTGGGAGGTGTAATTAGCATATTAGGTATGTGTAAAAATAAGTATGAGGTCTAATAAATAGTGAGATACAAATGATAATTTTAGAAGTATGAATAGAAGCAGCATTTAACACAACACAGAGAAACGACAATGAAGATGGTCTTAATGTCTTATAGAACATCTCAAGAATTCAAAAATCAATAAATTCACCAAAATATTGTTTTTCGTGGACCTTGATATTATCTTCGGTTACTATACAAATATCAACCGAAAATATGAAAATCTCTCGAAATAATATTTTGAGAAATATTCCAAATTTTCGTGAAATTAGGAATTATCTCGCAAAATTTTGGACCCTTCTCATTTCAGTCATTTAGCATATTAGGTATGTGTAAAAATAAGTATGAGGTCTAATAAATAGTGAGATACAAATGATAATTTTAGAAGTATGAATAGAAGCAGCATTTAACACAACACAGAGAAACGACAATGAAGATGGTCTTAATGTCTTATAGAACATCTCAAGAATTCAAAAATCAATAAATTCACCAAAATATTGTTTTTCGTGGACCTTGATATTATCTTCGGTTACTATACAAATATCAACCGAAAATATGAAAATCTCTCGAAATAATATTTTGAGAAATATTCCAAATTTTCGTGAAATTAGGAATTATCTCGCAAAATTTTGGACCCTTCTCATTTCAGTCATTTGTCACGTGGCCCAGCTCCAAGACTGGGGCACATGCACCCAACTGATTTGAAAACTGCGAACAAAAATTCCCACTGACGCAGCCGGGATTCGAAACCTGCTCACTGATGTAGAATTAATGTGACTCAACCATTATCACACCAAAGTCAGTTGTTTAATTACATCACTTTTTATATTCAAATATCATTGACGGCCATTGGATCCAAAATAAAGGTCAACACTTTAGAATTTCCCTTGACCCGGTTCAAACTCCCGCAAAACTCCGGCTTTCCTTCCAAACCCCAGAGCCTTCCTTTCCGGGAAAGCATCGAGCTCAGTTCCCCTCAAATCCAAAGAGAATGACGTCGTTTGTCAGTATCTTTACTTCTTTCTTGTTGCTTCAGGTAACAATTCAAATATATATACATGTACTGACAGTGGCGGACCTAGAAAATTAGTTTTGAGGGGGCGAATTTAAACTATAATAGCTAATGAAAATTGAAATCTTTGTCCACCCATTTAAAAAAAAACAATTTATGCATAAAACATATGAAAATGAAGAGAAATTTTTATGATATTAGATTAAACATGCATGAAATCATCAAAATCATGACACTTATGGGGGCAAAAGCTGCATAATACACTTTCAAATGCATAAAATTGTCCAGAGCTTCTATATATATCGGTGTGTATATGATGATGCAGTGTGGGCGGCAGCCCCCACTAGCCCTATGCTAGGTCCGCCAGTGTGTACTGATCCTCATTCCGCAACATATATACTTATTTTACCTATGAAAATATGAAATGATTGCTGCAGGTTGTGCATTCTGAAGAGTATTGTGCCATGTATGAAGTGTGTGGGAAGCGGAGTACTGATGGGGTAGTTCTGAATTGCCCTTATGGTTCTCCTTCTGTGAAGGTACGTACATATATATGTAGATTATTACTGTTGGTGAGTTCATTCTAGCTGGTTCCTTCTGTAACTTTACTTGCTTAATTGTAGCCGGACAAGCTCTTCTCTGCACGAATCCAAAGTTTGTGCCGACATTAACTGGAAATGTCTGTTGCACAGAGCTTCAGTTCTAGACATTGCGACTATGGGTCGACCCGGTAGGCTAGCTGCTTTTGTTCCACCACATATTCAGCTTAGTGTGTGTGTGTGTGCGCGTGTGTATACGCTTACAACATATTGCTGTAGTGTTTTGTATTCTAGTTTACACACTGCGATTGATGCATGTATTATCTGGTTATAAATCATCTTGGTGTAGTAAATAAACAAGGTCTACTGATATGAATAGACTTATGCTTGCTAAGGTCAGCTGGATATGTCGTTTGAAATGATACTGGTCTCTGGTATTCCATATTTGAAGAAAGTGTGTGAAGCATATCCGGGTCTTTTTTTGGTTATAATCATCTAAATGTTCTAGCACATGCCTAATGAAGCAGAGTGCCATTGGAGAACTGGACGGAGATGGTGGTTCAGTTAGGTTTTAGATGGGTACTTGGTTGGATTGTCACACTTTGCATACCTTAGCTACTGATCGAAATATCGTTTACCATGCCACATATGCTTGTCCAAAATTCCTGGGATCAATGATACTGGTTGAGATGTTTTGCTTCTCAATGCTTGCTTGCGATCTGCAGTGGTTGAAGTAATTTTCTGTATTCTCATTCGTATTTCTGGTGGAATATCTGACAAAATAATCTGGAACCACACATCTAATGCATAGTTTTCTCTGAGAAGTGCCTATAAGTCTATGACAGCTTGTCTGAGAATGGTCAGTTAATCTGATAATAATTGCAAGTGTATCTACGATTTTCCCATTCCTCCAAAGTTGAAATATTTTACATGGCTAGTTATCAAAGGCAGGTTGCTTACAAATGCTCATATGCATAAGAGAAACCTGACCTCGGGTCCTAATTGCTATGCCTATCCTCTACGATTTTAGCTTTGAGAAACTATCTGAATCCTTAACTGTAGAATCTTTTGTGTCTATACTTAACTGTAGTGCATATTCTGTTGCAGGCAATCAGATTTCTTGGAGGCTGCCCGGCATGCTTGAGGAACTATCTCAATCTTTTCTGCGAGCTATCATGCTCCCCAAATCAGAGCCTCTATATCAATGTGACTTCCGTCTCCAAGGTCAGACTTGATGTCAATACTTTTAAGCTTAATGCCGCATGAATTCTACATTCTCCAACCTTTCTTATGATTTTGGTATTAGGTCTATCCTCTCGATCATTTTGTACTAGTTGTTATGCTGAATGATGGGTGCCAACATTGATGTTTCATGAGTCGAGCCCTTGCACTTTTAATACTAGCTTTTAGGGTTGCCCCCGAATATGACCATGAAAATTTGCCTCTCTGTTTTGGTTTACTCTCTGTGGAGGGAAACAAATAATATGATCTTCAAGAATTAGTCCAAACCCCTATTGTGAACCTAAATCCTACTGTCAATACAGTGAGAAGCAATCTTATCTCTTTAAACCTGAAGCCTTCGTATACTAATCTTAATCTCTTATGCAGACCGGAGACTTCCTGGTTAGCTGTTTTGGTTGTTGTTATGTGTTCTAGTTAGAGATCCTTTCCTACTTGTGTTGGAGCAGCCAATCTGCTTATGTTTTTTTCTTTTTTTTCTTTTTCCTGTTGTGTTTGTGCTCTGTTGAGCTTGCTGCTATTCCCTTGTTGGGTTCTAGCTCTTGGTCTTTCTTTCTTATTAATATCTTTCAGTGCAAATATTTATTTAGTAACCTTTCCCGTATCTTTTTTATCTCATTATTAAAATTTACATTCGTTTGTCTTTTCAGGTTAGTGGCAATATGACTGTGGCTGGGATTGACTATTACATAAGTGACACTTTTGGACAAGGACTATACAACTCCTGCAAGGATGTTAAATTCCGATCCATAGACTTTGTTGGTGCCAGTGCTAAAAGTTTTGAAGGTGACCTGCTAATTTAAATGTGTAGCAATTAGTGTTTTTTGTTACTTAATTTTATGTTTATCTATAAGTTGTAATGCTTTCTTTTGAATTTGTACAGAATGGTTTGATTTTCTTGGGAAGAAAGCATCCCCTGCTGTCCCTGCTTCACCTTATGCCATTGACTTCACGTTTCCGACTCGTGAATCATCCGAAATGCAGTTCATGAACATGTCAGCTTATTCATGTGCTGACACTCTATTAGGCTACTCTTGTGATGATTGCCCTAACGCGTGTTCTAGTTCTGAAGTGATGCTACTCACCATCAAACTCTGGCCTGTTGAGGTGAGAATCAATGTAAGTCATAATACGTATCTGTCAATTTCTTTCCTTTGGGATATTTTTGGGAGGGTGGGAGAATACCATAACCTGCGTATCAATTAGCCTCTGTTACATTTTAAATGACTTGAGACTATTCATGCTTCCATTCTTCCAGGTTACACGTATACTTGCCACATTCATGGCAGTTTTATGGGATTGTAGTCAGTTGGCTTGGGGAATGGCTAATCTTATGGGGATATGCAGTTTGTGGATGGTGACTGTTCTTTGGGGCATTATCTGGAATTTCAAGTTCTTGCTAGGTCTTGCTATTGGTTACCTATATTCTCATTTGCCTTTGTTATTTTGAGCTAGATTGATTAGATCTATATAGAAAGGTTAATTTTTGTTGATACAGATTAATTTCTGTCATTAAGATGTAAATGTCAGGAGTGCTGAATGATGAATGCGGTTTTGTTGACTTGAATGGTTGTATATATTTTGTCTACAAACTGCTTTTGGGTTATATGAGTTTCTAATCTTAGCTTTAGTAAGATGAGTTTCTATGAGTTAAAACCGCACGAGCTTATCAAAACCCACAAATCCACTCATTCCAGACGTCCAAACTAAGCCCCCAACTCCTGAGGTTAACCACTGGTTTTCGGAATTATTTAGAGAGATCAAATGGCATGGGGAAGGACACAGAATACGATATGGTAATCAGCATATATGATGTTAATGCCTTGTCTTTTCTTTTAGTCCTCAACGGCAACACCGTGACGGTTTATGCTCTGATTTCATTCTAACTCATCATAAGCATGAGCTTGAAAACAACCCATTGTATTTCACTAATGCAATGATTTAGAAACAACACAACGACTCCAACGAAACTAACAATTTTGTATGATTTAAATTCCAATGATGCGTATAATGGATCCCATCAGTAGGGGACAAAAGATGATGGTAAATGGGAGGACAAATTTTCTATAACATAGATTGAAAGATGATAGTATTGTGCGGTAAATTTTGTGTCACTAGTTAAAATATCAGTCTGATTTGTGTATAAAGTTGCTGCTAATTTATTTCTTCCATATCAGAAACTTAAGAACAGACCTCAACCACTAAATATATTACTAAGATGGGAGTTATGAGAGCAAGGAGTCAGAACAGCGGAAGCGATCAAGCGAAAATAAAGCCAAAATCATGACAAAATAAACGAGATGACCATTGAAAATTCATCAATATTTATGATCCCATTCATTGATTGAACAAACAAGTAAGACAAGAAATGTATAGGAAATTCATTATGAGGTAACATCAGCCAAAACTCTATCATACCTAACTAGTCCCTAGAATTTAGTACTTAACAGGGGCAATGATTTCAAGCTGGGCGCCAAGCTTCTCCTCCGCAGCCTTTTCAGCCTTCACCTTGAGTTTGTTCAGCTGCTTCTTCCTCTCGTAAGCCAACTGAGACCTCTCTTTTCGCTTCTTTTCTAGCTCCTGTGAACAAGATATAAAAACAAGTTGAAAAGCCAGATATGCAACTTAAATTCAAGGTTAATTCAAGAGCATCATGATGTGACTGTGTATTAGAAAAGCAGATAAACAAAAATGCCAATCTGCAAGTAGATTTATACATCTATGAACCCACACCCAGCCAGACAAGGAGTAAGGATCCTTACAAAGCAAGCCAGTTGTCAAGCTTAAGGGAAGCTCTAAAGCCAGTCAAACCCATCACAGTGAAAAAGCACAAAATGTCAAGGACAGAAAACCAACGAAGTATAGTGTTCTGAAGATACATGGATAATGACAAGTCTAAACGGTAACGAATGCTAGCAGAGTACATTAACCCTACCACACTAGCTCAATTACGCCTTTTGAAACCTGCAGGTTAGAACCTATTCTAGTTTCCGGTAATGTTTAAATTGCGCAGAATTTTCTTTCTTATCTTGGGGAGAAAACAATAATAGGGAACGAAGCTTTGCGCACAGATCGAAATTTTGTTAATCATTGCAGTTGTTTTGATTGAATGTCACACAATAGTTATCAAATGAATAGAAATAATCAGTATGTCTACATTCGAATATACAGAGAGAGATAAAACAAAAGCATGGAGTTGAGTTCAGTCTTACCCTGATGGTATCATAGTGGTTCCATCCAACCTCGGACGACAGCTTACCCAGCAAGCAGTACTTGTGACCACTCTGAAGCCTCAACACCCTAAAATCACATTTCAATTTCAGTGAAACAATTCATCATCAAACAATTAGAAGCGAAACGAAACGAAAAGGTCTAAAATACTGACTTGAGAGCATCAGGAATGACCACCCTCTTCATCTTATCAAAAGGCGGAGGGACTCCCTCGTAAGCCTTCAACCGAGCAAGTGCATTAGCTCCGCGCTTAGTCTTGTGCGGAATCATCCCTCGGACGGTGCGCCAGAAGATTTTGGCGGGAGCGCGGAAGTGGATGGGGCCGTGGGAGGGCTTGGTGTTCATGCGCTTTCGGAGGAACCGCATGTACTTCATCTTCTGCCGGACGAGGCCGCCGGAGATCGCAATCTCCTCGCAGCGGACAACCACCACCTTCTGGCCGTTGAGAAGCTCCTTCGCCACGATCGACGCCAATCGCCCCAGCATGTGGTGCCGAGCGTCCACCACCACCCTCTTTGCGCATATTCCTGACCCCGATACCATTTTCTTCTCTCTCTCTCTCTCTCTCTCTCTCTCTCTCACTCACTGTGAGTCTGATAGAGGAGGAGGAGGAGGCTATAAGAGTCCGAATTAGGGTTTTTTTGGTACAATTGGGCCGGGTCTTATTTTACCTGAACCCGATCCAACAAAAATTACATGAAAGCATATCATCAATATACTTGAACAGTTTCCCATAATTTATGTATTATAGAAAAGCAAAAGTTAAAGTTTTAGCTTTTTTTTTCTTCTCCAACTTCAACAGATTTCCTATAAATCTAAGGAATTTTGTTTTCTCTTTCCTCACTATAACTAAAATTGGGATAGTTATAAGAAATCTGTTGGAGCAAAAAATGGTCATTTTTCTTTGAAATAGAAAAAAATCAAACTATAGGGAAACTGTTGAAGTTGCTCTATTGTCATTTTTCTATGCTATCTTAAATAGTTAAACCATAATAATAACAACAAAAAAGGGAAGGAGAAAGATGTTACCTAGGGAGATTTGAGTATAATAAACTATTAGGAATTTGGAAAAACGTAATATTTTTTTCTAAATAAATGGCTTGTGTGACTGCCCTCAAACCTTGATTAAGGGGGGTGTATTGTATATAGAATTAGTGGAACTTTTGAACAAAATCTATAGAATTTAAAAGTCTGGGTGTATTCAATATAGAATTTTAGAAGTCCATGAAAGTCTTGAGGTATTCAATTAGGATTTTTAAAGACTTCATGAATGCCATCAAAATCTAAGGGTATTCAATGAGGACTTTTAAAAATGAATAAAAGTATAGAGGTATTCAAAATATCATTCATATGGAATTAGAAAATCATGGATAATCATGGATTTTGTAGTGTTAATTATACATATCAAAATCCAATAATTTCCAGCCTTCAGACCAAAAATTTGAAAAAGTCTATCAAAGCTCCCTCTTCAAAAAAAAAAAAAAACTATCAAAGTTCTTCTCTTTGCGCACGAAGAGGTTGGTCTTTCATCATCTCTCTTTCTTGATTTTTTGTCTTTTCTCTAATCTTTTATGATATCAACGTTTTTTTATACCTAACATGTTCATTGCAGCTATTGAATGTGATTTTTTTTCATTGTGATACTTCGAACTTTAATAGCAATAAAAATGATTTATGAAACCCTAAAACCCAAATATTGTGGTCTACTCCTAAAACCTTGAAAAGTGTTGCTATGACATACTAAATTTTATCTTATCAATTATATATTCTCATCGATTTGAATTTATATTATGGTTCAAAGAAAGGTTGAACAATTGAATTGTTCAATTATTGATTATAAATCAAGATATTGACCAATATTGTTATGATATATGTTAATCGGTGAAAACGAAATTAATGATAATAATTAACCATAAATATCAAGTAATCTATATTGTATCTTTATGTTGTCGGGAGATTAGGAATGAGAACAAACTAGCTAGACAGAGCAACAATCATTCATTTGAGTCAATTTCTATTAGAAGATACTTCAACATTGAAGAGGCAACGAGTTATTATATTGTTTTGTATTTGGGCTGTATTGGTTTTATATATATATATATATATATATATTATACATGCTAGAAAATCTGTAGAAGTCATTCTTAATAAAGTATATAGATTTTGATGAATTAATAAAAGTTCATTGCTAAAATCAATGCTTTTAAGAAATCAATAACAATCTATCAACTTTTTAAGAGTGTAGACTTTTCAAAAAGTTTGTCATTTAAAAAAAGTCTGCACAAATCCAAATACAATACAACCCCCAATAAACATGTTGAATACGAGAGAGGGGGAGGACATGAAGCCTAAATCGCTGATTACAATAAACATCTAGAGTGTGTTCTGAAATGATATCAGGAATCTCTACAAAGTACAAGTATTCTAACAAGCACAAACCAGCAAAGAGTGCTCTACTGGCTACTCCATTTACTTTAACATGGCGGTGACATAACAGAAAAAAATAATTCGATATGTAACCTAATTACAACGTAGCATAATACAATTCTTTGAAGGCTTAGAAGTTTTTGAGTCTTTGTTTTGAGCCAAATTCGTTTCTATACTTGGTGAAAATTTCGTTGGCTTTTTCTTAGAGTTTGTTTTGATTTTGCTAAGGGACTAGCAAAAGCTAAGTGTGGAAGAATTTGATAGGAGTATATATACGAAGTTTATAATGTTTATTTCCCATACTTTATTATGCTTTTACCTTTACTTTATAGTTTTTAACTTAGTTTTATTTTTATAGGTCTAAAAGAGCAATTGAGCGTACAAAAGAAGTAAATGGCACACGCTAAGCATGTGATGGCATAAAAGGAAGACATGATGGATGAAGATATCAAGAGTTAGAAGAGTACAACGTTTTACAAGAGCTAGTCACATGTTTTGCATGTGAGAATCAAGATCCCTAAATTTTAGGGGTGTGTCATGTGCATGGTATGTGACATCTACAAGAAGTGTGCAAAACATGTGTTTCGAAATGGTCATGTGCAAGGGATGAAGTTGAGAAAATATCTCCTAAGTTTTAGTGAATTGTTTCCTCAAAACTCTCCTAGTTTCTCTCCTAAATTTTAGGAATTTCTTTCCTAATTTTTAGGGAAGTTGCCTTGACTTTTCTAAACCTATTTGGACAAAGATTTCTAAGCTACTTTGGGGATGGATTACCTAGCCTATTCAAGCCATATTTCGGCCGTCTAAAGGAGACAAGGCCGTGAGCATACATAGAGCAAAACATTTAAAGTTTTAAGGCTTTGCCGTGAAAATTGTTCAGGAGAATTCATGAAGCTTCAAGATGGATCTAGAAGACTTCGAAGACGTTGAAGACTTCTCCCAATCCATTCTAGATTAGGTTTCCTTTCTCTAATTAGTTTAGACTATCCTAAGTTGTGTGAGAGATGGATTTGTAACGCCAATCACTATATAAAGCAATTTGATTTCACAATGTAATTCACCATCTCCTCCACATCCGTAGTTCTCTCTAGCTTTCGAAAATACAAGTGTAGAGGCCAAAACTTCATCCATAGTGCTGTAACTCTCATCCTTGAGATTTTCAAGGAGTTCATCAATACATCTTCCTTCCCTTTCTTTCTTAATTTTGGTTTTGATATTTGTTTATTTCATGATTATGTTTTGTGTTTTCAAAAGCATGAGTAACTAATAATCTATGAGTTAGGGGGCGTTTCCATGAAGCCCTGTTTATGTGCAAACTTATAATGTTTAACTTAGAAATTATTTGATTGTTTATGTGATTGGTAAATTTCCATTTGGTTTATAGAAAACTTTTACATGTTTGTTTTCTTTGGTGGTCAACTTAGATAATTTGCATGTAATTGGAGTTAGGATTAAAGAGATAATTCACCTAATTGTTTTGTTTCTTTTCTCTACTAAGTAGTAACCACTTTGAACAAAAGTGAAATTGGAATTTACTTAATGATTTTCTAATGTATTGCATTTCAAACTAAGAAAACTTTAATCAACGAACAAACTTTCATAGAGCTTAATGATTCTTGCACGACTTGGTAGTATTTAGAAATGTTTTTAACGAGTAAGTGTGTTTCACGGCGTTAAATAGCTTAAGAAAAGTAATAAGGACAATTTCTATGCATTTCATGGTTATTCTTATTGGTTGTCAATCACATGTCAATTGAATGTTTCTAATATCTTTTTCATAGGTGTTGCAGGTAAATGGTGGTGGATTGCTATTGCCCTTAACTTGTTCATCTCATCCATTCATCTTCAAAACTATTTTAAAGCTTTCACTTTACTTGTTTTCGTTTCAAATCTCAAAACCCTTAATTATTTTCCTTTGTTTTATTTCCTTATAATTTCGTCATCTTCATCATTCGTCATCTATTTTGTCATCCATTAATCATCCTTGGCGTTGACCGATCCCTTTACCTCTTTGCTACAATCTAAAGACACAACAAGGGTTAAATTAAAGTGCTAATTTTAGGTCACCACTCCTTTGCAAGTATCTCTTATTCAACAGTATAAGAATCTACTCAATTTTTATTATACTGTTGATCTTGGTGGATATGAACATGAAGATGACGTTTTTTGTAGCGAAATTGACATCGACATGCTGCTTAAATAATGGCAAGTTAATTTATTTCCCCATGTTGTTCTTAAGCCAAATGGAAAGGTTTATGAATTACTTGTGCTTGGTTTGTGGGAGGGTACTACAGAGAAAAGTTTTGTGACTTTTTTTTTCCAAGATTTGGGGTGTTATTAGTGTCAGAATCTATGAGATTTTGTTTGGATATGTATGGTTTCAAGAGGAGGAGGAAGCAACTGTTGCAATACAGAGGATTGATCGACAATGGTTTGATGGCCGTATATTGTCTGTGAGTCCGGTCTTACATGATTCAAATGGATTGGTGTCACTTTTTCATTTCTAGAAAACATATTCTCTGAAGAATTTGGACCAATTCCATATTGACAAGTATCATGTTGTTCGATGGAATGACATTGTGGAATCTTATTTTCCTAAAGAAGCTGTGGGGGATATGTCCTTATGGCACATTTTTCAGTTAGACATTTATAGTCTCTCTTCGAGTTGTTGGTATCCTCTAAATAATATTTTACTGTTTGGTCCACCAGGAGCAGGAAAATTTATGTTTGTCATAGGAATTTCTGGTGAAGCAAAAGCAACAATTTTAATATCGATGCTTCTTCATTGAAAATAGAATATGGTGAGAATTTGATTCTTGCACTTTTTGGAGCTGTTAAATGTAAGCAGCTGGCAGTAATTTTTATTGATAAAGTTGACTCAATTTTTTCACAGTGTGACATGGAAGGTGGAAATGATTTGATTGGGTGGCTGAAAAGACAATTTATCAAAGAAAAGCAAGCTGTTGCATGGGAGGCCAATCGAATTATTGTGATTGTTTCAACTTTCTTATCTCAAGTGCTTTTGAGTTTCGCAATAAACTAAGAGAGTTTAAAAAAAAATTAAAGTATTGAAAATGAAAAAAAAAATATTGTTTTGGAAACTACAAAGAAATAAGAAAAAACTCCTGCAAGAAAATTTGAAATGACACATATTTTGATGAAAATTGAACTGAAGAATTCAGACAATTAATTCCTTTTTTTTTTTTCCACCAAGAAATTCATAATTCCAAGTTTATAAGGCCAAATGAGGTAATTCATGTTTAGAAATTATGAATTCTTCATTTTCGTTTAAATTTCATCTTTGTTTTTTCTTCATCCAAAACACATCATTAAATATTGAAGTAGTAATGAAGACATTATCATCTAGGCTTTCTTAAGAATACACGCGCTGCACACAGATGGAAATTGTTTTGATGGAAATTGAAGTAAGGAATTCAGACAATTCCTTCATTTTTATTTTTCACCAAGAAATTCATAATTTCCAAGTTTAGAAGGCCAAATGAGGTAATTCATGTTTAGAAATTATGAATTCTTCATTTTCATTTAGATTTCATCTTTTTTTCATTCATCCACAACACATAGTTAAACATTGTAGTAATGAAGACATTATCATCTAGGCTTTCTTAAGAATACATGCACTTAGTCAGAAAAAAAAAAAAAAAGAATACATGCACTGCACATGGATAGAAGCCACATGATAATTAAAGATTCTGAATGTTCAAATAATTATCCAAATATGTGTATATCACAACAAATTCTTAGCATCACTATAAACAGACATGTTTGATTTGATTAACTATTGACCACTTTGCTAAAAATAAAATTGTCAATAGAAAAGAAAAGATTGGACAAGAGCATAATGATACTATGGCCGAACCAAATAAGAGCAACCGAATGAAGAATCTCATAATTCATCAATAGAAACCACTCGATACAAATGATGAATGAACCAACAAACTTACATATTTTCATTGTTATAATTTTGACACTTTCTTAATTTATACTCGACACCAAGACCCATCACAAACTTGAAATTCTAAAAGAAACTTTAAACCATAACAAGTACTATAAGCTACCAACCCAACCGAAAACAAGGTACATCAAAGCCTTGAAGTTGAGGCTTATATATCTTCTGACATCAAAGGAAAATGATCGAGCCAGGCCTGAGTAAGATTAGGTTGAAAGTTGGATTAAAGTAATTGTTGTTGTACAGTATTGTTGTGCTGTGTGGTCAAGATGGACTTTGGTCTTCTACTTCAATTGCACGGATTAGATATTTGAGATCTCTTCATGCGAATTGGTCTCTGGTGGGAAATGTCCAAAATCATATTGCTCGCCAGTTGGCTCAAATGTCTTTGAATGAAGTGCTCCCTACAAACTGGGCTGATCTTCTTCAAATCTAGTACACCACTTAGGAGAGGTTGAAAGGATATTTTCTTAGGATAAGTTTAAGTTTATTGAATGTCATTACTAGCTAGTACCATTTTGCTATCCATTATCATTCTGCCTGTATTAAGTAAAGCATTCTCTGAATATGATTGAACACCTCATTTAGTGACCTTCCCACTTTGGCAAATCATTCTGGATATGAAGAGTCATGGCAACTCCAAGGATCTTTGGTAATACCATCTACTAGGTGAATGTTAAAGCAATCAAGCAAAATTTTGGAAAATGAATCATTGGAAGCACAACCTTGAAAACTGCTTCGTGTTCTTCCAACCAGTAGCACTACCGCTAAGACCATCTCCAATGGAGAGGTCAAAAATTTTGAGGTAAGTTTGAAATTTGACAACTGACAAGGAATTGTCAATTTTGACAATTTTTCACTCCAACCCATAGGTTAAAATAAATAAATATTTTATTATTATTATAATGTATTTAATTAAAACAAAATTGCACTATTGGTTTCTTTTTCTCCATCTTCTTCTCTTATGTTTCTTTTCAACTTCTTCTAGCTTTTCTGGGCAATTAGAAAAGCCACCATGTTAACAAATTTGAACAGATCCAAGCAACCACAAGTAGCCCAGATTCCAACATCTCAAACACAATCGCGACCTCAACACTGTGATTGACCATGGTGACACTCAGATGTGATCGGAGCTGCTTGAACCTAATTCTTCAGTTTTTCTTTCTAACTCCAAATTCTAACTCTCTTCCTCTCTTTTTCCCCAAATCTGAATGAAAAATTTAATTTTTGGTTTGATATCAATGATTTTTGAAGGTCTGGGTATGAAGATTTGTGTATTGTAGGAAGAAATAGAAGGATGAGAAAGATCATGAATGACTTTGATCTGTGTAGCCTGAAATTGAGGAGAACGATAGAGGAGAAGAGGAGAAACAATAAAAAATAAAATGACAGATGACCTGAGTCTGTCAAATTTGACAGATGAAACCAAGAATTGTCATCCACGGTGAATTTGAAGGATGCGTTGAAGAGGAAGAAATCTGCCTCTTGTATCCGTTGGAGCTCCACAGTGGATTTTAACACCACCATTGGAGATGCTCTAAGTTGGTAAATAAGTCCCATATTTTATGGCGGTGGGGGCAAAGCCTTCTGTTCTACAAGGACAAGTGCAAAAGTATGCAATATGCTTAGCTAGAATGTGGCATTAAGCATGAACTCAACCTATTTTACGGAATAAATGTTCATTATCTATACTATTATTAAGAGAAGAGAGTTTGTCAGCCAAAACAAAATTTTTTTTACCAAAATATCCCTCAAATATTAAAAAACATTTGAATTGAAATATTTGAGAAAGACAAAATGGTCAATTCACAAATAAAAGAAAGACAAAAGAAATTTAACAAAAAAAAATCAAAAACAAAATATGTGCAGTAATTTTCTCCTCATTCTATGAAATAACTTCCGACATAATTATCCACACTCATAGGGTAAATGGTGTGTTTGGAGTCTAGTTCAAAATTAAAGAGACATTGGCAGGTTGCCATGAAAATGTGCATATATTCTGGCCAAGTTTACGAGTAAGTGCACTCTGAGTGTAGGAAGCTAGCATGTTTCTTTTGTTTGATCTAATTTGCTCAGCGTAGGTTTCTTTTTCTCCCAAGTAATGCTCATACATGGTAACTCTATCGGATCAAGCCCACAAGCACATCATCCCCCTTGAATTTAACTCAGTCAAGTCGGTGCCTGGCTCGTTTGTATGGCTTCAATCCAATGCCATTCCATCCGATGAAGGGTATCCGTACCCTTTATCGATCTCATGGATCTGAATTCCTCAAAACTCATAGTTGAGGCATGTGAGACATGGAGTATTTTTCATTCGAAAGACCATGGCATTGCAACAGAGATTATGGAGGACGTCGAGTTTGAGGCTTGAAAGTTTTTTGATCTCCCCATAGACTTAATTGAAGATCGATCGTAGGATTTCCAGATGGGCAAAGTTGATGTAATGGCCCTAATGCAGTTTCTTGTTTTCCACCTCTATGTGGCATGAAGGGCCGGCTTACCATCCTTGGATCTGCAATTGAACGAAATTATATTAAACGTATATGAATGGAACATACATGATCGATGCATGAGCAACATGAGGTATTGGTTCATCTTTATGTCACTATAGGTCCCGAATGATCGATTTGGTTCCCACCACAAAGTCACAAAGTACCTTTCCTTTTCACTAAAGATAGCATTTGGAGCAGAATGAAATTGAATCTGCAAGCAAAGCAAGAGAACTAGAAAAGATCATTGCTTTGATGCACCCTCCATTAAGTATCCTATGCATAATCATCTTCCACTAAACCACCCTAAAGACTACTGAACCTTGCATTTCAAGCATTTGACCTATTTCACTTCAGTGTTGCTTGTTGATGGGGCCAACCTCAAACCATTTTATGCTTGCTAAAACCTGCAGATGGGGCATCTATGATCATCAAATATTTGATGATGTTATCGACAAATATGTGTCTTAGCAAGAAAACATTTATACTGTATTATACGCATTCTGACACTAATCTAGCATGAGAGCGTTCCCTACTATTACCCTCTAATTAAAGATATTCCATGTTTAATTTTATTTATTCCAAATTAATACTTTGCATATACCCAGATTCAGGTCATGCTCTTTACTGGTTTTCTTCAACTGAAAGTGGTCAACGTACTTCTTCAAAAGCTGCTTTTCAACAGCTACTACGGTGCTAACCATTAGCACTATTCATGCATGGTGGAAAGAAATTATTGTTTTATCACCCTAGTATATAAGCATAAAGCATATGATTAGTTATATATGCCTCCCGCACCACGCCTTCATCATCACATTGTGCCATGGACCTCAATCACAGTTTTGTTTTTCTCCTTTTTACAGCTTCAATTACCAACTCATCAATTTGTCTCCCCCACCAAAGAATAATCATTTTTCTTCCAATATCTTTTGAATTCTTCATCCTTTTTTATCCTCCTAACTTTTAATGATGGACCAGTTGGGTATACAAACTTAGTTAAGTCTATTTAGTTTCTTTCTTGTATCAATGCTTTTGGGTTTCTCTGGTTTCTCAAGATTGTTAACTTTCTTGGTGCTGATCCATTTATGGACCTTCTGTGTTTTTGGGTTGGCTTCTTTCTGTTCCTTGGATTTTGGGTAGTTGCTTTCTCTGATCAAGATGGTATACATTTCAATTACAGAGTTTTGGTTTGTAGTATTCTTTCATGCAGTCCAATGTTGCTTATTCATGCATATGTAACAGGTTTCTTGAGCTTAACTTGTGGTGGAACTACGAATTACACCGATTCATCCAATATCTCATGGATTCCAGACAATGAATTCATAGCCACAGGCAACACCACCACCATCAGTTACATTGAGGGGACCTCCTCATTTAGTGTCCCGGTTCGGTTTTTCCCAATTCTCCAATCTCACAACTGTTATAGGCTACCAGTGAGTAATGTGTCATTTTTGGTTCTTGTTAGAGCTCAATTTGTGTACAAAGACTATGATGGACTTGGGAAACCCCCATCATTCTCTGTATCTCTTGGCACAGCCATTGTTAGTACTATAGATCTCAGAAAAACCGATCCTTGGATAGAAGAGTTTTTATGGCCAGTTGATAAGGACACAGTCTCTTTTTGTTTGCATAATATACCAGATAGAGGGGCTCCTGTAATTACTTCAATTGAAGTTAGGCCACTTCCCCATGGAGCTTACACAAGTGGCATGGAAGATTTCCCACATAAGTCATTGAGGAGAAGTTATCGAATAGATTGTGGTAACACAAATGGATCCTTGAGGTATGTAGAGTTTAGAGTTACCTTAGACCTCTTTACTATTGATATACCTTTGAACCTTTTGTAGGAGCTTTGGTCACTGGTTTATTTATATTCAGGTATCCGTTGGATCCATATGATCGTATATGGGATGCTGATCGAAGCTTTGCACCATTTCATGTGTCAACTGGTTTCAAGACTCAACTTATTACCTTCAATTTTTTGGGGTTAAAGGAGAATCTCCCAGCTGATGTCCTTCAAACCGCAAGAGTCTTGGCACGGAGGGATGTCTTGACATACAACTTATATCTTGACACCTTGGCAGACTACTACATTGTCCTCTACTTTGCTGGGATTCTACCTGTGTTTCCTTCATTTGACATCTTGATTAATGGTGATGTTGCACAATCAAATTATACTGTAAGAAGCTCAGAAGTTAGTGCACTATACTTCACGCAGAGAGGAATAAAGAGCTTGAACATCACACTTAAGAGCATCAGCTTCTATCCTCAAATCAATGCAATTGAGGTGTATGAAATTCTTGATATTCCAGAAGAAGCCTCCTCCACCACAGGTAACAGTTTTGATTTGCATAATCGATAATGAAGGTCCACTCTAATTTCTGTAACTGACTACACTTCACTTATTCTCTTCCTACATGATGTTGCAGTTTCAGCCCTTCAGGTTATCCAGCAGTCAATTGGTTTAGATTTGGGATGGCAGGGTGACCCTTGCGCTCCGACAAAATGGGATCAAGTTGAATGTGAAGGAAACATAGTTACCTCATTGTATGGTCACAAGGAACATACTGTGCATTTTATCCCTTATTGGAGAAATGGTGCCTTGTATTTTTCCTAGAGATCTCTGATATGGTCAAACTGTTTGTGTGTTCAGGGTGCTTTCAGACATCAACTTGAGGTCAATTAGTCCAGCCATTGGTGACTTGCTAGATCTTAAAACACTGTAAGCCGTTCAGACTGCTTAGGAGTTAGGACTGGTGTTAATAGTCTTAATCATGGTGAAGTTTCAAAATTAATAAATTATGTTTGCATATGTTTATGCTCCAGGGATTTGCATAACACATCGCTTACCGGTGAACTACAGAATCTGGGTAGCTTGACACGTCTTGAGAAACTGTAATCAACTAGTCCTCTTCCTTCATGGCCTCAAGATATTTTCTTCCTTTGCCAAGACATCAAGACTTACATTGCTTAAAACTTTCAGGAATCTGAGCTTCAATCAGTTAACATCCTTTGGAACTGAGTTGGACAGCTTGGTTAGCCTTCAAATTCTGTAAGTTCAATTCTTTACATCAGCATTCTTATAACTAAGATAGCTTCGGATCCAAAAGCTGATACTTGTTTCATTTCTCTCTTCCTTATAGGGACTTGCAAAACAATACTTTACAGGGAATGGTTCCGGATAGCTTGGGAGAGTTGGAGGATCTTCACTTCTTGTAAGTCTAACGTTGGAAGAACAAGTTTAAGATATATTAGCGAGGGGATGAATTGTAAATCTTCCGATTACTTTTTGGATAAGATAATTTGTTTCACTCAGTTATATACACTCATGCATTCATCAGGAATGTAGAAAATAACAAACTGCAAGGTGTTCTTCCCCAGTCTTTGAACAGAGAAAGCTTGGAAATTAGGTAATGAAATTAGTATTGTCATTGTATGTGCATTATTTTCCTCTATTTCTGACGCACCAAATTTGTGCAGAGCATCCGGAAATCTGTGCCTATCTTTCTCAACAATGACATGCAATGATTTCTCAGGCTCAGCCAACTCTTCTATTGAGGCACCACAAGTTACTATCTTTCCCGTAAAGAAACACACGAGGCACAGTAATATAGCAGTTATACTTGGTGCTATTGGAGGAGCCTTACTCGCCCTGCTGATACTTGCCTCTCTTTCTGTAATGTTGTATGTGAAGAAAAGAAGAACTGATGTCACATCAATGGAGAGTAAGTAGACATTTATATTATGTATGTGGGGCTTCAGTGGACACTACTTGGATCTTACATTTACTTCTTTTTGGCTGTTTAGGGGCAATGTTAGATATGCGTAACTGGAATTCAGCAAAGGTTTTTAGCCACAAGGAAATTAAAGCAGCCACCAACAATTTCAAGCAACTTTTAGGCCGTGGAAGTTTTGGTTCAGTTTACCTTGGAAAACTTCCCAATGGAAGAACGGTGGCAGTGAAAGTGCGATTTGATAAAAGCCAACTTGGGGCTGATTCCTTTGTCAATGAGGTTTCCTATTCTGATTCTATTAGCATATGAAGAGAAACTATTATGACACTCATTACCCTTTAATAACTTCTGAGTCTGTATGGGAGTGCTACATTTGGCAAAGATGCACGAGAAATATGAATTTCTTGCAGTGTTGCTTCCTTATCCATGCCTCGTATTGTTATAGGTTCATCTCTTGTCTCGAATTCGCCATCAAAATCTTGTATGCTTGGAAGGATTCTGTCATGAATCAAAGCAGCAAATACTTGTTTACGAGTATCTTCATTGTGGTTCGTTGGCTGACCACCTTTATGGTATGTTTAAAGCATTGTGCACCTATTAAAGAACTTTTAATTCCTTGTTGCAAAGTTACCCTTTATATTAGTCCAATATAGTACTACAAGGGGTGTTCCCATTCTATAATTTATGGGGAAGTTTTACTTCAGGTCCAAAGAGTAAAAAAGTTTCACTGAGCTGGGTTCGCCGACTGAAAATTGCTGTTGATGCTGCAAAAGGTGTGCTTGTTTCAGCTACTCATCCATATTAATCCTTCTTTCTTTTCTTTTCCTTAGGTTCTTATATTATTAATTTTCTGACAGTTCTATATGAATTATAACACTGTTTTCTTTTGAAGGATTGGACTATCTACACAATGGAAATGAACCACGAATCATACATCGTGATATAAAATGCAGTAACATACTTTTGGACAAGCAGATGAATGCTAAGGTTTGTGATTTTGGCCTCTCTAAGCAAGTAATGCGGCCAGATGCAACCCACGTGACCACTGTTGTCAAGGGAACTGCTGGCTATCTTGATCCTGAGTATGTCTTTAAAACATTACATTATATATATTGTTGATTCTGAAGGATCACTTTCTTCATTGACTTATGGCTGGATTTATACTTGAACTCAATGAGCAGATATTACTCAACACAACAGCTTACTGAGAAAAGTGATGTCTATAGCTTCGGAGTAGTTCTTCTGGAGCTCATTTGTGGAAGAGAACCATTGAGTCACTCAGGAACTCCAGACTCCTTTAATTTGGTGTTATGGGTAAGCACACTCCTATCGTTTTCGTAAAATTTCCTGCCTTAGTAAGAGAAATGCTTCCAACTTTGCTCATTCTTCTTCCCATCCTGCAAAGTACTTTCATGGTTTACTACCCTTCAGTTTCTAGATCATCGTTTGATGAAAGATAGCTGAGTAAACTACCTCAACTTCATTGATTGTTTTCCTAGATGCATGATGTTAATATGAGAATGAAAATGAATGGTTTTGATCGTGAAAATATATTTTCATTGTTAGTCTTATTCTGCGTCTTCTTCGATTTACATGTGCAGGCCAAGCCTTACTTACAAGCAGGTGCTTATGAAATAGTGGATGACAGCCTAGAGGGAACGTTTGATGTTGAAAGCATGAGAAAGGCAGCCCTAGTTGCTGTAAGGTCCGTAGAAAGAGATGCATCAAAAAGACCAACCATAGCAGAGGTTTTGGCTGAGCTGAAAGAAGCCTATATCATTCAGCTTTCATATCTCCAATCTCGCGACATATGAAGATGAGTCCTGCTCACTACAATTTTCCTTTTGAGCTGCATTTTGTTGGACAAGTTCATCTCGTATTAATTTATTAGTAAAATGAGTGGTCTCCCTCGTGTGTACTACACTCCGATGGAACATGATAACTCAGGAGATATGAGACATTGTGGATATATAAGTATGCATATTTGTCTAAGACTAAATGAAGTTCGAGTGTGTCGTCTTTTTGGGGGAAGCAAATGGTGTAGCTCATTGCTTACCTCACTCTGTGAGTATTATTATGAGGAATGCCTTTGGTTAGGAATGAAATAATATTTCATGAGATGTTCATCTCGAAGGGACAAAAGAAACATCTTGTTCTCTGTTCAACAATTTCAGATATCTAGTGGACCAATGATTCAAACCCAGATGAAGTTCTCAAAATACAAAAGAACGAAGTGATCTTTGCAAGATCTTTGTATGTATTACAATTACATGAAACACATAAAAGAATATTCCTGAGATCAGGACGTGCTGAGCAACGAGCATAGATCAGGCTGGTTTTCATATATATGGACAATGGAATGACTTACCAATCTGAATGCTGGTTGCTCTTTATCATCCACACTCCATGGCTAAATTCTAAAATTCTTTTTCCAGTATGTGGGGATTTGGATTACATTTTCAAAACTGGACTCCAAGAAAAGTCTAAATGATTCTTGTGATGTCAAATTTCAAAATTTTCTATTGGGTCTTTTCCCATAACCAAATCACAGCAACTTTTCTGTACATACAAATATGAATAACTTATTGTCTTCTATTTCTGGGATCCTATTCTGACGACGTTGAGTAACGTTGTCGAAGGTAAAGGAACAATGCTGTTGATGTAGCCACTGCATAAGGGAAAATAGTCCAAATGCCCTGGATAATTTCCATGTTAGATTCATGTAAAAACAAAATTATGATTTCATATATGATTTCGAGTTTCTCTGCATACCACAACTGTTGCAACAGTAGCTAGGGCAAAGACAGGGCGCTCCCTCAAGAAGAATCCTATCCCGAACTGAGGTCATGAAGCAAAGAGAATACTAAAATTCAGTAGACAAATAAGAAAGTTGGTTATCAATTTCTTTCTTTATAGCCGCAAAATACAAAGTCTATACTACTCCGTTGTCACATTTTCCAACATCTTTCGTACTGAAACCCTTCAAAAACCAATAACGTATGAAATTTCCAAAATTTTACACAGTTTAAAAAGTGGATGCATTCTAGGTGGCTACATATGACTTGACTTCTCCCTAGCTAAGCATAGATTGTGCAAATGCATACAAATAAATTCAGATTATACTAGAGTTGAGCACAAGCTTATGAATGTACTACAAGGCAGCATAATTTGTAACAGCACTGGACTGACCTGGATCGGAAGGGTGATCAAGCCACCCAAACAAACTCCAGCAAAGAAACACTCTGGAGATATACCCTGTACTCAGAAAAAAGCATGATAAGCAATCAGCGGTAAATGAGTGATATTTGAGTAAATGTGTGTATATGACTTGAGGAGTAGAATATTTGTCAAGTTACAGGATGGATTGTCTTTTTCACTTTCTAGCCTTTTCCTTTTTTCTGTAACTAAACATAACAGTTCAGATGTCTTACATAGCTTCACTGCAGTTACGGTTTGACCACATAATGTTATAACTTGACATCAAACAATACGACCTTTTTGTTCATCAAAAGTTAACACTGATCATATATGACAATAAAGCTCAAGTTGAAGTTTGTGCCTTTGTGGAAGGTTTTGTGCCTTTGTGGATTACAAACAGCTATAATGGCTGAACCGCAATTATGACCCAAGAAGTAAAGGGTACTTGTGCATGAACTAGGAAAATTCTTAGAATCCCTCCCCATTCATAAATAGAACTTCCAACAAGCAACTGATCACGTAATTTTTTTATTTAAAGAGTTATTTAAATACCATTTTATTTGAGCATGTTATCAGGACCCAGTATTTAAATGAAGAAACTCAAGCCAATGCATACACCAACTTTTAGGAGCATACAGTGCAGTAACTAAAGAAAACTAAATGGAAATATCTAACACTCAAACGCCACACCCAATGCTCTTGCAGACAAAGATTCACAATCATTAACATGTACATGTCCCACCATGCTCACAATCAGAAATCAAAAAGATCAGACTAGGACATGTATTCTCAACAAGATTTCATAACAAACAGAAGGGAGTTTCAGTATAAGCGAGAATGATTATGTGCATGTATTCAAGATAACTTACTAAGGTCCCTGCTAGAAAAGCTGTTGGATTTCTCACTCCAAGGGAAAAGCGTTCAACTGCAAATTAAAATGCACAAAAGCATTACAGCATAGTAGCAGAATAGTGAGTTCAACTAGGATTCAGTGTACTGCATATGAGAACTAGCCAAGTATATACATGAAAGCAACAAATTTCTGTTTTAAAGTTTTAGGTTGAGCAATATCTAGTTATATACACACACTCAAGATAGAACCACACTGATATATAACAACTAAGCTCTACAACTCACCAAAACCAATAAGGTTGCCATATCTTTGCACTGCACGGGTTATGCTTAAAGCTTTCTCTTTGCCAATCCCTAACTGCATCCATCATCAAGATCAAGTTCATTGAATTAACACTCAAATCGGTAGTCAACACAAGTGGAGCTACACTACCCTGGGCAGTACCAAGTAGCCTGGTAGCCTGTGCTCAGAAATATTTTGTTGGTTTTATAACATACATCCATGCTATTCTAAATGATGCCGGCAACACGTACACCTAGTAGTCCACACTATTTTCCATAAATTTTTTAAAATAAACTAAAAGTTTGTTAAACCCAGCCCAAAAACGTTATTAACTTAGTTCTATCCCAAAGTTTACACAGCACGTTGGAAAAAAAATAATAATAAAGCAACCAGAATAGAGGACGGTTCTTTTTCTTTTCTTTCCTTTTTTGGAAAAGAAACAGTATATCAATCTCAACAAATGATGCTACAAAAGGAGACAAGGTACACTTCAGAGAGAAACAAACAGCAAAAACTGGAAAGCAACACCAAATGCAAATAGACAGCTGCAGAGAAAACACCCTAATGATTGAAAACTACAGCTGCCTTCCGGTCATGCAAAATACAAGAACGTCTGTAGTCTCTGACATCTACAGAAACAGAAGCCCATAAAGCTGACGAAAACTTTACTCTATGCCGCCATCACGGCACCTCTGTAGTCTTTAAAAAGACAAAACTCTTTCTATTTCTTTCCATCCAAAGCATGCAGATGACAGCTAACACAATGCAATCGTGAGACCTTTAGCCTTCTTTCCTTTGAGGTTCAATTAATAGAGCAATACTTCCTGCTATCTCTCATCCCAATCCAGCCTTCCTCAACAACTACCCCCACAAATGTAAGGAAACAAGTTGAAATCAATCCCTAACTCTTTCCAGAATCTCTTCATGAGTTCCAAACATTTCTCCCCAAGAAAATCACTTCTGCTGTTTGCAGTCACCAGTTGGAACTCTATCCATAATGCTAAGTGTTATGGTTGGATGACTTACTTGGGTTAGTATGGTGTAGCTCAGGGATGATGGGTGCAGACTTTGGGTGTTTTTGAAGTTATTTAAAGCCTCTAATTATGAGCAATAGAAACTGTATTGATTATAATTAACTGATCACACAGTCAACCTCTATGTTGTTCTCTGCAACAAAAGATCATTTCATCAGTCATGAAGTGGCAAAGGTTGATTGCTATTTAGCTCTCACCACTGTGAAGAAGTTAGCAGTTATAAACAAAATCTTTTTTTTTTTCCCCTTTTTCCTTCAGTTTGAGGAATAAGACGATATGCAATAAGATAAAACTAACAATTCCTAATAGTATGAAAACTTAAAAAGAGAAAAACAAGAAAAGAGTTAGTTACTAAACTCCCTAGAAAAAGTTTAGTGAGCCCACCCCATTCATATTCCTGGCACCAAGAATGAGCAAAGAATGTGTACATATCGTTGATGTTTAGGCATGATAATGAAGAGAACCCATAAGCAAGAAGGTAGGAGCAGGACTAACCTTTGAAAAAATATCATCAGACGCCCTGGATTGTCTAAAAAGCTTCCCCATATAAAAAGGTATTAGATCACTAATGCATACTCCCCTGAAATATGAACACATATTGTGTCACGTTTAAAACCGACAAGGTCTGGTATGCCTACAATCTTATAGAAAAGCTCCATTGCATTACTAACCCCTACAGAATTTTCTTCAGAATCAGAAGAGGTAACCATGATTTGTTGTATAGCTAAAGATCACATGTTTAGTCAATTACCAATACACCCAAAGAGTTGTAGATACAATGTACGGAGCATTTCTTGAGAAAGATTCAGCAAATGACTGCCAGGTCCCATCCAAAGATAGCCTCCGGGCTAAAGATATGCCAACCTATATTGTCTTCTTCTAAATGAGTATTCACAAGTTCTAAGTAGCATTGAAGCCATGGAAATCAAACGGTAATAAATTCAACATGGTAATATCTAAGCTCGTGAAACAGAAATACCGAATTAGAGGACAGACCCATATATTTAGAGCCTCTTCACTGATGAAAAGCCCAAACCCTGCAGCCATAAGCAACCAAAAGTAGATCCACCTGCAATGCATCAGATGATTATCTATTAAGATACAACTAAAGTTTGAAAAATTAGCATATATATTTTCTATTTTACCCCAACTCACCAAGAACCACAACTTGCACTGTGAAGAATAGGGAACTAACAAAGATACATTCCATTTCCTACTTACTTTTAACCGATATAGAAACCTCAATTTTTTCAATTGATTATAACCAAATATGTTAGAACAGTTCCATCAGGCAACTGTAAAACAAAACTGTTACTTTCCAACAAGTAAGAGGCAAAACAAATCATATACCCTGGTGCATATTCTGGAAGAACAATGCTGTAGCCAAAAGCTTTGAAAGTGAAACCAACAGGGGCCGCCGCCATTGCTGAAGAGGATGAGCTTTCTGGCAAGAACTGAAGCCCATTCGATGATCCAAGAGTGGGACCCTTGATGCTAATAGATATCAATGTAACTGTTGCAGCCATTCCCAGTGCAATTGCTATTTTAGCCAGAAATAAACCTTCTCTAGTAGTCTGAGTAACTTTAACATTTCCAAGCAACTCATCATTAATTCCATCTTGCCCATTCAAAATGTCATTAGACATTGCAGCCTCATCATTTTCATTTTCTGTATCCTCCTTCGAAAAGCTTCTAATCCTGCTTGTAAAAAAGTTAATTAACATGAAATATAAAAAATTTGAATATTTTGAACATCAGAGCTTCAATTATGAGTATGCAATGCAGAGCAGTCTTGAACTTTACACATTAAGCTATAAGCACACAAAATAAAAATAGATAAAGCACTTGTGCTTAAGACAAAGCCTGAAGCTTGGAGCCTCTACTCCAAGTATTGGCTTTATTATGAACTGGGTTTTCATTTTCAGTAAACTTTATAGCATTTAAACCTTCCTTTACATCAAACACAGAAATTTACAACTAAACTTACCTGAACGTTTGGGGTCTGAAGAGCTGGGAAACTAGCCCACATTGTTTCCAATTCACCAGCAATCTGTGTCTGACATCGAAACAGCTTGAATGCCTAATAAGTTGTCGGTTTGAAGATTTGGGTTTTGGGGTGCGTGGGAATAGAGAAGATCCAGGGGCAAAAACCGCCATTAGAGACATTTGGAGGTATTGATGATGCTAAGTTTGCAACTGGGTTTGGATGTGGATTTGAACCGGAGGGATTGGCGGCTCTGGTTCCATGTGCTTGGCTGTGAGTGGCTAGTGAGGAGGGGCTATAATAGAGGCATATACTCTAGAGGAAGAGTTTAGCATCTGACTTTAGATACCCCATTGAAAGCGACCCTCTTGCGGGTTAGAAAGGTCGAGACTTTGGTCGCGGACTCTTGTGCGCTATTTATATTTTCAGAAGTAACTATTTAGATACTCCATTGAAAGCGACCACTATTTGACTCTTGATTAACTTCTTAACCTGATTCAGGGCAAACATGACTTGGAATTTCAAATAATTGTTCATTCTTTATGAGCATTCATATTTGTGTGGCACTGAATGGTTGATTCACGTGTTTTTCATTATTGATTTATTTTATTTTATAAAAATAAAAGTCAAAAACAATAATATAATAATATATTAAGATCAAAAAAGAACTTCACGCGTTACGATTTTTGGAGAGAAAAAGAAATTGAGGAGACAGGAGTTTGCACAGCCGCCCTTATCTATGGTGTGGTTAGGGTTTGCGCAACACGCCAAGGCTATCTGATGGGCGCCTTTACCTCCATGACTGCTCGATTGGCCTCGGCTTTGTCTTTGTAGAGTGGGCATGAACATGTGGATCTCAGCGACATAAGAGCAAGGTCACCGGGCCTCCTTTTGCCCGGGCACCACGTCATATCATGACCCAGGTCAGGAAAAACTCCAAAATGTTGCTTCCACCGGGCTTGGGGCAAGGCAATAGTAATTGACCTAGGGCAATTACTCATTCAAGTTGGTGACTAAGCTCGTGACCCAAGGCTCCACTGTGGCCCAAAGACAAGAGAGAAGGAAAGGCACGTGGAAGGCCAGAAAAGCAAGTAGCTGGACTGCTTTGAAGTTGAAGGCAATGGTCCACAGATCTGGATCGTTGGTTGTAATTGCTATATATATATATATATATCTGATGGTGAATAATTAAGCAGCTAGGTTTAAGAAGGTGTAAAAAAAAAATATATAGTAACAGTTATATTGCAACGGTAAGAAAATAAAAATATTTTTTTTAAATGTTCACCAAAACTATTTATTTACATCATACATTTCTCATTTATACTAAAAATAATAATAAAATATTCAATGAACAGTAATTGACTGGTGACTCTGACCCCAACGAGTGGAAACAAAGATCCAGCAGCAGTGAACAGTTTCGTGCCCTGGTGATTTGGTGATCCGGTGACCCTGACCTGGTGACCCAACGGGTGAACTTGCTCTAAAGGAGAAAATAGAGAAGTTTGTGACTAACAGTGCATACATGGTAGGAAGGCTTAATACTTGTAGAGCCTTCAATCATTACTCATTCATGGGTGCTTGTCAATCGATGTGAAGACTCAATGGAAAGCTACATGTGCATGAACGCCCAAAGGGGAGGTTTCTCTTCATCTTTAGCAATGCTAAGGACATTATAAGAAATTAAAAAAAAAAAAAATATCCATGAACTTTCGACAGGGCTCACGTAGTCCTGAATGACTACGATGGGAGATCTCCCATTTCTAGTGTCTCCTTAGACCATATATGGATTTGGATCCGAATTCACAGACTAGCACCGACTTTTCTCACTCTGGCAACTGTACCATTGATCAGAGAAACAATTGGAACGGTACTAGAGGTGGATTGGCGTGGCTTGCGTGAAGGGCGGGCACAGGTGCAAGTTGCTTTGTGCATGAACAAGACAGTGAGGTTGAGTCAGAAGTTTAGGGTTTCGGCATCTAAAACCCTAGAGTTGCCCTTCCATTATGAGAAGCTTGTGGGCTGGTGTCGGGATTGTGGATCTTTGAACAATGTGGGGCGCAGTGTTCCCCATGTAGCTAGTGGTGGATTCCAGGCCAGATGACGACGTAATGTGGCGATGGTGATGCGCGGAGGGGTTGCGAATAGACTGCGGTTTTTGGTCTTCCACGCCAACTCCTCGACTCTATCATCTCTAGGTCTTTTAGGGCCCAGATTTCAGGGCATCAATAGCAAAGCGAGGAGGCCGATGATATATCATAGGTGGTTGAACAAAGAATCGGAGCAGAGTGAGGAGACATCGACGGCAGGGGTGGAGAGTTCTAGGGCCAGGGAAGTGGTGGAGAAGATTTCTAGGGAGCAAGGTGATGCTGCCAATGCTATGGTGGTTGTTGCGGAAGAGAATTCGGTGGTGGTAGTTGCAAAGGGGACAGTGACCCGGGTTATGGGAGGGCGTCGGGGTAGAGAAGATGAGGGCGCAAGCTCCATGCACTGTCACTAATCCCTGCAATGCTAGAAGAGGAGAACTTGGGGTTGACTTGTCCACGGTGGGGCTTTTGAAGGATTTGTGTGTGTTGGGCAAGAAAAAGTCTCGAGGCAGGCCTTGGGGTAGTTGTAATAAGACAAAGAATAATGGTGATGGGGTCTCTGGCTTAGCAGTAGCCACTCCTGCTAACCCTTCTACTACTGTGGGGAAGGGTAAAAGTAAAATTTAGCATGTTTAGGTTGACAAGTCTTATCATAGATGTCATGGTAGGCTATCTGGTTGAATTGGCAAGCAATCGTAAAACAATTGCGTTCTTAGGCGAAAGGTTGGTGGACCCTTTTGATAGTTGTCTAATTTCTAAACTTGTGAGCCTTTTTCGTTGTAGTTAGTAGTGAAATAAGTGAGCGTGTACTGTACGTTAGAATGGATGTTATATTGCCAGCGATCTGTTCTTGGTTAGGTCGAATAGGCAAAAGCAAGGTTATGCTTCTGGAGCTTTTACTCTGGTGTATGTAATATTCGATAGTGACTTAGTTAGTCCTGAATATATCTATGAATATTTCTTCCTTTAAAAAAAAAATATTGACATCCCATATGGATGATATCACACTTTTTTTTTTTTTTTGATATAATAGAAAAATACATTACCTAACTTTTATAATCCATGCCAACTCTTGGTAAGGTCACGTGGGTTGTGTACCAGGTTACATACTCAGTATGCCTTATCTGCCCTAGCGAGGCGGCAGATCTTGAATTGGGTGCATCCTCTTAGTGGCAGGATGAAACGTCGTATCGAAGGATTTATTTCTGGTCGTCAGTATAATGGGAAAGCTATTTTATTGGTTTTATGTCATTGCTTTAACTTTCTGATATGCCACTATTATTGTAAAGCAAATAGAGTAATTTATATGACACTCTTTACTATTGGGTGCATGTTCGAATACATTATAGTAGTAGAGACTCGTGTTATTATTCGGGAGGTCTTCTTGAGGTGTATTGTGATATGAGGTTTAGGCATTATGTCCCCTCTTTAGATTCATCAGTTTCATCAATAAAGGCTTGAAGGCGTCGACCAGCCCTTATTAAAAAAAAAAAAACAGACTTGAAGTTAGAAGACTTAGAACCAACACTAACAAAAAAAGAAAATCTTGAATTCAGGTTTCGGAGTTTTCTGTGTCGTTTCACCTATCAAAGAAAAGAAAAGGTCACTAGTCCCAAAATTAAGGTCTCTAGCAATTCTTGACACCACCAACTGTTTGGAACTGAGGTAACAAGAGTTCCAATACAGATTTTTTCAACGTGGCACAAGTTTAAACCCAATTAACTCATAACCAAACAAAGTAATGTTTGATCCTAAATTCAATGATTCTTCCTTAATTTGGTAACTTGAGCCTTTAGTCTGTGGTTTCTCCTAGGACAATGCTTGATACTAGTAACTTGAGCCCAAAGTCAAACGTTTCCTCTTAAGACAAAGATTGCCAATATTTTGAGTCATCGATGTCGAAACCACCAATTGATACCTTCACGAACCATCACCCATATATGTACATAGGACACAATCTGCCCTGCAACACCGTCTACAATATGAATCGAACACCAAAGATGTCGTCCCTAAAATGAACAAGAAGCTCCACCACTCACTAAGAAATAGGATAGCACTGACAATGTTGTGCGGACCAAATTCACGCCTTGACCTACAAATTAAAAGAGGTAGTGTCTTCAATCTCGAAGGGAAGTATAATGAATCTCAAAATTGTAAGGATATGGGTTATTGAGCTATTGAAATAGATCTTTTTGTCTGCCAAACCAAAGCACTGAACATGCCCAGTACTTGAAAAAGAACAAAAAAGGAAAGTAGCCTCCGAACCTGATCAACATAGATCAGGCCAAAGAGAGAATCAGTCCCAACAATGGAAAAAGAAAAGTTAGACATTCACTGCCTCTAGTGGATAAGGAGGACCAGTAGCAAGTAATAACTGTGATATAGATCCTTGTACACAAGTGACACTACCTATTTGGGGAGTGTGTGTTTGGTGGGGTGGTAAGGTTTTGGTCTCATATATAAGAGATCAGGAGTTCGAGCCCTATCAAGAGTGGGAATGGGGTGCGGTTTTTTTATTTTTTTTTTTATTTTTTTAAATGTGACACTACCTATATACCCAATAAACCACTCTGGAAGTTAACAATTTCAAGCTTACTAAAGATTCGTTTTCTATCCTTTTGAAAAAAAAAAAAAAGAGATTCGTTTTCTAAAGAAAATGAAAATGTTCTATTTAACCAACTTGACTAGTTGCCTAGAGTTCTCACTATTGTCCGATAAACTTGTCTTATATAGTTGATCCAACATTTTTATTCGTTTCCAAGATAATAATAATTTATTCCGCGATTACAATCGTCACTAATAATATTATGAATATTAACAACACCCGTAGACAATCAAAATTAACTTCTCTATTATGAATTCGTGTATACCAAGAAGAGCTAAACGATGATGATCAAATGTACCCTATTAAAAACCTACCAAAGTTGGTTTCAAGTCCTTTCAATTTGAGGACCCTAATAACATATTCCTATAATTCCTGACCCCAACAAAGGGGTATTATTTTCAGCACGACGTCGTAGCATTTGTAGGAGTGTCATAATGTGTCTGTGCTAATGATGTGGTCGGCGGCGGTTGGCGCGCAGTTGTTAAATCACGTGCGCGTAACCAAAAAGCAGTTGGCTTTAAACTTCAACACGACGCCGAAATCTCATCATACTACTCATCAAGTTTCATGTTCTGTCTTTCTTCTTTCCCAACTCAAAAGTCGTCTCCTTGCTCCGACCTTGCAGCGGTCTCAGCTAATCCAACCAGGGCTTTGGTGGGTTTTCCATATCAGCTCCCCAAAAGATAAATCCTTAATCTTCTCTGTAAAAGTTGACAGCTTTTACTCTTCTTCTATTTTGCTTCCTTATTGACTAAGCTTGTATTATTGTAATACATGATTGACCTGTATTTCGTTATTGGATCATTAATTACGTGGTGGTTTCTTAGGATGAGATCATAAGAAACCACAACTTCTAGAGAATCTTGGATTATTGTAACCTCATAGAATTCTAATCATCATGATTCACTGTTTGCAATTAGAAGCATCTTGAAGCTTTTTAATTTACTGTTCTTCTACTTTGTCTGGTGAACTACTTGTGCCTAAATCAGCAGAAGCTTCTAGGATTCTTAGTTGATTACCCACAATTCTGTTGAATTCTAGGATCTTGATCTGTTTAAGGAAGGAAGGATGGCTTGTCAGGAAGTTCAATCATGGAGCTTTGGTGGTCTTACAGTAGCATTTCTTGACCTTGTACTTGCTTATGTCCTCCTATGCATATCAGCTTTTGTGTTTTTAGTATCGAAGTTGTTGAAGGTTTTCTGGGTGTATTTGCCGTGTCCTTGTAATGGGGTTTTCGGGTATAGAAATCGTGATCTTTGCTTGCATAAGTTGCTTAATGAGAGGCCTGTTGCGAAGATTTATGCTGTTCAGAAGTTGGTGAAGAGTAGGTTCCCTTTTGATATTCGGTTTAAGGATGAAACATGCAACTTGAGTCAGAAGTTGATTAGGGATGTGAATGGAGGGAATGGTGTTCTTGAATGGGAAGGTGAGTCATGTTGTAGTCCGTTTTCGAGTCCAAGATTGCAAAGTCTGGTTGATAAGGAAAGTGGGTATGATGCTAAGGGAAAGAGAATTGTGATTCTGAAGAAAAGGACTGGAATTCGGCGTTCTAGGAGGGATAGCTCAAAATCTCCTCGTATATTCCCCTTTCCTCTTGATGAAAGAAGTACAAGATCGATATCTGGTGAAAGCTCAATTGCTGTATCTGCAAGACACGATGAGCCTCAAGGTGAGTGAGAAAGATATAAACTTGTTTAGTGGTTTTGATTACTTAAGTTCATGTATTTGATAGACTGTGCATTATTCTATAGGTTTGGATTTAATTTACTAGTTTAATTGTTTGAATGTAATGTTTAACAAATTTATTATCATTTTTATTATCAAAGAGGATAATTCGAAAATTACTTAAAAACTGGGATTCGTTGCATGATTAATTATAGATGTACCATATCGGGGATAATACCTACTCAGTTTGTGTCGTTTTTCATTTGTGATGATGTCAAAACAGCATCCGGTGATGATAGAGGGGAAAGAATATGTGGACTATCTAAGTTGAGTGAATCAGCTGCTGAGAGTAAAGGTCTAGATGTAAGTTACGGTGAAGAAAAGTTTCCCATTGTTGGAAATGAAAGTGATACAATCAGGATGTTGGAAGGAGCACTCGAAAAAGAGAGAGCTGCTAGTGCTGCTCTCTATTTAGAGCTGGAGAAAGAGCGAGCTGCTGCTGCAACTGCTGCTGATGAAGCAATGGCCATGATAAGTCGTCTGCAGAAGGATAAAGCATCGACAGAAATGGAAGTGAGACAGTACCAGAGGATGATTGAAGAGAAATTTGTTTATGATGAAGAAGAGATGGATGTTCTGAAAGAGATGCTTCTTAGGAGGGAGAAGGAGAATCATTTTTTGGAGAAGGAAGTTGAAGCATATAGACAGATGAATTCTTTAGAAATGAACAGTGTAATGGTGATTCAAATGATAAGCCGCGTGAATGGGGACAAACTGCACTTTCTTTGAATATAGATTCACAACTGATGGTGCCGTGGACTAATGAAACTAAATCTAATCATATGGAAGTGGGAAATATTGCAGACAGTACCTCTCAGTTTGACGCTTCATTTGTCAAAAAACAAATCCATTCCAATGGACATGATGTTGTTGAGAAAAGTGTCCTTTCAGGATGGGAAGGAAAACTACACGCAGATAATGCAATGTGCCCAGGAATGACTACTGAAGCAGTCCAAGCTAAGACAGGGATTGAGAAAAGTTTCTATAGTGATGGAGGAGGGCTGCACCAAGATGGGGATCCTGAAAGCAATTATCATAGTCCATTGCTTGATACAGAGCCAGCTGTTCATGACATTCATGTCATAGATGGTAAAACTGAAATATTAAGAGGAGAAAGTAGGCCATCAATTTATGCTGCTTTGGCTGGATTCCAAGATCCGAGATGTGGGGCTTCTGGAGTCTGTAGCAGCTTGGAACCTCTGCTGAGCATGGGGAAAGGCAAAACGCCTCCTTAAAACTTTCGGAGGAGATCAGGAATCAGCTTTTGTGATTCTAAAGCTAAGAGATCGAATGTGACTTGCTTCTTTACCTGCTTTATCTTCTAAGGTAAATATTAGTGTTCCCAAGTTGCACCTCGTACATTTGTTTTAATGATCAACATGTGTTTTTCAGTGCATTAGAGTTATGACAAAGTCTGTGCTGTGATTTTTTGTTTTCTTCATTCCGGAAGCAGCGGTTTATTTTATATTAGTAGCATTAAGAAACATAATGTTTGGTACACCTATCCAAAATTGAAAGATGCACTGATGTAGGAGAGTGTGTTTAGACTTTAGACAAAACCAGTAAATCCTCATCACTTGAGATGAAAGAGATTGGTGTACTAAGAGTCTAAGAGTGGATACGGGCTTGCAAGGTTTCCCTTGTAGAACCTCTTCATGGTTCTGCGTCCGTACCTAACCAAGGAGATAAACAAGTAACAGCTATAAACTCATTTATAGCCTGCTTTTATCTAAACAATCTACAGATGCTTAGGTCTGATAAGAGTAAGAATCTGTAACAAATAAAGCAACAAAAGGTGTAAAACTAATGCATTCAGTTTCCTTGGAGAATTAAATGGCTGCTCATTATGGCTAACTATGAAAGAGGGAAACTATATGAAGTCAATATCATATCATGGTTTATAATTGCTATTAAAATTTTGTGATGATATAGCAGAGATTCACACTTCATTTATATGGAAAGCAGTGAATGACCAGGACAACTGATGGTATTTTTTAAAATTTGATTTATTTGTAATGTGGTCATGTTATATCATTCAACCCCTTATGCTTAGGAAAAGGTTTGATAAGTTTTACATTACAGATACCTACACAGTTTCTTCATTGTGTTTTTCCCTTGAAAGCTCTACACTTAGGAGGGTCTTGTCGTGTTAAGGATGTTCAAAAATACAGTTTAGGAAACCAATGTATCGTGATCGAGTCATCAAGCACATAATCATATTTGCTTGATGATTTGTTCTAGGAATTGGACTGATTGAAGCATTTGATTAGTGAGATTGACAGTGACATCTATCCATGTCATCTTCCCCTCTCATTGGCCATTGTTATCATCTTTACACGTCATGTTCATTCATAATTCCACTCTTTTGTAGGTGCATTTGAAGACAAGACGTAGCCAAAGTATGCAACACCCCCAGATGTGTGAATATCTGAGGGCTGGTGCTCCAGGTCTATATGTATCTCATTGATGGTTGAAAGGGTGAATGAATAGGATATGCCCCCCTAGGTACTCAATTGTGCACATAAACTTTTGCGTATCGTAGTTTTCAGTTTTGTGAAATAGGCTTTCAGAGCCAGTTCTCAAGTGATGAATCTGTCCCCCATCTCGTGTTTCCTGGGAAAATTTTGAAAAAGGAAATGACCTCGAAATAGATAGCTTCTAGCTAGCTTCTTATGAAATAGAAATACTATTCTTTGTTCCTTACACCTTTTCGTTGCACTCATGTCTGGTTGAAAAGCTGGGATCATGTGAGTTCCTCACTGATCAGATATCGATTCTTCCTCTCTGAGGATGGAATGCCTTAAATCACATAAGATTTCATAATAATTTGATTATCAGGGTTTAGCTGGACCTGTGATTATAGCATGTACATATTAAAAATTGGATTAAATTCAGTTTTCTACCATTTATTACTGAAAATCATGTCAATCCATGATCTTCCAATATTATCAACAACACCTTTATTATACTGATCAATTTAATCCCTACTCCAACACCTATATATTGATCAATTTGATCCCTACTCCAATATTGTTAGCTGATCTATCAATTTTGCTTGGTAAATGTTGATGTCGCACCAAGAGAATTCACTTTTTGTGACGTGGAGTGCCTAATTAACTCGGGATGCTGGTGTTTTTGAAAGCCACATTTTTTTTTCAGGGACTTGTGCTCAACTTCCAACTATTTATTTTCAACTGCTGAGATCTGAATTGGCGTCCCCATCACACTTGGGCTCAACCACCAACTATTTATTTTCAAATATTTAGTCTCTGAGTTTAAATCCTATTGATGACGAAGATGTGGTGCACAATATATGCAGTCTTATATATTAAAAGGCACCCTACAGTACTGCACAATGCAAGAGACTAAATTGAAGTACTGAAGCGTTAGTATCGGTAACCAGCATCTTCAATTATTATCCTATGTAGAGGCAGAGTCTACCTCTTCCTCTCCCTCTCCCTGTGACAGTCACCATTTACCACCCACCTTTCTTTCATTGCTTTCATCACTCGATCACTCCCGTCTTTTCATGCCCAATTATGGAGATTACTAGCTAGAAAATACAGTAGGACAACAAACAGTCAAACATGCATGTTTATAGCTAGGCTTTTATGACGGTTTGATGGAAATATATCTACAAACAGTATGCTATATAAAGACTACTACAAAAAATTCAAAGTACTTGCTAAAAAGAGCATATAACGTGATAATGAAATCCCAAAAGAAGACGGATATTCTAGTGGTTCTTTTTCTTGTCCTGCAGTTCTTGATGATCTCTCTGGTTCAAGGCGACGTACATTTTTATGATTTTGTTGTAAGTGCTTAGTTCCATTCCACTTAAACTCTCTAATTCCATGCAGTGTTCTCGTATTAACTAGTTCTTTTCTTTTCTTGATCTAATTATATAGGTAAGGGAGAAAAACTTCACCAGGTTATGCGAAACAAAAAGCATGTTTGTTGTAAACGACATTTTCCCAGGGCCGGAGTTACGAGTTCATAAAGGGGATACAGTCTATGTAAATGTTCATAATCAAGGATATTATGGTCTCACTATTCACTGGTAACCATTTACCCATACATACTTCTCAATACAGTATATACATTTTAAGATGCTGTTTAACACAAAAATTGATCATTGTTGCAGGCATGGAATAATGCAGTTGAGAAATCCATAGTCAGATGGTCCTGAGTATATCACTCAGTGTCCAATCCAACCAGGGACTAATTTCACATACGAGGTCTTGTTATCTACGGAAGAAGGAACTGTATGGTGGCATGCTCATAGTGACTGGACGCGAGCCAGCGTTCATGTGGCCATTGTCATCTTACCTACTTTCGGAAGCACATATCCATTTCCTCAACCCGATGAAGATGAGGTCATTATATTATGTATGAAACATGAGATCATTTTTTCCATGATAATAACTTACTCTTGTTGCAATTTGATTATCTATGAATGATCCTTGCATGCAGCATCCTGGTACTTGGGAGATTTGAAAACAAGGGTTGATGAGGCTATGGAAGAAGCCACATCTTTACCCCATTCTGATGCATACACCATAAATGGCCAGCCAGGGGATCTTTGTCCATGCTCCAACGGTATGCAAATTTACTAACAAAAATGGACTAATTGCTCTACTGTTTGTTTTGATTATATGATTACGGTAGTGGAAGATAATAGCTCAAATTTCAATTTTCATATTTCAGAGACGACATATTGTCGAAAAGTGGATTATGGCAAGACGTATCTTCTTCGTATAGTCAATGCAAACATAGATGCATACCTTTTCTTCGCAGTTGCTCAACACAACCTCACTGTTGTTGGACTAGACGGAGCCTATATCAAACCCATATACACAACCTACATACTCATAAGTCCTGGACAAACTATGGATGTTTTACTCAAAGCAGATCAGGTTCTTGGGCGCTAGTGCATGGCTGGTAGACATTTCTCTAGTGATAATGCCAAAGTTTCTGAATTTGACCATGTCAATGTTACTGCAATCTTGGAATACAATGGCAACTATATTTATCCAACATCCCCTCTTTTTCCGGAAACCCTTCCTATGTACTTAGACTTTGCAGCATCATTAAACTTCACTTACCAAATTAAAAGCTTAGCCTCCCCAGAATATCCAATAAATGTCCCACCAGACAATGACATTACAACCAGAATGTTTATAACAGCTTCCATGAATTCACTCTCCTGTGAAGATTCAGGCTTCTTGAGCTGCATGGAGATACCGGTTTCTACAAGCGTAAATAACATTAGCTGGGTGAACCCGAGGAGCACAGATCTCTTGCAAGCTTACTACACGTTTTCCCAAACGCTTTCCATATATTCTCTTTGCTAGACAACTAGTGAACCCTAGAAGTAATATATTATGTTAGACAAGCGCTCAATCTCTAGAACTTTAGTTCTAGCATTTACTAAATGAAAAACTCATGATATGCATGTGTAATCCAATAGATTCTTATAATATAGATATATATCTAGTAAAGTAGATGCTTTTAGTTTATATATAGTAATAGTTGACAATAATACCGGATATTAATCTGGACATTCATGGTTGATGAAGGAACATAAGTGGGGTTTACTCAACAGATTTTCCAGACCAACCGCCTACTTATTATAACTTTACAGACGAAACTTACTCGAAAGATACCGTGTTAACAGTACAAGGGACAAAGGTGAAGGTGTTAAGTTATAATGAGTCGGTTGAGATTGTGTTCCAAGGGACTGATGTGCAAGGAGGCTCTGTGAATCATCCACCGCATATGCATGGATATAAGTTCTATGTCGTTGGATATGGTTTCGGAAATTATGACGATGAGACTAACCCAAAAGGGTTTAATCTGGTTGATCCTCCTCATGTCACTACATTTGGAGTTCCCAAAAATGGATGGCTGGCGATCAGATTCATAGCAAATAATCCTGGTATGTACATTTTCCTCCCAATTTTTATATTAGGAACTTAATTAACAAAATGTTAATTACAGGATGAATGACTTGAGTATTTTACCATGCGTCCTGTGTAATTTTTTTCTAGGTGTGTGGTTTTGGCATTGTCATATGGAGACACACACGACTTTGGGTATGGAAGCTGCATTCATAGTGAAGAATGGGGACACCGCTGAAACTACATGCCTTCCTGTAATGTTCCATCGGTTTCTCGTGTCGAAAATTCTGATGAGTTTGTTGAAAAGTCAATAGATCAGTAGATACAATTGTAAATTATGCGAGCTATATATTAACATTGGGGGTATCTGTGATAGATATTAAGTTTGGGAATTGTGTGAGCTGTTGTAGTATAAATGTATTATAGTATAAATGTCTATATCATATAATAGATACTTGAGTGTATAATGTAGGTATAAAGACTTGTGTGACATGTTTTATACCAAGAGGCAACAAACATGGCAGATTTCATAATTGAAGAACAACCAAGTGGAGTTGTTGATGATGATCATGGTTATCGAATTGAGTTTCTCTTAGAGCATTCACACTAGCTTTGTATTCCTATATAAACCCTCCATTGTGAGAAGAATAAACAGACAATTACTCTCTCCCTCTCTCTGTTATTTTATGTTTGTCCTCAAACACGTTATCAGCACGATATTGTTCGAGAATTAGAATAAAAAATTGACAAGAGAAAGGAAGTTCATCATCCAATCGAAGTCATTTTTCTAAACCTACAAAAAACCTCCAAACCCTAGCACATATAAAAGCCCTTGATCCAAGAAGCCCAGAACCGGCTGCCGAAAGTTTTGAACCGCTGCCGAGTCCTGCCGAGCAGATACCGAGACACTTACCGAGCTGCTGCCAAGCAGCTGCCGACAGATCTGCCAACAGATCTGCAGGGCAAGTTTCCAACAAATTTTCCGGCAACACTATTTCAAGGTATTTTTTACTAAAAGTTCTCGTTTTTGAGTTTTTATTCATTTTTTCTCCTCTTTCCTTTTTCTCGGGAACTTGCAATCAAAGCAGAATTATAGAAATTCACGCTAAACGAACTAAGAGCGTTCGTAATCAATGAACTAAGAGTGTTCATAATATTTGGACTAAGAGCGTCCGCAAGCATCAATTTATGACCCTATTAAACATCATTGCTTCGGTCTAATCTAAATATTCTTGGAAATTGATTTCTTGGTAGTATAGCTCGGAAATCTTATTATTTTAGTTTTCGTGAAAGTTTAAACTCCGAAACTAATATATATTTTGGGTTAAATACATATTACTATCCTGTAGTTTGGGTCATAAATCAATTCAGTCCCTGAACTTCTAATTTCATCAAAAACACCCCTGCACTTTCAATTTTGATCTAATAGGTCCAATTTGTTAGTTTTCCGACAATTGAGTTATTTAACTTGTTAATGTAGCTCATATATGGCCTATGTTTTATGATGTGGTGTTTGCATGCCACCTCTAGTCAATTTAAGAGTGAGTCATACTATTAAAAATAAATAGTTTTTCAACAAATAATCCAACTATAACTTGAACCCATAACAGAATATTAACGAATTGGACCTATTAGATCAAAATTGAAAGTGCAGGGGTGTTTTTGATGAAATTAGAAGTTTTGAGACTGAATTGATTTTGGACCTAAATTACAGGGGAGTAACCAATATTTAGCCCATATATTTTCTTCTTATCTTTAGGATGTCGAATGAACCTAGACTCGACTTTCAAATCCTTGACTCAACAGGTTCGGATTACCATACCTGAAAAACCGACGTTGAGAACCATCTCACATCGAAAGGGATATTGCTAATCATCCAGGCACCAAATGCGGGCCTTGTGTTCCAACGAACACCCATAAAGCATGCACAAGCAATTATCTTGATGCGACGCCATATGGAAAAAGCACTCGGATTAGAGTACGTGTCCATCAAAGATGCAAGGGACCTATGGGTAGCGCTAGAAGAGCGCTTTAACAATATCCAAGATTCCCTCGTCCCTGACTTGAAGGTTCAGTGGAACGATGTTAGCTTCTCCGACTTCAAGTCTGTTGCTGAACACAATTCAGAAGCTCTTCGCCTTAAAGCCATGTTGAGGTTCTGTAAAAAACCTCTCACAAAGAAGAGCTAATTGAGAAGACTCTCTCCACCTTCCCCGTCACAGCAATTTTGCTATCAAAGCAATATCGCACTGAAGTAAATGCTGGATGAATTACGAGGTTCAATGAGCTCATCAATGTTTTGTCGGTAGCTGAAAAGCACGACAGCATCCTCGTAAAGAATTCTAATTCAAGACCCATTAAAACCAATAATGCACCCAAGAGAGGGCGCAAGGAGTGGTACCCTAATAATAGGAGACATGTGTACCCTAATAACAGGGGACATGAAAGACGAACGGGTTCATATAACCGCCCCAATAAAGAAGGAAACCTCAACTTTAGAGCGGGCACACGTGATGGCAACTCCACACGTGGGAGAGGTGGATATGGCAACACCGGCTGTGGAAGTAGCACAATGAGCCGTGGAGGTCGCAACATGCGCCGTGGTAGTAGTAGCAACCCTCCTAGGGAATATCCATAACGTGCACAACCTGCACCTCAAATGAAGGGAGGTAGCCACAATGACATGTGTCATCGATGTGGATCAATCGAGCATTGGTTTAAGAAATGTCATGCAAGTACCCAACTAGCTGCACGATACAATAAGGAGTACAGGGAAGCAAGGGAGCAAGAAGCCAACCTTGCTGAAGATGAAGATGATGAAGATGTCAATCTCACCATTGAGGACTTCAAAGTTGTAAATGAAGAGCACGAGGATGCCGCAGACTTTGATTAGAATAGTCCTTTTCTATTTTCCAAGAATGGCAAATGTGCCTTAGTCAATAAATAACAATTGTATTAACTCTTTCTCATGTGGCGTACCCAATGAAGTATGATGTCTATGAAAGATATTGAGATCGGGGTATTTAAGCGAGCCTCGCTCCACCAACATCTCTCTACTTTCCTGGTCATATTTTATTGGAATTACCAAACAGATTGAGTGACTACAATTTGTCTAAGTTTGATTTTTATTTTGGAATAGATTTTGGAAAACTTTGATGTAATCATTGACTATTTTCCTTATTAATAATTATCGCATTATCATTCAATGTCATGGACCTGTGTTAATATTCCGAATTTTTTTTTCCAGTACGTTTTACGGAGAATTGGAATGCCTTCTCGATAGTGGCACCACACATACTATATTGCGACATAGGCAATTATTTTTATGGATAACGCCTAGTCGATCTTCAGTAACTACGATGGCAGGACCATCACAATTGATTCATGGTCGAGGACCAGCTCAATTTTTGTTGCCAAAATGGCACAAATATTAATATCGCCGAAGCTCTATATGCTCTAAGGGCTGGCAGAATCCTATTAAGCTTTAAAGACATAAGAGCCAATGATTTTCATGTGGAAACACATTGTGAGAATGGACAAGAGTTCCTTTACATCACCTCTAATAACTACGGAAATACACGAGTATTAGAAAAACTTATGTGTCGCTCTAGTGGATTGTATGTAACCATTATTAGAGTCATTGAATCCAACCATGTCATGAATGAAAATTTATGGGATCATGACACATACATGCTTTGGCACGACCGTTTAGGACATCCAGGTCGTGATATAATGCTCCATATATTAAAAACTTCACACGGACATCCATTCTTCAAAATGAAAAGAAGTACGAACCAAAGATTAGTCCAAAGAGTTACTTCTAAAGCATATCATTCGTTTTGCTAAGCTTGCTCTTTAGCAAAGGTAGGATCGAGACCATCCTATGCAAAGGACATTAAAGAAAATATATCATTCTTGTAAAGAATACAAGATGATATTTGTGGACCTATCCAACCAACTTGCGAACCATTTAGATATTTTATGGTGTTAGTTCATCGACACGTTGGTCACATGTCATGCTCTTATCCACAAGAAATGCTGCATTTGCTAAACTCCTAGCACAAATCATTAAGTTAAGGGCTCACCACCCTGATCATCTTATTAAGTCAATTAGTCTTGACAATGCTGGAGAGTTTACATAAAAAACTTTTGATGATTATTGCATGTCCATTGGGATTGAGGTTGAACACCCTGTCCCTCATGTATATACCCAAAATGGTCTCGCAGAAGCTGCCATTAAAAGAATTCAAAGGGTTGCTAGGGCATTGGTTATGCGCACCAATCTCCCTATTTCTGCTTAGGGCTATGCAATATTGCATGCAACTGTGCTTCGTCTGAGACCCACTGCCACCCAACCCTTTTCTGTGTCCTAGATGGTGACTGGATATGAGCCTGATGTCTCACACTTATGCATATTTGGGTATGCAGTCTATGTGCCAATTGCACCGCCACAGCATACCAAAATGGGTCCTCAAAGACGCTTAGGCCTTTATGTTGGATATGACTCTCCAACCATTATCTGCTATATTGAACCCTTGACAGGTGATCTATTTACTGCTAGATTTGCGGATTGTCACTTTGATGAGACAGTCTTCCCGTCATCAGGGGGAGACATGAACACTAATGTTCAACAGAAAAGACAAGAATTGTCGTGGTTTGTCCTCACTTTGTCTCATCTTGATCCCCGAACCGCACAGTTTGAAATAGAAGTGCAGAGAATTCTCGATCTTCAGAATGTAGCAGAATCGATGCCTGATGCTTTTTCTGATATCGCTAAAGTGACGAGATCACACATACCTGCTGCAAATGTGCCTGCAAGGATTGATGTCCCTAAAACTAGAGGACATGATGCCATCTCAAGAATAAATGAGAATGGCGCCAACATCCCCTATAAGGGTGACACAGTGGCTAGGCCCACGCCTCCTGTCAGGAAGCTAGGGAGGCCCATAGGTTCGATGGATTCTCGCCCAAGAAAGAAAGCGAGTTTGACACAAAATAATTAATTAATCATCGATACAAATAATTCATCTCATGAGAATATTACAGATTATGGTTATGTCCAAGAGACATCATTGGGGGACGCTCCAATGGCAGAACCAATTCCAGAGAATAGAGAGATTTCCATGAGTTACACTAGTATATATGTAATGATGGATAGAAATTCTATGGCTATTAATGATGCATTTGCATATCATATTGTAAATAGAATTTTAGAATACGATGATATCGAACCTCGCTCCGTTGAAGAATGTCAACGAAGAGTAGATTGGTCAAATGGAAAGATACGATCCAGACTGAATTGGATTCACTAACAAAGAGACAGGTATTTGGGTCTATAATGCTGACACCACCAAATATAAAACCTGTTGGCCATAAATGGGTCTTTGTTAGAAAGCGTAATGAGAAAAGTGAGGTTGTTAGATACAAAACCCGCCTTGTGGTGTAAGGTTTCTCACAACGCCCTGGAATCGACTACGAAGAGACTTATTTTCCCTTAATGGACGTTATAACGTTCCGCTGCCTTGTAAGTTTGGTAGTTTCCGAAAAACTTGATATGCAACTCATGGATGTGGTTACAACATATCTCTATGGGGATCTAAATTTTGAGATATATATGAAGGTTCCAGATGGACTTCAATTACCCAAATCAAGTGGCTCTAAACCACGGAGTGTGTTTTCAATAAGATTAAGATGCTCACTATATGGATTGAAACAATCCAGACGGATGTGGTATAACCGTCTAAGTGACTACTTGATTGGGAAGGGATATGTTAACAATGAAATATGCCCTTGCGTGTTCATTAAAAGGACAAGTTCCGGATTTACAATTGTAGCAGTTTATGTCGATGACATGAACCTAATTAGAACTGTAGATGAGTTAAAAGAAATTGCTAAATATTTGAAATCCGAATTTGAGATGAAAGATTTTGGGAAAACATGGTTTTGTCTCGGAATAGAACTCGAGCACCGTTGTGATGGGATTATGATCCATCTGTCAGTGTATACTCAAAAGTTACTAAGGCGCTTTAATGAAGATAAAACAAAGCCTGTGAGTACTCCCATGATCGGCCGTAGTCTTGAGCCCAGGAAAGATCCGTTTTTAATCCAAAGGATGAGGACAAAGATTTATTAGAGGCTGAAATACCATATCTAAGTGCGATAGGCACATTATTATGTTTAGCTCAATGCACAAGACCGGATATCTCATTCGCAGTGAACTTGTTAGCTCGACATAGTTCTGCACCAACACGCTACCATTGGATTGATATGGGCTTGTTTGATCCCTACAGAGAGAAAAGAAAAGATGGCAGCACGGGATCAGAGCCCACGAGGCAAAAAGCCACCTTCCGTAATGTAGAAGCCGGCAACAGCATCCATGGTGACCGACGTTCTCCTCCTCCCCTCCATCAAAATGATAATGATGTTTTGATGGGCTTTGCTGATGCAGGGTATCTCTCTGATCCTCACAAAGGTCACTCCCAAACAGGTTATATCTTTACCATGGGAAGTATTGCGATATCTTGGCGATCTACAAAACAGGCCATTGTTGCTACTTCCTTAAATCATGCAGAGATTATTGCTCTACATGAAGCTGTGCGTGAGTGCATATGGCTAAGGTCTATAAATAGACACATTCGAGGAACTTGTGGTTTGAAGTTTACCACAAATGAACCTAGATGCATTTACGAGGATAATGCAGCTTGTATTGAGCAAATGAAATTAGGTTTCACCAAGGGCGACAATACCAAGCATATATCGCTGAAATTCTTCTACAGTCAGCAACAACAAACACTTCTGAATATTGAAGTAAATCAAATCCGATCAGAAGATAATCTAGCGGACTTCTTTACTAAGTCGTTACCAAAATCCTCTTTCGAGAAACATGTGAAGAGCATCGGATTGAGAATGATATCCTAACTCCCATGATCTTCAAGGGGAATCTAAATCAGGGGGAGTATCCAGAAACATACTCCATACTCAACGCGCGTTGTGCTCTTTTTCTCCTTCGACCAAGGTTGTTTTTTCCCACAGGATTTTATTACTTGGTAAGGTTTTTAACGAGGCAACTTAGAAGCGCATCACCAAGACAATACTATTGATATGAAATATCCAAGGGGGAGTGTTGTAGTATAAATGTATTATAGTATAAATGTCTATATCCTGTAATAGGTACTTGAGTGTATAACGTAGGTATAAAGACTTGTGTGACATGCTTTATACCAAGAGGCAACAAGCATGGCAGATTTCATGATTGAAGAACAACCAAGTGGAGTTGTTGATGATGATCATAGTTATCAAATTGAGTTTCTCTTAGAGCATTCACATTAGCTTTGTATTCCTAGATAAACCTTCCATTGTGAGAAGAATAAACAGACGATTACTCTCTCCCTCTCTCTGTTATTTTACGTTTGTCCTCAAACACGTACTACTATATATTCATCACCTAATAAAAGGAGCCTCCAACTACATTTCCACAGGCCAACTATATGTACATGGCTTATCATGCACACTGCCATGCCATATCATCTGAACCTGCAACGGTCTCAGATAAGAAGATAAGAAGATAAGAAGATTGAGAAATCAATCAATAATCCGATAGCTGGGCCACACCAGGTTGCAAATTGCAGAACTTGAAGGTTTAGCTAAGGTTGACCAAGCTTCAATATATGTCTGGCCATGCTCGAGATGCCTCACCTGAATTCATGAATTTGTTGGGTTCTTGGGTAGGTGTTCATAGATACTTTATAACTTGTGAAACACGCTTGACTATATATGGTTTTAATGCTCCAAGGAGTACTGCAATTTCCAATGATACTTTGTTGAATTAGGATAGCAAGTCTCCTTGAACAAGAAGTTTTCCTCGAATGTCAAGATCTTAGGACAAAGCAATGGCCGATCCTGAGAATTCGGGGACTCGGAATGAAATAAACTGATCGAGACATTTCCATACATTGAGCTATATTTGTAACGAACCAATTATGAAAAATGATCAAATGGACCTAAAATAAAGATTGGATAGCACATTATTTCAACTAAAACTTTGATACGAGGGTGCATAGGGATAGAACATTTCATTCCACAGAGATTCTACTTGTGCCATCTTCCTCCATTTTACCCTGTTGAAAAAGACTTAATTCTTCATTTCATCGCCATCAAAATAGAACAAGGGTCCTTGACCTATAAGTCTAATTCTAGGAATTTTTTTTTTCCCATGAGCCCATTTAATCTAAAAACAGAGTAAAATGATGATTTTCTAATACAATGCTTCCATTTATACCTTCAAATTTGTTGTTTGGACCTCTTCTCACATACAACCTCCAATTTCTCAATATGAATTGAATTCCCCTTTCTAATAATCTCAATTATGAATTTACAAAATCTCTCTCTCTCTCTCTAAAGGGGGAGAGCGCAAAACAGTCAAAAAATAAAACATAAATTGAAAAAGAAAAAAAAAACTGTTGGAGAAAAAAAAAAGAGAATTATGGAAAAATTGTTGGGAATAATTTAGCTAGAATTGGGCTTATTTTTGTATCAAATCAAAACGATTTCTTATTCAACATGGCCAATACATATCATTCCGCTGCTATTAATATAATGCAACAGGCATACAAGAAGTTGTGGTACCACCACGGTGGTACATAGATATAGGTACAATCATTAACCATTCAACGCTCACTTATTTCTAGCAAGCCTATTAAACTATGAAACGTAAACATAGTACATACATAAACTCACTACAGACATGAAAAACATAAGCGTGATGATTGACCCAGCTACTCCCGGATCCCAAATACAAAACCCTAGAACACTAGGGCTCATTGATTTGGTTCACAAGAAGCCTGAGTCCAAAAATCACTCTTATCTATTTTGAACACCCAAAGCCCAATTGACTTCAGCACCCAGGTTGGATTGGGCCACCAATTAGAGTTGGGCCTTCAAAATGATCTAAGCACCTTACACTTAGGCACCCCCTATCCTAGTCACAGCCAACACTATCGCCGCCCCTTGCACTTTGTTATCTGCCATGCCAACCGCTGCCTGCGCTCCTGCACATGTGAGAGCTAAGGCTCTCTCTTTCCTTCTTTCGGTACTGGAAACACATCTTGGTAGGGGGCAAAACTGCACCGCCGCCACCCAATCGTGGAGCCCATAGCCTAGCGTCGCCCATCTGTAGGTAGGATCAAGATGTCCACCGCCTTTCTCTGAGCACGACACTACTACAAATATGACTTTTAATGACAATGTTTAGATGACATTTGTTCGAAAATGTCATTGAATACCCTTTTTATGACGTTTTTAATGAAAACGTCATGGATAAAAATTTCGCCTTAACTTTATGATGTTTTTAAAACGTCATTGTATGTCTTACTATTTGATGACGTTTTCTAACTGCCAATATTTTTATGATGTTTGATAAATGCGGTGAATAACAATGGATCATGGCGTTTGTAAAACGTTGAAAAATGTTTTCATGACGTTTGATAAATGTCATGAATGACATAGGGCCATAGCATTTCGAAAACGTCATGGTTTGATAAATGTCATGAATAACATAGGGCCATGGCATTCTGAAAACGTCATGAAAAATGATTCTGAAAACGTCATGAAAACATTTTTCATGACGTTGGGTAAGTGTCATGATTGACAATAGGCCATGGTGTTTTGAAAATGTCATGAAAAATGTTTTCATGATGTTTGGTGAGTGTCATGAATGACAATAAATATTTAGAATATCCGATAAAGTGAAGAAATATATGTAAAATCTGATTAAAAAAATATAAAAAATAGAAACAAACTCAATAATTCTATAGATGCAAGTCCGTGTGAAAAGAGATATCCTCAAGAGAAATATGTGTGAGGTGAAATCCCTCAAGGAGAATCCAGGTGAGGCGAAATACCTTCAAGGTGAAGCTGTGTGGGAAGTAATTCTCAGTAATTCTTTAGATGCAAATCTGTGTGAAGAGAGATCTCTTCAGTGGAAATCTGTGTAAGGAGAAATTCCCTCAAGGAGAATCCAAGTGAGGCGAAATACTTTAAGGTGATGCTATGTGAGAAGTAGTTCTCTCTGTGTCAGGAGAGATCTCCTCAAACAAATATAGGTGAGGAAAAATCTGCGAATTTGGGTAGAGTATTCCATTTGAAGGAAATCCAAGTGAGGAGTGGAATCCAATTGATGGCAGAAATTCCCTAAAGACAAATCTAGAGAAGGAGATTCATGATCAAGCAATTTCAAAAAGTAATTTATTCACTTCATCTTTCTTTGGAATAATGAAGCTAATGTGTAATGATGCTGTGTGAGCAGTAATTCTGTAAATGCAAATCTGAGTAAGGAGAGATCTCCTCAAAACAAATATAGGTGAGGAAAAATCTCCTTAAAGTGAATTGTAAGCATTAGAGCAATTAAATATGAATGATGCAAAGCTAATTGTCAACCAACCCTTTTAGCATCTGGATAGGACTACTAAGGCTTAAACCCCTTTCATTTTATTAACTCTAACATGATAACTCTAGAACTAACTACCTAGAGACAAATTCAATTATCGGATAGGTCTCAATTATTTGCCCCTAAATGCATAAAGCTTAGAGTTTAGGTAACCAAGCAAGCAAACCAATCATATCTTAACTCACTATTCTCACATGCACACATAGCGTGCTTTCATGCTCTCTTCTTCCTAAAGGTAATCAATCTCCAGGAAAAACTTCATGTCATGGCAAGCACATAATTCAAATTGATTAGGTTTAAGTAATGCATTCAACTATTGAATTAGCATGTGAGAATGACAATACGAATTTGCAATAAATCATAAACAAAAGCATCAATACAAGCAAGTTTGGCTAGGGCTTTCAACCCTAGTCCCAACATTCATACTTAGCTATATACACAAGCTTCAACATTCTATTAAACATCAAATACAATAAGAGATAGAGAGTAAATGATGACTATTGATGATGTAGGAAGAGGTGGTAGAGATGGGTCTCCAAGAACATGGTGTGATGGTAGTCACCTCCTTCTCCTTGCTCCAAGCTCTTGATATTGGTAAGAATGGTTATCTTTGAAAGTACCATTATTTAAACACAACGACAAAACAAAAGGTAAGAAATTACTCCCCTTTGAAGATTATGAATCTCAAGCAAGGCCCCATGATCTTCCCAACTAGGAGTCTTCATGGGTCATCAACATCAACGCACTCATCTTCCACTACATTGTCATGATCACCATCACTATCATGAACATCAAATGCATTGTTAGGTCCGTCATGCGACAAGGGTGCAAGTCCCGTAGATGATAGATGATTCAAAAGTGAGTCATAACTGGCATGCAGAGAGGTGATGGTACTATTAGTGGCATTAAGTTGGCTAGCAAGTTCACTAAAATGGCTAGCAAGTTCAGCAAACCGAAAGTTAATGAAATTTTTCATTCTGGAATCAAGACCGGTAGTGTAATAAGGAGCAAGGAGGAGAGTAGAGGATGTGGGATTTGGTGTATGAACGGGTGAAGGGATGCGAGAGGGGGTCGGAGACATATATTTTGCTCGCCTTTTACTCTTGGACAAGGCCAAATGGGTCACACCAACCACTACTTGTCTTGATCGTCGGAATATTTTCTTTTTGGCAAAGACGAGTGATAAGACATGGAAATACCAACTTACTCTTGGGTTGCCCATAACCACTCTCAACAATGGCATCGTAGATAATCATAGAAAATGGAATGACCACGATCATTGGCGACCATAGGCATGAGGACTTGAAATCCAAGCACTGGAATCTCAGTTCTTTGAGAGTTGGGGCAGAGATTATGCCGTACAAATTGCCAAAACGTGCGGTATGGGCTCTTAAGTATGCCTAGATCATTCTTCTTGCGGGTGACAAACACATTGTCCTTGCCTTGAACGGAAACGTTTTTCTAAGGTGCACCAACATAAGCATTGCTCAAGATATTATCAACGTTTATACTTGCTATATGCTCAAAAAAGCTCGCACTCTCCTCACGAGAAATGGAAGGCAACTGAAGGAACAATCGGATACACTCCGGAGTAAGCGTGATGGCCTTCTTGTGGATACTAACTTTGACTTCACGGGTTAGAGGCTTCTCTTTAGGAAACTCATCATATAACTCCCTAACCAAGTCCTCATCATACCCCTGATTGTCCGAAGCCAAATGCTTCAAATGATTATTCTCAATGCACTCCCTTAGGGCCGTAAATGAATCATCAGAAGTTGGGGAGTCCAAATCAACATTCCGCTCAGGTAAAATAGCCCTTAAAGAGGTGGAGGAGCCGTCAACTCTAGCCTTTTTGGATGGAGGAGGGGAAGTGGGGGTACCATTGGCAACATTTTTGCTTGCGACTTTAGTTCTCGATCTCACCATCTTGAAGAATGGGTTGGTAGTGCCTATGAAACAAAAAAGAACTTAACAACATAAGCAAAATGGAAGATAAATTAAACTAGCACAAGCAAAGAAGTTAAGTATAAATTATACAACCACTTTTTTTTTTTTAATAGAAATGTTAAGAACACTCAAGTTGCAAACCAGAAAGAACAGAAAAGAAAAGATATTTTTTTTTTAAGAGTTGGACTACCAGTCGGCCAACCACCGAATGGTCAGTGACCTTCTGGACAAATTTCACTCTTTTCTCCATTGGTCGATCAATTTGGACGACCGGTCGGCTAAACAAGTAGAAGAGACAAACAAAAAAAATTTGATTTATTATCCAAATTATACTAAACAATCATAATCCAAAGTAATTTGATGAAACAAAAAGACTCACAATAACAAACAATAACAAAATCAACAAGAACATCTAGGGTATAATTTGATGAAATTAATGGAAAAAAATATGAATCTAAATTAAGATAACATTCTGATTACCCAAAGCTCCACAAGCTCAAAACTAAACTTATAAATTAAAAACAACCAGTAATTTCAACTTAAAAAGGCTAAAAAAATTTGGGTATTAAAGCTTGTCATGATGCCCAATACAAAAGCTTGTCATTTGGAAATACGTCTACCAGTCGGCCAACCAACCGAACGGTCGGTGGCCTTCTAGAAGTAAGCTCTCCTAAATTTTTTTTTTGGGTCTTTTTTTTTTTAACTAAGCAATTAAATATCTACATACATAAGATCAAATAGCAAATTTAAATTCATTCATGAAAAATATATTTGAATATATTCATTGATTCATCGCAAAACCATACAAATACTAAAATAATATATGTGTTGTCAAGTTCTGTCTTTAATCCTTGTCAAAGAGACGAAAGTTCGGCCTTTACCCCTTGTCAATTTCTGATGCTCCTCCGACGCCTTTCTAAGTTTCTTCTCATATAATTTCTGCATTACATTTGAATAAAAGTAACTGAAATAACAAAATAAAATTAATAATAATTACAAATGAATCTGATGTGTGTGTGTGTGTGTGTGTGTGTGTGTGTGTGTGTGTGTGTGTGTGTAAAAGCCTCAAAACTGTGGTTTACAATGAATTATTGCACAAGTTGATCATTTAAGTCACGTGCTCTCTTCCAAACACTGAACTTATCAACTAGTTCTCCAGCCTTTTCCATCTGTTGAATAAAATTAGTCATGTTTCAATTATTGAAATCAATGTATGAGATTAAAGAAACAATGATCCAATTGGTCGACCTGCTTGTCTTGTTAGAAAAGAAGCAAAACAAAAACCGGTTAGAGAGTGTAACTTTAAAACTGGATCCTTATGTAAATCCAATTCCAATAAGTTAATCATCTAACTTAGTGCAATCAGAATTCAATCAACAAAATTGTTTATATAACATTACGAAAACTTAGTTGGTTCCTAGTTTGCAATTCTATATAATCATCATTAAATCCACATATCTACCCATTCTCTTTTCATGACAAAACAGAACCCAAAAGAAAAAAGAAAAAAAAAAAGGCTACATCAATATCGCAATGATGAAGGCTTTACACAGAAGTACTGCTGTGTAAGACGTGAGTTTCTTTGAAACTGTTGTCCCTCAGCCATATTGAAACTCACGTCTTACACAGCAGTACTTCTATGTAAAGCCTTCATCATTACGATACTGATGTAGCCTTTTTTTTTCTTTTTTCTTTTGGGCTCTATTTTGTCATGAAGAGAGAATGGGTAGATATGTGGATTTAATGATGATTATATAGAATTGCAAACTAGCTAGGAACCCACTAAGTTTTCATAATGTTATATAAACAAATTTGTTGATTGAATTCCTATTGCACTAAGTTAGGTGATTAACTTATTGGAATTGGATTTACATAAGGATCCCATTTTAAAGTTACACTCTCTAACTGGTTTTTGTTTTGCTTCTTTTCTAACAAGACAAGCAGGTCGTCCAGTTGGATCATTGTTTCTTTAATCTCATACATTGATTTCTATAATTGAAACATGACTAATTTTATTCAACAGATGGAAAAGGCTGGTAACTAGTTGATAAGTCTAGTGTTTGGAAGAGAGCACAGGACTTAAACAATCAACTTGTGCAAGAGTTCATTGTAAACCATAGTTTTGAGGCCTTTACACATACACACACACACATATCAGATTCATTTGTGAATATTATTAATTTTATTTTGTTAGTTCAGTTACTTTTATTCAAATATAATGCAGAAATTATACGAGAAGAAACTTATTAAGGCGTCGGAGGAGCATCAGAGATTGACAGGGGGTAAAGGCCGAACTTTCGTCTTTTTGACAAGGATTAAAGACAGAACTTGACAACACATGTATTATTTTAGTACTTGTATGGTTTTACGATGAATCAATGAATACGTTCAAGTATATTTTTCATGAATGAATTTAAATTTTCTATTTGATTTGATGTATATATATATTTAATTGCTTAGTTAAAAAAAAAAGACCAAAATAAAAAAATTAGGAGAGCTTACTTCCAGAAGCCACCAACTGTTCGGTTAGTTGGCCAACTGGTCGACGTATTTCCAAAAAAAAAAAAAGTTGACCAAAAAAAAAATTTAGGAGAGCTTACTTCCAGAAGGCCACTGATCGTTTGGTTGGCTGGCCGACTGGTCGGCGTATTTCCGAAAAAAAAAAAAATTAACCTTTTCTTTTCTCTTTCCTCTCTTCCCCCACAGTTCTTTCTTCTTTCTCTTCCCTTTCTGCAGTTTTTTCTCCTTTTCTCTTCCTCTTCCACTCTTGAACACCGAGCACCTTAAACCTTCAATTTCTATCCAAAATCTTCCAATTTTCTAGGTGTGTGAGTTAATTTTTCATGCTTCTCTTCTTTGTTGGTAAATTTGGATTGTATTTTGCCGTTTTGGCTCTCTTCAAGAGGTATGAATTTCATCTTTTCTTCTTCATTTGTTTTGTGATTTTGGTGTTGATTCTAGGATGTTTGATTCATTTTCCTTCTATTTTAGGTTGTAACAGTCACGGGTTGTTTGATTTTGGTGGTCATTTGAAGAAATTTGATGGTTTTTGTATTGGGCATCATGACAAGCTTTAATACCCGAAATCTTTTAGCCTTTTTAAGTTGAAATTACTGGTTGTTTTTAATTTATAAGTTCAGTTTTGAGCTTGTGGAGCTTTGGGTAATCAGAATAGGATAATAAATAAAAAAAATTTTGTTTGTCTCTTCCTACTTGTTTAGCCGATCGGTTGTCCAAATTGATCGACCAATGGAGAAAAGAGTGAAATTTGTCCAGAAGGTCACGACCATTCGGTCGGTTGGCCGACTGGTCGTCCAACTCTTAAAAAAAAAAAACTGACCAAAAAAAAAAATTTCTTTTCTTTTCTTTCTCGTTTGCAACTTGGGTGTTCTAAACATTTCTATTAAAAAAAAAGTGGTTGTATAATTTATACCTAATTTCTTTGCCGTGTCCAAGAGTAAAAGGCAAGCAGAATCTATGTCTCCCACCCCCTCTCCCATCCCTTCGCCTGCTCATACACCTAATCCCACATCCTCTACTCTCCTCCTTGCTCCTTATGACACTATCGGTCTTGATTCCAGAATGAAAAATTTCATTAACTTTGGTTTGCTGAACATGTTAGCATTCTTAATGAACTTGCTAGCCAACTTAGTGCCACTAATGCTACCATCACCTCTTTGTATGCCAGTTATGACTCACTTTTGAATCATCTATGGGACTTGCACCCTTATCGCATGACGGACCTAACAATGCATTGGATGTTCATGATAGTAATGGTGATGGTGACAATGTAGTGGAAGATGAGTGCGTTGATGTTGATGACCCATGAAGACTCCTAATTGGAAAGATTATGGAGCCTTGCTTGAGATTCATAATCTTCAAAGAACATTAATTTCTTACCTTTCTCTTACCTTTTGGTTTGTCGTTGTGTTTAAATAATGGTACTTCCAAAGATAACCATTTTTACCAATATCAAGAGCTTGGAGCAAGGAGAAGGAGGTGACTACCATCACACCATGTTCTTGGAGACCCATCTCCACCACCTCTTCCGGCATCCTCAATATTCACCATTTACTCTCTATCTCTTATTGTATTTGATGTTTAATAAAATGTTGAAGCTTGTGTATATAGCTAATTGTGAGTAGTGATCTTGTTCTTTCATTTATGATTTAATGCAAATTCATATTGTCATTCTCACATGCTAATTCAATAGTTGAATGCATTACTAAAACCTAATCAATTTGAATTATGTGCTTGCCATGACATGAAGTTTTTCCTGGAGATTGATTATCTTTAGCAAGAAGAGAGCATGAAAGCACGCCATGTGTGCATGTGAGAGTAGTGAGCTAAAATCACTTAGAGATAGGATTGGTTTGCTTGCTTGGTTACGTAAACTCTAAACTTTATGCATTTAGGGGCAAAGAATTGAGACCTATCCTATAATTGAATTTGTCTCTATGTAGTTAATTCTAGAGTTATCCGGTTAGAGTTAATAAAATGAAAGGGGTTTAAGCCTTAGTAGTCCTATCCTTATGCAAAAAGGGTAGTTGGACAATTAGCTTTGCATCATTCGTATTTAATTGCTCTAATGCTTACAATTCGCTTTAAGGAGATTTTTCCTCACCTATATTTGTTTGGAGGAGATCTCTCCTTACACAGATTTGCATTTACAGAATTACTACTCACATAGCATCATTATACATTAGCTTCATTATTCTTGAGAAAGATGAAGTGAATAATTACTTTTTGAAATTGCTTGATCATGAATCTCCTTCTCTAGATTCGTTCAGGGAATTTCTGTCCTCAATTGGATTCCACTCCTCACTCGGATTTCCTTCGAAGGGAATACTCTCTATCCAAATTCGCAGATTTTTCCTCACCTATATTTGTTTGAGGAGATCTCTCCTGACACTGATTTGCATTTAGAGAAATACTTCTCACACAGCATCACCTTGAAGTATATCACCTCACCTGGGTTCTCCTTGAAGGGATTTCTCCTCACACAAATTTCCATTGAAGAGATCTCTCTTCACACAGATTTGCATCTAGAGAATTACTGAGAATTACTTCTCACACAGCTTCACCTTGAAGGTATTTCGCCTCACCTGGATTCTCCATGAGGGATTTCACCTCACACAGATTTCTCTTGAGGATATCTCTTTTCACACAGATTTGCATCTATAGAATTATTGAGTTTGTTTCTATATTTTATATTTTTTTACTTAGATTTTACACATATTTCTTCACTTTATCGGATATTCTAAATATCTATTGTCATTCATGACACTTACCAAACGTCATGAAAACATTTTTCATGATATTTTCAAAACACCATGGCCTATTGTCAATCATGACACTTACCCAACGTCACGAAAACATTTTTCATGACGTTTTCAGAATGCCATGGCCCTATGTCATTCATGACATTTATCAAACGTCATGAAAACATTTTTCATGACGTTTTACAAACACTATGGTCCATTGTTATTCACGGAATTTATCAAACGTCATAAAAATATTTTTTATGACGTTTGAAAAACGTCATAAAGATGATGGCGGTTAGAAAACGCCATGAAACAGTAAGACATACAATGAGTCATAAAGTTAAGACGAAATTTTTATCCATGATGTTTTCATTAAAAAAATGTCATAAAAAGGGTATTCAATGACGTTTTCGAACAAATGTCATATAAAAATTGTCACTAAAAGTCATATTTGTAGTAGTATATATAGGAGCACACTTAGCCAGAAAATCCAAAAAAAAAAAAAATTCATCTAAAACTCTAAAAAAAGCTCCTTCATCGTCTATATCTCCTACTCACTGTGCAAAAGCTCTCTCTCCATTGTCTATCATTATTCACTCCATCCAATTCAGGTAATCTCAATGTCTCTTTTTGATTCTTTTCTCTTCTACTTGAGTTTTATGTGGATTTATGACCTCGATCTTCTGTAAATCATTTTACATACTTGGATTTGTAATTATGATCTATCTGCTACAAAAACTGAAAACTGAAAACCAAAACCTCTATCTAGACCGTCGATGGCAGCGACAACCCGGTTCATATATGAGAACTGGGTGTTATGGGTTTGAATAAAGTACTGGTTTTGATAGAGTTGATGGTGCTTGCATGGCTAAATTCATGGTGGGGCTGTGAAAAAAAGGGAGATCCGGAATTTGAGAGAAAAGAGAAAAGGAGATCCGGAATTTGAGGAAGAATAGAAAAAGGGAGAAGAGAAAAAGAGAGAGGTGACGCGAAAGTTCAGCATCAATAGATAAGTTGATGCTGTTGAATGGTTAATTGGTATATTTGGAGGTTCCTCTTGTCCCACATATATATTAATGGTGATGGACATAGTTGCTATTTACAATTTGACATTTCCAAAGTAGTGTACGAATTGGAAAATTCACCCTTTTTTTTTTTTTGGCATATTACAGTCAACATTCTTTGTTGTTTTCTTTCCATTGCACCTACCTTCAAGTTTTGTATATCAGTCCAATACTTTTTTAGTCCACTTGTTCTTGATTTCCCCAAGTTTAACAAAGAACCCAGTTCATATAAGCCAATTTCAAATCAAGAAAAAGTTTTGAGAATAGAGTTAGCCATACCAGGTCCGGTAGTGCAGTGGCTCTACTGCATCTCCTTGACCCCTTTACTCCATAAAGTCCAAAGCTTTCAAGCTTCAGATCCAAGAAGCTTTAGCTTGGCAACACTGACAGAGGTGGAAGATAAAGTTTTTACAGCTAATCCGCAATTAATTTACACCTAATATAACACATACATATATAAGCGAAAAAATGAGACAAAATAAAATCTGGAAGCTAGAGTTACAGAAGAGATACCTTTCAATCTTGTTCCAATTAAAACCCATACCCACGAAGAGAGCAGACGAAGAAAGGTTTGCATTCAGATTTTGGGTTGGCTTGTTTAAGGTGTTAGCTTACGGTTTCAGGAGTGAGAAATCAAACTAAGAGAGGCAGAGGCCGAGAAGCTGGCAAGCCAATGGAGAAGAGAGACATGGATCAGAAACGGTGGTGGACGATGGAGAGTGGGGGTTGCGGTTTTGGTAGATCAGATTTTGATTTAGGTCTAACCTCTCAGGTCCCAATTAGAGAGAGAGAGAGAGAGAACTGCAAATTTGTGTGAGAACAAAAATGTGTTTTGTTTATTTTATTTTCTGTATTTTTTTATTTGCAGTTGTACCTACTTATTAGTATAATCCTTCCTAATTATGTTACAATTTTCCAATCACAGAATCATGAAATTTAAACTGATCATGACTCTTGATATAGTTATCCTTTAGTTAATCAGTTTACAATTTTTTTGGATTTTGTTTAGGTGCAATGCCTTTCTAGTTTAGCATGGATAAGAGCTGGATAAAATGGTCACCAAATAGTTTTGAGTACAAAGCAAAAGTTAAAGAATTTATCTTGAACTCTAAGAAGTATGCAAGGAATCCTGACATGGTCATATGTCCTTGCGCTGTTTGTGGAAACTGTAGCCCACAAACTGATGATGACTTGTTCTTACATTTGATCAAATATGGCTTTGATCCTAAATATAAAGTCTGGGTCTTACATGGTGAGCCTAGTACATTTGTACAAGTTAATGATTGTGCATTGTCATCTCATCTTGTTGAGGATTATGAAATGCCAGAAGCTCATCAGATATATAAAGATGCCTGCTTTCAGTTTCCTGATGGCGTTGCAAGTGCATCCTATACAAATGTAGAAGATAAGTACAAAAAAAAGATTATGGAGGCTGAAATTCTTCTATACCCAGGTTGTACAAAATACAGAAAGCTATCAGCCACCTTAAACTTGTACAAATTGAGAGCTACATCTGGTCTTTCCAATTCTGGGTTTGATGACTTCTTGAAGGAATTCAAAAATATGCTGCCAGATGAAAACAACTTCCCTGAGTCTTTATACACAGTAAAAAAACCCTTAAAGATTTTGATTTGAGGGTACAAGAAGATTCATGCATGCATCAATGATTATTGCTTATTTAAGAAAGAGTATGAGCACTTAGAAACATGTCCTAAGTGTGATTCTTCGAGGTGGAAAGTAAAATCACGCACTAAGAAGATAAAAAAAGGAGTGTCTGCAAAAGTCTTGCGCTACTTTCTATACTTCCAAGAATTAGAAGGATGTTTCTTTCACTAGAATTAGGAGAGAAGTTAACATGGCACTCCACTCATCACAGTCAAGATGGCAAGATGCGTCATCTAGTCGACTCAGTTAGTTGGAGTACCATAGATAAAAAGTCGCCTAGCTTTGCTTCTGATCCAAGAAATTTGAGATTTGGACTTGCAACTGATGGGTTCAATCCATTCAGTAACCTTAGCTCCACACATAGTACTTGGCCAGTGATTCCAAATGTGTGTATGTTAACTGAAAACTTAATGCTAAGTTTACTCATTCTAGGTGTTTGGCTCCAGTTTTTCTTGAGCTGGTCAACAGTCACTTCTCTTACATGGGCGTGCCAGCACGGTTTAGGTGCGGTCGTCGGGGATATCCCTTGACCTGACTTCTTTCAAGCGATTATGGACGAGGAGAACACCAACCTCGTCTCAGGATACTTTGTGCCTCGTGGTGAGGACTTTTGCTAAGCTTCTTCAAAATCACACAATCGATTGGCTAAAGGGAAACTCGAGTGAGGAGAAATCTTCTCAAGGAAGATCTGAGTGAGGAGAAATCCCTTTGAGCTTGATGAAAATCTCTTTCGTGAAATGTTCCTCACAAAGGCTTTGCTGGCTTTCTCCTTGAGCTTGGTGAGAATGCTATCTCTTTGTTCCAAATCACACAATCGATACTCGACATCGTAGATCGAGAAGAGTGAAAATCATTGGGAAGTGGGGAGAAGTTGCTAAAGCGTGACTTTAGCTTGGCTGGTTTGCGAGGGCGTTACCCTTACTTGGCTCGTTTTGTAACCGTTGTGGATGCGGTACTACAGTCGGCTCCCGAGAAAACTAGGTCTGAAGCATGCTGATAGAGGGTTTAGTGGCACTGACAGTAGGCTCCTGAGGATTCTGGGACTGGAGTGTGGTCACCGGTAAGAGAAGAGAGGGGTTGCTCCGTAAAGGCTTGGATGATCATAGAGATTAATCGATGAATTGTGTGTCTTGTTACTTCGTTGTAGCCTCTATATGTAGGCTACTAAGCCATAGTGGTTAGCTTTTAAATAAATCATGGTGGAGCACTTAATGAGATTATGGAGCATTTATGGAATTATGGAGCACTTAATGAGATTTTAGAGCACTTAATGAGATTATGGAGCACTTATCATTTTATGTTCAAACATTGTGCCACAGACCTTGAAGTCAAAGGTCTTCGTCTTAACTGAAGAGGTCTTGAATCAGAGCTATTCTTATAATGTCGTTGCTCCAAAGCCACTTTTATTGGCTTGACTGAAATTACTTGATTGATTCCATATAAGCCTCTAAATAGGCATAAAGCTTGAACGCTACAATCTGAATTGCTTTTGTCATGAACTGACGCTTTCTTTGCCAACTTTATTACCCCCCCCAAGTATCCTTGTTGGTTGGCGAAGCATGATCTTAGGATGAACATAGATTGGCTCTGTCGTCGACTACCATGTCATAGAACATGGTCTTTGTAGAATTAGCCACGAATTGGCTTTTGCATTCGACCACTTGCTGGTCTGAATTCTCCATATCAAGAGCTTCAAAGAACCTGAACTCCTTCACATGATTTTTGGAACCGATAATCAAATAATAATTAACATCATATTCATCATAGATTGGCTCCGCATTGAGATCATATTTAGAGTCACCAAAGAGTGGTATATTAAATATTTGTTTGCCTCTGTACTCTTTCCAAGCATCATATTGAGACGCCTCTATGGATTGTTTAGTACCATCATAGACACATTTCTTTGGCAAGAAATTTGGAACTGGATAACTGTAAACAAGAGTTAACTTGTATTGATGATACTCAAATTTAGGGTTGCGAATGACAACGTGGGTTGTAGATGTTTTCTCCACATATATCAAAGCCACCGCATGGCCCCAAAACACTGGTGAAGAATTTGAAGTTGAATTGACCAATAAAGCCATAGATTGGCTTTCCAAGGTCACAACTTAATTGATAATTAAGTTGGCCATGGCTTAATGGATGATATACATGACAACGTCCAGAGCCATAAAAGCCACATGCATGATAATTGAGTTGACCATTTTGAGCATACTTTTGATCACTTTCATGACCGTGGTAGCATCCATTAGCAAGATCGATTTCTCTTGGCCAGATTCTCTTGGAGGCTTTTCTTCTATGTTGCTTTTTCGGAGAAACCCAGAATCAAAACTGTTTCAAGTCTCTCCCTTTCCTCCAAACTTCATCTTCCATTTTCGAAGAAATCTAGAAATGGCACCCAAGAAACCATTTGTTATTGATCAGGCAGATGAAATCACTGAGAAAGCCGTATTCACCTGGCGGACTAACATGGGTGTTTGATGCAGAAGTCAGACCGGAGAGGAGAGAAGTCGACTGATGGGCTTTGGTGGAAGTGATAATCAAGCGAGCCTGGGTCCCACACGTCGCGATTGTTTGCCAGATGATGCTATGGCTTATTATGGGCTTCCCATCCACCGTCCCATAGTGGCTTTTTGGCAGGTGCCTAGTGATTTTAGCAGTTGGGGACCAAGGAGGACAGTAGGCTTCTGACCTACCATCACTCCCGAGGAAAATGTTTGGTATCAAGAGGTCTGAATAAGAGATTTGGCCCGATGGGATGCGGTGGGTATCACCCAAACCATCGATCTATGCTTCTGTCTTCCTCATAATACTAGCCTTGCACCGCTAGCCGCCGCTCTTTGCTTCTGGAACACCTCCAGCAATACATTTGATTTCCGGTTTGTGCTGATGAGCATAACTATACTGGATGTTCTTACCATCACGAGGTTGCCCATTGACTTTGACCCCTATGTGCATTGTCAGTTTGATGGCATTCAATTTCCTTTGAGAATGGATATGGCTAGTCGGGGCATCACAACAAATCCTACCCATACTGGGGGGACTATTACCGCACCCAGCATGACCATACAGGTGGTATCGCATTCCTGGAATTCTGGCTTTGCACAATTTATCTTTTGCACTTCTTCCAACAAACCTACTAGGCCCTGGAATTCTCTGGCCACTGCTTTGTACAATGGTATTTGCGTTGGCCTTGGGCAATCTGTATTGGGTGCGCTATATCGCTCCCTTTATAAAGCCATAATACGCCCCTTCGATATCGACATTAGTGGCCCTTTCTGGATCCTTGCCTTTTGGCTACAGGTTTATTTTCCTTGCTTCCGTCGCGGTGATATTCCAAAGGAACCTTCCATCGATTCCCTTTTGGGGAACTGGCTTTGCCGCAACGTAAGGTATCGAGCTCCACCCAACTCCCAATGTTTTATTTACTTGTACTTGTTGGAAGAAATGCCGGACCCAAAAATAGTCCTTTCTGGGGGATTCCCTCCTCCCCTTGATGATGGCTTTCTGCCCAGTGGACAAGATTATAGCGAAAGAGCCCTCTTGGCCTTTCGTCGTGCCATCTCCTGCTTGAATATTCGTCTTGCCACCGACCACATAAGTTACGAGCTCTATGCCCCTAACTACTTTGCTCACCAATTTGGGTTGGCCCAATTGGTACCCTGGCCTCTGGTTGATTCTGCCAATTACTACACCTTTTGGTGGAGATTAGCCCGGCCTGGGTCTGCCCCCTTTCAGAGTCAGTTTACTTTGATAGTGATTCCTCCTTGGGTTAGGGCGCTGTACCCCCTCAACGATGTTGACGATGATTATGCTGATTGGTTGAAAGAAGTGTTGTTGGGACCTGCCATATGACGAACTCTTCGTCCTGATCTTTCATGGCATGAATAGTCTTGGTCTAAAGGATCGTAAGATTCTTGATTGCTTCTCCAACCTTGCAGCACAACCCTCACGACCTATTCTACCTTCTCACTCATCGCATCCAAGGATAAAAATCCACGAGCCTGGGGTAACAGCAAGCTTTCATCTTTCTTGACCATTCATTTTCCTTGTCTTGATTTTTTCGCTCTTATTCCTGAGTGTGTTTTAAAATGAACTACCTGGAGCAGGATAGCCTCTGTTCAGGTGGGGAAACAAAAGGCAATAGCAGAAGAGACTCATGCGGGAGAGTCTTCTCATGATGAAGATCCCACTGAGGTAATTTGGTTAAGAACGATCCCCAACTTGTATATTTGGTGCATCCCCCTTTTTGAGTTGTGATTCTTTTCCTGTATAGGCCACTGCTATCATCGCTCGTAAACGCGATCAACCTCAATTCATCGAAGAGAGTTTTGAAGATGATGAACCTCTGGGAATGCGATTGGTAAACTTTGGCCCCGTCTTATCCTATTTAAATTTTAGAATTTGGGATCTTCACTATGTATCTTTTGACATGTCCATTAGAGGACCACTGATCCCTCTCACCTGAGCGAGGCTGGATCCTCAGCCGCTGCAAAAGAGCCAACTTTCTCGTTAGTTCAAGCACCAACTAGCCCCGTGGCGCCTCTTCCCTCTCCCATATCTACAGGGCATCCGCAAGGTCCTACCATTCTAATAATGATTTATGATAACAACTCCCAGAAGCATGAAAGCGTGGAAAGCCACTCTGAGGCTTCTACCTCTTATGAGGAACTAATGACGACAGAGATTCCCACGGCACTAGAGGTCCAAGAGGTGAATGAAGATGGGCCTCTCCCTCTGGGTGACCATGTACCAAATATCGACCCGACATCTCGAAAGGTAAGCCACTGTTGGCAATTGCTTTCCATTTCCCTTTAGATCCAAACCCGTTCTCTGACATTTCTGAACCTGACCAGGATTCTGTTCTTATCGAGGAGGTGGTCTGTGATGCCTAGGATCTGGCTGGCAGGATATACATCCTAGGTTTAGGGAATGAGGCGAGCAGTGGTGGTGGTTTCTTGATTTCAGAAATAGACGAGGCGAGCGTTGAGGCAGAAAGTTCTGATCTCAGAGCTGCTTCTCTCCAACACTCCACTGATGAACCTCGCATTGAATTTCCTGAGTCCCCTGCGGCTGAGATGTTAGGCTAGGCTCAGGAGGTTGTTGCTGAAGGTGTAGATGAAATGCAAGAGTTGAGGAGCTTGTTGGCCCTCTAGCGTTGGTGACTTATGATCATGCTGCGAATCCTCTACCTCCTCCTCCCACTAGGCTTGAAAAGTTGGCTCTAATCCTTAAGGAAGCTCCTCCTACTACAGTTGAACTAGAAAGGGTAGAGCTTCGAAACCTTTTCGGACATTGGCGGTTGGGGCCTGAAGAACTCCCCAAGATCTGGGAAGCCATTGTGTTCCTTCGCTGAGAGCGTGCGGTCAATCCAACTCAGCTCGACACTATAGAAAAGCTGTTGAAAAACCTTGACATGGCCTGCGCTCCCCAATCTGCCGCAGAGGCTCGAGCTCGTGAGGCCCGCGTGGTATGGAATAACCTTGCTAGTCAAATAGAGACTCTTCGCGGCACCTTGAATGATCGAGCCACTCGCTGGGGGAGCTAAGGCTCCAAACGTTAGATTTAGAAGCCCATATCCGACAACTCTCTTGGCTGCTTGGCCCAAGCTGAAGAACATGCCTTGTTGATTGAAAACAGGGCCCTTGCTGCAGGCCTTCAGGTTAAGGTGCTTAGTGTGGAGCTTGATTTGTTGGGCCAGCCACTTTAGGCCTCTTATGATTTATAGTAGCGATTTCCTTAGGCCCAATTGTAGTACAAGATATATATATACACACACACACATATATATTCTTCTTGTAATACTGACAGCATCTTTATTTCTTAACTAATATTTATCTTTTGGACCCACTTGCTGGCCCAACTCAAAACTCTTGGTTTTATCTTAATGATTCTTAGCTTAACATTAACTAACTGTTGAAAACAGTTGTGAGAAGATAATATTGAAAATAAAATAGTTACCTCCCCGAAAATCGTTCGGTTCCCCCACGCGCTAATAATCCCTTCTTTTCTGAGATTAAGGGTAACTTTAATCAAGATTTACTGACACTTAGTTTGACTCTTTGACTGTCCATCCACGAGTGAAGATACTTTTCCTATATTTAGAGCAACTTAATCAAGGTTTACTAACACTTAATTTGACTCTTTCTTGGACTGTCCATCCAAGGGTGGAGATTTGTATGCCCTGCTCCTATAAATAGGTGTATTCTGGGGATGAGAACGCTCACACCAAACCTTCATCTGAGTTATAGATCCTTAACAATGGCTTTTCAATCTTTGCTTCTCTTTCTCCATCTTCACAAAATTTTGCCTCATGAAACCATTCCCAGCCTCTAGACTTTAGGCCTTATGGCGAAATCTCAAGCCTGGACTAGGCCTTATGGCGTAATCTCAGGCAACCCCTTGTTTCGGCCCTCTGGAAGTCTGGATGGAAAATACCAGGCTTCAGATTGGTTTAGAAACGTGAGGGGGCTCCAAGTATGGGATCTCTGGTCATGTGAGATCATCTTTGTTAGAATCCTACACAGGGAGCGAGACGGGGAAGGGGGAAGGCCAGTTTAAGGCCAAAGACCCTTCCTCGAACCGCTTCCTTCTGGAGTCGGACCAGACCGAGTCCTCTAGATGAGAAGGGCTTTGGTGGTTTCCCTCTACTCATGCTCTCTCTTCCAAACATTGACAGAATCTTAAAGGGAAAGCATGGATTCACGGAAGTATTGGGTATGAGCCAGCTAAGCAAGTTCCCTTGCTTCACGTTAAGAGAATGGTGGCTACCAAAGGTGAAGAGGGCGCAGAGTCTCAAGCCTATATTCAGTTCCTCTGCACTCTGCCCCTCTCAGAGATAATGGTGCGGTTCAACCCGACATTGGATTCCATAGCTGCTTCCAATTGAGGGGGCTTGGAGGCTCTATTTTCTTTCACTAGAGTCTCCTCTTCTCATGGATAATGGCGTTGGCCAAGCCTATGTTGGGTTCCTTTGCTGCTTCCATTTGAAGGAAGTTTCAGCAGATATCTGAATATTCCTGTTTTGTATTTTAGCCACTTTTGGATTTGTAATGAGTGAAGATATTTGAATATTCCTGTTTTGTATTTTAGCCACTTTTGGCTTTTTAATAAGTGTATTGCTTTTGGACGCAAAGCCACTTTATGAACGCAATACTATCTTCGTATCCTGATATTTAAATACCCGTGAGAAGCCAATAATTGTGTCTCGCAAGACCCCAAATATAGGCCCTGTAGTTGTATACTCAGAAGTTTCGAAATAGTATGAACTTTTAAATACGCTCCACGTCAAAAGAAACTTGCAGCGAAAGCATTGAGAAAATCCACACCTCAACCCAATTTTCCATCGAAGGTGTTTTCTCTGCGAGAAAAAAGACAAAGCTCAAAAATTTTTGTGGCCACTGACTCGCCCTCAGCCTTAGTGTAGTGTTGCACCTTAGTCTTGCTAGGCACAGCGAAGAAACGATGAATAGCCTAAAAAAACAGGCCTTCATGAATGGGCTTCGCGAGTGTAGGAACACTAGAATTGCCCCCTTGTCTTATGCGACGGAACTGTCTATGACTCCTCCGAGTCCCAGACACTGGGAAAGTATTTCTTCAAGTATCTGCCATTGATAGGGTGGTGATGGACATCCCCATCCAAGTCTTTGAGATGAAATCCTCATTTCTCTAAAATCTTATAAATGATGTATGGGTCTTCCCATCTGGGAGTCCATTTGCCGCGACCATCTAACTTTTCGCCAAGCGGGAGAACTGCTTTCCAAACTAACTTTCCTTCACTGTAACTCCTTTCCCGCGTCCGCTTGTCATAGGCGCGAGCTACTCTTTGCTTTTTCATGACCAAACTATCTAAAGCCTCCAAGCGCTTTTCGCTAAGGTCTTCTTGTTCTTGCCACATAGCTTAAACGTAGTCTTCTCCAATGAGATGATGCTGCTCTTGAACTCGTAATGATTGGACGTTGACTTCCAAAGGCTGGACTGTATCATTGCAAAACATCAAAACATAAGGTGTTATCGCAGTAGGATTCTGCTTCGATGTGCGGTAGGCCCAAAGAGTCTCATAAAGGGTCTCATGCCATTGTCGCGGATTAGCTTCCAACATTTTCTTCAGCAAAGTGATGATGATTTTGTTGCTGGCCTCTGCTTCACCGTTAGACTGAGCATAATGAGGATTGGAATGGATGAACTGTATTCCCCATTCCTTTGCTAGTTTATCAACTTCACCACCCATGAAAGCTGCAGATGATGTTCCTAAACAGGAATTGTCGCAATGTACCACCAGTTGCTACCTTCAAAGGTTCTGCTTTGACCTATTTTGTAAAGAAATCGGTTGCGACGATGATGAACTTGTGATGAATGTGGGTGAATCATCCCAATTAAATCCAACGCCCATCCTCTTGCGGGCCAAGGCTTTATAATGGGTTACATTGGAACATTAGGGACATGTTGGACCTGCCCATGAGCTTGGTAGTGCAAACAACCTTTAGCGAATGTGATACCATCCTTCAAGATACTGGGCCAAAAATATCCATGTCATCTGGGTAACCAACAGATCCTTGAACCTGCCTGGTGAGCACGGCATATGCTGGAGTGAGCTTCTCGCATGAGCTGTTTCGACTCGATACCATAAACACATCGAAAATCTACGCCATATTCTCCTCTTCTACGCAGCTCATCATTTTTAAGGAAGTAATTGAGAGCAAGGTAGCGAATCCTCTTATCAATGGGTTGATCAGGATGCTTAAGGTAGTTGATCAAAGGGACCTGCCAATCCACGTCAATGGATTCTAAGGTCTACCGCGACGTCTTCTGGCAAGTCTTTCCTTGCCATCCAAGAAGGAATTGTTCGACGTTCCACTTTCAGAATTCGCGGACGAATGTCATACTTCAAAGTTATTCCTGTTGCCAATTGAGCCAATTCGTTCCCGCGGAAGGTTCACATCATCAAATTGGTCAAGTAAATTCCAAAGCTTTATCCCATTATGGGGCAGCGAAAAACTAGTGCATTTGAACTTTTCATGTAGCTGATTGATTAGTAGAAACGAATCTCCAAGTATTTGTACAGCCTTGACTCTCATTTCTAAGAGCACTTCCAGGCCAATGATTAAGGCCTCATATTCTGCTTGGTTATTGGTGTATTGATATTCCAATTGGAAAGAGTAAGCAAAAGGCTCTCCGGATGGGTTTTCCAACGCGATGCCGGCTCCAGCCATCACATCAGTTCTTGAACCATCAAAGTATAATACCCAAGGTTGTATCATAATAACTGCCAGGGTATACTCGTACACCTCCTGGCTGGGTATTCCATACATGTCTTCCAAGGAATTCGCGGCGACTTCAAGCTCGCATTTCACTAGTATCTAGCATTGGATGATGCACTAGGAAATCTGCGATAGCTTAGCCCTTCACAGCTTTTTGGGGGAACATACTGCAAAGAGAACTCTGAAAGAGCCAAGACCTATTTGCCAATCCGGCCTCTAAGAATGGGCCAAGACGACATGTACTTGACTAGGTCGGTCTGAGCAATTATACATGTAGTGAACGACAACATGTAGTGGCAAAGCTTACATGCAGAGAAGTATAACGTTAAACATAGCTTTTCCATTAGTGTGTACCTGGTTTCGCAATAACGTTCTACTTAAGTAGAAGATGGCATGTTCTACACCCACTTCATCGTTCTGCGCTAATAAGCTGCCAATTGAAGCTTCTGCTGCTAAAATGTAGAGCTTTAGTGGGTGATATGGCTTCAGAGGCACAAGAACCGGTGGATTTGTTAGATAGGCCCTTATACTATTAAAGGCCTCTTGATGTTTTGTTTCCCACACAAATTTTGTCTGCCTTTGCAACTTCAATAGAGCAAAGAAATGTTGGATCTTTCCGGCCGAATTGGAGATAAACCGTCACAAGAAATTGATCTTTCCCAACAGCCTTTGCGGTTCCTTTTTCTTTCGCGAGGGCAAAGCATTGATCACTGCTTTAGCTTTATCTTCGGACACTTCGATGCCCCTCTAATGTACAATAAATCCTAAGAAATCACCTGCTTGGACTCCAAACACACATTTCGTGGGGTCTTGTATATTCGAATCGGCTCGAAAACCTTTCGCAAGTCCGCGATGTGATTTCCCTGCTGCGTAGATTTGACGACCACATTATCAATGTAAACCCCTAAAATCTTTCCAAGGATATCATGGAATATTAGGTTCATCGCTTGTTGATATGTGGCTCCCGCATTTTTCAAGCCGAAAGGCATGACTATGTATTCGAAAACTCCCTTGAAACCTGGGCATCTAAAAGCAATTTTGTGTCTATCCTCTTCTACCACTGGAATCTGATGATAACCGGTGGTTTCGTCCATAAAGGACAAGCGTTCATGACCAGCTACTGCGTCTACCAACACATTTGCTACCGGTATGGAGTAAACGTCTTTGGGAGTGTCATTATTGAGATTTCGGCAATCGACGCACACTCTTATTTTGCCATTCTTCTTTCGAACTGGAACAACATTAGATAACCAGTTATTGTACTTGGTGACCCTGATGATTCCTGACTTATGCATCTTCTCGACTTCCTCCTTAACCAAAACTAGAGTTTTCGAATTCATCCACCTAGATTCCTGTTTCGCCGGATTTTGATCTGAGATAGTCAACAGTTTATGGCAGACCAAGTCAGGAGATAAACCTGGCATATCTTCATATCTCTCCGCGAAACAATCCTTATACTCCTGCAATAAATCGATGTGCCCCTGTCTTTCTTCAGGCTCTAAGTTCGCGCTGATTGATACTTCCATTGGCTCGGTTTCAGTCTCCAAGTTCACCTTTTCTATAGAGTCCCTAACCTTTGGAAGGGTATCGTCTAATGACGCTGGAGCCAATCAGATAGGCTCTTCTTCCTCCTCCTGATCGGGGAATTCTTCATCGATGTATTCCAATGTCGCTACTTGTGCATAGGCCACTTTTTCGATCAAATATGAAGAAAATCTATCATATAAAGAATGAAAGGCCGCTACATCTTCCTCCATGAGGTCATGATTCATTAATTAAAACTTGGAGATGGTACCACATGTCCAAGCCTTTCGAGGTCGTTTTCTGCGACCGTGAGCCCCTATTGTGACAATTCAGAGGCTGTCACCCTTGTAGGGTGGCCCTTATCATCGAAACCAACGACCTGTAAAGGAGAGATTGGTTCTATGTAATACCTTGTGTCCACGTAGCTGGCAGACACCTAAAAAGGTTGCCGGTCTGCTTTGACAATTTTCGCCTGCTGTAGGGTGGATGGGACACAAAAACTCCTGTAGATCCAGTCGCGGCCCAGGATTGTGCTATAGGCCGCATAGCAGTCTGTGACAATGAAGGCGTAAACCCCTTCTGCTAGACCCACCTTGACTTGTAGGAAGATCAAACCCAATGTTTTGGTTATAGTCCCCGCGAAGTTCTTTAGAGTTGGGGACATGGATTGGATCTTCTCTTTCTTAATCCCTAGCAGCTGCATGGTTTTGGTGGTCAAGACGTTGACTGCGGTGCCTGTGTCTACCATGATCTTGCCAACCTTGATGTTGTTCACATTTGCGGTGATATACAATGGCCTCAATTGTTGTACCATTGCTAGCATTGGCTTGCTAAAACCAATGTCCTGAACCCTCACATTGGTGTCTGCAGCCTTTGCTGCTTCTACCTCCTTCGGCGTGGGTTTCTTCATGAGAGGTAACGCTGCTGACATGATCTCGAACGTTCGTTTGTCCAATGATTTATCATCTTTTGCTTGGCATTCCTGAGCTGCCACTGGCAAGGCATATTTTGATGATAGGACATACACCATGTTACATGTAATGTCCAACATGTCTGCTCTTTCTTATTCGGCTGCGGGAGAGCTCAGGTCAACTTTTGCCGCGAACTTGCTTGCGACGTAAGCGGCCAGCGATCCTTCTTGGATCATGGCCTGCTCTTGTTGATCTATCGTGGAGGTAAATTCCTTCTCGGGTGGATCCTGCCTCTGCTTCACTAATAAAGCCCTTTTAAGTTCGCAACTACTATGTTTTGAACAGTCTTAGGCCTCCACTACGCAATTGCAGACCGATTGTCTTTGCCCCCAGCCTGTCAAAGATTGAAGGCTTACTATCTCACTTCGCGGGAACTTAGGACTTCTCATGAACGCTGCTCTTGGGGACACGTGGCCTTCGCTCTTTGCGTGATGCTTTGGCCAGCTGTTTCTGAACTCGCAGGGAAACAAATCTCTTGGAGGCCAATGCCTCTAATTGTCTCTGATACATTTCTGGAGATTTCAATAATTGTGATGGTTTAATCAGTCCTTGATCTAGTGCTTCCAAGGTTCGCTTTGCTTCTCCAAACCTCCCCTGGAGTTTTCTCTTCCTTGAAGAGCTCATCTCCACCACCTTGCCTTTCTTCTGTGTATACCATCTCCCTTTGATAGAGGATGTCGACACAAGAGGAATGCAAGGTCTGGTTAAGACCTCTTGCCGCTTATCCACCTACCCTTCTTCCCTTGCGGCCTTCAACTTTTTGAATAGGTTTGAGTCCCTTAGAGAGGGACTTTTTGAACCACTATGCACTATTGAGCTACATGGCTGGAAGTTTTTAGAAGATGGTACTAACTTTATTGGAGACAGAGATCCAAAGCGGACAGTATGGGATGTTTCCTCATGTAGCACTTGAGTGTCACATTATTCTTTGCACCGCGAGCATACGTTAATGGGTAAACGAGGGTTGGATTCCAGCTCCTCGGCCTATTCCATCACCTTTTCTAAGCCCCCGATGGTACGATCTGGGCTCCGCCTCTGTTGATCCTTTGTATCTCAAACCACGTCAACCATGTTGACTCTAGTGTCTGGGAAGGGATCCAAATCTACCAGCATCGCTGCTGTTGCTGGCGCTTCAACCTGTAAGCTTCTATTATTCAACCAGATCTGGATTTGATCCTTCAACCTGACACAGTCAGCTGTAGTCGGTTTTCACCATCTTCGCGGCGATCATTTCATCCAAGATTTCATGCACTTTTTTCGCGTCGTAAGTATTACTCACGAACTCTGGTTTAGTGAAAATCACCGACTTGAGCTTCACCGGCTCTTTGCAAAATTTCAGTTACTTTAGCGTTGAAGCCTTTTTCCCGGTGGGTTCCAGCGCAGCTATCTCGTCTTCTTCAGACTCGTCAGCCTCTACTGTTCTAGATTCCTTACTCTTGTAGCAAGGATCAAAAGAACTGGATTAATGGCTGAGCTTAGCCACTGTTCGGTGTTTCCCTGGGATGTATGTCCCCTTTGAGGCGTTTTTCATAGCGTCCATCTCCCTAAGTAAACGCTCGAAACTTCCTACTTCTGTGATCAGGTTCTCCCATGGAATTGAACATGCTTCAATGCTGCTTCTTGCGTTGGCGAGGCTTTAAGCTTTTGATTGCCAACTTCACCAGTTTTTTCTCCAGCAGAATCACGTTTAACTTCCCCTTCTGTATTTAGAAGCGCTGAAGGTATGTGGCAGCGGATTCAGTTGGCTGTTGAGCCATCTGAGTAAGTGAAGCTAGATCTACCTCCGGCTCTATAGTTCCGTAAGTTTCCTTAAACAGCTTCTCCATCACGGGCTAACTCACAACTGATCCTAGTTGCAGCTTAGTGAACCAGGTGAAGGCAGCCCCCGACAAAGAAGTAGCGAAGATTTTGCACTTCAGACTGTCATCATTTTGATACTAGCCAAACTGCACTCGAAACCTGACCAAATGGGTTGCGGCACTTTCTACCTCCTCTCCCGAGAAAGTAGAAAACGTGATATTCTTATATCCCCTATGATAAGGAGAGTGCATAATGTGTGAACCCCATATCGGGAGGAGGAGGAGCATAAACTTCTGTTTCTCCAACTGGCCGGGTCAAAGGTTGTATCGACCTGGGAGGTGACGCCTGTGATGTAGATCCTATCGGTGCTATTTCGCCTACGTGAGTCGACTAGGGTTGGACTGACATCTGTGACGTGAAACCTGTCGTTGTTTGACTTTTTGCTGCCGCGGTGACCTTCGCTGAACTTCCAACTTGGTTAACTCCTCCTTAAGTCCCTGGGATTTCCTCGAATACACATTCGACTCCATCGTTGTCCTATTGGGCAGCTATGACAGGCTCGAGGTAGGTCCCTTCGCCGATCTTTAAAGTCCCGCTCCCTAGCGAGCTTATCCTTTCCACCACTTATCAGAGTATTTGGGGCGCGCCTGGCTGACACGGTATTTGCAGCTAACCCGGGGGTAACCGCGTTGCTACTGCTAGCTTTTTCTCGAGCATTTGGTGGTATATACTTGCCAGACCCTGAGGGTTGGCCAAGCAAACCCAGGATGGCACTAGGATCTGCCAGAGCTTTATTCAAAACCTCTTTAACTTGGTCCAAGTCAGCTCTCTATGTGGCAATCGGGGTCACGAGATTGGATCCCTCATTTTTGATTGCCGCAACATCTGTGACGATGTGTTTTCTTGCGGCCAACAGCTCTTCGTGGTTCTTCTGCATTTTTTTGGTTTATGCCATCCAATTGCCCTTGTGTTTATTGTGTCCCTAGCTCAATCCTCTTGACCGAGATCGTGAACTCATCAATCCTTCGGCGGTCCTCCGCAAGGGCTTTTTCCATCTTCTCATGGTATGTGGCAGAATTCTATTGAAGGATATTAAGCCGCTCTTCTATGGTCGCATTCTCTGGAACGGGAATAGGCACAAAGTCAATAATTGTAACCACGCTCGCAACTATCTAGGTGATGCTAGACGCATCGCCAGCCTCATTACGCTTAGTGGCGGGAAATTTCTCGCCTTCAGTAGTACGTTGTCGCTTGCTCAGTTGTCATCTCGGTCGATGGCGGATTAAGGGAAATCTCTGGATTACCAGTTCTTCAGAAAGACCATGACATTCTGCATGCGAGTGCGATCTGTAACTGGGGGTCTTGTGTTTCGTGCAGTTAACGTAAACATTTTGATAAAGGTTTGTGCTTGACTTCCCAATGGCTGCGATCACGAAGAAAAGCTATGCAGTAGGTCCCACTGGGCGTGCCAATAGGGGTGGACAAACGTAGCTGAAAACAGAAAAAAAACGCACCGAAACCGCAACCGAGGCCGAAAAAACCGAACCGGAAAAAAACCAAACCGAAAGGCAAAAATTGAACAGGACCGAATCTGTGCGGTTCGGTTTTCGATTTTGACTGAGCTAAAACCGAACCGAATCGAGAACCGAACTTACCTGAAACGACGTCGTTTTGGGATCAGCTGTTTACCTTATACGGCGTCGTTTTAAACACGGAGAAACCCTAAGTTAGAAAGTCAACCACTTAGCCAGTCCGCCTCACTCCCTCAGTCCCTCTTCTAGACTCTCTCTTCGACTCTTCGTCTTTGAGTCTTCGTCTCTTCGACCCATCGAGGACCCACTAGCAGCCTGCAGTCAGCCAATCCAGCCATTCGTTCATTCAGCCAGAGTGTCCGAGATCCAGTCACCTTCGAGTCCTCGCCGGCGCCCTTGCGTCCTCGCCAGAGCCCCTCGCTTCCTTGCTGTCGCCCTCGGAGACCCTTGTAATCTCGCAATCTCGCATCCTCTCTGTCGCAGTCAAGTCGTAGTGATCGAGTCGTCGTCGCTCTCGAGTCGTCGCCGTCGCCCCTTAGAACCCGAGACCCCGAGTGCCCAAGTCATCACTCATTAGTGCCTCGCCGTCGCCCTCAGAGGCCGAGACCCTGAGTGCCCAAGTCATCACTCATCAGTGCCTCGTCGTCGCCATCACGTCCTCTTCGTTAGTTAGTTACCCTCGAGTCCTCACCGGCGCCTTGGCGTCCTCGCCGTCGAGTCATAGTCGTCGCGTGCTCGTCTTTGCCCTCTCATCCTCGCCATCGCCCCGTTATTGAGGCCCCCAACGAAATTGGAGCAGTCACAGCCTCGCCCTCACTGGCTCGCCAGAAATCTTCTCTTCTATCTGGTAAGCATCTTCAGTGATTTTGTAATTGGTTTTATGGTTTCCTCTTTCTGAGTTTCTGTGATGGAACTCCCTAATTGGTTTCCAATTTCTGTGATTTGAAGTGCTTAGTGCAGGTAGTTTGAAGTGTGAAATGTGAATAACAAATGTGCAGGTGGTTTCCGCTTAGTTTGATTTTGAGATTGGCCGTTTCTGATTTGAAGAAGTTTTGATACTTTGATGTGCATTGTGAATTGGTGATTAATGATTTAATGATTATAGAGCTTGAAAGCTTGATTCATTGTTAATAGATTGAATAGATTGAATCATTGTATAATGGAATTAATGATTTAATGATCATAGAGCTTGAAAGCTTGATTCATTGTTAATAGATTGAATCATTGTATAATGGAATTAATGATTTAATGATTATAGAGCTTGAAAGCTTGATTCATTGTTAATAGATTGAATCATTGTATAATGGAGTAAAAGGTGGTTGTTAATAGTTTGATTCATTGAATCATTGAATACGCCAGTAAGCTAAATAGCTAATAATACTTCATACCAGACTATTTTTTATGCAGTGAGCTAATTGCAACTCATTGAATTTGAATAGGAGTGATTAGAAGCAAACATTATGAGGAGGCAATCTAAATCTGTTGCTACTAGTATCGGTGGTAATTTGAAATCAATCTCTTCATCTCAAGTACCAATTTTGTTTCTTTTTAGTGCTATGGGATTGAACTGCAGTTTTGTGTTTCGCAGTTTATGTGTTTGTTTGTTACTGCAGTTTCTGTTTTTGTTTCTTACTGTAGTTTGGGTTCTGTTTTGCAGATGATCGTTAGTGTTGGTGAATCTACAACACCAAAACCTCCCCATGAAGAAACTTCTGCTGCAACTCCAGAAGTTCAAGGAACTCAAGAAAGTCAAGCAACCGAGCTTGAAGATGATGGAAGTGTGGAAAGCATCCTTGAGGCGTTGAAACGAAAAGAAAGGTCAGATATTTGGAATCATTTTGAGTGGAATGTGGTGGATGGTAGAATTAAGGGTAAATGTAATTATTGCGGAAAAGAATACTATGCTAATCCTAGGAAGAATGGTACAACATCCCTTCTAAATCATATGGATAAGTGTTTAAAGTATCCCCCTAATATTGAGATTATGAAAACTAAAAGGCAAAAGATTTTATGTTTTAAGAAACCAACTACTGAGTTGTGTACTATAGATTGTACTCAAGAAGAGCTATCTATGTTATGTGTGGAGTACATAATATTAGATTAGTTACCATTTTCTCATGTGGAGGAGAGGGGTTTAGGCGTTTTATGAGTAGAGCTCTTCCTTATTGGAGAATTCCTTCCCGTAAGATAATAGCAAAAGATGTCCTTAAGCTTTATTTAGAGGAAAAGAAAAAATTGATGGATCAATTGAGTAGATATAGGTTGTCTCTTACAACCGATACATGGACTTCTATTCAAAACATTAATTATATGGTTCTCACTGCACATTTTATTGATGATAATTGGGTGTTGCATAAAAGAATTTTAAACTTTTATGTGATTCCAAATCATAAGGGAGAGGCTATAGGTAAGCTATTGGAGGATTGTTTGTTGGAATGGAGTATAGAAAAGATTCTCACATTCACCGTTGATAATGCTTCGTCAAATGATGTTGCATTAAAGGAGTTGATTAAGAGAATAGGTGATTGGGGTGTCTCTAATGCAGTGTTGCATGGAGGGAAGAATTTGCATGTGAGGTGTGTGGCCTATATTCTTAACTTGATTGTCCATGATGGGTGTGATGAAGCTATTTATTGGTGCCATTCGTAATGCAGTGAGGTATATTCGATCCTCCCCACAAAGGCTTGATTTTTTCTAGGAATGTGTTGAAAAGGTGACACTTGAGTGTAAAGGGCTTGTGATTTTGGATGTCCCTACTAGGTGGAATTCTACATTCTTGATGTTAGAACGGGCTTTGAAATTCCAAAAAGCTTTTGATAGAATGGTGGATGAAGATGGAGGTAATTTTTGTGCATGGCTTGAAGGTGCCAAGGGTGAAAAGCCAAAAGAAAGGCCACCGACAAGTGTTGATTGGGAGTATGGGGGACAATTTCTGGATTTTTTGAGACCATTTTATGAAATCACTTTGAAGGTATGTTGTTCTAATTCTCCTACCGTTCATAATACTTTTGGTGATTTACTCTCTATTTATGGTCTCTTGCAAGAACAAAAGAATCCATGTTTGTGTGGGATTGCATCACCCATGCAAGACAAGTTTCAAAAGTATTGGGGTAGCTTTGAGAGGTTAAATCACTATATATTCATTGCTATTGTTCTTGATCCAAGTCATAAACTTGAGAAAGTTGTTGACTATTTTGAGATTCTAGATGGGGATATGGATGAAAATGTAGAAGCTAACACACAAAGTGTGAAAGATCTCTTGTATGAGCTTTATAAGGTATATGAGGAAGATAGAAGGGAAAGTGGTGTTATTGGTGTTAGTCGTCCTCAAGTATCAAGTGAGGGGATCTCTTCTTCAAGTAAGAGTCTAACGGATTTAGAAAAGAGATTGAAAGAGAAGGAACAAAGGAGAAGAGCGAAGAAACCCGAGATCGTCAACAATGATGTGGATAGGTATCTTGGAGATCCTATTGAAGGAGATGGTGAAGACTTTGACTTGTTGGATTGGTGGAGGGTGAATGAAGTTTGTAAATATCCTAAATTGGCCCGCATTGCAAAGGATATTCTAGCTATTCCAATGTCAACCATAGCTTCGGAATCTTCCTTTAGCACGAGTGGGAGGATTATTGATCCATACCGTAGCTCCTTAAGTCCTAGAATGGTAGAGGCATTAATATGTACACAAAATTAGCTTAGGAGTGAAAATGTGTATCTATATCATATGCCTACTATTGAGGAGATGGAGTTGTGTGAAGAAGCGGAAAGAGGTAATTGTTTCTATTTTCTTAGTTAAAGTTTTTTGGACTAATGAAGTAATATTTATGTTATATATGATTGTATGTGTTTCGTTTCTAATGTTTATCTTTTTGTGATTCTCTTATGTCAATGTAGAGTTACTTAAGATGCCATGTGGAGCTGCAGTGGGAAGTAGTCGGAGTGGTATGTTACCTCCAAAGTCGAACACTTCATCTTTCCAAGCTTGAGATCATGCCCTACTGCCCTCCTTCATATGTTGATGGTTGTGATTCATTCTTTTTGTGTTGATGACTTGATGGACTTTAAAAACTTTGGACTGTATATTTTTTTACCACTTCATGCATATTTTCATATGTTGATGCTAAAATTTGATGAACTATATTGTTGATGGATAATTGGACATTAAAAATTTTAGACTTAATATTTTATTAAGAAACAAAAAACTTCTGAGTTATAGATTTACAATAATGAAAGAGTACAAGACTACAAGATGTATAAGTAGGAATGGTGAAATATGTTTTTCTAAAAAAAAAATAAATAAATAAAAAAAAAACCGAAATGGGCCGAATTGAACCGAATCGAACGGTCCGGTTCGGTTTTCGGTTTCAACCGTCGGAAATCTCAAAACCGAACCGAACCGAACCGAACCGAGTCTAAATTCGGTGCAGTTTTTGGTTATGACCTGAAACCGAACCGATCGGAACCGAACCCACCCATACATGCCAAAATGTTTGGCTCCATCTTTTCTTGAGATGGTCAACAGTCTCTTTTCTTGTGTGGGCGTGCCAGGACCGTTCAGGTGCGGTCTTCGGGGGTGTCCCTTGACCTGACTTCTTTCAAGCGATTGTGGACGAGGAGAACACCAACCTCGTCGCAGGATTCTTTGTGCCTCGTGGTGAGGACTTTTGCTAAGCTTCTTCAAAATCACACAATCGATTGGCTTAAGGGAAACTCGAGTGAGGAGAAATCTCCTCAAGGAATATCCGAGTGAGGAGAAATCCCTTTGAGCTAGATGAAAATGTCCTTCGCGAAATGTTCCTTGCGAAGGCTTTGCTGGCTTTCTCCTTGAGCTTGGTGAGAATGCTATCTCTTTGTTCCAAATCACATGATTGATACTCGACGTTGTAGATCGAGTAGAGCGAAAATCACTGGGAAGTGGGGAGAACTTGCTAAAGCGTGACTTTATCTTGGCTGGTTTGCGATGGCGTTACCCTTGCTTGGCTGGTTCCATAACAGTTGTGGACGCGGTACTACAGTCGGCTCCTGATGAGACTAGGACCAAAGCATGTTGACAGAGGGTTTGGTGGTACTAACAGTCGGCTCATAAGGATTCTGGGACTGGAGTGTGGTCACCGGTAAGAGAAGGAGAGGGATTACTCCGGAAAGGCTTGGATGATCATAGAGATTAATCGATGAATTGTGTGTCTTGTTACTTCGTCGTAGCCTCTATATATAGGCTATCAAGCCATAGTGGTTGGCCTTTAAACAAATCATGATGGAGCACTTAATGAGATTATGAAGCACTTAATGGGATTATAGAGCACTTATGGAGTATGGAGCACTTAATAAGATTATGAAGCACTTAATGGGATTATGGAGCACTCATCATTTTATGTTCAAACACTAGGCCCTAGACAACCAGGAAACGATATCGACATATATTTGCAGCCACTTTTAGATGACTTGACACCCTCTGCATTTTCTTATAGTATTTTGGATCATGTGGTAAATTTATTTCATTTGTTGACACTCTCTGCTAAATTTATTTCAGTTAAGCTCTCGTCATTAGTAATGAAAAAATGAAAATTTTCACCAATCCTCAAACTATTTGCTTACAATATCAATTTAGTGTCTCATGATGGTTTTATATGCATTTGCAGAAAACCAGTTTTGAAGGTTTTCTATAGTAACGCATGTTCACCTAAGTAGTCACTTCTCAAGAACTCTATACACATTGTTTGCACTGAAATATTTTGAATGCTAAGTTCTTCTTCAAGTATAGTGTCAATACTACTGGTTACTTATATATTTCCATTTTCAGGCTTTGCCACCCTCAAGCATAAGTTTTGTGCCACTGAAACAGGTAATCTGAATTTGACTCTATCTGTTTAGTGATGGAAGTGTTTAACTTATGGTTCCACTTGGATGGGTCTTTTAACAGGGAATTTAGATTTCAAGATATGAGCCACTCTTTGCTTTTTTTTAAGATATAAGTCTTTCTGTTGTTAATTTAAATAATCTTTAAACTACTCAAAGTAGTGTCGAGTTTTTAAGCAACTGAGGTGTATCTAGGAAGTAGGGCTAGGCGTCTGGACCCGAGAACCCTGCCCGAACTGATCAAAAAAGGCTGATTCGGTTCGATTTTGTATTGGAAAATACCGGTTCGGTGCAAAGCCCGACCCGAATTATAATTTATCGGGTTGGTGTCGGGCTTGATATCTTTTGGGACCGAAAGATCGATACAGACCGAATCATCCTTCTGCGATGCTCTTTCTTCATTCCTCTTCTTCCTTTGCTCTATCTTCTGCTATCCTAGGTCGGATCACCTGCAAAAACTCTTTAAGCTTAGGATAATCAATCTCATCCTCATCCTCACTCCTCTTGTCTCCCATGCCGCCCTGACTTTTCTTGATGGCCTCCTGAGCATGTGATTGAAGTAGATCGAAGTAGATTGATGAAGAAAGAGGAGAGTATATGGTAGTTAATGAAAGACGTGGAAGAGGAAGGAACTGAAGAAAGACTCTGGGATTATGGGTTTTCGGTAAGGATGATCTAATGGTGTTGATTTGATGAATATATGGTAAATAGAAACTGCATAATGGGAATTGCTGCAGCTAAAAAAAGAAAGGAAAAGAAAAGTTGTCTCCTACCACCCAGAAAATCTGCCAAGCATTAAACAAAAGAAAAGTTGCTACAGCTACCAAGGAGAAGAAGAAAAGAAAGGACGGTGGAAGGGAGGAGAAGAAAAGAAAGAAAAGAGAAGAAAGTTGTCTCCACTTTCTTTGTCTCCGCAACCAAGAAAAGCTGCCTAGGAGGAAATAAATATAAACTTTGCAGGCAAAATGTCAAGAGCGTCTCGTGTTCCAGTGGTTGGGAGTAAGGCTTTCGTGTGAGAGGTCGGCGGTACAAACTTCGCCTCTTACTGAATTTTGTGTATATTTTGCACATTACTGAACTTGCAGACAAAGCTGGGAATTGGGCCCGAAAAGCCCGAAGACCGAACCGGCCCGTTTGGGATCGGTTTCTATCGGGTTTCACTTTTGAAAAAGCCCGAACCGATTGTTTCGGGGTCGGTCTTGGTGTCACCAAATTTCGGGCCTAACCCGGCCCGAGCCCAGGCCTACTGGGAAGTATGTTAGATTGTAGTTTATGTGAATATATTTTAGCAAAATCTCTTTCTCAGTTTATAGATATCACTAATTTCATGTTATTTTGATATTTTTATTAGGTGAAGAACTTAAGAGCTTATGAACTCATGGAATTTTACAAAGTGAGTTCATTATAGTTCTTCTTTTCTTTTCATGTTTCCCTTTACAAGGAAGGATTCAGACCAATCAGAATTTAGCATTTATTAGACCATCGAATTGTTTACTAGTATCCTATTTTAATGAGCTAGTAATTATGCAGCGTGAAGACATGTGGTAAATATAGTAACTTGATCCCTTTTTCTCTTTTGCATCTTTCAGTCATATTTGAAGCTGAAGAAGTTCTTGCATATAATAGAGAACTCCAAGGTTTTTCCTGTGATATATGATAACAACATGTACAATATTTTTCTTTTCTTGTACATTGATTACGATGGTCATTTCTAATTGTCTTTCATACAAAGGAGTGCATGTATAATTGCTTGTCCATGTAATATAGCACTATTGATAGGAAGTTTTCATTTTGGCAGAACTGTATTGTCATTACCCCCATTTATTAATGGTGCTTCTTCAACTATCACTTTAAAGACGACAAACGTTTTCATAGAATCTACAGCATTGTTCTGAACACAATAGTAAGAAACTGAAATGAAACTTTGGGGTGCATTTATTTGCTAGTTATAGTTTTTTACTTTTTGGTTATGACATAATCTTTTACTGTTTTTAGGTGACAGCTTTGACTATGTAGGGTACTCACTACGATTTCTCAATTGCAATTGTTTTGGTTCTCAGGGAGAACATTCCTGCAGTGTTACACAGGCTCTAAGTTCTTTTAATTTACCCTCAGGGAGAACATTCCTACAGTGTTATAAGGGTAAATTCATCACATAATCTTTCTTCAAATAACTTTTAAAAGAACATGGCTTTTGTTATAGTTGTTTTTGATTTATAGTGATTATAGATAGTCTTAGGTTGGAATAATGCTGATGATATTATTACACTTTTTCAATATACAGAAAAAAAAGAGTGCAGATAGTTTTGGGATTCCATCTTTACAAAAAGTGGGACACATAAATCGCTTGTCCTATTTTTAATTGTCAAGAAAGAGGAATAATAGTCCTTATATGGCTATCCATCCTCCATATATAGCACACAATGTATCTATAATATATGCTACATATCTTATCAATAACTAGGTTATAACATTGATATACTGAGAGCATGTCAGGTTATTGTAATAACTTGATGCGATGAAGGTTTCTTATGCTTTGATTTTGATTATGTTTCAGGTCAATGAAGCATCCAACTATACCCAAAGACCCAAAGTTCCATATCCCCCAACATAAGAAGATCAAGTGCTGCTTGTCATGGAATTCTGATGCGCTCCTACTCTTGTCAAAGTGAAGCTTGAAGAACACAAGAAATAAGCTTGCCTTATTTGTTTCTCACAGCCATGTTTATTCTCTCGTTATGAATAATAGATCCATTCTATTTTGTAGCCAAATTGTTTTGTTTTCTTTCTCCATGTACGAACTAGTGTCCACTAAGAGAAATACATCAGTTCCAAAATTGAAATCCATGTCCTATTTATCACTGGAAATTGAATTACTGTATTGAAATCGATGTGCTACAAACAAGTGCACATCGTATTTTAGATAGAGATCGATGCCCAGCATAAGTATTGCTATCGATGAAGACAAGAAAACCGATGTTAAGAAAATCTACAAACATCATTTTTTTTAATGATTCGATATGTTATAAGGTATTGGACATCGTTATTTTACCATAACCGATGTATTATAAGATGATTGACATCGTTTTTTCCCTAGAATTTAATGTTAATATAAGTAATTACATCGGTTCATACAATATTAAACTATGTATATTGAATCTGAAATCGTGGAATATGAGCCAAATTACGCGTCAAAATTAAGAACAACAAGAAGCGTTCATGGGAACTGATGTGTGAAACAGTATCAGTCATCGTTTTTAAATGAATAACGATGTTAAAATGCATAGTTGTGTTGTAGGATCTATATTTCTTTAAGCATTAAAGACAATAAAATGAGGGTTTAACAATATATAAACATACAAGTTTATCATCATTTAAACGTATTTATATCGATTTATAATGAGGAACCGATGTGTGTAATGCTACTAGACATCGGCTAAAAACCGATGTCTGGATTTTTTGAACCTTTCTCCTCACCCACTAAGACATCGGTCGGAATTCTTTTTCTCATCTGTTTTTGGCCGATGTCTAAGGGAATTTTTCTAGTAGTGTGAAAGATCTGTGGAACAATGGTGTGGAGATGTATGATGCTTATAAGAAAGCCACGTTTAACCTCAGAGCTATCTTGTTGTGGACAATCAATGATTTTCCAGCTTACGGAAATTTAGCCGGGTTAACTACAAAAGGAGAATTTGCTTGTCCTATATGTGGTCCTAATACATGTTCCCAATAGTTACCACTTGCAAAAAAGACAGTATACATGGATCATAGACGATGTCTTCCGTCAAACCATGTCTTACGTTCTAAACACAAGTGTCTCAATGGAAGAAAAGAAAAACGGCTGCGGCCTAAAATATTTACAGGGAGAGCTATGGTTCATGCTTTATCTGGATTTATAAATAAGTGGTGGAAGAAAAAAAAATTAGAGAAGAAATTAAAGAAAGGTGACCCGTCTAAACTGTTGAAAAATAAGTCAATATTTTTTTATTTGCCATACTGGGAGGTTAGTATTTTCACCATTGAATTTCTAAATTATTACTTAATTGAATTCTCGTCAGAATATTGAATTTTATTGTCATATGTTTCTTGTTTGATACCATATAGGAAATAAAGGAGAGAGGATACAAGAAAACCTAGGCGGCCTTGCTTTGCCGCACCAGACCCTAAGCTAAACGTCGGCCTCCTTCGTAGACGTTTTCCACCTTTTTCCATCACCACATCCAGATCTCTTCATGTCGAGTATGGATTCTGTCACCAAAAGTTTTGCAACCTCCCTGGCTATTGCTACCAATGAGGTTGTTGACATCTCCTCCATGGATAATGGGGGAGCACAGTGAAATGCCCAATCATACCTTCTGGAACGGCCTCTAACCTAAAGCCAACAAATGCTGCTGACCTGCGTAGGCATTTTCGTCGAATTTCGGTGCTGAATAAAGGCTTCAGCGTTTAGCAGAAAGCCCTGAATCATTTTTTTTTCTCCTTTGATCTTCGGGGAAATAGAAATAAGGTATTGATGGGTGGACCATGGAGTTTCAACCGTGCTTTGGTTGTTATTCAACCGTACGATGGAGTTGCACCTCTGCAATCTGTAGAGATGGAGGATCTTTTCTTTTGGGTTCGCATCCCCAATATGCCGCCAACATATGAGCAGAGGAACACAATTGCCAATGTCGTCTCTGTTGCGGGTAAGTTTATTCATCTGGATCAAAATCTTTTTGATGCAAATCGTGAAATTAGGGTTAGGGTTTCTCATGCAATTTGGAAACCCTTCTTCATGCAAAAAATCCTAAAGTTTGGCAAAGGGGTTGAGCAAGAGGTCCACTTCTTTTTTGAGAATCTTCTAGGCAAATGCAGCACATGCTTTTGTGTGTATCATAAGGGGGACACCTGCAAGGCTGAAAGCACTGCGTCGGCAGTCATGGTGGCTCCTACAGCGGCGGCAAGGAAGCTAGCGCTCAATAGTCCCTTTTTAGGGTTTCAGGAAAATCAGTTCAAGGATGGTTTGTTTCACTTCCAAGGGCTTACCACCCCCACTCTTCCACCTGTGGGAAGATCTCTTTTTGGAGGTGCTGAGACAAGTAAGGTACGTAAACCTATTGTTCTTCGTCATGCAGAAAAACCACAAGCTAATGAAGACAATGCATTGGCCTTGGTACCGGTTGACACTGACCAACCTACCAAGAGAAATCAGCCCTTCCCCTCCCTAAAAAAGTTGCAATTCTTGATGTCTGATTTACTGGATGGCACAACAAGCCCTATTGCTCCCTCCAAGAAGGTAAAAATGCCTGAATTCCCTACTAAATTCAATGTCAAATCTCTAGGACCAGTGGAGACACTAGGTAGTATGCTTGTGCCTACAGCAGTCATGATGCCTAAACCTTTATAAGTTGAGCTGCCTGGGTGAAAGAAGAAGAGAGGTAGGCCATTGGGAGCGAAGAATAAAAATCCTCCCAAAGCAAAGCAGGTTCCAGCTGAAGATGTCCTGAGTGTTCTGTATTCAGGTAAGCCTCCAAGCCCTAGTCTAAAGGGCAAAGAGAAGATATAGGGTTTTTCTTTATGTTTAGCCTATAAACTATGTAAATGTATGGCATAGTTATATGCTCATTTTAAATAAGTGGGCGATAAGTTCTAATATAGTCGGTCTATCCTATGTACCACGGTGGCTCCTCCACGAAGTCTTGTTTGGCCATTGTTATGTGTCAGCAGATGGGTATGTAATGGCCTTCTTGGCATGCGCTATTATCAATGGAATTACCATTTATTCAAAAAAAAAAGATACCATATAGGAATTGCCTCTGCGCCATAATTTAGATGTGATGCATATTGAAAAGAATGTTTGCGAGAGTGTTTTAGAAATTATCTTTGACATGAAGGGAAAATCTAAAATTGGGTTAGAGTCACGTAGAGATCTAGAATTGTAGGAACTTATGGATGAATTTCCGTTAGAAGAACGAAATGATAAGCTGGAACCATCAGAACCTTACACCTTAACAAAAGATGAGAAGCTGAAATTCTGTTGGAGGCTATATATGCAAAGGTTATCTGATGGATATTGCTCAAATATTGGGAATTGTATCAAGTTGAAAGAATGCAAAATACTTGGTCTCAAGTCCCATGACCATCATGTGTTGATGCAGCAGCTATTGTCTGTTGCTGGGAAAGGTCTTTTACCTGTGGGTATTACAAAAGCAATATTTTGTCTCTCGTCATTTTTTCATGAGTTGTGTCAAAGAGTACTTGATAAAAACAGATCGGAAGAGTTGGAAGATGAGATTATTGAGACTCTCTGTTTGTTGGAAAGATACTTCCCTCCATCATTTTTCGACATAATGTTTCACCTTACAATTCACATAGGAAGAGAAGCAAAATTATGTGGCCCAGTGCATTATAGGTGGATGTGCCCTTTTGAGAGTTATTGTGTTGTTAATATTCTATTTTCTTGTGATGTCTCTTTCTTCTTTTGTTAATTGTCGATTTTGTTTAAATTTTTAGATACATGAAGGTCCTTAAAGATTATGTTAAGAATTGTGCATTTCCTGAAGGAAGTATTGCATAAAACTGTTTAGCAGATGAGTATGTTAGGTTTTGTGGTCGATACATGAAACAAGTTGCTGTGTTCAGTAGTAAACGAAAACGCAATGCTGTAGTCGACGATGAGACAATCATAGAAGGATCCAGGCTTCTAAAAGGGCGATATGTACAGTTGACTGAGGTTATGCATAAAGCTGTTCATCTGTGTGTACTTCTTAATAGTGAAGAAGTTGTACCCTATATTGAGTAAGTATCCTATCTTAAGGTTAGAAACTTTTCATATAATATAATGATTAGTTGTCTTGATGTTTTCATTAGGGTTCATAAAGAAGAGTTAAAGTCCTTTGATCAACATTTGATAAAAGCACCAAAACTGCTAGAGAAAAGATGTTTGGAGACATTTGTTGAATGGTTACAAGCTAAGGTTTGAAACATTGATCTAGTTCCTGTGTTTTAGGGTATTGATTGTCTTACTTGCTTTTAAAAGTAAACTCTGTTATTAATTTTTTTTTTCCAGATTAAACTTGAAGCTGGTAGTACTAATTTCAAGCTTGAAACATTCCCATTGCTTGTAAAAGGCCGAGGTGTTCTGCAATGTCTCACACCGGTTTTCTTATTAATGGAAAACGCTTTCATACTATGGAAGCTAATGTTTCAACGCAAGATTATGGTGTACATATAGAAGCAGATACCTTATGCAATTATTATAGTATTATTAGAGACATTTTGGTCTTGGACTTCTACACATTTCGGTTGACTGTATTTCTTTGTGATTGGGCCATCATTGTTTCTGGTGTAAAGAAAGTGGATGGATTCTCCTTAGCTAACTTCCATGAAGGTTTAAGTAAAAAAGATCCATTCATTTTAGCATCACATGCTCAGCAAGTGTTTGACTCAAGATAACGAAACTTCAAGCTGGTATGTGGTGTTAAAGAAGTGAAGACCAGTAAAATAAGATCACCCCAATAAACAAATCCTAAGCCTACTAATTGATCTAACGAAACCAAAGAACCTTTCAAACTATTCATGTTGGACTCTTTTTCTTCTTGTTGGATCCGAATCAAAACAAAGGCCGTAGCATCTTATTTTCTCGTATCAGCATCCAATTCCTCACCATCTGCCAAACGACGCCAATAAATACACAAGAATTCCAAAGACGAAGGTGACGGCTAAACGCTTGGGACAACGACTTGCCTTCTCTCTCTCTCTGCTTCTTCAGGCCTCAGGTTTCTAGAGAGAGAAAGCATCAAAGTAATATCACAAATGCCATTTTAATCCGAAAGCAACACCATTTCTCTCTCTCTCTCTCTCTCTCTCTCTCTCTCTCTCTCTCTCTCTCTCTCTCTCTCTCTCTCTCTCTCTCTCTCTCTCTCTCTCTCTCTCGTGCTCAGCTATTTCGGAGAGAGATAGAGAAAGGGAAGCAAAAAATTTCAATTCCCGTAGGAATTCTGAACCGGACGGCGGCTGCTCGAATCCGGCGAATGTGCTTCACCGCAACGTAAAGACTACTTCTGAGGGGAAGTCCAAAACATTCATAGTACTTGCTAAAAAGAGTATATAAACGTGACAATGAAATCCCAAAAGAAAAGGACGGCTATTCTAGTTGATCTCTTTCTTGTCCTGCAGTTCTTGATGATCTCTCTGGTTCAAGGCGAAGTACATTTCTACGATTTTGTAGTAAGTGCTTAGTTCCATTCCACTTAAACTCGATCTCTAATTCCATGCATTGTTCTTGTATTAACTAGTTCTTTTCTTTTCTTGATTTAATTAATTATATAGTTAAGGGAGAAAAACTTCACCAGATTATGCGAAACAAAGAGCATGTTTGTTGTAAACGACATTTTCCCAGGCCCGGAGATACGAGTTCATAAAGGGGATACGGTCTACGTAAATGTTCATAATCAAGGATATTATGGTCTCACTATTCACTGGTAATCATTTACCCATACATACTTTAATTTCAATTCAGTATATGCACTTTAAGGTGCTGTTTAACACGAAAATGATCAATGTTCCAGGCATGGAATAATGCAATTAAGAAATCCATGGTCAGATGGTCCTGAGTATATCACACAGTGTCCAATCCAACCAGGGACTAATTTCACATATGAGGTCTTGTTGTCTACAGAAGAAGGAACCTTATGGTGGCATGCTCATAGTGACTGGACACGAGCTAGCGTTCATGGGGCCATTGTCATCTTGCCTACTGTTGGAAGCACGTATCCATTTCCTCAACCCGATGAAGATGAGGTCATTATATTATGTATGAACCGTGAGATCATATTTTTCTCTAATTAACTTATTCTTGTTGCAATTTCATTATATATGGCATGTTGATCCTTGCATGGATTCAGCATCCTGGTACATAGGAGATTTGAAAGAAAGGGTCGATGACGCTATGGAAGAAGCCACATCTTTACCCCGTTCTGATGCATACACCATAAATGGGAAGCCGGGGGATCTTTTTCCATGCTCCAAGGGTATGCAAATTTGCTAACAAAAATGTACTAATTGCTCTACTGTTTGGTTTGATTATTTGATAATAGCTCAAATTTCAACGTTCATATTGCAGAGACAACATATCGTCGAAAAGTGGATTATGGCAAGACCTATCTTTTTCGTATAGTCAATGCAAACATAGATTCATTCCTTTTCTATGCAGTTGCTCAACACAACCTCACTGTTGTCAGACTAGACGGAGCCTATATCAAACCCATATACACAACCTACATACTCATAAGCCCTGGACAAACTATGGATGTTTTACTCAAAGCAGATCAGGTTCTTGGGCGCTATTACATGGCTGGTAGACATTTCTCTAGTGATAATGCCAAAGTTTCTGAATTTGGCCATGATGTTACTGCAATCTTGGAATACAATGGCAACTATACTTATCCAACATCTCCTCTCTTTCCCAAAACCCTTCCTATGTACTCAGACTTTGCAGCAGCATTAAATTTCACTTACCAAATTAAAAGCTTAGCTTCCCCACAATATCCAATAAATGTCCCACCAGACAATGACATTACTACCAGAATGTTTATAACAGCTTCCATGAATTCACTTTACTGTGAAGATTCAGGCTTCTTGAGCTGCACAGAGATACCAATCGCTACAAGCGTAAATAACATTAGCTGGGTGAACCCGAGGAGCATAGATCTCTTGCAAGCTTACTACAGGTTTTCCCAAACGCTTTCCCTATATTCTTTGCTAGACAACTACTGAACCCTAGAAGTAAAATATCATGTTAGAGTGTTAGACAATCGCTGAATCTCTATTGTGTGCGATCCAATAAATTGATTCTTATAATATAGATATTTATGTAGTAAAGTAGATGCTTTTAGTTTATATATACTAATAGTTAACACTATACCGCACATTAATCTGGACATTCATTATTGATGATGAAGGAACATTAGTGGGGTTTACTCAACAGATTTTCCAGACCAACCGCCTACTTACTATAACTTTACAGACGAAACTTACTCGAAAGATACCGTGTTAACAGTACAAGGGACAAAGGTGAAGGTGTTAAGTTATAATGAGTCAGTTGAGATTGTGTTCCAAGGGACTGATGTGCAAGGAGGCTCTGTGAATCATCCAATGCATATGCATGGATATATGTTCTATGTCGTTGGATATGGTTTCGGAAATTATGACAATGAAACCGACCCGAGAGGGTTTAATCTGGTTGATCCTCCTCATGTCACGACATTTGGAGTTCCCAAAAATGGATGGTTGGCGATCAGATTCATAGCGAATAATCCTGGTATGTATGTTTTCCTCCCAATGTTCATATTAAGAACTTAATTACATTGCCATGAATACGAACATGTGTAATTTGTTTTCTTAGGTGTCTGGTTTTGGCACTGTCATATGGAGAGACACCTGACTTTGGGTATGGAAGCTGCATTCATAGTGAAGAATGGGGACACCGCTGACACTAGCATACTCGAACCCCCAGCTTACATGCCTTCCTGTAATGTTCCATTGGCTTCTCGTATCGAAAATTCTGATGTGTTTGTTGAAAAGAAAATAGATCAGTAGATAAAATGTAAATTCTGTGCTATATGTATATTAGCATTGGGGTCTCTGATAGATATTAATTTACTTTCGAAATTACACACACACACAGAGATGTAGGCTTCTTTTTTAATCCAACAGCCGGGCCATTCTAGGTTGCAAATTGCAGAACTGAAAGGTATAGCTAAAGTTGATCGACCAAGCTTCACTGGCCGAGATGCCTCACCTAAATTCATGAATTAGTTGGCGGGGTACTTGTGTAGGTGTTTATATATCGGATGATATATAAATATATACCTGATCACTTGTGAAAACACGCTCGACTATACTGCAATTTCCAATGATACTACATGATACAGAAGATGAATGTCCATACATGATATAGGAATTGCAGTATCATTGGAAAATTTCCGATGTAGTCACGCGTGACAGATTGGTGGATATGAGCTAGATCAATAATCTTTATTAATAAAAGATTATTCATGAATGTATTTCATGATGGGCAGTCCCTCCTTAATGGAGGAGAAAATTCATGTGAGTGATTTACCACATGAGGAAAACATGGGTTGGAAAATTCAAAGAAGGTAAATAACAAGTCATCTTAGAAGGTAGGTAGCAAGCCATCTTTGGAGTTAGGCATGCCAAACTTGGAAGAAGACTTGACTTTGCTTCCAATTGAATGCCACATCCATGAACCCAATTGCCTATAAATAGGCATCAAAGGTTGTAGCAAAACAACCAAGACAAGAGTCATTCCAAACTAATAGAGTTTGAAATAGTAGTGAGATCCTCACTTGAGAGATGAGTGAGAAGAAAATTCCTCTTGAGAGATAGAGTGTGTGTTACCACTTCGGTGAAGTTTAGGCACCAAAGTGAGATTGCCTTGTAATCCCATTATTTATATAGTGGAAGAGAGTATTACTACTGCCCCGAGGATGTAGGCACATTTGCCGAATCTCGTTAAATATTGTGTCTTCTTTTATTCATTTGTTGTTATTCTGCAAATCACACGAGAGGTAAGAAAAGTTAGATCCTGGGATAACCAATTATCCATTGGCCTTGTAATAAGGCAGTCCTTCTTTCCCAACAAGTGGTATCAGAGCCCGGCGCTCATTGTTCGTGGCATCTCGTGGTGATCAAGATGGCAGAGTCGTCATCATCAGCAGCAACAATGGTTAAGTTGACATCATCGAATTACTTCATTTGGAAGCCCAGAATGGAAGACATCCTTTACTGCAAGGATATGTACGAGCCTCTTCAAAATGGTGGAGAGAAGCCAGCAGGCAAGACTGACAAGGACTGAAGCATCCTGAACAGAAAAACTGTTGCAGGAATTCATCAATGGGTTGATGAAAGTGTTTTTCATCATGTGGCATAGGAAACCAATGCCTACTCAATGTGGACAAAGTTGGAGTCCATGTACGAGAGAAAGATCGCACAAAAAAAAGCCTCGTTCATTCGGCGGTTGGTGAACACAAAGTACAGGGATGGTCAAAGTGTTTCGGAACACTTAAGCGACTTCCAAGGCATGGTGAATCAATTGACGAATATAAAGATGGTGCTTGATGATGAGTTGCAAGCACTATTGTTACTAAGCTCGTTGTTAGATAGCTGGGACACGTTGGTGGTGTCATTAAGCAACTCAGCTCCTCAAGGCGTTCTCACACTGAGCACTGTAAAAGACAGCATGTTCAATGAAGAAGCAAGGAAGAAGGAGCAAGGAATATTGATCGAGTAAGAAGCCCTCGTCACCGTGGAAGCAGTAGAAAATTCCACAACCGAGGCAAAGGGAAGGATCGGTCAAAAGGCAAGTTCAGCCCAAAGAAGGACATCGAATGTTTTCATTGTGGTGGAAAAGGCCACATAAAGAAAGATTGCAGGAGGCTCAAGAGAGAGCAGGCTGAGAAAGGTGGTGCTAGAGACACAGCTTTTACTACCTCATACGAAGAAGAGGTACTCATCATTTATGGAGATGGTCATGTTAATTTGACATCTCAAGATACATGTTGGATCATCGATTCTGGTGCATCATTTCATGTAACCTCACGAAGGGAGTTCTTTACATCCTACAATACTAGAAATTTCGGTAATGTCAGGATGGGAAATGATAAGCGGTCCAAGATCGTGGGAAGGGGAGATATTTCCCTTGAAACCAACACAGGCCACTGCTTGGTTCTCAAGGATGTGAGACATGTTCCAGACATGCGTCTCAACCTGATCTCTACAGGATTACTTGATGATGAAGGCCGCACAAGTGTCTTTGGTGGTGGAAAGTGGAGGCTCAGTAATGGTCCAGAAATTCTAGCCCGAGGGAAGAAAGAGAACACTCTCTACATGACTTATGCAAAAATCTGTAGTGGGTATGCAGTTACACTCGGAGAAGATTCGCCAGTAGAGCTATGGCACAAGCGGCTCGATCACATCAGCTAAAAGGGACTTACTGTTCTAGCCAAAAGAGAGGTATTAACTGGTGTCAATGTTAAAAATATGCCTCTAAAACCATGTACGCATTGTTTGGTTGGAAAGCAACATAGAGCTTCATTCCATCGTTCTCCTGCACCAAGGAAATCCAATGTTTTGGATGTTGTACATTCTGATGTGTGTGGTCCCATGACCACCAGTACTCTAAGAGGTGCAAGATACTTCGTCACCTTCATTGATGATCATCCCAGGAAGGTATGAGTTTATGCACTGAAAACTAAAGATCAAGTGCTCGAAGTATTTAAGCAATTTCATGCCAAAGTTGAACGAGAAATAGGCAGGAGATTGAAATGCATTCGCACCTACAATGGGGGAGAGTACATGAGGGCGTTCAGACACTATTACAAAAGTAACGGAATCAGGCATGAACGATCTGTTCTAAAGACTCCTCAGCACAACGGAGTGGCCGAGATGATGAACAGAACTATTGTTGAAAGAATCAGAACAATGTTATCTCATGCTAAGCTGCCTAAGAGCTTTTCGGGTGAAGCTCTAATGACTGCGGTTGATGTGATCAACCTTTCTCCCTCAGTTCCATTAAATGGTGACGTGCCAAACAGGTTTTGGACCGGAAAGCACGTCTTATACAATCATTTGAAGGTATTTGGTTGCAAAGCATTTATTCATATTCCCAAAGATGAAAGATCAAAAATCGATGGCAAGTCGAAAGAATGCATATTTCTGGGATATGGAAATGAAGAATATGGGTACAGGTTGTGGGATTCTGTCAATAAGAAGATTGTCAGAAGCAGAGATGTAGTCTTCTTTGAGGACCTAAACATCGAAGATACTCAGAAGATTGAGAAGCCTAAACAACCCAGAGAATATAAGATGAACCCGGATAAAGTTCCTCCGCCAACAAACCAGGATGGATGGAGAGATATCGAAGATGTCGGTGATGTAGCAAATGACCTGATGATTAATGATCCAGTTGATGATGCAACTAATGATGAGGAAGAGGCACCGACCCCTTGAAGATCAGTCAGGGAACGCAGACCCTCAAACAGATATCCTCTACATGAGTTCGTTACTCTCACAGGTGGAGGTGAGCCAGAGTCTTATGAAGAAGCTCTGACAGATGACCACAAGGGGGAGTGGTTGGAAGCCATGCAAGAAGAAATTAAGTCCTTGCATGAGAACCAGACTTATGAGCTGGTGGAGTTACCAAAAGGTAAGAGAGCACTCAGAAACAAATGGGTGTATAGATTGAAGACTGAGGAGAATAGCTCACGACCCAGATTCAAGGCAAGACTGGTCGTTAAAGGTTTCAATCAGAAAAAGGGAATTGACTTTGAAGAAATATTCTCACCCGTGGTGAAGATGACATCTATTCGGGTGGTACTTGGTTTGGCTGCAAGTTTAAATCTGGAGATTGAACAACTTGACGTGAAGACGGCTTTCCTTCACGGTGACCTTGAAGAGGAAATCTACATGGAGCAGCCAGAAGGATTCAAAGTCAAAAGCAAGGAAGATCTAGTCTGCAAACTAAAAAAGAGTTTGTATGGACTAAAGCAGGCGCCGCAACAATGGTACAAGAAGTTCGATTCCTTCATGATTGAACAAGGATATCAGAGGACAACTTCAGACCATTCCGTATTTGTGAAGAATTTCTTAGGAGGTGACTTTATCATACTACTCTTGTATGTTGATGACATGTTGATCGTAGGACAAGATGGTGACAAGATTAGCAAACTGAAGAAAGAGCTCAGTAAGTCTTTTGCTATGAAGGATTTGGGACCAGCAAAGCAGATTCTTGGTATGAATATTACCCGCGATAGACAGAATGAGAAGCTGTGGTTATCACAAGAAAAATATATCAAGAAGGTATTAGAGCGGTTCCATATGGAGAAAGCAAAGCCAGTTGCTACTCCACTTGCTAGTCACTTTAATCTTAGCTCGAAGCAGAGTCCTACAAGTGAGAAAGAGGAGGAAGAAATGGCAAAGGTGCCATATGCCTCAGCGGTAGGAAGCCTGATGTATGCAATGGTGTGTACAAGACCAGACATAACACACGCAGTTAGTATTGTTAGCAGATTTCTGTCTAATCAAGGCAAAGAGCATTGGAATGCTGTGAAGTGGATTCTTAAATATCTCAAAGGTACTTCCAAAATGGGTTTATGCTTTGGAAGTGGGAAGCCTGAACTAATAGGCTATACAGATGCAGATATGGCCGGAGATGTTGACTCAAGAACGTCTACATCAGGATACCTGATTACATTTTCAGGGGGAGCTGTCTCATGGAAATCAAAGCTACAAAAATGTGTTGCTTTGTCAACTACAGAAGCGGAGTTCATAACAGCTACGGAAGCCTGCAAAGAAATTTTTTGGATGAAGAAATTCCTGCAGGAATTGGGCCATAAGCAACAAAAATATGTTCTGCATTGTGATAGTCAAAGCGCAATCCATCTGAGTAAGAATTCGAGTTTTCACTCGAAATCGAAGCACATTGATGTGAGGTATCACTGGATATGTGATGTGCTGGAAGCCAAGCAACTGCAACTTGAGAAGATTGGCACAGATGAGAATAGTTCATATATGATGACAAAGTCCTTACCAAAGGACAAGTTTGAATTTTGCAGAAGAGCGTCAGGATTGGAACATCCCTCCATCTAAGTCGGGATGGGGAGATTGATTGGCAGTCCCTCCTTAATGGAGGAGGAAATTCTTGTGAGTGATTTACCACATGAGGAAAGCATGGGTTGGAAAATTCAAAGAAGGTAGATAACAAGCCATCTTGGAAGGTAGGTAGCAAGCCATATTTGAAGTTAGGCATGCCAAACTTGAAGAAGACTTGATTTTACTTCCAATTGCATGCCACATCCATGAACCCAATTGCCTATAAATAGGCATCAAAGGTTGTAGCAAAACAACCAAGGCAAGAATCATTCCAAACTAATAGAGTTTGAGATAGTAGTGAGATCCTCACTTGAGAGATGAGTAAGAAGAAAATTCCTCTTGAGAGATAGAGTGTGTGTTACCACTTTGGTGAAGTTTAGTCACCAAAGTGAGATTGCCTTGTAATCCCATTATTTATATAGTGGAAGAGAGTATTACTACTGCCCCGAGGACGTAGGCACATTTGCCGAACCTCATTAAATATTGTGTCTTCTTTTATTCATTTGTTGTTATTCCGCAAATCACACGAGAGGTGGGAAAAGTTAGATCCTGGGATAACCAATTATCCATTGGCCTTATATTAAGGCAACCATTCTTTCCTAACATTTCAACATCTATCTTTGCCCCTGGGAAACTTCCAAGGTCACAAAACCACTGCCAATCTTCTTCTCATGAGTCAAAGAACTGCCAATGATCATGCTGGGGCTTTGACAATGATGGCAGGTGAACAATGACATGATGTTTCAGAGAAAGGACTTCTGAAATTATAGGCTTATTTCCTAGCTCGATATCCATAAACCTGGACAGCCACATCTTGTTACAAGTTAACAAGGAGGGCTGATAAGCTCTTCAAGTTGTTATACATCGACAGTTCTTACTTCTTAGTAATCCTAATTGCAAATTAAATGACCATTCACTATCGCGAAATCCAATCCAAGATCCATGACAAAAAAAAAAGTACCCTACAATGATTAAGGATAAAAAATGATCGAGTTGGAGTCCATCCAGTCCTCATCAGCTGTTTCCCTATATGCTATTGTGAACCCAATTGACGATCTAGCTCATATCCACTACTGCAACAGAGGTCAAGAGTGTCTAACTATGAGGTAATTGTTAAATTGTTTTAGAGTCTCTCATTTTGTAAATAATACATATACATGTCTGTTGTTTGAACTGTTTCTTGACCTGTTTATAGGATGATAAGGCTCATGAAGAAGACTAGATTGATTCATGGGGAAATATTACCAATGGTCACTGAGTTATAACTTATTCGACACTTAACTCACTGTATTTTCAACAATAACGATCACTTAACTCACTCAGTTTTACATCCGTTTTTCACTTAACTCATTGCCGTTAATTCTACCGTTAGAAGCCGTTAAAATTGAGGGTATATTTGTCAAAACACTTCAAAATTATTTTTAACTTAAAAAAACTACATTAGTTAGACTTCTTTTCAATTTTTTTAAATTTCTGAAATTTCTAATAAAAAATGGTTTTTTTTAACTTAAATATAATTTGAAAAAAAAATTGTTTTTTTTTTTAAAGTTAGAAATGCATTTTTGTAGTATTTAGACAAATATACCTTCAATTTACATTTATTAGACTTTTTTCAATTTTTTAAATTTCTAATAAAAATGATTTTTTTTTAACTTAAATATAATTTGAAAAAAAAAAATTGTCTTTTTTTTTCTAAAAAAAATTAGAAATGTATTTTTTTATTGTTTAGACAAATATACCCTCAATTTTAATAGCTTTTAACAGCAAAATTAACGACGGTGAGTTAAGTGAAAGACGGATATTAAACTGAGTGAGTTAAATAATATTGTTGAAAATACAGTGAGCTAAGTGTCAAATAAGTCATAACTCAGTGACCATTGATGATGTTTTCCCTTAATTCATTTAGTGAGTCACTGATTGCTTAGGGAAAGCCCGCATCTATAGTTTGCACGTATTCGATCTGCTGATGTACCTCTTAATTATATTCTTGATATTGCACTTGCCCTACTCAAGATCTGCTAAAGTGTATTCTAATCTGATGTTTGGAAAATTTGTATCTTTTCTGACCTGTTCCTCTCTTACAGCCACAACTTATGTTGCATGTAGCATACTATAACATATGTCTAGAATAGATATTTTAGCCTTGACTGTGAATATTAAGGACCCTAGTTATTGTTGTAGTCATTGAAAAACCTGAAACTCATTGAATATATTGCCTTACCAACATATACACATATATACCTTTAGAATCTTCACGGTATGTGGCAACCACTGAAAGAGACCAAGTGATAATACTTTTCCATTTGATTAGTTTTGTGTTGCCATAATGTTGTATATTATATCCTCATCACTCAATCCCTTTTGCTTGATTAGGATAAGACTCATAAGAGTCTGGTTAGTTTTACATTGCACACCACCCTTGGTAAGGCTCTCATCTACTCTAAGGCTTGTCAATTTAAATGTAAGCTAGGTCAGCAACTATACTAGATGAGGCATCAACCCCATGACTGTTTGCTTGGAATACTGGCATCAGATCTCAACTATTCTTTGTTGTGTAGTGACCTCATGTTTTCACTGGACATTATCATGTGCTCCAAGCAAAATGGTGTCACTTATTTGATCAGCATGTACAATATCAAGAAAACAACCAAGACATCACTCAAAGTATTTCCCTTATGTTTACAGGTGGAATTGAACAAAAGGGTGCTGCCGAAGTATGTCCCGGGAAGCACATGAACAATCTGAGGCCTGGAGTACAAAGTCTATTTATTTTTCATTGATGGTTGAAATGAGTCTATAATTGAGATCTAAATGGTCACTACACAGGAATGTATAATTCGAATTTTGCTGTTGGTGGCCTGCAGTAGCTAACTTTTGCATTAGGCTTTTGAATTTAGTGAAAATGGTTTCACAATCACTGACAATGGTCTCATGTAATGATCTGTCCCACCTTGTCTTGCCCTTGGCAAAGTAAGTGCCCCCCAAACTATAGGCATCATTACTCTTATGGGTCCAAAACCTTGTGGCCTAAGGTACGTACGTACAGACTACCTGTACCATCTTCTTCCATTTTACCTTGTTGAAAAAGACTTGACCTAACTTCATTTCAAGGCCATCAAAATAGAACAAACACTAGCAAAGACTGCAGAAACCAGTAAATCAAGATAACCCTAAGCCTATACTTGGTCTAACAAAACTAAAGAACCTTTCAAAAATTAGTCGTGCTAGATTCTTTTTCTTCTTGTTGGACCCGTGATAAAGGGAGATTAATTAATATTCATAAAACAATGAAGATCAAGACCCTCTCTGACCTTTGACTCTGAGAATCGAACAAAAATGGAACCAGATTTTTTGGGGCAATGATTCCTGATTAGAAACATGCTTACGAACTAAACTAGTGCCTAATCATATGAGTTTAGATGTCGACGTAATAATAACAAGGGAGAATACATCCTATGCAGGGTGTAGCTAGTTTTAACTTGACCATATATGAAACAGACTTCTGTGGCTATGTCCTCTTGTTTCTCCATGTGATGGACATAATGTCATACTGGTTAGTGCTGTTTGAGATTAAGATATATAATAAGGAGCTGGTCGATGATGTTTAGGTGAAAACATCTAGAGTTTCTAGATCTTCCCATCTGGAAAACAAGAAAAAATTTAAACAATAAGTTTTAATTTCCTCCTTGTTTATGGACCACCTCGAATTCAAGTAACTTGAACCTCAAACAAACCCCTAATGATAGGGTGAGTAATACCAACCAAATGACAATTATTGGTAAGAACTAACAAGTGGATGAGATTGAAAGAGGCTCTAATGCATGATCATTACCGTTCTGGCATCATCATGACGATTAAGATGTTCCTAAGAGAATCTAATTTTGGAGAGCATTATGTCATTTTCCTCATAACATATTACTTGCATGACAGAGAAATTTTGAAATAAATATATTAGTGAGTATGAAAATTGACAAATGCCACTATATTCTCTTTTACTGTTTTACTTGCTTTTTGAAAAATATAGGAGGAGAATCACATATTTTGCTTTGTTCTATAGTCACTACTTATTTAAATTTGGCTAAGAGCCTAAAATGAAGATTTATACTTATTCGATTTCGTTTTTTGGCACAAAGGCAATGTGTGTGTAATTATGTATGCAAGTGTATGGAACTTTAAGTACTAGTGAACGCATTCCATTCTTTTACTCCCAGACATTCCAAGCATACTCTACTTATAAACCCATGTGTTAAACATAAGTGAACATATTCTGCTGATCTGCCCTTTTAGCTTTCAGAATCTATAAACGCACTTATGTGTAAATGTTGACTTTTCGCACTAACAACGACACAAATTTACCCAAAAAATTCCTACCAAAAAGCTATCCATGATTCCAATGAAAACTCACATATGAGGAAATTCACCTAATTCCTACAGCAGGGAAGAAAAGAATGTGTCTTAATAGTGACTTGTACCCTACGAAGTTGATAGCCAGGCACACTAGGCCGCCCTTACACCTTTCACTGGAGCTAACCATAGCATCTCATTCTCCCTAGAATCAGCATCCAATTCCCTCACCGACACATACTCTACGTGTCACCTGCTGACGTGGCATCTCCAAAATTTACCGCCACCCCAAAAAAAATAAACGCCCCATTCGTAGCGTCTACTCCACCGCGCACCGGATCTCAACCCCCACCGTCTCCCGTTAACAAACGGCGCCAATAAATATATTCAAGAATTGCAAAAGATGAAGAAGGTGACGGAGCGGAAGCGGCCGTCGCACGCTACGTCGTCTTTTTTACTAAGCGGTTCGGACAACGACTCGCTTGTGTTTCTCTTCTTCCCTCTCCGCTACGTTCTTCTTTTACCTCTCTCTCTCTCTCTCTCTCTCTCTCTATTTCTCTCTCTGCTTCTTCTTCAGGTTTCTAGAGAGAGAAAGCATCAGAGCAAATCGCAAATGCCGTTTTGAATCCGAAAGCAACACCATTTCTCTTTCTCTTTCTCTCTCTCTCGCGTGCTTGGCTATTTCGGAGAGAGATAGAGAAAGGGAAGGGAAAATTTTCCAATTCCAAGTCGGAATTCTGAACCGGACGACTGCGGCGGCTCGATTCCGGCGAATGTGCTTTGCTGCAACCTCAAGTTGCCGTCTGATTCGTCGCCGATTGCTGATCACGGCTTATGGTATTGGACTTTGAATTTTCTGTGGCTTTGAATTTTCTGCTTTTTTTTTTTTTTTTTGGATTTTCGATATGTTTTTGTCGGTTGTATCGACTCTGCGCGTGGAATCTTGATGGTTTTTTTGTCATTTTCTTGGACGATGAGTGATTTGTAAGAGACGAGCATTCAATCACCACAGTTTTAGTTGTGGATTTCTGATTGATTGTTGTTGTTATTTGATCCAGATGAAATCTGAGCTCAAAACTGTGAAGTGATTTGGTTAGCAACAATGCCAGGTATGATAATTCAATGCCTATGTAAATATACTCTTTCGAATCAGATCTTAGCTTTTAGTTTTCATATTCTGTGATACGGTATGTGATTGTAGGTGAAGTAGTTTCATTTCAAGAGGATGACAAGTCTAGGACTTTTGACATTGAAACCTCCGAGGACGAGAGGCGGAGGACTCGCAGCAGATCTCTTAAGAAAAGGACTGCCAATGCTTCTACGAGGTTAACAAATACTCTTAGAAGGCGCAGCAGCAAACGTGTCGCCAATTGTCGATATGCATTGATATCAGTTGATGATGTAAGGGATGCCGAGGAGGAAGAAGCTGTCATCGCATTTCGCGAGGCATTGGTTGCTAGGAATATGCTACCTGTAAACTATGATGATTATCATACAATGCTGAGGTAAGTGGATCATCCTATGTCTATCATGAGATCTGTTACACTAATTAGTCCATATTATCTGTTAATGGCTTAGCTCTTGTTGAATGAAGTTGGTTAGTTAGATGCAAGGTTTGACATATCCGCTTATATAGCTGTTATAACCTTAAATTTGAGTGCTGATATCTGTCACGACCTACATTAGACCTTGGTGTAGATGGATGCAAAAGTCGAAGCCTTCAAGATAGCAACTTTGGTGGCATTCGGCACAAATCTATGAGAATATATGTCATTCCATGTAGGCAGTGATGCAGTCTTCTGTTGGAAAGTCTCGTATACCAATTTAACTTGCTTTCACTATCTGGGTTGATGAGGTGAATCCTCCTCTACCACTCAACCTTCTCTGAAGATGTTAACTTCAGTTTCAGTCGATGCACCAAAGTAGAAAACTGATAGGGTTATGATATCTTGAAGGTCTATCAAGAAAAAAGAAATTAATTGAATCCAAATTCTTGCAGCCACGTATGAACAGGACCAGGAAAGAATGTTTATAGTAGAGTCTATGGAGTTATGGTTCTTCTATCTCTTTATTTATTCTTGTTGTTGAAGAAGGTGTTTGCTTCTCTTAGTAATGTAGTCGTCTGTTCCAGAGGCATTTATACACTGTACTTGTTTAGTTTTTGCATTGAATTGTAATTAAGCCTTGTTTATGCAGATTCTTAAAGGCAAGGAAGTTTGACATAGATAAAACCCTTCACATGTGGGCGGAAATGCTCAACTGGAGAAAAGAGTTTGGAGTAGAATATATTGTAAAGGTAACTGTTTTAATTATATTCTGATGAACAACTGCGGCATTCTGGTTCAGTGAGATTTAACCTTTTCAATGGCCTATTTGAGTAGAAACTTAATTTGATTTCCATCATTCTAATGGCAGTGTCAATTTATTGATAAATTCTCAGGATTTTATATACAGTGAGTGTGAAGAGGTTCAACGTTTTTATCCTCATGGTTATCATGGTGTAGACAGGGAGGGACGGCCTGTATATATTGAAAGACTTGGCAAAGTTGAACCTAGCAAGTTAATGAATGTCACCACAGTGGATCGATTTTTAAAATATCATGTCCAAGGTTTTGAGAAGGCTTTTGCTGAGAAGTTCCCAGCATGTTCGATTGCAGCCAAAAGGCACATAGATTCTACGACAACTATACTAGATGTCCAGGGGCTGGTAATTCTTAACTTACAAATGTAGTTATTTTGTTCCGTGCATCATATCTTTTTGTAGTTCTGCGCGATTATTATTCCATTGTATTTTCATTTTCTGAATCTGCAGAATTGGGTGAGTTTTGGCAAGGTTGCACATGACCTTGTTATGCGCATGCAGAAAATTGATGGAGATAACTATCCTGAGGTGGATTCAAAATTATATGAACCAATTGATAATCGATAACTTTATATGAGAATCTGTCAATTCATTCCTGATACTGGCTCATTCTTCGCAGACATTGCATCAGATGTTTGTGGTAAATGCTGGTAACGGATTCAAGCTGCTTTGGAACACAGCAAAAGGCTTTCTTGATCCAAGAACTACCAGCAAGATACATGTATGAGAGTAGTTGTTTTTTCTTTCACATTTGAAGGTTTTATGAATCACTCATAAGTGCTTTTGCATTTGCTTTGCAGGTGTTGGGCAACAGATATCGAAACAAGTTGTTGGAAGTTGTAGACTCAAGGTTGGGACATCTTACCAACTGTTAATGTCATTTAATTGCAATAGATAGAAAGATGGTTGGATTCTTTTGTTCCAGTTATTGAACTGATTTTAGCAATTTTCTATTTAAACAGTCAACTTCCTGACTTCCTTGGGGGAGATTGCTCATGTCCCAATGAAGGCGGGTGCCTTAGGTCTGGCAAGGGACCCTGGAATGATCCAGAAATTATGAAAGTATGATTCTAGTGGAGTAATGTTGCTGTCACAAATATTGATACTTGAGATGTCAATACTTGAACTAATAGGTAGATGTATTACGGGCTTTTATTGCCAGAAAATTGCACCATTACTCATATCACTTCTATTTTGCAGCTTGTACATATGGGAGAAGCAATGTACTTGAGGAAAATCAACGGTTCTTCTGATGGCGACGATTTAGGAGTAAAGCTGCTTGCCTCTAAGGTGACTTTAATTCTACTACTACTACTACTACTACTACTACAGTGCTACTGCTACTGACTTGCCTCTAAGGGAAGTCTATCATGGATGCTGTCCTTTATCATCTTCTGCTTATGTATCACATATTCACACAGCTTTGGTTCTCTACACAGGTCACAGACAGTGAAATAATATCTACAGAATCCGGATCAGATATGAGGTCAAGTGCCTCTGGCATCATGGACCTACCAATTTCTCAGTTTCACAATGTAATTTTTCAAGTCTCTTTTCGTGGATATCTTATAACTGACTGCATCTTTAACAGTTAATTTATTAATAACATCTAACTGACCAAAATGACTGCATTGATGATTAACACTAACGATATACTCAATTGTTTTATGTCCCTGTCTATGTAATCTTTGTCCCTTTACTTAATTCTTGAACTTCCTGTAGACCAACATGATAAAGTATCAATTTATTTGTGTAATTCATGCTTTTATATTTCGACTGATTTGTCTCAGGAGAGGTCAAGTGACTCTGCATCTATTTGCAGCCTAGTTGAACCTGGTAGTGCTGCTGGAAGACTGGATGGGCTATTTCAAATTCAACAAGTAAGTCATCTATCATGGCTGTGTGTATTTATTCAGGCAATGGTGGTTGACTAGATACTTTCATGCCTGGGATCTGGACAGGGCTACAGCATCTTTTTTGTGGTAATAAAGTATCATAATATTTGGCGATAAACAACAACAATAACATTTACAAAAAAAGTAGTAATATATTATCAGGGGTACATTTGTAGAGACACAAGCATTTCTCTGGCATTGAATTCCCGAGCCATTTCAAATTTTAGGTACTGACTGCCAAAATTTTCCTTTAAATACGAAAAGAAGAGCTTCACTCTACAAAGACCTTATAGTGGTTTTTCATTTTACCCTGTTTTTATATTTCAATGCTGATTTTTTCATACATTGCTCATGTATTATAAACCATTAGTCCTTGGAGTATGGTATTTTACATCTTTTGACTTCTTAACAGGTGATTCAACCATGTTCACTCCAAGAAGGCCACTGAAGACATCCATTCCACATGCAGCGAGCCTAATCATTCACTTCATACTCAATATATTAGCATGCATATATCTTATATTGCCGAGGCTGGGGAGAATGTTTACTCCATGTAATGCAGAGAACAACTTAAAAAAACAATGCAAACCACCGCCAATTGCACATTCCAGTTCCCAAGAACAGCAGATTGCCCAAGAAACAGAAGTCGACCCACTATGGCAGAGACTGAAGCAATTAGAAGGTTTGGTAACCGAACTGACTAAAAAACCTACAAAAATTCCTCAAGAGAAAGAAGACATGCTTTGTGAATCTTTGAGCCGTATTAAATCTATAGAGTATGACCTACAGAAGACGAAGAAAGTAAGACAGTCCTCTTCTTAGTCGTGGATACTTTAGTTCTTTTCTATCAGGTTTCTTGTTTCCTCTATATAGTTTCGTACTTAATACAAGAGTTCATCTTGCAGGCGCTGCTTGCAACTGCATCCAAACAAGTGGAGCTTGCTGAGTCACTAGAAAGCTTAAAGGAGAACAACTCGACCGTAAGTTCTTATAACATATGGAAGTTCATTCATTTATTTACTGTAAACTGTATAATGAATATGGTTAAATTTTGAATCTCTTTTAATGTGTATGGGAATCGGTTGTGCACTCTCATGACTAGTTTATGTCACATAAAACTTGGATACACTTGTTAACATCAGGCTTTCTCCATTGCAGGGAGCAAACTCTTGTTGGCCAAGAAGTGGCAGATATAATAACATCCCGTGATGATGAGCGCCAGTTTCTTGTGACAAAACCCTATTGGTATTGCTAACCATGCATGTCGTCTCAACAAATGAAATCATTTCCACGTTTGAGTTCATTGATCCATTCTTAATGGAGTTGTCATTTAAGGTGACTTCTCTCTTCTATATTCTCTTGGATACAGAATTATCCACCATCTTACCCTCTTTGTTCCTGTGTGTGCACAAAGCACATTAGTGTACAGTCGTCTTCTCAGTTAGAGAAAAATTTGGAAAAGATCTTCTGACTGTGACGTTCTTATTTCTCCTCAGGTTGTCTTTTGTAGTTGCCGGTTGAAAGTAGTGATCAACTGAGTATAGCGTAAACAGAATAATGCTGGTGATCAGGCCATCCAACTCATTTAGAATGGAGAAAAATCAAAAACGTGTGTATAAACATTCTTTTTGTTTGTGTACATAGATAGTATGACCAATTTTCTTTCTTTTGCAATTTTCACTCTGTGACTGATACAGTATAATACATGTCCAATTGCAATTTTGCATTATATATCAATAGAAGTTTACAAAGTCCTTACATACCATATTGTCTGCGAGTGAAGTCAATGTTAAAAAATTTAAAATATTGATTATATGGTCAACTTATAATTTGGAATAGATTTAGAGAACAGAAGAGGGTAATAACTTCCAAAAAAAAATCTTTATAATTTTAGAGTTTGGTGTAAATATGAATTTTTTTTTCCTTTCCCTTCGTTTTCTCTAAAAGTGAAATAGATATGGAAAAGATGTTGGAGCAAAAAAGTGCACATTTCTCTCTAAACTAAAGGAAAAACAAATTATAAGGAAATTGTTGAAGACTCGGAACTCGAACATTTCTGCATAACAAAAATTGAAGCAAGTATCCTGGACAGATATTTGAACTCAGAGATTGACGTGGAAAGAGAAGAGATTCGTTTATTGCATTCTTGTTTTTCTGTTCGACTCTGTTTCAGTCAGAGAGATCTCATATTTATGAAACCCAAAGGCTGCTGATGCAAAACATATTATCCTTGCAGACTCAACATAATTCAGGATCACGAATAGTATCGATGACTCACTTAGGGGCGGGAAAAGGCCGACACCCTTTGCCATATATCGAAGATCAGAAGCAAGAAGATGAAAGTCCACATCCTCACTCTGAACCAGCTGGTTAAGCAAGACCGCAGAATCAGTTTCCACCTGAAGCTTTAAAATGGGAAATCATAAGCAAACTTAAGCCTCAATTTGTAGCACCTCCCCTGTGCCAATGCTCTGCATTAGTCCAACCTCCAGAATAGTCTCTGATGACACGCCAGCACCAACTAGACCATTAGAGGATCCAGTGCCACCATTAAGCTTAAAATTCCCAGAGCTAGGTTTACACTAAGAAAACATTTCAATCCTTTGACCCTTTTGCAGAGCAGCAGCAATCCATTCCGTAGCATACCCAACAATGATTTCCGGGAACAAGGGACATTAAAAGCACCAGCAAAATTCCTTTTACACCCCCATTTCCAAATAAAGAGCAACAGAAAATCAAGAGAATACTCCACTGCAGACATTGAACTTTGCAGGATCCTTGCTTAATATCACCAGCAACCTTCCCAAGCTAAATAAAAAGTATCTGCCAATCTTTGAACAATCACACAATAAGTGAACTGAAGTCTGCTGACCCCTACATAATGACAACAAGGGTCAGAAACAAATTTCTTTTTTATCCGTGCTCATATGCAAGTAACCTGCCTTGACATAGATGCCAGGAAAGAGTCTTGGGGAGGAGGCGTGAAAGGTGAAAATGCCAAGGATATCAGAAAACAGCAGATGGCTGTTGGTAGGCAGAATTCACCATGAAAAAACCATTTCAAGTTTGAGTCCATATAACTTTATCAGCATCCCCATTGTAAGACCTCGGAAATACAGGTACACAAGCCTGAAGCATAACCACTGGTCAACCAGTATCATTCCAAAAATCCTTCACAAGACCATCTGAATCAACACAACTAGGGTCTGTAGCTAAACTGCTCAAAGTGCCACATCCAGACCAATTGTCAACCCAGAATCTGACAGAAGAATCCAATAATTTGAATGCAAATTCCATGTATATTATCCAATAAATTGAATGTACATTCTATTAATATTATCGGTATTACACAACTACCAGATGTGGTGTTACCGATATATAACCTTCTTTTTATTTGCTAGGATTTTTTTCTTGTTACATTTGAAACAATGCCCGCAACCTGCACTTCTGAGTACAAAAAAAAAAGCAACCAATCTAGTAAATTCTCTCAGCGGTGGATACAAGACGAAGGAAGACAACAATGACTGTTATGTTGTCTTTGCTGCCACGCTCGGCAGCTTCTGTTGCCAATCGCTTAGAGCACATTCCAGGCTCTTTCACAGTGTCCTTGATTATGCTTATAACCTCTGCATTGCTCATAACATCCCATAGTCCATCACTTGCCATAACCAAATACTCATCTTCTGCAGATAGAGTAGTCTCACTTATCTCAGGTTCTGCGGTTACAGCAGGCTTTAGATCATCATCACCTATGGAACGAGTAACCTGAAGAGCAGCTAGACCAACCCGCCAATCATCAACTTGCCATTTTACTTGTCCTCCTGCATTAATAACCCGCTCTCTCTCCTCAAGACAGCTTGCAACATGATCCTTGCTTAGGAGAACAGGGATGCCAGCCCGACACAAAATCGTCCTGCAATCACCAGCATTGGCTACAAAAAGCTTGTTTTTAACAATAAGAGCAGCAGCTGCAGTGCAACCAGGATGCCAATCCTTCTGGATGACTCTTTTGGATTTACGACAAAAATCAAGTTCATCTCTAAATGCAACATCTGTCTTGATGAATGCTTCCACTAAAGCATCAGTTGGACTGCTAACAGAACTTATAGCTTGCAAGAATCTTGGCAAAGCTCGAACAGAAAATTCGGCAGCGGCTGCACCTCTATGACCATCAAAAATTCCAAAAAAATGGATATCCTCTTCATTATCCATACGGGGCAAAAGGAAATGTGTATCCTCCATGGTCTCCCTTCTCCCACATGTAGCAAAGGATCCCCATGAAAGAACTGGATGGTATGCCAAAGGATCATTTGAAGCATCGAGCCAAACGGTCGTACCGGATTTAGTTTCATGAGCTCTTTTGGTGAAATTTTCTGCCCGGCTATACCAATCAACACCTTCTTGATAAACAAGAAAGTTGTTTGCAGCATCCGCGTGCTGATCACCAGCAGAATTATGAGCTTCGCCATCAGCAATAGCAGGTTCCTTTATTCTCTTTCTGTGTTCCAAAATTGTACCAAGTTCTGCGACTATGGCATCAAACGAAGGTCTGTTTTGAGAAGTTGCATCCCAACACATCTCTATCAGTGATATTAAAGTTGATGGTACACCAGACTCAGGACCAGCAAGAACCGGTCGCAAACCATCAGACACCACAGCTGCTGTAAGTTTCTGCTCAGTGTAGTTCATCTCTAGCACAGTGTGTGCCTGTGCTTCTGAACGAAGATCAGTATATGGAACAACACCAGTAAGAAGCTCATTGATTGATACACCAAAACTGTAGACATCTGATTTTTCTGTATGTACTTCCTTCTTTAGTAACTCAGGTGCCATATATAATAAGGTGCCAACCATATTTCTTTTGTGAAAACCACCAGTAGGCTTGCCCAATGACTTCCAGTTTTCAACAGACACTCCTTTAAGATCTTCCTTGTATTCCGCCAAACCAAAGTCTGCTAAGTGTGGACAAAGATCTTCGTCTAGAAGAATATTTGCCGGTTTCACATCCCTATGGACAATCCCGAGGTTATGCAGATATTGCAAAGCCGATGCTAAGTGGACAGCAATCATGAGCACCTGATCGATACTTGGACTCCATTCTTCCACGTGTAATTTCTCGGATAAATTGGGAGGTTCAAAATATTCAAAGAAATACATGTAGTTAGGTGGCTTTGCATGTGCAGCTACCAGTTTTGCCAATCCAGGATGATGCAATTTACATAACAATTGCAATTCCTTGTGGAACTTATCAATGTCTTCAGAAGTAGACAAGATGGGTTTCTTTACAGCAACTCTCTTTCCATCCAAAATTGCTTCATATACAACACTCTCGGCCCCTCGAGCAATAGGTTTGATGATAGTGTAAGAGGAAGATGGAAGATGTAGAGGAATGGAATTGCTGTGGCAGCAACCTCTAATGCAAGTATTTGGCTCCATAATTTCTAGCCCCATCTCTGACTCTGACTGCCTCTCTCTGGGTGGCAAAGATGAAACTGAGAACTTAAGGTTGGAAACACAGGTTTGAAAAGAGTAACGAGTGTTAGTGTACAAGAAGGAGCTCAGGTTATTGGAAGCTTCAGTCCATAACTGGATTCCAAGTGATAGTGTAGCTTCATATCCCTGCAAAATAAAATATAAACATTTGACATAGTACAGTTAGTACTCATGCTCCAATTGACAAGTAAAAAATATTGACAGCACAATCCTACTTTTTGCACAGTTTGCTATGCAACATATTCTATGAAAAGTAATCTAAAATCTGAGGCCATTTATAGGTCATATGAAGTTCCAAATTAAGATGCAAAGGGTATATGCTGCAGAAGTTCTGATGCGCAGCGCCAATTTCACAATGGCCCAACTCTTTCTTTCATATGAATTGAAACTTTAAAATGCCCATTTCATTTCTAATGGACCTAAACACATTTGAACAAGTAAACATCACGACAGTATTGCAGGGTCCCAACAGTTCCTACAGCTGAGTTTCAACTTTGAAGAATCATAACATACTCTACAAAATTGATTTTTCATGTGAGTCCCAAGTCTTAAATACCCTTTGACATGTATATAACAACTTTTCAGAACACAGAGACTTCAAAAAATGGAAAGAATGGTACAACTTTAGGCAAATAGATTACTGGGTCAGAAAATCAGAAACACTTTTTGGCAATGCAGACCTCTGGTTTTAGTTTAACCAATCAATCCTAATTAAAAATCTACAAAAGCATGGAGCTTTGGAAAAGCTGTGTGTGTAATTTCTAATCTAATTCTATGTTGGGAACCAAATCGAATCAAAACTCAGATAATACCCAACTTCAAAAACTAAGCCAATGGTAGACAATATAGAAACTTCAGTAAGCTAAACACAGAATGAATGAGAATCCAATAAGAATTGAAATGGGTTTCCAGGATTGAACTCAACTTGAAATCCCGCTCAGAATTTGAAACGAGCTGATTTTCTCCTCCTTCTCTTCTTGCTTTTCTTTTCCGGATACTCTTGAAAGCATGAACTGAATGCGGCCTTAATTATATGAAATCCAAGTGCTGATGTGGCATTTTATTGATCTTTAGACTGATGTGGCATTTTATTGATCTTTAGATTTTGTGTGTGCGACCCATTTAAAACGTTTGGTAATTAAGTGTAAGTGATTTTTTCTTTTTCTAAAAACGAGAATAAAATAGATAGAGGTGATGCAATATTAACACCTTCATGTTTAGGGTTTAGGACCAACCCGAGAGCTCCACTCCCTCTTTGTGTTAACTAATTTATGTTGTAGAAGAAATCTAAAATCTCGAACAAATGGACCGACCGAGAGAGCTCCCCTCTCCCTTTTTTTCTTTTTAAAATTTATTCATTTTTCAGCACAGAGTTTCAAGTGTAAGTGATTTCCTTTCTCTCCTAGTCCTTTGCAAAAACTGAAATATTTGGGAGATTTCTAATTATTCCAACTACAATCTTATCCTCGTAAGAAATTGGTTGAACGTGAGAATCCAAGGAAGAATATCGTCCTGTACTATTTTGGAAGCAGTAATGAGACTGAAATGAGAAACTGCATGATACATGATGATGTTGAAATGAGAAACTGCATGATACATGCAGAAACTTGGCAGTTTCTTAGCAGCTAGCTTCTTTGTGCATGCTTGCGTATAACCAATTAACCAGTTTCCTAGCTATCCCTTTTTTTGTGACCTACTGTCACTTTTTGCATTCTATATTACGTGCTACAACGCCACTGTTTAATGGTCAAGTCTAAGCTTATTCATTATGTACGTGCTTCCTCCTATATTTACATTATTGTTGTAAAATATAACGTCAAAGATCGAGTTTAGAGGAAGAGAGAAAGAGAAAGAGAGGCCAGAATAGAATTGTATTTTCTTTTTTAATAAAATTATATCAATTTATTATTAAACTCAAGTTAAAATAGGTCATTACATATTCTCATTTTACTGACATGAGGTAGATAAAATATTTATGGTGGTACCACAACGAGACATAGATTAGATTCACTGATTAAGTTCGAGACAGATTATATTGATTTACCACAACGCATCGTGTGTTCATGTGTTCGAACTTGAGTAAGAGCAAAATTAATTTGCATTTCGGCCTAGTGCTCAGATTTGTGTCTGGCTCACAACTTCACACCTACTGGGTAGGTGATAGATATATGTATTCCAAATTAATCAATCATATAGATTTGGTGTTCATGCATCATGGAGGATTTTTACATGCAATCACGGTTTAATAAGCAAGAAATTACAGAATTTGAAATAACAAACAAAACAGGCCAGGTTCATGGTGATTGTTCATATAATCAAGGCTTGATAAACAGAAATTTGTTTAAGAACAAGAGAAATTGACACACAGAAAGAGAGAGTAATATTTCAGAGAGAATGGAGATTTCAAGTGTGTTTATTCATCTCATACAATGAGGTATTTATAGGAATACATTTGAAGTGTGAAAGCTCAAAGAGAAAACCAAAATGATAACCATCTTGATGATGATTTTCTGCCATGCTTGTTGCCCCTTGGTAAAGCATGTTACATAAGTCTTCATACACTCAAGTACCTATGATTATACACTCAAGTACCTATCTAAATACTTTACGTATTTGTTACATGATATAGACATACATAGTATTATACATTTATACTACAACACTCACCCTTGGATATTTCATGTTCAATAGTATTGTATTGGTGGTGCGCTTTGAAGTTGCCTCGTTAAAAACCTTTGCCAAGTAATAAAACCCTGTGGGAAAAAACAACCTTGGTCGAAAGGGAAAAAGAGCACAACGTGCGTTGAGTGTGAAGTATGTTTCTGGATACTCTCTTGATTTAGACTCCCCTTGAAGATCATGGGCGTTTGGATATCCTCCTCAATCTGATGCTCCTTATATGTTTCTCGAAAGGGGATTTTGGTAGTGACTTAGTAAATAAGTCAGCTACATTATCTTCTGATCGGATTTGATTTACTTCAATATGTAGAAGTGTTTGTTGTTGCTGATTATAGAAGAATTTCGGCGATATATGCTTGGTATTATCGCCTTTGATGAAACCTAATTTCATTTACTCAATACAAGCTGCATTATCTTCGTAAATGCATGTAGGTTCATTTGTAGTAAATTTCAAACCACAAGTTCCTTGAATGTGTCTATTTATAGACCATAGCCATATGCACTCACGCACGACTTCATGGAGTGCAATAATCTCTGCATGATTTGAGGAAGTAGCAACAAGAGTCTGTTTTGTAGATCTCCAAGATATCGCGATGCTTCCCATGGTAAAGACATAACCTGTTTGGGAGCGACCTTTGTGAGGGTCAGAGAGATACCCTGCATCAGCAAAGCCCGTCAGAACATCATTATCATTTTGATGGAGGGAAGGAGGAGAACGTCGGTCACTATGGATAGTGTTGCCGGCGTTCACATATCTTTTCTCTCTGTAGCGATAGAACAAGCCCATATCGATCGTACCTTTTAGGTATCGAAAGATTGTCTTTATACCAATCCAATGGCTGCGTGTTGGCGCAAAACTATGTCGAGCTAACAAGTTTACTGCAAATGAGATATCAGGTCTTGTGCATTGAGCTAAATACAATAATGCGCCTATCGCACTTAGATATGGTATTTCAGCTTCTAATAAATCTTCGTCCTCATCCCTTGGACGAAACGGATCTTTCATGGGCTCAAGACTAAGGTTGATCATGGGAGTACTCATAGGTTTTGCTTTATCTTTATTAAAGCGTCTTAGTAACTTTTGAGTATATGCTGACTGATGGATCATAATCCCATCATTACGGTGCTCGAGTTCTATTCAGAGACAAAACCGTGTTTTCCCGAGATCTTTCATCTCAAATTCAGATTTCAAATATGTAGCAGTTTCTTTTAACTCATCTAGAGTTCCAATTAGGTTCATGTCATCGACATAAACTGCTATAATTTCAAATCCGGATCTTGTCCTCTTAATGAACACACAAGGACATATTTCATTGTTAACATATCCCTTCCCAATCAAGTAGTTCCCAATCAAGTAGTCACTTAGACGGTTATACCACATCCGTCTGGATTGTTTCAATCCATATAGTGAGCGTCTTAATTTTATTGAAAACGCGCTCCGTGATTTAGAGCCACTTGATTTGGGTAATTGAAGTCCATCTGAAACCTTCATATATATCTCTGAATCTAGATCCCCATCGAGATATGCTGTAACCACATCCATGAGCTGCATGTCAAGTTTTTCGGAAACTACCAAACTGACAAGGTAGCGGAACGTTATAACGTCCATTACGGGAGAATATATCTCCTCGTAGTCAATTCCAGGGCGTTGTGAGAAACCTTGCCCCACAAGGCGGGCTTTGTATCTAACAACCTCATTTTTCTCATTACTCTTTCTAACAAAGACCCATTTATGGCCAACAGGTTTTATATTTGGTGGTGTCAGTCTTATAGACCCAAATACCTGTCTCTTTGTGAGTGAATCCAATTCAGTTTGAATTGCATTTTTCCATTTGGGCCAATCTGCTCTTCGTTGACATTCTTCAACGGAGCGAGGTTCGATATCATCGTATTCTATAATTCCTTTTGCAATATGATATGCAAACGCATCATCAATAGCTATAGAATTTCTGTCCATAATTACATGTATACTAGTGTAATTCATGGAGATCTCTTTATTCTCTGGAATTGGTTCTACCATTGGAGTGTCCTCCAATGATGTCTCTTGGACATAACCATAATCCGGAATTTTTTCATGAGATAGATTATTTGTATCGATGATTAATGGATTATTTTGTGTCAAGCTCGCTTTCTTTCTTGGGCGAGAATCCATTGAACCTATAGGCCTCCCGTGCTTTCTGGTATGAGCCATGGGTCTAGCCACTGCATCACCCATAGGGGATGTCATGTCCTTTAGTTTTAGGGACATCAATCCTTGCAAGTATGTTTGCAGCAGGTATGTGTGATCTTGTCACTTTAGCGATATCAGAAAATGCATCAGGCATTGATTCTGCTACGTTCTGAAGATCGAGAATCCTCCACACTTCTATTTCAGGCTGTGTGGTTCGGGGATCAAGATGAGACAAAGTGGGGACAGACCACGACAATTCCTGTTTTTTCTGTTGAACATTAGTGTTCTTGTCTCGCCTAAGGACGGGAAGACTGTCTCATCAAAGTGACAATCCTTAAATCTAGTGGTAAATAGATCACCTGTCAAAGGTTCTATGTAGCGGATAATGCTTGGAGAATCATATCCAACATAAAGGCCTAAGCGTCTTTGAGGACCCATTTTGGTGTGCTGTGGCGGAGCAATTGGCACATAGACTGCACACCCAAATATGCATAAGTGTGAGACATCAGGCTCATACCCAGTTACCATCTGGGACGCAGAAAATGGTTGGGTGACAGTGGATCTCAGACGAATAAGCACAGCTGCATGTAATATTGCATAGCCCCAAGCAGAAATAGGGAGATTGGTGCACATAACCAATGCCCTGACAACTATTTGAAGTCTTTTAATGGCAGCTTCTGCGAGTCCATTTTTTGGGTGTGTACATGAGGGACAGTGTGTTTGACCTCAATCCCAATGGACATGCAATAATTATCAAAGGTTCTTGATGTAAACTCTCCAGCATTGTCAAGATGAATTGACTTAATAGGATGATCAGGGTGGTGAGCCCTTAACTTAATGATTTGTGCTAGAAGTTTAGCAACTGCAGCATTTCTTGTGGATAAGAGCATGACATGTGACCAACGTGTTGATGCATCAACCAACACCATAAAATATCTAAATTGTCCGCAAGTTGGTTGGATAGGTCCACAAATATTACCTTGTATTCTTTGTAAGAATGGTATATTTTCTTTAGTGTCCTTTGCATAGGATGGTCTTGATCCTACCTTTGCTAAAGAGCAAGCTTTGCAAAATGAATGATATGCTTTAGAAGTAACTCTTTGGACCAATGTTTGGTTCGCACTTCTTTTCGTTTTGAAGAATGGATGCATGTGTGAAGTTTTTAATATACGGAGCATCATGTCACGACCTGGATGTCCTAAACGGTAGTGCCAAATCTTGTATGTGTCAGGATCCCATAAATTGTCATTCATGACATGGTTGGATTCAATGACTCTAATAGTGGTTGCATACAATCCACTAGAGCGACACATAAGTTTCTCTAAAACTTGTGTATTTCCGTAGTTTTTAGAGGTGATGCAAATGAACTCTTGTTCATTCTCACAATGTGTTTCCACATGAAAATCATTGGCTCTTATGTCTTTAAAGCTTAATAGGGTCCTTCCGGCCCTTGGAGCATATAGAGCTTCAGCAACATTAACATTTGTGCCATTTAGTAGCAAAAATTGAGCTGATCCTCGACCATGAATCAATTGTGATGGTCCTGCCATCGTAGTTACTGAGGATCGACTAGGTGTCATCCATAAAAATAATTGCCTATGTCACAATATAGTATGTGTGGTGCCACTATCAAGAAGGCATTCCAATTCTCCGAAAAACATACTTAAAAGGAATAAAGTTCGGAATATTAACACATGTCCATGACATTGAATGCGATACTTTATTAATAGGGAAAATAGCCAATGATTACATCAAAGTTATTCATAAGTCTATTCCAAATATCAAACTTTAGACAAATTGTTATCACTCAATCCGTTTGGTAATTCCAATGAAATATGACCAGGAAAGTAGAGAGATGTTGGTGGAGCGAGGCTCGCTTAAATACCCCGATCTCAATTGCTTTCCTAGACATCATACTTCATTGGGTACGCCACATAAGAAGGAGTTTAATACAATTGTTATTTATTAACTAAGGCACATTTGCCATTCTTGGAAAATAGAAAGAGGATTATTCTAATCAAAGTCTGTGGCATCCTCGTGCTCTTCATTTACAACTTTGAAGTCCTCAACGATGAGATTGACATCTTCACTATTTTCATCTTCGGCAAGGTTAGCTTCTTGCTCTCTTGCTCCCCTGTACTCCTTGTAGCGTGCAGCTAATTGGGTACTTGCATGACATTGTTTAAACCAATGCTCGATTGATCTACATCGATGACACATGTCATTGTAGTTCCCTCCCTTCATTTGAGGTGCAGGTTGTGCACGTTGTGCACGTTGTGGATATTCTCTAGGAGGGTTGCTGCTACTACCACGGCGCATGGTGCGACCTCCACGGCTCATGGTGCTATTTCTACGGCCGGTGTTGTCATATCTCCCTCTTCCACGTGTGGAGTTGCCATCACGTGTGTCCGCTCTAAAGTTGTAGTTTTCTTCTTTATTGGGGCGGTTATATGGACTTGTTCGTCCTTCATGTCCCCTATTATTAGGGTACACATGTCCCCTATTGCTAGGGTACCGCTCCTTGTGCCCTCTTTTGGGTGCATTATAATTTACCTCACGAATGCTCTTGGTTCTAATGGGTCTTGAATTATAATTCTTTACGAGAATGTTGTCGTGCTTTTCAGCTACCGACAAAACATTTATGAGCTCATTGAACCTCGTAATTTGTCCAGCATTTACTTCGGTGCGATACTGCTTTGATAGCAAGATTGCTGCAACGGGGAAGGTGGAGAGAGTTTTCTCAATTATCTCTTCTTTTGTGAGGGGTTTTTGACAGAACCTCAACATGGATTTGAGACAAAGAGCTTCTGAATTGTACTCAGCAATAGACTTGAAGTTGGAGAAGCGTACATCGTTCCACTGAACCTTCAAGTCAGGGAGGAGGGAATCTTGGATATGGTTAAAACGCTCTTGTAGCGCCTCCCATAAATCCTTTGCATCTTTGATGGACATGTACACTAATCTGAGTGCTTTGCCCATATGACGTCGCATCAAGATGATTGCTTGTGCATGCCTCTTGGGTGTTCAAGGGAACGCAAGGGCCAGGTCTGGTGCATGGATGATTGGCAATATCCCCTTTGATGTGAGATGGTTCTCAACGTCGATTTTCCAGCTATGGTAATCCGAACCTGTTGAGTCAAGGATTTGAAAAACGAGTCTAGGTTCATTCGACATCCTTGAAGGTAAGAAGAAAATATTAGTTTCGGAGTTTAAACTTCCACGAAAAATAATAAGATTTCCAAGCGATGCTACCAAGAAATCAATTTTCAAGAATCATTGTGAACACTCTTATTTCATTGATTACGAACGCTCTTAGTTCGTTTGGCGTGAATTTCTATAATTCCGCTTTTGATTGTAAGTTCCCGAGAAAAAGGAAAAATGAGAGAAAACAAATAAAAACTCAAAAACGGGAACTTTTAGTAAAGAATACCTTGAAATAGTGTTGCCGGAAATTTTTACTGGAAAAATTATCGGAGGTGATCGGAAGGATCGTTGGAAAAAGTCGAGAAAAATCGTCCGAAAAGTCGCCGGAAAAGTGTCTAAAAGTCGCCGGAAAAGTTGTCAGAAAGTCGCCCCGCAAATCTGTCGACAGATATGTTGGCAGCTGCTACGCAGCATCTCGGCAACTCTCGGCAGGACTCGACAGCACCTCAGCAGATCCTCGGCAGCACCCGGCACCGGTCCGGTTCGTGCTTTCTACTTCCGGCGGTCGGTTCAGGCAGTTTCCGGCCGGTTCCGGCGATTCTGAGACCGGTTCCGGGCTTCTGGAATCAAGGGCTTTGATATAAGCTAGGGTTTGGGGATTTTTTGTAGGTTTGGAAAAATGACTTCGATCGATGATGAACTCTTCTTTCGTCAATTTTCGATTCTAATTCTTGAGCAACTTCGTGCTGATAACGTGTTTAAGAACAAGAGAAATTGACACACAGAAAGAGAGAGTAATATTTCAGAGAGAATGGAGATTTCAACTGTTTTTATTCATCTCATACAACGGGGTTTTTATAGGAATACATTTGAAGTGTGAAAGCTCAAAGAGAAAACCAAAATGATAACCATCTTGATGATGATTTTCTGCCATGCTTGTTGCCCCTTGGTAAAGCATGTTACATAAGTCTTCATACACTCAAGTACCTATGATTATACACTCAAGTACCTATCTAAATACTTTACGTATTTGTTACATGATATAGACATACATAGTATTATACATTTATACTACAACAAAATTAAATTTAGTTTTAGAAAACATATTTAGTTGTAGAATCAACATAATGATAGTTGATTAAACAATGACTTGTCTCTCCTAATTGACAATCCACAATTTCAGAAAATTATTCGCCTCTTCTAATTGGCAATACACAATTAGCAATTCGCAATTACAGAAGATGATCTGCAACAACAGATTGAGCTATTCATGCTAATACAAATATAACTTAAAAAAGAGAGTTTGGAGGAAGAGAGAATGAGGCCGAAAATAAAATGGGTCATTGACCCAAAGCACCAAAATAAGTAAAATTTATCTCACTTTCCCCAGCAACATATTTTTGTTCACATCTACATAATGTAACAGCAAATGACTATTTTACCCTAAGCCTAATTAATAAACTACAGCATTGCCACACACTCTCTCTCTCTCGCTTTGTATCGACGGTCAGGTGAGTCGGCGTACTAGGAAAACATGGCAGCCGGCTACGTCGAGCTTCAAGTATGAAGAAATTGACATCGAGCTTCGGCGCCGGAGCCGTATTATTCAACGTGGATGAAATCGACGGCGACGAGGAGGTGGATGTGGCGGGCGAAGTTGGCTAGGAAGAGAAAAGCGTCGGTGGAGACTCCAACAAGGACTGGAGGTTCGGAGAGGTGAGAGAGGTCGGCGAGCTCCGGAGGTGATTCAATCTAGTGATTTTGATCTGGAGGTGAAATCGACGACGAGCTCCGGTGATCAGTTGGCAAGAACATGTACAGATGAAATCGATGGCGAGCTCTGGTGATTTTGGTTCAAGGGATCAGTTGGCAAGAACATGTACGGATGAAATTGACAGCAAGCTCTTGACTTGGGTGCCCAAATCAATTTTTTTTTTAAGGTTTAGGGGGCAGAAGCCCAAAAGGAAAGAAAAAAGGAAAAAACAGTTTTATTGAAGGGCAATAAATGTTTTGGATTAATGTAATCTCCTATTTTTTTTTTCTTAATCAAAGTTTTATTTGTCTAATACAGGTTTATTGGAGGGGGCAATAAACCTCTCTGGCCCCATATGAGATCTTCGACAACCTCTTTGGGGACTTCCGACGAGGTTTCATAAACATCTATCGCCCCCAATAAATATCTATTGGAGGGCAATAGACCTTTTCGACGACCTATGAGATATCTGACGACATCTTTGGGAACCTCCGGCAAGGTTTTCAGTGAAGTTCGGTGGTCGGTGACCGGACTCCGGCGAAGTCTCCTTTGGCTTCTCTCTCTTCCATTTTGTCTCTATCTATGTAACAAATGGGTGATGGTAAAATAGTCTCAAAAATAAATTTAAAAAAAAAAACATAATTGGGTATTAGAGAAGACCTTATTAGAGTGTTCATGGATAATGGGGAATTAAAAAAACTTAATGGGTTAAGTGGGAAAAAAATCTCTAGAATTAGGGTAAATGGACAAAAACCCATTTTGAGGTAATTACGCAAAGAACCACCCTATGTATAGAGGTGGGATTAGAGTTTAAGTACAAGTATATTTCAGCCCTTATTGACTAATTATAAGAATGCCCATAAATAATTAACTATTTGTTTAAGGACAAGCGTAAACTAACAAAGAGATGGAGAGAGTTTTGATAGAGAAAAATGGAGAGTAAGATATGTGTTTATTCTTCTCACAAAAGAGGGTATTTATATGAATACATTGTAGTGTGAATGCTCAAAGAGAAAACCAATTTGATTACCATTTTTATCATGGCTGCAGCTCTACATGGTTGTCTTCAATGATGATAATTGTCATGTTTGTTGCCTCTTGGCATAAAGCATGTCACACAAGTCTTTATACCTACATTATACACTCAAGTACTATATCTATACACTCAAATACATAATACATGATATAGACATTCATACTATAATACATTTATACTACAACACTATTTACAATAATTATGATTAATCAGTAACTATACTACTATACTTAGGAACCCATCCAATGGCAGAGTATAAGATTTTACAAATCAATCCATGCATCATCCTCGTCCTACGATGAAACCCAGAGCCTGATCGAGGCTTAGTAGTTTTATATATTACATATCAAGACTGAAGAATGACAAGTTTTCTCTGTCGTTGAAGCTCTTGAAGCATGGAAACAACTGCAGAATCCATGGAAGTCTTCTTATCGGCTCTAGGATCTCCTGTGCATACAATAGTGCAAGAGTTGGGTATGTGCAAGCTGATTTTTGATTGAAAGCTGCTGAAACCTATTCTCTTTTCAGAACCCTCACCGAATTCAATCGGAGTTCTGCAGGAAGAGGAGTACACTAGTTATTAGCCTAGTATGAAATCGAACAATGAAAATCACTACACAAAAAGTAAAAAATTTCTTTAAAAAGACCAGCAATTTAATTCAACGGAAAGCTGGAATCACCTTGACTTCCGCTCTGTTGTTGTGAATATAGGCATTGGCCACTGCAATTTCTTACATAGCTCAAAGAGAGATTTTCTAGGTTCACCTTTTTTTGTATCCATTGGACCAATAACTGGCAACAAAAACCAAAAGCAAATACGTAAGTACTTGGATGCTTATTTTCATATTTATAGATGATGTGTATAATATGGTACAAAGTTAAACCTGGGGTTGCAATGTTGTGACTTAAGACTTCATTAGAACAGTCATTGGCTTGGGTAGGATCTATTGTTTTTGACTCTGACGATGATTGAAGTGTCATCATATTCTGCTTTCCATGGTTCATTGGCTCCGAAAAATCTTCATCAGTTAGGTTGCTGCAGTCACTATCCATATCAGAATAATGCTTTCTCCTATCTATGCTTTTCTGCATGAAGAGTGATATACTTGAGTGAGAAAATTGATCAACAAATTTTATTCAGGCACTTAGAAGAGAAGTATACCAGAATAACTAACCTCGAGAGCCTTCAACACTTGACGAGCTGCCTTATGTTTCGCAGATTTTCGACTCCGGTCAAAGCCGTTTCCAACCAAAAGAACATCATCCAGCTGCAAACTTAGTTCCACATGCACTAGTGTTTCATCTTTAGTACATGTTTCTTTCACAAAGTACCCAAGTGAATCACATAATTCAGACAGTTTACGTAGCGGATGCAATTGAAGACTAGAAGGGGTCACAATTGGAGACAATATTGGTTTAAAAACCCTCCATACTTCATCAAGATTAAGCTCTGTATCAATTAGTATAGCTCCTGCTATACTTTCCACCATGTCACCAAGAGCCTGTACCAGAAAAATGAATCTCCATTTAGTTTAGTTTTTTGTTAAAAGTAGAAAGCAGGTGGTTAGAAACTTAGAATATAGGCTTACCTTTGGACCCTTAATGTCTTCCAGTGAGCTGGTACTGTGCTCAGCTTCTATAAGCAACCTCTCATACTCGGTTATGTGATTCCGAAGTAACCCAGACCAATGCTGAAGATGTGGATGAAGGTTTTGTCTAATAGCAGCTTGAGCAAAGTTTTCATTACTAACAGCAGCTGACCGCAAATCAGTCAACACTCCAGGATCAATATCTGTGTGGCTGCGATAGAGATGCTGTGTAATTAGCAGATCCAACACAGAGTCTCCAAGAAATTCAAGCCTCTGTCCAAGAAGTAAAAATGAGCCATACCATAATGTGACGAAAAAAAAAAAATACTAAAATCTGAAGGGAAGATCAATTGCAACCTGATAACAGTAGCTGGCACCTAGTTTTTGCTGAGAAGCATGTGTGATGGCCTCATGTAACAAGCCCTTGACTGAAAATTCATAGCTAAGCTTCAACTCCAAGTTAGCAAGTTCATTAGTTTTGGGATTGTAGGATCGAAGTGATGCCCTTGTAATGGCTTCAACAGCTAATGAGGGTGCGGTTTCAGAATCAATGCTGAGCCACTTCATCAAATGAAGTGCAGCAAACAATCCTCCACCAACATAATAAGCTCCTATGAGGGCCTCAACACAATCAGCGATGGTTTTTGAGTTCATCCATCTGTGACCTTTATCACAGAATTTTCCAACCTTAACAGTCTTTTCAGTTTGAAATCCACTGTCCAAGGGCACTTCCAAAGTATCCACTCCACACTGACATGGATCCGGGAATCTAGAAAGCTGCCCTGGAGCAGCCCAACGTCGTGGTTCAAACGCACTGTCTCGTATGTATCCCTGTCAAATGTGAAATAAATTCATTCATGGTTCCAGGTGATCGATCAGTCAAGTATTGAAGAACAATATTCATGTCTCATGTTTAAGTTACAGACTCTAACGCAAGCTCATGCATTATAGGATCTTCCAACAACTTGACATATTTATGGAGCAACTGATTTGTGTCACATGAACAAAACTAACATTTCTTCATGCTTATATATAAGGTCACATACCTGTAACTTGTTTTTCGTTCCTAGTTTATGCAGGTTTGAGTTGCAAATAGCTCTTGTTCGTCGAGCAGTTAATTGTCCTTCATGTTTCTCAGGATATTTAAGAAAGAGGTAGGAGCTCACAGCATATTTGAGAACTGAATCTCCAAGCAACTCCAAACGCTCCAATGAAAAATTTTCACAGCATCTAAGGGTTGTGAGTGCTTCCAGAATCTGATAACAATTTCGAATTATATTGCAGATAAAAAAAAAAAAAAATATATATATATATATATATACTCTCACTCTATCTGAAGTCAAATTCTTTGTCTTTCTATAAAGATTCTCTCGTTTGGTGCTTTTCAGTTATGAGTGCAGCTCAGGAACAATGGCAGGCACTCGAAGGATTCATTTGGAATTAGAAAAACTAAGAATTGAAATGAACACTTGAACCAAATAACTGAAAACTACTTACCAATGAGCTTGATATATAAAAGTTGCTAGATTGGCCATTGATCTCTTTCCTAATCTGGCTGGCTAACATTAGGGACTCCAGACGATACATTAGTGATGGTAGTAAGTAAAATGATTTTAGAACGTCAACTCGAACATCAATACTGACTAAGATTTCCGGTGGCATATGAACATGAGCTTGTTGCTTTTCTTGAACTAGACCATCTGGTGATGACGCACCTGCTCCAATTAGAAGAAATTAGTCACTATTAAACCATCATGTTAAATAGCTAAATATCATTTGACCGAAAAAGCAAGCAGAAACATGTAACTAACGATCCATGTACAAAACTAAAAAAACCTTGATCAACAAGCAGGTTATGTGCATTATGACTTTGCTTCAACCGCAATAGAGGATGTCCAGGATACTTTAGTACAATCCCATACCTACAAAAGGCTCATGTTTTTATGAAGTTCTATATGTATTTGAGATAAAACAAAAATTTCAGAATAACTCCAAAGACATTGTAAAAGATCAATAATCACTAACGTTGTTTTGAAATACTCGACATAAGTATAATCTGATGAGGCAGCATCAGCATTTTCTTCCAAGGGACTCTCAGCAGAAATGCTACAAACAACTTCAACAACAGAGTAGATCTTTCCTGTGTGAATAGCCAATACTACCATATCTTCAAGATCATTGACATCAATTGAACTATTAGCAAAGTGGACTAAATTTTCAGCCTTGCCATCTGTCATGGATGAACCAGTCCTAGAAAGTAATATATTTCCTCTACCGCCTTTGAAATGCTCAAGACCACTGGAATAGTGTTTCCTAAGAAACTCCACCACATTAGCACAGGAACAGATTCCCATCCAATCTATGTTCCAAGATTTCTTATTTGAACTGTCAGATGCCTCAGTCGGTAAAAGTAAATAGCTGTACGATGAGCTCCATAGTGATTTTATTTCTGTCTGAAGTAGAAATTTTCTTTCCGTCCCTTTTGCTTCAGATCCAAGAAACAATCTCCCAAACAAACCATTAAAGAAAAATTCCTGAAAGCACATGGCTTCCTTTATCTGGTTCCAAAAATGAAAGATCAGAATTAGAAGAAGTTTTTTCCAAAAGATGGAAGAAACTGCAGTAGGATTTTTGCCAAGTAACTCACCTGATCTGCACTGAGATGCACCTTTCCACATGAAGAAACATAAGCTTTGACCATCTTTGCAATTAAGTAGAGATCCACTTCAGTATTTCCCACGTCATCATCAAGTTTCATCTCGACTAGTAGTACAAATCCTGAATATGTCTCATCGACATTACAGGAGAACTGAAATTTGTAGGCCTCAAAACTGGCGCCCTCAACTTTCTCTCCCCAAGTTCCACTTAATGCACGAATGCAAGTTATCCCATGTAACTCTTTCCTCTTTGTAGTGCCTTATAACAAAATATGTCAAATTGAAAGGGTCAGTAGATTGAAGATGAGACATATTTTAAACTCAATATATGGACATAAAACAATATGTCATCAATCCTACATACCAGCACCTGCAGATAATTCTTTGCTTTTCACAATCACTTCATTATCAAGAGGCACTTCGACAAGTGGGAGAAGATGATCATCCAAAGCACCCATTTGATGCAGCAGTTTACAAGCTTCCAAGCATACAAGCTGCTTTGATGAATGACCGTTTCTACTCATAGGACCAACTAGTGTTTGAAAAGCCGCATTTGCAGGTAATGTTATTTCACACTGAAACAACCCTTCAAATAGTCTGAAGTGAAAATTTGGCCTTGGAATAAAGTACCTACATTTTGCAGTAAACATTTTGAAAATGTAGAAAACCAACTCCTTAAATGAATGAAGACTTGAGGAAAGAGAGAAAACAATGAACTACATATCTCCATACCTATCACCAGGTAGCTTTTCACAGTACCGATATATGAGGCTGACACTAGAGTCTGGAGTAACTGATGCTCCAGTAGCTTCTACATAGTATGCATTTGCATCCTCAAAGTTACAAGCTCTTAAATTGCATCCATGAGGATCTCGATTTCTCGACGTATCTGTCATTGAGTACTCACTCCTGATTATGTCAAAGAGATGGTCTCTTTGCTTTTTGTTGTCCCTATACATAAATATGTCAAAACATCATGCTTCCAGACTTGGTAACTTTCCAGTGACTTTTATGCACAGAAAGAGAGAGAGAGAGAGAGAGAGAATACCAGAAAGAAGCCTTCACCTTTCAAGCATTATGATATATTGGGAATCATTTTTTCGTGCTCGTCCCCGAGACTGGACATAGCTACGAACTGTCTTGGGAAGATCAAACCGGATCACACATGAGCAGTTCTGGACATGAATTCCCTCCTCAACTACGTCAGTGGAAAATAGTAGATTGACCTAATAACAGAAGAGCTCCCTCACTGATTATGTGGTTTTCAAATGCCAAAAAGTTTCATTCAACTGATTACTATATATAATGTGTAAGATTCGATCGGTACCTTCCCACTGTAAAATGACTCCAAAATTTCCTTCTGCAATTTCGTTGCAAGTGCATCAACTGATGTGGTACTTCCGGTCAAATATGAAGCTGTGAAATGAGATAAACATGGCAGTTTCTTCACATATCTTTGCATTACTTTGGCTGTGACAATTCTCTGTACGAAAATAAGGCACAGAACTTGCCTATCGCTCCTGCAATGGAAAAGCACGCCCTATAAGTTAACTTGTAACATAAGTGTTAAAACTTGACCAGTGAACTATTAGTATAGCAATGTACTACCCAAATAAGTGGAAAATTTGAAGAAGTTCATGTAACTTCGGAGATATGTATCCCACTTTGTGTGCCTTTATATAGTCTGACTCAAAATCTGTATGAAGTATATAACCTGAGAAATGTGATGCAAATAGTATCAGAAATCAGTATTTTACTACAAACAGAAACAAAACATCATACTGCCTAAAACTAATTTGTATCTTATAGCTGCCTACCTTTTTGAAGAAATTCACTGATCATATTTAAGACTTCATCAAGAAAATATCTGCATTGCAAAGAGCTTTCTCTATAAAATGTGCACTCCTCTTTGACATCAGGGGCATTCTCCAGACAGACTTTCACAGCCTAAAAAAGAGCGGTCATTTTGTAGAAGAAACAAATCACAAATGAAACTAAAGATCAGAAAATAACTGATTACAGAAATCTTCATTAGATTTTATTTTAATTAGCTAGAGTGCTACTATACCTCATATGCGCATACAATACCAAGATCATCAAGGCAATACAAGATTTTCATGTAGTCATTGGACAACCGCTTTCGTAGCATCTTGATTTTATCATTAATGTCTTCGTAGTCGCTTTTCTCTGGCCCTTGCAACTTTGACATGATAGAAGCATCAAACTGCATGACCATGCAGTTTAATGTATATATCTTAGTTTCCCCATAAGTAAAATCCAAAGCCAATTAAGACTTTTGTTGTTTGTGCAAAAACATGTAAGAAATTCCATTCAATATGATGCAGATCAACTACCTTTGACCATAAAGCTTCCATCTTTGCTTTCAAATCCACACAGGTTAACCATGTCGGGTCATAAAATTTACAAATTTGGACTGCTGAGGGAACATGCTCTTCAATCTCTGTCCTGTCTTCTACAGTATGAACCTGCATCAGCAGAACACACATTCATACCAACAATATCATTCAAATAAATTAATTCTCAGAATTGATGAGAAAATATCATGACATGAGGAAATGTATGTACCTGGGAATCCAAGATGCTTTCAAGTTGTGATATCTGATCCTCACAGTCCGTGGCGGATGAGACACCTGGTATGCACAGAAATTTTGTCTTACAAATTGCACATATACATAACTCTAAAGCCTACCAGAGATTAACAAACTTCATTCTGAAATTCTCATTGAGCCTAGCTAAGAGTCCAGCTGCAGTAAGTGATTAGACCTAGCCAAAGTGTCATAAGATTTCTCAAGATGATGATGCTTTACATTGTTATGTATTAAGACCCTGTAACACCTTACCTTTTTTAATGACTGGTGATGCTGTCATGCCAAAAATCTTTGGCTTGTTTCCTGATTTGTGATGAAATTCCTTTTCAAAGAAAGATATTAACATTCAGATGTTTTCAATGAAAATTTACAGCAGCTATGTTCTGTATGACTGTGTACCTTCATTATTTTCGCGTAGGGATGATTGCCAGTGGCACGGTGGCATTCATCAAAGACCATCAAGCAAATCATCTCTATCTTCAAAAATGCATTCCGCAAAGCATCCAGGAGAATTTGAGGTGTCATGACCATTATCTACAAAAGAAGAAACATAGCAGTCATAAGTTTGAATATACTGTATTCTTTGAGAAAAATATTGCACGAAATTCTGGCACTAATAAGCAAAGAATGTTCGCATATATAGAGAACTAGCTGATCAAAATGGAGGCCTACATCATGTGTATTCACTTCCACCTCCCAACATTCTGGACTCCAGTCATCAACGCCCTTAGCTCCGTAGTATACTCCCACTTCAAGAGTTGTAGACTCTTTTATAACCTCATATTGCTGTTATATACGGGAAAAAAAAAAAAAAAAAACAAACGAACACATATTTCAGCATTTGAATAGTAAGTACCATGCCATGAAACATGCATTTAATCCCCAAATGCCTGAGCATAAAAGCAATGTCTTTTTCTGAATGTAGATAAACTGTAATCACAGGGGAATGTGTACAAAATAGCTAAAAGTTAAGAATTTAATTGAAGTAATTACTTGAATGACAAGATGAACTGTTGGGGCCATGAAAATTATCAACTTCTTGTGGCCAATGGACTTGATGATGTGTTGATCAGCAATGTGTTTGATGAGCATCACAGCGATCATAGTCTTCCCAGCACCAGTTTCCAACACTGCAATTGTGTTCTTACGCTTTGCGACTTCGAACACTTTCACTTGATACCTGTACACAGTGCAAACACACTTTCAGTACTAAATTTTCAAAGCGGTATTGAAATACAAACCAACAAAAGTGAAAACATGCAGAACTAACCTTCTGGGGACGAAATGCTTGATATCATGGGGAGACTGTGATCCTTCAAGGGAAATGTCAAGAGCAGTGAGACTCATATCGGAGTTGGAGGCGATTTCCAGCTCAAGCTTGGAGCTTTTGATCTTCCAAAGATATGTAGAACTTGCTCCAATAATGTGTGAGTGAGATTCTGTAACAAACAAAAAATGGTTCATTTATATACTGGCACTACTGTTCTCTCAGCTGTATGACTTTGACAATTTCAGTATAATGGTAAGATGAAATGGATCAAAATTTAAATTATATCCTAAAATAAGTGAAAGAGAGAGCAATATTGTTCAATCAAATGCAACCAACGTGAATTGTGCATGCCACCTAGAAAAAAGAAGCCAAAATGTGTGAGTCAAGGATGCATACACATATATTTATTGTTATTTGTATATATGGTACTGCCTATTCTGTTTTAATTTTTTATTTTGGGGAAAGAATTCTTACTGAAAAATGGAATGCATCAAGTGTTTTTAAAGAAGAAAAGGAGGAAGAATAATGTCTGATGGTCAAAGTCAAACGAATGAACAAAACAAAGTCATATATAATTGTGAACATGGAAGGTAGTATCTACATGATTTGAAATTAAAGAATTGTATATCAAATTAAGTTAGTCTACTTATGTAAAGAGTCGGTCTATTTCTATATCAAATATAGTATACTTGGATGTATTAGTATATTAATATACCGTAGAATTTTCTTAAGAGCATATCTCACTCCCACATTGATTCATGCATATCAAATTTTGAAATTTCGCATTCTAAATCTATTTAATATGAGTCATATTTACTCATGGTATTATTTCAAGATATTCTCCGTATACTTATTATAATCTGGGGTTCAAGTTATATGTTCTCCCCCCCCCCCCCCATGTATTCTGTAATTTCATTAATGAAGGCTTGAGAGCAGCGGCACCAACCCCCCTTTCAAAAAAAAAAAAAAAATATATATATATATATATATATGAGTCATATTTATGCTTCCTTCCAGAAAAAAACATCGATTGAGCAAAGTGAAATAGAAAAGCATATACCTTTGGGAAAATAATCATTTACCCAATTTTGGGGTTAATTAACCCCACTTACCCAAACATTCTAAGAGCAAGTTCATCTGTAGTCAAGAAATGTCAAGGTCGAAAAGTCGAGGCATCAACCAGTCAAGTTACTGTTTACTGTCACTGGACATGGGTTTCCACCTGTTTTTTTTCTTGACCAGTCAAGACTATTCACTTTTCACTGTTCATTTTTTTCTTGCCATTAATTACAACCCAATATATGCATGTCACGATGAGTTCGTGAAAATTTTCGGAGAATTATTCGGATCACTGGGCTATTTTTCGTGGTTGTCCGAACTTTTGGAATTAGGGAAATTAATTTAAGAAAGAGAAACAGGTGGCGCGATCCTAGCCATCCACCTTTTCCCACCGATTGATCCTAGCCCTCATTCATTAATGGGACACATCTATTTACTTTAAACTGTGGGAAGAGACGGGAAAATTCAAGAGATAGAGAGAACTCGGTGCTCTCTGACCCGAGACGCAGCACGACCCGACAGGAAACCCGACCGAAAATCGCTCCTCCGGCCACTCCACGGTGGCGCGCGGACACCATCGTCTTCACCTCGCCGTCGCCAGCAACCCCTTGTCCTTGGATCATCCATGCACTGAACGGAAACGGAGAATCGACGGCGAGAAGCAACGACTGCTACGGCGGTTCTGTGGTGTTTTCCGGCGACTCCGGTCACCGATTTGCTTGCATGTGGTATGGAAATTCATCCCCTCATCATGCTCTACACGTCTGCATAATTAGTTTTTCAATTCGAACGAGTTATGACGAATGTGTTTCTTGGTTCTTTCTGTCTCCGTTACGGTTCCTCGCTGCCGGCGACTTTTCCGACTTTCTGGGCTTCGCTTCTCCGACTGTGAAGCTTTATGGTGCTGACGTCACCCATGTTCAGGGTTGGGCCGAGCTGGCAGATGGGTTGGCTGGGCAAGAAAAATGTCAAGCCTTTGGCTTTTTTCTTGGCTTCGGTCAAGAAAGTCAGGATTTTGCCCGGTCAAGAAGCTACCGGTGGAGCTGCGTTTTTCTCCTCCATGGTCACCACCTCAGCTTTTCCTAGTTGGTGACCGGTCAAGAAGCAGTGGACTTGCTCTAAGAGATTGCCCACTTACCCAAACACTCTAAGAGATCATTTCCCTAATACCCAATTAAGTTTTTTTTAATTCTTTTTTATTTATTTTTTGAACAATTTTGCCCTCTCCTTCTTTGTCACTTAGAGAGAGAAGTCATCGGAGACCTTGCCGGACTCCAATGACTAGTGGCCGGCCGCGGACTCAGGTGACAGGAATCGGGCGACCGGAATCAGGCGACTGGTCACCAGAATCCCTAATCCGGTTATCGAACCGGTGATCGGATTCCTGCATCTGATTTTATTACCCCCCAATAATACCCAGTAATCATATTATTGCCCCCCAATAAACATATTATTGCTCCTCAATAACAAGTTTATTGGGGATTAATAATTAGTGAAAAATGAAGATGTTTTGAATTTTGAAAGCTTTTGGAGGTTTATCCAAATAAATAATTTTATTATTGCCCCAATAAACATTTTACTGCCCCTCAGTAAACTTATTATTGCCTCCCAATAATTTTATTATTGCCAACCAAATCATAATAAAAAAAACAATCACTACTGGCAAAATTTCCTTCCATCATGATACAATAAGTTACACAGCAACAGGAAGCACCGAATCAAACCAGTGCATCTTGCAACCTATTCTTCTCTTTCCGCAAAGACTTTTTGAGTAAGTCCTAATGAATCATGTAAAATGTTATCTTGAACTGGTGAGTATGCAAATATGCATCTATATAATCGATGGTATGTTGGGTTATTCTGAGACTGCAGCATGGGCACTGAGCAGTGTTCAGTGCGAGAAACACTGCCCTCCTTATATGTACTAGTAATTCAAATTGAACTGCGAACTTACTTGTTGGAACTTGGAAGTAATTACTGACATGAGCAATCAATTATCAATTATTGGGACAGTAAAGGTACGTCATTTGCTTCAAGAATGTTCTCACACTTCTGCAATTTCTTTTTCTTTCTCAATCGAAACTTGAGCAGAACTAATTATAGGCTACCCACATGAAATTTCTTCTAACCCATATTTGAGATCCAATTCAGTATTCGAGCAGACGAACACAAAAGAAAAACATGTGCGCTCCTAACAAGTTTTCCTCCAAACCCAGATTCTAAATCCCACGAATGCATCTCAAGCAACGCCAAACTGTAGAAAACGAAGCTCCAATTCCAAATGCCCAAGTTCATTCTATTGGCCCACCAATTCTAACAATAAGAACTCAATTGTTAGAAGAATTAAACCACGTCGGAGTTGGAGATCGGGGAGCGAATCAACGCTTGCCGGAGGTGGAGAGAAAGAGAGAGGATCGACGCCGGCTGGAGGTGGAGTGTGAATCGACGTCGGCCGGAGATGGAGAGAGAGAGAGAGAGAGAGAGAGAGACTGGAGGTGGAGATCGGGGAGAGAGAGGAGAGAGAGAGGAAGTAGTGGCATCTATACAGTTTCTTAATTATACGAAGGGCAAAACTGTCAATAAATGTTAGATTTGATAAATGAGGTTAAAAAACTCTTAGTGGAATGAGTGGATAATTTTTAGACTAAAATCGGGTAAGTGGTCACAAACCCTATAGCTTTCTTGTAAAATGTAAATCCGATGATTAACTTAGCACCATACGTCAGACTCGCTTGTACTAACCCACATCTTTCGGTCTTTCCTTTTCAATGTATAGACGCTTAAAACACCTTCACTAATGATCTCTCCTCTCAAAATATAATGACAAAAATTGAAGCCACAGTTGGTTAGTGCACAACACCAACTTATTAGTTATCAGTGTTTAGGTCCGATCTAATAGCAAAAATGGTGAGCTCTATAACAGGCGGTCTAATAGAGTTAACAATTCTTTTGAGTAGAAACAAGTCAATTAAAGTGATTTCACGTGAGGCGTCAAGTGCCATGGTGGAGCTCCAACGGTAAAATCTAACAAATATAGCCGCTCCAATCAAAATGCTGGCGGTCTAATAAAGTTAGCAATTCTTTTGAGTAGAAACAAGCCAATTAAACTGATTTCACGTGAAAATCTGACAAATATAGCTGCTCTAATCAAAATATTGAATCCAACATATAACTAATGTTTTGAAACTTCAGAGCAGGTCTCACTCCCACTTTGGTTCATGAATCTCAAATTGTGTGATTTCGCATTCTGAATCTATTTAATATGAAACCAAAGAGCATATACCTTTCTGGTAGAATGTTACTCCGATTATTAACTTAGCACCATACACTAGACTCGCTTATGCTTAACAACATCTTTCCGTCCTTCCTTTTGAGTGTTTAGACTCTTAAACACCTAAGTTAATGATATCTCTTCTCAAAACCTAAATCTAATAACAGGAATTAAAGCCACAATTAGTTTGTACGAGATACCAACTTGTCAATATTTACTATTTAGGTCTTTGATAGCAAAAATTGTGAACACTATAACGGCATTCCAATAAAATTATCAATCATTTTGAGTAGAAACAAGCCAATTAAAGAAATTTCACGTGAGGCATCAAGTGCCAAAGTGGAGCTCCAACGGTAACATTTGACAAATATATATAGCTGCTCCAATTGAAATGTTAAATCCAACATATAACTAATGTTGTTTTGAAGTTTAAGCTAGAGTAGGCCCCAGTCCCACTTTAAATCATGCATATCAAATTGTGTAATTCGACTAATTTCGTATTCTGAATCTATTTAATTGAGTCAAATTTATGCTTCCTTCCAAAATTACGTTTACGCTTGGTTGAAAATCAATTTCAAATTCAAAGTGTCTAAAAGATACATTCTCATTTAACTCTATCACCAAAAATGTTATTCTTATAATAAAAATAGCTTATGCTCTTTCTTATAGATATGGCACAAACAAATCATTCAAGACTCATTGACATCGGAATCTTGACATCGTGAAACTGTAATGCGACCCACAAACGAGTGCATTCTAAGACATAAAATTAGGATTGCATCCCATAATTACTTTTACCAAATATGTCTTTTTTCATTCTGTATAAAATCAATTTTACATCACAGACGCTTATTGTCCTCTCTCACTATGCCATATGATAATGAGTCATTTAGCATTAAGATCAAATTATAAAACATATATTTTTCTTTTTTTCCGTTATATTAGAGAAAAATCAAACCTCTAACCTAACTTAATATTAACTATTAATCTAATTTTCAACCTCCCTTCCCACTCAGGCTAACCCCAAAGACGTAGAACAGATACTTTACTGCATGTCTTTTTATTTTTCATTTTTATTATTTATAGGAAGAAGATACTATTTTTTATATACAAGCAAAGGGAAATAAAACGTGCAGTTTAAAATTCGGGTTCGGGTTCTTGTCCATTGACTGACTTAAACCTACTACTCTCTCCCACATCACAACCACCGCCACCGCCACCTTCCCCCTCCTCAAAATCCCCAAATTCCCCATTCCCCACCCAACCCTAACCCTAACCCTAAATTATTCTCCCACTCTCATCTTCAATGGCCACACCACCCTCACCCACAGCCTCCCCCTCCGCCTCCCCGGTCTCCACCACCGCCACCAAGAAGCCCCACCCGATCCCCTGGACCCACGAAGAAACCGTCCACCTAATCCAGGCCTACCAGGACAAATGGTACGAGCTCCGACGAGGTCAGCTCAAGGCCAGCCAATGGGAGGAGGTCGCCGTCACCGTCGCCGCCCGCTGCGGCTACGACTACACCGAGCCCTCCAAGACCGCCACCCAGTGCCGCCACAAGATGGAGAAGCTCCGCCAGCGCCACCGCTCCGTCAAGAAGCGCCTCGGCCTCAGCTTCGGGTCGGGTTGGCCCTACTTCGATCTCATGGAGCGGCTTGAACAGGGGCCCATGCCCATCTCCGCCAGACGGCCGTACCAGGAGGAAGACGAAGAAGAAGCGGAGGATCATGGCGGCGAAGAAGAAGAGGTTGATGAGGAGGAGGAAGACAACTACAGGAAGTTGCAGAGTCTTGATTACATTCTGAGGAGACCGGCAATTGTGAATAGATTTTCTTCGGGAGCAAAAGAGAGCCACTTTCGGGACTCGGCGGCGGCGAAAAGGCCGAGGGAGACCGCCGCAGACGATGACGGATACTACGGCGATGTGGTGGATGGGCAGAGAGGAACAGAGATGGTGGTGGAGCTGGCGACGGAGATAAGGGGGTTTGCGAAAAGGCTGATTGGAGTGGAGAATATGAGGATGGAGATCATGAGGGAAACGGAGAGGTGTAGATTAGAGATGGAGAATAAACGGATTGATATGATTCTTCAATCGCAGCGCAAAATTGTTGATTCCATCGACAGAGCTTTTGGGCTTGATTGATTGAAGGGGTTCAGTTCTGTTTGTTTCGATCTGAATTGTTGTCTGTGGTCTTTGTTGTTTCAATGTACAGTAGGCAGGTTGCTGTGTTGTTCAATTGGATTTGTATAGTTAACACTTGAACCCAAGAACCAAATGATTGTTCTGGTTCATCTTGTTGAAGATTCAATCCTCTGAGAAGCAATTACAATCTTTTTTTTTTTTTTTTTTTCCCATTGATCAAGTATTTGTAACTGATAGTCTTCAATTCTAGTGATTAGTGTTAATTTCTCTAAGAAAGTTTCATGCTTTGGTCAGAAATCCTCTTGGGATTGAAATAAAACAGCTTCATTTGGATATTTCTCTCTTGGTTTTTTATTTTATTTTTTGGGTTGAAAAGCTTCTCCGTTCTTTGTTTTATTTGCACATTCACATTGCTTAGATGCCTGTGTCTTTCTTCTTCTGCTTATAGTACCTTCAGTGGCCATGGTTATTGCACCTCTCTCATCCAATAGAGATTTGAGAAAGAAGACATTTTCATCGGTGAAGCTTTTTACCAATGTCAGACCTTTTTTGGATTTAGTGTTAAATTTGCTCTAAGAACTCTGTACCACAGCAATAAATGTATCGTCTGTCACTTCTCATATGGTCGATTATAGTTTCTGAAAGAAAGCTCTCTCTTAAAGTTATGATGAAAGCCTGAAGGATCTTTAGACGTGTCCTCTGAAATTTAGGAAAACACTGTGACATAAGTGTAAGACATGGGCATTCTACTGGTGGAACTGGATTACACAGCATTTGGCCAGGTTCCAATGTTACTGCCATAATAAGACTAAAGTCCAAGAAAATTAGGATTGGTTGTGAAAGATTAGGGTTCAGTCCCAAGGCTCCTCCTCTCCCTTCCCCTTCTTTGTTTGTAGTTTTCAAATTTAAAAATATTCCTTTCTCATTGGAATCAAAGCGATAAGGGCAACTCCAACAAGGAGATTCTATTTGGGAGTGATATCCTTATTTTAGCACCCCCTTATTGCACTATTTATATATGATTCATTCTCATCTCCAACAATAGGGTGCTATATGAGGGTGTTATTTCACTATTCTTGGTTAAAATAGTATATGAGTATAATGTTTATGAATATTATATTAAAATATGTTAATTTAATTATATAAGGTAAAAATCTTAATTCTAATTTTTATTATAAAATGTAAAAAATATTCTTATCATTTAATTAATTTTTTTTTAAATTCATAATAAATATTTTTGTCGTGTTGTGTCAACATGTATGACAAACGAGCAAACTATTTAGAAGTTATTTTGATGTGTTGTGTCACTTCTCAAAAAAAAAAATGTGTTGTGTCGGCATATATGACAAACAACCGAATTTGGATTTGATTTCATGAGCTACGTGTCAATCTCTAATTGGCCGTCCAAATTTCTGTTGAGTCTTTGATCGCCACGTCTCATATCTTATCTGATGATATCATTTCAAATTATCCATAAATATGAGGTCATTCTCATCCTCATCTCTCACAAATTCACCAACACTTCTCATCTCTAAAGATTACAAATCTCCATATTATTTTCCTTTTGATTTTGTCAAACCGTTTCCGTAATGAATCATTTGACGAAATGGTTGCAGAAAGATCAAGAATAAGCCATCACGAAAAACCGTCGAAGAGCCATGATGATGTTTGCCGCTGCCTTGCAAATCCAAGAGTTGGAAGATGAGAATTCACAATGGGGTGGTTCCTCGGAAGGTTGTACTTATAAGGCCAGGGATCGAGAGCTTATGGATCTTCGACTCAAAGCTCAATACTTCACGGATCCGTGCAGGTATGAACCAAACATATTTCGTAGGCGATATAGAATGCAACCTTGGGTCTTTGACAGGATGATGCGCGACGTGGCCAACTACGACCCATATTTTGTTCAGACAAGAGATGCTACTGGGAGAGTCGGCTTGTCCACTGAACAAAAGCTTACATGCGCCATGAGGATGCTCGTATATGGCATCACAGCTGACTTCTGCGATGATTACCTAGATATTGCAAAGTCCACTGCTGTTGAGATTTTTGAGCACTTCACAAAAGCAATATGGAATGTGTACTATGAGACTTACCTCCGCCAACCAACACCGACAGATTTGCATCGTCTACTCGACAAAGCTGTAGAAAGGGGATTCCCGATGATGATTGGGAGCCTTAATTGTATGCACTGGCAGTGGAAAAATTACCCCAACGGATGGGCAGGGCAGTATACTGGCTACAAAGGGAAGTGGACAATCATCTTGGAAGCGGTGGCCTCCTACGATACTTGGATTTGGCACGCCTTCTTCGGACTTCCAAGTTCCCTGAATGATATTAACATCCTTGGATGTTCACCGTTGTTCAATGAGGCCTGCCTTGGTGAAACCCCTGAAGTGAGCTACCAGATAAGCAATAGGCACTATGCCCAAACTTATTACCTAGTTAATGGTATGGTATATACCATAAATGGGGGTCATTTGTATAAGCAATTAGAAACCCAAGGAGTCCGCAGACACAACATTTCACAAGGATGCAGGAAGCATACAGAAAAGATGTAGAGAGAGCATTTGGTATTCTTCAAGCTCATTGGGCAATGATAAGAGGATCAGCTCGTGGGTGGAGTAAGGAGAACCTTCAATACATCATGGTGACATGTATTATTTTGCATAATATGATTGTTGAAGTTGAACATGATAAGATGCAGCAGAGCCATTTGATCAGAATGATATCCCAACCAGACCAAGGAAAGCAGAGATATATGCCAGACCTGTAATTAATACCGATGTTCATCGCAATCCGCAACAACTAAATCAATTCTTGCGTCGTTATAGGAAGCTTAGATGTCCAGTGATGAATAAAAACCACCAAGAAGATCTAGTCGATCACCTATGGACCATGAAGCTACAAGCTGATCAGAACCGTCAGTGAGAAGTTTTAAATTTATTGCTTTCAATAAGTGGCCATGGCCTAGTTTCTTTGACTTTGTGTGGTGTGTTTTTACTTTGTGTGGTTTTCTTTTACTTTGTGTCATGATAAGTGGACATGTGCGGTGTGCTTCATGTTTGTGTGGTATACTTTATCTTTGTGCGGTGTGCTTTTACTCAATAAGATTATGCTTTATTGTGAAAAAAAAAAAAGTGGTGGTTGAGCTGAAAGGCTCTTGCTTTGTCTTTGTGTGGTGTGCATTATCAATAAGATCATGTTTTATTATGAAAAAAGTGTGCTTTATCTTTGTGCGGTGTGCTTTTACTCAATAAGATCATGCTTTATTATGAAAGAAAAAGTTCAATGCTTTATTATGAAGATGATCTACTCAATAAGATAATTTTTATTTTCATAACTTCAAACACAAACAATTCAAAGCAATTAACAAATACCAATTCCGGGATGCTTGAGTTTCCTGTCTCCTTGTCCATTATCTGTTGTTGCTTCCACTCTCAATAACTTCTCTTTCTTGGAGTAAATACTGATGGATTTACCATCATCGTGCGAGCATCCTCAGCGCGTTGCTCAATTAGTTGACCTTCCTCGAATTGTTGTTGCCTTTGTTGGTACTCGCGCTCGCATTGGTCTTGAAATTGTTGCATTTACTTCCGTAGGTCACCCGCATCCTGTTGGGAGCCTTTTTTCTTAGCTAGCTTCTGAGCTTTCTGTCCTTTAGGATGTGCCTTCCTTGATGAAGTGGCACCCTCCTCATTTTTCGGTGTTCCACTATCGTCCAAGTCGATAGGAGTACGAAAACTATGATTGGTATTTTCCATTGTTGGCATGTGACCAAATTTTTCTGTATTTTTCAAGTAAACCCAACAATGCTCAAACAAGAAATCTTTACCTTCCATGTCATAGTACATCGACTGAACATTTATGAGCTACATACAATATTAAGTAAATAAAATATTAGAACAAAAAAAGACAGTTTAATATAAATCGATTAATAAACTATATAACAACATTTAACTTTTCACAACTATATGACAAATAAATAAATTATTGCTACTTAACATATTTCAATGTAATTATCACGTCTTCCATATTTCTGCCGCTTCATCGTTGAAAAGTCTCAACCTTGTTAAGAGCTTGCCGCCACTTCATACATGCTGGATTGATTTTTTCCAACGAGCCTTGCAACTAGAAGATGTTCTAGTTACGCAATCCGCCGGTTTGTGCGCATGACTACTACAAAAAGTGCATCACACAATACTAATCACACAACGGAATAGAAATCTTCTATTGTGTGTTCAAGTAAACTCTATTGTACAACGGTATTAGTGATGTTTCTGTTGTGTGAATGTCAACAAAGTGATAGCTTTTTTATCAGAACTACATTGCACAACGGAATTAAGTATTGTCCGTTGTCTGAGTCTTAAAAAATTTAGTGGCAGATTTTCCTCCACTTTAGAGTCTTGGTTGCTTCTTAAAACACTGAAATTTGGGCTCCTAGTACAACGGTACATTGATTTCCGTTGTGTGATTGAAAACTGGGCACCAAATTTTGAGGAAGCTTGCTTGAATGTCTTCTACTTGGTATACCTAGTGCCAGCTGTAGAAATTAAACAACATATTTAAACTATTCTGTTTTGTGAACTAAAACTATAGGCTGCAAGATTTTGAGCCCAAAGCAGTAGGGGGGATTGTTTCCCTCCATGTTTTAGCATTTTGTTTTTATGCAATACACTCCTACAACAGTTTGTTATAGAAACGTTGTGGGAGTGATTTGAAAATTCATTGACGGTTAATTATGTCCCATAAATTGAGCCACATCTCGACCTATTGCAAAGCGAAAGACAAAACCTCTCGACCTTCTCAATCATCTTCTTCGCCACTTTCTCTTCCCCTTCTTATCCAAAATGAAAATCCTGTGCCCTCTTCACTTCTAATCCAAACCACTAATTCAATCCCTCAATTTCCCCCATTTTCCTCTCAATTTTTTGAAATCCATACCAAATTTTTTGACAATTGAAAAAATCGGATTCGAATTCAACGATATAGGGTTTCGAGTAATCGAGCAGCAGTGAGACGAGAAACAACACAGAGAGTTCAAATCCGAGCCTCCTGACCTTGAGAAGCAGCAACAGCGTGACGGCAGCCCTAAGGTGGTTACCTCAATTCCCAATTCTTCTGGCTTTGAGACAGGGGTTGAGTCTAGCCATCTGCGACTCGACCTGTTCTGGGAATCTCAATCCTCTTGTCATTGCCGTCGAAGACCCCTATCTGTAGTAACAGATTCATTCCGTGACGGTCATCTTCCACGCTCCACCAGTTTAGGCTGAACGACAAGGCGTCGCCGATGAAAGCCTCGATTCCCAATTCTTCTGGGGTTAAGATAGGGGTTGAGTCTAGCCATCTGCGACTCGACCTGTTCTGGGGAATCTCGAGCCTCTCGTCGTCGCCGTCGAAGACCCGATGTGTAGCAATAGATTCATTTCGTGCCGGTCATCTTCCACACTCCACCAGTTTTCCATTTGGTTTTTTTTTCTCAAGTTGCTGAAATTAGAGTATGGAGGACGATAAGTACGCTAAGGAGTTGGACGTGGCTTGTGCTCTGTGTCAGAGAGTTCAGGAGGGTTTGGTTTCAGCTAGCACTGACCAGGTGAAGTCCAAAGACGATGATTCCCCTATAACAATTGCAGGTTGGTACTTTGAAGTTTTGAATTGAATCTTTGTTCTTGATTATGTTTATGTAATTTTGCTTTTACATATTGGGGTGTGTGTTCTAAATGTAGTTTTTGGTTTTTGAAATTGAAAGAAATTGAGCTCAGTTGCTTTTGGTTTATTGGTACCTTTTTCTTTTTAATCTTTCATTGTTTGTGCTTCTGGGTTTCTTAGAACAGTTGCATTGTTGGTCATTGGTGAGTAGCTCTTTGATCTTTGTATCAGGAAAAAAAAAACAATTTCTTTCATTTTTCAATGGTTCTGATTTCTGGGTTTTGTGGCTTGCAGGGTTCTACTTTGCTTTTTTGTGGCTCTGTTTTCTTGTGATTAACGTTATAAATGAAGAGGATGTGAAGCCGGCATAGTTCTATCTATATCAAGTTTGATTTCAAAAGGTATGTTAATTGGATTTTTCTAATTATGTTTAATTGACTTTCTAGTCGTCAAGTGTTTGGTTTGTGATATTGGTCTATTTACTTGGGGTTCTCTAAGGTGTAGTAGTCCTGGTTCTCTGGTCCATCCTTCATCAGGGTGATTAGTCACCATTTTTTTTTTTTTTCAATTTTTCTGTATAATGACACTACCATGGTTATACTTTTGTGGGACTATGTGCTTTAAATTGATAAGAATCGTGTAGATTTCTACTGTGTAGTTTGTGGGGTTCCATATAAGATATGTACGGAGACAGTGTAGTAGCTAGCTATAATACACATTGCTCTTGGACCAATCCTCTCCTGTTTACTAGCACTACAGAGTAATAGAGCTTACATGCATCTTAGACAAGCTAAAACTATTAGAATATTTCAGAAGTGATATCTGGGGATTTTGAATTTAGCTTTCTACATCAATTTGGCAGCATTGATGTCAAATATCGATATAAAGCTGATCTTCACGTGAAATCGCTTGGTCATGCTCTTCATGCTCAATGGAAAGCTTGTAGGTTAGACCCATTTGCTTTTTCAAAGTTTAAAATTTCAATTTTTCTTGTATTTGCGTAGGTTCCTCTGCATAAATATGGTGGCTGCTTTGGTTACAATTGCGAGTACATTTATATTATCTTGAGAGATCATTCCTAAGATAGGATTCCTCTGACGAGTATTGAGGAATGACCATTGGCTTGTCTTAAGTTAGTTTTAATTAGCAATTTTTTTAAACTTTGAAAGTTTAAACCATAAATCTTGTGCCAACTACAGTGCAACAGATCTCTAAAATAGCAAATGAAGTGTTGCATATATTCTATATCTCACTTGAGATCAATTAAGGCTGAATTAGTGTATGGTTTAATAGTTATTCTTTCACTTTTGTTAGGCACGCCTTACCTTCTGCAAGTTCATGGTGAAGCCATCTACTCTGTTAGTTCTGGATGAACCGACGAACCACTTGAACATTCCTTCAGAATAGATGCTTGAGTTATTCCCACCCTTTTCTTTCCATTCTGTGTTCCACAATAAATAGCTTATAGTACTTTAGTAGAGGTTAAAGACAGAAGATTGTAAGATTATGCAGGTAGTCTATACTCTCAGCTTACTTAGACCAGAAATTGTGTGATGTCTGGATAATAATTTTGCTTTTAGAAAAAAAAAAATTGTTATCTAAACGAGCTGAACTATAACAACTTCTTGCATATGGAACTCAGCCAGCTAAGCTTTACTTAAATATTTTAATTTGAGAGTTAGCACAACTAACAGATTGATGGCTTGCCCTTAATTATAATATTAGGATGATCATAGATGTTCCTTTCTTTGATGAGTATTGAAGTGAAAATCTCAATCATGGGATCTATTTATTTTATCCTGTCTTTCATCTGCAATCTCAACAAAGGAAAATATTGCATTCTTTTTCTTGTCTACACTTGTTTCTAATATGTTTGATCTACAAGGATAGCATTGATTCTTGTTTATCGCTAATTTGGTGTGATTCTAACAATGATTTGATCATGGTGCATGCCAATTGTGAGTGAGACATTCAAGATTATGTTGAAGATAATGTTATTCAGAGCATTGCATGCTTCTATCATGATCTGCAGGTCGTGGACCAGATCCTGGACCTAGCAAAAGCTTTAAGGTCATCGGAAGTATATAGAGGATTATATTTGTGCAAATACTAGCTCTCTTGGATACATGAATATATATATATATATATATATATAGATGATTGACAAATGCTAGCTCTTTTGGTACACTAGATGCTTGAATTAGAATACTTCATTACATAATATATATTGAGCATTATATTTATGCAAATATTCTAGGTAGAATATCGATAATGAACGAACGTTGTATGAATAAACATTTATCGTCAATATCACAATCAACCATAAAAATCACTCACCGGTCCCTATAAAATTTTGTTGTCTCATTAGTACTCACACAACAGAAACAATAGATGTCAGTTGTCTAATGTTGAATCACACAACGGTCCCTATAAAATTTTGTTGTCTCATTAGTACTCACACAACAGAAATAATATATATCAGTTGTCCCATGTTAAATCACATAACGATATAGAGACAATACGTTGTATGACTTGTGAAGAATTCAACACTGAGCCTCACACATACAACAGTTACTTTATGATATCTGTTGTGTGAAGGAACAACCAACGACAGTTGCCATATTTTTCTGTTGTATGATAAGTTAATCAACAACAGTATGGTATTACTTCCGTTGTCTGAGTGTCATTATTCTGTTGTGTGAGAAGTTAACCAACAACAACATGTACTTACTTCTGTTGTTTGATCACCATCGAAACAACAATTGAATGCGCCACATCCAATTTCTGGCATTGGCATGCGTAGAATCGGTGCAACGGTTTAAACTTATGCGTTGTGTCTATGGTATACACACAACGGTGTTTCACCGTTGTTGGAGTGTGTTCATCACACAACACCGAGATTGACGACAGACATGGTCCAAATCACACAACAGATTTCCACCGTTGTGTGATGCACTTTTTGTAGTAGTAGCATTGTACTCCTCCGCAATACGATTCCACAATAAATCCGACGTTTGATCATTTACGACAGCACCATCACCACCAATGGTGATCCAAGCTTGGCAAAGAATAACTTCTTCATTGTGCCTCCAAGAATCCATTCTAGGAGCCATTTTTTCCAAGAGAAACAAAATTTAAGAACAACAATATGGCAAAATAAATGAATAATTTTGAAGGAAATAGAGGATGTTTGGTGTGCGGAATTAGGAAAGAATGAATTGGTATTTATAGAATTTCCTAATATTTAGTATTCCAACGGGTATATTTTTTTTCCCTATTTTCTAATAATTTTTTTTTATTTTTCGGTTAAAAATGGAATTAATAATCCTCAATTTAACAAAAGCGGTTGATCATTTTTTCTCCTCCAATCTGAGCCCTTGGATTAAATATATAACCGTTAAATTAAAAAAAAAATTAAAATATTGGGACGACATCAGAGCCGTCCATATTCAAAATAAACAAATCTGAGTCGCCCGTGTTCTGACTGTTGCACAGTGCACAACTGTCGGCAGGGGACATCTGATGCAGGTGGGGCCCAACAGCGCAACAAATATGTAGGCTTTCTTCTTCCTCCAGCGCTCCACGCGCACGTCTCCTCCTTTCTCTTCCCTCCAGCCGAGAGCGTCAATCTCTTCTCCTGGCCCAGCGCGTTTCGTCCGATAGTGGCAGCCCACAGCTCAGCTTGTGGCCCCCGATCCACAGTAGCCGATCCTGGAACTGAAAAAGTCTCATATATGAGACTTGGTTTAGGCCGAGTTCCATAATTCCAGAACCAAACCCCCCCATTTTGGCCCGTTAGAGATGTTGCAATCTCAAAAATAGCTCAGTTCTGGTATGGCACCTCCTTGTTGGAGTTGCCCTAATGTGTCAATGCTCAGTTTGTTTCTTTTATTCTTCCTTTTGTGATACAAGGGAATATACGTAATGTTGATGGCCTAAGAATAAGTCCTAATAGATGAACCAAACACATTCTAAATACGGGAGCATTTGAGACACATAAAACACTGACTGACTTATACTAATTACATGAACCAAACACCGTCACGATCGAGTAAAGTTTTTTTTTTTTTAAGAGAAAGGGATTAGGCAATATTAGTTCCTCGGAGATAGACAATGTAGAGAACTTGTCCCACCCTCAAACCCGAAGGTGAAGGGTCTGCCCTACTCTGGGAACCCACCGCCCGTCCCCCAATTCAATATATTAATAATAAAGAAGAAAAATACATCCTCCAAGAGAGAAACAAAAATAACAGCGAAAGAGAAGAGAAAGGGAAACTTCCCCAGAATCTAAAAGAAGAAAAAATCAGCCGCATAATTGAAAAAATGGCACTCGAAATATGCCAGAATTTCCCTTGCACTTTCATGTAGATGCTCATGTAGCTAACGTTGCGCACAACTTCCTGGGAATAAAAGCCTTTGAGAAGGCGTGGGCAATAACGACAAACCAACGTAATCATCTCAGCACCATAATGACATCCTTCATCATGCTACTTGTAAGCTTTAAAAAAGCAACAATTTTATCAAAATGTAAAACGATAATTTGGGAGTCCCAAAAAATCAGCCTGCAAGTACCTGTGAAGCTCTGCAGGAGGGCTAAGATACCTAGTAAATGAGTGTTTTGAAACACCTAAATTTGCCATCTTATCTGCTGCTGCCCTAAAAATATGAGTGCTACTAAATTGCATTTGTTGAATGTTCTTCAGGCAGTTTTGCCATCTAACTCTCAAGTCCCATGGAGGAGAGAAAGAATTGGAGGAAAGAGATGCTAGCACACTAATAGAATCGCTTTCCAACCACAGAGTAATCCAACCTCTAATGAAAGCAACTTCAATAGACACAATAACAACACAAAGTTCAGCATAAAAGGATGAATTGCAGACAAGAGGTTGGCAAAAACTCCCTAAATAAACCCCAGATGCATCACCAAAAACTCCCCCACAAGCTGCAGGACCAGGATCACGATCGAGGAAAGTTACAATTGACCCAATGTAGCATTTCTTGATGATTGGTGATCTTCAAGGAATAAACTTCTCTAGATCAGGAACAACTTTTCCAGTAGCCTCATCAACGGATGGTGATCGTGGCGGCGGTGAGATTTCGAGTTGAATGGCCTGATCGCAAAAACCTTTGAGAATGTCAGCCTCTTCTGCGGAAAACCCTAGGGAGCCAAGCAAGGCAGGCCAACACTGGTGCTCAATGGTCCGAATGGCCATGCAACAACCATGTCCCAAGTAAGCCTCACCATTGAGAAAGAACAGGAGGACCTGACTACTACATGCCTGCAAATGTGTCAATGAGTCCCAGCAATTTGATGATTTTCCATCCAATTTCAACCTGGCTGCAAGATTCGATTTAGAGCCAATCGGTTATTCAAAGGCCGAAAGCTACTAGCCATGAATGGCATAGTCAGAGCTAGAAGAGCTGTGAGAAGGAAAAGCTTGCAAGTGTCGGCCATTTTTGGCTTCCAAAGTTGTAAATATGAGAGAATGTGTGAAGGGACGAAGGACAGTTTATATAGAGGAGAAGGGTATCTAGTGTCACAAAAAGGTCATTGGCAAGAGGAGGTGGAGACAGGCATTAGAATAAATATGACTCTGGTTAACTTAAGACAGGAGAAGTTGATGTATGTATCACTATTACACGGAATTAATAGAGATCACAAAAAGAATGCCCACTAATCAGTAATAGCACAAGTAGTACATGCAATTAGGATAAAACAAACATAATATATAAATCTAAGGGGTTGATGAGTTGGTAACTTGTCCTGGCTGTAATTATGCTCACGCAAGTTCAATTATTTTCCGACTCTGAAAGGGCCAGCCTTCTTGGCTAGTGGACTTTTGTTGGTAGAACGATCATGTGCTAAGTTGTATAATCAGCTATTGGCTAATCAAATTTATGCTAGTTTTGTGAGTCATAATTTATCCATTGCATGAGTTACGGTGTCGGTTTGAATTACCGTGGTTTGTCTTCTTTCCTCTCTTGGTATCCACCACTCCCCGGAATTGCTCGAGCGTATAAACTTTACAGGCTTTATCCTCAATATCCACAAAAAAAAAAATTAAATAAAATAAAATAAAAAATTTGATAAAATAAATGTTAATGGAAAAAATTTTAGGAATTAGTATGGAAGTGGCATGCACGTAACTATTGGTAATTTTCTTCTTATTATTATTATTACTATTATTATTGTCAAAAGAAAATTTGTAAAAATAATTGCTAGAAAGAATTCCAATTTTTTCAATTTATTTCATCTATTTAATAAGAAACTGTTTCTTGTATTTATTTATTTATTGATTTAGGCTTTTAACATAATTTTTATTCATAAAAAAATTAAAGGTTAAAATATCTTTACTCACTGTACTTTGCCCCTAAAATCATTTCAGTCCTTCACATTCCAATTTCATCCAAAAACTCTCTGACCTCTCTCAATTTCTACTCAATAAGTCCAAGTCTCCGTCCAACTGTTCCGTTAACTTGTTCTCTATTAGATACATTCTACGGCAAGGCCTAAGGCCCTCATCCTCCTCGTCGGCAATTATTTCGTACAAATCTCCACATAACGCAAATAAAACAACATGTCGTCATTCACAAGACAAAAGGCGATCTCTCCAACCAATATTCAATACACTCGAGCACTCTACGGCTAGAGCTTCAGCGAGATAGAGATTATCTGCAACGACGATGAGGCCGAAGGCGATGGACTTCTTCGGCAACATGGACAACCAGGGTTCCACCATGGCCATGGACGTCTATGACATTGACGCACTAGAGATCTTCGTTGGCGATGATGTCACCAGAGAGAACATGCTCGCCAACATCGACCTCTTCAACTCCTTCCAAGACGATTTCGACTAGAACGACATGTTTCTCATCCAACTAGGCCTCTCGCAACCATGTAATGCTCTAATTTTGATTTTTATCTGATTCTAGGGTTTCCAACGTGATTTGGAAATTAGCGGTTTCTATCGATATGGTCCTCGAAATGATTGGACTCACCAGTGTATTAAGAGGCTTAAATTTTGCAAATTCGGCAATGAGACTCTTCAGTGGGTTTGCGGTCGAAAAAAATGAGATAAATAGTGGTGATGGGGTTGAGCTCTGGTCTAGGAAGAAGAGTTATGGAAGAAAGAAGAAGAAGAAAATAATTAAAAAATTAAAGGGGAGGACAAGAGGGGTATAAGAGAAACTTTACCCATAAAATGGGTTCCAGAATTTGCCACTTCACTAGTTAACTAAACAGTTGGACAGAGACTTAACGGGTTGGAACTATTGAGTGGAAATTGAGAGACCAAAGAGTTTTTGGATGAAATTAGAATGTGAGTGACTGAAATGATTTTAGAGGCAAAGTACATAAAGTAAACAGATTTTAACCTAAAATTAAATTAACCAACAGGTTATAATCAGAGTTTCAAAAATTTAATCATTGTAAGAATCAAGTTCGGCCCCTATCTACACCTATTCTTGTTGGAGCAAGTCCATCCGTAGTCAAGAAATATCAAGGTCGAAAAGTCAAGGGGTCGCCCAGTCAAGAAACTGTTCACTGTCACTGGATATGGGTTTCCACCCGTTTCGTTTCTTGACCAGTCAGATTTACTGTTCATTGAATTTTTTTATATTTTTTTTTAAATTGAAATAGATTTGATGTAAATAGATGGTAATAATGGAGATTTATGGATAATTAATGTCAAATACAACTTTTATTTCATAAGTGGAATTTTCAAATACAACTTTTATTTCATAAGATTTATACTTACATAAATCAAAAACTAGGAATAAGTATAGTACAATTACACAACATGCATAATCACCTAACTATTCAAAAATCATGATCCTCATCCTCTCTTGGAATCCAATTGTGTTTGAAGGGTCATCATTAGGGTTAGGGTTGGTGGAATCACCCGTAGAGAAATGTGAAAATTGTGGTTGTGTAGGATCAATATCCCCCGGGTAACGTGGTTGCGGATAGAATCCACCGCGGTAAGGGGGTTGTGGGAATCCACCGGTGAAGGGAGGTTGTGGGAATCCATTGGAGCAAGGTGGTTGTGGGTATGCACCAGGGTAAGGTGGTTGTGGGATGCATCGGGGTAAGGAGGTTGTGAGTATGCACCACCAAATTTGGTTATGGGAATGCACCACCAAAATTGGGTTGCGGATAGTATCCATCCATAGAAGGTGGCGTCTGCTCACGAAGATCTTCTCTCTCTGCTATCTTCTTTTGCCTTCTTGACCAATAACGCTTTTTAGTTTGCATCATATGACTTGTATCAATCTCCATAATACGCTCTTCCCTCTCTTCAATTCGGTCTTCCCTCTCTTGAAATAGGAATACCTTTTTTCGCATATCCATTTGCAATCGGATACGATCTTGTTAATTTTCCTCTTGGAGACTTCGAGCGAATTCCTCATCGAGTTTTTTCTTGCCAGCGGTTGCCTCTTTCTAGTTGTTCGTTATACTCTCAACAGCGCTTGACAAAAGACTTTGATCTTTCGCTGCCTTCTTTCCTTTCTGAATTGCTTCTTTCGCAGTCTTCCTTCCTTGAGGCCTCACATTATCTGCAGTTTCACCTGCAATTACCTCATCTACATCCATGTCCAAGTTGATGGGAGAATTTCTAGCAATTTGTTGTGTGCGCGTATGTTGATTTCCTTCATTTGATGTTCCTCCAGATGTATGGCTAGGGATGTCTTTAAATTGTGCAAAGCCCTCCACAACAGCGTGACTATCAAAACTCTGAAAATTGTGTCTTTTGGTCTTTCCTCTTCTCTTCATCCCGACATGCCACAATTTATGTGCTTCATCTTGCTACGTAATTAAAAATAATAATAATAAAAAAATGCAATTATTACAAATATAAACACTATTATGAAAGGTCATCTATTATAAAGGTCATAATTTTAATAAGAAAGTATCTCACCGTATTACAATAAAAATCAATAAGTACAAATATAAACATCGTTGTAATTACATCATTATTTATCAACTAATTGTTTTAATTATAACAAAAAGAAATTACTACAATTAAAACGATATTATAATTACTACATTATTTATCAAGTAATATTTTACTATCAACAAATTAAATGATTTATCAACTAATACATACCTCATCAACCGCCTTCGAACCGCTCTTGTATCAATTTTTAACTTGCCTTAATGCACAATGCCACTCAAAGAGTTCAACCTTCAAAATTTTCCACCTTCCCTGCAAAGAGGAAGATGATCGGCTCTTGGGCCAATTTGCAACAAAGTGTCGCTTCACGCGCCTCCATAGGTCTTTTTTTTTCTGATTTGTGCCCATAGCCTGATCTTGGCTTACAACTTTCCAAGACTTGCACAATTGAATTTCTTCCTCATTCATCCATCTCCTTTTGTCTTGGGTATTATCATCTTCACTTTGATCTCCCTCTTGTCCGGTCACCGGACGTGTGTTTCCCCTTTGTTCGGTCATATTGGATATAAATAAATTTGAAAGATGAGAGCTATATGAAGATGGGGAATGTGTAACTATGAAATATAATTTTTTGGGTGTGAGATGTTAGAAAAAAAATTATAAGTATTTATAGAGAAATTTTTTGTATGATTTTTAGAATTTTTTACAATTTTTTTTCTTCCCTTTTCTTACCATTACAACCCAATATATGCATATTAATTCCATGACCGTTGGATCTCAACATTAATTGAAACCAACGACCCAGATTAAAGGACCGTTGGTTTCAAATTTTCCTCTCTTGCAACGGCTGCATGCCATGTGTCCCACTCACTGTCGCTAGGCGACAAAAAACTAATGCAGTCGTAGTTGCCAGCTGGCACTTCCTCATTCGTCCATGCACTCCAATCTCCCTCTTCTCTGCGTCTGTCTCTGCGCGTCCAACCCTGACGTCAGCCACATTCTCTTCACTTCCGACGTGGCAGCTGGGCAGGCTGGGTCACAGTTTCAGTCATGGGCTTGACTAATTTTTTGGACTCGGTCATGGAAAGCCAAAGATTGGCTGGGCAAAATTGGGCATGTGGATGCATGGTTTTCATTGTTGCCGGTCACCACATCATAAATCCTTGCTAGAGGCCGGTCAAATAGAGACCGGTGGAAATGCTCATAGTTCATTTACCATGTCATCTATCCTTTCATGTACGTTCTTTTTATTGCGCAAGAGTTTTTGGTCCTTTATCAGTTTATTGGTTCGCTACTCTACTATCCAATTTGAGGACGTGTCATGGTAATACCAGCTGAAAAGACACCACCCAATAACTAATCTTTTAGCGTTATTGCACGTGGTTCTCCTTATTACTCCTCCATTTTACTTTAGGGCTCTTTTAGTTCGCATCTTTTTTCTTATTTTCGAATGTATAAGGAAATGAACAATTTTACTATCGAAAGAAAAATATGAGAGAAAATGGATCCTCCAATGCTCTAAGAGATTTATTTTCTTTTCTACTTCGCGCATTAAGTACCTTTTTTTAGTACAATGGAGGCAACAAGCCCAAAAAAAGAGGGGAAAAAATAAATAAAAAAATACTACTAACCATTGTTAACAACTTCCCTAGGTCTAGCAACAACTAGAATATTGTCACGCCCCGAATTTTTGAATAACAATTCAAAATCCGAAACATGAAAATACTACAAACTCAAAAATAATCATCCTGAAAATTTCTTTTCTTAACATACTCACCACACGAAATAAAATCAAACCGAATTTAGTCTCGGTTAATTATTACAACTCAAATCTAAAATGTAATGTAAAGCTCTAAATGAGCATACACACACCTCACAACTAAATAAATAACAAAACTGCTGTAACACCTAAGCAGCTCGGTCACCTCCCTGGTTATCCTGACCTGCAGGAATATCCGCTACACCATTGAATAGTGTACCGGGATTGCAACAACACAAAACCCGGTAAGCTTATGAAAGCTTGTATGAGTAAAAGAAGGAACTGTTACTTAATTTAATCTCATTTATTCCCACACACAGCAACACTCAATAATTTCCACATATGCAAATAATAACAATCTCAATCAACACCAATTCAATATATCAAGACAACCCAACTCACAACTTTCTCCACAACTCTCATCATCGTATTTATAAAAATACGGTACTTGACAGACTAGAGCTCTAACTGAATCGTAGCCCGTCACCTGGCCTAGGTTATGGCATCCGACATATTTATCAATTATTGTATTTCATCAATATGTATACCTATATACATATTTAGAACGTTTCAATAATTCCACATACTCAACCAATCGTATCTCATCATCCACACTAGGATTAGAGCGTCCGATTACCCACACCGGTCATTACGTCGACCCTAAACCCATAAATGCACACAACATATAATATCACATACTGAAATCAACCCAACCAAGATACATCATATTATTATGGAATTACACAATTGTAATATAATCAACTCATCAATTCAACGAAATCATATCATCATTCAACAATCCACTCATCAATATATATTTTCCACGAAAATATATATATACGTAATCATCCACTCAGGAATGACCACTAATACCATCTATAGTTCACACAAGAAAATTATGAAATTCATTTGTATAGTTAAAATTCATTTTACTTATCTATGGACCGTGGTGATTCAAGTCCATGAAATTTTAAAACAAATATTTAATCCGCAAATATTTTTCACACAATTACCAAAAATAAATAACTTAAAATGCTCAGTTCGTAATATGAACCACGTGAGTTTTACTCACCTCGAAACTGCCGCTGCGTCTTCAATATAATTATAATTTATAATTAACGCCGAATAGCCCACTCAAATAAAATCCGTCAATCACCTAATCAAATGTGATTCGAATTTAGCCAACAATTTCAACACATAATTTAACTTCTAATTAGCGGCCAGATTCTAATTTACATTAAAATCCGACGAGCGGTTTCTCACGAATCGCTCCCCTAATTACCGTTTTTCACATATACGAAGATCCAACGGTCGGATCTTCACCCATGACCACACAAAGCCTCTGGGACAGTCATATGATCATCATAACAAATTTATAAGTTCATCCGACGGTCATAATTTCACATATCAAAAATCTAACGATCGAAATCGATCGAAATCACAAAATTCATAACTAATTCATACGATATCCGAAAAATGCGTATAATACGTCGAAATGATAGTATCGAAACATAGAATCATAAAATGGATAGAAACCAAATTTTAGACCTCCAGAGGTGGCTGGAAAAGGCCGCCGGAGTTAGGGACAGAGCCGCCACCGACCACCGCCAATGGTGTCAGGGTCGAGCTTGTCCCCTTCGTTTCATCATTCTGAGCTACTTTCATAACTAGCACAAGACCTAAAAATGACGGGAAGGGATCGAAATTACTGATTTACAGTCGGCGGCCGGAAAAAATGCAGAAACCGGCGAGCTTGAAAACCGATGTGAAAACTGCAACCTCAGGCCCCGATCCCTTCTGGAAACTTGTTCAGAACTTCCTTGCGAACTCAACAAGCCAAGAATCACAAGAAACAATCGTGTATAGCTCGAGATATCTTGATCGAAAGTTTTGGTATTTCTATCCGTTAGGGTCGAGCTCCGACGAACGTGAAACTTTCGACCCAGTTCCGGTCCTTCTTGGTGCTTGTAGAGGAAGTTGAGGCGAGCTCAATGAGACAAGAATCAAGTGAAATGGTGGAGTGTAGCTCGAGATATCAAGCTCGAACCGAAATCGGCCCTTTTCGGTTCGGGCCGTGCCGCCGCCGCTACAGGCCGCGCCGCCTTGTAAAACTGCCTCCGGGAGCTAGAGCAGCTCGAGACGAACGCCTGGGACTTGGTTTGAGGTCGAGAGGTGGTCTGTGAAGGGAGAACAATTAAGGAGAAGTTTTCTCTCCTTTTCAGTCGAGAGAGACGGGTGAGAGAGCTAAGAGAGAGAAACCCAGTTTTTTTTCAGAAACAGGAAGAAGAAGAGGAAGAGCGGAACCGGTAGAAAAAATTAGGGTTTCCCAAAATTTTTCTATATATACATGTTTCGGAAAACTTCGAAATTCGATAACTAATTCAGAAAAAATCCGATCTTCGTGTTCCGCACATGTACGGACTCGTATCGACGAGCTCTACAACTTTCATGAAGGAAGTTTCTCCAAATTTCGTACGTAGAAAAAGTCGATTTCTCAAACCGAGTATTTCGAGCTTTTCGTTAAAAATAAATGTTTCGAAACTTCGATTAATGTAAAAGTGAATTATTATCGAACAATAATCGTTAAATCGTATAATAATCACTCAATACAATTTCTCGAATTTAAAATGAAAATTACGGGTATTACAAATATCATCAAGGATAGCTTCAACAACTAAAGCGAGAGGAGAGGTGAAAATGCAAATACAAACAGAGTGATGAATACTTTCTTTTGCAAGGATATCGGCAATCATATTACCTTCTCTGTGAATATGCTTAATCTGGCAAGTATCAAAAGGGTTCATTAAATGCTTGACATTAAGTACTTATTGTAAGGACCATTGTATTCCATATACAAATCATCCGTCAAGAAAATTTTATCAAAGAAATTCTTGAGATTAATTTGTGTACGTTTATATTTGAATAATTAAGGTTAGAAATAAAAAAAATTGACATGATTTACCTTTCTATTTCTATACATTTCTAACACCGAAATAGAAACAAAAGTACATTTTTACATTGCCTAGATTTTCAAACACGGGTAGGGATTGAGAAGTAAGGCATTCTTAGGTATGGAAGCCATACCACATGGCGGTAGGGTTGTCCTCAGAACCTTGCAGGGTGGTGTTTTGAGTATATTACTTCATTAAAAATGGCTAATTTCGAGATATGCAAAAGAATTGATTTCGTTTCATGAGGTCTTAGTGAAAATTAAGCAATCACCGCCATGGCACTCCCACTCAATCACCGATCAATATCAGTAGCCCTGCTTTCCTCCGCTCCAACGCGACACCACCACCAGTCTTTGACCATCTCCCGGCCACCAATCCCACCGCGCGACCACCAAAGCCTCCATCATAGAGAAACCGTCCTTAATTGCCACAATCACCACCGTCATCATCTCCACATTCACGATTAGAAGCGAGAGAAACCCCCAACCCAGCCACACTTGCAGGCATGATCGACAATGAAGAGAAGCCCGCCATTGCCGCCGACCCAAGCCTCTCAAACGAGAGGAGAAGAAAAGAGAAGAAGAGAGCCATTCTACCACTAAATTTTGTCCTTATACATATATTTTTAGAGATATTTTTAATTCTATATAAGTTGGCTTAAGATGTAGCTCAATATTCGAGAGAGTCTCCCGTACGGCACCCGCACCACATGGCAGTGGAGGAAGCCAATCAGTGCCCAGCACAGGGGGTGTTTTGGGTATTTTACTTTAGGGAGCAAGGTTCGGAAAAGATGGAAAATTTCCTTTATTCTGATTGGGTGGCTGCAAGGCGTGTAGTGGGGAAACCCCCACCCAAGAATTTCTCTCAATATTCTAGTATTTTGAATATAATAATGCGCATGCAAATGCGTATCAACGGTATAATAAATTTTGACCAAAACATTTTTCAAAATACAATAATGATGAGAATGATACAATTTGTTGTAGTATAAATGTATTATAGTATAAATGTCTACATCATGTAATATATACTTGAGTGTACAATGTAGGTATAAAGACTTGTGTGACATGCTTTATATCAAGAGGCAACAAGCATGGCATATTTCATGATTGAAGAACAATCAAGTGGGGTTGTGATGATGATCATGGTTATCAAGTTGAGTTTCAATTAGAGCATTCACACTAGCTTTGTATTCTTATATAAACCCTTCACTGTGAGAAGAATAAACACACAATTACTGTCTCATTCTCTCTGTTAATTTTCGCTTGTCCTCAAACATGTTATCAGCATGATATTGCTTTAGGATTCGAATTGCAAAACCGACAAGAGAAGAGGAAGTTCATCATTCAAAGCTGTCCAGCATGCTCGTTCCTTTGCGGATCAGCCTACTTGAACGCCCAGAAGAGTCTTGTTCGGGATCTCTAATCCAAATCCTTTCTTCATCAAAGTTGTTAATCTCTGTCTCTTCTATCTGACCTCCAAATTTCAGCCATGTTGGAGTCGTTCTGAGACTTGTACACCATTCGAAGTGGGAGTTGTTTAGCACGCTCGTTCCTGTGCAGATCAGCCTGCTTGCACGTCGAGAAACTTCTTTTTCGGGACCCCTAATTAAAATACTTTCTTCATCCAAGTTGTTCATCTCTGTCTCTTCTATCTGATCTCCAAATTTCAGCCTTGCTGGAGTCGTTTTGAGATCTATAAACCATTAGAAGTAGGATCTGTTCAGAAGAGATTTTCCTCAGAATTTCAACAAGTTTTAAAGATTAAAGTTCCCGTTTTTGAGTTTTTATTCATTTCTCTTCTTTTCGGGAACTTGCAATTAAAATCGGAATTATAGAAATTCACGCTAAATGAACTAAGAGCATTCGTAATCAATGAACTAAGAGTGTTCATAATATTCGGATTAAGAGCGTCCGCAAGCATCAATTTATGACCCTATTAAACATCATTGTTTCGCTCTAATCAAAATATTCGTGGAAATTGATTTCTTGGTAGAATAGATCAGAAATCCTATTATTTTAGTTTTCGTGGAAGTTTAAACTCCGAAACTAATATTTTCTTCTTATTTTCAGGATGTCGAATGAACCTAGTCTCGACTTTCAAATCCTTGACTCAACAGGTTCGGATTACCTTAGCTGGAAAACCGACGTTGAGAACCATCTCACATCGAAAGGGATATTGCCAATCATCCAGGCACTAAACGCGGGTCTTGTGTTCCAACGAACACCTATAGAGCATGCACAAGCAATTATCTTGATGCGATGCCATATGGACAAAGCACTCAGATTAGAGTACATGTCCATCAAAGATGCAAAGGACCTATAGGTAGCGCTAGAAGAGCGCTTTAACAATATCCAAGATTCCCTCCTCCCTGACTTGAAGGTTCAATGGAACGATATACGCTTTCCCGACTTCAAGTCTGTTGCTGAATACAATTCAGAAGCTCTTCGCCTCAAATCCATGTTGAGGTTCTGTAAAAAACCTCACACAAAGAAGCGCTAATTGAGAAGACTCTCCCCACCTTCCCCATTGCAGCAATTTTGCTATCAAAGCAATATCGCACTGAAGTAAATGTTGGACGAATTACGAGGTTCAATGAGCTCATCAATGTTTTGTCGGTAGTTGAAAAGCACGACAACATCCTCGTAAAGAATTATAATTCAAGACCCGTTGGAACCAAGAGCGTTCATGAGGAAAATAATATGTCACGCCCCGAATTTTTTAGAATAACAATTCAAAATCCGAAACATGAAAATACCACAAACCCAAAATAATCATCCTGAAAATTTCTTTTCATAACATCCTCACCACACGAAATAAAATCAAACCGAATTTAGTCTCGGTTAATTATTACAACTCCAATTCAAAATGAAATGTAAAGCTCTAAATGAGCATACACACCTCAAAACTAAATGAAATAACAAAAACTGCTGTAACACCTAAACAGCTCGATCACCCCCCTGATTATCCTGACCTGCAGGAATATCCGCTACACCATTTGAATAGTGTACCGGGATTGCAACAACACAAAACCCGGTAAGCTTATGAAAGCTCGTATGAGTAAAAGAAAGAACTGTTACTTAATTTAATCTCATTTATTCCCACACACAGCAACACCCAATAATTTCCACATATGCAAGTACTAACAATCTCAATCACACACCAATTCAATGTATCAAGACAATCCATCTCACAACTTTCTTCACAACTCTCATCATCGTATTTATAAAAATACGGTACTTGACAGACTAGAGCTCTAACTGAATCGTAGCCCGTCACCTGGCCTAGGTTATGGCATCCGACATATTTATCATTATCGTATTTCATCAACATGTATACCTATATACATATTTAGAACGTCCAATAATTCCACATACTCAACCAATCGTATCCCATCATCCACCCAGGATTAGAGCGTCCGATTACCCCACACCGGTCACTACATCGACCCTAAACCCATAAATGAGCACAACATATAAAATCACATACTGAAATCAATCCAACCAAGATACACCATATTATTATGGAATTAACAATTGAAATATAATCATTTCATCAATTCAGTCAATCATATCTTCACTCAACAATATATATTTTCCACGTAAATATATATATACGTAATCATCCACTCAGGAATCACCACTAATACCATCTATAGTTCACACAAAAAAATCATGAAATTCATTTGTATAATTAAAAAATCATTTTACTTACCTATGGACCGTGGTGATTCAAGTCCACGAAATTTTAAAACAAATATTTAATCCGTAAATATTTTTCACACAATTACTAAAAATAAATAAATTTAAACGCTCGGTTCGTAATATGAACCATGTGAGTTTTACTCACCTCGAAATTCCCGCTGCGTCTTCAATATAATTATAATTATAATTAACGCCGAAATACCCTCTCAAATAAAATCCGTCAATCACCTAATCAAATATGATTCGAATTTAGCCAACAATTTCAACACATAAATTAACTACCATTTAACGGCCGGATTCTAATTTACATTAAAATCCGACGAGCGGTTTCTCACGAATCGCTCCCCTAATTACCGTTTTGCACATATACGAAGATCCAACGGTCGGATCTTCACCCATGACCACACAAAGCCTCTAGGACAGTCATATGATCATCATAACAAATTTACAAGTTCATCCGACGGTCATAATTTCATAGATCAAAAATCTAACGATCGAAATCGATCGAAATCACAAAATTCATAACTAATTCATACGATATCCGAAAAATGCGTATAATAAGCCGAAATGATCGTATCGAAACATAGAATCATAAAATGGACAGAAACCAAATTTTAGACCTCCGGAGGTGGCCGAAAAAGGCCGCCGGAGTTAGGGACAGAGCCGCCACCGACCACTGCCAATGGTGTCGGGGCCGAGCTTGTCCCCTTCGTTTCATCATTCTGAGCAACTTTCATAACTAGCATAAGACCTAAAAATGAAGGGAAGGGATCGAAAAGTACCTATTTACAGTCGGCGGACGGAAAATTCCAGAAACCGGCGAGCTTGAAAACCGACGTGAAAACTGCAATCTCAGCCCCCGATCCCTTCTGGAAACTTGTTCAGAACTTCCTTGCGAACTCAACAAGCCAAGAATCACAAGAAACGATCGTGTATAGCTCGAGATATCTTGATCGAAAGTTTCGGTGTTTCGATCCGTTCGGGTCGAGCTCCGACGAACGTGAAAACGTTCGACCCAGTTCCGGCCCTTCTTGGTGCTTGTAGAGGAAGTTGAGGCGAGCTCAATGAGCTAAGAATCAAGTGAAATGGTGGTGTTTAGCTCGAGATATCGAGATCGAACCGAAATCGACCCTTTTCGGTTCGGGCCGTGCCGCCGCCGCTACAGGCCGTGTCGCGGCGCAAGGCCGCCTCTGGCAGCTGCGCAAGGACGAGACGAAGCTCCTGGAAGTGGTTTGAAGTCGTGGGGTGGCCGGACGAGCGGAGGGAAAGAGAGAGAAAGCTGCTTCCTTTCCAAAAACAGAAAGAGAGAGAGAGGGAGACTGGTAGAAAAAAAAATTAGGGTTTTTTCTATATATACGAGTTTCGGAAAATTTCGTAATTCGATAACTATCTCGTTCACGTACAACTTACACAATGCATCCCCTGAGTACGTTTTTGCCACCGGAAGGAAGTGTGCTGATTTAGTCAACCGGTCAACAATCACCCAAATCGAATCATAACTTTGCCTGGACCTAGGCAATCCAGTCACAAAGTCCATAGAGATATCTTCCCATTTCCAAACAGGAATCGATAAAGGGTTCAGCATTCCTGCTGGTCTCTGATGCTCTGCCTTCACCTGTTGACAGGTAAGACACTTCGACACGTGTTCCACCACATCCCTCTTCATACCATACCACCAAAACTGCCTTCGCAGATCCATATACATTTTAGTACCTCCTGGATGTATAGTATATCGAGACCTATGTGCTTCCCGCATGATCTCCTCCCTGAGGTTATCAACACTCGGTACATACAATCTCCCTCGAAATCTCAACCCTCCATCAGCCCCAATCATCCACTCATAAGGACCTCCACATCGGGTCAACAGTCATCTCAGCAATCCTCTCCTGAGCAAACTCATCAAGTGTCTGACCCTGAATGATCCTGGAGATCAAGGTGGGCTGTAAGGTGATACTACCGAGAAAGATTCCATGTTCTGCTCCTGCGGGCATAAGGTCAAACTCAGATGCAGCTTCTAACATGCGCCACTCCCGCACCATAATCGATGCCATGATGACCCGCGGTTTCCTACTCAAAGCATCCGCCACTACATTCGCCTTTCCGGGATGATACTCCAAGGTGAAATCATAGTCCTTAATGAGCTCCATCCATCTTCTCTGCCTCATGTTCAATTCCTTCTGGGAGAATAGATACTTCAAACTCTTGTGATCAGAAAAGAGTTCAAATTTCTCACCATAAAGATAGTGCCTCCAAATCTTCAAGGCAAACACCACAGCTGCTAGCTCTAGATCATGAGTAGGGTAATTCCGCTCATGTACCTTCAACTGTCTAGAACCATAAGCAACGACACTACCATTCTGCATCAACACACACCCCAAACCCTGATGAGATGCATCGCTGTAAATGACTAATCCACCACCACTAGTTGGATAGTCAACACCGGAGCTGTAGTCAATCTAGTCTTCAGCTCAATCAAAGCCTTCTCACACTCATCCGACCATACGAACTGAGTGTCTTTCCTGGTCAATTTGGTCAAAGCAGAAGCAATACCAGAAAACCCTTCAATGAAGCACCTGTAATACCAGGCCAGTCCAAGAAAGCTACAGATTTCTGTAACCGTAGTAGGGCGACTCCAACTCATCACTGCTTCAACCTTCGAAGGATCCACAGAAACTCCATCCTTCGAGACCACATGACCAAGGAACTTGACTTCACTCTGCCAGAAGTCGCACTTCTCGAACTTGGCAAATAGTTTCTGCTCTCTCAACGTCTGCAGCACTATCCGCAGATGTTTCTCATGCTCTGCTGACGACCTTGAATAAATCAAGATATCGTCCACGAACACTACCACAAACTGATCCAAGTAAGGACTGAACGTACGGTTCATCAAGTCCATAAATGCTGCGGGGGCATTCGTGAGACCAAAAGGCATGACAAGAAACTCAAAATGTCCATACCTGGTCCTGAACGCTGTCTTTGGAATATCTTCCTCCTTCACCCTCAACTGGTGATATCCAGACCTCAAGTCATTCTTCGAGAACACAGTAGCTTCTCTAAGCTGATCGAACAAGTCATCAATCCTAGGTAAAGGGTACCTATTCTTGATGGTCACCTTGTTCAACTGTCGATAATCCACACATAGACGAAGTGAACTATCCTTTTTCTTTACAAACAACACTGGTGCACCCCAAGGAGACACACTTGCCTGAATGAATCATTGTGCAAGTAAGCCCTCAATCTGAACCTTCAGCTCTTGAAGTTCAGCTAGAGCCATTTGATAGGGTGCTTTTGACATAGGTGAAGTACCTGGTATCACATCAATGGAGAAGTCCATTACTCTTTTCAGAGGTAACCCAGGGATCTCCTGAAACACGTCTTCATACTCTGAAGCTACAGGAATCCCTGTAATCTTTGAAGTACTACTCCCTGATTCAATATGGGCCAAAATCCCTATCCTCATGGTGATGTCAGACTTCAGACAACGGTAATGAAACACCGGTTGTCCCAGAACATGGAAGGACACAATCTTCCTAAAGCAATCAATAACAGCATGGTTCGGGCTCAACCAATCCATACCCAAAATCACATCATACTTGTGATCCGGAATCACAATCAAAGATGTAGAGAACTCTCTGCCACCAATCCCAATAGGGCAATCATCACAAAGCATGCTAAGCTCAAGAGACACACCAAGAGGTGATGTAACACACAATGATCTAGTCAGAGGCATAGCAATCAAACCCAAAACATCCACAACTGAACTAGATATGAAAGAGTGTGAGGCTCCCGTATCAAACAGTACTCTAGCAAGAAAGTGATAAACAGATAAGGTACCTTCCACTCCCGTGCCTGCCTGACCGATGGCAAAGACTCTAGCATGAGCAGGTGGTAGCTGCCTCTACTAGTTACCCTGCACTCTACCCTAATTCCGAGGACACTCCCTAGCCTGATGCCCTGCCTCTCCACAGCTGTAGCATATCCTACCCCGTGGTTTCGTGCACGCACGAGAGATGTGGCCCCGCTCGCCACAGTTAAAGCACTTCACCGGAGCTGCTGGTGCTATCTGCCTCATAGGCAAAGCCTGAACAGGAGAGCTATTGCTGCCCTAGCTGGAGCCTGATGCTGAAACTGAGTTCTCTGTCTCTTCCAGAACCCACCCCTGAAGTCTCTAGCTCTACTACTTCCTGCTATGGCCTTTCCCTTGCCCTGGAAGTCTCTCTCAGCAGACTCCTTCTCTCTACGAATCAGGTTCTGCTGCTCAATGATCTGTGCCTTAGCCAAGATCTCTCTCTTGGTCTTCAGCTCCAAGATGGCTACATCACGCTCAATCGAAGGACTCAACCCTCTCTGAAACTTCTTGGCCAAGTCCTCATCCTCCATCTGCCTCACATACTTGTACAGTCTGGAGAACTCCGCATCATACTTAATTACGGTCATCTTCCCCTGTATAAATGCAAGGAACTCTCGCTCCAACCTCTCCTTCACTGCTGGTGGAAAGTACTTCTCCCTGAACAGCCTCTCAAAGCCGTCCCATGTCAAGGTAGACACCTCAATGCTCCTCTGAGTGACGTTCCACCACACCCTAGCCTCACCCTTCAGCATGAAAGCGGCTAGCTTCCTCTTGTCGGTCTCAGTGCAATCAAGCATATCGAAATAGGTCTGCAAATCCTCTATCCAACGATCCGCCACCATATAATCAGTGCCTCCTCCAAACTTGGTTGCTCCCAAGCGAGTAATTTCCCTTGCTAGCATCAGCAAGCGAGCAGGATTATCAACCACAGCCACAGGAGGAATAGGCTGATCCTCATAAGGTGCATCTTCCTCCGACTCGAATACTTCTTCGACTAGAGGGGCCCTACCCCTTCCTCGGCCTCTACCCCTGCCACGAGGTCTACCTCTACCCCGACCTCTGGCTTCGTTTCCCTCAATCTCCATTACCTAATAAGCATGATATACTTGATTAATACACGAATAACACTTAAACAAAGCATAAGTCAAATGTAAGTCCATATTAACCAAGTACTGATCATACATAACGATGCTTAAATTTCCTAAAAGTACTAACGTTCCTAGCCAACCTAACGCACTCACATACCCAATGACATTGTCAATACCGAAGAGCACACGATGGGGATCCGCTGCAGACGGGCCATCACTCGGTAAGTATTGACATATCACCAAATATGTACCTTACGCTCTGATACCAAACTGTCACGTCCCGAATTTTTTTGAATAACAATTCAAAATCCGAAACATGAAAATACCACAAACCCAAAATAATCATCCTGAAAATTTCTTTTCATAACATCCTCACCACACGAAATAAAATCAAACCGAATTTAGTCTCGGTTAATTATTACAACTCAAATTCAAAATGAAATGTAAAGCTCTAAATGAGCATACACACCTCAAAACTAAATGAAATAACAAAAACTGCTGTAACACCTAAACAGCTCGGTCACCCCCCTGATTATCCTGACCTGCAGGAATATCCGCTACACCATTTGAATAATGTACCGGGATTGTAACAACACAAAACCCGGTAAGCTTATGAAAGCTCGTATGAGTAAAAGAAAGAACTGTTACTTAATTTAATCTCATTTATTCCCACACACAGCAACACCCAATAATTTCCACATATGCAAGTACTAACAATCTCAATCACACACCAATTCAATATATCAAGACAATCCATCTCACAACTTTCTTCACAACTCTCATCATCGTATTTATAAAAATACGGTACTTGACAGACTAGAGCTCTAACTGAATCGTAGCCCGTCACCTGGCCTAGGTTATGGCATCCGACATATTTATCATTATCGTATTTCATCAACATGTATACCTATATACATATTTAGAACGTCCAATAATTCCACATACTCAACCAATCGTATCCCATCATCCATTAGAGCGTCCGATTACCCCACACCGGTCACTACATCGACCCTAAACCCATAAATGAGCACAACATATAAAATCACATACTGAAATCAACCCAACCAAGATACACCATATTATTATGGAATTAACAATTGAAATATAATCATTTCATCAATTCAGTCAATCATATCTTCACTCAACAATATATATTTTCCACGTAAATATACATATACGTAATCATCCACTCAGGAATGACCACTAATACCATCTATAGTTCACACAAAAAAATCATGAAATTCATTTGAATAATTAAAAAATCATTTTACTTACCTATGGACCGTGGTGATTCAAGTCCACGAAATTTTAAAACAAATATTTAATCCGCAAATATTTTTCACACAATTACTAAAAATAAATAAATTTAAACGTTCGGTTCGTAATATGAACCATGTGAGTTTTACTCACCTCGAAATTCCCGCTGCGTCTTCAATATAATTATAATAATAATTAACGCCGAAATAGCCCACTCAAATAAAATCCGTCAATCACCTAATCAAATATGATTCGAATTTAGCCAACAATTTCAACACATAAATTAACTACCATTTAACGGCCGGATTCTAATTTACATTAAAATCCGACGAGCGGTTTCTCACGAATCGCTCCCCTAATTACCGTTTTGCACATATACGAAGATCCAACTGTCGGATCTTCGCCCATGACCACACAAAGCCTCTGGGACAGTCATATGATCATCACAACAAATTTACAAGTTCATCCGACGGTCATAATTTCACAGATCAAAAATCTAACGATCGAAATCGATCGAAATCACAAAATTCATAACTAATTCATACGATATCCGAAAAATGCGTATAATACGCCGAAATGATCGTATCGAAACATAGAATCATAAAATGGACAGAAACCAAATTTTAGACCTCCGGAGGTGGTCGGAAAAGGCCGCCGGAGTTAGGGACAGAGCCGCCACCGACCACTGCCAATGGTGTCGGGGCCGAGCTTGTCCCCTTCGTTTCATCATTCTGAGCAACTTTCATAACTAGCATAAGACCTAAAAATGACGGGAAGGGATCGAAAAGTACCTATTTACAGTCGGCAGCCGGAAAATTCCAGAAACCGGCGAGCTTGAAAACCGACGTGAAAACTGCAACCTCAGGCCTCGATCCCTTCTGGAAACTTGTTCAGAACTTCCTTGCGAACTCAACAAGTCAAGAATCACAAGAAACGATCGTGTATAGCTCGAGATATCTTGATCGAAAGTTTTGGTGTTTCGATCCGTTCAGGTCGAGCTCCGACGAACGTGAAAACGTTCGACCCTGTTCCGACCCTTCTTGGTGCTTGTAGAGGAAGTTGAGGCGAGCTCAATGAGCTAAGAATCAAGTGAAATGGTGGTGTGTAGCTCGAGATATCGAGATTGAACCGAAATCAACCCTTTTCGGTTCGGGCCGTGCCGCCGCCGCTACAGGCCGTGTCGCAGCGCAAGGCCGCCTCTGGCAGCTGCGCAAGGACGAGACGAGGCTCCAGAAGTGGTTTGAAGTCGTGGGGTGGCCGGACGAGCTGGTGGTGGCTGCTTGAACTTCCTCCCTGTTTTTGCGTCTCGGCCGCGCGGAGGGAGAGAGAGAGAAAGCTACTTCCTTTCCAAAAACAGAAAGAGAGAGAGAGGGAGACCGGTAGAAAAAAAAATTAGGGTTTTTTCTATATATACGAGTTTCGGAAAACTTCGTAATTCGATAACTAATTCAGAAAAAATCCGATCTTCGTGTTCCGCACGTGTACGGACTCGTATCGACGAGCTCTACAACTTTCATGAAGGAAGTTTCTCCAAATTTCGTACGTAGAAAAAGTCGATTTCTCAAACCGAGTATTTCGAGCTTTTCGTTAAAAATAATTGTTTTCGAAACTTCGATTAATGTAAAAGTGAATTATTATCGAACAATAATCGTTAAATCGTATAATAATCACTCAACACAATTACTCAAATTTAAAATGAAAATTGCGGGTATTACATTATATTGCACCCAAGAGAGGGCGCAAGGAGCAGTACCCTAATAATAGGGACATGTGTACACTAATAACAGGTGACATGAAGGACGAACAGGTCCATATAACCGCCCCAATAAAGAAGGAAACAGTAACTTTAGGGCGGGCACACGTGATGGCAACTCCACACGTGGGAGAGGTGGATATTGCAACACCGGCCGTGGAAGTAGCACCATGAGCCGTGGAGGTCGCAACATGCGTTGTGGTAGTAGCAGCAACCCTCCTAGGGAATATCCTCAAAGTGCACAACCTGCACAACCTGCACACCTACACCTCAAATGAAGGTAACCACAATGACATGTGTCATCGATGTAGATCAATCGAGCATTGGTTTAAGCAATGCTATGCAAGTACCCAACTAGCTGCACGCTACAAGGAGTATAAGGAGCAAGAAGCCAACATTGCTGAATATAAAGATGGTGAAGATGTCAATCTCACCATTGAGGACTTCAAATCTGTAAATGAAGAGCACGAGGATGCCGCAAACTTTGATTAGAATAGTCATTTTCTATTTTCCAAGAACGGAAAATGTGCCTTAGTCAATAAATAACAATTGTATTAACTCTTTCTCATGTGGCGTATCCAATGAAGTATGATGTCTAGGAAAGTAATTGAGATCGGGGTATTTAAGCGAGCCTCGCTCCACCAACATCTCTCTACTTTCCTGATCATATTTTATTAGAATTACCAAACGGATTGAGTGACTACAATTTGTCTAAATTTGATTTTATTTTGGAATAGACTATGGAAAACTTTGATGTAATCATTGGCTATTTTCCTTATAAATAAAGTATCGCATTATCATTCAATGTCATAGACATGTGTTAATATTCCGAACTTTATTTTTTTTTTAGTATGTTTTCTGGAGAATTGGAATGCATTCTTGATAGTGGCACCATACATACTATATTGCGACATAGGCAATTATTTTTATGGATGACGCCTAGTCGATCTTCAGTAACTACAATGGCAGGACCATCACAATTTGCCAAATAGCACAAATATTAATGTCGCCGAAGCTTTATATGCTTTAAGGGCTGGAAGAACCCTATTAAGCTTTAAAGACATAAGAGCCAATGATTTTCATGTGGAAACACATTGTGAGAAAGGACAAGAGTTCCTTTGCATCACCTCTAATAACTACGGAAATACACGAGTATTAGAGAAACTTATGTGTCGCTCTAGTAGATTGTATGCAACCACTATTAGAGTCATTGAATCCAACCATGTCATGAATGAAAATTTATGGGATCCTGACACATACAGGCTTTGGCACGACCGTTTGGGACATCCAGGTCGTGATATGATGCTCCGTATATTAAAAACTTCACAGGACATCCATTCTTCAAAACGAAAAGAAGTATGAACCAAACATTGGCCCAAAGAGTTACTTCTAAAGCATATCATTCATTTTGCAAAGCTTGCTCTTTAGGAAAGATAGAATCGAGACCATCCTATGCAAACGACACTAAGGAAAATATACCATTCTTGCAAAGAATACAAGGTGATATTTGTGGACCTTTCTAACCAACTTGCGGACCATTTAGATATTTTATGGTGTTGGTTGATGCATCAACACATTGGTCACATGTCATGCTTTTATCCACAAGAGATGTTGCATTTACTAAACTCCTAGCACAAATCATTAAGTTAAGGGCTCACCACCCTGATCATCATATTAAGTCAATTCGTCTTGACAATGCTGGAGAGTTTACATCAAAAACTTTTGATGATTATTGTATGTCCATTGGGATTGAGGTTGAACACCCTATCCCTCATGTACACACCCAAAATGGTCTCGTAGAAGTTGTCATTAAAAGACTTCAAATGGTTGCTAGGGCATTGGTTATGCCCACCAATCTCCCTATTTCTGCTTGGGGCTATACAATATTGCACGCAGCTATGCTAATTCGTCTGAGACCCACTGCCACCCAACCCTTTTCTGCATCCCAGATGGTGACTGGGTATGAGCCGGATGTCTCACACTTACGCATATTTGGGTATGCAGTCTATGTGCCAATTGCGCCGTCACAGCGCACCAAAATGGGTCCTCAAAGAGGCATAGGCCTTTATGTTGGATATGACTCTCCAACCATTATCCGCTACATAGAACCCTTGACAGGTGATCTATTTACCGCTAGATTTGCGGATTGTCACTTTGATGAGACAGTCTTCCCGTCATTAGGGGGAGACATGAACACTAATATTCAACAAAAAAGACAGGAATTGTTGTGGTTTGTCCACACTTTGTCTCATCTTGATCCCCGAACCGCACAGTCTGAAATAGAAGTTCGGAGAATTCTAGATCTTCAAAACGTAGCAAAATCGATGCCTGATGAGTTTTCTGATATCGCTAAAGTGACAAGATCACACATACCTGCTGCAAACATACCTACAAGGATTGATGTCCCTAAAACTAGAGGACATGAAGTCCCCTATATGGGTGATGCAATGGCCAGGCACACGGCTCCTGCCAGGAAGGGTGAGAGGCCCATAGGTTCGATGGATTCTTGTCCAATAAAGAAAGCAAGTTTGACACAAAATAATCAATTAATCATCGATACAAATAATCCATCTCATGAGAATATTCCGGATTATGGTTATGTCCAAGAGACATCATTGGGGGACGCTCCAATGGCAGAACCAATTCCAGAGAATAGAGAGATCTCCATGAATTACACTAGTATATATGTAATGATGGATAAAAATTCTATGGTTATTGATGATGCATTTGCATATCATATTGCAAAAGGAATTATAGAATACGATGATATCGAACCTCGCTCCGTTGAAGAATGAAGATGCAATCCAGACTGAATTGGATTCACTAACAAAGAGACAGGTATTTGGGTCTATAACGCTGACACCACCAAATATAAAACCTGTTGGACATAAATGGGTCTTTGTTAGAAAGCGTAATGAGAAAAATGAGGTTGTTAGATACAAAGCCTGCCTTGTGGCGCAAAGTTTCTCACAATGCCCTGGAATCGACTACAAGGAGACATATTCTCTCGTAATGGACATTATAAGTTTCGATACCTTGTCAGTTTGATAGTTTTAGAAAAACTAGACATGCAGCTCATGGATGTGGTTACAGCATATCTCTATGGGGATCTAGATTCAGAGATATACATGAAGATTCTAGATGGACTTCAATTACCCAAATCAAGTGGCTCTAAACCACGAAGCGCGTTTTCAATAAGATTAAGACGCTCACTATATGGATTGAAACAATCCGGACGGATGTGTATAACCGTCTAAGTGACTACTTGATTGGGAAGGAATATGTTAACGATGAAATATGCCCTTGCATGCTTATTAAAAGGACAAGTTCTGGATTTGCAATTGTAGCAGTTTATGTCGATAACATGAACCTAATTTGAACTCTAGATGAGTTAAAAGAAACTGCTAAATATTTGAAATCCGAATTTGAGATGAAAGATCTTGGGAAAACACGGTTTCGTCTCAGAATAAAATCGAGCACCGTAGTGATGGGATTATAATCCATCAGTCAGCGTATACTCAAAAGTTACTGAGGCGCTTTAATGAAGATAAAGCAAAGCCTGTGAGTACTCCCATGATCGGCCGTAGTCTTGAGCCCAGGAAAGATCTGTTTCGTCCAAAGGATGAGGACAAAGATTTATTAGAGGCTGAAATACCATATCTAAGTGCGATAGGCGCATTATTGTATTTAGCTCAATGCACAAAACCAGATATCTCATTCGCAGTGAACTTGTTAGCTCGACATAGTTCTGCGCCAACACGCCGCCATTGGATTGGTATAAAGACAATCTTTGAATACCTGAAATGTACGATTGATATGGGCTTGTTTTATCCCTACAGAGAGAAAAGAAAAGACGAAAGCACGGGATCAAGCCCCACGAGGCAAAAAGCCACCTTCCGCAATGTAGACGCCGGCAACAACATCCATGGTGACCGACGTTCTCCTCCTCCCCTCCATCAAAATGATGTTTTGACGGGTTTTGCTGATGCAGGGTATCTCTCAGACCCTCACAAAGGTCGCTCCCAAACAGGTTATGTCTTTACAATGGGAAACATCGCGATATCTTGGAGATATACAAAACAAACTCTTGTTGCTACTTCCTCAAATCATGCAGAGATTGTGCGTGAATGCATATGGCTAAAGTCTGTAAATGGGCACATTCGAGGAACTTGTGGTTTGAATTCTACCACAAATGAATCTACATGCATCTACGAAGATAATGCAACTTGTATTGAGCAAATGAAATTAGGTTTCATCAAAGGCGACAATACCAAGCATATATCGCATAAATTCTTCTACAGCCAGCAACAACAAACATTTCTAAATATTGAAGTAAATCAAATCCGATCAGAGGATAATGTAGCGGACTTATTTACTAATTCGTTACCAAAATCCCCCTTCGAGAAACATGTGAAGAGCATCTGATTGAGAAAGCTATCCAAACTCCCATGATCTTTAGGGGGAATCAGGGGGAGTATGATTCATTGTTATGACTCGAACCTAAATTTATAGATTTACAGGTCTTTTGGACGGTAAACGAGAGTTATTTTAATTTTCGGTTCCGTTACGAACTTTTAGGGGGCCCTAAAAGATGACTTTTTGTCCGGCTCAAAATTTGAGAAAACATTCTTCATGAAAGTTATAGAGGACGTTAAACCGAGTGCGCGCATATGTGGTACGCTTAAATCGGAGTTCGTATGAGAAAGTTATGGCCAAAATATCAAAATTACTGTTTGTGATAATTTGTCTATAAATATGTAAAGTTACTTTGGGTAGGTCAGAACCTACCCAGTCACTTTTCTCTCTCCCCGATTCCATCTTCCTCTCCGACCTCTTCACCTTCTTCCGGCCATAACCCCTTCATCCGGCGACGGATTTTGACGTATAAGATGTCGTTGGAAACTCTCTCTTCCTTCTCTTCATTTCTGGGTTGGTTTGATAGCTTAATTTGAACTGTGGAAGGTGCAGCAAGGAGAAGAAGAGGACGGTGCTGCTGTTTCCTTAGATTTTTGGTTGGAACTTGAGTTTCCGGCCACCTCCAACGATGATTCTTTCTGGGTCTTGGAGCTCTTAGATCATATAAGCATCCCCCAAAGTTTCTTGATCAAATTTGAAGTGTGGAGCATGAATCGAAGGTTTGAATTTCTGGATACTATTCAGATTTTACTGTTTTCTTAATTGTTCATATAGTTCTAGTTGTTTTCTGGCTTTGTGATAGTTAAGAGAATTTCTTAGGAGGTTGAGATGAAGGTCCTGCTAAAATTTGGTAACCATTGGAGGAGTTGGCAGCCGCGTGAACAGTGGCGGTGGTGAACAGTGCGTCGAGTGAACAGTTCGTTGGGTGAACAGTGACTTAAATTCTGTTTTTTAGCTAATTAAATCACATAATTGATGAAGAATTGATATATGTGAATTTGATGAAGTTTGGATGGATATCAAGGAAAATTGAGGAAATTAAGATAAAAGGAGACGTTTAGGAAAAATGTGATTCGAGGAAATGTTGTGATTATTTATTCCTCGATGTCAACCAGTTGTTGGGACATGGTTTAAGGTGCGACACCAAAGTTTGAAATTATCTTTGATTGGTAGAGGTGAGCGACCATAGTGTTAGGTTATCTATAAATACTATTGTTTTGAAATCAGGATTTTTGGTGGAAATGGAATTGGTAATAATATGATGGTTCCGACTTTGAACCAAAGTTCGGAAAATGTGTCTTGTGAGGTGATTGGTTGTTAAGTAACATTCAGAATATCACTAGAAGTTGTTAGAGATTCTTTGAGAATCTCAATTGTTGGAAACTATTTGCCGACAAATCAAGATTGAAATATCTTGAATTGGACACTTTATGTCGTACTACGACAGAGAAAATTGAATAGGTATCATGAATTGTTATGGTTTGATATTGTGTTTTCAAGTGACTCTGGTCATTGATGGAGGTAAGTGAGAAGTGGAACTAATGACAGTAAATGGGAGTTGTAAGTAGAATGAAAGTTTTAGAATTTATTATTTCTGGTTGTTGATCTAACCAAGGTGTATAGGCTTAATTTTCTGGTGAAAAGAATTGATTCCAAGTACACCGACCTATACATTGGTCTTCTTAAATTTTGGATTGTAACGTATAGAAAGACGGATAAAGAATGAGGTAAAAGTTCGAGGAATCAGAAGGATGATTAACGTTTTACAATTAGTTACGACTTTGGTCAGTATTTCAATTAGGAGAGTTGGAATCAACTCTTCGTATGCAATTTTGTGTAAGTGAGAGTCTTTAGTTATTCGGTTTTGATGATGTGGTTGTATGTAATTTCATGGATTGTCGGTTGAGACATTGTTGGATATCCACAGTAATTCAAGAGGAATTACTATATAATATGAAGTATAATTCGAGTTTTGAATAGTGGAGCTAGGAAGGTTGAATTGTGGTAGGTTCTTGAAGGAGCTTTTGCTAGACAGATGAATTGTGATCTTATAAGAATGATTAGTGGAGTAATGTTACGGAAATGAGCTTTCTAATTGGCTCCAGGAATATTTCAAATTAAGGCTTGACCAGAATTCTAGTCACATATTGGGTGAAACGTATTGTGACTTGTCATTTGAGTGACGTATTTCAGTGGTGATTAATTTGAAATATTAGATCGTTACATGGTGGGACCACTATCGAATCCTGGTGTTGCTTAGTGTGATACAAGATGTTGGACGAATGTCCTTTGTTTTCTATCATGAATGTTGTTCGAGGAAGATTTGGTGATTGGTGTTTTGTTGTCTTGAAAATTGTTTACTGCTTGAATTAAACATATGTAATGGATTGCTTTGGAGAACTGAGTAAGTTTTACTACCTTGGTGTCATTATTGATAGTAATAGATTAATCTGTTAAGATATTGATTCTCGCTTTGATCATTGTTTTTATAATATGGTGACCATTGATTGGAAAGTATAGGAAATAGTTAGTGTAATATACGGTCACCATGACATGCTTACTAGCAAGGTGACGTAAATACAAAGTATGAATTGAGTGTGGAATTATTGGCATGCACAGGGATAAAACCAGGAAATTAAATTGGGTGCTGAGCAGTTTTCTGTCAGAATGAAATTTAGAGACCTATATTTCTCACCTCAGGAGAGCATAACCTCTGAAATTTTATTGAATTGTACTTCTTTATGTCTAGTATTCTCCTGTAAAAAGATTTTTCATTTGGAACGGTAGAATTTATGGAATATTGATTGGAATATTGCAGAGTCAGAGCAGAAACAAAATTACTGTAGGTTGGCTTTGGAAATTCATAATTCCTTAATAGGAATATTATGGAGCCTAAATTTTGCAGGAAGTAAGACATGCATGTCTCATATATGTCTGAGAAACAGTTTTTGATTTTGTGCTCTTTAGTTTATACAATAGCCGATGAAGTACGCCAATATCAGAATCAACATACAGCAGACTATGTAGGATAGAACAGTGAATTTACATCTCTATAATTTTCTACTCGGAGCTAATGGGAGTGTGAAATTTTATGGGAAGAAAAGGAAATGTGTCTAGTTTCTGTTCTAGGTAGTTTCATCCTTTTCAATCTCTTAGATTAAGAGAAATATCAATTTGGGTGATTACAAGGTCTGCAGCCGTTTACAGTACAGTTAATCAAATTTAATAAGCTACCATTTTCATTGAAATGGAAATTGGGCAACCTATTTTGTATGGATGGAAAGCTCTATAGGACCTTGTTATCTCAGGTTGTGAGTATTTGCAGAAGGAATGATCAATACTAAAATTTTCTGACCTCATTATTTATGTTTAGTTTGAATATCTTTTCAAAGAAAATTTGGGGGTGAGCTGTAACACAACACAATATTCCTCGAGTTCTATTCTTGGGCATATACCTACGATTTATTGGAAGTCTAAATTGATAGCATGAGTGTGAATCCTCAGTTTCCTATGGTTTAAATTGTGTGATAGACATACTCTTGGCATGATGACGTTTGAGAAATTATGATGCAATATTTGTTCACGTAGTATGGTCATTGAAATTGTTGTTGTTGTAGCTGGAATAATATTAAATAAGTGTTGCTTAGAGAGCGGATTTTCAATAGCCTTATCCCCAGCTTGGTAAAGGACAATTATTGCTTGGGAATGTCAATTTTGAGTCAAGAAAGGAAAAGTTGACTATATTTAAGTACTTTGTAGTTTGATATTGATTGTTGAAATATTACAATCATGGAACATGAAGAAAAGAGCGAAACATTATGATAGCAGTACTTGTACAGGAATTTGAGCATGAACATGTGAGTAGTACCAAAGGGTGATGCCTTCTGGCAGCCAAAGAAGTCATATAATTAAGAATATATCGGTTTGATTGAGGTTATCCTTTGATACCCCTGGTCGCAGTGGGACCTTTACGTGAAATGACATTTGACCAGGAATCTAAAAGGTGAAAAGAACGTGATATTTTGTGGCAGCGAAGGAAATTACTTGCTTTGGACTCGTTGGTAAGTTGTGACCATTTTGTGATATTCAAATAGAAGTTGGCTCACTCTATAAAGACATTTACGAATAGCAAATATATTAAGTATGAGTTGGTGAATTATCACCATATTGTTGGTGAACGGCGGGGTTCCTCACCGTGCGACTTATATGAAAAGGTTATGAACCCTATTATTCCAACTGAATGGTTTGTGGTGTCGATACCTTGAGTCACCTAAGCTATTAGTTGACACAAATTTCATAATGCGGAAATTCATGTACTTGCAAGTATGCAATGCTACATTGCTAAGCAAGGCAAGTGAAGTGACTTTGGACATTGATAATTGTTGATTAAGCATGTTTTTAATTACTAGTGTAATTGGAATTGTTGGAAACTCTATGGGTTATTAAAGTAGTTGAATTGGGCTTATGAAAGAAAATTTAACCCAAGAGTGAGTTGATAAGTTTCAAGGTTTTGGAAGCATTGAATGCGATCTGGCTTCGATAAATCTTTTAAAGACTATGGAAGAAATTCTTCCTGCTTGTGGACAATCTTTTGAACTTAATGCTTTGAAAATTTTCTCATTCAGTTGATAAGGACTTTCAGTAATGATTGGAAGTAAGTCTATCTCCTGAACTCAATAGGAACACTGTGGGAATCGATCAGATTACGGTGATCAGGTAGATTTCACTTTAAGGATTGTTCATTCTAAGTGGTAATCTCTCAGTTTTGAGTGGCTAGTTCTTGGATGAGTTTTGAAACGAATTTCTTTTGCGAGGATATTATATTTTGGATTAGTGTGTGTGAGTTCCTCTTTTACTTCAACAGTATGAAATTTCGAGGACGAAATTTGTATAAGGAGGGGAGACTATTACGACCCGAACCTAAATTTATAGACTTACAGGTCTTTTGGACAGTAAACGAGAGTTATTTCAATTTTACGCTCCGTTACGAACTTTTAGGGGGCCCTAAAAGATGACTTTTTGTTTGGCTCAAAATTTGAAAACATATTCTTCATAAAAATTGTAGAGAACGTTAAACCGAGTGCGTGCATATGTGGTACGCTTAAATCAGAGTTCGTATGAGAAAGTTATGGCCAAAATATCAAAGTTATTGTTTGTGGTAATTTGTCTATAAATATGTAAAGTTACTGTGGGTAGGTCAGAACCTACCCAGTCACTTTTCTCTCTCCCCGATTCCCTCTTCCTCTCCGACCTCTTCACCTTCTTCCGGCCATAACCCCTTCATCCGGCCACGGATTTTGACGTATAAGATGTCGTTGAAAAGCTCTCTTCCTTATCTTCATTTATGAGTTGGTTTGGTAGCTTAATTTGAACTGTGGAAGGTGCAGCAAGGAGAAGAAGAGGACGGTGCTGCTGTTTTCTTAGATTTTTGGTCGGAACTTGAGTTTCCGGCCACCTCCAGCGATGATTCTTTCTGGGTCTTGGAGCTTTTGGATCATACAAGCATCCCTCAAAGTTTCTTGATCAAATTTGAAGTGTGGAGCATGAATCGAAGGTTTGAATTCTTGGATACTATTCAGATTTTACTGTTTTCTTAATTGTTCATATAGTTCTAGTCATTTTCTGGCTTTGTGGTAGTTAAGAGAATTGCTTAGGAGGTTGAGATAAAGGCCCTGCTAAAATTTGGTGACCATCGGAGGAGTTGGCAGCCGCGTGAACAGTGGCAGCGGTGAACAGTTCGTTGGGTGAACAGTGACTTAAATTCTGTTTTTTAGCTAATTAAATCACATAATTGATGAAGAGTTGATATATGTGAATTTGATGAAGTTTGGATGGATATCAAGGAGAATTGAGGGAGTTAAGATAAAAGGAGACGTTTAGGAATTCGATTTAATCATCGTAAATTTAGATTTCCATCAAGTAATTATTTATTTACGAGCGTTATATTTATACAGGACGTGAGGAGGACTCACACGGAGGAAACTTCAAATAAACGGCAAGTTTAGCCGTATACTGTGAGTGGACTTTTGTTTTAAATAATGATGCATGCATTTATTTTGAAATTATTCATTTATTTAATTATCGTTTTATTTAGCGAGCATAATATTTTGTTTTGGATTATAATTTTGGTATTGGTTTTTCCATATGAATTTCGGATATGAACTTATTATGCTCGAATTTGGATTATGATTTGTTTTTTTTTAGAATATGAATTGATTATCGAGATTAATTATGATTTATCTCGATTATGATTTGAGAAATGGATTTGTGACACTATTTGTATATTGAGCTTTCGATATTTATCTCCGATATATGATTATTATTTGAAAATGTGATTTTCGACGAATAATTTTCTGAGGTGATTTCCATAATTCAATATTATATTTTATTCGTCGATTTTGAGATTCTGGAATATTATCGGAGATGAGATTTTTGAGGAAATTGTTTACACTTATTATTCTCGCCGACTTGTTTATGAATTTGAGAATATTTTGGCATGCGTGGTCATGTCATTGGAATATACGTATATTTTTTCGCGAGGAATTGAGGAAGTTTTATGGATTTACGAGTTTTTGGATTATTTTCCTTCACCATACTCGAGTTGGTTATTGTGTCTCCTTCTCACTTACTTTGTGTTTGTGAGTGAAGTCGAGGTGATTTATTCTCCTCCTCACGTGAGTAGTAAAGGTTGTTATTTCTCCTCCACACATAATTTATATATGAAGGAGTCGAGGGTAGAGTTTGAGGGGCTCTGATATACTCGTATGGTGATAATCGTTCTTCCGCGTATGATATTATTATTTGACTAGCGAATCTAACCCGATTTCTTCTAACAGGCGAGGCTAGTCTGTTTTTACGAGTTTTCATGTGGCGAGAAATATATTTTATATATGTGGCATGCAGCGAAATTTTTGTAAATATTTCAAATTACGAGAAAGTATTAAAGTTCGTTCAATTAAATTATATTATTAATTATTTTTGTCCACTCACTCTAATGTGTTTTAAATTACTTTCCCCTGGACCCTTTGTTTTCAAATGCCCAGTTTGCAGGCGATATTAGTCGAGATCGGGCATACATGGAGTTTGAGGCATAACTAGCACTACTTCCGCATTGTAGGATCTATCGATCCTTATCCTCTTTTCATTTGTTTTAGAATTGCTCTGATAACCTATGAGAATTGTTTATTATGGAAATTGAGTTGTTGGTTTTGGGGAGCATGATGGCTCCAGAAGTATAAGGACGGTATGCTAGAAGTGTAATTTGAATTCTTTGCAGGTTAGGGTTGTTCTTTTTTGGGGAAAGTTCTGTTGAATTTTCTCCAAAAGAGGACCCCGCAGGGCCACCTGGAATTTCAGGGGGAAATTCTGGGTCGGGTTCTGTCAAACATACTCCACACCCAATGCGCGTTGTGCTCTTTTTCTACTTCAACCAAGGTTGTTTTTTCCCACAGGGTTTTATTACTTGGCAAGGTTTTTAACGAGACAACTTAGAAACGCATCACCAAGACAATACTATTGACATGAAATATCCAAGGGGGGAGTGTTGTAGTATAAATGTATTATAGTATAAATGTCTATATCATGTAATAGGTACTTGAGTGTATAATGTAGGTATAAAGACTTGTGTGACATGTTTTATACCAAGTGGCAACAAGCATGGCATATTTCATGATTGAAGAGCAACCAAGTGGAGTTGTTGATAATGATCATGGTTATCAAGTTGAGTTTCTCCTAGAGCATTCACACTAGCTTTGTATTCCTATATAAATCATCCATTGTGAGAAGAATAAACACACAATTACTCTCTCCCTCTCTCTGTTAATTTTCGCTTGTCCTCAAACACAATTGAATTAATGGAGCACTTTTCTCGACGAATTGCTCATCATTGGTCATACCCCATTTTTATTTGATTGTTCTCTCATTTGAGTTTCGCTGACCATAACCAGGGGAGAGTGAGGGGACCATGGCCCCAGATTTGGTTTCATGCAGATTTATAAATTACGGTTCTTCATGGTATAGTAGCACCTCACATTTCCTAACTGTACTCAAGGAAGACCATGCAGGTAACAATTAAAAACTCTCTTGTCTCATAGAATTCTCTTGAACTCCCTTGTTTAATGTTTTGTGGAGCAAACAGCGAGATAGAATCCAATGTTGAAGGCCTGAATTACAATTTGAGGACATTGCAATGGCACCCCCTCTCCCACTTCCCATCAAGAACCTACTAGCATGCATGACATGACTAAGCTACACGAAGGTTCCAAAGCCATCGTACTCGTAACAAAGAAATTCGTACAGTACAGATGGTTTCTTCTTGTCATAGCCATTCAGTTCTTCAAGGAACATGTCAGTCAGACACTAGAAAGTCAGGGTTACTCCTAAAACTTTCATTATTACACACTTCTAGTGAATTTCTTGTTCTATTAAACTATAAATACATACATACATATATATATATATATATATATATATGTGAGTGCGCGCGCGCATGTTAATGTCTTGTCTAGGTCTCATCTTCCTTTGGCCAATGATATGCAAAACGATCGAAGAAATTTATTAGTCCGAAAGCACCGTGTAGAGCGACAAAAGTCCACAAACCGCCCAATTGACACCAACGAGTAAAATCTCCTCTGCTTCAGACCCCATAGTAACAACAAAGAGTGTGCTAAACTGTTAGCAGGGGTGGAAACTGCGGCGGTTAAGAAGTTACAGCCTTCCAAATAGGAACTTGCTAATCCATGGGTATACCATGAAGTTATAAAAGTTGTACCTGTGAACCAACCCCCTAAAGTGCTTTCAAGACATGCAACTTCCACGGCTATGCATAGGAAGTTCCGTAAATTGGTGCAATGAGCATATATAATAAGAAAATTCAACTTAAAAACCCAACTAGAAATTGATAACACAATTGCAACAGTAATACAAAGACTGAAATTCCTTATCATTGACTTTTAAAGACCAGCGCTAGGTACAGTAGTCTAACAGTTGAAACTGTCTTTCATCTACCAAAGGTTGTCAAGATCAATTACATTGAACACATTGTCATCAAGGGCGCTAAAGTTGAGTGCATCATTATGGACGGCACCGTCAGAAAGTTCCGTCTTGTTTGAGTCATGAGGGAACCCTAGTTGAGTCTGATCATGATTCTCATCAATCCTCATCACCTCGTTGTTATAGTTAGCTGCAGAATCTTGCATCTGCAATGGCTTTGATGTGTCTAGTACTGAATCAGGTGCCGCTTTATAAGGATCATTATTGGTGTCAACCAAAAGTAATTCATCCGGCGTCCAATAATCATCAAATTGGATTGCATCCATGTCAATGGGAATGCTAAGATGGTTCGGCTGATTACTGATGAGGGTATCTGGGTTAGGTTGAACATTCATAGGTTCATATGTTTCTGCCCTTCGAAATATGTCATGATCACTACAAACCATCAGATCATTGCCGAGGAGCTGCTGCTGTTTCTCATGACAATCAGAGGTAGAGGGCAGCAGTTGCTGATCTTGTTGTTGTAGTTGTTGTTCCTCACGCTCAAAGCTCACCGAGGAGTGCTGTCCGCTACACATATTGTTAGGTTCGACTTCTTGTTGTTGTTGTGGTTGTTGCTTTTCCTCATCACTGGATAACCATCGAGTAAAAGATGAAGCCATGAGGTTATAATCTTCCTCATTCAAAATCTGATTATCGTAAGTGGACATGACATAAGATTCATGTTTGTCTACCCTCTGAAATTTGTCAAGATGACTAGAAACCATCAGATCATCACTAAGAAGCTGCTGCTGCTGCTCATGAAAATAAGAAGGAATGCCAAGATTGTTTGGCTGATGACTGATGACAGCATTAGGGTTAGTTCGAACAATATTCATAGGTTCATAAGTTTCTCCCTTTTGAAATATGTAATGATCACTAGAGATCATCATGTCATTGCCGAGGAGCTGCTGCTGCTGCTCATGAAAATGAGAATGTTGCCTTCTCGGTTGCGGATCTTCTTCTTGTAATTCTTGTTCCTCAAAGCTCTTGTTAGAATCAAGTTGTTGTCGTTGTTGTGATTGTTGCTTCTCATCCTCACTACCTAAGCATTGAGTAAATGAAGCCGGCAGATTAGTATCATCATTCATAATATGTTTCCCATGAGTAGACATGACATCATGTTTGTCACTTTTGTCTACCCTTGGAAACTTTCTACGGGAGGACTGTGGAGTGTCATTCATCTGATCTTCAATCAACCTTCTCTTTCGGTCTTTCCGAATCCGGCAGAGCACAAGATCACGAGCACTGCAAGATTTGGGTATCAATGAATCATCAAGCTTGTACTCGAACATAATCCAAGAACCGTTCTCACTTGGTTCATTCGACACGTAATGAAACCTTTTCCACGATCCTAAGATCTTCTTCTTATCCTCTGAATCATATACTTTGGCCCCTGCAGTGTCACCTTTCCAGGTGCCAGAACCTGCCGTGCGAGACACGTTTGATCCATTATCATTCACCTTCTTCAATTCGGTAAAGATAAAGAGGTCTTCACCCTGGTTCAGTCTTGGACCGCCAAACCTAGTCCAAAGATCCCAGGGTTCCGTCTTGTAAAGATTGAACTCATTCATAACCCTAGAGTCATACTTGAATGGTTTGCCGCGGACCTTGTTCAGAAGATAATATCCCAATAGTTCTTCGTTGGTTGGAAGAAACTTAAAACCAGATGGAAGATTAAGACCAGGAACACATGAAGACGCCATAAGCCAATCAAGCGGGAAACCACTCTAGAAAGGAGTAGGCGGTTTTCTTGATGGAAGAAAGATAGAAGATCTTTAGGCTTTCAATTCTAAAGAAGAAATTCAATGAAGACTTAGTTTAGGGATTTTAGAGAATTCTTGAGAAAGACTCGACAAGATATTGTTAGGGTTTTCAACCCAAGAGATTGTTAAGGCTTTGTTGAGAGAACAATTGCCCGTACTACTGGCATTGGAGGGGAATATATACGCCAAAGTGACTAAAATTTGTAGTTTCTAATTCTCCACCGCTCATATGGTAACCCATGTATAATTAGTACATCTGTCAATCCAGCTCACATTGGTATTACTATTCCAATCCATGTCCGATTATGATTGTACTTTGGACCCGTAAAATGCTCTGCAGTAAAAGAATAATTTTACAGTGAACATTATCGTACAAAAGAATCTTTGGCAAGTCTTAACCTTGTATTGAACATCATCTTTTGGTATTCTCTTTTATATGGTGTGCTGGACTCTGGAGTGACTACTTAGCTTTTGCATTCGAAGCTAGCCACCTGGCCTCCTTGGTTCGGGTTCCACCACCTCCATTTTTAATCGTTCAGCCTTTTGTTTATGATCAGATTTGTTTCAATGTTTATCCGGAACACTCTGTCGTTTAATCACACTGGGACTAAACGACTTCGAATTAGCCGATCTATTTGCACATATGATCTTGAAGGGAGATTTAAGAATTGAACGGACATCGGACACCTTGTATCATAAACTTCATTATTTCATTTGTCTTCATTAGTTGCACACACATTAACGTGATAGTAATTAAGACATGGAGCATACATACTAGGCTCCTACTCATCCTACATAACATTAACCAATAGTAAAATCTTCACGGAATCAACTTGTCCAGATCCGGAACAAGTTTTCCAGTAGGCTGATGAACAGATGGTGGTGAAGGCGATGTAGGAGGTGATTGGATTTGATCAGCTTCATCGCAGTAACCCTTTAGTATATCAGTCTCTTCCGTGGTAAGCCCTAGGGACCCGAGCAAGGCTGGCCAACACTGGTGCTCAATGGTTCTAATGGCTTTGCAACAGCCTTCTCCTAAGTAAGTCTCACCATTGAGGAAGAACAAGACAACCTCTTTACCGCATGCCTGGAGCTGAAATAAAGACTCCCAGCAGGTTGATGATTCTTCATCCAAGTTCAATCTGGCTGCAAGGTTTGATTTTCTCCCAGTTGGGTAATTCGATGGTCGAGAAGTACTGACCACAAATGACATGGTCAGAACAAGCAGAGCTGTGAGAAGGAAACGCTTAGATGTGTAAGCCATTTTCGGTTGTCAGATTCGTAGGTGAGTGAGAGATCGGTGTGTAAAGGCAAAGAAGAGGCTAGGGTTTATGTAGAGTGGGAAGTAAATAGCGTTACAAAAACGTTACTGAATGGGAGGTGAAGAGGCTCATGTCAAATCATAATTCATGACAATTAATGAATGAATATGGTAATTATGTGGTTAACATACGACAGGGGAAATTAATAGGGCTAACCGGCTCGATATTATCAAAGAACTAGTGGTATTTAAATAGATCATACAGTACATTCTCAAAAAAAAAAATAATAATAATAATAATAAATATAAATAAAAAGATCATATAGTAATAATCACTAATTGCACAAGAAATACCTCAAATTAGTGCAGTTTAAGATTTTCATCCTAAATATTTAGCATTATCTCATGTTTGGACCACTTTGATCTAAAAACCACTCGAGGTTCTGCATGGTGTAGTCGATGCCTAGCAACCCTTCCTTAACGAAACCATGGTTGAAGAGGTACATGCTAGGTTTGCTACTTCCCTTGCGATCTCCGATAATGGCGTCATTGATTTTAGGGCCACCACGATTCCTCTGAAATCCGATTTTGATGTGGAACATCTTCTCATTTAAAATAAGGTGGATCAAAAAGCTTTCACGGTTACAATCTCTCGTGCAGCTTTTGTAACAGGCTCTTAAATCGACATCATGGTTTTGGCCTCTATGAACGTATTTGATTTTAAGCGCAAGGGAGAAAGGGACGACACCAGTCCTTGGGTTTTTTAACGGTACATAATTTAGTTGTGGCTCCATTTGACGGTCGCAGCCCCTTTGCAGTGCAAATCTATGGCCTTATCCCGGTGTTGATGATGAGGAAGCAGCTACTATAGTGAGTTCATCCTAGCATCGGAAGAGGTAAAGTTGTTCTTCCCTTATTTATCTGAAACACGGCTAATGGGCGGTTAAAACAGTGGTCAAGCTCAAGTATGAGTGTGTTGTTGGAGGTTGCAAAACCTGCAGCCTCTTAGAGCATTATCCTTCTGGCTGTTCGGGCATGTGGATCCTAATATCCCATGTTTTGGTGCCACCATGAGTACTTTCAATTTCTCAGCGGCTTCATCCCTAAAGGGCGACACAGATCAGGGAGTCCTTCCCACCTGACGATAACTTGGTTTTTCAAGCACGGGTCTGTACTCTTGGGAAACTGAAACCTTTTCTTTACTATGTATCTCGAGCTTTACAGTCCAATGTTTTGCTTTCCGAGCACAGATCTTCCGGCCTACGCCTGACATGGCTCCACTCCAAATGGTTGCAGCTCCTGCCCTGTTTAGGGCTTCAGTTCTGGGGGTTGCACAAGGACTCCATGCCCCTACTGAACATGGACAAGAAGGCCAGAACGGGCGAACCTGACATTACTACCTACTCCAAGATTCTTCCTTCCATACCACAACTAGCTGTTCCTTTAGTTGCAGATACACTTGTCATCTTGCTGGTGAAGAAGAAGAAAACCTGAGAGCGTTCAAGGCAAGAACTAAGTTCAAGAATGATGATGCTTTCCCATTGCGTGAACTATGCAAAGGATAGAAAGAAAGGAAAGAAGCAAGCTGCGACGAAGCATGACAAAAGCAAGAGGGCTGATAATGTGAGAATGGTGTCTACGGACTCCCTCTCTGCGTAGGGTGGTGTCGTAGAAAAGCATATACGGGTCCCCGAATGGATCCCTGTTTTTCAGGCGTGGAAATTTTATTTTCAACTTTTTAGGTTTTAGTGTTTTACTACGTATGTTTTTTTGCTAGAGGTACAGGGTACATTGGTAGTGCATTTGTCGGGAGGGTTGCTATTTTGTGCCTAGCTGAATCATTTCTAAAGACCGACGGTTTTCCATGAAGAATAAATATATAAAAATTTGAACAAAATTTGCTGGGTTTGTTTTTCTTGTTTCATTTGCTAGGTTTGCTTTGCTGGGGCAGAGTTTGCTAGGGACACCAGTTGGTTTCCCATGTTTGTTATGCACTACGCAGTTCTAAGAAACTAGAAATGATTTTGGTTCACAGCGTAAGATTCAGTTCAAGATGAGTGTTACAAAACATTCAAGTGCTCTTTGTTAAAGAAAAACAAGGAAAATTAATGCCGATCGCCAGAAGAGGATCCACTTATTATTACTTTTGTTTTCCTCAATGTTTTTGCATGGGCTCCCAACATAAACCTCAACAGATACAATTAGGTGTTCAAAGAGAAGTATCAGATTTGGATCAACCAACTATAAAGACTCGTTGCATTATAGATTTGAGAACCAGTACAGATTACAATTGTTCCACAGGGGCGCATGGCAGTGACAGTTTCTAATTCCATTGACCAATGTATACACCAGACATCTAATATTCACAAAATTTCCAAAGGCTTTGCCCATAAAAATGATTGCATCCCCTTAATCTGAAAGGGTAATAATACATGCACTAATCTACTGGGCCAAAAAGAAATAAGGTCCCTCACAAATTAGCAAGGAGACCAGGGAAAATAAACAAAAAGAAAGAAAAAATAAATGAAAAAGGCACTAGAAAGGGAAAGATAAGACCCTGTACACATACCTCTATATTGGTCTATCTTCCCAGAGCTCTAGCCCAGTCGTAATTTACATGATTCCCAAAACAAAGGGAAATGCCCTGCAGTATCACTTCAGCAGTTCAGCTAAAGCCATAACAAAACCTGCCAATGCAATGACCACCTCATTCCGTTGATGCCCTCATGGAATAATCAGCTTCATCTGCACTAAACCGAACCCTTGAATCAGATACTCTATACTGAGATATGGAGCACCATATATCCCATATGATCAACTAGGCAATCCGGGAAAGTATTTGCACCAACATAATGCAATATGAACCAACACACCCAAGCCCTCATGCAAAACTAAGCAAAGATGAATCAAAGTTAAATTATTATGGAGAAACACACACACAACCAAAATAAAGCATGTACTTTCAACAGGAGGTAAAAAAAGCCTATGACACTTCATTGCCAAACATTTGAAAATAATCAAGAACTACTAAGCCAGTGGAAGTTTGATAACATTAGCTACACTTTCAAGTGCATTGCAATCTCTATCATATGATAACCATCTTATTTCTTGAATGTTATACCACACTGGAATATATCAAGCTAAACATTGTGAAGATACGAGGAATTAAAGAGCAGTAATTACCTGTACACTGTGTAACAAGGGCATGCCGATCCAACCCTGGCAGTACCGGTTGCTGCAGCTTCTCAATTCCTTAGAATCATTCATTCTGATTTTGAATTACTAGGCATCATATACAAACCACCTTGTCCTGCTGGCAGATGCTGCATTTGTTGCTGAGACTGCTGTGGCAAAGGCAGTTGATGTTGGGGTGATTCTTGTTCCTGCTGCTGCTGTTGCTCTTGTTGCTCGAAGAGTTGTTGGGACGGCGGTGGTAGCGAAGGAGACTTTTGCAGTAGCTGCTTCTGCTGCCATTGCGCACCAGCAATATGTCCATGAGATGCAAAGTTACCAGATAACTGCCTTGGGCCTAACCCTTGACTAAAAGGGGGTACTGGCTCATTCCCAGTTGAATTTGTTGGTGATGGGCTCCCAAGTGAACCCTCTTGAGCTGTTGAATTTGGCAGATTAGAATCATATACTGCTTCTGATGATTTCCATTGAGTAATGCCAGAAGAAACCGGTACTACATTAGACAAATCAATAGAGGACTGAGGAATTGCCATGCCCGAACCGATCAGAGAAGTACTATTCACAGGCTGCTCTTCGGCTGAAGCTAAATCCTTTTGAGGCTTGCTTGGAAGCTCCGAATTCACTTGACGATTCTGCTGGACTCTCTGAACATATGGCTGAGTCTGATTAGCTTGCTTCTGTTGCTGTTGCTGTGGCTGCACCTGCTGGTGATTGGAAGACACAATTGCTGGTGACACAGATTGATGTGAAGCTGATATTGCATGACCAGAAGGAACAGCTGGTGCCTGGCCTTGAGTGCTGTTATCAGAATGAGATGGCTTTTGCTGGAGTTGCTTCGTCGAAGACGTAGCTGAGCTAGAATGCAACTTTTGCTGCATCGGAGAGTTGTTTGATGATTGAGGAACCAATGGTTTTGATGTTACTGGGTTGACGCCAGACCCCGAATATGCAGCTTGACCTTGCATTAACTGCATGATCTGTTCTCCTTTCTCCAGAGCTTGACTTCCCGGAGGCATCGAAAGCCCATTCAGATGAGATGGATCAATGGAGATGTTTATAGGATCGATGGCAAGGTTTTGATGCACCATTGGATTCCCTCTTCCCATTCCCTTCGAAAGTTTAGTCTGCTGCTGAGATTGCCCAAATGGCCTTTGCTGAGGGTGGTGCCTCCCAGATTGCTGAAGATGGTGTTGTTGTGGCCTTTGTCGTTGCTTCCCTATTTGATTAGTCAACCCGCTTGCACCGGGATTCCGACTCATCCCATGAGGTGGCAGGTGATGTTTCTGCTGGTGCTGGGATGATACCGGAGTCATTGGGGAAGAAGGTGTACTAGGGGACATAGATGCTGGGTGAGGTGAACTTTGTGACTGAATCTGGGAACTATTTTGCAAAGTTGAAGAAATGGGGAGTTGGGCCTGTGGTTGGACATGCGGCACCAAAGAATTGGACGATGCAAACTGCTGCTGCTGCTGCAAAAACCGCTGTTGATGCACCTGCCTTTCTTTAGCCATGCGCATGGCATGGGCTTGCTGCTGCGACGTCACATGATTGGGGCCTTGAAGATGAGGGTGATGAGGGCTACTGACTGCATGAGATTGTTGTGGGGATAACTGATGTTGCTGCTGCGGATGGCCTGGATACATTTGTGCACCTGATGGAGTTGTCTGACTAGGAAAGCCAGAACTCAACCCATTGAACGGAGCAATACCTTGGCCATTCCCTTGCGTGACCTGCATCTGAAGCTCTGGAGCCATAAGTTGCCTTTGGTGATCCGGATTATGGGCAGGCTGTGATAACAAAAAACCTCTACGTCAAATAAGTGGAATTAGACAGTTGCAACCAAAAGCATACAATAAAGGGTAACAGTGAAAACAAAAAGGAGATCTTCCAAAATAGTGTCTTCAGCAGAGAATAACATTTTAGAAACACCAAATAAGCAAGATACTATTTAAGTGACTCACTTAAAAGGGTAACTGAATCAACACTTTAGTCTGGGGCTAAGGTTTTGGTCCATGAAACAAATCAATTATGTTCCATTGGAATGAGCAAGTAATTGGGTACATACCAAAACCTCAGAATTCGAGTTGTATTTTGATGCAAGGAAAAGAAAAGGCCTCCACTCAAAACACACAGGCTCATATATTCTCAGTCTCATGTTTCAGCATGTACTCAAGCCATTAAACCTCAGTGATGCAAATGCAGCTGAATGCTATTGGATGACATTAATTTGATTCGCAGCAAAGGCACACCACATTCCACAATCAAAGATAAAACATATATGCACAAGTATCTGCATCTTTTTCAAAACAAAAATGAGTGTTGCTTGTATGCGTCTGAGCAACTTTTTAAATGCAGGAAAACCAACAGCGCCGAGGTGTCATCACAAATGAAATGGACTACAAACTCATATATGTAGTTGCTAACTGAAGAGGGAGAGAGGTTTGCTCATTTGATTGCAACATCCTTTCTCTCAATTCCCACCCCACAGGTGGGAATAAAAGTAAGTCATAAAAATAAAACAGATGGTTGCAAAGACTATTGCCATCTCTAACAATTGGATTCTAAAGGAGGACTGTACAGACTGACTCGGACGATATATTCTTGCAATTAGAATTAGTCAGTGTAGAAAGCAACATACTATATGTTTGTATTAAAGAAGAAACCCTAATCTAGTACACTATTGAGTATCAATAACTCACCCGCATCATGTGACCCTCGCGAGGTCTTAACATCAAATTTCCTGGACCAGAACCAGCTCCAGAGTGCATATTTCCAGGACTTGGTATTCCAACCATACTGGATGAAAGCATACTCCCAGTATTCAGCATCGAGGAAGAAGCCATTCCCTGAAACCCTGGCCTTGACATTGTGCTTCTATTCATCCCACACATCATGCCCATACCATTTGCACCAGGTACCATTCGAACACCACGATCAGTTCCTCCTGGAAGTGACCCAGGTACAGATAAGCTGGGCTGCTGAATGTTTCTACCAGATAACATTTGATTGTAGTGTTGCATTCTTTGCTGCTCTTCAACTGGTAAAGCAGATGCCCTTGGACCACCGTACCTACCATCCCTATCACCATGAATAATGAATACCACGGGAGTCATCAATAAATAAATTAAAAGTAAATATTAATACAATATAGATAAATAAATAAATAAACCGGTCCCCAAAGGCAAAGGCAAAGTCACAATTCGAGCTACACACTACCTGACTGTCGCACTAAGCGGGCCAGATGGTGATGACAAGTTGCTACCAAGAACCATACCAGAAGTTCCCTGTAATGAGGCATTTGGCCCAGAGGGCAGTAATGATGCCATAGCGCCCTGATTTGCCATTGGTAAGCCACTAGTGTGAGAACCCTGATATGCAGTGGAAAGAACATCTGGGCTTGATGAAGTGGCATCACAGAGATCAAGAGGCCTTCACACAAATTCAAATACTTATACATCACAGACACCAATGAGAAACAAGCATACGTACTAGAAATAAGTAAGAAATCTACTCATGAATATGGACATAAAACTAAGAATGACTTAAATAAATAACTTACGTTAGAATACCTCCATTCAGGTTATTCGGACATACTTGGGAAAGAGCGATAACATGAGAATTGTGGACTGCTGTTACTTGTTTTGGATCCTGGTTATCACTCTTCACAAGTAAAACGCATACATAACTGTAGTCAGGAACGCGATCTATAATACTTGTAAGAAAACAGTAACTAAATTGCTTCCGGGTTCAACAATGAAGCATTCTCCTCGACATTTCAACATTATGTTATCTCAATGCTCAACTAATTCTTTCTCCAAACAAATAATTATAGTCAACGCGAGCATCTTTTCTTTTGAAACAAGATAATTAACAGGAAACCAACAACAATGCAATTTTACTTTACTTATGATGGTACATTACTCATCATTGTTATAGCAAACCTTAATACTTTATTTAGGATTCTATAAATACTGATTTGATTAAGAAAATATTGAGAACTGCCAGGTCAGAGTACAGAAACTAAAACAATTCACATCTCACATGTAGAATGTAATCCCACCATAAGATTACCATGGCAAAGTTATAAAACTTCAATTATGCAATTTGAGTGTAACAAACAGCCAAATATTAGAAAACTAAATACTGTGAGTTTTCCCTTTATGACATTTATGGGATATTTCTGATATTTTAGTGCATGGTCAGGCCCAAGGTTTGCTCCCATGTATTCTGGGTCTGAACCCCTCCACGGTACCCACCTAGCTACTTGCTAGAGTTTCCTGTCTCCTAAAGAGTGTGTGGTTATTGTAGAGTCCAGCAGAAGAATGCAAAGAGGGTTTGGAGATTTCTGGGTAGCACAGTGAAAAGTTATGATCTTAAGAATGGGCTACACAGAAACACCTATATAAATTATAATCAAAACGAGCCACCACAAAAGGATCTGCAGAGATTAAATCCATAGTTATTGTCACGAACCTGACTCCTCCTATAATGATGCTTCTGCCCAATCTTAATTATTCTTTCAAAATGAGACTTGAGTGTGTCCTCTTCCATTGGCTCTTGCAAGCGTTGAAATAACTGTCTGGCACTTCCCTGCATTAAGTGCAGAAACACCAATGAGCAAACGTAGCTTAATTAGATCTGTAGTATGTAGTTCTCTAGCTCAACATGGACCAACATTTGGCTAATTTGTACTTCAGAGGAAGAACACTGAAGAGGAAGAAAAATTAAAAACTCTTGCCTTTGGAATGCCAGGGATTGTAGATGGGTAAGGCTGTGATGACCCTGAATCTTCAGCACTGTCAGCCCCATCACCCGTATTCAAATCCATTAAAATTTTGTGACGCTCCTTGCATTCCTTAGGCTTGCGGAAGATACACTGTATTTTACAAAGTCAATCAGAGAGACACCCAAAAATTAGACTAAAAACTAACAAGATTACTTCAAAGGGAAAACGATGAATATAAAAATAGAGAACAATTTCGCTATAAAGAAAACAGTATTCCGCTCTAGACTCTTCATATACATCATAGATCATCATCAGTGAAGATAATTACAGAAGATGTTGGAGTAGTAATACCAACCTTTAGGTGCAGAGTACTGTTGATAGCATCACTTATGAGTTCCCAATTTGGACCCATATCATGTACAAGAACAACAAGTGCCTAATGTAGCAAAGACAATAAGGTTTTAGAGTATTATTGGCAACTCTAAAACAACTGAAGAAGGAACGATTTGAGAAAAGATAATAATGATGTATTAACCTGATCTTCGAATAGTGACCATGGACTTCCAGAACCTGGCTGCCCAACAGGCATCTAAAACAAAGTTTAATGCAAATTCAGAGTATAAGACAGCAGCACAAGATACTAGGTAAGAACATAGTAGCAGAATCTCAAATGGGAAATCACCAGGAGTACCTTCATTGATTTAGCTTTCCGTCCCTTGTCCCGACCACCGATCAACTTCATAAATTTACTCGGATTGGTCATATTACTCATTTGGGACGCCACTGGAGAAGGAATGGACCCAGTCATTGGAGTCATACCGTCATAAGTATTGTCTAGAGACTGTTTTGATATCTTCAGCCTCTTTGCATTATGTTGCCCATATAAACCTACAAAGAACACAGTATTATATAAGTAAGAGAGAATAGCACGCGATTTGTTATATAAAATGATAAATTTAAAAAAAAATTATATCTTGGTCAAGGCATTTACCAGTTGTTCCATTGGACTCAAAATGATGACTTTCTAATCTCTTTTTAGAATGATCCCTCTGCATAATTTAGGCACCATCAATTATTTTTTACCACCTCAGAATATAGTTCAGAGAATAACTCTTGATTGAGGGAGACGAATGAAAAAAGAATAAAAAAATGTTGAGTAGGCTTACAAAACAAAAAGATGCCTATTATATAAAACATGAAACATATAGTAATAGTAAAACATAGAAGAAAGTAAACAGTAAAAAGTAAAAATAAAAAAGAAATAATAGGAAAACCGAAAAAAAATCAAAAGAGCAGACCCCCAGATCATCTCTACCAAATATAGGAATTACCTGCTCATTAAGAGTAGGTGAATCCACCTGCCATACTTGGTCATAAGCAGAACCCTGCAACCATATACAAATGAAATAATTTCAAGTAGGCAAACAACGGTAGAAGCTTCAAATTATTCCAAGGATAAGCCAGTACAGTTGAAATATGAGCAGTTATGTACCAGATGTTTTGCCTTCTTCTTCTTTTTATGCTTTGATGTCTCTGCATAGTCACATGGTGGATGCTTTTCAAATTCACGAACAGACTCCACCTCCATACTTCTAGGGAACTGGGATCCGCCAGGTAAGGTACTCTGATCATCCTGAAATGAATTAGTATCTCCACTAGAAGCATCTGTCTTAATTTGAGCCTGAACATTCCCAGTAGATCCAGCACCAAATGGACTAACAACCCTCTGCCTGGAAGCAGTGCGCACGCGTTTTGTTGGGATTGAACCAACGTTAAGACTAGCAGGCCTTTTCCCCATCAACATGGACTGTTGATTTGCTGTTTGTCCATAGGGCAAATCAGCTCCTGCTTCATGTGTCCTAGGATTATATGACTTATAATACTTCCGCTTCTTCTGATTAAATGTTGATGACTTGCTACCTTCAAAGGCCCCAGGCAAATAATAGGTGCATGTGTCTCCTTCATCCTCATCGTATGCAGAAGTCTCTCGACTATCAAACTCTGAGATTGACAGTTAAAACCAAAATGAGCACAAGATTCGCTACACAATAAAAAAATTAATTATAACAAAATTGTATGAGCACGTACCAGCTCCAGCCTCATACGTGGATGTGTCAACCTCTTCTTGCATGCTACTGCTAGTTCTCTGAAAGTTTCAGGTCACTAATCAGTAAGCATAACAACAAATAAAATAATTCACAGCATTATCAAATCATCATCAGCAACTGTGCGCAAAAGCAATGGTTTATATTATAGAAACATAAAATATAAAAATTAAATAAAAATATATATATATATTCCTTTAATAAACAAAGCATATGAGAGAAATTCTAGAGTACATAGTACACCTAAACACCAGCAACCTATCCATACAGATCATGCACCAACAGCTACTTGAAATTCCAAAGATTTCCCTTACGAACCAGATTGAGGCAGCACATAAGTTAAATTGATGGTCATGCATTTACCTCACACTGAACCAAATGAGATTCAATTGATCTTCTGTAGGTTTCCAGTGCCCCGGATGGAACTGCGTAAAAGAGGTTTTCCTGCCAAAGGGAAAAGCTCAACTTTTTAAAAATGACCTTACAAATCTACGAGAAACATATAAGTTTAAAGCAGACCTTAGGTTTATCTAGTGGCTTAGATGGATAGCTAGCCTCTAATGTGTTAGAGGTACAAGTCCCCGTGAAATTAATGAGGTCTAAACACCAATTTATACAACGCAAGTACAGCACAAAAACACGCCAATACAATTTCTCCAAGATATAAGACATACGAGTCTGAAATAAGTAACTAATTGTTCTTTATTTGTAGTAATAATCACCTTTGTTGTGTGCTTTTGTCTGTGTGTGAGAGGGAGAAGAGAAGAAGAGGGGAAGAGAATGGCTGGCAAATGTCAACATTTATATTTTTCACTGAATCAAAAAGAACATTAAGAAACATGACCATACTTCTGTAAGATGGTCCTCCCATGACATTTCTGTAATGCCTAAATCAGACAATCTCTCAGGAGTAGCAGGAGCTTGCGCTTGAAGTTGAGGACCAAGAGAGTTGTTATACTTCAAAAATCTCACTGCATACCGCTGCATAGAAAGTGAGAAGTTGTTGCTCCATTGTAGCTCCAACTCTTTGCAAGGCTCCTGCAATGATCATTACTTAGATCAACATATTTCTTGAATAGGTAAATCACCAGCATTTGAACACAGGAATAAGACATAAGTTTTGATATCTTCTGGCCCCATATGCACAATATCAATGGCGTATAAACTATTATAGACCAAACATTTTTAGCAAATAAATTCAACATTAAGCAGCAATCAAATAATTTAGCATACTCACTCCCACCTAAGACAAAGAAAGCAATCTTACTTTGCTCGAATTCAAATTGTTCTTGGTGATGTTCTGACAATCACTTGAATCATCAGCATTCAAAAGGGTCTCAACTGAATGCCAAAATTGGTTGACAGCATTTGCCAGGGTACGAGCCACTTTTTTAATCCCCCATTGTTGTTGTTGCTCTTCAATTCTCAACCGTGATGTAAAAGCAACACGATGGCATATTTGAGCAGCAGCAGTTAGCTTCCAAAGGCGCTCCTATTAACAAAAAGAACATGGATATACATTTACGAACTCATTGCAGAATCATCTTCCCCAAAAATTAAAGACAGGAGGGAAGGAATATAATGCATGGACAAATTCCACAAAATGGCTATAATCACAAGGTCATACCTGAGCAAAATCATTGGCCAACCACGACATTTCCTCAAGGACAAAATCCCACTGAGACTTTCTGTGATTCTCCGAGGGTAAAGAACGAACGGATAATTCTGCAATCCTCTTACGCTTAGCCTGATTTACATTTCATGAATTAAGTAAGGAGCTCCCTCAATGTTTGAAAATAAGACATCATAAATATCGGCAGGGGTAACTAACCTCTATCATCCGAGCCTCTTCCAAAATAGAATCTTCATGTGCCTTGTCTACCACTTTAAAGTGACTACCAGAAGTCTGACAGTCTGAACCCTTGGCAGAGTCTCTCCCTGACAAAATAGTTTCAGGAAGTTCACACGTAGATAAATCCTGAGGAGTCTGGGGTCTGCCGGAAGAGTTCTCTTTCTTGATGTTGGAACCATTATCCACCACATCATCCAGTTTCTTTTCAGCTTCTGATACAATACAACCACTTTGTTGCTCTCCCTCAGTGTTTGGATGAAGCTTTACTTCATTACGCACTTCAGATCTACTTTCGTTCATATCTTCCTCAACTTTCACTTCAGAATTGCCTGAGCGATTGTTCTGAAAATCAGAAGCTTGAGGATCATTAATCATGGGACTACTGTCAACAGCTCTGCTTTCATTCTTTTCTACTAACATTTCATCACCAGCTGGATTTTGTGCCCCTTCAACATCTGATGTTTCCATGATATTTGCATTATCAGCACTCCTTGTAGTACATACGTCAGTATCATTATTTACATCTAACCCTACACTAGTTTGGGTACAAGAAGATTCTGAATCTAACCCCTTTGTGCCCACTGCACTGCTAATTTGACCTTCATTTGGTACACTTTTACTCTCTCTATTTAAATTACTAAATCCATTCACCTGGACAGAACTAATATCAATTTTGGTTTTTGTAGTAGCTTCACAAGGAAGACATTCAAGAACAGACAAAGCTAATGGCTCCCTCTCATCAGATCTCCCCGAAACCGCAGCAATTGGAATTTCCTGAGTATCAGTCTGAGATGGTTGACTATGTTGGCTCTCTTTCAAACTTTCAGTAGCTGTAACATCCAATTTTCTTTCGGGACTATCTTTTGCTGGACCAGTAAATATTTGAGGAGCCTGCACCCCATCAAAGCCCATATCCAACTGATTATCAGAAGTTGCAACCTTAGGAGCAAAATCACCATTAGACTTCACAGACTTTAGATTAGTGACCGAAGGTATATTCTGGTCCTTTTGGTTGTTTGTTTCAGATATAAGTCCCTTGGGATTCTTTAACATCCCGAGAGAAGGTAATGAAGACCCTTGACCACCACGACCCTGTACATCAGTTGAACTTGAACGAGTACCATCACGGTTTGGTCTGGACCTGTTCCTTCGAGCATAAGGACGGAAAATTGCCGAGTCTTCTGATTCCTTGGCATTTTGAGTCCCATCCATCTGGGAAGACTGTTCTGATGGAGCAATTTTATTTCTTCTACTAATATGCATAGATTTCCTTTCCCCTTCTGGTGTATCATTGTTCCCATCAAAAAGTAAGAGATTATCAGCACTGTTGGGTTCACAAAGTGTAGGAACCTCTGGTCGACCACTACTTTCGACAGAGTCCCCACGAGGTGATGCAGTCAATGCAAAACTACCTTTTGCTTCACTGAAATAGCAACCAAAATTTGAGAAAAGAAAAGATGAATACAATTTAGCCAATCAACAAAAAATCATGCAATAACATGATCCAATTATGTACCATTGAATCTACCTGGTCACAAACTGTTCTGGATGCTGATCAGTAAGGGAAGTAGACTGGAGACTAACAGAAGCTGCATTCCCAAATTTGAAGTCCAAAGGATTGCCACCCTGAAATTCAGGAGATGAATCACATGATGATGATCACTACAGATAGAAGTGAAGGATAAATAACCACTGAGAGATCAAATTTGCATACTTTCTCAAGAAATTCTAGCTCCCTTCTCCTTTCCTCCCGCACATCATATTCCTGTCTGTAAGCAGCAAATGACAGGTCATTATATACACCATGCACGAAGGAAAAGTATCAAAGGTAGAAGTTACAAGGCGTAAGAATTGAAAGAAATAATAAGAAAACAATACCTAAGCTCTGCTTGAGCCTTCTCAATTGCTGCTCGGCGTGGAGATGTTTTCAAACCAACACCAACTCCGCCGTCAACCACTCCACCCATGGAATCCACCTCTGCATTTACTAGGAGAGCAGATCCTGAGCCACATCCATGCATTCCGACTTTAATGCCCACAACCTTTAATCTCCCATCTAATCCAAATTCTATAAAATTTCTAAAATAGAAGTAAAAGTATCATATTAGACTAAAGAATTGGCTACATACATCATAATAAGGATGCTTTAAACCGATACACAAATAATAACTATTAACTAAAACCAGAATAAAATTATTCATTGACTAGTTAGAATAACAATATAGACAACAACAGTTTCAGGGTACAAAGTTATATCAAAATTTGCATCAGTATTCAAGACCCTAAAAGGTTCGAACAACAATACAAGGTTAACAAAAAAAGCCACATTACTGATCCATCAAGCCCCTTAGAATATAGCAAGATACTGCATGGCAGTGTGTTTTTCAGGTTCAAGACTGAAGAGTACAACCTAGTTCGAACAGCTAAGTACGAAAAAGGAAATATGCCTTCTGTCAAATTTAGGAACACGAACAGCAAAACTGCCAAAATATGGTAAGTTTGAATCGAAGACACTGGTGACCAGGTGATCCGGTACTATGATTATGAATGAGTAGCAATTTCACACACAAGAGGCTTGCAGCCAATAGTTTTCTCTGAACTCTCACATGTGCACCCTCGCATTTATCCACTACAGCTTCAAAACCACCAGCATGCAACTCACACACACAACACAACACAACCTACAAATGCTCACGTCAAATTCCGGCACCTAATTCCATCCCAACACAATAAACGCACAAAAACCATGACTTGCCACATAAACCAGAACCATTCAATCACAATGCATTGCACAATCATGAACGAATAAGACCTTCCCACAAATTCCCCAACCAACGAAACCCTAATTCCATCAATCCCCTCGAAAACGCCCAATTTCAAATTCTAGGGTTTGCAGGACAAAAAAAGGAGCAAACGAAATACCTGAAATTGGGAATAGGGTAGCGAAATTGGGAGCTAGGGCAGAGCAGGGGCAGCAGTAGGGGAGTTGAATTGCGCGTAAATTTCTCTCTCCTAGGGTTTTTTGGGCGCAGCGGGTCAGAAATGAAAAGGGGACGAATTAGCCCTAGAACGCAACAGCAGGGTGCAAATGTCAGACATGGAAGGGTTGCTGTGAGAGAGAGAGAGAGTCTGAATCTCAAAACTGTGAGCGTATAATTTTGGTCCCTCCCTGGAAATTGGGGTTTGTGAAAATATGAGGGAATGGTTTGGTTGTGTGTGTTGGGACTATGCGACCTCAGAGAACAATAGTGGGCTACGCATGGGGAAGAAGACGAACACGAACAAGAACAAGAAGAGGGCTTAGGCTTGCTTGCTTACACAAATTGGACGTCCATTTTGGGCCTTTTTATTATTTTACGTGCCTTTTTTCAATTTTTTTTTTTCTTAAGCAAAACCGATTGGGGTTCGATGAGGAAGAAGAAACAGGCCGAGCAGGACACATCTTCCTAAATCCTCCTTACCATAGCTGTTCATTAATTATTGCCAAAAATCAAAAATTCAAAATAAATAACATGTGAAGAAATTGGTCAAAAGCAAAAAAAATAGAAAGTGCAATACGCTAAGTATTAGATGATATGCACTGATGTGTTCGAAAATTTTGGTTACGTTAGGAGACATTATTGAAAAGAATACTCGACAGTATAGAAAGTACTCGGTTTAATTGTATTTATTTTTTACGGATAAGAGACCTTAGTTGGGAGATTGAAATTAGAGAGAATTTTTTTGTGTGTCTTTATATCACAATTAGTTGAATCTAAATAAAGTTATTGATTGGTTGATGTTATTATAATTAAATGCATGATAGGACTTTTTGTTTTTGTTTTTTTTTTTTGGGGGGGTTGTGTTGGTTGGTAGATGCAAAAAGTTATGTTTTGCTCTCCAAGTGTAAAAGATTGTGTGAATGCTCACGACGAGGATTTAATGAATTCAACCTTACTTGGTGTAAATACCCCTCAATTTATATAATGGTTTAAATGCCTCAATCAAATTCTATGAGAGAATCTCACAAATTAATTCACCAAGAAAAGTTTTTTTTTTTTAATTAATCATCACATATTTTCATTGATACGAAGGTAAGGCAAATAATCATTACATATTTTTCGCTGTAATATACAGACAGACAATAAGTTGTTGTGATACAACGGTGGTAAATAGGGTAGGTTCATTACATTAGACATATCATGCTCACTTAATTAAAACAAGTCTATAAACTATGTTAACAATCACATAGGAAATAGGCTAAGTCACCAATTACGCTTACTAAAACTAGCAAACGTACGTCCCTACTCAAGTATGGAATTATTAGAACAAAAAAACAACAACAAAACTAAATTGGTGGCCTATGGCCCAAAAGACAGCATAGGTTGGCCCACAGCTAAGCCCAAACATCAGATGCCCATCACCCAGAGCCCAAAGGTAGGTTTCAAGCTGAAGTACTATTATCGTCGGTGGTGAAAAGTCTCTAGAACTTTGCAAGCAACGTCGTCGTCAATCCAGATTGACGCTTATTCCGCCATCATAGCGCTGACACCGCCATACCACACTCCGTATCACTTTGCCAAAAGCCCGAATCTAGAACACCCACGTCGCTAACAACTGACAAAACCTGAGCACTCCCCGAAGATCTCTGCCAAGAGTAAACACACAGCCGCACCACCACCCTTGAAAACCAATCCCAGCAACCCAAGCACTGCAGCATCTCCCTAAATCGACAAAAGAACCGAAATAGGTCAAATGTCCAGTCAAATCGAAGACCAAACTAGAAGCCCTATTAGGCAAGCTTTGATGCCAAGCCAAGATATCTTAGTACAGTTTGAATATATTTTAATCAAAATTTGACTCAAGTAAATATTGGAGATTTTATTCAAAATTTGACTCAAGTAATTGTTGTCAAAATCTAGTTTGATCTGATTTCGGTTTTTAATGATTCAAATATGATCATATCTTGACATTCTATATATAAACATTGATGGTTGTTTTAATTTAGGTTAATCTTTTTTTTTATCTAGATCACACGGTATCCTCAAAAGTTTTCTTTACACAGAGACTAATTCGTGTCGAGGGTTCATGTCAAAACGTTTCCACTCTCCTGGCCACCAAGAATAGATTGGAGTTTAAACTCTAATCAACGTCAGCAATATTCAAACCCGAGTGTGGCGATTTCACACCTGGAGGCTCATACCAACTTGACTACATATGGTGATTGACTTAGGTTAACCTTAAATCATATTCAATTATTCATTGGTTTCGTAATATCTTTTGCATTTCACGACATGAGCTATTATATGTCTTGGAGGTCAAATGTTCAAATCTCACTGAAAAATCATAGAAGAGTGGGTGGGGGAAAATTGTCATTTCTACTAAATTATCTTTTAAATTTTTATTCTTTAGAAGGAATTTTGGGGTCTCTTTGAAATTGCTTTTGAGATTCCTAAAAGCACTTGTCAAAAATTCGAAAAAAGCATTTTTTTTACAAGGATGTCAATTGTTCGTAGCACACAAAAGAAAAAAAAAAGGTTAAATTTTATTAGAAAAGAAGACATGAACTGCCAAAAGCACAAAAAAAGATACATAATCTGCATTTCTAAGGCACAAATCTTTGCCTGAAAGTCTTATCCTTTTATGAGTGATGCAATGGAATGTGCAAGCAAATAATGCTTAGAATGCTTACTAGTTTAAACCAACTTTGAGGTGACTTATTTACTCATACATTGTTAACTTCCCTCTTAACGGTGACTTATTTACTTAAACATTGTTAACTTTCCTCTTAACAATAAGACAAATAATGCTTAGAATGCTTACTAGTACACAACAAGACTTTTCCAAAAAGTCATAAACCCTTTCCTAACATAAAAAAGGTTTTCTTGAGGATTTCTATTGGGACCTCTAAATTTATTTATATAGAAATCTTTTGAATTATTGAATTACATATATATCCTCTTATAAAATGACAATTATAGACAATGAATTATAATCAACTAGTATATATTTTCTTTACAAACCTCTCCGCCTAGTTTTAACACAAATTAAAGACTAAGAAATTGTTCCGAACTTTTATTGAGTTCCTAGTCTAGACTTTGTTCAAGGTTTGGTTGGATGATGAGTTTTGGATGGAAGATGGTGGTTTTTGGTGTTTTTTTTTCCCTGCCTTCATGAGCTGCGTGTTTCTTTATTTGTTTTTTTTTGTTCCGGATTTTTTTATTTATATCAATTTCTGTAACCTTTCATTTTTTTTGCGTCATTTTTTTGTTCTTTTTTGTATGACTGCTTGATCAATTTCTGTGTTATGACCATTTGATTCATGATTTAAAGTTCTAGAAATTTATTTTGAGCATTTTTAGGTTTGCATACAAAAAAGAACAAAACAAAAAGAAAAAGGAATGGAGTTGTAGTTAATTAGTTTTTTTTTCTTTTTTTTTTAAAAATAGAAGTTGAATTCATTAGATCAACAACAAAATAGCTAAAGTCTACCGAAACTTATATAAGCAACCCGATAAGAAATCCGGAGTAACCTACCTAAGCTAAAACAAACCTTTAAAGATTACTAAGACGCTCACATTTAAGTGAGTCTATACAAGAATAAGGAAAACCCCACCTTCTACGGAAAAGAAATCATTCAACTAGCCATCACTTGTCAATCATGCAATTGTGATATAAACAAGAGACTAGAAATATCATAGAAAACTCATAAAAGTTAATCCAACCTCACACAGGCTCATACCCTAATAGGTTAAGGCCCATATTGCCTTGGCCTGAGCCCAAGCCCGTAGGCCCAAGCCCAAGTCAAATCTTGCCTAGCAGGAATAATCCCCTGCCCCATCAGCCCAAGGTTGAGCCCAGGCCCAAACCCAAACCAACAAGGAAGGAACATCACTGCTCCCTGCTCCATTGTCACCACCACCATTCTGTTATCCGATGATGCACATCTCTTGCAGCGGCTTTTGCAATCGTGCATACCATCTCGAGCAAAGACCGTCGAAGCCTTTACCTACTACCCTGCAGCAAATCCCTGCACTCATAAATCTACCCACAGCAACTCTGAGACCTCGACCTCTCAACCAAACACGATCAGATCACCACCCCCAACAAGCATGATCCGCTCCACACAAACTCAACCACTGTAATCGAGAGCCACTGCGATTGAAGCCTTACTACCGTAACCAGATTTCCGTCTAGCACTCCACCCAAAAAGCGACACCGTTGAACAAAGTCTACACTCCGTCCTCTCTCCGTCGCCATCCTTGCTGCCTGGTCTAGGGACTGCTAGGTCGCCACCGCAACTAGACGAAACCCTAGTTGGGTTTCGCCGCTCGAGATTGCTCCAAAAAATGCGGAGGTCCTCGCTTCTGAAGGTGTAGTTAGTGAATTAGAGGTATAATGAGTATTTTATTTTTTTGTATGTGAATAATATAACTAAGGTTATTTGAGGATTTCAAAAGGAAGTTTAGTGAGCAAATGTTTGTATTTCAAAGCACAAAGAAGGTGTAGAGAGTATGAGAGGTCAAATGAGCAAATTTTAAGGTCTCGATAGAACTTTCTATAATCACACATAGTTAAAGACACTAAAGGTAGAGAGAGAGAGGATAAGCTTACCGGAGATTTTTTTTACAGTCGACTAGCTCTAAGCCTATGCGGGATGAGAGAGCGATTGATGTTGAGTGACAGTGATTGTAATTTTTAAATTGAGTTGAGGGCAAAATGGTTATTTTAAGTTAAATTGTGTATGTGGGAACAAAACTCTGTTGTTAGGGTAAGTGGGATAAATTTTTTATTTTTTTTTCATCTTAATTAAATATAGGCGTTGTGCTAAATTTTCCTATCATTTTACTAAAATAAAAAAAATTAATAAATCTAGCCCACCCCAATCTTGAATCTTGAATCTGCACTGATTGGATCATATGCCATGATGACGGCTCCCTTTACTAGAAAAGGGAACTTGAAAAGAGAGAGAATCTTCATAAACTAACTTTCACTGATTGAAGTTTCGCCTATTTCAGATGCGTGGTAAAGTGAGACCACATCCAAATATCATTTTCTATTACTTATGTGTTTATCTTCTTCTTCTTTTTTTCTTTTCTTTTTAACTTCGATATTTGAAATAACAATGAAGTTCCATCACTTCAATGTATTAATTATTCCACCATAAATAGGGGAGGTGTATTATTCGGATTTCATCCAATAATTTGTTGAAAAGTTCGGCTACGCATTTTTATTTACTTAATTAATTTTTAATTTTGAAATATTAATATTTATTCAATTTTTTCTTAAATAATGTGTAAAATATGGAAAAAGGTGAAAAATCAGGTGTAATAAGTAAGATCCAAACGTACAAAAAATACTGGATTAAAAGTATAAAAAAAAAAACCTAGCAGAGCAACGGCGCTCTAAGAAGTAAAAGCAAAGCGACGCGTACGGTGGCCTGAGACTATATGGCGTTCCAAATTGTGGCCTGGAACTGTCGTGGTATTGTGGGGAAATGTAGATGTAGAGCGTTGGTGGATCTGATAAGGCAGGAGAAGCCACGTATTTTATTTCTTTCAGAAACGCTATGTGATGCACAACAGATGGAGACATTGCGCGTAAAGATGGGGTTTGACAATTGTCTTTGTGAAAAGAGCGATGACTAAAGGGAGTCACACTGGTTATGGATGAATGACGTACCTCTACATGTCCGTAACTACTCTACCAGGCATGTTGATGTTTCTATTGGGACGAGAGGTTCTCCCGATGAATGGCGATTGACTGGTATATATGATTATGCACAGACCGGGGATAGAAGAGAGACATGGGCACTGATGCATCGTCTTACTGCTCAAGTATCGTTACCATGGTTGATCTGTGGGGATTTTGATGAAATCCTTGAACGCTCGGAGAAACCTAGTGGTGGGGAGAGGAGACTAGTGCAAATGCAAGCTTTTGGTGAATGTGTGATGGATTGTTCGTTGATAGATATGGGGTATAAGGGGAGCCCTTACACACGGTCAGATTATCAAACAAAAGAGCATTTAGATCATTCTTTTTGGAATGCTGGGTTGTGTCAGTTGTTTAGCCATTCCACGACAACTCACTTGCATCCCAGTTCCTCGGACTATATTCCCTTGCTGATTGATATTTGCAATGCTCCTCTGCTACAATCTGGTCGGAAAAGAAGGATCTTCCGCTTTGAACAGTTCTTGGCACAACATCATAAGTGTGAGGAAGTGGTTCGCACTAGATGACAGAATGGTAGGGATGAAGATCCAATGAGTAGGGTTTGCCAGAAGATTAAAGTGACTAGTAGTGGCCTTAATACTTGGCAGCGGAACATGTTCCAGTTTTGACAAACAGAAATGCGGGCTATTAGGGCTCATCTGAATAAGGTGCTGGAAGCTCCCTTTGATCTGGCAATGAATTAGGAAAAGCATGATTTAAATATTCGGCTTCAGGAGTTTTTGACACATGATGAAACTATATGAAGTCAATGATCAAATGAGATATGGTTAAAAGAAGGGAATATAAACACCGTATATTTTCATCGAAGGGCATCCTATAGGAGGCAACGAAACAATATTAAAGAGTTGAGTGATGAATCTGGTAATTAGGTGAAAGAACTAGCTCAGATTGAGAAGGTTATCAGTGACTACTATCGAGAGATTTTTTTCCACTGAAGGCACAAATGAGACTGCCATGAATTTGATTTTGCAAACAGTATCACGGCGGGTGTCTCCTACAATGAACCAAGAACTATTAGGTCCATACATCGATGATGAAATCAGGACGGTAGTCTTTTAGATGCATCCTTCAAAGTCTCCTGGGCCAGATGGTATGCCACTTTTTTTCTATCAGAAGTTTTGGAGTACAGTTGGAAGAGATGTGTGTGATGCAGTACGTTCCTTTTTGAATTCTGGTACTCTTATTCATGAAGTGAATTTCACTCATATTACTTTTATTCCAAAAGTGAAGGAGCCAAAGAATATGACCGAGTTACGCCCCATTGCTCTCTGTAATGTCTTGTATCGGATTTGTTCAAAAATTTTGGCTAACAGATTGAATGTATTATTGGGAAAAATTATTTCTCTGCTACAAAGTGCGTTTATGCCGAGTTGGTTAATCTTTGATAATACTTTAGTTGCAATTGAGGTAGCTCATTTCTTGTAGAATGAGAGGTGACCTGATGAGGAGCATTTTTTTTTTAAATTAGATATTAGCAAGGTCCACGACAGGCTTGAATGGAGTTTTGTAAAAAATATGTTGCTGAGCTGAGGCATGGGTGAATGTGGTAATGGCCAGTATCCAAACTGTCAGCTATTCCTTTCTAATGAATGGAGAGGTGCGGGGTTATGTCAGACTCACTGGGGGTATTCGCCAATGGGATCCTTTATCTCCGTATTTGTTTATTCTATGTGGGAAGGATTATCTTCTTTGTTCTAACACTTTGTCAATCAACAATGGTTGCAGGGGATACAAATTAATTCTTATGCTCCGGTGTTACACCATTTGCTCTTTGCAGATGATAGCTTTCTTTTTGGAACTGCAACCGAAAAGGAATATCAACAAATTCGGAAGATTTTGTATACTTATGAACTAGCCTTAGGACAACATGTTAATCTCCAAAAGAGTGAGGTTGCTTTCAGCAAAGGTATGAGTCTGGACCGGCAGGAGTTCTTTGCTCAATTGTTGGGGGTGAAGCGAGTTGATAAGCATGATAGATATTTGGGGTTACCAACACATGTTGGGCGGAAGAAATCTACAACATTCATTATTTGAAGGAGAAGCTTACTAAGAAGGTTGTGAGTTGGAGAGCCAAGTTGTTAAGTGGTGCAGGTAAAGAAATTTTAATCAAGGCAGTGGGACAAGCAGTGCCTATGTATGTCATGAATTGTTATAAGCTCCCTTTGAACCTAAGTGATGATTTGCATCAGTTGTGTGTAGACTTCTGCTGGGGTGACTCGGAAGAAAGGAACAAAATTCATTAGCGGTCATGGGAACAGCTGTGTGTTCCTAAACAGGATGGTGGTATGGGGTTTAAGAATCTGCATTGGTTTAATTTAGCGATACTAGCAAAGCAGAGTTGGCGATTGCTGCAACAGCCACACTCCTTGATAACTAGACTTTATACGGCAATATATCACCCCATGATGAGTTTTGTAATGCCAAGATGGGACATGCCCCTTCGTTTTCTTAGCGTAGCATCTTGGAGGCTCGACAAGTACTTATGCAAGGATTAAGATGGCAAGTAGGCACATGTTCTCATATTGATATTTGGAACCATAATTGGCAAGTATTTTTGTCAAGTTAATAATGATTTAATTTTGAGTATTCCATTGAGTTGTTCAGTTAGGCCGGACAAACAGCTTTGCCATTTTAATAAGAAGGGAGTATTCACCACCAACAATACCTATTTCGTGGCAATGGATATGACATTAAAATGGGTTTTGACTCTCAAGTCACATGCTGACCCACTAAGAAGAGTGTGGATCATCTAGAATGTAAAAATACATGGTAAAGCAGCACTCAATGCTTGGAGAATTGCTAGTAAAATATTGCCAACACGGGCTAGCTTGAGCACAAAAGGGTATACTAGTGAGTTAGGTTGCGTTCTTTGTGATCATACGCACAAAGACAATTTGCATCTATTTGTGCATTGCCCATATGCTCAGGAAGTTTGGAGTCGGGCTGGGATGAATTGGCAGAGTATCAGAGCCATATCTATCTAAGAATGGTTGCTAGAGGTTGCTTCACGGAGTAACAAAGAGACTATGAACAAGGTTCTAATGCTTATGTGGGGTATTTGGAAGAATAGGAATGCACGGATCTGGGATCAAAAAAGACAGCATGCTTCTGAGGCTTATTTGCTTACGATGAGGTAGTATGAGGATTTCAAGAAAAATAATGCAAGGCCTCCACAGCAACCTAGGGAGGCTTTTCGATGGCAACCACTTCCAGAGAGAGTTTTAAAGATGAATTGTGATGGTGCTTATCATGTCGCTTCAAGGTATGGTGGTGTGGGGTGTGTGTTGAGGGATGATGATGGCATTTTTCTTGCTTGTCAAGTACGGCCATATGCCGTACTTACGTCCCCTTTTCATGCTGAGCTTACATCGCTTAGAGATGGGATAATCATGGCTCAAATCATGTAGCACCCTAAGTAATTTTTGAAAGTGATTGTTCATTATTCATTCAAGCCATCCAAACGGTCTCACATGATCTCTCTACCATGAATGTCTTAATTGAAGAGGTTAGATCTTTAGTAAGGGATAATCCTGGTTTTAGCATTATTCATGTAAAAAGAGAAGCTAACAAGGTTGCACATCTGTTGACCTCTCATGCTAGTAGGAACAATGATCGCCAACTTTGGTTGGTAACAGCTCCCGAATTTATAAGGGATGCCGTTCGAAACGATGTAATCGTTATCTAATTCAATGAAATCAATTTTTCAAAAAAAAAAGTACAAAAAATTTAATATGTTCTTTTAAAAAATATTTAATACATAAATATTTTTCAAAATTTATGTCAATTGTTATTATTGACCAGCTCCAACCAAAAAAAAAAAAACGTGTGTCATTATTTGAAAAATCGGAATGTCATGTGTTCATTGTTTGTGTTTAGCTTTATTCACCGAAGACATTCATGGTAGAGAGATCATGTGAGACCGTTTGGATGGCTTGAACGAATAATGCACAATCACTTTCAAAAATTACTCAGGGTGAGAGAGAGCGAGTGAAGTAAAGTGTGTTCCCCGCATGTACGAAATTTTTTAACTTAGTCTTTCCGCGTTTTCAAAAATTTTGGAATCAAAATATAGATAATCAATCAACAGTAGAAAATGATGTCAGTTATATGCATACAAGGTTGGAATTTGAGGAATCGATGTTAATGACATTTTTTACATCGCATGAATTCCTCACCAATGTAATTGTCATAATGTCTAAGAGTAAAATTCTAATAGTGTTTGATCTGCTGCCAACAACCGTGAACACCACAGCACCGTCGTCACTAGCAGTGAAGCCGCCAACACCAATTTGTGAGGCCATCAACTTCAGGAGTGAACCCGCTCACACATGAAACCACTAGCAGTAAAGTCGTCATCACCAGCAAAACAAGAAACCCAAACAACACTAACAATGAAGCCACCATCACCAACAAAGCCACCACCATCACCAACGAAGCCGCCACTACCACTAGTAGCCCAACAACTACTAGTCAAACGACCATCATTAATCCTCATGATTGAACAAAGATCACCATAACCACAACTAACAAAAATTGCTTCCATTACCAATAGTCGTAGTTCAGAAGCATCGCCTCTGATGACACATGAACCAACCCTTCAAAAATAATGGAGACAATAGTACGAGCACCCATGATTCGAACCATGCTGGATTGGAAATTCGGAGAAGACAATCTGAGTGCAAGCCTTGATAACGGCTTCACCAGAGAGAAACGAGAGCATACTTTTTACAAATGATCCATTCTGAGCATCTCCAACTACTTTCCTATAAAATCTCTATTATGTGATTTAAAAGTTAAAATCTTTATAATTTTTCATTCATAATTCCAACAGTTTCTCTATCATATTCTCCATAATTTATTATCCATGAGTAAATACAATAATATTTAAAAAAATTTAAAAATGTAGTCAAATAATTAATTATGGAAATAAATATAATTTGAAAAGAGAAGAGCATAAATAGTGAAAACTTTCTAAATGATTATTCCCTATAATTTTAAAGTTTACTGTAAATATAGAGATTTTTGTTTTATCTTTCTTCACTTTCTTTAAAATGGAGATAAGCATTTTTTTTTTTTTTGAAGAATATCATGTTGATATATAATAATACTCAGGCCAGAAAGGACCATTACATATCCTCTCTGTACTGTCTATGGATAGATAAAGAGTTCGTGGTAACCACAGCGATACATAGATTAGATCCGATCATTTGACGGTACTCATACTCACTTATTCAAAAAAGCCTATAAACTATGTTACAAAGACAAGTAAATAGGCTAAGTCCAAAAGTAAATAAACTAAATTTTCTCCTTGCCCATAACACTAGGGCTTGGAGGTTTGCTAGGGCAGATTACACTTAGCACTTCTTTAGCATATACCTTCTTAGTCTTGGAAGGCTTTTTGTTCTTCGACCCAAAAGGTCTACCCTTCTTCTTCTTGATTTGCAGCGTTTGCTCTTTTGGGATTGCACCCTCTTTGGGAACCAGAACTCTTCCTCGAGTTTCAACCAACCCAAGAGATTTAGCAGAGAATTTGGTGTGGAACTCCAGGACTTTCAGCTTAGTTGGTATCATAGCTATACCCTCTGATGTTTCACCTAGTAGAAACTTGAGTTTCTCTAGGGAGGAGAAAGGGGAAACTAGCCTGCTACGCTTCAAATCTGTCGGTACCTCCTCAAAAGGTACTAGAGCTAGGGCATCCTTACTAGTACCCTCAGTTTGATCAGCTCGAGTCTCCAAACCTGTGTTTCAAATAACAATTGGTTTTCAAGGCTTGTTGCCATCATATAAGCCAAATAGATTACGTGCTACAAGAGATAGTAAAGGTGTTTGCACACCCTGGAATTTGAATGTTCCATTGACAAACCTGTTTTCAGCAAATCCCATGAATGACTTTGCCAATGGTAGTGCACCTGCTGTATCTCCTTAGAAGGCTTACATGGTGAGACCGCCTGACAAACACCTTGGACACGGTATATTAGATTACACTTCCTGCATTTACCAATTAAGTTTTTGAAAAATCAATCTATATCGGCCACGACTTCCAGAGCAAGCTTGAGGGTCATTTTCTAGAAGAAAGGTTTGGAGATTTCATGTGCTACCAAAACTCTAATCTTACCAGAGTTGTCAAATAGCTTTTGATCTAACTCCTGGTATATCCCAGCCTTGAAGGCCACATTCATGATCGTCTATTTCTCTTCCAAAACCAGTGGGATGTTATTGATTCTCACCCACAAGTACAAGGTTTCCAGCAGTACCGATTGAGGCGCAATAAAGCCATCATAGTCTTGCATGATCACACGAGCTTTGTTGAAATACCAAGGCCCCCCCCTGAGTATTTTATTTCGATCATTTCGATGATCGAAAGAGAAGACATACCAATTTGGAGACCGATCTTACACTTTGAATGAGCCATCTAGCATCCTGCATCGAAAATGACGTTGCAGATCCACAATATTGCATGTTTTCCTCATCAAAGGACGAGCCAACAAGAAAGCTGGGGATCCTCACTTGGTGGAATCGCCAGCCATGTTGGAGATGTCAACGATATCGCCTCCGGCAGAGCTAGAGAGGCTGCAAAAGTGGCTGTGACATCCTCGATGGAGTCCATCTTATTGTAGGAGGAGGGTGTCGTAAGCAGATCGGTGCTAGGGTTTCGTTGTTTTTGGTACGCGACAGAGAGGCAACGCTAAGGTTTTCTTTGAAAGAAATAGATAGTGATAAAATAACATGGGATATAAGATAGTAATATTACTATGTGAAACTGATATACAAAAATGGATTAATATCGATGCATCAAAATTAATAGTCGGTCCAATTTTTCTATCTTAGATAGCAAACCGAAAGTCTCACTAAAGGTCGAGATCATCTTGAGTCCAAAATGAGCACAAATGGAGATATGTATAGGGAAGCTATTGAAGTAAAAAAAAAAAAAAACACTTAATTTTTCCTAAATTAGAGAAAGAAAAAAAAAATTTCTTAAAGGAAAAACGACCGACTATATTAAGTGGAACTGAAGAGTGTATGGAACGATGCAAATGCATCGAAAGAAAACAATGAATTATAAGATGCACAAACACATCTAATTTTAAAGAGTAACCAGAATATGACTAAATGCCTTATCAACATAACTAGAAGCCGAAAGACCAAGAACTACACCGCATATATCAATTTAGTAGTGAAACTGTAATAGTAACCATAACCATAACCGTAATCGTAACCAGAGAGATATACCCACGCCACCTAAACAAGCTTTCCCTATACTGCGTCGGGCCTCACGACCCTCCAATGTACTAAATCGAGTATAAGGATCAATCGTTCCTTTAGCACCCCAAACAAGCTGCTACACCGGAGAACAAACATACGCCGCCACTCATCATTGCTGCACTCCAACCCTGACAAAATAACCACATAAACGATTTAAATGCATTTAAGCCTTTATGGTTTTAAGAAAAAACATGGTTTGAGTGCATCATGATGTTGTCATTGACTATATATCTTTTTCCCTTTCTTTTATTTGAAGAAAAGAAGAGATTTTATTAGTCACGTGTGATTAATATCATATAAAAGGACATCCAAAATGAATTATGGAGCATGAGTAAGCCAATTACAGTCTACACTGTTCTCAAAACTATGATTAGCTAACTGATATGCATCTCTATTTGTTGCTTGATGAGCAAATTGAACAACATATATAGTTAGGAGTACCTTGAAGTAGGAACTTGATATATTATTTGTTGTACGTATGTCAAAGGATTGACCGTATAGTATAAGTTAGACAATACTAAAAAAATATTTTGTACTGTATGAGAGTGAGAGAAAGAGTGTGTGAGAATGCATGATGTGGTGAGTGATATTGTCGTACATGTAGCTTCTAAAAAATTTTCCGAAAAGAAAAATGGTCGTGTTGAAAAGAGAATTGTGGTGAGAGACAAAACAGAAATTGTGAAGTTGACGGATTACCCTAAGTATAGCATTTACGAGCAATCTATTTATTGTAGTTCACTGAGTATAAATATGCTTTGTCAGCTTTTACAGTTGAGATCTCCTTTAAGTATTTGGATTTTATTGGAGCCTCCACCCATAGTTTTCAACCAAATGGAAGATCTCAAAGTTCTAGAAATTGAGTATATGTCTTTGTTGTCACTAGTGCCATCACTTGCAGATTTAAAAACTTTCAAACACTACGTTTGGAATGGTGCAATCTCCTAGGTAATGTATTTGTCATTAAAGAGCTAAGAACACTCATGATGCTCAATTTTCTAGATCCAACATCAAGCAATTGCCTGAAACATTTAAAAATTTGTCAGTTTGAGATTGCTTTATTTGTCCCATTGTTGGAAGCTTGAAATAATGTCACTAGGTGAGATATCAAGTTTATCTCGACTAGAAAAATTGTACATGTGGGAAAGTTTTGGAAATTGGGTGGTTGATAAACTAGCTCAGACCGAAACAATCAATTGGATCTCTCATTTGGATGATGAGGGAGATGGGCTCGAACAAGTGGATAAGTGGAAGAGAATCAACACATTGGCGATTGAACAACCTGCAGTCAACTATAGATTGATTAAATTCGTAGTATAACTTGTTTATTAGTCCTTGAGTTCTTCCTCCTAAAAATATACATATATATATATATACATATATATTTCTAAATTTAGTTTTAATCCAAAACCATAATTATAATTATAATTATATATAGTGATTGATCAAGAAGTGGGGCAAAAATGTGTTATTGACATCATTTTTGTGTTGTGTGACAGTGTTATTAGGATATAGTGACATTAAACTTGTAATAAAGGGAATCTGCTATGGTGCTTGTAATTATTTGCTGAAACCAGTTAGAATTGAACAACTCATTCTAGCAACATGTTGTTGATCCAGAAAAAGAATTTCGACTCTAAGGACCAAAAGAAGTTCGACTCCAAGGACCAAAAGAAGTCTTCTATTCAGGACACGGCTTGCAATGGAACTAGAAAAGGTGTACAAAAAGTTTTGCCAACAAGTAGTTCATATCAGAATGGAAGACTAGACAAGAAAAGAAAATAAAGATGATGAACATGAGACTTGCACTTACTATATCATAGTCTATTCGTTAGATGCATTGCTAGACATTGCCACGTAATTAAACTTATACATATAGCAAGTGTTTTGGAAAATAAGTCTGAAATAGTCTATATCCAAAATAAGTTTTGGAATATTCTTGATCCTCATATCACTAATATATAGTAGCCGTGTTTTGGCAAAATATCCACATAAATGATTTAAATGCATTTAAGCCTCTGAGATTTTAAGCAAAAACATGCTTTGAATGCATCATGATGTTATCATTGACTATATATCATTTTCCTTTTTTTTTTTTGAAGAAAAGAAGAGATTTTTTTCATCACATATGATTAATATCGTATAAAAGGAATTACATTGTACATTGTTCTCAAAATTATGATTAGCTAATCGGTGTTCAACTCTTTTTGTTAGTTAATGTACAAATTGAACAACATATATAATTAGGAGTAGCTTGAAGTAGGAACTTGATATATTATTTGTTATACATGGAGCATTTCTACTCCTAATTTATTGACTACATTTAGGAGCCATCGGTCAATCAAGAAAACATACAAGCGTCTACGGTTGTCCAATCCGATCAGGTTCGAAACTATAGTGAAATTGGTTACATTTTTAACCACACTCATAATTTATTGTAATAATCACATCCAACGGCCGGTTTTCCTATTTTCTTTGAATTGATAGAGGTTGCTCTTTAGAGTGTGTGATATAAATATAGGTTAACAAGAGTAACTAAGTTTTACCTTGTTGATCGAATTCGAAACGAGAACCGAATTGGGTGAAATTCTTACAACCACCATAAAACATTACAATCTCTCCATCGTCCGGTTGGTTCTCCAAATTCATTTTCCACTTCATGTTTGCTTTAGAATGAACATTTACAATTTAAATGCAATGTGTAATTAAAACTTAAATTTTTACTTTATGTCCACGCACATCCATCGATGAAATATTTACAAACATGATGTAAAAAAATAAGCAAGTTTTGAGGTCATCAAGCCATCAGTCAATCAAGAAAACATATAAGTGACTTCGGTTGACCAATCCGATTAGGTTCGAAACTATGGTGAAATTGACTACATTTTTAACCACACGCATAATTTATTGTAATAATTAATCACATCCAACGGTTGGTTTTTTCTATTTTATTTGAATTTATAGAGGTTGCTCTTTAGAGTGTATGATATATAAATATAGGTTTATAAGAGTAACTAAGTTTTACCTAGTAGATTGAATTCGAAACGAGAACCAAATTGGGTGAAACTCTTACAACCACCATAAAACATTACAATCTCTCCATCGTCCGGTTGGTTTATCCAAATTCATTTTCCAATTCATGTTTGCTTTAGAATGAACATTTACAATTTAAATGCAATGTATAAGTTATACAATTTTAGGAGACAAATTGGTATAGACCAATGTATTTATAATTAAAACTTAAATTTTTATCTTATGTCCACGCACATCCATCGATGAAATATTTACAAACGTGATGTAAAAATAAGCAAGTTTTGCGGTCATCACGCCATCGGTCAATCAAAAAAACATACAAGCGACTACGGTTGTCCAATTCGATCAGGTTCGAAACTATGGTGAAATTGACTACATTTTTAACCACACTCATAATTTATTGTAATAATCACATCCAACAACCGATTTTCCTATTTTCTTTGAATTGATAGAGGTTGGTCTTTGGAGTGTGTGATATATAAATATAGATTTATAGAAAATTAGTGTCTTTAAAAATTTATTTATAAATGAATTAGTGTCTATATATAAATATAGATTTTGTTTTTGGCACAATATAGATTTGTTCCCTTTGGTTGTATTTGATCATTATCTAATGAATTTCAAAGCTTGATTAAAAAAAAAAATTAGTGTCTTTAAATATTTATTTATAAATAAAGCCCGCAAGGCCCGGTCTAAAAAAGCCCGCAAAGCCAAGCCTGGCCCGGCCCGAAAAAGCCCGCATGACCTCTTTATATGGACGGGCTTGGATCCTTCGATTTACAATAAATCCCGGCCCGACTCGGTCCTCCATTATTTAAAAATATAGTAAGGCCTGGCTCGACCCGGCCAGTTGACGAGGCCTATGTAGAAGATAGAAGATGAAAGAAAATAAGAAAGAAAAATAAAGGGTAAAGTTGGAAGTTTAATTTTAAAATTATGAAAGGAGGTCCAAATACAAAATTTAGATGTATGAATAAAACCTCAATTCTCGTGCACTCTTCGCTAATTAGTGTTTTTTTTTTTGAATACATATGATTAGTTGAGACTCCGGTTATTATTTCGGGATGTTCTCTTGATATTCATTGTATTTTGAGATTTATACACAATATCTCATATATTCTACGGTTTCATTAATGGTTCGAGGGCAGCCTCTATTTCAAAAAAATAAATATAATATAAAATAAAACCTCCCTTATGAAAACTGAAAAGAAAAATAGAAGCGTAGGTGAGGAAGTAGAAGCAAGTAGAAGCAAGTAGAGTCAGAGTGAGAGAGTGAGAGAGCAAAAGCCCAAGCTCTCTGTCAGAGGTAACTAGACTCTCGCCCGCCCTTCTCTTATTTTCAGTGTTGCGATGATTCTGAATTTCTGATCCTTGTCCCTCTCTCTCTCTCTCTCTCTCTCTCTATGTGTCTCAGTTGAACGCGAATTTTCGAATAATCCCCGACCCACTGTCGATCCAGGTAACATTCTCAACACCAAATCTTGATAGAGTTTTGGGAATTCCGGAGAAGCGGGATTCTGCTACTCTTTGAAACTTGGGGATTCGAAGGAATCTTAGTGATCAGTAGAATTACTGGCTTCCTTAGTGAATTTAGTTCCCCTTTTGAGTTTTCGTTGCCCTATGGCAATGACCTTGTGGCAGAAATTATTAATGGTTGGAAATGAATAAGAGGATCGTTGAGTGACCACTTGTGGGTGGTGATGATTGTAAGCTAACCAACCAGTGGGCACTTTGTACCAATTAGTCATATGCATTGAGTTTTAGCATGGGATGCAATCGTGCCGAAGCTTTGACTTTGGGAGGAATTTTGGCCTGCTGGCTCATAGTTGGGAAGCAAGTATGTTCAAAGAGAAACCATTTGCAGGAAAAGACCGGATTCCACACCGCTAAGTCTAATCTAGAGTCCACTAGTCTAACACTCCCCAGCATCCCTAACAAAGAGATCAACTGCCTCATCTCATGGTCAAACAAATTCCTTCTAAACCCAAGTCCTAGCTTATAGGAATCAACGACCGCTCATAGTAGTGCCCTCATCTTCTACTTCGCATTCTTCTCCTATGTGTTTATAAAAGTTTGTTCCGGAAAAGGGAAAAAAAAAATTTGAAAACATAGGCTGGCGTAGTGGTATAGAGTATCTTAGGATTCTGCTTGATGGTACTACATTGAGTGGCTTTGTCGCGGGTATGTCGTCCCTTACAATTTAATCGAAATGCTGAAAAGCCTTAATGGTAAAGATAGTCACCGAGTCATGATTGTTAATTCAATTTGCTGCTGCTAGCTTACTTATTTTGACTGTATTAGTGAAAATTCTAGGGCTTTAGGCAATACGCTGTGTATTTGCACAATGCAGGTTCATGATCACTATAATGAGGAAAATAAAGCTTAAACCACAGCTCTATTCAATTTTGGGTCAAGTAGACTCCGAGCGAGAGCTCAACTACTTAGCTAGTGTGGAAGAGTAGAAGTATAGGAGGATTCCGCTAGACCATATCATGGGCTGAGTGGGTTTCAACTTTCAACTGAGTTATGGTTCAAATGAACTTGGCTCGGATAGCTTGTTTAGGTGATATGGTGGAAATTTAGGGCTGTAGATATATCTATAAATGCATTACATCGTTATTTGATTACAAATCTATTCCAAGTATTATAGTTGTGCTCTCTCCAAAAAAAAAAAAGAGTATTATAATTGTGCAATTTTGTCCCTACTTATATGTCAAGAGTGCATGAAAGAATATCATCAAAGTTGCATTTGTGTTAATTTTTATTTTTCTTTTAGTAGAAAGATAGCAAAGGGAAAGCAATTTGTACAATTATAGAATCAATTAGAAGCAATTCTTTTCTGCTCCGACAGTCCCACTTTCAGTTTTGGGAATCCAAAGAAATTCTTTAATCAATTTCCATTTTCACTCTTGTCCCACTCTTAAAGTGAGAACATAGAAACTCAGCAAGGTATTTTGTTCTCTCCTAATTTGCATTATATCTCTCTCTGTCCAACAGTTTTGGAGTTGGTTTCTCTCAGTTTTAGCAATAGGGCATGCAGATCCAACAGAAAAGGTCTTCAAATATATATCTTTTCATTAGCAATGTGCTTTCATCTTATATTGTTCTGTTCTTCTATACGTGAATTTGTACATTTTTCTAAGTAGTTTTAAGGTGGAAAATCTCTTACAGTAGAGATTTTTTTTTTCTTGACAAATTCATGCTCAAACAGATAATTCTGACAAGAAAAGGCTTAAGCTGATATTTCTGACAAGAAAAGGCTTAAGCTGATGATACTTTGTTCAATTTTGGTTAATTACTTGAGAACTTACCCTTTTAATTTTGCATTTGAAAACACTAGGCTGGTCAAGTGGTATAGGAGTATCTTAGGATTCTGCTAGATGGTATTAACTATTAAGTTGAGTGGCTTTGAGGTGGTTATGCTGTTCAAGTTTCTTCCAAAATTACATATAATTACTAAAAGTCCTGAATGGTAAAGGGGTTCATTGAGTCATGGTTGTTAAATCAATTGGTTTGGCTGCTGTGCTTATGTTGGAAAATCTAGGGGTATAGAAACTAACCTTGGTTTATTTGTATCAATACAAAGATTGTTATTCAATTTATTCCCTGAAGTGAAGTGCATGCTCTAATTGGATTTTACAAATGCATGAAAAGACTTATTAAATCCAAGCAAGTTGATCAAAACCAAGAGAAAGAAAAGAGATGGCAGTGTTTTCATAAATTTCATGAAAGAATCTTTCTACAGATTCTATACATAATTTTGTGTGTTAGTGCAAATTTGAGCATAGCCTGGTATATCCACATTGATACTTGATTTTTTTTTTTAAAATATCAGAAACCACCGGGAAGCCACCATGTCTGGCCTTCCCCGGTCTTCAAGTGCTCCGCTAAAGAATGGCCTTCCTCCCCAGGAACTCCTTGATGATCTCTGCAGGTTTGCACGAGTACATACTTCTCTATCTATTCGATTTGATACAGAACTTTTTTCTTTATACTTATTTTTTTCTTGTTCATTCAACATCCTAGTCATGCATAAATTCCATCGCCTATTGCTTTTCTCTTCCCCATTGGCTCTTGTTGCTAATGCATTGCTTATGCTTTATCTATGTTAATCTGATTCCCTTTGACAGACATCTAAGCCTAATTTATCTTACTAATTCGCTTGCAGTCGGTTTGTTCTAAACGTTCCAAAAGAAGACCTACAATCATTTGAGAGGATTTTATTTCTTGTGGAGTATGCTCATTGGTTTTATGAAGACAACTCAGTGGAGAAAAATCCATCGCTGAAGTCATTTAATTTGAAGGAGTTTACTTCTTTATGTATCCTTTGCAGTCTATTGTCAAGTGAATGCTAACTGAGTCATATTTGTTTTCCAAATTTTTTTTATATGTAATCTACACATGGCTGCCCCTTCAAATCCTTGATCAATAATATGTAGTTTAATAGGAAAGCAAGTTGCTTTGTCATCATTTCTATTTATTGTCACATGCATGTGGATCATTTAGTTGATCCTTTTTCTTTTTTAATTTGTGGATTCTTTTATTTACTTACTTATTTATTTATTTATTGCTTTGATATAATTGACAAGAAATTGTGTTGTACCAAGTCATGTTCATGTGGATCATCACCATACTAAACCAAAATATTCTATGTTTGGATATCTTGTATGATTTACAGTCTTAGATTACTCTGGAAGTGTTGTCTTAATGACACCCCATTGTAATTTGTGCCTCTCAAGTTATATCCCCTTCTCCATGCTAGTCCTTCTGTTTCTTCCCTGCATAGTCATTTATAGTGACCTGAAAATCATGTTTACCGGGTCAACCAATAATCCGATTACTGATTTGAAGAGCATGGATCATTAGTGTATTCAGATTTTCCTTAATATCTTGCAGTGTTTAACAGCTGTGATGTTCTTAAACCTTATGTTGCCCATATAGACGACATATTTAAGGACTTCACTTCTTACAAGGTTAAGGTTCCTGTAACTGGAGCAATCATTTTGGATGAAACCTATGAAAGGGTGAGAATTGTTTGAATGATTCTTGAACTTTGATTTTTAACAAGAACAACTTTTCGTAAAACTATATTTCAAATGTGGCAAGTCATTTCATAATTCTAAGTTTGATGAGTAGTTGATAATTGATATGATAAGATCTTGTTATATGCAGTGGTGAACAGCGAACTATGTGAGCTTACATGAAAAGTATGATTTTCATTTTGACCTGTGCTTATTTTTATTTTGTGTTTGTCCAATTGGCAGTGCATACTAGTGAAGGGATGGAAAGGATCAAGCTGGAGTTTTCCTCGTGGCAAAAAGAACAAAGACGAGGAAGACCATGCATGTGCCATCAGAGAAGTAAGATTCTTTCTTATGCAGTTCTCTTCTTTATCCAGTTTTTTTATTTTTATTTATTATTATTATTATTATTATTATTATTATTTTTTATTTTTTTGAGATTTAAACTGGGATTTCACAGCCAGGAACCAGTGAATTTGAAACATAGTAAATGATATTTTTAGCACTTTACATTCTTGTGTGGTTGCAGCATAATGTGCAAAAATTTGCAAGTGAGATAATAGGTAGGACAAAATCTTATGTTTTTGTATGACCTGTGGATGTGTTGCTAGGGTAGGGGGTAAGTATGGTTTACAAACCTAAAATTATAATTTTAGATTTTATATTGCATGACATATGGGCTCTTATCTGCTTGAGGTGATAAGATCAACTGCTATTAGGCAGAGCATATCAAATAAATCGCATGCAGCATGGCTTGAGGATTCATATCTATTCTGTAGCAATACTCTTGCCGTATACTTTATTACACATTAACAGCAGTTTTGGGATAGTACCCCAACTTCATTTTCCCCAAATCTGTGATATGGAGTAGGACAGTGCGACCCTCCATGAGAGAATTTTTGGGAAAGGAGGTTGGTGTAGTGGCTTCATCCTATGGGAAACTGCATAACTTACTATGGATTATTATGTCAGCTTAGTAAATTTTACTATAGATTTTTTTAGTACTAAGAAACTAAGATCTATGGCTGAAGTAATTTGCTTTGTTTCGTAATGTTTTTCACTGATGAGGAATGTTATTCGATTACACTTTGCATCAGAAAGTGTTGCGCGTCATTTTTCCCTCTGAAAGCATGCCCCTAGACTATCATATGGTTTTTCCTCTCCTCTGTTGTTAAATAGCCTGGTTTTTTTGCTTTGAATGCAGGTCCATGAAGAAACAGGATTTGATGTTACTAAACTTCTTAAAATAGATGATTACATTGAAGTTATATTTGGACAGCAAAGGGTGCGACTCTACATTATTGCTGGTGTAAGGGAAGATACAGCCTTTGCACCACTCACCAAAAAGGAGATCAGTGTATGTGATTCTTAATGCAACAACATTTATAAATCAATTCTGGTTTTGCCTACTGTTCTATATTGGTTGGCAAAATTTATTCCAGAAGATAAGAACTTGTAGTTTACATTGAAAGTTATAAGTTGGTAATCAACGTGATCAATACCTAAGTATTTGTTAAATTGATTCATCGTTTCCATATAGTATATATATACCTTGTATCTTGCACATTATCACATGTTAAGCGCACAGCTTTTGTTATCTGTTTGCAGGAAATTGCATGGCATCGGTTGGATGATCTTCAGCCAGCAAGTGATGATGTGATATCCCGTGGTATCACCGGCCTCAAGCTTTACATGGTGTCACCTTTTCTGGCGTAAGTACCTTCGATATATAATTTATTATCTTCTAAAGTGTTCCAACATTTTTAATAATGTCTAATGGCACCTTGTCTTCATGCAGATCGTTGAAGTCATGGATCTTTAAACATCAGCCCCCAACTGCTCCAAGACCTGATATGCCTCTGAGAGGTTCTCCCTCCCACTTTCATGTCTTTATAGCCTATAAACTTCAGGTTTATAATAAACTTGTGAAATAAAACTAGAGGAAAAGAACAGATGAATGGCTTAATCTTGGAGAAACCAAAGCATATGAGCATGATTGATTTGCCAAGAGATGTCTTGGTTTTCTTTGTGTAAAATGGTACTGGTATAGTCTATGGATTCAATCATAGCTGAGCACATGAAACTGGATGCTCTGATGTTTCCAGATCCACAATTGCATTTTCTTTTTATAACAAGATGCCTTTGATTTTTATAATACAGGTTATGTGGATATTCTTTTTCTGCTTTTGCTCATGAGCTTTTTCTTTCATCATTTTTAGGAATCAGTGTGTGGAGAGCAAAAAACAGCTCAATAGGGAGTAGCAACATGATAATGGAGAGCCAATCAACTAAACCTGAACCTGATGTCCATCCTCCTGACATAGGACCTGGCAAGAGCTTCAGAAACTTCAGGTTCAATACTGCTCCAATCTTACAAGCAATGGAAGCTGGTTTCTCTGCTTGAGTGCAACTTGCTTCTTGTAAAGTGGTTCAAGTTTCCATAGCTGGGTTATTTCCTTGTTTCACTTGTGTCGTGGTATTCTATGGAGATGCCCTCATTCAGATGTACATTGTTTGCACTGGATTTTCGGGTTTGGGTTTATGTATATTTTGTAAACAAATGTATAGAAACCCATGCTGCGAAAGGCATGCATTTTCTCCATATGTTCATACTTTGCTTTTACTTAAATTGCTAAAAGGGAAATGCTTCATATGAAGACTAGTTTTGACATTGTAAAAGTTGCACTAGGTTTCTGGGCATATTTGTATTAATGGTTACTTGGTAAAACGTTTAATTTCCTGTGGATCCAATCATGCTTGTTGAAGTTCAATATGGTGGTTTGGCCTTTTCGTTTCATCGTAGATTTTGCTTGAATAATCCAATGTGTTCATCACGTGCTTGACCAACTGCCTTGGTTGAAGGACTGGAACAGGGGATTCAGAGACTGATATGATAGAAGAGAAGACCACATTACTGAGATTAGAACTGCAGCATGTTTTTGTATTCTGTTATTCTGATGGATTGTTAAAAGACGATGCAGGAAATATGCGATGGAGGAGAGACAATTGCTTAATTTAATGTTTAAAGTTGAGTTGTTGACATGTTATAATCATAGCCTTTAGATTTTTAATCCATGGTCGGAATTAAAAATCAAGGATAACTAAACTCCTATTACTTCTCTTGCTGATCTTTCTCGCTCCAAATGATTTTGGACTCAAATTTCTGATAAAGTCTTGTGTGAAATGAGAGTAGGCGATGTCATATCTCAGAAATTAGAATTACATGGGAATTAGGACTCTTAAGAAGATAGGTTTTAGAACGGGTGTCCCCAAATCTATAAAGCTCATTATTCTAGCATTAGATCGAAAATGTTAGCCAAAACAAAAAAAATTGAAGACCGCGACATCCATGGAAGCCCTTCCTGAAGAGATCATAGATGTAATCTTCCTGAGGTTACCCATCAATTCTTTACTCAAATGTAAAGCAGTGTGCAAGGCATGGAACTCTATAATCTCAACATCTAGTTTCATCGACACCCACCTCCACCTCAACTGCAGAGACGGCCAACTCCTCTTGCTATAGGCTTTTTCATCACCTACAGATAGGAGGGAGCCTTTCTCATTGCATCTAGATAACCCTTCGTTCGATGAGCATACCAAGCTTAGAAATCCATTCTTAGCTTACGATAGGACACAAGCTGCCATCTCCAAAAAAAGATCAATAGCTTTAGGTAGTAAGCCTATCAATGTGGTCGGGACTTGTAACGGGCTGGTATGCCTAGTATTCGAAAGTTGGAACCCTATCAATGTTGCTCATGACTTTACTGTACGTGTTAATTTGGAACCCTAGTATTCGAAAGTTCGTGGTTTCGGCCAGGCCTAGTGTTACCTTCATCAGGGATGATAACCCTAGAATAAGTTACGCCTTCGGTTATGATTCGTCCACCAATGACTATAAGGTTTTGAGAACTGTGAGTTATGTTCAGGGAGCTCGTTCATGTGAAGTTGAGATTTGGTCATTGGTCCGTGGCTCTTGGAAGAGTCTAACTGCTTCCATTGTTATTCCTGGTGACGACCCCTGTTATCCAAAGCTTTTCTTCATGACACTCATGCTTTTGGTGAGCTCGACTACTAATCTGTAACAAACGAGAGAGAGCCTCTCCTACGTTATTTTAAAAGTGGCGTTATAGATCCACTAATACGTGACTTGTTGAAATTGTGCAGCACTACCAAAGTTGCACGAGGATTCCTGTGGTCAATTTTTCCAACAACTCTTCACTAAAGTGAGGTATTTTAACCTTTCGAAAAAAAAGAGAGGCATTTTAAATTAGAAGCATCTATTTTTTGGAGAGTTCTAGGTTGGAATGATGCGCCGGCCGGAATAAACTTTTCTGTATTTTTTTTTTTTTTTTTGCTGGAGACGTCTGGGCTGCGTTGGAAAGGCAACGGTGGAGTTGCTCAAGTCTTCACCAGATAAATCTATTTCTCTCTCAAAAGTCAAGTCCCTCACCACTTTGCTTCTATTAATTCTTGAACATCGATTGATCAAAAACTGCTATATTCGAAGTCGATTCGATCCCAACTTCAAATTCCCACGGAACCCAGTTAAGCTCCAACTGATTTCTATCTGATTTTTGCGTTTGTTTTTACAATTTTAATTTGCTTACATATTGTACTTACATGAGCATTTGCCTAACATAATTAGCTATAATAAGCCACATTCATACTATCGTCAGAAATACCAGCTTCTGCCATAGGAATCACCTATGGGAACACAGCCAAGTAGGCTACTTAGGCCCCGGCTTACCCCTAGATCACCACTGACGCGCCGCCACGCGCCGCGCCAACACAACATCAGAAGCTCCAGCTGGGAACTGAAGCAGGTCAGTCCCACATTGAAAACATGGAGAAGATCAGCTCCCTCCCCACCTATAAAAGGTTCTCTCATCTCTCCTCATTAATTACGCATCTACTACTTGTCTATTGTTATCGTGTTAACACAAATACATTGACTAACTTAGGCATCGAAGAAGAGAAGACCGCCCGACGCGGTCTCCCTTTGACGCACTCTTTGTATTTCACTTGACAGGTAGCGGGAATACTGAATACTAAGTAACGGTCCGCCCACCGAACTTGCGTTGATCATAATTTAGCTACCGCTGAATATTAAACATTAACACATATGTTGCTATGTTTATGTTCTCTGTATATTTCTACATCTCTGCTCATGATTTATTATTGTAAAAGAGGCACTAGTTTATAATTGATCATGGATTTATATGCCGAGTTTCTTTTCAAAGTACGGAACAGACAGTATACTTGGCACTCATCTATACTATTATTAAGAGAAGAGGTTTTGTAAGTCAAAATGCATATGAAATTACATATGGATCCTTACATCATATATTAATTTGAAATTATAAGTAATAACTAAGGGATAAGAAGGTAAATAACAAAATCAAAATTGAAAAAAATAAGAAAACAATAATTTACTTATCTACAGATAACTTCCCACTTACCCACTATGTGCATTTCATCTAAGAAAAAAACTTCCCACTATAATAACTCCCCACTTATTTTGAAAAAAGCTTTTCCATATCTATTTAATCATAACTTTTTGGTCAAATAAGATGTATGGAGATGTGACATGGAAGAGTATATGCATTTGCTGCTGCTTCTAATGTCTAACTTTAACTGTCTATCACTCTGTCGAGGGGTTTCAGCTAAAAATTAAGAAAAAGAAGAATTTGTTTAACTGTCTTTCAACACCAATCGTTTTCTCAATTATGTTTCTTCCTAGTTTACAAAGAGCTAGTGTTTTGTGTGTCTCTGTGTTTAGATACCCGAACAACAGAAAGCAAAGGAATAAATATCGACACAGAAACCAAACCAGCCAATTTTTTGTTGCTTCGTAGTCAATTACACAAGTCTTGTTAGAATGAATATTTATTTATGTAGTAGGGAAATTATTAATCTTTTCTAGGTTTTATGCAGTAGGGAAGAGAAACCGGGAAACACAAATGCATGATTTTGATCTCCAAGCCTTGAAATAGCAAGTGTTGAAAGCTTCTCAGGTTACTCATATCTTAAGGACTGGACATTTGCTCTTCTACAAGTAGAAAAAGTAGGTTTCGTTGAAATGAGCATACAAAGAATCTCTACATCTTTCCCCCTTTCAACTTCTCAGTGGAAATATGATGTTTTTCTGAGTTTTAGAGGTGATGACACTCGCAAGGCTTTTACAGACCACTTATACACTGCATTGGAACATCAAGGAATCATAACTTTCAGGGACGATCCTGAACTTCAAAAAGGGGAAGCTATTTCTCCAGCACTTTTTGCTGCAATTGAAGAATCGAGATTTGCTCTCATTGTTATCTCACAAAATTATGCATCATCAACATGGTGCTTGGATGAACTAGTGAGAATTCTTGAATGCATGGAAGTAAAAGGAACTGTGCTGCCAATTATCTATGATGTTGATCCCTCTGATGTACGAAAGCAAACAGGGAGTTTTAAAAGAGCCTTTGCAAATCATGAAGAAAGGTTTACGGATGACAAAGAGAAAGCGCAGAGGTGGAGATCTGCATTAACTGAAGTGGCAAATTTCTCTGGGTGGAATTCAAAGGAATGGTATACATATAAGTTTTTTTTTTTTCACTTTCCATTGCTTTACAATAGTTAATTTTGCGCTAGCTCTTCATCATGTTATTCACAAATATATAGGCAGATAATACATTCAGCGTCTGAGGCTTTCTAAATGACATTACAAGAATATAAAAGAAATCGATTGCAATGAATAGACATTTTCATAAACTAAATCTTCATGTCAATAACCTGATGAGTTTAATCTAGAATGTGTTGTAGGTATGAAGCACAGCTCATTAGAGATATTGTTGAAGTTATATGGAGAAGATTGCAACCTACATCATTCAGTTATGCAGAAAATCTAGTTGGAATTTACTCAAGATTATAGCCAGTCAATGTCCTTTTAGATGTAGGGGTGGATGACATCCGCTTCATTGGTATATGGGGAATGGGCGGGATTGGTAAGACTACTATGGTAAAAGCGGTGTATGAGAAAATTTCTCGTGAATTTCAATTCAGTTTCCTTCTTACCGATGTTAGAAACTCTGTTGAAAAAAGTGGTCTACTTATTTACAAAAGCAATTTCTCTCTGGGATTTGGACAAAGAAGGCCAACATTTCGGGCCTTCATGAAGGAGCCATGATTATAAGGAGGTTGTTAGGTGACAAAAGAGTTCTTCTCGTTCTTGATGATGTGAACCATCCAAGTCATTTAGAATATTTGGCAGGAGACCCAGAGTGGTTTGGTTCAGGGAGTAGAGTTCTTATCACAACTAGAAATGAGCATTTGTTGATTGGACATGGAGTGGAGAGAAGATTAAAGGTCAAAGAATTAAATGATGCTGATTCTCTTCAGCTTTTTAGCCGGAAAGCATTCAAAAGAGTTTACCCTGAAGAAGATTTTCTTGATTTGTCTAAATCTGTTATAAGTTATGCCAAAGGTCTTCCTTTAGCTCTCGAAGTACTGGGTTCTTTTTTGCATGGAAGGGATCTAAGTGAATGGAACAGTGCACTGAGAAAACTGGGAAGAGGTTACTCGATCTTTGTCCTGTCCATTAAAGAAACATGCAATTTCTAGGAATATTTTCTTCTCTTCAGGATCTAGATCCTCGTAACTTATTTTAAGTATGTCAAAAATTTCCAAGTTACAAAAAAGCACTAACCAGTTGCGATTTCTCTGCAATTATTGGAATAAAAGTCCTCATTGAAAGATCCCTCCTAACTCTTTCAGATGGAAGACTATGGATGCATATTTGCTTAGAGAAATGGGTCGCGAAATTGTCTGCCTGGAATCTCGTAATGAGCCGGGCAGGTGCAGTAGGTTGTGGCTTCTTGAAGACGTCAAACATGTTTTAACCAAAAATACTGTAAGAAATTTAGTACATGAATAATTTGCTAGTGTTTAAGAACAAGAGAAATTGACACACAGAAAGAGAGAGTAATATTTCAGAGAGAATTGAGATTTCAATTGTGTTTATTCATCTCATACAAGGGGTTATTGCATGTCCATTGGGATTGAGGTGGAACACCCTGTCCCTCATGTACACACCCAAAATGGACTCGCAGAAGCTGCCATTAAAAGACTTCAAATGGTTGCCAGGGCATTGGTTATACGCACCAATCTCCTTATTTCTGCTTGGAACACCCTGTCCCTCATGCAAAAATAAATAAGTACTTTCTATATATAATTTAATTATCTTCTCAAGTGTTCCAACATTTTTGATAATGTCTTACGGGACCATTGTCACCAATTGCTTCAAGACCTGATATGCCTCTGAGAGGTTCTCTCTCCCCCTTTTTTGACCTATAAACTTCAGGCTTATATTAAACTTGTGAAATATAACTAAAAGAGGAAAAGAACAGATGAATGGCATAATCTTGGAGAAACCAAAGCATATGAAGTTGAAAGATTTGCGAAGAGACGTCTTGGTTCGTTTGTGTAAAATGGTACTGGTATAGTCTGGTTTCAATCATAGCTGAGCACATGAAACTGAATGCTCTGATGTTTCCAGATCCACAATTGCATTTTCTTTTGATTCCAAGATGCCTTTGATTTTTATAGTACAGGTTATGTGGATATCTTTTTCTACTTTTACTCTGAGCTTTTTCTTTCATCATTTTCAGGAATCAGTGTGTGGAGAGCAAAAAACAGCTCAATAGGGAGTAGCAACATTGTAATGGAAAGCCAAGCAACTAAACCTGAACCTCATGTCTATCCTCCTGACATAGGACCTGGCAAGAGCTTCAGAAACTTCAGGTTCAATACTGCTTCAATCTTGCAAGCAATGGAAGCTGGTTTCTCTGCTTGAAGTTATCGTTCATACTAACGACGTCTTTCTCTTCTCCGTCTTCCAAGACTCTCCGAACACTTCCAGTTTTTTTTTTGCCAAAAAAAAAAGAAAAGAAAAGAAGAGACTTCACTTCTATGAATTGAGAGAGAGAGTTACCATCACTGAGCTCAAGGGCACGAGCATTCAACAAGGAAAAGGTCTTTCCGTCTTCTGCGTCTTCGATTTTAGTGTTAACATCAACTTTGGAACGTAGGCAAATGGGGTTATGCCCTTGACTTTTATTTTCGACCACGGATTGAAATTCAATGGATATGATCAGCAAATTTGCTTTAAAATGTAATTTAACAAGCAAAATCCTTTTGTTAATCAATAATCGTTTAAAATAAAGAAAAAAATGAATATTATAAACTGTCACTCAATTATGACTCATTTGAGTATTCGACACTTTGATCACTCTATTTGATCACTCAATTTTTACTCAGTCAATCACTTTAGTCACTTTATTAAATTATCTGTCAAAATCTCAGTTAAATAGATGATATTTGTGTAAATATGCAACTTTTTAGAGGGTAATTTCGTCAAAAATCTCATTTTAGTCACCTCTCCCAATCAATCCAATTTAAACTTCTCAGTTTTCCATAACTCGTCATACGAAAATATCTTTGATATTGCGATATAAAAAGTTTTCTGCAACAGAAAAATGTCAGAGTGACTAAACTACTAAAGTGAATAATGAAGTTAAAGTTAAGTGACCGAAGTGATATATTTAAAAATTTATAGTAGTTTCGCTTGTATTTTAATTTTGGACTAATTTCAATTTACCCCCCCTGAGGTTAGGGGTCGTCATCATGTTAGTCTCTCTAGTTTCAATTTAATCAGTAACACCCTTATACTCTCCAAATTCATCAGCCGTGTCTAATTTTTGGACCTCCGTCCAAATTGGAAGTTAAATCTGTTATGTGGGCCCCTTTTAGGGGGCAAAATGGTAATTTTGAGCTCTAAATTATATAAAAAAAAATATATGTTTCCTTTTTTTTTTCTGTTTCTTCGCTTATTATTATTATTATTATTATTATTATTTTGTCTTCAACCTATACACCGCAAGTTATAATAGGTTTATAAAAAAAAAAAAAAATACTCTATGTGGTTAAAAAGTAGCTCGCTGGTCTACGATATTTGTGATATATCTCCGATAAAGCGAAGAATTTTAGAATATATCTGTAAAATATAATAGGTTTTAAAGTGAAGAATTTTAGGATATATCTCCAATAATTTTAGGTCATCATTGTAATTGATATTTCCGTTGTAATTCTCTCCCTATATAAAGGGGCTATGAAATGAATTGGTCATTTCTAATTCTATTTTACTTTTACACGTTATCAGCAACCTCAGAGCCAATAGCCAAAGAAAAAAAATCTTAATTTTCTAGTTTCTTTCTTCTTCCCGTCGAAAAAAAAATCAAAAACCTATGAAGAAAAAAAAACTTTTTCTCCTTTTGTGCCGGCACCACCAAAAAAAAAAAGTTCCTTTTTCCCCAGACCGGCCTCCAACCAGCCCTCCCCCTCCAGACCGGTCTCACCTCACCGGCCAACACCCACACCCTGCCGAACCTCGTTGCAGACCCCGCGCCCGCCCACCCGACCCTCGCGCCAGCAGCCTACCTGCAGCGCCTCCGCGCTACTGCAACAGCCCACGCCCAGCAGCAGCACCGCCTTCGATCCAGCCCGATTCTGGCACTATTCCTGTCAGACCGCCTTCGTCTTCCTCCAGCACCACGCCTGCACAGCCCGGCTCCACCCCCACACCCCGCGCAGCGCACCTAGCTCCTGCATCATCGACTAGCCTGCATCACCGACCGGCCAGTGCAGCCGGCTATCCCCCAACAAAAAGAAGAAGACACGAAGGAGGAAGAAGACATAAAAAGAAAAAGAAAAAAAAAGATAAGAGAAAGAGAAAAATAAAGAAAGAAAAAAAGGAAGAAAAAAAGAGAAAAAAAATGAAAAACAGATTTATTTATTTATAATTTTTTATAATTTGGAGCTCAAAATTATCATTTTACCCCCCTTAGTGGGGCCCACATGACAGATTTAACAATCAATTTGGATTGGACACAACTGGTGAATTTGGAGAGTACAAGGGTGTTACTGATTAAATTGAAACTAGAGGGACTAATATGATGATGATCTCTCAGGAGGTAAACTGAAATTAATCCTTTAATTTTTTTCATTTGAATTAAATATAGGTGTTGCGTTAAATTTTCCTATCACTTCATTAAAAACAAAAAAAAATTAATTAATCTAGCCCACCCCAATCTTGAATCTTGATCTGCACCGATTGGATCATATGCTCTGATGACGGCTAGACTGACTTTCATCGATTGAAGTTTAGCCTATTTCAGATGCACGGTAAAGTGAGACCACATCCAAATATCATTTTCTATTAATTATGTGTTTATCTTCTTTTCATTTTAACTTCGATATTTGAAATAAGTCAAATAACTTTGAAGTTCCATCACTTCATGCATTAATTATTCCACCATAAATAGGGGATATGTATTATTCGGATTTCATCCAATAATTGAAAAGTTCGGCTAAACATTTTTATTTAATTAATTAAATTTTAAATTTAGAAATATTAATATTTATTCATTTTTTCTTACAGAAATGTGTAAAATACGGAAAAAGTTGAAAAATAAGGTGTAATAAGTAAGGTTCAGAAGTACGAAAAATTTAAAATGTTCTTTTTAAAAGTATATAATACAATTATTTTTTAAATTTATGTCAATTGTTATTATTAGCCAGCTTCAGCAAAAACAAAATGAAAAAAAATACGTGTGTCATTATTTGAAAAATCGGAATGTCATGTGTTCATTGTTTTTTTTTTTTTTTTTTAGAATTGGAATGAACATATATTAAGTTCAAGGGACAGTACAAAGGAATATAAGTAGACGCAACATAGGGCAAATGTCAGGACATAAGCAGTTACTTACTAACTAGGTATTTGAAAATAAAAGTCCACTCACAGTACTATATAGGTGACTACGCATAAGGGTTTCTTCGTCGAGCGATAACTCTGTATAACGCCCTATACACAATTATATTCCGTGAACAACAATTCGACAATTAAATACGATCCCAAAATCAATCCTCTTAAATCAACATCTCCATTTCTTCAATTCAACCCAAACTTTACCACCAACACCATTTCATTAATTTACAAGTTCTCGAGCAGATTCGAGAGAAATCCGACGGTCCGATTTTCATAAATCGATAATCAAAATTCTAAATCTTCGAAAATTAGAAATCTATTCAAAACTAATCCAATCTTCACCAAGCTTCATATATAAGCTCTACAACATTTATAAGATTTAATAGGCTAAAAATTAAGATTAGAAAGCTTCCCTACATGCCTTCACGCGCGACCTATAGTGGCGGCGTTTGGGGTTCACGCGCCACCGCCACCACCTCCGATGGCTATCAAATTTTGGCAGCAACACCTACTTATCAAGCCTAACATTTATCTCAACTACAACAAATTCCAATTTTACCTTGAAGTGCTTGAAATCGGCCGGTGAAAAATTTCCAGAAAATTCAAAACCCTAGAATCGGGGTTTTGCTTGATTCTCCCTCTACACTGCAAATTGATGTGTGAAACTTGAGGGAAAAGATAAATGGCCCGAGGCGCTCCCATTGGACTTGATTTGGTGGCTGGAGATAGCCGGAATCGGAAGAATTGCCGAAAAAACTCTAATCACTACAAAAACTTCAAGTCGTCGATTCACACTTGTCCGGCCAAATCACCGTGATTTACTACCACCGGCGTGTGCAGCGGAAGGAGGCGGTCCTATATTGCCTGGTGGCACGCTGTCAGGTGGCCGGACGGCGGCGAATCAAAAGGAAAAAGATGAAACCGGCGGAAACGAAGGAGAGAGAGATCGGGAAGAAGAGAGAGAAAATTTACTGTGGGTTTCCGGAAATGGAAACCTACAGTGGTAACTTTCCATATATATACCCAATTTACCATAAACAATAACTTCCTTATTTCACTCATAACTTTCGCACACGAACTCCGATTTTTAAGTGCCACTTATGCACGTGCTCGGTTTAACATCCCTTACAACTTTCATGAAGAACATTTTCTCCAATTTAGACCCGAACAAAAAGTCAACTTTTAAGGTCACTAAAAGTATCGAAACAAAGTAAAAAGTGAAAGTAATTGTTGTTTACCATCCAAATGACTAGTAAACTGGTAAATTGAGGTACGAGACGTAATACTAGTGAAAAATGGCGATGACTGGAATTGGCCACCAACGATGTTTTTGAAAAAATTTTCGTGAGTTGAAGTTGAGTCTCCGTCAATTCCTCTCACAATCGAAGAAAATCTTCTTCTCTAAAATTACCAGTACGATCCACATCAAAATTACTGCTTGAAATCTCGATCTGTAGCTATCTTCACAGCCAAGCTAAAAAGATATTGTTTGCATTTTCCAGAACTGATTGAGATCCCAAATGCTTGTATATTCGACCGGGTTGAAAAATTGTTCCTTCGATGCAACTACTTCAAGAGGCCGTACCAAAATGGCAAAACAGAACCAAACTTTTAACAATACTTCACACAAAACACCACTCACCGAAGGAAAGGGGGAAAAAAAAGAAGAACAAGTAATTTGATTGATTTATACATCGCACGTGCCACTCTAACAAACTTTGCCGCCAAAGCTCTGATCGGTTGGTTGGTTTCAATTCTTTAAAACCCCACTCATTTCACAATTTCCAAACAGCTCTAATCGGTTAGTTGATTTCAATTCTTTAAAACCCCACTCATTTCACAATTTACAAACAGGTGTAATCGGTTAGTTGGTTTCAATTCTTTCCATAGTTCGACTTCATCCTCTGCAAAGCGTTAAGCAGAATCAAGAATCGGAGCAAAGGTTTTGCAGATTGGAAGTACATTTCTCTGGGTATGTTATCTTTCTTCTATTTTTCTGAAAGAACAATATATCCTGTCGTTTCTCTTTTTATTCAAGATCTCTGAAAGCAATCTTCATCTCCTGTCAAGAAACTCAGTTTCTCTTGCTTCTATTCTCTAAAAGATGAAGAAAATCGCTTCTCTTCCATATTCTCCCAAGATAAAAGTAGTTATTTAATCAAATCTTTCTTCATCAAGAATTCTGTTTTCTTTTTTGTCTGAAACAGACTGAATGATTGATTGATAAAAGTTTCTTTTTTGTCTGAAACAGACTGAATGATTGATTGATAAAAGTAAGGCTACTGAAGCCAAGAAACTACTTAAAACATTAAAAAACCCAATCACCAGCAACCCAAAACCAGGGGAGGAGAAAGGGGAGGGTTTGGTTGTGGTGAGGAGATTGCTTTCAAAATAGTAGCTTTAACTGCATGTTTGTGGCCCTTACAAATTAGATAGTAAGCATTCAGCACTTCCAGCACTTCCAGCAGACCCGGGGTGTGAGTCGAGAATGTTCATCAACCAGAAGAAACAGACCCAACTGGCTTACAAGAACATAGAAGTAAGAACTGCTCTGTTATTTCTGGTTCGTCATCACATAAGTTACAGAGAGGATATTTGCTTACTGTAATCTTAAACAGGTAGCTATGGAATCAGATATACCGCAGGAGCTAGAAGTTCAAGCACTAAAGGGAGCTCTCACCCTTGAAGTTCTCAGCAAGGCCATGCGGAATTGTGATGTTAGTACTGAGCAGCTAAAACACATTTTCCACACATTTGCAGCACCTCTCCTCATCAAATTTTGGGACAGCAAGTGGGATGCTGATAGTGTGAACATACCCCAGACACAAGCTGATCACCTTCATCTCACTGAATCAGTTATCCACGTATTTGGTGCAGCAGATGTCTCAGAGCTGCTTTGTAAACAGATGTACAGGCACATGATAATGAATGTTGGCATCAAAAGAGAGTACAAACATTGGTTTTATTGCTGGTTGAGGTTACTTCAGCCTGAAGAAAAGGAGCGCATGGTTGCTCGATTGTACATGAATTTGCTTGAGGCTGTGAACAGATGGGGCCAGAATCGAACAAGTGAGGAAACACCGATTGAAGATCTGTTAAATCCCAAGTCTTCTACAATTCCAATCTTGAATTTGGTACGAGCATGGGCTGAGTTCTTCAAGACACCAGTTCAATTGAAAAAGTTGAGCCACCTTTATTCACTCGTATTTTACTACGAAATCCACACCCAACCAACTGACATATAAGCTTTTGAGACATGGCAAGTCATCCATGAGTTGGTAACTGAGTCACAGAAAATTTATCAGGTTAGTGATATTGAGAACAGAGTCTGAGAAAGACAAGGAGAAATCTTTCATTGAGATAGGAAAAACATATGAATGTAATGTGAGATCTTTCATGAACAGATATCTGAAATTCATGTTCAGGTCTTATATTTTTGCACAGATTACTAGTATCGTTTATTTGCTTCTTCTTTTTTTTATTATTTTTTTTTATCTATGCTTAATGGTGTAATTTGTGTTCAGCAATGGTAGATTAGCTATTATACATAAAGTATAAGAGTCTAATGGGCCAAATTTTATCATCCTCTTTTCCATTTATAAATTTTTCCTGTTTTTAGATGATTAGTACTATAGAGACAAAGTATTTGAGAGGATGTATTCTTCTTGAGAAAAATAAACCTTAAAAATCAAGCTCCTAACTCAGCCATATGCTCTCAATCTCCCAGCTAACTCCTTCAAATCAACAAGTTCTTCATAAACTATATTCATTTCAAGAATCATATTACATCGTACCACAACAAAAGCCATCATGAGCTACAGTTAGTATCCTGGCCTCCTTTCTCTTAAACAGTAAATATTGTTGTGAATCAATGAGAATGGGACGTCGAAAGCACAAATAAGCACAGCATACCAAGAGAGCACACAGAGAGATAAGAAGACAAGAACACAGATTTACGTTGGTTCAGCAAAACTTTTCTCTACGTCCACTGGGCATAAAAAGTCTTCCCTACGTGTATAATGAGTACAGTCATATCAAGCCTTTAACTGACTTGATGAACAACGAAAAATGAGCAAAGAGGGACTCTGTCTTCTCTTCCTATCCCTCTCTTCTTTGTCCTCACTCACTCTCTATTCCTAGAATGGAATACATTGTGCTTCTGCCTCTGTGATACCTTTTGTATTCTCTCGCTCTCACTCCTGGAGCGATATTCACTCACCCTCATAGGCGTTGAAATCCCTGGTACCTATCCGTCACTCTAAACCTTGACTGGTATTCCATCACTCCAATACTCCATTCATCAGTACGAATCCAAAATCTACTGGGTAAACACTTCTTGTACTCTAAGACTAATTGTAATTGCCATGGGAATAACCAATGGGCTGGAAACCCAACAAATACGACATGTTAAATATGAATATGGATCACATACACATATACACAGAAGATGTTCAAACAAGAAATCTGCTTGATCATATTCAAATCAAGCCAAGGTATTTAACAAACAAATCTTAAATTAAAAGAACCATCCCAGAATAAAACATGTCTATGTGAAACCTAATGTGGGAAGTTCCATCATTGCCCTAATTAAGCAGACAAAAAGACCCAAAGACAATCATGTAAGGGAACAACTCAAGACTCGGAGTGGGCCAAGATCTTTATTTATAAAAATAGTGGAAGAGTACCCGGAGGGAAAACATCAGAGCAACAGAAGCATAAGGAAGAACGATAATGGTGCCCCGAAACAAAGGGGCCACCCAGTCGCGGTCGCTAGGGCAGGGCCGTCTCCCGGCATCCCCCTTTATTGGAGCCTGGCCCTGCAGCCCAACCTGCCTTCGTGTCTGATCGTAAGAAATATACAATCAAGCATGCAGTTGAATCTTGTGCGTCCACCCCCCAAAATTGGGTCACCATTCCCTCACTTGACATTTACTTCATCAGGATCAAGCTCCAACTCCTCTGCAACAATATAGATGTTGAGATGCAAGTGCCTAAAGTAAACAAATAAATAGTATTAGCCAAAAAAAAAAAAAAAGCAAAGAAAAAGGAAGACCTTCAAACTAACCTAAACTCATTATGAAGGTTGTAAAAATCATTAACAATGCAATGGCTTCAAATAAATTGATATCATCAATCTTGTTAGGAGCTGAATTTTTGTACTAGACCTATGGCCATGATGGAGGGATTCATGCCAACACCTGCAAAACAAGCATAAAAATGAGTAGCAAGCATCAGCTGCAATGTACATTCATAACAACAGCCTCTTGTCACATTTAATATAATGAAAAATGCAACATGCGAAACTGTGAAGAATTGGTAAATTAGTAAAACTCAGTGAACCCTCTCTCAACTTATGACCCTGTGGTTAAGAATTTCTGGGTCCACGTTTTAACTATCGAAGTATGTTAGTGGATACATGGATTACAATTTCATCTTCAAAGTTACCAGATGCAATTGCTTCAGGACATTGATTTCACCTCTTAATGAAATTAGTCATATGAAATTTTCTTCTTTCTGGCCAATTACTAATCTTGTGACTCTAATCTCTAAGTTTTTTAGTATTCTTCAATGTTGTATACTGACAATATCAGCCCAATGCTTTTCTACTATTAAAACTATAAAGCTCAGGAGTATTCATAGGGTTTAGTTCAAAGTGTGAGGCACATCGCAAACAGTGACGAGTTTCAATGCTCTGGAATACTATAGAACTTCCGTAAGTTCCCTGAATGAATTTGATGGACTAATGCTTTCAACTACCACCAAAATATGTTTTCACGTAAGTTGAAAGCTCTCAGATGGACTGGCAAATGCTAGCTAGATTCCACTGCATATGATAGACTTCACCATCCATCACTGCTAAACTCAACTGTTGAGGCCTAATTTCTTAACTGTGACACTCAGAATGGCACTGTAAAATTGGCAAGGCCAAGCTGTCTCTTGCAAAGTCATAAAGTTGGGTTGGAATTAGATACAGTCAAAGACAGGTTTGAACTGATGGGCCTCCATTACAACTTTTCTAAACAAATACACAATCTTTGCCCGTCTTCTTTACTCCCTACTAAACTTTTGTGTGCAAGCTCAACCTACTTCTCTGTCAGACAAGTCATCATCCACCCCCCTTCCCCTTCCTTCTCTCTCTCTAAAAAAAAAAAAAACACACACACACGCACACGTTTTTACCTATATGGTATACAGGATTAATCCATTGCCCTAAAGATCTTACTTGCTCTCGATGTATCCAATGTGTTAGAAGTAAGGAAAAGCAATGGTCAATGTTGGCTGCTGCCTACAAGATCTATAGCTTTGCATATACCCAAGCAGTTTCTTTGAGATTCTCATCGCATGTTTAATGCCTTCATGTATGCGTAGGTGAAGTTGGCCAAGTGTTACCACAGACTAAGCTTTAATGCATTGTCTGGTCTTTGGTTGTAAGGTGCCTATATTAGGCCAGACTATGTTGTATGTTTTAATAATCTGAATATTAAAAATAAGATAAAAGAGGAATGACATTCTTCCTCTCACAATTTAAAATAATGATTCTAAGGAATTGGGGTGAAATGAAAGGCTGTTACTGGATATGGTTTCCATGGTACACAGACTCATATGGACACCACAATGGGGAAATCCCATGTTATATAGATTGCAAAATGTAACATGTACTAGGATATCCATATATAAACAACAACATCAAGGATCTTGAGGCTGAGAGAAGATGAGAACCATATTTGATATATGACACAATTCAACCAAATCGGCACAAGGGGTCCATTACAAATTACTCAACTTTATGTGTTAGGCCAAGAAGAAGAAATTAAGAAGAAAAAGGAGAAGAAGAAGAACATTTTAAAGAGTTACAACTGGATATTATTAAACGTGGGCCCTAACCAAGATGGAGACTCATACTCCAACAACAAAATATCACCACAGTCATAGCAAACGTGGTGACAGGACAAGTTACACGAATGGGACATAAACACAAGACGCTAGATTGAATTGGTTAACTACCCCTTGCCATCTTCAATTAGTGAAATGAAAGCAATAACATGTGATTCATCTTACCGTCCTAGAGAAAATACAATTTCTATTTGTGCTAAGAGAATCATACATTGGCATGAGAACTAGGGAAGGAAGATTTGTGCTTTCTGAAAATCTCAAGTGGTATTTGTTTCGCACCAAGGCCTTCATCAAGAAAGAAAAAAACAATCAATATTATATTTTACATGATGAATTAGCCCCTCATCCAACTAAGGACAGTTTGATCATATTAGAACCAACAAGAAGCAAAATTATTTGCCAACAGATCATCATCCCCATGTCATGCAGCGACATTTTATAGTGATTCAAAACATATATGATATAGCATCTCTGTGTGCGTGAGAGAAAGAGAGAGAGAGAGAGAGAGTTCTGAATTGGTTTTATGGTGCCTGTGTTTCTACCTAAGCTACCTGGAAACTTGACGACTATTATAAGAGCACAGGGAGTAATAGGAAATATAAATGAACATGCTCACTTGAATACAAATTAATTACTGGCATATCGAACCACAGAGCAGAGAGCTGAAATTAACAAAAGAAACATATATATATATATATATATATATATATTAAATGGAGATAAACTTACAGCAGCAGCAGCAAGAAAAAGCTCCCCTGAACATTAAATTAAATTCAGAACCCAGATTTATATGTCCTCCTTAGCCACCATAGAACTTGAACAATCTGGAACTGAGGGGCTATTCAAACCAGCTAACCAAGACCCAAATCTGGAACTATGCCAATAGTCGCCGCCATAGAGGCCTCGACCTCTCGCTCATAAAGGGTCTTCTATCTTTTCTTTTTTACAACTCTCAAATTGTTATATTTTCAATAAAGGAAGGATTCTTATTCTTAAAAAAAAAAAAAAAAAAAAACAATACAGCCACATCGGTGCTACAAGGATTTTGACTTTGGAATTGCTGACCCGAAGACTCATAATGTATAGTTGTATAATATTAGCCGTTTTTTATTTTACTTTTTTATGAAAAAAGTTTCATTTTATCTCTCTAACCTTACATCCTAACTTCACTTATAAGTTCTAATTTAATCCCAGAGTTATCCATGTACGTAATACTTTCAATCAATCTTATCCAATAAAAACTAAAGCGGCTTCTCTCTAGCCGATTCTCTCTTCTTGTTAAATCTTAGCCGGATTTCAATTTTCCAATCGCTGCTTGTTCGACGATGGTCGACATCAGTGCTGACTTTAGTCACGCTGTTGTTGTGTTTCTACTGTTGGAGGGATGGTTTCCTAATGCCTGGATCTCGAGATGGCTTGGTTTCGAGGTTTTCACGATGGTCGCTGGTTCTCTGGTTCGATGCTCCTGTAGCGAGGAAGTTAAGTGCGTCGGGTTATTGTTTCGGCGTTGGGTGGCGTGGAAGGGGATGCTCCAGGTTATTTGTTTCGACATTGGGTAGCAACGACTCTAGTGGCGACGCCAAGATTAATGAATTATAGTTCATGCTCATGATGAGATCTCGTGTAGACTTGGTAAAGTTTTTAAAACCCTGAGAAATTTGAGCAGACTTGGTAAAGGCATGTTTGTGGTTGAGCCCCCACCCAAACTTGATCAAGCTGCTAGCAGTTCTTTATTAGTAGGTGACCAAGTTAGAGCGTATGACCATGCTCATCAGGATTAGTGAGTCCACTGGCATGTGTACTGCAGTTGAGCAAAAAATCTGGCGGTTCTTGAGATACGTCACATGGTAATCCAAAGTGGTCTTGTGGTCTACTGCCCCACTCATCTATTGTGTTGCATTTATTTCCTATATTGAAAGTTAGATTATTGGTGGCGATTCAACATGGCCTTGGTAAGAGAATAGCCTTCTCTCCGGCCTAAACTGTCTTTGTGAAAAAAGAAAAAAAGACCGCCTCTTCTTTCCTTTATTTGGTACAAAATTCATTAAAAATAAAAATGAAGCTAAAAATGGAAGCCTAAAACTCCTATGCTACTTTAAAAAAAAAAAGTTTATAATCTTGAAATTTAAACTGAAAATTGTGATGGACATGTTTCATTACCAACACTCTTACGGTTATCAATTTAATCATTATAGTCCAATTCACTAATTTTGACAATTAAAGAATTGACGTGACTCAAATAAGACCCAATTTTTTTTTTAATGATGTAGCGTTGACTTAAAATGCCTATTATCTCGATGTGTTTTAAATTTCGGACAAAAAAAGAATTCAGACAAAAATAAAAATGAAAACACACGTCACATGCGCTGATTTGTGTAACGGGTCCTGCCATTAACAATATTATTGATCCGATAATAGCATGAGTGAAAAAAAGAAGAAGAAAAACGAAGCAGCATGAGTGATGACTGACGAGTGAAGAAGGAAGGAGCTCCGGAATTGCAAAGCCTCCGATTTCCCAACAATGGAGGCGTCAGAAGAGAAGAAGAAGAAGAAGAAGAAGACGACGGCCCTGTTCGAAGTCCCTCACCCGTTGGAGCAAGCCGACATCCTAATCAATATCCTCTCGAGAGTGCCCGCGAAAAAGATCTTCCAATTCAGGTGTGTTTCTCCATTTTGGCATAGGGTTTTGACCCATCCACGGTTCACCACTAGTTTGAAGTCGAATCGCTTTATTCTGATGGACAATGCCAGTGCCGTAGACCCTAATGCTGATAGATGGTCAGGTTTGCTTTGCATTGAGATTGACACTTACAATCCCACTTCGCCTTCAGATAATGTGTTTAGACTGCCCTTCGATTTGCCCACCCATGCAGCAGAAATCAGTGGCTCCTGTAATGGACTCCTTTGCCTGTTCGGAAGGTCTACCGATGAGCTCTTTTATGTGTTCAATCCCCTAACAGGAGAGTATGTATGTCTGCCACAACCCCCTAAAAGGCTTCCCAATGTATTTTTCTATGGCTTTGGGTGTGCTTCAGCCTCAAAGGTGTATAAGATAGTGATCGCTGTACCTCAACCGAATCAGGAATTGGAAGTTTTGGTCCATATAATTGGGACTGATGAGTGGAGAAATGTAGCTACTGCATCAATGCTGCTCCCTACCCTTGAGGAAGGAGATGGCTGCTTTGGAACATATGAGAATGGGACTATCTACTGGTTAGGAAGTAATGGTGTGTTGTGGGGTTTCGATGTTGAGGGAGAGACCGATAGAGTCTTGGGACTTCCTACCCTATCTGATATTATAAAAGAAGGAGATGTGGACTGTATTGTGAATCTTGGACTACTTAAGCAATCTCTTTGTCTAATTGTTGGCATTAGGGGTTCTGATTCTAGAGTTAATGTCTTTTTGAAGAAGAATTTTGTGGTGAATGAGATAAATCAGTTCCTCTGGAAACACAAGTTTGTCATGCATGCTGCTGAGATTGATGATGCTACAGTACCATTATTGGGTAGTAAGAAAAGGCAGATGTTGATGTTTCATAAAGGTCGTTTAGCTGCTTTTACTCATGGGAGGAAGGGACTTACAAAAATTGTTCTTGGCAACATGAAGACTTCAGCCAATGCAGCATTCGTGCATTATCCGAGTTTTGCCTCCCTTGCTGATGATATCTACAGATTAAATCCCTCAGGTAATATAGTTCACATTCTTTCCCCTAATTTAGTTTATAAATCAGTGATTTACATGGGTGTCTGGAAATTATATGCACAGAGAGGCTTACTCTCTGCTCTGGTTATTGTTTATTCTATTAATGAACCTTATCTCTCTGATGCAAACATGTTAATCCTTTGTAATGGTGATGTCTTGGATAAACGGTAGATATATTCCACTTGTGTTCTTCATCAAATGGTCTATTTTGTGATTTGAGGGTTGAGCTTTTCTTGGGCAGTTTAATCTCTTTTTCCTTTTACTTTTTTTATTAATCCATTTCATGTTTAGTTGCAGCTTCACAGAAAAAGTGGGAAATCATTACGCATTGATCTTGATTAGTAATGAATACAGCAGGAAAGTAAGATTGAAAAATTATTAATACTATAACAGAGCAACAGTAGACCATTGAGCAAAAAAATGATTCTGTAGAATGAAGTTTATCTTAATGTTCAAGTATATCGCATTTGTAAAGTCTGCAATGCGTGATTTGACGAGAGTGCTTGGAAACTAAGTTGGTGTCAAATACTGCTCGGAACTTCATTGCAGCAAAGCGTGTTTTGCTAGATGCAAAAGCTTTTCTAGTCCTAGACTTGCTTGGCGTGGTAAGATGATGTTTGACTTGCAAGAGCAGCCCATGTTAACTTGGGGGGACTGTGGGTTCCATGCTCTGTAAATGTCCTTAAAGTCTCTAAGCACATGCTTGACACGTTTTTCCTTGGTGGTTGCCTAAGCTGCCAAGTGTCAGCGGAATGTATAATAGAACACTGGTATGCAACTAATTTCCCTAAACCCCTAATGTATATTGCAGACTTGGGCTGCCCTCCTCATGTAGTGGTTCAAAAACCTGAAAATATATAAGATAGGACAACAACAAGAAAAAGACCCACATAACATCTTCAAGGCTTATGAACAAGTCATTGTTCAATAATCAAAAGATCCACGATAGTGAAAAAAGAGTGCTCCAAAGATATTTGAACAAGAAATAACCTAGAAAGAGAGTGGCGGCTGTCTCCCAGCATCTAGTAGTTGGAGTCTTGAGTTAAAATATGTGGTTCTGTACTTCTATAAAACTATTAAATTCCAAACTCGTATTGTTTGATTTTTTTTCTCTCTTTTTTCCGTTGCTAACAGAAAATAGAATTACAATGACACATTCCAGCTACAACCAACATTTAGTTGGTCAAAAGTCAAAACAACGGCAACAAATTGTTAGCCTTTGTAGGCAGCAACTAAACCAAATCCGTCTTTAGTGATCTCAAGTCCTATAATTGCTATGGCGTTGGCGACTCTATTTGCTCTTTTCCATGTGCTTAAAGGTGACAGTCTTGGGTGTATTTCGGGACGGTCAAGGCTTTCCAAGAAATAGCTCATATGGAGAATAATTCAAGTCTTACCATACAGAAGTGGACGTCCCACCGCTGGTCTTCCTTAGCGTGTTGGTTGTGTGTAATTTCACAATCGTTCACGTCTAAGGTTCGACTCGCAGAGGATGATGAAGATCAAGAAAATGACTGGAAATGGAATATACCTCCAATGTATGAGGTATTCTAAAATACCTCTGTTTTATTTTATGTTTTCTTCTTCTTTTCTTTTCTTTTCTTCCTGGGTCGTCATCCTCTCCGCTGTTCTTTTTTTCTTTTGAAATATTTGCTGTTCTTTTTAGTAGGAGTGAAGTCAAACAAATTCATTATGTATAATGTTGGAAAAATTATCTTGTGGGAAGTATAACGGTTTTAGTTCCATTAATATTGCCTAATGATCTAACTAATGATATATATATACACACACACACATGGCCTTTCTAGTGAAGGATCCTTTTTTTGGGTACTTTCTGGGGATAGAGCATTAGACCAACTTTTCAATCATATTTTCACATCTCAACCGTTCAGTTTTTAGGTCCTAATGTATAGATCATTTCTGTAAATTTTCAGCCAATTTGATGATCGTTAAGGCATCCAAAACTGCAATTTACCATTATAAACAGGAACAGTTCATGTTCGACAGATTCGGTCTGTTCGTGTAAATTATAGTTTTGGATGCCTTAACGATCACCGATTTGGCTGAAAATTTGCAGAAGTAATCTACACATTAGGACCTAAAAAATAAACGGTTGAGATGCTGAAATATAATCGAAAAGTTTGTCTAATGTCTATGTCATGTCCCGAATTTTAGAATAAAGTTCAAAATCCGAAACATGAAAAATATCACAACTCAAAATAATCATCCTGAAAATTTCTTTTCTTAACAACCTCACCACACGAAATAAAATCAAACCGAATTTAGTCTCGGTTAATTATTACAACTCAAATACAAAATGAACTGTAAAGCTCTGATGAGCATACACACCTCACAACTCAATGAAATAAAAATAACTGTTGTAACACCTAAGCAGCACGGTCACCTCCCTGGTTATCCTGACCTACAGGAATATCCGCTACACCATTTGAATAGTGTACCGGGATTACAACAACACAAAACCCGGTAAGCTTATGAAAGCTAGTATGAGTAAAACAAAGGACTGTTGTTTAATTTAATCATAAATAATTCCACTCAAATCAACACTCAACAATTTCCACAACCACGAAGTACTAACAATCTCAATCAAACACCAATTCAATAAATCAAGACAAACCCCAACTCACATCTTTCTTCACAAAACCTCAACATCGTATTTACAAAAATACGGTACTTGACAGACTAGAGCTCTAACTGAATCGTAACCCGTCACCTGGCCTAGGTTATGGCATCCGACATATTTATCATTATCGTATTTCATCAATATGTATACTTATATACATATTTAGAACGTCCGACAATTGCACATACTCAACCAATCGTATCTCATCATCCCCTAGGATTAGAGCGTCTGATTACCCCACACCGGTCACTACGTTGACCCTAAATCCATAAATGAGCACAACATGTAATATCATATACTGAAATCAACCCAACCAAGATACACAATATTATTATGAAATTACGCAATTGAAATATAATTCAAATCATCAATTCAATTCAATCTTATCATCACTCAACAATCCACCCATCAATATATATTTTCCACGTAAATATATATACGTAATCATCCACTCAGGAATGACCACTAATACCATCTATAGTTCACACAAGAAAATCGTGAAATTCATTTGTATAATTAAAATTCATTTTACTTACCTATGGACCGTAGTGATCAAGTCCATGTAATTTTAAAAGCGAATATTTAATCCACAAATATTTTTCACACAATTACCAAAAATAAATAAATTTAAAAAGCTCGGTTCGTAATATGAACCACGTGAGTTTTACTCACCTCGATACTCTCGTTGCGTCTTCAATACAAATATAAATCACGCCGAAATAGCCCACCAAAATACAATCCGTCAATCACCTAATCAAATGTGATTCGAATTTAGCCAATAATTCCAAAACATAACTGAACTACCATTTAACGGCTGGATTCTAATTAACGGTTGGATCTTCGCCGATGACCACACAAAGCCACTGGGACAGTCATACGATCATCATATCAAAATTACAAGTTCATCGGACGGTCCTAATTTCACAGATCATAAATCTAACGATCGAAATTGATCGAAATCACAAAATTCATAACTAATTCATACGATATCCGAAAAATACATATAATACGCCAAAATAATTTTATTGAAACGTAGAATCATAAAATGGACAGAAACTAAATTTTAGACCTCCGGAGGTGACCGGAAAGGGCCGCCGGAGTTATGGACAGGGCCGCTGCCGACCACCACCAATGGTGTCGGGGCCGAGCTTCTCCCATTCGTTTCATCATTCTGAGCAACTTTTATAACTAGCATAAGACCAAAAAATGACGGGAATGGATCGAAAAATACCAATTACAGTCGGCGGCCGGAATTTTTTCAGAATCCGGCGAGCTTGAAAACCGACGTGAAAACTGCAATAACTCGCTTCGATCTCTTTTGGAAACTTGTTCAGAACTTTATTGCGAACTCACCAGGCCAAGAATCGCAAGAAACGATCCTGTATAACTCGAGATATTTGGATTGATAGGTTGTTTTTCGATCTAACGGGGTCGAGCTCCGACGAATGTGAAAACAATCGACCTAGTTCCGGTCCTTCTTGGTGCTTGTTAAGGAAGTTGAGGTGAGTTCAATGAGCCAAGAATCAAGTGAAATGGTGACCTATAGCTCGAGATATCCTCGCCGCTGCCGCTGTCGGCTGTGTCGCAACGCAAGGCTGCCTCTGGCAGCTGGGCAAGGTCGAGACGAAGCTACTGGAAGTGGTTGGAGGTTGAGAGGTAGCCGGAGAAGGGAGAGGGAGCACGGTTTCTCCGTGCTCTGTTTTCTGGGCTTTCGGCCGAGAGAGAGAGGACGCGAGAGAGAGAGATGAACAGTTCCTTTCCAAAAAAAGAAAGGGAGGCTGGGAGAAAAAATAGGGTTTCCAAAACAAAAAATAGGGTTTTTTCTATATATACATGTTTCGGAATTTCTTCTAAATGCGATAACTAATTCAGAAAAAATTCGATCTTTGTGTTCCACACGTGTACAGACTCATATCAACGAGCTCTACAACTTTCATGAAGAAAGTTTTCCCAAATTTTGCACGTATACAAAGTCGATTTCTCAAACTGAGCATTTCGAGCTTTTCGTTAAAATAATCGTGTCGAACCTTCGATAATTCAAAAAAATGAAATATTATCGAGCAACATTCGTGAAATAACACAATAATCGTTCAACACAATTACTCGAATTTAAAATGAAAATTGCGCGTATTACAGTCTATCCCTATAAATGACCAAAAAAAAGGATCCCTTAGTGGAATGACCGTTTATATATATATATATATATATATATATATATATATATATATATATATATATATATAGGATTTTTCTCAGGTAAGGATGTCCTTAGTTTTTCTTAGGTGCGGATTTGGTGTTTTCACCCACTTTCCGATCATATTTTCACATCTTAACTGTTCAGTTTTTAGAGCCTAATGTATAGATCCCCCCAGCGAAATTTCAGCCAATTTGGTGATCGTTAAGACATCCAAAACTGCAATTTACACGAACGGACCGAATCTGTCGAACCGGAACCGTTCGTATTTATAATGGTAAATTGCAGTTTTGGATACCTTAACGATCACCAAATTGGCTGAAAATTTTCAGAGGTGATCTATACATTAGGACCTAAAAACTGAACGGTTAAGATGTGAAAATGTGATCGGAAAGTGGGTTAAAACCGGAAATCCGTACCTAAGAAAAACTAAGGAAGTCCTTAGCCAAGAAGGACTGTATATATATATATATACACACACACAACCTTGCTCAGGTGCGGATATCCGCACCTAAGCAAAACGTACAGATTTTTCATTTTTACCTACTTTCCGATCATATTTTCTCATTTTAACCGTTCAGTTTTAGATCCTAATGTATAGATTATCTCTACAAAATTTCAGCCAATTTGATGATCTTTAAAGCATCCAAAACTGCAATTTACACGAACAAACCGAATCTGTCGAACATGAACCGTTCGTGTTTATAATGGTAAATTGTTGTTTTGGATGTCTTAACGATCATCAAATTGGCTGAAAATTTGCAGAAGTGATCTATACATTAGAATCTAAAAACTGAACGGTTAAGATGTGAAAAAAATAATCGGAAAGCGGGGAAAAACTGGAAATCTGCACTTTTTGCTTAGGTACGGATATCCGCATCCAAAAAGGGCTCTGTGTGTGTGTGTGTGTGTGTGTGTGTGTGTATATATATATATATATATATATAGAGAGAGAGAGAGAGAGAGAGAGAGAGAGAGAGAGAGAGAGAGAGAGAGAGAGAGAGAGATGAGACTTCCATAGTTTAAGAATTTAAGGATTTTTACTCTTTAATTTACATTAGTATATGACCTAATTCAATGATTTCTACCATTAATCATTTAGATTCTTATGCAGAAATTGTGTATACAAAAAATCAACCAAATCCATAATTAATTCAAAATTGTGTAAACAAATATATTCTGTTAGAAAAAAAATTAAAATGACAATTGTGCTAATCAAATGGTTAACCGTTTTTAATTTGGTTAATTTTTTGTAGGATTCATATTTGTGTATGTAATTGGAAAATGAATTGTTTCGATTACTAAACTACATGTTAAAAATAAAAATATAGGCCAGATTTTGGTGATGGGATGGTCCGAGATGAGGATGGCAGTTGTATTGCAGCTATGAAGTGTTATTTCCCTCATGTTATCTCTGCTTCTCATATGGAGGCAAAGGCTTGTAGGGCTAGAATTCTTTTGGCAATTCATCAATATTGGGATGCTTTCGACCTTGAGAGTGATTGCTCACTCATGGTGGTGGCATTACAACAAAATGTGAAAGATAGATATGACATAGGGCGTTTATCGATGATTGTAAGTCATATTTGACATATTTTCACTATATTCAGATTAAGCATATTTTCCGTGAAGTAAATGATGTAGCCCATAGATTGGTGCATCTTGCTAGTCTTAATTATCTAGATGATATTTGGTTAGAGGAGGCTCATGTGATTATCCAAGATGTCATCTACGATGATTTATGTACTAGTGCTAGAAGTCAAGGTGCTATGTCCCCCTCTTTGCATAGTTCTAATTTTAATATAATAAGTTAGGCGTGGGAATTGGCTTGGCTGGGTTCCAAACCCCTTTAAAAAAAAAATATCCTCACATTTCAAGTTTAAAGAAGCCCTCTCTAGATATATAGGACCGGACCTATTAAAAGACCTGAGGGGTTGCAACACCCCCACACACACACACACACTTAAAGAAGCCCTCTCTAGATATATAGGGCCGGACCTATTAAAAGACCTGAGGGGTTGCAATCACCCCCCCCCCCCCCCCCCCCCCCCAACGCACACACACACAACAAAAAAACAAAAAGAAATTTTTATAATCAATCATTTGATAATAAATCAATGATATTAAGAAACATAATTATTAAATTGATGTAAAATTCCATTACTGTTAAAAGATGAAAAAAACAAAAACCCTAGGAGAGATTTTCTCTCCCATCCTAACTCTCTACGGCGCCCTCGCCTCCTCTTCTCCTAGCTTTCTTCTCTACGTCTCTTACCGTCACCCTCACTTAGCGACATGGCCTCCATTGATGCTATCAACGCTAGCTGTGCTGCCTCCCTTACGCTTGCAGAGCGAGGTAGTACTCCTGATCTGGGGAGAATTGGTGGCGGCCTTGTTCGTCAGTCTTCCAAATCTTTTTTGTTTGGAAAGCCTAGCTCTGACCTGCCGATCGATCAACCCTACGGCCTTCAAGGCTTATCTCCTTTGTACCTGGATGGATGTCACTCTGATGATGTTGAAGAAGAAGTTGGGCAAGCTACTTGGGAGTAGGAACAAGAACCATCGCCCTGGTAAGAAGTTCTATGTCCTTTCATTTTAATCAGTTTACTCCCCCCCCAAGCTTTTCAATTTCAATCAGCCGTGCTCAGTTTCTACTATTCTGTCCAATTTGGACCGTTAAGTTTGACTTTTGAGGGATAAAATTGTCATTTCAAGACATAAAAAATAAAAGGATTTTTTTTTTCTTTTTTTTCGTTTTTTATTTTTTATTTTTTTCTGTTTATTCTTTATTTTTCTTTTTAATTTTTTTTTCCATTTTATTTTATTTTATTTTTTTATATAAGTTTTGTTTCAACATATACACCACAAGTTATAATAGATTTATAAAAACAAAAAGATACTCTAAGTGGTTGAATATCGCTCGCTGATCTATAATATTATAAAGAGGAGAATTTTAGAATATATCCCCAATAAAATGAAGAAATATCTGTGTAAAATCATTTTTTTAAGATATTTCTTCACTTTATTGGGGATATCTCCTAAAATTCTTCACTTTATTGGAGATATGTCACAAATATCTTTGATCAGCGAGCGGTTTTCAATCACCTATAGTATCTTTTTGTTCTTATAAACCTATTATAACTTGTGATATATAGGTTGAAGACAAAATAAAAAAATAAAAAAAAATAAAAAATAGAAAAACAGAAAAAATAAAAAAAAATAAAAAAAATCATTTTTTTGTCTTGAAATGACCATTTTACCCCTCAAAAGTCAGACTTAACATCCAAATTGGATGGAATGGACACGGTTGAGGAGAATTGACAAACTTGGGGGGTAAACTAATTAAATTGAAATGACAGTGACTAACATGAAATTATCCCCAAACCTCAGGGGGTTAACTGAATTTAATCCTTTTTTTTATTTGGTAAATAGTAGGTAATTAATTTATCCAAAAAAACGTAAAGTAATAGGGAATCTAACAAAGTTTATATATATGTGTTATGCAAATCTATTGATCGAATGTATGTAAAATCTATTGACTGAATTACATGAAATGTTTTCTATTCTTGATTGAAGAAAAAATTTGTTGTTTAAATGATTAAATCTAAGCATGAGTATAATGAAAACAAAGAAAAACCAAAATAATTTTTTTTAAGAAGTAAACCAAAATAATTTGGAGTCATTAGATTTTTGAAGTATAAAGATTGTTTTTTTTTTTCAAGAATTACATAACATGATTTAAAAAATAGATGATGTGTGTAGCTGATATGACATGACACTATGATTGAGGTCACAAATCATTTTCTTATTTATTTACTTGACTAAATATTACATAACTTGTATGCTATGAATGATAATGATTATAAATCATAATTGAGTGGTCACGAAAGTTGAAAACAGATCATTCATGTAGATTTTGTTAAACAAAATATGATTTCGTTTCAGGCCAAACTAAACATTACTCACTGTACCTCTGTAAATTAGCTCTTACTAATGCTACATTGAATTTGATTTCCCCTGGTTTTGTATAACATATTCATGATCAAATTCACAACCAATTTGGCACAGAAACTACACCATCCTGTTTTTCATTAGTGATCCAGATATTCATTCCTCGGACACTGGCATTAGAGCAAAGTTGGTTTCTATGTCACCACATTTATAATTTTAATAAATTATTAACTAGTTAATCAACTACAAGACAACTAACATCAACTAACGAAGATATCAATCAACTTAGCATTTGCCTACTGGGAAAATTGCCGGCTGGCATATTCATGTTGGTCTGTTGGAGGTATCTATAACTTTATGGGCGCGTCTGTTTTGCCTGATTTATAGAGTGGATAGGAATACATATATCCAATCAGGCCACTTGTGATGTTTGGAGGCCCCGATAAGTTTGGGTTAGAAATTTTGTATCCAATCAGACTCGGATAAGAAATCTTGTTGAGATGGTGAGATAAATTAAATCCAGCCACGCAAGTCTCCGTCTTGGATCTCCTTCATCTTCTTATACTCATGGTAAAGCCATCTCCGACCTATCAAACCCATTCATCTTCGAGCTTTTTAGATCCCAGGTCTTCCTCGACGATGCCATCTGTTTCTTCCTCCACTCCAGGCACTTGATTATCATGTTGAAAGCGTCGGCGACCCGGAAATCCCGGGCTCAGAGAAAACGGAGGAGGATGACGTCAGCCTTGGCATCTCAGGCGAACAATTTGACACCCCACATGGCCCAGTCGCGGGATTCGGAGGCAATAAGCTTCTTGTTGAGCTCCTAGAGCGCCTTCTCCGACGACTTGAGACTCGAGATGAAGTAGTAGGTGACTTCCTTGAAATACGGTGTTCGGAAGGTGGCGACCTCCATTAGAGAGGTGATGAAGTTTTCGCAGAGGATTTTGGCGAGGCGAGAGAAATTGGGGATGAGGAGTGTCCGTTATTGGGTGTTTAGAGACAAAAGCAAGATGGAATTCAATCAGATTGGCTTATCCAATCAGCCATAATTGGATAACTCACCAAACGTAATATTGGATAGGAGTTGGAAATCTCCAATCCAATCTAGTCAAGCTTTATCAGGATTGGTTTTCCAATCAAATACAATCTATTGTACCAAACACAGCCTGTATATTAATGGTGGCTTGGATTGGATATGACATGTTGTGTATAGTTGGTGCCATGCAAGCATGGTAAGGTAAAGAGCAAACGCTTTGCGTGTTGGATACAAGTTTTTGAGTGCGGCATTTATAGTTTCGAGCTAGTTTGATCATCCTTTTTCCTCTAGCTACTTATATCTACATGGAGATCTAATTGCAGCAGGCAAGAATTTCACACGTTTCCTCTTTCTTATCATCATACCAACGTTCAGGTTATACGGTGTGCTTATAATAATGTATATAAGCATTAATTAGATCATAAGGCAATGGAAAACCGGCCTTCTGCATTTTGAAAGTTTGCTCAGACTTGCCAAGTCCAAGCAACAGACGTGCACTTGGCTTTGAAGCAAGCCTACTCCAGATCGAAAAGCATGGAGTTTGATGTCCAACTAAATAGAAACTGTGCGAACTTATGGGATGTTGAACATTCAAGGCTATCATTACCAAGTATAGAAAATAAGATAATCTTATTTATCCCTTTCCGCTCACTCAAATTGACTTTAGAAGCAAAGCGGTACGTGTCAACGGCCAAAGTTCTGAAAACGAAAAGGAACAAATGGCTCCGGAGCTTCAATACTTTGTAGCACTTGCAATAGAATACAACCATTGGTCTGGAGGAACATGGATATTTATACACTTTGACCATCTAGTATGAAGTATGAACCTCTGTTGTTCATTAATATCAGATTTGTGGGTGAGCTTATTGTTATGAAACATTAGCTAGCTAGGGCTGTAGGAACATAAAAACTAGTGTGTGCACACCACACTTGAAAAGGGTTTTACCCTGTAGTAAGAATAGGAAATGATTTATTTGGTGTCAGGCACTGATAATTCATTCATGAACATCGCAGGGGAATTCAATTGAAACTACACATGAAACTTGTCGTGATGTTGAAACTCAATTGTTACAAAACTCTTAACTATACTTTGTTACCAAAGCTCTGATCTAAAGAGCTCCGAAACAATGAATAGGTGATCAAGTTGGTTCATAATGCTGGGTTCCTCCGACAAGAACCAGTGAATTTGGGAGCTATTAATGCCATATCGATCTCTTTCATGATGATTAAGCTCTGCCTCCTCCAAGTGCTCGCACACATGTTCAAACTGGGCCTACAATCATGTCCAACAATTTTCTCAAGAAGCTTTAAAGCAGTTTCTGACTCCATCGATCGTCTCCTACATGTTAATTATGTCAGTGGTGTTGAAACCATATCAAGTTCCCTTGTACCAGAAATGGCCACTTGTAATTGGAAACACTAGTATTATTCAATGTTGCATTGCCAAAAATCATACGGCTCACCAACTTCACTTGCCTCTATGGGAGGCTCGCTCCGGCCTTCGGCCCTTCGCTTAGTAAGCCCCTCTTCGGGCCGCATCTAAACTAAATTAAGGGGATAAGGGCCCGTACTTTCTCTTCTGTAGATACGCTATCCCTTTCGGCCATGGTATGGGGGGAAAAATCGTTAGAGTTCATTCTTTCTAATTTCTTTAATAGATAAGCAAACCTTCAAGTCATCGTCTTAAATTCTGTCATAACTTGCCAACTTAATTTGGCTTAAATAAGGATACAAAAACTAAAGTCTGACAATTGTGGTGTTCATATTGTTGGTACACATCAAGTATTTGACATTGTATTTTGGGATTGGAAATTCAATAAGTATGAAGTGGATAAAGCCAAGCTCACTACTACTAGCAATGAGACTTTCAAACTCATTTGATTAGTTACAGTTACGGTCATTTTTGCTGTGAGAAGTAGTGGTTAACTATTGTTATAGCTTCAAATATAATCTATATTTATAAATGAAAGATGAATCAACCAAGACAATAATTTATCAATGTCGAATGATTATAGTAATCAAGAACATCAAGATACTAGCTAGCTAGATGTGCATTGACATCCTACATGTATTTCTCAAAAAGGATGTGACATATAATAGTCAATTTGAGAGTTGAAAATAAGCCTGGTTAATCTTTGGTTGGAAGAGAGGGTATGAAATAATTGTCTTCCAATTTTAAAGCAAGTTGGCTAACCATTTCTCCTGCATTCTATTTGAATAAGATCATGTTTTATCCCAATAGCAGTTTAGAAAAAGTATATGAAACCTCTTTTAACATCTCCCCTTACAAAGGTAAAATTATATAGAAGGATGAACTATTGGACAAGTTTCATGCATGTGTAGTTTCAATCAAAAAATAAAAAACACGTCAATCATTTAAGTTTTCTCGGATATCTCACATAGATCAATCTAAGCTATAGAAAGATTAACGGCTCATAACATATAGCTAGCTACATATATATATATATATATATATATATATATATATATATATATAACTTTACTCAGGTGCGGATATCTGCACCTAAGAAAAATGTGCGGATTTCCGGTTTTGACCCACTTTCCGATCACATTTTCACATCTTAGCCGTTCAGTTTTTAGATCCTAATGTATAGATCATCTCTACAAAATTTTAGCCAATTTGATGATCGTTAAGGCATTCAAAACTGCAATTTACACGAACGAACCGAATATGTCGAACCGGAACTGTTTGTGTTAATTGTTGTAAATTGCAGTTTTGAATGCCTTAACGATCATCAATTTGGCTAAAATTTTGTAGAGATGATCTATACATTATGACTCAAAAACTGAACGGCTAACATGTGAAAATGTGATCGGAAAGTGGATCAAAACCGGAAATCCGCACCTAAGCAAAAAGTGCGGACGTCCGCACCGGAGAAGCGCTGTATACATACATATATATGTGTCTGTATCTTTTATTTTGTTTAAACGCCACCAAAGAGCACGTAATTGATTTGGATAGTATGAGTGATCATAGATAACCGGTTGTAGATCAGAATAGCATGACTAGTCAGTCACAAAAGTTGAATTCATAAAATCAGGTAGGAAAACGATCATGCATGTACATTAATTTGCTTGAACAAAATTAAGCTTTTGTGATGATATTTTCTTTTCAGGAATTTGTCTTGTGTACTCATTGTGCATTGTCCGCGTAAACGTACAATTAGTAATTCTACATTGAAACTCTTGAGATCTAAACCCTATATGACGGTTGCAAATCAAACTCACAACCATTAATACTTATGTGTCTGATTGAAATCGATAGATCCATGTGGCATTGCTGAAGCGGCAAACATAAACTTTATGCAGAGATCAGATTAACTTATATATATAGCATTGCTCATCACAAGCTCATCAAGCTCAGCTCGCAGCTTTTATCACTAGCTAGCTCTCAGCTGCATTGCATCTCGATCCTCTCGGGCTCGATCAGCTTCACTTTGTAGCATTGTTCTCCAAGGTAGAAAACAATACGGAACTCTCATGAGTCTCATCTATATTTCATTACTATATATAAGAAGTTAAAAACATGAAGACATTGAGATGCTAATGAAAAGAAATTTTTTGAAGCTCCAACGGCAATATCCCCAATAAGTGACAGACAGGATCATATGGCACAGTTCATTGTACTCGGAAATGCACTATACGATGGTAAATAGCTAAGCTCGATAATAGTATCCGGTATCCACCGGCGTTGTTGCCTCACCAGGAAATTTCAACGCACAACGACAATTAAGAAGAGAATGATTATGAGTGATCCCCTAATGTATCTCGTATAAGATGATATATCCTTTGGGCCACTTCAATTGCAAGTTGCTTTATTTTTGCAAAGTCCTGTTATGAGCTCGCCACAATGGAGCTCGCGCGATGGAGATTTTAAGGCCCTTTGTTTCAGAATCCATCTTCTTCCACTTAAGCCACTGTGTTAGTGATATGAGCATCGGAGACACTTCGAACTATCTTATGGCCATCTGAAACACTTGAAACCATATCAAAGCCCACTATCTTATGGTCACGGTAGCCTTATTGCCAAAAATTTATGTTTGTTTATATCGATTTCAACTCCTCAATCACAATAAATTTTCCCTCATAATTAACTTAAACTTAATCTGTCTCGAGTATGGTAAACAGAGTGTGACATTTATAGCTAGTGCCTGTTTTTGCTGGTACTTTTTGAACTTCTATATTCTACAGTGACATAACAAGTATACATCATCATATTTTTGGATGGGAATTTATATAAATACTGTAACTAGATGGCAAACCAAGTGTTATACATTACTAGGCTAGCAATGAGACATTCGGAGTCCATTCTCGAGTACTTTAATTTTTTTAGTGTTGGAAATTTGCCATTTGAGATTAGTTAAAATTATCTTTCAACCTTATAAATACCCGTTAGAGCATATGTCTTCTGTGCTAACTCTGAATCTTGATTAAGATTTCAAATTTGTTCAAACAAAAGAAAGAAGAAGTGTTTAACTTTTGTCAAAATAAGATAAAAGTGCTAGATATTTAAGTGTTTTTCCAATATCTCATATATACTAACGACAACACAAGATCATTTAAGGAAGATATTAATCAACATAGCTTTTACCTACTGCCGGTCGGCATATGCCTCTGTTGGAGATAGAAGATCGAGATAGCGGTAGAGGAATTGATAGATGAGGAACCCATGTTGCTGTTGGAGAAGGGGAGCACGTGCAAGACCCATGTTGGAGTAGTAAATTAGCCAAAGCCGGTTTGCACGCCCTGCTTCTCCAACGAGGAGCACCTCACCTGCTACAAGCTGGCTTGCCATCGAACAGAGAGAAGTTTGAGTTGTTATTCAAAGAAGGAACTAGCACAAGTATTTATAGTGAATTTGGAGCGAGAAAGCTTTAGAAGCGAGTGTGATAATTAATTAGATGAAAGAGCTAGCCAGGTAAGAGTAAATTCACGGTCTGTGTAAGCGGTCATGCGATGTCATCATTTTGTACGTGAAGAAATTCGGAAAGGAGTCTCCTTTATCTCTGCTTTACTTTCAGAAAGGCATGAAACATGCACGGATGCACCTTTAATTAAGTTCCTTCAAAGGATTCAATAATGCACACAGAGAAGAGACAGAACACAACCCTCTAAATCAAATTAACGTTTGAGTGCAATACTATATATGCATGCATGCATCCTGCTTGGATCAGCAAATCTATGGCCACCATCAATATTCATGATGTTTTATAGGGTGGGCGCGCATGAACTAGCTTCTAAATGCTTATGGGAAGAAAACACGTAAATAATATATGTTTCGTTAAATGTTGGCTTGGATTGGATATGATATCTTGTATACAGTGAGTCTGCGAGGGCCAAGCAATGCAAGCATGGGAAGCTAAAGGGCAAATAATGTAAGAGTGCACGTAGGGCTTTGCGTGTTGGGTACAAGTTTTTGAGTGCAGTGTATGAAGTTTCGAGCTAGCTAGTTCGACTTTCATGATTCCTCGACGGCTTGACCTATATCTACATGGAGATCTAAGCAGTGCACAGCATGTTAGGTAAGTCTCTCCTTAATTGAAGGGTGTTGCCTCCATGATGAAACCATGATTGAAAAGCATTTCCTTAATTTAGGGTGTTGCCTTCTTTAATAAAGAAGAGACATAGTGGAAGGAAACATGGAACCCAAGTTATGGAGGAATTTAAGACCTCCACTATAACTTGTCATGGTGAGGTTTCCTCCTTGGCTTATATAAGGAGAGATCATTTGCTCATTTTAGGCATCCCATCCATTCTAGTCATCTCATCTCATCTCATCTAAGAGAGTAAGCTTGTGTAGAGACAAGCAAGGAGAGGTTAAGAGCAACTCTAAGTGTCTTCGTGTATAGAAGCTAAGTGAGTTGTGTTTAAGAGTGTGAATAGCTCTTAGAGTAGAGTAATCTTCTAGGTTGAGAGAGGGTGTACAAGGGGTATCCAACTGGATACAAGGGCTTGGGTTGGCCATAAACTTGAGCGTTGTAATCTTGTACTTGTGTAATCTCTCATTAGTGAAGGTGAAACTCTCAGAGGACGTAGGCAAGGATATTGGCCGAACCTCGTTAAATCTTGTCGTCTTCTTGGTTTGCTTATTTCTTCTTTCTATCTCTATTGCTAGTACTTGTGTGGCGGGGGATTAATTTCCTAACAAGTGGTATCAGAGCTTCGGCTTATCGGTCGTGGACTGTTCGTCATGGCAAGTTCTAGCGTCTCACATTTCAAGGTGGAGCAGTTTGATGGAAAGGGAAATTTCACTCTATGGCAAAGGAGGGTGAAGGACATCCTAGTTCAACAAGGTCTTGCAAAACCTTTGAAGGGAAAGGATGCGAAGCCGGTGAAGATGTCAGATGAAGATTGGGAAGAGTTGGAGTCCAGGTGTGTCAGCACTATTAGGCTTTATATTGCTGACAATATTATCAATAATGTTAATAATGTAGATTCAGCACCTGAGCTTTGGGAGAAAATAGAGAAGCTTCATCTTGGGAAAGGGTTGCAGACGAAGTTGAATCTAAAACGGGATCTCTACAAGCTCAAGATAGGAGAAGGTGCGAGTCTCATAGAGCACATGAATGTGTTCAGAGGATTGGTAGATCAACTAGCAAAAGTTGATGTAAAGATTGAGGAAGAAGATCAAGCCCTTCTACTTCTTACCTCGCTTCCCGATTCGTATGAGAATATTATCACTACAATCTTGTATGGTAAGGATACATTAAAGATGGAGGAGGTGGAATCGACTCTCTTAACTCACGAGAAGCGGAGGAAAGCCGATGATTCCCAAGTTTCCGTCTTTGTTGCTCAAGATCAGAATCGATGGGGAAGGTCAACTGCCAGAGATCTAGTGGACATAGTAGGTCTAAATCTAGAGGCAAGGGAAAGGGCAAGCAGTGCTACAAGTGCAAGGAGTGGGGACACATAAGGCCGGATTGTCCATTGTTGAAAGAGAAAGATGATAAGGGCTCAGATTGCTCCTTCGCTGGTATAGCACAAGCTTCAAATGATTTTGGAGAATTTCTCACAGTCTCCAAAGGTAATTACACTTGTTCTCAACGTGATTGGATATTGGATACTGGTTCTTCTCATCGTCTTTGCTCCGGGAGAGAATATTTTGATACGTTCCAAGAAGTCCAAGGATTTGTGACTTGGGGTGATGGCACAAGGCGTCGTGTCATGGGTGTTGGAACGGTGAAGATCAAGATGTTTGATGGAGCGGTTCGCACTTTGGTTGTTGTTGTGTACGTCCCAAGGTTCCGGAGAAATTTAGTATCCTTGAGCCAGCTAGACTCCAAGGGCTGCAGGGTTTCGTCATCAGGGGGAGTTATGAAAATATCACGTGGCTGTATGGTCCTAATGAAGGGAGAAAAGTGTGGAAGTATGTTCTGTCTGATAGGAAAAACTCAGACCTCGAAGGTTGAAGGGAAACTGTGTGCACGAGGATGCAGGTACCTGAAGCGGGTCTCTTTTGTGAGCATAGCAAAGACTCCAGTTACAAGTTTCCAAGTTTCAGACGATGGTAAGAAGGTAAATCCTGCTAGGGAAGGGGTCGAGTCAAGGTCCCTCTTAAGAGTCAACAAGTGATAGTTGTCTCAGGGTAGTTACACATGGTATTGGCCGATTGAATCAGGGGGAGTTAGGACCACATATAATTGATTCTGATTATGTGTAACTGTGCAACTAAAAAGCCCAAATGGAATGCTTGTTAGCTTGTGGGTACAACAAGTTGAGTCTCGGATTGAGGTGACTTCCGGAATTGAAGTGGTGGTATAAAGCTCTCAATGTAAGTCGGGAGGGGGAGATTGTTAGGTAAGTCCCTCCTTAATTGAAGGGTGTTGCCTCCATGATGAAACCATGATTGAAAAGCATTTCCTTAATTGAGGGTGTTGCCTTCTTTAATAAAGAAGAGACATAGTGGAAGGAAACATGGAACCCAAGTTATGGAGGAATTTAAGACCTCCACTATAACTTGTCATGGTGAGGTTTCCTCCTTGGCCTATATAAGGAGAGGTCATTTACTCATTCTAGGCATCCCATCCATTCTAGTCATCTCATCTCATCTCATCTAAGAGAGTAAGCTTGTGTAGAGACAAGCAAGGAGAGGTTAAGAGCAACTCTAAGTGTCTTCGTGTATAGAAGCTAAGTGAGTTGTGTTTAAGAGTGCGAATAGATCTTAGAGTAGAGTAATCTTCTAGGTTGAGAGAGGGTGTACAATGGGTATCTGATTGGATACAAGGGCTTGGGTTGGCCATAAACTTGAGCGGTGTAATCTTGTACTTATGTAATCTATCATTAGTGAAGGTGAAACTCTCCGAGGACGTAGGCAAGGATATTGGCGGAACCTCGTTAAATCTTGTCGTCTTCTTGGTTTGCTTATTTCTTCTTTCCATCTTTATTGCTAGTACTTGTGTTGTAATACCCGCAAATTTTCATTTTAAATTCGAGTAATTGTGTTGAGTGATTATTATACGATTTAACGATTATTGTTCGATGATAATTCACTTTTACATTAATCGAAGTTTCGAAACAATTATTTTTAACGAAAACCTCGAAATACTCGGTTTGAGAAATCGACTTTTTCTACTTACGAAATTTGGAGAAACTTCCTTCATGAAAATTGTAGAGCTCGTCGATACGAGTCCGTACACGTGCGGAACACGAAGATCGGATTTTTTCTGAATTAGTTATCGAATTTCGAAGTTTTCCGAAACATGTATATATAGAAAAATTTTGGGAAACCCTAATTTTTTCTACCGGTTCCTCTCTTTCTCTTCTTCTTTCTGTTTCTGGAAAAAGAAAAAAAAAACTGGGTTCTCTCTCAGCTCTCTCACCGTCGCCCTCGACCGAAAAGGGGAGAAAACTTCTCCTTAATTGTTCTCCCTCCACATACCACCTCTCGACCTCAAACCAAGTCCCAGGCGTTCGTCTCGAGCTGCTCCAGCTCCCGGAGGTAGTTTCACAAGGCGGCGCAGCCTGTGGCGGCGGCGGCACGGCCAGAACCGAAAACGACCATTTTCGGTTCGATCTCGATATCTCGAGCTACACTCCACCATTTCACTTGATTCTTGTCTCATTGAGCTCGCCTCAACTTCCTCTACAAGCACCAAGAAGGACCGGAACTGGGTCGAACGTTTTCACGTTCGTCTGAGCTCGACCCGAACGAATCGAAATACCGAAACTTTCGATCAAGATATCTCGAGCTATACAAGATCGTTTCTTGTGATTCTTGGCTTGTTGAGTCGCAAGGAAGTTCTGAACAAGTTTCCATAAGGGATCGGGGCCTGAGGTTGCAGTTTTCACGTCGGTTTTCAAGCTCACCGATTTCTGCATTTTTTCCGGCCGCCGACTGTAAATCGGTAATTTCGATGCCTTCCCATCATTTTTAGGTCTTGTGCTGGTTATGAAAGTTGCTCAGAATGATGAAACGAAGGGGACAAGCTCGGCCCCGACACCATTAGCGGTGGTCGGTGGCGGCTCTGTCCCTAACTCCGGCGGCCTTTTCCGGCCACCTCCGTAGGTCTAAAATTTGGTTTCTGTCCATTTTATGATTCTATGGTTCGATACGATCATTTTGGCGTATTATACGCATTTTTCGGATATCGTATGAATTAGTTATGAATTTTGTGATTTCGATCGATTTCGATCGTTAGATTTTTGATCTGTGAAATTATGACCGTTGGATGAACTTGTAAATTTCTTATGATGATCATATGACTGTCCCAGAGGCTTTGTGTGGTCATGGGTGAAGATCCGACCGTTGGATCTTCGTATATGTGAAAAACGGTAATTAGGGGAGCGATTCGTGAGAAACCGCTCGTTGGATTTTAATGTAAATTAGAATCTGACCGTTAATTAGTAGTTAAATTATGTGTTGAAATTGTTGGCTAAATTCGAATCACATTTGATTAGGTGATTGACGGATTTTATTTGAGTGGGCTATTCGGCGTTAATTATAAATTATAATTATATTGAAGACGCAGCGGGAGTTTCGAGGTGAGTAAAACTCACGTGGTTCATATTACGAACCGAGCATTTTAATTTATTTATTTTTGGTAATTGTGTGAAAAATATTTGCGGATTAAATATTTGTTTTAAAATTTTCATGGACTTGAATCACCACGGTCCATAGGTAAGTAAAATGAATTTTTAACTATACAAATGAATTTCATAATTTTCTTGTGTGAACTATAGATGGTATAAGTGGTCATTCCTGAGTGGATGATTACGTATATATATATTTACGTGGAAAATATATATTGATGAGTGGATTGTTGAATGATGATATGATTGAGTTGAATTGATGAGTTGATTTTATTACAATTGTGTAATTCCATAATAATATGATGTATCTTGGTTGGGTTGATTTCAGTATGTGATATTATATGTTGTGTTCATTTATGGGTTTAGGGTCAACGTAATGACCGGTGTGGGTAATCGGACGCTCTAATCCTAGTGTGGATGATGGGATACGATTGGTTGAGTATGTGGAATTATTGGACGTTCTAAATATGTATATAGGTATACATATTGATGAAATGCAATAATTGATAAATATGTCGGATGCCATAACCTAGGCCAGGTGACGGGCTACGATTCAGTTAGAGCTCCAGTCTGTCAAGTACCGTATTTTTATAAATACGATGATGAGAGTTGTGGAGAAAGTTGTGAGTTGGGTTGTCTTGATATATTGAGTTGGTGTTGATTGAGATTGTTATTATTTGCATATGTGGAAATTATTGAGTGTTGCTTTGTGTGGGAATAAATGAGATTAAATTAAGTAACAGTTCCTTCTTTTACTCATACGAGCTTTCATAAGCTTACCGGGTTTTGTGTTGTTGCAATCCCGGTACACTATTCAATGGTGTAGCGGATATTCCTGCAGGTCAGGATAACCAGGGAGGTGACCGAGCTGCTTAGGTGTTACAGCAGTTTTGTTATTTATCTAGTTGTGAGGTGCGTGTATGCTCATTTAGAGCTTTACATTACCGTTTGGATTTGAGTTGTAATAATTAACCGAGACTAAATTCGGTTTGATTTTATTTCGTGTGGTGAGTATGTTAAGAAAAGAAATTTTCAGGATGATTATTTTGAGTTGTAGTATTTTCATGTTTCGGATTTTGAATTGTTATTCTAAAATTCGGGGCGTGACAGTTTGGTATTAGAGCGTAAGGTACATATTTGGTGATATGTCAATACTTACCGAGTGATGGCCCGTCTGCAGCGGATCCCCATCGTGTGCTCTTCGGTATTGACAATGTCATTGGGTATGTGAGTGCGTTAGGTTGGCTAGGAACGTTAGTACTTTTAGGAAATTTAAGCATCGTTATGTATGATCAGTACTTGGTTAATATGGACTTGCATTTGACTTATGCTTTGTTTAAGTGTTATGCTTGTATTAATCAAGTATATCATGCTTATTAGGTAATGGAGATTGAGGGAAACGAGGCCAGAGGTCGGGGTAGAGGTAGACCTCATGGCAGGGGTAGGGCCCCTCCAGTCGAAGAAGTATTCGAGTCGGAGGAAGATGCACCTTATGAGGATCAGCCTATTCCTCCTGTAGCTGTGGTTGATAATCCTGCTCGCTTGCTGATGCTAGCAAGGGAAATTACTCGCTTGGAAGCAACCAAGTTTGGAGGAGGCACTGATTATACGGTGGCGGATCGTTGGATAGAGGATTTGCAGACCTATTTCGATCTGCTTGATTGCACTGAGACCGACAAGAGGAAACTAACCGCTTTCATGCTGAAGGATGAGGCTAGGGTGTGGTGGAACGTCACTCAGAGGAGCATTGAGGTGTCTACCTTGACATGGGACGGCTTTGAGAGGCTGTTCAGGGAGAAGTACTTTCCACCAGCAGTGAAGGAGAGGTTGGAGCGAGAGTTCCTTGCACTTGTACAGGGGAAGATGACTGTCATTGAGTATGATGCGGAGTTCTCCAGACTGTACAAGTATGTGAGGCAGATGGAGGATGAGGACTTGGCCAAGAAGTTTCAGAGAGGGTTGAGTCCTTCGATTGAGCGTGATGTAGCCATCTTGGAGCTGAAGACCAAGAGAGAGATCTTGGCTAAGGTACAGATCATTGAGCAGCAGAACCTGATTCGTAGAGAGAAGGAGGCTGCTAAGAGAGACTTCCAGGGCAAGGGAAAGGCCATAGCAGGAAGCAGTAGAGCTAGAGACTTCAGGGTGGGTTCTGGAAGAGACAGAGAACTCAGTTCCAGCATCAGGCTCCAGCCAGGGCAGCAGTAGCTCCTCCTGTTCAGGCTATGCCTATCAGGCAGATAGCACCAGCAGCTCCAGTGACGTGCTTTAACTGTGGCGAGCCGGGCTACATCTCTCGTGAGTGCACGAAGCCACGGGGTAGGTTATGCTACAGCTGTGGACAGGCAGGGCATCAGGCTAGGGAGTGTCCTCGGAATCAGGGTAGAGTGCAGGGTAACCAGCAGAGGCAGTTACCACCTGCTCATGCTAGAGTCTTTGCCATCGGTCAGGCAGGCACGGGAGTGGAAGGTACCTTATCTGTTTATCACTTTCTTGCTAGAGTACTGTTTGATACGGGAGCCTCACACTCTTTCATATCTAGTTCGGTTGTGGATGTTTTGGGTTTGATTGCTATGCCTCTGATTAGATCATTGTGTGTTACATCACCTCTCGGTGTGTCTCTTGAGCTTAGCATGCTTTGTGATGATTGCCCTATTGGGATTGGTGGCAGAGAGTTCTCTGCGTCTTTGATTGTGATTCCGGATCACACGTATGATGTGATTTTGGGTATGGATTGGTTGAGCCCGAACCATGCTGTTATTGATTGCTTTAGGATGATTGTGTCCATCCATGTTCCGGGACAACCGGTGTTTCATTACCGTTGTTTGAAGTCTGACATCACCATGAGGATAGAGATTTTGGCCCATATTGAATCAGGGAGTAGTACTTCAAAGATTACAGGGATTCCTGTAGTTTTAGAGTATGAAGACGTGTTTCAGGAGATCCCTGGGTTACCTCCGAAGAGGGTAATAGACTTCTCCATTGATGTGATACCAGGTACTTCACCTGTGTCGAAAGCACCCTATCGAATGGCTCCAGCTGAACTTCAGGAGTTGAAGGTTCAGATTGAGGGCTTACTTGCACAAGGGTTCATTCAGGCAAGTGTGTCTCCTTGGGGTGCACCAGTGTTGTTTGTGAAGAAGAAGGATAGTTCACTTCGTCTATGTGTGGATTATTGACAGTTGAACAAGGTGACCATCAAGAATAGGTACCCTTTACCTAGGATTGATGACTTGTTCAATCAGCTTAGAGAAGCTACTGTGTTCTCGAAGATTGAGTTGAGGTCTGGATATCACCAGTTGAGGGTGAAGGAGGAAGATATTCCAAAGACGGCGTTCAGGACCAGGTATGGACATTTTGAGTTTCTTGTCATGCCTTTTGGTCTCACGAATGCCCCCGCAGCATTTATGGACTTGATGAACCGTACGTTCAGTCTTTACTTGGATCAGTTTGTGGTAGTGTTCGTTGACGACATCTTGATTTATTCAAGGTCGTCAGCTGAGCATGAGAGGCATCTGCGGATAGTGGTGCAGACATTGAGAGAGCAGAAACTATTTGCCAAGTTCGAGAAGTGCGACTTCTGGCAGAGTAAAGTTAAGTTCCTTGGTCATGTGGTCTCGAAGGATGGAGTTTCTGTGGATCCTTCGAAGGTTGAAGCAGTGATGAGTTGGAGTCGCCCTACTACGGTTACAGAAATCCGTAGCTTCCTTGGATTGGCCGGTTATTACAGGCGCTTCATTGAAGGGTTTTCTGGTATTGCTTCGGCTTTGACCAAATTGACCAGGAAAGACACTCAGTTCGTATGGTCGGATGAGTGTGAGAAGGCTTTCATTGAGCTAAAGACTAGATTGACTACAACTCCGGTGTTGACTATTCCTACTAGTGGTGGTGGATTAGTCATTTACAGCGATGCATCTCATCAGGGTTTGGGGTGTGTGTTGATGCAGAATGGTAGTGTTGTTGCTTATGGTTCTAGACAGTTGAAGGTACATGAGCGGAATTACCCTACTCATGATCTAGAGCTAGCAGCTGTGGTGTTTGCCTTGAAGATTTGGAGGCACTATCTTTATGGTGAGAAATTTGAACTCTTTTCTGATCATAAGAGTTTGAAGTATCTATTCTCCCAGAAGGAATTGAACATGAGGCAGAGGAGATGGATGGAGCTCATTAAGGACTATGATTTCACCTTGGAGTATCATCCCGGAAAGGCGAATGTAGTGGCGGATGCTTTGAGTAGGAAACCGCGGGTAATCATGGCATCGATTATGGTGCGGGAGTGGCGCATGTTAGAAGCTGCATCTGAGTTCGACCTTATGCCCGCAGGAGCAGGACAGGGAATCTTTCTCGGTAGTATCACCTTACAGCCCACCTTGATCTCCAGGATCATTCAGGGTCAGACACTTGATGAGTTTGCTCAGGCGAGGATTGCTGAGATGACTGCTGACCCGGATGTGGAGGGTCCTTCTGAGTGGATGATTGGGGCTGATGGAGGGTTGAGATTTTGAGGGAGATTGTATGTACCGAGTGTTGATAACCTCAGGGAGGAGATCATGCGGGAAGCACATAGGTCTCGATATACTATATATCCAGGAGGTACTAAAATGTATATGGATCTACGAAGGCAGTTTTGGTGGTATGGTATGAAGAGGGATGTGGCGGAACATGTGTCGAAGTGTCTTACCTGTCAACAGGTGAAGGCAGAGCATCAGAGACCAGCAGGAATGCTGAACCCCTTATCGATTCCTGTTTGGAAATGGGAAGACATCTCTATGGACTTTGTGACTGGATTGCCCAGATCCAGGCAAAGTTATGACTCGATTTGGGTGATTGTTGACCGGTTGACTAAATCAGCACACTTCCTTCCAGTGGCAAAAACGTACTCAGGTGATGCATTGTGTAAGTTATATGTGAACGAGATAGTGAGGCTTCATGGAGTGCCTGTGACGATTGTATCTGATCGTGATGCTCGTTTCACTTCAGAATTCTGGCGTAGGTTCCATAAGGCATTTGGTACGTCACTTGCTATGAGCACTGCATTTCACCCACAAACAGATGGACAGACCGAGAGAGTGAATCAGGTGATGGAGGACATGCTCAGAGCTTGTGTTCTGGATTTTAAGGGTAGTTGGGCGGATCATCTGCCATTGGTAGAGTTTGCCTACAACAACAGCTATCACTCTAGTATCGGTATGGCTCCATATGAGGCTCTTTATGGTAGGCCATGTAGGACTCCTATCTGTTGGGCGGAAGCAGGGGATAAAGGGCTCATCGGACCTGAGATTGTACTGGAGACTACAGAGAAGGTCACTACTATTCGGGACAGAATCCGAACCGCTCAGAGTAGACAGAAGAGTTATGCTGACTTGAAGAGGAGACCGTTGGAGTTTGAGACAGGTGATCATGTGTTCTTGAAAGTCTCACCTATGAAAGGTGTGGTGAGATTTGGCAAGAAGGGGAAACTCGCACCGAGGTATGTTGGACCCTTTGAGATTATAGAAAGGGTTGGTAACTTGGCATATCGTCTTGCTTTACCTGTTAGCATGTCGGGTGTGCACAACGTCTTCAATGTGTCTCTGCTCAGGAAGTATGTTCGAGATGAGTCTCACGTGATTGACCACGGTACGATCGAAGTGAACCCGGATGTGACGTTTGTAGTTGAACCTGTTCGTATCTTGGATAGGTCTACAAAGAAACTTCGTAGGAAAGAGGTGGATCTCGTGAAGGTGTTGTGGAGTCATCATGATGAGGGTGATGCATCATGGGAGTTAGAATCTGACATGAGGACGAGGTATCCACAGCTTTTTGGGGAATTGGGTACTTGAATTTCTGGACGAAATTCCTTTAAGGGGGGTAGACTGTAATACCCGCAAATTTTCATTTTAAATTCGAGTAATTGTGTTGAGTGATTATTATACGATTTAACGATTATTGTTCGATGATAATTCACGTTAACATTAATCGAAGTTTCGAAACAATTATTTTTAACGAAAACCTCGAAATACTCGGTTTGAGAAATCGACTTTTTCTACGTACGAAATTTGGAGAAACTTGTAGTTATCGATGCGAGTCCGTACACGTGCGGAACACGAAGATCGGATTTTTTCTGAATTAGTTATCGAATTTCGAAGTTTTCCGAAACATGTATATATAGAAAAATTTTGGGAAACCCTAATTTTTTCTACCGGTTCCTCTCTTTCTCTTCTTCTTTCTGTTTCTGGAAAAAGAAAAAAAATACTGGGTTCTCTCTCAGCTCTCTCACCGTCGCTCTCGACCGAAAAGGGGAGAAAACTTCTCCTTAATTGTTCTCCCTCTACATACCACCTCTTGTCCTCAAACCAAGTCCCATGCGTTCGTCTCGAGCTGCTCTAGCTCCCGGAGGCAGTTTCACAAGGCGGCGCAGCCTGTGACGGCGGCGGCACGGCCCGAACCGAAAACGACCATTTTCGGTTCGATCTCGATCTCTCGAGCTACACTCCACCATTTCACTTGATTCTTGTCTCATTGAGCTCGCCTCAACTTCCTCTACAAGCACTAAGAAGGACCGGAACTGGGTCGAACGTTTTCACGTTCGTCGGAGCTCGACCCGAACGGATCGAAATACCGAAACTTTCGATCAAGATATCTCGAGCTATACACGATCGTTTCTTGTGATTCTTGGCTTGTTGAGTTCGCAAGGAAGTTCTGAAGAAGTTTCCATAAGGGATCGGGGCCTGAGGTTGCAGTTTTCACGTCGGTTTTCAAGCTCACCAGTTTCTGCATTTTTTCCGGCCGCCGACTGTAAATCGGTAATTTCGATGCCTTCCCGTCATTTTTAGGTCTTGTGCTGGTTATGAAAGTTGCTCAGAATGATGAAACGAAGGGGACAAGCTCGGCGGCCTTTTCCGGCCACCTCCGGAGGTCTAAAATTTGGTTTCTGTCCATTTTATGATTTTATGGTTCGAGACGATCATTTTGGCGTATTATACGCATTTTTCGGATATCGTATGAATTAGTTATGAATTTTGTGATTTTGATCGATTTCGATCGTTAGATTTTTGATCTGTGTAATTATGACCGTCGGATGAACTTGTAAATTTGTTATGATGATCATATGACTGTTCCAGAGGCTTTGTGTGGTCATGGGCGAAGATCCGACCGTTGGATCTTCGTATATGTGAAAAACGGTAATTAGGGAAGCGATTCGTGAGAAACCGCTCGTCGGATTTTAATGTAAATTAGAATCTGACCGTTAATTAGTAGTTAAATTATGTGTTGAAATTGTTGACTAAATTCGAATCACATTTGATTAGGTGATTGACGGATTTTATTTGAGTGGGCTATTCGGCGTTAATTATAAATTATAATTATATTGAAGACGCAGCGGGAGTTTCGAGGTGAGTAAAACTCACGTGGTTCATATTACGAACCGAGCATTTTAATTTATTTATTTTTGGTAATTGTGTGAAAAATATTTGCGGATTAAATATTTGTTTTAAAATTTTCATGGACTTGAATCACCACGGTCCATAGGTAAGTAAAATGAATTTTTAACTATACAAATGAATTTCATAATTTTCTTGTGTGAACTATAGATGGTATTAGTGGTCATTCCTGAGTGGATGATTACGTATATATATATTTACGTGGAAAATATATATTGATGAATGGATTGTTGAATGATGATATAATTGAGTTGAATTGATGAGTTGATTTTATTACAATTGTGTAATTCCATAATAATATGATGTATCTTGGTTGGGTTGATTTCAGTATGTGATATTATATGTTGTGTTCATTTATGGGTTTAGGGTCAACGTAATGACCGGTGTGGGTAATCGGACGCTCTAATCCTAGTGTGGATGATGGGATACGATTGGTTGAGTATGTGGAATTATTGGACGTTCTAAATATGTATATAGGTATACATATTGATGAAATACAATAATTGATAAATATGTCGGATGCCATAACCTAAGCCAGGTGACGGGCTACGATTCAGTTAGAGCTCTAGTCTGTCAAGTACTGTATTTTTATAAATACGATGATGAGAGTTGTGGAGAAAGTTATGAGTTGGGTTGTCTTGATATATTGAGTTGGTGTTGATTGAGATTGTTATTATTTGCATATGTGGAAATTATTGAGTGTTGCTTTGTGTGGGAATAAATGAGATTAAATTAAGTAACAGTTCCTTCTTTTACTCATACGAGCTTTCATAAGCTTACCGGGTTTTATGTTGTTGCAATCCCGGTACACTATTCAATGGTGTAGCGGATATTCCTGCAGGTCAGGATAACCAGGGAGGTGACCGAGCTGTTTAGGTGTTACAGCAGTTTTGTTATTTATCTAGTTGTGAGGTGTGTGTATGCTCATTTAGAGCTTTACATTACTGTTTGGATTTGAGTTGTAATAATTAACCGAGACTAAATTCGGTTTGATTTTATTTCTTGTGGTGAGTATGTTAAGAAAAGAAATTTTCAGGATGATTATTTTGAGTTGTAGTATTTTCATGTTTCGGATTTTGAATTGTTATTCTAAAATTCGGGGCGTGACATGTGTGGCGGGGGATTAATTTCCTAACACAGTAGGCAAGAATTTCACTCTTCCTTCTCATCGTAATGACAAGGTTTAAGTCATACGGTGTGGCTGTAATAATGTATGTGTAAGCATTAATTAGATCATCATTAGGCAATGGAAAACCCCCTGTGCATTTTGCAAGTTTGTGCAGACTTGCCAAATGCAACTTCAAACGTGCACTTGCCGTCAAAACTAACCCACTCAAGATCGAGAAGTATGACATTTGATGTCCGACTAAATAAGAACTGTCTGAACTCGTTAAGGGATGTTAAGCATGATAGGCTTTCGCTACCGAGTGGGAAAATATCATCTAATTTACTCCTTTTCGCGCACCCAGATTGACTTTAGAGCATATATGCTTGCTTATTCAATGTTGAATTGTGTTTGGATATAGGAAAATGATTTGTGGCCTCAATGAGGTCTAAGATTCGTGGCCTCAATTTTAGGTGTCATGCTATGTCACCTACACACATCACCAATTTGTCAAATCATGATATGTAATTCTTGAGAAAAATACCATCTTATCTTCCAAAATCTAATGAATCTAAGTTATTTTTGCTTTCTTCTAAACAAAAATTATTTTGGTTTTTTTTTTGTTTCATTTTTTCTTTTATTACACACATGTTTAGATTTAAACAACAATTTTTTTTCTTCAATCAAGAATATAAAAAAATTCATGTAACTCAGTCAATAGATTTGCACATACACTTGATCAATAGATTTGCATACATATGTAAATGAATTCAACATTAGTTGGGTTCCTGTAAATTTTGAAAATATAATGTAAAAAATACATATTCATATGATTATATATATTCTTTTGTTCATTTTTCTCTCTCTTTATGTAGTTAGGGTTTACATGTTATATTTGAGTTTATTATTTTTTGTTTGTATTTTCCCTTATATTTAGATTTGTAGATGCTAATTAATGGCTGGAATTTTTTCTTACCTCTTAATTTAGACATACGTATTTTCCAAATTCAATGTATTAATGCTATTTTTTTGGATGAAATTAATCAATATTTGAAAAGAAAAGTTAATGCCTATTTCAGTATTTCTTGACTATATTGATGCTATTTGGAAAGAACACATATAGGAAAGAAAATGAAGAAAAATATTTGTCAAAGAATTTGTATACATATATCTTAAACTAATACATCATTAATAGCTTATCTTTTTTTTGTCACCTAATTTAATTCATTAATGTAATTTATTCATCTCCTAACATCTAAAAGGAAATATAAAAGGGTAAAATTAGTGTTGCAATAGTATGATGTGGCAAGATTGATTATGTGGAATTGAAAATAAAATTTATATTTGCTGACATGGCATTACACATAAGATTTGAGGCCACAAATCTTAGAGGCTCATTGAAGTCCTATATCATTACCCACGGATATATTGGATATATTTGATTTGTTCTTGTGTATAGTGAGTGCAATGCAATTAGCATGGGAAGGTAGAGAGTATATAATGTAAGAGTGCAGGTCGAGCTTTGCGTGTTGGGTACAATTTTTTGAGTGTGCACGTGGTTTTTTGTTTCTTGCTATCTAGTTCGATCGATCTTCATGTTTCACCTAGGCCCTAGCTATATCTCTATGGAGATCTCTTAGGCACTGTTCAGCTTCTCCCTCCAGAATTTATGGTTCTTTCATATATAAACACTCAAGTATTTCATGTCTCCTTCTCTTATTATCATTGTCGTCGTCATGCCTATGGTGTACTTACAGTAATATATATATATATATATATATATATATATATATATATATATATCCCTTGTACTAAGAATTTTTTTTTTTCTTTTATCATTTTAAAGGATTCTTTATGGGACTTATTTTTCGATCACATATGACAATATCGACCATTTAGTTCTTAGGACTACATGAATAAATCACTTATGTAAATTTTTAGCTAAATTGATGACCGTTAAGGTATTAAACTACATTAAATCAATGGACGAACCAAATGATAAGCATAATCCAACAGCAAAGCATAATCTCTCCAAGACTCCTGAACATAGTGCAACACTATCCACCAAGTCTGCTGTCCGTGATCTTGGAGTCTCCTAGATAGAATGTTTATCTTCCTCTACATATGAGTTTACCTTTCTGTTACATGTTGATAGCTCATCTATAATCACTCTGTAATTATCTATTTTGTTAGACAAGAGTCCTCTTACTTGTATATGTTTATCTTCTGCTATATAGACCTCTATATATAGAGTCATGTAACTTGATCATTAATATATACTAAAATCATTCTGGCTCCATTGTCTTTTATGGTACCAGAGCTCTAAAGTCTAATTGACAAACACATTTTTTTTTTCTCTCTGATCCTGTTCGAGTTCAATGGGTTCCACAGTTGGTGCTTCGTCATCTTCCTCATCCACTGTTGCCCAGAATGCCTCCAGCATGCTGTCTATCAAGCTTGACCGTTCTAACTATCCTTTGTGGATTACTCAGATGGCCCCAACACTAAAGAGTCGCAACCTTATGGGGTTTGTGGATGGCTCTAGCTCTTATCCTCCGTGTTTCTTGAAGGACAAAGAAGGCAAGCTTACTGACACTATCAATCCTGAATATGATGCTTGGATCCAACAAGACCAGCTCATCCTAAGTTGGATCAATATCTCGCTGACTGTGGTAGTACTGTCAACGGTTGCTCGTTCAACGTCAGCTCGTGCCACATGGGTGGCTTTAGAGAAGCGTTATGCTTCTTCCTCGCAAAACCGCATCCTTCAGTTGCATGGTCAATTGCTGAAAACAATGAGGGGAGATCTCTCTATTTCTGATTACCTTGATAAGTTGAATTTTATTGCTGATAGCCTTGCATTAGCTGGTAGTCCCATTGATGATAATGATCTTGTCTCTATTGTGATGAATAATGTTGGACCTGCCTTTGAGATGACTGTTAGCTCTGCTCAGGCACATGATACTTCCATTTCTTATGAAGCCTTAGAGGCTTTGTTGTTGAGTGTTGAACGTCGTATGGCCAATCACACTCTTACCGGTGCTATTGATACTGGTACCACTGCATTCCTTGATTTTCGACCTCGTGGATCCTTTCGGGGTCGTGGATTTCCTAGCAATAGTTGTGGCGGCCGCGGTTGGTCTCATGGTAATGGACGTGGACGTTCATCCTTTTTTCCTCGTGGTGGTTCTTCTAGTACTACATCCTCAGTGCAACCAGGTCATGGCTCCTCTACTGAGTCCTTTTTCAATACTGGTAATCGTGCACACTGTCAAATTGTGAGTGTGCTAGTCATACTGCTCTTGACTGCTTTAATAGAATGAACTTGTCTTATGAGGGAAAGGCTCCCACCAAGCATCTTACTGCAATGGCTGCATCATCTTCTACTCGTTCTGGTGATACTACATGGCTGATGGACATTGGAGCCAATGCACATATCACCTCTGATGCTCAAAAGCTCACCAACCCTCGAAAGTATAATGGCATTGACAATGTCACTGGAATTGGCCATGGTTCAGGTTTGGATATTTTTCATATTGGGTCTACTGCACTATCTCATAAACACTCATCCTCCACTTTACCTACTGTTCTTCATTGTCCCTCTACCTCTACTAATCTTATCTCTGTGTATCAATTTGCCAAAGACAATAATTGTTTCTTTGTGTTTTTCCCTGATTTCTTTCTTATCCAGGATCTCAGGACTCGTAAGATCCTTTTCCGCGGTAGGAGTGAAAATGGCATGTACCCGCTTCACTTATTTCCATCTTATGCATCATCTAAGGGTCTTTTTGCATTCTTTGGCGCTCGTACGTGTGCTCAAGTCTGGCACTTTCGGCTTGGTCATCCGGCAGCTCATGTGTTGTCTCGTCTGGTGTCAAATAAATCCTTGCGTCTGCAAGGCCATTTGGAAAACTCATTTTGTCATTCATGTCCTCTAGGAAAAGTTCTAGGCTTCTATTTAAATTGTTAGAGTCTGTTTCTAATGTCCCTTTGGCACTTGTGCATTCAGATGTATGGTGTTCTCCCAATCTTTCTGTACAAGGGTTCAAATATTACATTATATTTATTGATGATTTTTCTCGCTATTCATGGTTGTTCCCTATGAAATTCAAGCATGAGGCTTTTTCTATGTTTGTTAAATTCAAGAAACATGTTGAGAATCTGTTTTCTACCACAATCAAAGTACTGCAATGTGACGAAGGGGGAGAATATAAAAGTCATACATTTCGTGATTATTTGGAAACTCATGGTATCTTCCAACATTTTTCTTGTCCTAAAACACCCCAACAAAATGGTTTGGCAGAGAGGAAACATCGTCATATTTCTGAAACTGGTTTAGCTATGCTAGCTCATGCTCATATGCCTATGTCTCACTGGGTCGATGCTTTTAATACCGCTATTTTCCTCATTAATCGTCTGCCTTCACTTACTTTGGGTCATGCATCTCCATATGAAAAATTATTTCAACGTCTTCCTGATTATGACTATCTACGTGTGTTTGGTTGCACATGCTTCCCTTTCTTGCGTCCTTTTAACCAAAACAAAATGCAATTTAAGTCCAAGAGTTGTGTGTTTCTAGGATATTCCCTTGATCATCAAGGGTATCGTTGTTTGGATCTTGCTTCTGGTCGTGTTTATATGTCAAGGCATGTGGTTTTCGATGAACATACTTTTCCATTTCAGCAGGCCATGTTCACTTCTCCTGCACCTGGATCGTCCTCACCTACTGATCATCCCATTGTTATCTCATCTCCAGTTTCTCTTCCACCATCAACTATATCACCACCTCCGCCACCTTTACCACTACCAACACCACCATCTCCCACCTTGTCCTCTCCACCACCTATATCTCCTACCTTGTCTTCTCTTCCATCTGTGCAATCTCCAATGTAGAGGTGTCTCCTCCTACATTTGGTCAAGGTACGTCCATGTTATCATCTACTGAAGATACTCGTATCACAACTCGTTCACAACATGGGATTTTCAAACCTAATCCCAAATATGCTATGCATGGTACTCTACAGACTCACACTCTTGAACCTAGTTCTTATAGACAGGCTGCACAACATCCAGAGTGGCAAGTAGCAATGGCATCTGAGTTTCATGCCTTGATTTCTTCTGGAACATGGGTGCTGGTTCCTCCTTCTCCAGCAATGAATATATTGCCAAACAAATGGGTTTTTCGTGTGAAGCGTCGTGCAGATGGCACTATTGAGCTTTTCAAGGCTCGTCTAGTTGCATATGGCTTCCATCAACTGGAAGGTTTTGATTATTCTGAAACCTTTAGTCCTGTCGTCAAACATACGACTATTAGAGTTGTTCTTGCCTTGGCTGTCCATCATCAGTGGGCGATTCGTCAACTCGAAGTACAAAATGTATTCTTGCATGGTTATTTATCTGAGGATGTCTACATGAAGCAGCCAACTGGTTTTGTTGATCCTAAACTTCCTAATCATAATTTTCACCAAGACAAACACTTGATCAGTTGATATGATTGACCACTCAACCTGACCCCAAGAACAAACTATAAGTATGAGAAGCAGGTGCAAACCAGATTGTGAATTTGATTTGCACTGTCATATAGGATTTATGCCTCAATATAGAGCAGGGGCAGAACAGGGTTCAATGTAGAAGTAGGAATTATTTCCCTATACAATGTACAATGTACTCATTCTTGGAAAAGATATGATCACAAGTTATTAGTGTACATGCACATCGTTTTCCTACCTGAGTTTAGAAATTAAACTTTTGTGACCGACTAGTCATGCTGTAAAGATCTACATACAATTATCCATTATCATCCATACCATCCAAATTACGTACTATTTAATGGTTTACACAAATATACGACTTTGCGCATTCCTACCGTTTAGATCAACTTATGTGAGATATTGGAGAGAACTTAAATGACTTAAATATTTATTGAATATTTGTTCACTAATACTACACAGATTATAGAACTTGACTAATGGCATTATCCTTTTAGGTGAAATTTGATATCCTTCCAGTTATATTACTCATTTTTGTTATTATTGTAAAACAAAAATTCAGATAAAGAGCTATTTGAGGATTGGATTTCCATATCTAACATCTCTAAGTATAGGATTACCATATTAACTCAAACTAGTTGTCGATACTAAATTGAACAAACTAATCGTGATCTTTGCATATGTAATTGCCAACATAGACTGCATAGAAAGCTTCTTACTGTCCAAGTTCTTCATAGACTAAATGCAAGGAACTATATTTTCTATGTACCAACAAAGTATCAACAGAGAATTATGTTTCCAACTTAACCCAAATTAAGTGTCAAATTATGACAGGGGGGGCAATGATTCAAAGATTTGCTTATATATAAAACAAATAAGAATGAACTCAATGATATCTTTCGGCAATTATAATACTACTGATTTCAATTTTCAAGTGGCCATGGTGCAATGCATCTTCACAAACAGCTTTAAACTCTTTGCGAAATGTACACTTGGCTCATATTAGGTATGGGCAACTCAAAATAGGACTTGGCAGATATGTGAAGTTGGAAACCAAAGCTTAGATCTTGTGAAAGACACGGGCATTACTAGATCCCAGGCGGCAATGCTCCAATTCTTAACTTTTCAATCCCATTTCCACAGCAATCCTAAATAACCCCCATTCGCTTTACAAGATAACTGGTTCTTCCCTGAGCAACCAGTCTAATGGTAATGGATTATAGAGTGGTGAAGAGAGATAAATGCAAAAGCTAAGCTCGTTGGCAAAGCTCCAAAAGCTGAGCTGATTTATGTGGATGCAGCAGTAGGCAAATAAACAAGTTATGAATTAATCTGTTTCTGTTTCTGTTTCTATTTCGCAAGATGCAATCCCTAAACCATCGGTCATTGAACCGAAATCCAAACCAAAAGAACATGCCAGAGCGTAATTTAAATGGAAATTCATTCGGTAGAAAGCTGATAGGTTTTAAAACAACAACACACATCATATCAATGCCAATCCCAATTCTCACCAAGACAAACACTTGATCTGATTGATCATCTCAAACCCGACACCCAAATCCCAAACTCAAAACCCAACACCCAAATCCCGAACTCAAAACACTACAAATAATCTAATATCTCATCTTACAATATGCATTACTCCCAAGTTTCTACCCTAATCTTCACACCCCTACTTCTTGCCGCCAGCATTGATCCCTCCCGCTTTGTTCCCTCCGGCCGCCTGCGCCTGCGCCGCCTTCTTTGCCGCCTTTTCCTGCAGCGCCTTGGCGTCCCTGAAAGCAATCAAAGAACCCAAATTCAGACTCCGACCAATTAACAGATTTTGAAATTGACAGACAGAGACAGAGAAAGAGAGAAAATTAAGACCTTTCTCGGCGTTGTTCAGGGGTTAATCCATCGGTTTTGGGCTGCTTGGTCTTGTTGCCGGACCTGGCCTGAGCCCTTTCACGATCTCGGTCTCTCTGATTACCGCGTTCGCTTCAGTTAAGGCAAACAAACACAAAACATCACAAACGTAACACTAAAGTGCTAAACCCCTCCCAAACCCTGAACTTTCCCCCAATTAATCATTTGATTGCCGAGAAATTCATGAGTTCAAAATCAAATTAATTTCTAGGGTTTCTCGGCAATCAAACGAGATTTCAAAATTGAATTCAAAATTGGGAGAAACAGAGGGAAGAAAGAAACAGATCCAAGGATATGGGACATATTGAATTGTGAATGAAGCTGAAACAGCGAAACAAGATCACAAATACAATAAACCCCTGTCAATCCACACAATCAGAACAACGAATCGATTAGACGATTTTGTCACACAAAAGAAAAGATGGATTTTGAAAAGGAAAGGATGGAGAATTTGGGGGGAAAACTTACCTGATTGACGATGTGAGCGCAGAAGGGTGTAAGACGGAGGAGGAAATCAGAGGAAGGTTGAATGCGTCCGAGTGAAAAGAAGAGGTGGGTGGGTATATAAAGGACGAGTTGCTGAGAACCTACCAATCTAATGATCTAATCTTTAGAAGGCTCGAGAAGCCGCGGAATTTCCAATTTTTTTTTTGGAGAAGTTCCAACTTTTTCGTAAAACAAAAACAAATTATTGGATGCTATTGACAAGGAATATATATTTTGTTGTCAAAAATTATGTTTGTAATTAGGCTGGCATAGTTATGTTTATGCTTTACCTGGAAAATATATTCTTAGATGTCAAACTCATCTAGAAAAACTACCAGATATAATCTACCAATTAGAAAAATTGGAAAACAAAATAGACTATATCAAAAAACTTCCAAAAACGGAAGAAGAAAAGCTAACAACTGTTAGTAGAAAAAAATCATTGAACAACAAAAAACGCTAGATTCTATGAAAAATATACTGAAGGACAAGAAAGTGCCTCCAGTAAAACAAAAGAAAACTAATGGATTTAAACCATTAGAAAGACCAGACAAAAATCATGTTTCAAACATGATTTTTCTAGAACCATCTACTAGTTCAACTAGTATTCGGTATGAAAATCCGAAACATTCAGAAACTAGAGATGTCAAGATGATGAGCATCTTTGAAAAAAAGAAAGGAGTACAACTCCTAAATGCTGTAGAGTTTGAATACAATGAAATTGATCAGGAGGTAAAAAACTTTGCAATTCCAAAGATAGATTTTAAACAAATCTACAAAAGCGGAACATTTGATCTTATGGACACCCATCATTTCAAACTTCTAGAAATTACAACCCATCTACAGTGAGAGGAGAAACTGATCTCTTAATGATCACTCCTTTAGAAGTTGGCAGAGCAAAGAAAAAACTGTCAATTTATGCACATTGGAGCAATCCAAGTTGGCATAAATCTGCTTGCCCGAGAAGGCATAAACTGTTCAGTCCTTTGTGTCTTACTATTGGATTCCTCACCAATCAAAAGAACCATTCACAACAGATTCACAAGGTTAATTGGAATGAAGTAACTTTTCCTATTGAATGGAAATTATCTGATCCGAAAAAACCACCAGAAAGTACAAAGGCTAAGGTTTTTGAAAGCAGAAAGATTGGAGAAATCAGTCTGAATTTTGAAAATCATAGAAAAAGTGATTCATGTCCTGAAAATGTCGGGATAAACAAAAATCTTCTTAGAATAAGCTACAGCACTAGAGAACCTAGTACTAGTGGCATTAAATCACTGTTGAAGAACCAACATAACCAATTACTGAAGAAGAATTAGAAGCTGATCTAAACAGACCAGGAAACATGCTTAGAGCAGAAAAGCTCTATAATCTATATGATGAAGCAGAATCTTGTGAAGACCCTGAACGATTAGAAAAACTAATCGAAGCAATGAAAAATTTCAAACCAAGAAAGATAAGAAAAATCATTCCTTATCAAGATATTGAAATGGAAGATGGAGATAGCTCCAATTCCAAAATTTTCGTCATCAGAGAAAAGGGAAAACTAAAACTCCCTGTACAGAAAGCTCCTACAGGCAAAAAAGAGGAAAGAAATTCCCAGATATTTGTCCCAGAGGACAATATGCCTAGAGTGCCGATCATGAATTACGGCATATGGCTAAATCTAGACAAAGCTCTAGATAAAAGAAAAGTCATTGACCAATGGGTAGACAGCCTGATGATGACCTCTGCTCTCACCCTTGGAAAATTTAAAGCACCAGATTTGCAGGTCTATTATGAAACTACTCTTACTGGAGTAGCAAATAAGTACTATCAGTATTTCAAAGAAACTGCCAGAGGAATAAGCTGGCTAGAAGAAATAAAGAATTCGAAATCTCCATATGATTTTGCAACACCTTTGTACGATCAATTATGTGGAGATCTCTCAAATCTAAGTGAGAAGACTAAGGAAACGGCCAACTCAAATATCTATATCCTCAAAATCTGTGACATGAGATATTTTGAAGAATACTTGAATGAATTTCAACAATACTACTATACAATGGGTGAGCTAGAAAATACATATCTAGTAAACCTGTTACACAGTAAACTCCCTGAACCATGGAGAACAACTATGAGAGAAAGCATAGTTGAAAAACCAATTGAAACATTTTCAGTTGGAGGAATTGCCGACAGAATCCGGCAACTACTAAAAGAGCAATGCAAAGCTAATCTTAGAGCCAAGATGGCTAAGAAGCAGCTCAAATAAGTAGAAAACTTTTGTTATGGAATATTGGATATGCCAACCAACTTGGAATGTCATGAATCCAAGTTTCGAAGAAAGAAGCATTATTCGAAAAGGTTCAGAAAAACTGAACACAACAAAGATTGGAAGTTTAAGAAAAGTTCCAACTTCAAAAAACAAGAGGATGAAAATCCTAAAAAGAGATTCTTCAAGAAAAAGAAGAATAATCATCATAAGAATCATCAAGATAAACAATCAGGCAAGAAAGCTTGCAGATGCTGGTTATGTAAAGCTGAAGGGCACTATACCAATGAATGCCTGGTCAGAAGAAGAATCATCTGACTCTAAATTTGATTCTGAAGTAGAATACTTGGAATCCAGACAGATGAATGTTCTTAAAGTCAAAAAGTCGGAAGAAAGCAAGACAGAAACAATAGAGTCTTCTTATCATGTGAACCCTGGTACATTCGTTTGTGACTACTGTCTATGTCATGAAAAGAATGGACTTCCTATGTTCTGTGAAGAGTCAAAAAAGACTTATCATAAAGAATGCTTCATAGCTGAAGCAAGAAGAAAAACCAAGAATTGCCTTATCAGCCAATTGGTAGAGCAAGAATATGATGAATATTTCTCCGAACAAAAGGAGAAAAAGGTAGAAACTCTGTTTCAAGAAATCACTGAACCATCTTCCTCAAAGGAAAAGGAAGAAGAAATCAATGAAGAAAAAATTGATGAAACTATAGAACTGGTCGAAATACCAGAAAATGTTCCAGAAGAATGTAAACCATTCATACCACAAGAACAAGCTCAAGACAATGAGCTTCAGCAATCATTTGTAGATAATGGATCAAGCTTTTCTGTTGCAAAAAGATTTGCAATTCCATATGAACTCTGGAAAGAAGATACAAAGAAAATAGCTACTGGTGTCCAGTTTGATGGAAGCCACCTAGTCATGAAAAAGGTAGCTAAAGATATTCATATCACCATTGGTGAAGGAACATTCATTATCCATACTCTTTGGTAATCTAAGGGCCAAGGATCTGATCTCTTGTTGGGAAATGATTTTCTTCTCCAATAGAGATTCATTCAAGATGAAGAAGCAATGGGCTTCAGAAAAGGAGATAGATTGTTTTGGGCGGATAGACTTACCCAAGCTAAAAGTGTGGTAGGCCCAAACTTTACTACTCAATATCAGAGATCGCAACGAAATAATGGTGATCATAAGCCCTACAAGCCCAGATTTGAGCCTGATCTACAAACCAAACAACAACAAGAATTACTTGTTGATGAATCTTCTAAAGAAGAAGAAGAAGAAGCTAGTTTTATCCTTGAACATAACCTCAAGCACTTTCAGAATAAGCTTGAGTCTCAGAAAATTCCTACTCTTGATAAAATCAAGAAAATGCTTGAACAGAATACAGCTGTCGACCCTCAGAAATTTTGGGAAAAAGACCCAGTGGTCTGTGAGTTAAGATTACATGATATGAATGTTATCTGTCATGTCAAAGCCATTCCTCACTACAAAGAGAAAGATCAAAAAGAATTCAAGAAAGATATCGAAGATCTCCTGAACAAGAGATTAATTCGACCATCCACTAGCCCTCATCATGCTTCTACTTTCTACGTCAGAAATCATGCAGAAAACCTCAGAGGAAAAGCTAAAATGGTAATTGAGTACAGAGATGTCCATAAGAAGACCGTAAAAGATGGTTATCAAATTGCTCAAGTAAGAGTATTAATCAACCAGCTCAGAGGAGCTAAAGTCTTTTCAAAATTCAATGCAAAGTCGGGTTTTTGGCAAGTCAAGATGCATCCAGAAAGTGTTCCCCTCACTGCATTTGGAACGCCACAAGGTCATTTTGAATGGTTAGTAATGCCCTTTGGCTTAAAACAAGTCCCCTCGATATTCCAAAGAAAGATGGATGACATCTTCAAACATGTTGCTTAATTCTGTGTCATATATATTGACAACATCCTGGTATTCTCCAAAAACAGAGAAGAACACATGAAACACCTCCATGAGGTTGTAAAGATGATAGTTCAGCATGGAATCATCTTAGGAGAAAAGAAAATATTCTTTATCCTAAAAAAAGTTGATTTCCTTGGAATAAACATCGAGAATGGAGTGATAACTCCAGCCACACATCCTTGAGAAAATCTGGAAGTTTCCAGACAGAATTCATGATGCGAAGAGTCTAGAAAGTTTGTTAGGAGTCATCAACTATGGGAGAGATTTCATTCCCAAGATTTCAGGGTTAACAACAATATTATCTCCTAAAACAAGTTCCAAAAGAAAATGGAGCTTCATGGAAGATGATGAAAAAATCATAAAGCAAATAAAAGCTCTCTGCAAGAATCTACCCCCTCTCCAACAACCAGAAGAAAATGATGAAATCATTCTCCAAACATATGCTAGTGATAATTACTGGTCCGGTGTTGTTCTAGCAAAAACTCCAGGAACTAACATTGAAAAGATCTGTAAATTTGGTTACGGCAAATTTAGCCCTGCAGAACTAAAATTATCCTACTGGAGAAAAAGAAATTCTAGCTGTCAAGAAAACGATTTTAAATTCTCCAGCTTTGTAATACCCGCAATTTTCATTTTAAATTCGAGTAATTGTGTTGAGTGATTACTATACGATTTAACGATTATTGTTCGATAATAATTCACTTTTACATTAATCGAAGTTTCGAAAACAATTATTTTTAACGAAAAGCTCGAAATACTCGGTTTGAGAAATCGACTTTTTCTACGTACGAAATTTGGAGAAACTTCCTTCATGAAAGTTGTAGAGCTCGTCGATATGAGTCCGTACACGTGCGGAACACGAAGATCGGATTTTTTCTGAATTAGATATCGAATTACAAAGTTTTCCGAAACTCGTATATATAGAAAAAACCCTAATTTTTTTTCTACCGGTCTCCCTCTCTCTCTCTTTCTGTTTTTGGAAAGGAAGCAGCTTTCTCTCTCTCTCCCTCCGCGCGGCCGAGACGCAAAAACAGGGCGGAAGTTCAAGCAGCCACCACCAGCTCGTCCGGCCACCCCACGACTTCAAACCACTTCCAGGAGCTTCGTCTCATCCTTGCGCAGCTGCCAGAGGTGGCCTTGCGCCGCGACACGGCCTGTAGCGGCAGCGGCACGGCCCGAACCGAAAAGGGTCGATTTCGGTTTGATCTCTATATCTCGAGCTACACACCACCATTTCACTTGATTCTTAGCTCATTGAGCTCACCTCAACTTCCTCTACAAGCACCAAGAAGGGCCGGAACTGGGTCGAACGTTTTCACGTTCGTCGGAGCTCGACCCGAACGGATCGAAACACCGAAACTTTCGATCAAGATATCTCGAGCTATACACGATCGTTTCTTGTGATTCTTGACTTGTTGAGTTCGCAAGGAAATTCTGAACAAGTTTCTAGAAGTTTTCGGGGCCTGAGGTTGCAGTTTTCACATCGGTTTTCAAGCTCGTCGGTTTCTGGAATTTTCCGGCAGCCGACTGTAAATAGGTACTTTTCGATCCCTTCCCGTCATTTTTAGGTCTTGTGCTAGTTATGAAAGTTGCTCAGAATGATGAAACGAAGGGGATAAGCTCGGCCCCGACACCATTGGCGGTGGTCGGTGGCGGCTCTATCCCTAACTCCGGCGGCCCTTTCCGGCCACCTCCGGAGGTCTAAAATTTAGTTTCTGTCCATTTTATGATTCTATGTTTCGATACGATCATTTTGGCGTATTATACGCATTTTTCGGATATCGTATGAATTAGTTATGAATTTTGTGATTTCGATCGTTAGATTTTTGATCTGTTAAATTATGACCGTCGGATGAACTTGTAAATTTGTTATGATGATCATATGACTGTCCCAGAGGCTTTGTGTAGTCATGGGTGAAGATCCGACCGTTGGATCTTCGTATATGTGCAAAACGGTAATTAGGGGAGCGATTCGTGAGAAACCGCTCGTCGGATTTTAATGTAAATTGGAATCCGGCCGTTAAATGGTAGTTAATTATGTGTTGAAATTGTTGGCTAAATTCGAATCATATTTGATTAGGTGATTGACGGATTTTATTTGAGTGGGCTATTCGGCGTTAATTATAATTATAATTATATTGAAGACGCAGCGGGAATTACGAGGTGAGTAAAACTCACGTGGTTCATATTACGAACCGAATGTTTTAAATTTATTTATTTATGGTAATTGTGTGAAAAATATTTGCGGATTAAATATTTGTTTTAAAATTTCATGGACTTGAATCACCACGGTCCATAGGTAAGTAAAATGAATTTTAACTATACAAATGAATTTTTATGATTTTCTTGTGTGAACTATAGATGGTATTAGTGGTCATTCCTGAGAGGATGATTACATATATATATATTTAGGTAGAAAATATATATTGATGAGTGGATTGTTGTGTGATGATATGATTGAGTAGAATTAATGAATTGATTGTATTTCAATTGTGTAATTCCATAATAATATGGTGTATCTTGGTTGGGTTGATTTCAGTATGTGATATTATATGTTGTGCTCATCTATGGGTTTAGGGTCGACGTAATGACCGGTGTGGGGTAATCGGACGCTCTAATCCTGGGTGGATGATGGGATACGATTGGTTGAGTATGTGGAATTATCGGACGTTCTAAATATGTATATAGGTATACATATTGATGAAATACGATAATGATAAATATGTCGGATGCCATAACCTAGGCCAGGAGATGGGCTACGATTCAGTTAGAGCTCTAGTCTGTCAAGTACCGTATTTTATAAATACGATGATGAGAGTTGTGAAGGAAGTTGTGAGTTGGTTTGTCTGCATATATTGAATTGGTGTTGATTGAGATTGTTAATACTTGCATATGTGAAAATTAATGGGTGTTGATGTGTGTGGGAATAAATGAGATTAAATTAAGTAACAGTTCTTTCTTTTACTCATACAAGCTTTCATAAGCTTACCGGGTTTTGTGTTGTTGCAATCCTGGTACACTATTCAAATGGTGTAGCGGATATTCCTGCAGGTCAGGATAATCAGGGAGGTGACCGAGCTGCTTAGGTGTTACAGCAGTTTTTATTATATCATTTAGTTTTGAGGTGTGTATGCTCATTTTAGAGCTTTACATTTCATTTGGATTTGAGTTGTAATAATTAACCGAGACTAAATTCGGTTTGATTTTATTTCGTGTGGTGAGGGTGTTATGAAAAGTAATTTTCAGGATGATTAATTTGTTTTGGTAGTATTTTCATGTTTCGGATTTTGAATTGTTATTCTAAAATTCGGGGCGTGACAAGCTTTTCTTGGAAAACCCTTTACTGTACGCATTGATTGTGCTAGAGTAAAGAATTTTAAAAAATTTAAACTTGATAAAGCTACTGATAGAGGAAGACTAGCAAACTGACAATTATTTCTTAACCAATATGATTATAATGTTGAAAATTAATTGCAGGTAACAAGAACTATCTTCCAGACGCATTGACCAGAGAAATGGCAATGTTCAGCCGAAGAGACGACGATGAAGGTTGCAATACCAGAAACAGAAGATCTGGGAAAGAACATGAAGAAGCTGAGGAATTAAAAGAAAAAATCCTAAAAGATTCTTGCTAGGTCCAAAAGGACTAGTCACAACTGATCAATCCCAGGGTAAAGGATTGGCTAGCCCATCTTAAACGGCAGACGGTCAAGGCTCATCAAGATCGTTGAAGGCTGTTGCTTTGCCAAAAAGCAAATCAACTCCAATTGGAGTAATAAATGTTTTTAATTATGAATTTAAAACTTTTACAGATCCTGTGTTCAGAACTAGCAGGAGATTAGCATACCACCAGAAGGCAATCCTAGACAATCTTCTTTTTACCTTTCAAGAAAGAAACAGTGGTCTCATGTTCCCAGCTCTGTTTGCACTAGTTGAAGAACTTCATGAAAATGCTAGACCACAATTTGAAGAAGAAATACAGCATAGTGTTGTCCAGAAGGAGAAAATCTAGTATCTTGAAGACCCTGAGAGTGCTAGAGTTCCTGTTTTAGCACTAAAAGAATCAGATTTGTTTGATTTTCATAACTTGATTGGGAGTCAAAATTCTGCCACTTTTCCTCCAACCCTCTTCGTCATCCCTGGACCTTATGTTGGAAGATACGTGGTCAATGTTCAGAGTGAACATCCTCAAGAATACAAGCTATGGCTTGTTGAAAATGGTTTTGTCCATAACCTATGGACTAAGACCAACGATGATCTCAAGGGTTTACCACCTATCATAGTCAATACAGTCAAAAATGTCAGAAAAAATGATTGTATCCTCAAGCTGAAATTCAGATCAACTCCTCCAGAATGGATTCAAAACAGAAATGGTGAAATTGAATACATTTCTCCATATCATTATGTGAGGATTATACAAGGAAAATATTTAAAGCCTGCCTGTGTTGGATATAATGGTCAGCCTAACTCTAGCATCCCCTGTATGAAGGCCATGTCCCTAGACTATATCAAGAAGATCATCGAAGAAGACCCAGTCAAAACATTCATGGCAGCAGGAGAGAAAATTATAATTACTGCCTATGATCATCCTGAAGTTGTAAGCAGTGACCTTTCCTATCTCTCAAAAGAAAAGAGATAGATTCCTTGCTAGCATGTCTGCAATGGATCAAAAAGCTTGAAAGTGACAACCACTACAAGATGTATGCAGACACGGTCGTAAAAGACAACGAAGTCAGAGCCAGGATGGAAAATGACAACTCTTTTGTCCTTAGCCACAATTCTACAATAGATGAAAACATGTGAAGCAACAGGTGTAAAAAGCATCAAACGAAACTTTGGCTTTTCCTAAAGATGCTTTTGCTTTTCAAAAAAGACGAAGGTGAAAAACATTTCACCTAAAGGAATTTGCTTTCCATCGGACGACCTCCATCATCAGGAGCACTCACAGGAGTAGAAAATAATTGAGTTATGTTGTACATTTTTATGTTTTGAATTCTAGTTTGAGTTCCGCTCCCTATATAAGGAGTCTTAGGTTCAGTTGTAAGACATCAGAAAATTGAGCAGAAAATATATTCTCTCAAGAAGTAAGAAAGCCATAGTAGCAGTGTGCTCTTTCATTCCTGTCTAGTGTGGATGTACTTTCTTTTCCAAGTAAGTATCTGTAAGTCATTCTCATGGATAGCTAAATAGCTTTTTAGCTGTTTACCTGAGAATGGGGCTCTGAATTTTAGTTTGTAATTATGTTTGAATAAATAATTTCAGATTGCTCATCCACCTTGTCAATATATTTTTATACCAAATTATTTGTTTATAACTGTTCGTAACCTTATTCCTGTACTATTTTTAGGTTTAGACTTTCTGTTTCTTAAGAAAATTTTACCTCAGCTTAAAGTAGAAATAAGCAGCAGTGATTCCGCCTGTATAGTAACCGCTAGGCAAGTGGCCGTTAGGTGAAAAGCTTGGGCATGTTAAAGGCTAGTTTTGTTTCTTCCAAAGGTATGAACAGGTTTTCTTAAGAAAAAACAAAGGTTAGACTCAAAAGTCAGCATATGACCTTTTAGGCACTACCCTTATAGGTCTTTTCCCCTAAGATTTATGTAAATGGGCACAATACAAACTTGTTGGTGCAAGTGGACACAATACATGTGATTTCTGGGTAAAAGAAAATTGTTCCAAATTCTTTTATGCACCGGCGGTGCAAGTGAATTAGCAGATCCAGCAAATCCCAGTCGTTGATATTTATAGGCAACTTTTTTTTCCATAACAAAAAAATGTACTTAATATTATCTAACCGTCCATTTTTGTTTGTGCAAGTCGGTGCAATTAATACTCTCTACTGAATAACGTACATGGTTTTCCTTAACGACTTTTATTTCGTTAGTCGTCGATTTTCTCTTACATTGCCAATGCAAAGTGTCATCGTTTATGGAAACAATAGGTCACATCTGGATAGAACATAGAGGCGTGATAATTTGAGTATAGGTTTCTTAATTGCTCGTTTTGCGATTGCGAGTGTGAGTGCTTTAATAGCGTTTTACCTGTTGGAAATTTTATGATTTAAAATTAAAATGTATTTTATTTATTTCATTATTTATTTCAGGGTTATTTTTATTTTGTGTTTATTTATCTATTTATGATTTAACGGTTTTATGTTTTAAATATATGATTATTATTTGACCGTTATATGGTTTATGAGGCCATTGATGGTCATGGTAAGTGTGGCCTATATAAGGTACATGGCTAGAGTTGGAAGGCATATGGTTGGAAGGCATGTATGGTTGGACATATTATCGGATATGAGATATCGAGATGGTCGGATACATATGAGGAATATCGTGGGAAGAAAAAACACTCCACCATCATGCAACCATTCTAGCACAATACTCTATCCACCTAAATTCCTCTTCCATATTATACATATATCTATTTTAAGTATACACTATTTTGAGTGCACGGGTGATTAAGGTTCAATGAGGCTTCTTAGCTACACAACGGAGCTCGAAGTGTTATTGTATCTTGGGGGAAGTTCGTCATTCAACCCTATGCAGTAGGGGACGAACCTTCTCTTAGGGTAGTGTGCTTGCAAGCCTCAACTCGATAAGTTTTCCTTTATAAAAACCTATATATTATATTATTTTCTTACTTTATTTTATTTTCTTATCTATATCATTATTCTTATTTCCCAAGATATTGCCATATGTTTTGTGTTTTAATTTTACAGGGATTCTGTCCCATATTTTTTACAACATTATGCAGTGAATCATGGCACTTTGATAATGTCATGGTGTTTTTTAGACATGTCCAACTGGTTCTATGACTAATGGCGGCCACAAGGCAATCCTTAACAATTTGATTCAGTTGCTTCTTGTTCGGGTTGCTAAAGAATAACTTGTTGTAGGGATAACCTCAATGAATGTTTTAGGGGTTGATCGCTAAAGAGATCGACCTATGGGGGAGATGGTGTGTATCTAGGTAGAGACCAAGTGTTAGTATTAATTTGAAATAGAGGTCATCATTTGGCCCCTCAGCCTTAAACCCGTCCGGCCCATAGGGCCGAAGCCCTACCGGCCCTACCCTTTCTCTATGGTAGGATATGAGCCATGCAAATGAAGCCGGCCCTTTTGAGCCTGTTAGGGCCAAGCCCAACCCGGCCCTTTAAGCCTTAATAATTTCCTATTTTTCCTATTTTTTTAAATATGTTTCTTTCTTTTTTTCTATAACATACAACCTATATCTTCCTTGTAATTGATGTCATGAGCTTTATTTTCTTTAATTTTTGTTTCAATTTTTAAATAACAATTAATTTTTAGAGATTTAGACATATAGTTAATTGAATATAACCACCTTAACTAATATTCATAATGTTATAAGTTAATTTCAATATATGTGTGTGTGTATTAAATATGATCAACAAAAATAATAAGTCTTATATTACCTATAAAATTATTGAGCCACATTTTAAGATAAAAAAAATAATGTATTTCTTTTTGTTAAACAAAATAAGGCCTTTATTGGCCCATTTCGGCCTTATTTGGCCCTATTCAGAGGGCCGGGCCGGCCCGACCCTTTCAGCCCTAGCTGCTCGGGCCTTTCAGGCGAGTAAGAGTTAGCATATTTAAGCCCCGGGCTTACCCTACCTGATCCTAAATTTTGTTGACTTTGACAAGGCCCAGCCCGGCCCGACCCTAAGCCCTAAAATTTAGAGTAGGACTGGCCCTAACCAAACCCATGATGACCCCTGATTTGAAAGGTCTACAATTTTTCCTTATATGCATCAATCAAGGATTAATTTGCATTTAGGCCTTCACATATGATAAGCTCTTCATGAGGCATACACACTATGCTGTTGGAGAATTTGACTAGTGTTTTTTCGGTTTCATTATTAATAATTAAGTCATCAACAGTGGCCCACAGGTGCCAAAAACGTTTTCCCTCCTTGCACACCAGTTCTCTTCGCACCATTAGCATTTTATGCGGATTTGAATGGGGATGTTAGGATTGGTGATGCTAAATGGGGTGAGTTTTGCTGAGTATGACATTCTATGCTCAAACTTCTCGTCATATATTTTTAAACCCTTTTGGGGCCAACATAGGGTTTCTTTTGCCAATGGGTGTGCTTTGTAAGGGTCCTATCTTATGGTTGTTTGCCTTTGGATTAGTTATGCCACCGATGGTGCTGAATGGATCTCGCCCGATGGTAGCTTCATTTAGACTATGTTGTTATGGGCTTGTTAAGGGTTAGTTGAACTTAGTATTTTTCTCAACCGCTACCTTTGTCACCCCGCCTGCTTTATTGTAGGCTCTGGTCAGCCACTTAGGGCCTACGTACTTTTGGTTTACTCCGGTGAGTCTGATCCAAAAGAACAACACCATTGGGATTTCAAATAGTGGGTTATCGACTTTTATTTATGACTAGACAAAATAAAACTACAACGCAAAACCCCTAATACAACCACAACCCAAATTATTAAAATGGAAGGCTTGACTAGCTGACAAAGGTAAAGAGTGGCTCCATGATTGAACTCCAAGATGATGACCAGATTTGGCGATAACATCCACAAGAAAATTTGCTTCACGTTTGACATGCTTGAATGTGACATTCCCAATTCCCAACTCTATCCGCCAAAATTCTAATATCCTTAAAAAGAGATTGTAACTTCTTAGGGGTTTAAGCACCCGATTGTCCAGTAAAATTTTGGAGTCTGCCTCTACCTCCAAATTAGTAAAAGCATGTAAACAAGCTGCAATTAAACTAGCCCTAAGTGCAAAAGCTTCGATAGTGGGAACATCAGTATGGCCTAATTTCTTTGAGGTTGCTAACACAGGAACACCTTCATCACAATTGGTGGGCTAAAATTGTTCGAGCTAAGTATCTGAGGAAGAATTCCTTTTGGACTGCTAAGAAAACTGCTTCTTCTTCCTGTGCTTGGAAAGGTGTTCTTGATTCAAGGCCTGCGCTTTTTGACGGCATTAGATGGATTGTTGGTGATGACAGACATATTAATTTTTGTCTTTTTAATTGGATCCTGCCTTTTCCTCTGATTAATTTTATTCTTGAGAATCAAAGACATGCTATCAGTACAAATGATTATATATCTAATAATACTTGGAATGTGCAAAAGCTATGTTCTTCCTTCTGATATAGTAGAGAAAATTATTGCTCTTCCTTTCCCTTATTTTTCTCAAGAGGATAATATGATCTGGGGTCATACTGGGAATGGTAAGTTTATATTAAATCTGCTTCTAATCTTTTGGTTCAACGTATTGTTGCTCATTCTAAAACTAAGTTACTTATGAGGATGTGGAAAGCTAATTTGCCTCCTAAAGTCAAAGTAATGGCCTGGCAGATGATAAGAAATAGACTTTCCACAAGAGATAGAATTTTCTCAAATCTGCATATTAATAGAAGCTGTTCTTTTTGTCATTCTTAAGTCGAGGATTTGGATCATCTCTTTTTACATTGTCCGTTGACTAAAGAAGTTTGGAAGTTGACTTTTCCTAATTTTTCTATGAATTCTTGGAATCAAGGTTTCGTTAATTGGCTGGATTATCTTTCATCTTTACAGGATCAGCAGTAGTCTACTTATTTTGAAATGGCTATTATGACTACCTACTGTATTTGGAAGGCTAGGAATAATTTAATTTTCAAGGACAAGCATACAAAACCTATACAGGTTCTTTTCGCTTGTGCTACGATGCTTCAGAATTACTTAAGTTGTAATCCTCCTGCTTCTAAGAATGGCTCTTCTAATGAAATTATTTTTGGCATCCTCCCTCTGTTGGGATTCTGAAATTGAATTTTGATGGCTCTGTTATAAATAATCTTGGTGCTGCTGAATTTTTTTTTCGTCAGTAAGAACTTTCCATCCTAACTTAGCTAGAGCTGCCTTATTAAAATGAGTAGAAGATCTAATGCCAAGACCACCTTTCTCTTTAGGAGTACAAACTTAAGACCCAACAACAGGAGAACAATGATCATTGCCCCAAAAGAATTTTCTATATTGGCATGAGCCATGCCATGTAATTAGGATTGTGAATATTGTGTATTATTAGGATTATTCTGTTGTAATTAGTTTCCTAATAGGTCTTGGTGTATCATGTATATATACTCCGTTCTTAGAGAAGGTAAAAAATACATCAGAAAATCCCAAATCTCTTGTTCCTTTGTTCTTTTTGACTTGGTATCAGAGCCGAGATCCATTCGGACTCGGTGTAGGTGTTATTCAGTTTCCGCTTCGTAGGAAAAAAAAAATCAATTTGCTCTTGTTCTTTTTGTTTCTTTGGTCGCTGGCCCTTTCGTTTGATTATTGGTCCCTTTGATTTATTCTTGGTTAGTTTGCTTCAATCATACCTTGGTTGTACGTTTGGTATTTGGAACATCAATATATCAATTATCCACACTAATTGATATATATATCAATCATCAGGATATCAATCCTTCCTTTGGTCTACGTTTTGGTCCAAAGCATCCCTTGAGCTACGTTCTGCACATCAAGTCCATTCTACACATCTGCACTTAGGGACTGACCGCTTCCATCAACAATTGGTTTGTGGTTTGTTAATTTGGGTATTTGAAGGAAAAAAAAAAAAGATGGTGGATTTGACTATTACCGATGGGAATAATGGAGGATCTCAGAGTGGAGGGGCTAACTCTGTGGCCCGTGAGGTTGTGATTGTTCAGAATGTGACAGATAATTCAAGTTTTGGTGTAAAGCTCGATGGCACCAATTATCAATTATGGCAGAGGCTTATGAAGATCCATATTCAGGGGATTGGAAAGTGGAGTTATGTTACCGGTAGTGCAGCAAGACCTGCTGCAGGACGAAAAGCCGATGAATGGGATACGGCAAATACTAATGTGATGGGAATTCTTCTCAAGGCTATGTCTCCGGAGGTAATGAGATTATTTGCTAACTATGATTCTCCTAAAGCAATTTGGGATTCTGTTGCTGCTACATATTATGATGGGAGTGACTTTGCTTGTGTTCATGAATTGAATGTCAAAGCTTTCAAAATAACTCAGAGTGGACAGCCTGTTGCAACCTTTTATGCGAATTTGAAGACACTTTGGCAGGAGCTTGATCAGCGAAACCCTAATCCTATAACTTGTGAAGCTGATATTAATTCCTATCGGACTGAGCAGGACAAGATGCGTGTCCATATTTTTCTTGCTGGCCTGGATCCTCACTTTGAAGGGGCAAAGAATGAGTTATTACATCTTGCAACTCCACCTACATTGGAACAAGCTTTTGCCTATATCCGAAGAGATGAAGGTAATAAGGCTGCCGCTCAGAACCTTCATACTGAAATTTCTGGTTTAGCAATCCATGCTACACCTCCACCTCAACCTCAGATTGGGAATTCTACCCTAGTTCCATCTCAGAGTCAATATCAACCACGGAATCAGGGATATCAGCAGAATCAGAATTATAACCAAATGACTTGCAACTATTGCAAGGAAGTTGGCCATTTCAAGAATCAATGCCCTAAGTTGCGAAGGTTTAATTACAACAGCTCTGGTTGGAGAGGAGGCAATAATACTGGAGGACGTGGAGGACGTGGTGGTAGTCAAAGAGGCAAAGCAGCAGTCCAATTGGTGCCAGAACCTGACTTCTACGGCATTGCAGGGCAAGATCCCTCAAAGGGTAATGTTTCCTTAACTCGAGGTAAAATTGGTGTTGTTTTACATGTTTCTGAATTTACTGGTAGTGATACATGGATAATTGATTCTGGTGCGTCTGACCATATGACCTATGATAAGTCCTTCTTTATGTCTATGTCATCTTCTTCTATATCCCATGTCTCTAATGCGAATGGTGCGTCTTTTCCTGTCTTAGGTATTGGGTCTGTTCAGGTTACACCATCCATTGTATTGCATGATGTGCTTTATGTACCCCCATTGTCTCACCATCTTTTGTCTGTATCCCAGTTGGGGTCATAAAATAAGTGCTCTGTAACCTTTTATCCAATGTATGTTATTTTTCAGAATTTGTGCACCAGGGTGATCATGGGCAAGGGAGACCTGAGGGGGAGACTGTTTCACTTGGATTGCATGTACGCAGAGCCAACACAAGCACCGGAACAGCCTTTGGCCCTGACATTGAATTCTGACAAATTGAGTGAACTATGGTTGTGGCACAGGAGTTTGGGTCATCCATCTTTTGGAATTATGAAGAAGTCTATGCCTTCGTTGCTTCTGGGAGTTAGTGAGTCTAGCCTGCATTGTGAAACTTGTGCTTTGACTAAGAGTCATAGGTCTAGTTATCCTTCGAGTTTTCATTCTAGTACTATGCCTTTTGAGTTAATTCATTCAGATGTATGGGGTCCTTCTAAACATTCTACCCTTTCTGGAATGCGATATTTTGTGTTATTCATTGATGATTTTACTCGATTATCTTGGGTGGTTTTACTTAAGTCCAAAGATTCTGTTTTCTCTGCTTTTACAGCATTCCATAAGCTTGTTCGTACTCAATATGATGCTCATGTTAAGGTCTTCCGTTTCGATAATGGGGGTGAGTTTGTCAATCATTCTTTTCATGAATATTTCCAACACCATGGCATAATACATCAAACTTCATGTTCACAGACACCTGAGCAAAATGGGGTGTCTGAACGAAAAAATCGTCATCTTCTGGACATGGCTCGGTCTCTTCTACTTAGTGCTAACATGCCTAAGTATCTTTGGGGAGAGGCCGTTTTGTGTGCTTCTCATCTAATCAATCGTCTTCCGTCTGCCCCTCTTCAAGGTCGGGTCCCACTTGAGGTCTTGTCTAACTACATTTCTATTCCATCTTCTAATACTCTTCCTGCTCGTGTCTTTGGTTGTATTGCTTATGTTCATCTGTATAAGAATCAGAGGTCAAAGTTGGATGCTAGAGCCCTTAAGTGTGTGTTTGTGGGGTATGGTTCTCATCAGAAAGTTTACAAATGTTATCATCCTCAATCCCAGAAGTTTTATGTCACCATGGATGTTACGTTCAGTGAAGATGCATGTTATTTTTTCCCTCTTGTGACTCCTAGTTAGGGGGAGAAGTCTTGTTATTATGAAGATTTGTTTAGTGGGAAAGATGTGAGACTGGAATCTGAGTTCTCAAGGCTGGAGTGTTTGGGAACGGAACTTGAAAAAGAGGACAGCAGCCTACCAACCGGAGAAGAGAATTTGGGCAGTCAGCTACCGACCAGTCGACCGGATCAGTCCGACCGGTCTGCCGGAGAGGAAATTTCCGATTCTGTTTCTGATGAAATTCCCGATGCCGCCAATGCCGTTTTGAACAGTTCTTCTATCTCTCCCTCTCCTTCAGCGGTCTCACCTGCTCAATCATCACCCGAGGTATGTTCTAATCCTTCTTTATCTAATACTCCTTTTGTGTCAGCTAGTGTTCCTTCTTCTGTGTCAGATATTGCTCCCACTAAAACTCTGCCTAGTCGCTCCACCCGTGGTCAGCCCCTGAAACACTATGAACCTACTCTAAGTGCAAAAGCTAAATACCCGTTGCTAATTATGTGTCGATCCATAGGCTGTCTAAACCGTATATAGCCTTTGTGAATCAATTATCTTCTGTGTCTCTCCCTAGTAAAGTGCAGGATGCAATGAGGGATGAGAAGTGGATGCAAGCAATGACAGTCGAAATGGATGCTCTTGAGAAGAATTGTACGTGGGAGTTAATATCATTACCACCCGGGAAGAAGACAGTTGGTTGTCGGTGGGTGCATACCGTAAAACATAATTCGGATGGATCGGTGGACAGGTACAAGGCAAGACTAGTGGCTAAAGGCTATACTCAGAAGTATGGCGTGGATTATGATGAGACATTTGCTCCAGTGGCCAAAATTAACACAATTCGGGTACTTCTTTCGTTAGCTGCTAATCTTGATTGGCCGTTACAACAGTTTGATGTTAAGAATGCATTCTTGCATGGTGATCTGCATGAAGAGGTTTATATGGATTTGCCTCCTGGATATGGTACTTCTACTGGAGAGCAGGTGGTGTGCAAATTGAAAAAATCTCTTTATGGTTTGAAGCAATCTCCCAGAGCTTGGTTTGGCAGGTTCACCAAGTTCATGAAGAAAATTGGGTACCGGCAGAGCAATTCAGATCACACCTTGTTCCTTAAACATCGGTGTGGTAAAGTGACTGCCTTGATTATTTATGTTGATGACATGGTTGTGACAGGTGATGACTTTGAGGAGATTCAAAGGTTACAAGGTCAGTTATCTTCTGAATTTGAGATGAAAGTTTTGGGTAATTTGAAATATTTCTTGGGAATTGAAGTTGCTCGTGGAAATGATTGTATTATGTTGAGTCAGAGGAAGTATGTTCTCGACTTGCTGGCAGAAACAGGTATGTTTGACTGTCAACCTGTTGATACTCCTATTGAGCAGAACCATCAGTTAGCAGAGTATTTGGATCAAGTGCCTACGAATAAAGCAAGATACCAGAGGTTAGTTGGCCGGTTGATTTATTTATCCCACACTAGACCAGATTTAGCCTATGCAGTTAGTGTGGTGAGTCAGTTTATGCATAATCCCAGTAAGACTCATATGGATGCTGTATTTCGTATTTTGCGGTATTTAAAGTCTGCTCCAGGGAAGGGATTACTCTTTTCAAAACACAGTCACTTGGATGTTTTCGGGTACACAGACGCGGACTGGGCAGGTAATATTACAGACCGCAGGTCTACTTCGGGCTACTTCACGTTTGTGGGTGGTAACTTGGTTACTTGGAAGAGCAAGAAACAGAAAGTGGTGGCTCGTTCTAGTGCAGAAGCAGAGTATAGAGGAATGGCCCGAGGACTGTGTGAGATGTTGTGGTTGAGAAATTTGTTGAGGGATTTGGGGTTCAGGCAGAAAAAGGCTATGCCACTTTATTGTGATAATAAGGCTGCAATTGAAATTGCTCACAATCCTGTTCAACATGATCGCACGAAGCATGTAGAGGTAGATCGACACTTCATTAAAGAGAAGCTGGATGAACAGGTCATTATGTTTCCCTTCGTTCCTGCTGAAGAACAATTGGCAGATATTCTTACAAAGGCTCTCTCGAGTAAAGCTTTCTGTGACTCACTTGACAAGTTGGGCATCCGTGATCTATATGCACCAACTTGAGGGGGAGTATTGGCATGAGTCATGCCATGTAATTAGGATTGTGAATATTGTGTATTATTAGGATTATTCTGTTGTAATTAGTTTCCTAATAGGTCTTAGTGTATCTTGTATATATACTCCGTTCTTGGAGAAGGTAAAAAATACATCAGAAAATCCCAAATCTCTTGTTCCTTTGTTCTTTTTGACTTTCTATACTCATTATCCAAAGCAAAAGTAATAGTATTAGGGCACTTAAAGCAAGAAAGGACATGATTTGGTAAACCTGAAAGATTGGCTTTGATCAGAGTAAGCTTACCACCTCGAGAAAGTGAAGCTGCTTTCCAACCAGCAAGTTTCTTTTGCATTTTTAAAAATAAGGTCTTTCGAATTGATAGGATCTTTCCAAAAGACAATATTATTAATGCCTAAGTAACGACCAATAGTTGTTTTATGCTGAATCTGTAGAATAGTGCTCAAACCATTCCTAGTAGCATTAGGAGCATTATGGGAGAAATAAAGAGTAGATTTATGGTCATTAATATGTTGGCTAGTAGCCTTACAGAAAAGGGTCATTATATTCAAAACATTTCTAGCAGATGTGGTAGTAGCCTTCATAAAGAAACGGCAATCATCAACAAAGAAAAAAATTAGAGACTCTGAAACCAGTAGGGGAAGTAGAATGCCAATATGAGATTTGGGCGTTTGTGCCATGGAATTCAGAGAACAAATTAAAGGTTCTAGACAAAGAATAAATATATAAGGTGAAAGTATATCACTTTGGCGTAATCCTCTACGAGGAACAAAGGTAGCTTGAGGTTTACTATTGAGGATAATAGAGAATTTGACAGTAGTGATACAACTCATAATTAAGGAAATCCAGTGAGGATGAAATCTAAATTTCTGCAAACAGTATTTAATATAGTCCCAATTCATAAAATCGTAGGCCTTTTAAATATCAATTTTAATAGACATTGCACCTGTTTTTTATTCTTTGTCTTATTAAAAGAAGCAAATAATTCATGAGCTATTAAAATATTGTCAAATATGGATCTACCAGGTGCAAAAGCACCATGATTAGGAGAAATACATTTATGTAAGAAGGGTCTAAGTCTATTAACCAAACTCTTGGAAATAATTTTATAGCTAACGTTACAAAGACTAATAGGTCTGTAATGATTAACCAAATGATCGAGGATCAGAGGTTTTGGAGTAAGAACAATATTAGTCTGGTTTATAGCGTGAAAAGGATGGGTTATCGACTTTTAATAGAAGCGTCACATGAAATAATTGATTTTTGAGTTTAATGATATCCATTCTTCGAGAGTGATTTTTATTTTACTGTTCTCTAACGAGAAAGATCAGGTAAGATTATCTGATAATGACTCTTTGCACTTCTCGAGAGGCGAAATGTTGCATCACCAAACCAGAAAGATCTCCAAAAGAGAGGAGAATTAAATAACATGATCACAGGCTCACCAAATATTTAAGGGGGGAACAAGAGTTGTCGTCGAACGATAATGTCATTGTTTGTGCTTGAGATGTCAAACCCAAATAAAGCCAAACTAAAAAGACATATTTTTCAAGGACTATTAGATTAATTTAATACTAGATAAATAAACTACATGGTGCATAATGAGTCTTCATTTAAGTGCACAATATTTTTTAAGTATAACCTTTTTTTTGAAATAGAAATTGATATCATTAGAGTTAATAGTCGATGGCTAGAGTGTATATATACTTACAACAAGATAGCCGGTAAAAAAATCCTGGACCCTATTCTAACTTTCTAAGTAAAAACAACTCATTACAAGTCTATTTTAAGCTTGCTAAAATTAGCCAAGTTATAAACAAAGAACCTTCTAGGGAATACTCATTAGGGATAATGACAATTTACACAATTTTAGGATAAAAATTACCCACTTACTCCACTAAGAGTTTTTTACTCTCATTTAACCAATCTAATATCCATTGACAATATTCCCCTTATTTTAATTAATAAATTACATTCATCTCTCTCTCAGACTCTCTCTCCCCCCCTCCCCTCTTCGATCTATTTTCTCTCTTCTCCCCCCTCACCGATTTCTCTCTCTCTCTCTCCACTTCTGCAGATCAAAAAGTTTCGATCGTCTACCGATTCAACTCTCTGTTTGCTCCTCGAAACCACAACCGTCGACAACCACCACCGAGATCCAGCAATGGTATCCTCTAAGGTTTTGCTTGGCAGGGGTGGTCGGGTTTCTAGTAAAGCTACTCGATCGGGTGCACCAGTGGCCGAACTGTGGTTAGGGTGCGACGCTTGGAGGACAACCTAGTCTAGCGACGGGACGAGAGTGGAGCGACGATGGTCGACCACTGGAGGTGATTCGGTAGGGGTGGTGTAACGGTAGTGTTAGTGTAGGGCATGCCTGGGTCATTGCTAGTAGGCTTCTAAAACCAGTGGGATCTGGTCTGGGTTTGGGAAATTCAAGCTTTGGAAAGAAATTGTTTGTTGCTTGGCCATGTCCCAAATTCTCTACAATGTTTAGAGGCAGAGAACCCAAACCAAGCAGAATAGCCAAAAAAAAAAAATTCTATGTCATTGGATGTGTCTGTAACTCTCTCTCTCTCTCTCTCTCTGAATGAAGAAGAGGGGTAAGCAAATGATGTATCTGGGCTTTGATTGTGGTGGTTTGTTTCTCCAAAACATTGGCCGATTTCAATATGGGATGTTGCTAGAAGTTATTGTTTTGTTCACTATGATTTGGTTGGGCAATAATAAGATCATTAGTGGGCAATAAAACAATTATTGGAAGATAATAGTAAGATTATTGGGGGGGGGGGAGGGAATAAAATATTTATTGGGCAATAAAAAAAATTATTTATTTGGATAAACCTACTAAAACTTTCAAAATTAAAAACATCTTCATTTTATCACTAATTATTGGTCTCTAATAAACTTGTTATTTGGGGGAAATAATATGATTATTCTTGGGGGGGGGGGGGGGGGGGGGGGGGGGGGGAATAGTATGGTTACTGGGTATTATTAGAGGGCAATAAATTCAGACGCCAGAATCCGGTCATCAGTCCGGTATCCGGATTCCGGTCACTGAAGTCCGTGGCCGGCCACCAGTCACCGGAGTCCAGCAAGGTTTTCGATGACTTCTCTCTCTAAGTGACAGAGAAGGAGAGGGCAAAAATGTCCCAAAAATAAATAAAAAGGAATAAAAAAATAATTAATTGAGCATTAGGGAAATGATCTCTTAGAGTGTTTGGGTAAACGAGCAATCTCTTAGAGTGTTTGGGTAAGTGGGCAATTTTTATCCTAAAATTATGTAAATGGTCATTATCCCTAATCATTAATTAGCCTCATATTGGGCTAGTACGCAATTTTGGCACCAACAAAATGTCACTTCCTAACAAATCATATAAGTACTTCCTTATTTATAAGCCGCTTGAAATACATCAATCACATTCAAGATAGTTACTAACTCTCATGGAAGTTATTATCCGAATAAATTGGCACTTGAAGGCTAGATATAAACCCAAAAATCCAAGAAGGTCTAACCTCTTAGGCCAGATCATCCCAAATCACTAAGTAACAAGTGAGGATGGCAAGACATCCTCCTTACAAGCTCATGAAATAGGCCCATTCAGCCCTAACTCAGATTGTGACTTTGACCCCTAAGACCAAACCCAAGTCCAGGTCACCACCTATGTAACACCGCTGCCGCCCACATCGTCATCGATGTTGTGCTTATCGCCGCCACTGTGTTCGACAGTCAACTCCTTTAGTAAGCCATAGATGACAGTTTCAATAAAATTCCCCACCAAGGCACCTCTTCATGATTAGACAAGGCTTGTCATTTAAAGAAAAATTGACCACCGGCAGGCTCTAGCACAACTCTTTAGCATCGACACCAAACTAAAGTCAAATACGACCACCAACAAGGATATGCTTCATAACAGCCAAGGAAAAAAAAACAAAGAAGTCGAGAAGATCATGATCAAAGAAGTCGAATGCTATTAACGTCTTCACCACCAATTATTCAACTATGCTCTGACATTGTGTTTCCCACGACTGTTAGCCAAATAGTCACTCTTAAGTATAAGGGCCAAGTTAGTGTAGGAGATTATGAGTAAGGGATACGTACCTAAGAGATTGGAAAACCCATTCTAGCTAAGGAAAACCTAAAGGATGCTAGATGAATATACAAATATACAAGTCATAAACAATGGCTCACAAGTGAACCAAAGTTCATGGTGAATATATGCAAGATGGTGTAGTGGTTTGATTTTTGGTTTTGGAATTGGTTTCGAATCAAATTAACACACAATAAAAACTTGAAATGTAAACTAGGCTATGCTAAACTAGATGTGATAAATTGGATGGAAGTTAGAGCTTTAGGTTGTTCACCATAGCCTCCCTTGCATGCATTGATGTTCAAACTATATGTGATGCAATCTCAAGTATCCAATTACCCTCTTAGCATCTGGATAAGACTACTAAGGCCTAAACTCATTTGATTTTATCAATTTCTACCGGGTGTGAAGCAAACTACCCAAGAACAAATTATATTACCAGATAAGTATCAATTCTTTGCTTCTAGATGCATAAATATTTGAGTGTAGATAATCAAGCAAACAAACCAATCCTAGATCTATGTGGTTTTAACTCTACCCTCACATACACACCTAGTGTGTTATCATGCTTTCAATGTCCAAAGCTAGCTATTCTCTAAACATTGTTCATGTAATGACAAATGCAAAGTATTCAAATTAGCTAGATTCAAATACAAGCATTCACTTCTTGAATTAGCATGTGAAGATGATCATGGAAAATGCATCAAAGAAGACTCAAGCATCAATTCGTTACAAGTTTGACTAGGGCTTTCAACCCTAGCCCCAACAAACTAACTACTCACTCATAATCAATTCATGTTATGGAGTGGTATGGGTGATGCCTTAAGAATATGATCAATGGATGCTTATATAGAGAAGAAAAAGATGAGTAAAATGATGAATGGAAGCAAAAGGAGCAGCTCAAGCATTGAAAGAAGCATGGAGGTGGAATATGTGGTAATAGATCCTAAAAACAAGGGAAAAAGGTATGGAAGAGATGGAGTAAAAAGAGGGAAGTAATGATGAGCTATTAGAGTGTAGAGTTGAAGGTGAAGAGAGGAGCAGCTGCTCTCATTATTGTGCATGAGAAAACATGAAAATGAAGAGTGTTGGAGTGGTTTTGGGTTACCCAAGTCAAGATGACAAACATGAGAACTTTCTTCTCATTTTTTCCTTCAATTAAATCTCCATCAAGATTTCAGATTTTACCTTTGACTTCTTCATACCAAATGTTCATTGATAAGTGTAAATTATCCTGGTAAAATTTCAGAATTTATGGCACCATAGTTTTGCCGGAATTACTGCCGGAATCCCTACATGTCCGGTTTTACAGTTTTCATCTTTTAGTCATAAACTTGTACTGATCTTTTGAAAGCCTTACACTCCAAACTACCTCTTGCACTCTTCATCCTTAGAATGTCTAGAATGGATTTGGAAATTTTCAACTCCTTTGGAGTTCGTTTGGCCAGGTTGCCGCCCCTTTTTCCTTGTTTAGCTCGCTTTCTCCTACTCGGAGTATGAAAATGTGCTAAGGTTGACTTTTTAGTGTATTTCCATCTCCATCATTTCCTAGCATGATAAGGAAAACATAATAAATATATATAAATAAACACAAAAGTTAAGCAAAAGTACAAGATTAGGAAAATAATGGAATTGAATTAGTCAACATTAAATTAGATTTTAGAACAAGTAATTTCTATGTTTTAGGGCACAAATATATATATATATGAATTATGATCCAACAACGACCTGCGACAAGGAATCGCGCCGTAGCATCAGATGGCAACCGAAGGATCCTCACAAGAATTCCACCGTGACGCTCTAGTCAAAACCCTAAAAAGGTCTAACTTATAAGTTTAACTTGTTAAAAGGTGTGAAAATAAAATGATTTAAAAAAATATGTTAGAGGAAATGTTTAATTAAAATATGATAGGCATTTTCAATTTTTACAGATTATATCGGTAGGACAAGGAAATAAATATTGGTTGCCTACTGACCTACCTTCTAAATTTATGTGTTTCTCTCTTATTTTCTTGAATATGGCATGGACACTATTTAGAATAGGAGTGATTAATGTGGTCTCAATCATCACGGGTTGGTAGATGGTAACAATTGGCAATGTACAGCCATATGAAAAGACACATGCACATGGTACATTGAAGGATACTTTCCATTAGGCATGTATGCTTTCTGAAAACAGGTATTTATCATCAAGCTTCCAATTTTTCTCCTTATTCTTTTCTTGAATGCCTCTCTTTCTTTTTCCATCCACCTTCACATACATCTTTGGTAACAACAGTTGTCGCCTCCGACAAAATTCTCTCGCCACCTCCGATAATATCCTCTCACCACGTCTAACAAAACATCATTTTCAACGGTCTCCGATCAAGTTATTTCGTAACTATACATAGAAGGTTGCTGAAAGTAATGCGAAAATTTAACAGCTACTGCTACTCTGCTAGATTCATGTTTGAAATTTTGTATAGCACTTGATCAAATAGTGCTGGTATCTCAATGACTATACATATACACATATAACAAGAAAAACTAAAGCTTAGGAGATGAGAGTGGATGGGCGGATGGAACCAAAACCCCCAAATTTGCTTTCTTTTGTAACTTGTCAAGTCGTTTTTAACAACCACAACATTTAGCAGCTTCAACCGCTCAACCTGACCAACAGTAGTAGTAATACAAAAAAAATCCAAAGCATATTGTCTAAAAAATAAATGGATCCACATAACTTACCACATACGAATTCTATGTCTGTTCTTAACAAATAGCGTTCCACTCTTTGTCTTCTAACAGATGCTAATATACATGCTCAATGAGAGCCTTTCGCTTTTGTCTTCTCTGTTATTCACTTTCTTATATGTCTCAAATGGGCACTTAAAATATCAAACAAAAAATAAAATAAAATAAATAATAATAAAAATTGTGCTTATCAGTTTTTCGGCGCATACGATTAACTTATCTCTATACATTAATAGTCATACGTGATAACAAGTATCATATTTCTAACCTAACATCCGGTGCATGTCCAGAAATGTCTTATACTACATGTACTACTTTCAAGAAGGGTGAAATTGTTTTTTTTTTTTTTTTTGTTGATCGAAAGGTGAAATTGTTTTGAGTGCAAAACAAAACAAATTCAAAGTCTTAGATTCTGAAATAAAATAACAGAAAGTCAAATATACCCTCACTAGTTGCTCACTTGCTCCCACGAGACTCGCTCTTCTACCCAAAACCAACATCCTTTGCTTTCCCCATCCTTCATTTTGTGAGCCAAAATCGGAAGAACACAAAAACCAAAAACAAGACAAAGAGAAAGAGAGAGGTCCGATCAACCATCACCACCAATCCAACAACCCTTAAAAAACAAAGAAACAAAACGAGCTAGATAACCTTTTGCCATTACCATTTTTACCATCCTCTTTTCCAGTTCATCTACCCAAGCTTTTTTTACACCTTTGGTGAGTGCTTCTTGCTTTTTAATCTCTGTGCGTCTTTTTACTTTAATCGATCGGGTTATTTATGTTCCCTCGTCATGATCATATGCATGTTTCTTTGTCCCTCTCTCGTGTTTGGAGGTATTGAGCTTTTTCTTTTTGACGCAGAAGAGAAGAGAGAGACCCTTAAATTATTGAAAGCTGGCGGAGACATTACTACAGGAAGCAACGGTCACGGGACGTAAGGTAATCCCATTTATTGCATTCCATCTTCCTCCATTTCAACTTCGAAAAACGACTGATTTAGCAATAACATACCGAAATCGTGAATTCTTCTATTGTTTCTTGTGTTGTGATTGACGTGTTCTCCTCTTATAATTTCATAAATCAAAAATTACTAATGAGTAATAAAAAAATTAATAATAAATAAACAGATAAAAAAAATTCAATCGAAACACGAAAAATGAACCCTAAACGCAAATGTCATTCATTTCTATTATAAGAAACATATAGTTTCGTAAGCCGAGTATCGTCGTTGGAACAATTTTACATTTTTTTTGTGTCTTCAATTTTATGCATTGATATAATTTACACGAACTATGTCCGATTCATAATTAAAAATCAGTTATAGTATGAGTTGTAAATTCAAATGTGTAATAAATTATGGACGTAAATTCACCAAGATGTCATAGGTAGTATTATTTCCTCATTAGTTATGTCCACAAATGATTGTACGTAACGGACATTTAATAGTAAATGTTAGAATTATTTTTTTGTTTGCACACTCTCGTTTCTTATAGATCCCATATTACTTGACTGTTCACTTAGATTTCCCATAAATCTGAATCTCTCGGAACCCAAGGAAAGCAAAAGAGAAAAAACAGAAAAGAAGGAAGATGAAGAAGATGGTTCCGATCTCGGAATGACAATAGAACTTCTTTGTCTTGTTTTGTTCTCTTAATTTCTTTGAAACTGAGAAAGAGTTTGTTTTGTTAAAAATGGAAGGTCGCCGGAGGCTAACGCTTCTCGATCAGATGTCAGCAAGTGCGGACGGCAGAGCATTAGCCGGACTGAGCCTCGACGACGTCTTATCCCCAGCAGCAGCAGCACCCATAGAACCCCCGCCGGCTCCGGCGATACCCGCGTCTATTTCGGGTCTGACCCTCCTTGACATTATCCGCAACGACGAGCCCAAATCGTACACAGCCTTGATCGGAAAGAAAGACAAGAAGCCGTGGAAGACGTTCAAAGACCGCCTCCGCCTCAAGAAAGCCAGTGCCGCCTGGGCATCCACCGCCCACGTTCCTACCTCCGACGTCCCCGTCCGGAACAACCACCACCACCGCCAGCCAGGCTACAGCCACAGCCGATCCCGCAACTCCATCCGTTACATCACGCCGGAGCCGCAGCCGATGGCTGAGCCCGGAGCAAACGCTGACACCAGCAACCGGCCGCCGCAGGCCGCCGGTTCCGCGCCGAGTTTCAATCGGCGGAGCTCCGTCCGGTTCGCGTCGGACATCGAATCGCCGCGGCCCAAGCTGGAGACGGCGATCAGCGAGGAGAGGTCGCTGTCAGCGAGGGAGGCGGTGGCGGCACAAGAGGCTGCCGAGGCCGCGGCCGCAGCAGCGGCGGCTGAGGCGGCAGCGGCGGAGGAGAAGGCAGAGAGAGAAGGAGAGGGAGACGGCCCATCTTCGTCGGAGAAGGCTTCCGGTGAAACGGTAACGTCGCCGGAGGCGGAGCCGGTGAGGATGTCGCTGATGGACTTGTTGGAGGAGACGGACAGGCAGATGGGGTTGGAGGGAGGGAGGTACACCATGGACGAAGAGGAAGAAGAGGAGGAAGAGGAGGAGGAGGAGGAGGAGGAAGAGGAGGTGGTGAAGGAAGAAGAAGCTGGGGGCGTGGAGCACAGTTGCTGCGTGTGCATGGTGAGGCATAAAGGCGCGGCGTTTATCCCCTGCGGGCACACGTTTTGCCGGATGTGCTCCAGAGAGCTGTGGGTGCAGAGAGGGAACTGCCCCCTCTGTAATAATTTCATCTTGGAAATTCTGGACATTTTCTGAAATTTATATTCCCAGCAAAGCAAGGAGAACCAGATTGGTATACAAGCCTTTCTCTCACTCTCTCAGTGTCAGCATTGTTTCGTTCATTGGAGTTGTTTAGAAACTTTCTTTTTTGTATATTTTTTTCAATCCAAGATTCTAATTTGATGCATCTCTCTCTTTCTGTTATCAATAGCTTCAGACTTTGAGTGAATGCCTTCTTTCTGGGCTCTTTTTTCTGTACATCTATTAGATTCATGACTTCAAAGCTGGGCTACTTCATTTTGGGACTTGTTGCTCATTTGGCCAAAAAAAAAATATATATATTTCAATTACCGTTCTTTGCATCTAAGAAAGTGACAATTTGCCAGATCATGTACATACAGTACTACAATGAAGACTATTGAACATTTGAACTCGTAAGATTCAAATTTCAAACCCAAGACAGATGCTCTGCAATCTTGTTTCCAAGAAGTATATTCTATATTCTACAGTGAAAACAATGAGAATGAGTCTACCAACTGTCAGAACATTCTGGGAATTCGATTATTCCTCAGATTTTTTCTTTAATATTGATGTCTTACTCTTACGGTCCAAAACAACACAGTCTAACGGTCTAGTGATACTTCTATTGACGATGTTGAGCAAAGGTCCCGAGTTAGAGCGCCTTGCTTCAAGAATCAAGATTAAAAGATAGTTTATCCATTCTGGTTTCGGTTTACAATACATTACATTGCTTATAATAAATTACACTTACAGAGAGGGTTAAATCAGCACTATCATAAATTTCTACCATAACCAGGCCTATCAATCTTATATTAGATCAAATTCATGAACTTTGTCTAATCATATCTATATTTGAGATGTATATATGAGATTTTTTAGTTTACAGACTATTTCGGTTGTACAATATCACAGAATACAGAGATGGACAGTAGTAGACAAGTAATTCCCCCTTCTATCTAATGTGTAAAAACAAGATCTCAGTGACACCGACTGAGAATTTGTTCATTAGTCCTGCCTGAGCTGCCCCTTCCATCAGGGAATCCATGAGAAGTAAACTCGTGTAACTTCAAAAACCAGAGTAAATTTCCCTGTAGTGCAAATCATAGATCAGCAGGCCAACTTTCAACCACCTGCCGGCCAAGGCATCTATCTGGTTCCCTCACTATGTAAATTTGATCTCCCACATTATCTTCAGAGTCCTGATTTCGGTACCATGTCCATAGAGCCCAAGTCTCATTCTTCACCTGCAAGTTACGCACATACCATTGAAATCACTAGTTAAATTTGCATCATAATTGAGGTGGTGAAACTGAGCTATAACTAATAGCTGTTCAAGTCAGTGATAGGATAGCTAGAATGGCTAGTTCGAAGTAATAGTATATTACATTACTTAATGTAGTCTCTATATTTTCATCAACCATTAACATAAAAGTTAAATGTATGCATTCCTAGTGAGTTGAATTATTCTTGAACTTGGACTATCCAATAGAAACATAGACAGAATGGTGTACCTCAAGGATCCCATGGCCAAAGCTGCTTTCTCTGAAAGCACTGTAATCTGGTTGCCGATCCCAACAAAATTTACCAGCTGCTGGACCGGATGTAAAATTTCTTGCACACATGCCGAGGTATTCATCAGCACTTGGCTCCGGGCACAGACCAGGTTCATCAGCATGTTGGATTGCCATCTTCTCTCGATTACCTCCATCACCAATAGTGATATGCACAGGACCACATGGATCTAATGTGTAATTATAAACTCGATTTGACCTCTCGTAGGCATGAACCTTATTATTATTGAAGCAAAGCAGAACAACATTTAGCACACTTTTAAAGAAAACAGATATTTAGTTACTCTGAGGAACATCAGTTCATCATTCACTAAAAAATTGATGACGATATTAACTAATAGCATGAAGGACATAGGAAGCAAATGGTGCAGTGATTGAAGTCATTAAACTAGTTTCCAGATGATGCTATGGGTACCAAGATACCGAAAAGAAAGGACAAAAAACCAGTTTGTCATTAAAGCCATCAGCAGTAATTTGCTTCTGATAGTATTTACATTATACCATGATTCTCAAAATTCATGATATAGAATGTAGTTGTTTCTATCAATACCTGGTGCATAAGAAAACCACAACCGAAGGCATATTCTCTAAAACCTAACAAAGATTGTCAAAATCACTGGTGGTTATCATCACTTACATGTCCACTGAACACTGTATCAACGCCATAAGAGTAAAGTAACTCTTCCATTTCCAGCCTCATACATTCTGCCTCTCTGTAATGGGCTACATAGGTACTGTACCACGGTGGATGCCAAGTAGCTACCAGCCATGGAGTCGTGGATCTGTCCACCTTGGCCAAATCTTGCTCCAGCCACCTGTATTGCTCCGCTATAAGGAAGCAGAAAACATATATTAAGTCATCACTTGTTGGGAAGGAGAGACTCAAAACAACAAACAATATGCTTATAAATAAAAATTGAAAAAAAAAAAATGGAGAAAATGCACAAGTCAAGAAACATGTAATCCTGATTTGTAGATGCATTAAACAAGCACTTCACAATTCTTCAAACAATTAGATCACAAATGAGGATATCTAGACAAGTTAAGCAGACTTTCATTACATGATTTGTCAAAGAGAGTATAGGCTCCAAGCATAATGAAATGAACCCCCCCTGCATTAAACGAGTAGTACATTGGGGATGAAGATCCACTTTCTGCAGATGGGAATGCAAACCGAGAACTATAAGCCACGAATGTCTTGTTCTCAACCTGTTCTTCTACTTCATGGTTCCCTTCTACCACCATTATCGGAACTCTAGAAACCAAATTCTGCATAAACCTATACAAATAGCAGGCAATGACAACAAAAGAGAACAAACTTCATCAGTCACACTTTGCATAAGCTATTGCATTTGTTACGAGGAAAGGAATTCATATTCTAACCTTCCCCAGTAATCCCATCGAGGCTGATAGGTCTCATGTATCGGAGTGTCCCCAAACGTGCAGGAATAGCAGTCAGAGCCAGTTCCATTTGTGAGGTATAAGTTCGCGTAAGTAACATCACCAATCAATAGCATAAGATCAGGATCATTACTAGTCAGGTGACTAATTGTGGTCGTTGTATTGTAAGTAAGGCCAAGATCTCCCACAATTGCTATTCTCCTCGGGTAGCTCTTCGGACCAGGAACCGGCATGGTCTTGAAATGGTGGATGTCACTCATGGCAGGTATAGAAGGATCTCCGCATCTATAAAAGTACTTTGTATTGGGTTTCAATCCTACATACACACCAACCAGTATTCACCAACTTAATAATTAAAAAAAAAAAATCCAGTTAAAGTTAAAGAGCAGAATAGAAAGAAGAAGACGGTGAGACCTGTAAGACGAACATGGTGGATGATTCCAGAAGTGTAGTTCTGGAGACCTACATAAGGGTAAAGCTGACTGTAAACAAGAGAATATCCAATAGCTTCATGCGTTGGTGGGTTCCTAAACTTTCCATAACGAACAACACTCTTCACACTCTTGGGATCCAATGGCTTTATGTTGTATCCAATTTGCGATTCCCCTGCAACACCAATCAAAAAAGCCACTTTACCAATCCACCACACCCAAACATTCAAAATTCCCAAATTTCACAAAACCTGTAAACTCACAACCGCAAAAAAACTGACTACCTGTAATCCAGGAGATCCAAACGGAATCGTACGTGGCGGAGAGAGTGACGGAAATCTGCTCGGGCTCGAATCCCTTAACGCGGCGGACCACCCTGGGATCGGTGTTCGGCAAGTCGACGGCGTTGCCGCGCAGGCTGAGGTCGAAGGGCACGGTGACAGGGTGGAAGGGGCCGTCGAGGGTGGTGGGAATCCGGGCCTTGGGGGGATGGGAAAAGGAAAGGCCCACCGCCAGAACGAGCAGAGAGGTGGTTAGGGCAGCGAGGGCGGGAAGGGAGGGCGCCATTATCTGCAAATGGCATGGGTTTTAGGGAAGATGGTGGTGCATTGGAAAGGCAAATATACCAGAAGTGAGAAAGGAGCCAGAAAGGAATACGAAAGGAATATAAGGAATATTATTTAGGGTGACGTAAGAAATATTTTGGTGGTGAAAGTAACGGTTGCCGGTTTTATAACAGATTTTTGTTTGCGTTTGCCCGCCTTGTAAATGTGACCCTCTCTGCAAAAGACCAATGGTGTTCAAGTAGCGCGACCGGCGAAGACGAACCTGTTTTTGGGGAGCCCAGCCGCCCCAGCCTTTGACTAAAAGACCCACATTTGCCCTTTTTATATTATCCATTATCTTTTTCGATTAATTAATATTAACTGATGTGAAAAAGTACGTAATAAAAACCACAAATCCCATATTTAAATATCCATTATCTTCTACATTATCTATTATCTTTTTTGATTAACTAATATTAAATTATATGAAACGAGAGCATCTTTATTTTCACTGAATCACTACTACAATATCTCGTTTGATTCACAGAATTGAGGGTTTCGGAAAGAAAATGTATTCATTTTCTATGTTTGGTGTGCACAAGGAAATGAACAACTTTCTTTTGGAAGGGAAAATATGGGGGAAAGTGAATCCTCTCATCTTCCAAATGATTCATTTCCTCTCCCACTTTCTAGCATTAAATGTGCATTAATTACATGATAAAAATACATTTATATGTTATTGACAATTTCATTTGAAAAATTTATGATTTGTGTTTTAATATATGAGGATATAAATGGAATTTTGGTATAATTTAGTTTCATTTCCTTCCACAAACCAAACATTAAAATGGAAACAAACATATCTTTTTATGTTCCTTTCCCATGAGATTTCCTAAGGAATTGATTTCATTTCCACGAACTAAACGAGGCATAAAGGGAAGCTTAACTTTGATTTCATAAGTTAAGTTTCACCAAAATTTGAAACATCTAAAATATCCTTAATTTAATAAACTATCACATCAGTATTTTTTTTGTTTTTAAAGTTTAAAAATATAAAACAACATAATATTGTTTTATTGTTAGATAAACATAAAATAAAAAGAAAAAAATAAATGAACAATCACATTATCACACGTTCATCTCTTCAACTATCCGGGTAAACATGCGGGTTAAAGGCTAGTTACAGGAAACCAAAGTTTTGTGTTAAAGACTTCACCAAATTTGGGATTGTCATATATGTCATTTGGATAAAATAATTTAATTCATATAAAAAGTATTTAAAATATCATTATTCAAAATCAATAAAAGAAAAATATAAAATATAAAAAAGAAGCGGCTCAAAAACACAATTTCAATCCAAGAATTACTGCGGGCAGTTTCCTAAATTTTATATTGAAATTTGAGTTAGAAAAACATTAAGTTATTACTATATTACTTTGGGCATCGCACGGGTATGCCGCTAGTTAAATTAAAGTCTAAAACACTTTAAAATTTTGCTGTTAGATTCACTTGTTTCTTAAAACTGTGTCGTTATTCTCAATTGTTAGATTCACTTGTCCTTTACGGTCATTTAAAAATTGTTTACTGAGTAAGCAGCTCTGATTATCAGTAACTAAACTCACCTGCTAATGACCTTTCTTTTTAAGGGATCACTAAACTCATTTGTCATTTAATTTGTGAATAAAATTTCTTAATTTTCTATATGCTTAATCATCGTATCACATGCGTAATATGTGTGGAACCTTTTACTGTCACCATTTTTTTTTCTTTACAGTAAATATAGAGATATCATTCATCATTTGGTCTAGCAGTATAGTCTTCCATTCGTAAGTAGGAGGTTGTGAATTCGACTCACGAAAGACTAGTTATAGCATATGAGTTGTTTATCTAATTCAAAAAAAAAAAATTCAACCAAGTAAGTAAGTAAAACCCAGTACCATCCACTATTACAATAAAACTTACTTATTCAGCAAGCCTACACGGCTACACCACTGATGATTAGCATAAATTACATAAATTAGACACATAAATTGCACACTTTAAACCTCATATTGTACTTGGTCAAATGGTCTCATTGCTCTTAGATAATTGGTCATTGATATAAGGTAAAATTAGATAGAAGCTGGAATTAGAGTGGCACATCGATCTAGTTGTAACTTATAGGTGACATTTCTAATTATGGATTGATGTGAGAGACCGTTCGGACTCATCACAATGTCAAACTGTCAAAGTTAGGCCAAGATGGACCATCACATCATCACAACACAACTTCTACTTCACCTACACGTTAACAGACAAGTGTTCGGCCGATGGAATGGTCGTTTCCAAGAATTCTAAACTTGGTCTCTAATCCCTTGATACCTTTGGAGCTTTTGGCTAATCAAATTAGCAGAAAGTACTCTTTAAAGCATCAAAAGCATTGAAAGTAAAGGCATGTGAAGGTTGAGACAGAATGGATTCTAACAACTCTTATTTGCTTTCAACTTTACCCAAGAAGCATGCACCACAAGGATGCTCAAACTTCGTTTTCATTGCGCTGGTACTTAAATTGGCTCAGCAACTGGAGGATCCGTAACTGGCCCGAGCTGTATGAGGCAGAAACTCGTCCCACGTATGGATAGGATAGGAGATTATTCCAGTGAAAGTATCACACCGTTTACACAACTCCGATCTAACAATTTGAAGTGTGTGGAAAGATGGTTTCCATTTTGTTGAGAATGTTCCTTTAACATACGTTTGTTTCACAAAAATGGGATTTTTCTACCAGAGAAGGTACAAAGAAACTCTTAGGCCCCGTTTGGCTAGGGTGATTTTGAGTTAAGGATTTGGATTACAGTCTCCCAAATTCAATTCATCTCGTTTGATTGTCTTCTCTAGTGGGTATTTGGATTTCTTCAAAATCAATCCAGAGATTTCAGATAGCAAAACTTGATGATTTCAAATAGGGTCTTTCTAAATGTACCCAGCAAATTTTTTACACCCGACAAAATGATAGAATTTTTAATCACACCCTGCAATTTTTTTAATACTACCCTTATTATTACTTAAACCCAGCAAAACTCACACCCAACAAAATTACACCCACTAAGACCCCAATTATCTCCATTGGTTGAGTTACTTATGATGCGTTTCGCATCAATGAGCATTGCGCCAAGTTCGTTCCCTAACTGAGGAACTAATTCGAAGCTTCATTAAAGAGGACCAACTCGATGTGAGTTTCAGATAAAAGGAATCGAAAATAGTAAAAAAAATTCGACAAGTAGTAACATTCGGCGGTTGTTTACCGATATTCTACCAATATTCGGTGTTTATGGTCCGAACAGAGCAGTAAAATTCGGTGGTTGTCGTCCGAATAGTATAGCAATTTCCGGTGGTTGACTGCCGAACGCACATATTTCATTCGATGGTAAACTAGTGAATATTCTAATTATTTTCGGTGTTTATTGACTGATCGAAGTGCGATAAACTGCAGCAAATTTTTTTTATTCCGGCTCTATGATAAACAAAATAAACAAACCTAATTTGGCGCCTCCAAAATCATAATTGCAGTCACAACTTTGTCGATATCATGTGTATTAAACCCTTGAAGCAATTATAAAGGAAAGTAAAATTTGGGTTTAGAAAGAAACAACATAACAACGTGAACACAGTGAAATGTTAGGTACAAATACAAAAAAGAGTTTCAGACTTTATGGTTTATTTTGTTATTATCTTTATTTACTTGACGTGACCATTACTGTCATTTCATATGAGGATATAACTGTCTTTTCATGCAAAAATTGATAGGCCGGGTCTACATAGAAATTTGCTGGGTACATTTAGAAAGACCTTTTCAAATAAATAGGGGACCCTAGTTATTTCAAATCATCAGGTATTGGACTCGTTGAAAAAATAGATCGGGCATTTCTCTCTCTTCTTTTCTGCTTTCTCTCTCTCTCTCTCTCTCTCTCTCTCTCTCTCTCTCCACATCTCCACGTTCCGGCTCTGCTCTGTAGCTTCTTCTGCATCGCCGACGACTCCGACAACAGTGGCCGAGTTCTCCACTTCCAACTCTATCCCGATCTACTCTCTCTGCTTTTCAGCTCAGCCGCTGTAGCTACTTCTACATCGCCGACGACTCATTGCCTCCAGCGACGGTGGCCAAGCTCACCGCCGTTGACTTCATCCCCTCCAAGTCAAGTTTCAGATTGCTCTGAAGCCTTTGATGGTTGACTTAGTTGAGTTGGATGCTGATCTAATGTTGCAAAATCTAAATATTCAATTTTAAATCTTTGCATATGTTTTTTTGATCCAAACAATAAAAATTTAAATGCAAATATTTCAATTCTGCAGATTTTTTTTTTGAAATAAGGACTGGTGCAGTTGCCCTCAAGCCTTCATTAATGAAATTACTGAATACAATGGGGGGGGTGTGACGCCTAAACCCCAAATAATTATTTTTTCAATTATGCAAATATTTCAATTCTCCAGATTTTAAATACATAAGATTTGAAATTCAAATCCAAATGAAAATTCTGTTTCCAAACGGGGCCTTACATTATTATGAGAAGAGAAAAATTCAGCTACGGTCCCCAAACTATTGTGTCAAGGCCAATTTGATACTCAAATTCTTAAAAGTATCAATGTGATACCCAAAGACCTAACTTGGTATCAACGTGATACTTCCGTCCAAAATTTCTGACGGCGCCGTCTGTTTGCTGACGTGGCAAGCACGTGGGTCCAAAAAAAAAAGTGAAATGACTAATTTACCCTTTTTTCTTTTTTAGAAAAATTGATCTACCGTCTCCAAACTATTTTGCCAAGGCCAATTTGATACACGAACTCTCAAAAGTATCAATGTGATACCCAAAGACCAAAATTGGTATCAACGTGATACTTCCGTCTAAAATTTCTGACAGCGCCGTCTGTTTGCTGACGTGGCAAGCACATGGGTCCACAAAAAAGTGAAATGACCAATTTACCTTTTTTTTTTTTGTTAATTCATTTTTTTCCTTTTCTTTTCATTTCTTTTTCTTCCTTCTTATTCTTCTGGGATTTTCTTCTTCTTCTTCTTTTTCTTCTTCTTCTTCTTTTTCTTAGGGTTTCGTGGCGCCAAGCAACTTGGGGCTGAAGCTCCCAATCGAACCCGATACCAGTCGAAGAACCTACTGGTGTTGAGATGATTAACTACCCATCGCCTTAAATTGAGGCCGCCGAGTTGTTGAGCGAGACGAGGCGTTCAGCCAGAAGGTACCGTGAGAGAGTAGCCGTCGAGGCGGAGTATGTACGCGTACGGTCTCCGAAAGGGAAGGCGGTCCAGTTCTAGGGATGCCATTTTAGCTATTCTTCTTCTTCTTCTTCTCTCTTCCTCTCTCTCCTCTCCTTCTCCTTCGCCTAAACCATCACTAACGCTGTTGAGATCCTCTCCAATTCCTGCTACAAATCCATCTCCCTCGCACTCCTGTGGATTAACCACCTCATCCCATCGCTTTCCATGTCCGATCACTCAAGTCCCTCCCGTTCGGCGCCAAGATCGCTACCATGCTCAACGGCCACTCTCTCACTATACCTTCCGGCTGAACCCCTTATCTCGCTCAACAACTCGGCAGCCCCAATTTACGCCGACGGGTCGTTGATCATCTCAGCACCAGCAGGTTCTTTGACCGGTATCGGGTTTGATTAGGAGCTTCAGCCCCAAGCTGCTTGGAGCCCCGAAACCCTAAGAAGAAGAAGAAGAAGAAGAAGAAGAAGAAGAAGAAGAAGAAAATCCCAGAAGAAGAAGAAGGAAGAAAAAGAAATGACAAGAAAAGGAAAAAATGAATTAACAAAAAAAGGGTAAATTGGTCATTTCACTTTTTTTTCGGACCCACGTGCTTGCCACGTCAGCAAACAGACGGCGTCGTCAGAAATTTTGGACGGAAGTATCACGTTGATACCAATTTTGGTCTTTGGGTATCACATTCATACTTTTGAGTTCTGGTATCAAACTGGCCTTGGCAAAATAGTTTGGGGACAGTAGATAAATTTTTCTCAAAATGAAAAAAGGGTAAATTGGTCATTTCACTTTTTTGGGACCCACTTGCTTGCCACTTCTGTTTGGCGCCGTCAGAAATTTTGGACGAAAGTATCACGTTGATACCAAGTTAGGTCTTTGGGTATCACATTGATACTTTTGAGAGTTTGGGTATCAAATTGGCCTTAGCACAATAGTTTGGGACGGTAGCTGAATTTTTCTCTTATGAAAGAGACAGATTATGACGTCATTGCTACTATTAAAGAGAAAAAGAGTCGTGCACAGATTTTATTGCAGGTGATACGAAAAACAAAAAGAAAAAGATACATTGACGCTCTTGGGATCAAATGTGTCATACCAAAGGTGAAGGAAGGTTGGAATGCTTTGATTTCTCAAATTTACAAAGCTCTTTACATCTCAAATTTAGATTTTTGGGAGGCTCATCTAAGTACCTCTCCTTCTTATGCTTGGAGGAGCAGACCAGTGACCAATGTTGCAAGCAGAAGTCCTCTGCAAAGTTGGTAATGGTTCAGATAATTGGATAGTTGATACCCCTTCCCCTTTTATCAAGCTAAAATTCAATGACTATCAATAATTATGAAGCTGCCATTGGTATTGTCATAAGGTTGAGGCTGGGTTGCCACTGCTTGCTGGTGCAAATAACATCAGTTCTTCTTCAGTTCCTGCAACTGAATGCAGAGCTTTAAGAGATGGTTTGATTCATGATCTCCAAAATGGCTTCAAACGCATCTTGGTTGGAGGAAACTCTAAGCTTGTGATAGATTGCATCAATGGACAATCTGACACCACACCCCATCCCTCCCCCCCCCGCCGCGTTTGCAGACTCTAATTCAAGATATTGTTCGAAATAATCTCCTTATTTCCCATGTCTTAGAGAATTTTGTGGCTGATATTGTAGCTGCATGCCCATAGTCATAAACAATTCGGATGTCCAGCTTTGGGCTCGAAGCTCCCCTATACATGCTTACCCTACTCTCGATTTTGATTTATGTAATCTTGATTGCCGCGAGCTTTCGATTGTAAAAGTTAGGCCGTATACTAAAGATGCAGAAACCGTATACTCAGCTAATCCGCTACCCAATTTTAAGTAAAGCCATAAATTACAAAGTGAAAGAAACTCAAATATGCAGAAACCGTATACTCAGCTAAAAATCTTACAGAAAACAATAAAAATAATAAATATTTAAAAATTAATAAATAAATAAACACCATCCATGGGGAACTACCTTTAAGAAGCAAATGTTGCAGAACAATGTAAAAGAAAATGATTTCAACAGCACAAAAGCAAGGTTTCTGAAGTCAGTCTGATTTAAGATGTTCAGAACTACAACTTACGCTCTGAGACATATTTTTCAATGCTATACAAAGAGAGAAATGATGCCTCAATGCACGCAAAACCAGTTACAGTCTGCATTCTTTTCAGCTTAAATACACCTTCTAGAAACATAATCTAGATACACCAGTTTGCATATACTGGAACTCCTGAAAGCATAACATGGTTTTTGAGAAACAAAAACAAACTAGTACTAGTAGACTTTGGTTCTCAGTCATGCGATGTATAATACTACTATACGACAGCCAGAAGCCTAGAACATACTTGGAAACATAAACACTCATGTGATTTATGATTTCCCGAAACAAGTCGACAGAAAAAAGAAGCAGCTTCACTTCTGTACCTGACTGCTTTAGAATATTACAGGAAAAATTCATCCACAAAATCTAGCAGGCAGAGCAGAAGGGCATCAGAAAGGCAAGATTGTAACTCTTAGCCTTTGGTTCTCATTATTGTAATGCTGCCTTTTCCTCCTTCAGTGCGAATTTTAGTTTTGCCAACGACAGGTTTCCCAGAAAAGGCTGAAGTGGGATATGGTTCAGGCTCTTTTTGCTTTGCTTTTGAAGGTGGCGGAGTGCGGATCCGCTGGTTTATGTCCTTCAGAGTTACAGCTCCATGGGTTCCAGAGGGTTTAATGAATGCAAATGGATATGCCACAGAAGTAGCCAGCTTAGTGGGAGTCCGAATGTAAGACTTCCTACCTATGCACAAAAACAGAAGGCCTCAAGTACTTGGTTTTTGATTCAATAATTTCATACCACAATCTTTGATGCTCTAGGCAGAGAATCTTGGTGGTTTTGGGGACATATAATATCTAGATTAAAGGCAGCAGGAAAACACTCTTGAAGAGAGAAAATATACAACATCTCCAGTGACCTTTGTAATTCATCGCTTGTTTATTGTATGTATATGAGTCTAGGAAGTTGCCATATAATCATCCAATAAGTTCAAGATAGATTGCTGATCTTTTTTAAGTACATGCAATACAGTAAACATAGAAATGTCAAGAACAAGGAAATACCTCTAAATATGATATTTCGAGGTGCTCGAGTAACTCGCTGTTGAATCACATTTGCATGATACTCAGGTTCACACAACTCTACAACAGAAAATTAAGCTTACACACTCAGAAGTGATCGAGGGGTTAAATCATATGGGAACAAAGGAGAAAGTACAAACTATTAATGAAGAACCAATAGAACTTACTTGTAATGTCAATATGAACATCAGATGCACCACAGAAATTCCTGAATACCACAACAAAGCAATCAGATTATTGTAAATGGCTGACTGAACCAAAAATATAGAGCTTTAAGAAGCATACATATCATCAGGGCTGAATTGCATGTCAGCAGGATCATTGAAGCACTCGTCAATCCACCTATCCGGTGATTCATCTAGGCATTCATAGCCAGAGGCGGATGTATTTTCTATAAAAATAAAACGTAGTAATAATAATTGCTTATCAGAATCTCCTAAGTAGCAAAGATGCTTCAACAAAGGATAGCAACTACCAGCAAGATTTCTTTTAGAAGAGACAAACCTGAAAACCCAGATACCCAATTTGTTGCTTCAAAAGCCTCCTCAATTGAATCAACCCCCTCCTGAAGAAACAGAAAAGTAAATGTAGGAAAATTCAATGATATATGCTGTATAGGTACTGATATGTTGTCTTTAAGAAAAATTTAGATCTAATGCATACAATGGCCACTCAATGTAAAAAACTAAATCTCCCTTCTAACATTTACAAATCAAATGCAAAGCTAGACTACTAGAGAAACTGTAGTTGCATAGACAGAGTTACTCTTTTGAGAAGGGCATAGACAATGTTACTATTAGGCATACATCCAGCACACCAATATGAAATATCTACCACAGATGAGTTGCAGATATAAAAAGCCATTCCCTTCCTAATGAAATACTATAGCATCTCTGAAGCATAAATGGAAGAAACAAAAATATGCCCGTACTGACATCACAAGTTCAAAAGTAGTTGGATATGTAAATTATTTGTGTTTTGTCGCGATCAGCCTATGAATGATATAGCATAAAACTCATACAAGAAAGTAGATACGCAGCACAGACATTTGATTTCAAGAATGTAGACGATAAGTCTTCACTTGAAAGGGAAGAATCCATTGCTTCAGTATCAAATTGTAGCATCCGACGCCTTTTTACTTGCGAGAAAGATTCTCTCTGTTCTTCTGGTTCTTTGTTTCTATTATCTGAAACCCACATTTCTGACATTAAAAGAACAAAAAAAAAGGACAGTGTTCATTATTGCAAATCCAGGAAAAGCAAAATGCTGGACATTGAGGGAAGATAACAAATAAACCAACCTCTTTGGTTAACCTCATAGGCCAAATCCCCACAAGCCTTAACTGGGGTTGTTTCATCATCCAACATGTAAGAAAGGTCCTCTTGATTCTGAGGCACTCCATTCCACAGGCATTCAGATATGTCTGCGAGAAACAATAGTACCAAGACAGAAATCACTAACTTCATCTAGTACAGCTATTTATTCGCAAACTATGAACTGTGGCAACAACGTACCGTGATTGGAGTCCTTTTGTATACGAGGATTCCGGTGCCAATCCCAACGCTGACTATTATCAGTTCACAAACAACAACAACAACAACAACAAAAAATAGTCAGCAACAAGTTCACCATTACCTCAAACAACTGAAAGGAAAACCACGATACTACATTCTCAGGTATAAACCACAGTGGAAAAGTTTATACGAGGCACATGTTAAGCTCAGACGACAAGTCCAGCGCTATTAGTTAATGTTTTGCATTATCCACATTACAAATCTTCCATTCTCTTTACATTTCGATGCTAAGTGATTTTACATAAGCGCACAGAACTAGCAATGCAATCTACAAAGCTACAACTTATAAATGTTACAAAAAATTAGAAGTTCATTCAGCAAATAAACAGCCAAACAATCAGCACTTAGAACCTACCTACATCCAAAAGAAACGAACTTTGCTCATGTAAAATGCTAAGCACATATCAATCAAGAGATGCTTCTGTAGTAAAACAGCTAGAATAAAAAGCACTGTCATAATCTACATATGGGCATTCTGCTTTCAGCAACACAGTACAGAAATTAAGCAAATGATAAAAGCAAAATAAAAAGCAAAGAACAATGACCCACCAAGTAAATCACAAATCCCACCCCACATCATCCTCATCTCATCCTTAAATCACAATCATCTCCAAATAATGAAAACCTAAATCAATACCCAATTTTCCAGACACAAATGCCTCCACAAATTCATGCAAACAATCAAAACCCCAGTCCCACATTGCCACACCAAATCGAAAACAAACACAAACACAAACCCAATAGTACTCATCACATAAATCTTCAAACCCAGAAGTCAAAGAGATACAGAGAGAAGGGTATTTACTCGTCATTATTGTAATCCATTTATGAAGCAGCAGCAACTGAAAACCGTCCACACGCCAAAATGTGAAGACAAGGAAGAGAGAGACTAGATGTGTTTGCTGTGGTTACTGAATCAGAGTCCTACACTTGACCCCAAAAGTAGCCGTTACCGATTTGGTTGAGGGCGAGAGTGAGAGTGAGAGTCTCTATATATATTGCATTTTCAGTGCTCTCTCTCCGTTGATTGAGATTCGCGCTATCTCTGTGTGTGACTCTCAAAGACGAGAGACAAGTAAAAAGCGGCCGACCCACCTCCTTCTCTCTCTCTCTCTCTCTCTCTCTCTCTCTTAAGGAAGTTTCATTTTTTTATCATTTTCTCTCTCTGTTTATTTTTTGGTAAATTTTCATATATTACACAGCACGCTTCTGCTCTCAGTGGGGCCCACCTGGGTCTGTCGTGGGTTTATTGTTATATTAGCTTTTACTAAAATTCCAAATTTATTTTATTTTCTTATTGACCTCTCTTTTTATTTTATTTTTTTTGGAGCTCTTGTTGGTCTTTCTATAGGCTTGGGCATTCAATTTAGATTGAAAGAGCTATATTGTAGAGAATCGGTGAATTTATGTATTGGATTGTTTATCAGTTTATCTACAAATTTTTATTCTTGATCTAATTAATTTTAGTAAGGAAAATTGCATAACATGACTTCGATTTCCGCACCTAAGTCAATGACTCAAATGGTCCAATTAGGAAGGTTAAATTATCTATGTTATATTTGACGTAGTGCATTTATGTACCTGGTGTACGTGTTTCGAGATGTTTGTTTAGAATTAGATTATTTTGTAGTATCATATATCATTTAGTCTGAACCTAATGCTTCGTATAATTATAAAATTATATAGGATAGATCAAAGAGTACACAGTACTGTAAATTAATTTCTATGAATGTTTTTATTTTTTTAGTAGAAAGAAAAGGAATATAATTAATAGTGTCTTCTTGGATGAATCAAAATTTTGAAATGAGTGTCTTCTATACATGGCCATTAATAAATATTGAAAATTAAAAAAAAAAAATTATGCAATGAATATGATCCATTGTCTAGCTAAACACAATGTTCTCTTCACATGTACATTTCCCTAAACCCTAATTAGATCTTATTAAAAAAAATTGATAGTTAATTATCCAGTCTTTTAAGAAAAAAAAACCTAGCTGTGTTAATGCGAGTCCTGTTCGATCACGCGTCGGTGGTCTTAGCCTCTTATAATATCATTAGCCTAATTGCCAACGTCCCCCTCAACTCACTAGCGTTCTAAATCAAGGTGTAGGGAATTCCGTAAGCTTTTCACACAGACAGGTGCATCAAGGCTGATTAGAAGTGCTCTAGTTTGCTTTGTTACCAAATACTAGATGGAATTTGTGGCAGGACGAATCTGAATCTAGGTGGAGGTCGACCTGCAACAACTTGTGGTGTTTAGTCAGAGTTTTACAATGGAAGATGGATTAAATTTGGATCTTGATTTCTATTGTGAAAACTTGTGCGAGCACTGCCGTGACTTCTGCCTTCTAACCCATATTGGCCTGCCTATGCTGGGCCGGCGCTCCCCTAGGTAGTTTAGGCTACAATGTCGCCGATGTGGCGTAATTTGGAACGAGCCCTAGCTAGGGTTCTGTTGTTGAGAACTTCAACCCTTCTAAGGGGGGAATGAGATCATAGTTGCCTAGTTTATTTCTTTTTTTTGTCTATGTTGGCCAAAATTCTTCTACGAGTCTTTAGAAAAGTGTTTGGTTTAATCGTACTATAGTCGCGTAATTGTGTATGGAGTGAAATAAAAAAGATTGTCTTCAAAGTGAAGTGTTTTTATTTTAACATAGACTACTCGGTGCTCATATTTTCATCACGAAGTAGTCGTACCCATATTCAGGGTCATATCAATGCTACGAGTTCTTTAGTTTAAGCGTTAGATCTTATAAAATTAAATTAAAAACTGAGGTATTTAAATATGTTTTGTCTCTAATCCTTCTACTATATATTATAAGAGGCCCAACTGATACATTTCGTCATCACTGAACCGAAACTTCTAACTGAAATTAAAGAGCTTCCAACTCCCTGTGATTTGGGTTCGCAGCACCCTCTGAAATCAGCAGAGAGATCCGGATTCAACCTACGAAGACCCGGATCCATCAAAAATGAACATATTCAGATTAGCGGGTGACATGACCCATCTCGCCAGCGTCCTCGTCTTGCTCCTCAAGATCCACACCATCAAATCCTGTGCTGGTACTGCTGCTCTGTCTCTCTTTCTGTTTATATCTATATGTTATTAGAAATATTAGACGGCAGTGCGTGTGAGTATCTGCTGCATTTCAAGTTGTGTTGAACAGAATTTGTAACCCAATTATTTGAAGTTTGTAATTTCAATGACACTGTGTTTAACCCTTATAAGTTGGATTTTGTTGAAGAGGGATATTGGGTTCTGAATGGTGTGGCTCGGCTAACAATGAAATGTTGTAAAGTTTGAATTTTGATGGCCTAGTGGATACAGTGATTCTGTTTTCAGTATGTGGGATATTAGGAATAAGTTTGCTGTTTTGCAATGTCCCTATTTCATTAGTTGTGACTACTACAACCAGTTAATGTTAACTTCTAGTCCAGTTCACAATGTAATAGCCAAAATGTTGTTTTTGTTTACTACTTTCGGACGAATGGCATCTCTTTGGTAATTTACAATGAGGGCTGAAGTTTGAATTTTGATTACTTATTGGATTACGTGAATCTTCTGCCATTGAATATTTGGGTTACTGGGGGATTAGTTAGCTGTTGTATCTTTCTGTCTGTGTCCCTTTCTTTGGTTATTTGACTTGGTTACTACTTACTACCACCAATTTTTAACTTCTTTTATTTGTTGTGATGTTGTTTATTGTATCCAGGTGTTTCTTTGAAGACTCAAGAACTCTATGCCCTTGTTTTTGTTACTCGCTACTTGGACATTTTCACCGATTTCATATCTTTATATAACACCGTTATGAAGCTAATATTCTTGGGGAGCTCGTTTTCAATTGTTTGGTACATTAGGCGGCACAGGATTGTTCGCAGGTCCTATGATAGAGACCAAGACACCTTCCGCCATCATTTCCTACTGGCACCATGTCTAGTTTTGGCCCTAATATTCAATGAGAAGTTCACTTTCAAGGAGGTTCGTTTCCTTGTTCTTTTGTGTTTCTGTTTAGTCATATGTTCTTCCTGTCTCTCTTTACATCTCATAGAGAACTTGTGCCACGAAAATAGCTGCAGTACACTAATTTTGATTTTCTAAATTCTATTAATATGAATCAGGTCATGTGGTCATTTTCATTATTTTTAGAAGCTGTTGCTATCCTTCCTCAGCTTGTGCTGTTACAGAGAACGAGAAATATTGACAACTTGACAGGGCAATACGTCTTCCTCCTTGGGTATTCCAAAAACCCTGATATTTTCTTAACAAATACAATTCTATATCATATTTTGGTTCCTTCGTTAGACCTATATAAATAGCTAATGCTGGACAATTAAGTTGCAGTTTCATCTCGTGTTTATATGTACTTATTGCCATCTCGTGCTACTATATTGGAGTATTAGCTACTTATGTATCCAGTTGATATATGTGTGTGTGTGTATATATATATATATATAAGATTTTTCTCAGGTAAGGATGCCCTTACCTAAGCTTATGGAACAGATTTGGTGTTTTCACCTACTTTCCGATCACATTTTCACTTCTTAACCGTAGAGTTTTTAGGTCATAATCTATAGATCACCTCTGCAAATTTCATCCAATTTGGTGATCGTTAAGGTGTCTAAAACTGTAATTTATACGAACGAACCGAATCTGTCGAACCGGAACCGTTCGTTTACATTGTTGTAATTTGCAGTTTTGGATGCCTTAATGATCACAAATTTAACTGAAATTTTGCAGAGGTGATCTATACATTAGGACCTAAAAACTGAACGGTTAAGATGTGAATATGTGATCGGAAAATGGCCGAAAACAGGAAATTTATACCTAAACTTAGGTAAGGATGTCCTTAGTGTAGCCGGACTCTGTGTGTGTGTGTGTATATATATATATTCATTGGAAGAATATAGCTTGTTATATCAGGACTGAGGATACTCCTAAATGTAGCTACATTGTTCTAAAATCTTTCATCCACAATATAAATGCCTTTTCTGTTTTCTCTTATTTCTTAATTATTAGCTTAGAACTTGGATATATCCTCTGCAGCAGTATTGCAATTGTTCTTTTCATGCAACTTATTATCAATATCTTATCTATGCTTGATTTTATTGTATATCCTTCTTGCTGTGCTAATATCCTAAACTACCTGTGCAGTGCATACCGTGCATTATACATCCTCAACTGGATTTACCGCTACTTTACTGAACCACACTATATCCATTGGACACGTATGCTTCTCTTCTCTCTCACTGCTGCACACTCACTGTATCTATGTCCTTATTCACTTGCCTTTTTCCGTTCCCATTTCTATATAGAGATAAGTCCTCAATTACCTCATGTATTGGTGGTTGTAACTTGTACTGAACGCATGCGTATTGTGGGTGATGCTATGTTTAAGCAGATTTTATGAACTTTGACATAAGAATGGCTCCAGAGAGTTTCCATGCACGGCATCATTTGATTTTAGTGTCTATATATACACCATAAGCAATATATACTCTTTTCTTAATAGTTAATATATTTTGGTCATTCTGTAGCATTCAATATTTTTATTTGGATTTAATCTTCGCATTGACTTAATACACTCAAATCGTGAGGGATCTGATCACCACCACTTCAGTAAGTAGTTCTTCTATCTCCTCTTCTCATCTGGTAAAGGAATGTTGAACCCGAATATGCACTAATAACTTACTCACATAAACAGCACTTGATAAGCTCTAAAATCAATTCTTTCCGTCCAAATTAGAGTATGAGTCTAATACTTTGAGCTTAGCCCCTAGCATTACAAGTTCTTCCATGCAATTTATAAGGATACTAGTTAGCTTTCTTGATTTTGATAATTATATTGCTTAGCTTGGGATTTTGCTTTCTACCATAGACTATACTTATGTTGTTTGCTATTTGGCTGTTGCAGCATGGATTGCTGGGATTGTTCAAACACTGCTTTATGGCGACTTCTTCTACTATTATTTCCACAGGTAATGTTACGAATACATGTATTTAGATTCCAATGATAATTTGCAATGTCTTCCCTCATTCATCTTTTGTGATTATTTATGCAGTTGGAAAAACAACCAGAAGCTTCAGATACCTGCTTGAGTTCAGCCACCCTTTACTCAGCCATTGCTTTAGGATACGCAAAGGATTGGATTCCATACGATAAACGGGGATTATTGGACTATAGTTTCAAAGCTGTGCTGTTTTAACTCTCTTCCCAGTTTTGCCTGTTTCACATGGCTTCTTGAAGCAACAACTGTTTTCAGTACTTAGGATGGTATACTTCTCAGAATGTCATAAGTTTTGATCCTGGTATATACTTCTCAGAAATGACATGTTTTGAGGCATCATGATATCCTATAACCCCAATATATGTTGAAGAATTTGTTAACACAAGAACTGTGCTAAATAAGTACTTTTTTAAAGACCATGGTGAAATTAGAACAGAATAGTTGCAACCACTCTAGCATCAGCACGCTAGACTAGCAGCAATAACCATTCAAAATTCCATTACATAACAACTAATAAGAAACATTATCTTTCATATCCATTTTTTCTAAAATTACAGCCACTTTTGATAGAAGAAACGAAGTAAGAAACTTAATTGTCTGGGGAATCCAGTCCGCAGCAGCGTAAGGGTTTCATGCTCACCCTCCTCCAGTTTGGTGCAGCATTGCATCAATCTCATCACCATCTTCCATCTCAAGCTAAACAAGACACCAAAAGAAAGTTTGAGGTATGAAAGCCAATTTTGATAGCGAAATACAGTGTCAAAATAACTCAAGATTTTACCTCATCTGGAGTCTGCTCTGGCCGGAGTCTGCGTCCATCAAACAAGAATGCAATAGAGTTCATGTCCACTGACTGCCGATCACAGTAGGCATTCATGAGTTTCTTCAGCTGGGTGCTATGTTTGATCCTGAAGAATACCTCATTACCATCCTGTAAACAAAAACCATTTTATGGCCACTAACTAATCAACCCCCTGCCTCAAAATACATTACCAAATCCCCGATTGGTGTGCAAGATTAGATCGGATATGCAACTAATTAGATTGAAGGAAGAAGCAGAGGCTATCTTCCAACTTTTGTGCAAGTCTGAAGGAAGAAGATGAATGGATGAATCAAAAAGAAATTCTAAATAAGTACAATATGGAAGGTAAAAGTTGGAAGTTTGCTTCCATTCTTCATCCAATACACCTTGAATCTAATGAGATATAAAACAGGGCCAAAACGCAAAACCTTATACGGATGAGAGTTATTAATGATTGTGCATACCCTTGGAAAATTAGAATTTGCTTGAAAACAAAAACACAGTTGGAATTAAAGCCTTAAACTTTAAAATACAATGAGGGGTATTAAGAGTTGGTGCATATTCTTTGAAGAAACAGATTCAGCTTTGAAAATAACAGGGAATTCATATTTCTAGGAGTCAAAATCATATCAGGAAAGACAAAGAGATAATTCAATATCTGGGTTACAATCATACTGATTACATTATCGAAAGAAATATCACATAATTAAAAGATTATAGCTATCAATGTACACACTATTACATTGAAGCTGACATGACCTTTCTATGAAATTGACCAAAGTTCAAGTTAAGCTAGGAGGTTTCGGTGTCTTTGGTTATAGAATTCTAAAGTCCCTCAGTGCCAGTGTTCCACCATAACCAAACTTGTAAATAAATAAATAAACCAATTTTTATCTAAACCAAGAACTGCATGTTGAACGTACCTGACCCTTCACTTTGAGGTTAATGTGGGCAGCTTGATCACTGGGCTTCTTATTTTCCTGAGGAGCTCCTCCTGTTGTTCCTGACATCTTCAAACCCTTCTCCTCTCTCTCTCTCTCTCGCTCTCTTTCTTTGCTTCGGTTTTCTGTGTAAAGCTAAGCAATTTAAGCACAACGAGACAGACTGTTCACATTTTAAAAGCACAGAAACCAAGCGTTGGAGCCACGCTATTAACGTCGGCTTTTGGTGTTCTTGTTCTTGCTCGGAAAATATTAAACTGAAATCGAATGGAATTTGGAATCCGGAAAAAGAGAGGGAATAGTTGTTTGTGGAGGGTAAACTGACGGCTGAGAGTGAAGGAGAGGGAATCGCACGGGAGGGGATGGCGTCTGCGGTGGGATGGGACTCAGGGGTCGTTCTCATGCTTTTACTACTGACGTCGGATGTGTACTTTGTGCTGAACGTTGTTTTCAGAAGATTCTTGTTGGATTGGGTTCCTTCTTACGAGCTTATCCACTCATAAGTCAAAACAAACTTTTGGGTGCAGGGGCTGCCGGGCTGGTTATGATGAGTCGGGTATGGAGATGGTATTTTAATCCCTATACCATATATCCTCCGTACTGTCATTACTAGAGGGTGTGTGTGTTTCTTGTGTAGCGTCCGGCTGAAATATCCCGAGTATGACACATATCCGTCTTGCTAAAAGATGGCTTGACACACCATGATTAACGGTGGCCTGACCCCATCAGGTTTATTCATTCGGGACAACACGAGCTCAAAACTAGCTGGTCTTATGTGTAAATTAGGAAAAATATTACTATGCTTTTACACTCATTCATTCATACACATAAGCGATGCATGGATTATGGTTACATTAAAAAACCATATGTACGTCAACTCATTGGCAATTACGTACATTTCAATAAGACCCGAACCCAACTATCTACTGCAGTCTTGTTGCCAAAAGAACTGTGTATTCGTAGGAGATATTTAAGCTGCTAGTTCTGGTCTCTCCTTCTGAGTTTTATCCTCTTCTTATTTCACTTCGTTGTTGGGACTTCTGGAAGGTAAGAAGTAAGCATTTTTCATCTTCAACGAGATAAAATTGAAAGCTGTACGTATGAAGAGATTCTCTCTCTTCAGGCTTAGATGGAAAATCTGATAGGTTTTCAATAGTTTAGCAGTCTTAACATTCTTGTGTACTTTGTTTTGCATAAGCAACTTAAGGGATTCCCAGGTAACTGTTGATGACAAAGAAGAATTGACAAAAATACTTGAGATTGACTGTTCCTTCTAAGCTTTCCTCCAGAGTGATCAAGATCTTGATTTCACTGTGGCATCTAGGAACCACATTCTCCTCCTTAAAGAGGGGAATCTCTTACTGGTCTTTGTTACTTTCTTTCAGTTACCTATCTGCACACTTATAATATGCCTCTCCTCTTTTCTCCCAAATAATAACGTTATTTTCATTTTTCAGTCATCCATTCATAACGTTACATAAGCCATGCATGCATAAGTTATGGCTGCATCATAAAACCATATTTCAACCCATTCAACCCATTAGCCGTTACAATTCAATAAGACTCAAGCCCAACTATCTAAGACAGTCTTGTTGCCAAAAGAACTCTGTACTCGTAGGAGATCTTTTGCTCCTAGTTCTAGTCTCTCGTTCCTCCGAATTCTATCTTTCTTTTGTTTCTCTTCGTTGTTGTGACTTCTGGAAAGTAAGGACGAAGCATTTTCATCTTCAACGAGATGAAATTGCAAGCTGCAAGAACAAATTCTCTCTCTTCAGGATTGACAGATGAGAAATCAGGTAGGTCTTCATCAATATACTAGCAGTTTGAACACTCTTATGGATTGTGCTTTGCCGTCAGATCAAATTTATTGACATATATATTTTTTAGAAAATAAAGAGTTCATACTACTTGTATGACCCTAGCTAGTTCATAGATTAGAATAGTACAAAAGAAACCGTTTGGACAATGATAGCATAGAGTAGTCTATGCTAACAAAAACACTTCATCTTGCAGGGCGTAATATTTTATCTAACTTTAAATGTCAAGCGTGCAATTGTGGTACTTTGGAGGCAAATACTTCTATAAAAGCTCATAGAGACAGTTATACTAGCTAGCTCGTACATTATTGATTATTCTAACTAGATCCAACTAAGCAACCATTGGCTCCTTCCCTTTTGCAATTAATGGTGGAGCTACTACCATCAAGAGGCAAAGTGAACTCGGGTAAACCATTTACCAACTTCTCCGTCTTCTTTGACGACTTGACCCGCTTCATAGGGGATGTTTTCACCACCTTGACCTCTGCCTTGCTCTTTGGCCTGCCTCTTTTTCTTTGGGGTCTTTAAAAACCTGTTTCAGAGTAGCCAGTTCCATAGTTGTTCTTCCCACAGCCAAACTAAGCCTCGGTTTGGGAGATACGCCATCATCGATCTTCAGCCCTCTTACGACGGTGGCTTGTCACCTGCACCCAATCCCTTCCTGTTTCATCATTTTCAGCAATAGCATGCATCGTAGTTTTCTCAGACCCCAACTGTATCAGTTCAGCACTAGCCTGTTTCGAAGACTCCTGCTGAACCATCTCAGATTCCATTCCCGGCCTTTGGGTTCCTACCTCTGCACTGCCAGATACCTACTCTTTCCTCGGCGCCATATGTATAATTAATATATATATTATTTGACACCTATTCAAAAAAAAAATATTATTTGACACTTTGAGTCAATAAATTATTTACACGTATTTTTTTTTAAACTTTGTTAATTTTTTTGGCTTTCATTTTTGTCATTATTCTTCTTTAATTACGTACCCAAAGAAAAATGTGAAAAGTAAAAATATATGATGCCAGGTCGAAGAACTCATATTTCAACGATATGTTTTCAATACAATTTTTCGATTAGCTAAGCGACTTGGGTTTGTCACATATGATTATGCCAGTTAAACAACAAAAATAATTCATTTGTCAATCACACACTTTGTCAATGTTTTGCTAGACGAACACCTTTTTCTCCTTCAAATCAGCCTCTTGATATGTCCCTAGTGCTATTCTTTTCTAGATCTAAAGAACCAGAATTTAGATGCAGCTTGAAGAGTGAAGAGAAGGTCGCCATTGCCGCCGGAAAGTTATGGGTTTGAAGAAAAAATTTGGATATGATACTGATAAGCTTTTACATTTGGGGAAATCATATTGGGGTTGAAGTTGAATTCGATTAAAATGCCGACCCCATCAAAAAGTTCACAACATTAAGGAAAAGAAGAAAGGCAAACGACCCTTAACTAGATGGCAACAACCTCCAAGTGGTAGACTGAAAATGAATGTTGATGGGGCGTTCCACATGGACACAGGGATATATCAGTATTAAGTGTATCGAAAATATGTGCAGATGAAAAATATATAACTTCAGGTTTGTGATCGATTTTGTAGGTTTAAGTAACCTAGCAACCTATTCTTAAAAAAAAAAAAAAAGGAGGAAAAAAAGAAGAAGAATAAGAAGAAGAAGTAACCTAGCTATTATAGGCAGTAAATGGTGAAAAGGAAATTATATTCTTAATTGCAGCTGCCTCTTTACTTGTTTAATCTAATTCGATATTGATAATTACGTGGAATATGCGAGCTCGAGCTTAGCATAAATACCATCGAGCAAAGGGTTTCTATCTCCAATCATCATATTCTGAAAATATTTAGAAGTTTGGTTCAACATTTCAATATACACATTGCAAATATCGAGACTTTTCTTCTTGAATATTGTTTTATCTTTACTGTGATATAAAATTGTTTATGCTTTGTAGTTCGGATTAGAACATGTATATATTAGGAGAAGCTTTTTTCTTAGTCTTAGGATGCTTTGCAATTTTTCTGAATCGTATATGATGCGGCTTTCTGTGATCTTCTTTCTAGTACTTGTTGTAATGAAACATGCAAGTGAAGCCGCTGATAATGTTAGCTTTGATGAAACCTACGTCATTCGATACGGAAATGATCATACCTCGAAGCTAGACCAAGGAAGAGAAGTTCAGCTCTCTTTGGACTTGGCTTCAGGTAATAGTTCTATCTCTTAGTCGATATCCATGAATGCAAAATTGTACGCTTTCTATATAATGTTTATGAAATTTGTTCTCTTATCAAAGAACCCGACATGCATGCTAGGATCGGGGTTTAATTCCAAGCGTGGCTATGGTTCGGGATTCTTTGAAATGAAAATAAAGTTGGCGGCGAGACATTCTCCAGGAGTTGTCACCACATTTTATGTAAGAAATTAAATCGCTTGTACAATTTCCCTCATTTTGTTCACCATTAATTAAATAAGAAAAGTTACTACTGAACTTTGGGTCGATGACAGCTAAGTTCACATCCAGATAATAAGCCTGGAAATCATGATGAGCTAGACTTTGAGTTCTTGGGCACAGATGGAACTCTATACACTTTACAAACAAATATTTTCGCAAATGACAATGGGAATAGAGAGCAAAGACTTCATCTTTGGTTGGATCCCACAAAGGATTTTCATAAGTATGGAATCCTATGGAACCATCGCCAAGTAGTGTAAGCAGACTCAATCACTAGCTACAAACTAGGGATTAATTTCAGTTCCTGTTTTTCACCTTAATTCTTTTTATTTATTTATTTTATTTTGATATCTATTATAATTAGTTGCCATATATAACATAATATTTAATTTGGATTGAATCTGTAAAGCAAAAATATGACCTAATCATATGGCTCATGATCGAGTTCTTTGTATCTTTACTATTTCTATCTATTCACACGGACGGGTCTCAATTCTGTAAGAGATATGACAAATTAATCAGGGTTGTGATCGATCGTTTGGATAATGTTGTTAATACATTTATCTCATGTTTATTGGGTTTTTAGGTTTTTTGTGGACAACATCCCCATTACAGTACGTGTTCAAGAACAATACAAGGTTAGGTGCAAGGTACCCTTCACAAGAGATGTCTGTGGAGGGAAGCATAGGGAATGGAGAATCTTGGGCATCAAGTGGGAAAAAGATCAAGCGGTCTCAAGCACCTTTCCAAGCACATTACCAAGAATTTGATATATATGGTTGTCCATTTGGAGCCAATTGTTCTTCTGAATCTCAACTCTACTGGTGGAATACAAAGGAGTTCTACGAACTGACCCCGGAACAAACAAAGAATCTATAAGAAAGTGACTCACAAATACATGTTTTATGACTATTGTCATGAGAGGGGAAGAGACTTCAAGGAATGCGAAGTAAAATAGTTAGGTTGTGGTTTCTCCCTGACGTCTATGCTTTGTAAGTTTATAACCATTACATGACGCACAAACAAAAGTTTTTGGGTTTCAACTTTCTCTGTACACCTTTCTTTTTTTCCAAAAGCAGTGATTCTCTTCTAACTCAAACACAGCACAGATTCAAGTCCATCGTTAATTAATACATATGTTTCTTTATTAAAATTAACTTTATTGTTTTTGTTTTTCATGGTCATTTGAATTATATATTAGGTATTCGAAGCACTTCTGGCTCGAACTTTTAGTTTAACATCAACAATTAATCATTTATGTGTTAGCGAAAGGGCGTAGAATAACTATGTATGTATATTAAAGTAGCAGAAAAGAGGACTTAATCCACTATTCAAAGGACAACTTTTAAGTTTCACGCATTCTAATGAGCTAATTAATATGAATGCGTGGAACAGAATCCAGTACATAGATTTTGCTAGGATCAACCTATGTGAATGGCAAGAACATATCTACTAGTCGAGTACTAAATCATATAATTAGTACTAATTAAAATTGGAGATGACGAGAATCCGTTGTACCTTCAAGCTTTAATGCATGCCAGGGTTTGTGATGTCAAGCCTCATCGATCATTCACAAAAGAAATGACTCATACCCAAGCTCACAGCTACGTATGCATGTTTGTACCTGAAAATACAACAAAATTTGATCCACCTTCTGGGTACAATAGCTAGCTAGGTTTGAAGCTCTTTTTCTCTGATTAACAAAAGTGGAGGAAAATTAATGCTGTGGGAGAACAATTGACCTTCAAGGCTTTCTATTCAAATGGCTGCTTTTTTGTGACCCGTGAAAATTATGATCTAAAAAGGGTTAAAAGTTTTTTTTTTGCAAAATCTAAAGTAGTTTTTGAAAGTAGTTGCTTATGAAAAAGAAGGTAATAATGATGTGGTTTGGACTTTTGTCTATGGAGATAGCAAGGAACTAGAGAAGTCATTAGCGTGTCGTTAAGAATTAATGTGTAAGGTAGTCTGATAGAGGCCAGGAATGATGGCTCAGACACTACATACCCTTCTTGCTCTCTTGGGTTCTTAATTATCAAGTCTTTCAAATCATCCTCTATATATATGTTACAGCTTACGAGTTCGCTTACGAGTTCGATCATAACTTGCATGCACTTGCATATTTCGGCTAAATAATTAGAATGGCTTCTTCAGTGAAGGGTTTTTTTATGTTTCTTTTGCTTTTTGTTTGTGGTGGGATGCTTGCAAATGGGGACACTGGCTTCGACGAAAATTATAATGTCTCATGGGGATTTGATCATGCCTTGCGTACGGATGCAGGGAGACAAATGCAGATCTACATGGATAAATATTCGGGTTATCTTCATCGATCTACCTTGATCTACCTCCTCCTTGTCTTCTTTTTATCTTTGTTAGATGCTCACTATAATAATCTCTACTAGCTTGCATGATTCAGCTTAATGTTATTGTATATTCGTGTTTTGATCTCAGACTCAATCATTTCTTCTGTTTTAAGTAAAGGATATGTGTCTAATAAACTATACATTAATTAATTAGGGGGTGGATCAGTGTATTAGCCAGAGCTACCGTCCGGTGAATATATTAATAATACTAAAATATGACAAGCAAATGGCTAAATCTATCTATTATTATAGCTTGTAATTTAACAAATCCTATGGCCACGGGGTTAGGGATATGGGATCTATAAGTAATTAACTTGCATCAACCAGGTCAAGAACAGGGGTTTGCCTAAAATAATTTTTTCAATATTCCACTCCTTTTTTTTTTTGTAAACCATTTATCCTTTAATACTTGACGTCACTCGTTCTTCATTAATGCAGGCGCAGGGTTTAAATCCATTAAATGGTTTGGTTCTGGGATCTTTCATGTGAGGATCAAGATACCAGTGAGGGATTGTGCTGGAGTTGTCACTGCTTTTTATGTGAATATTGTTCCATCCTCTTTATTTTTTTTATTTTTAATATGTATCTTTTCCCTGCACGTACAGTACTAGATTTAGTTTCCCCCAATGGCTAGAGGAAGTTATTTAATTCATGCTATTAATTTACATATGTTTTCAGCTAACAACAGAAGGTGATCACCAGGATGAGATGGACTTTGAATTCTTGGGTAATAGAGAAGGCAAACCAATCATATTGCAGACCAATGTGATTACAAACGGTGATAATAGAGAGCAAAGGATTCTTTTTTGGTTTGATCCCACATCAGATTTTCATGACTACAAAATTCTTTGGAATCAGCATCAGATTGTGTAGGAATCATCTCTCTCTCTGAAGCATTATTGTTTTTTATGTTGCCAAATTCTTATGTATGTTTGATTTTACATTTGCCTATAGTTTCTATGTCGACGATACACCAATTAGGGTTTACAAGAACAATGAAAATATTAGGGTTCCCTACCCATCACGGCCAACGATAATAGACGCAAGCATATGGGATGGATCAAATTGGGCAACTGATGGAGGCCAAACAAAGATCGACTGGAACCATGCACCGTTTAGAGCTTACTTCCAAGGGTTTGACATAAGTTCTGGCTGTACACTAGATAAGTCCAAGACCGATGTTAAGGAATGTTATGCATCCACATACTCGTGGAACCATCAGGAGTATTGGCAACTAAACTCAACCGAACAACAAGCGTATGAGAAGGTCAGAAAGGAACAGATGAACTATGACTACTGTACTGATTCAACAAGGTTCCCTACACCTCCCCCAGAATGCACGCAGTAGTAATACCTAATTTGTGGTGGAGAGGCTAAATCCTGTGAATAAAATGGTATTCCATATATGCTTGAATAATGTATTCTGATAACCAATATTAATAATGTATTTTCAATAGTACTTGTGATTTTGTGGCTTCTGATCTGAAATCATAAAGAACATCAATCAGCCCTATCATTTGTTCGTACAAAACGACCTCAGCAAGTCAGCAAGTTTTATAAGACCCTAGCATGTTGCTAGCAAACTTAATCTTCACAATAAGAGCTAACTAACAAGTTATTGCATGTGCAGTTTCTTGATTCTTCTTTTCAATCCTAGATTATATCGGAGGAGGTGAGATTCAAACTCTTCCAATTGTGAAAAAAAAAGAGTACCATTCTAAGAGCTACGGTAACTTGTCACGCTCCGAATTTAGAGTAACAATGAATTCAAACCCGAAATGTGAATAAAATAACTCACTTAAATAATATCCTGAGTTTTTTTTTTTATCATAAACAACCACACATCACACCACTCATTAATACATAACCAAATCCTCAAGGAGTTTATTTATTACAACACACTCTCTCCAAATATAATGTAAGCTCGGATGAGCATAACAAACCTCACAACTAGAATGAAATCAAACAACACTGCAGCTCCTAACCAGCTGGACCTCCTTCCTGATTATCTTGACCTGCAGGATTATCCGCAACACCGTTTGAATAGTGTACCGGGATTGCAACAACACAAAACCCGGTAAGCTTTCTGAAAGCTCGTGTGAGTAAAAAGAATTGAACGGTTGATTTATTATATCACAATTCTTTTAACTCAAGTACCAACCAACAATCTCAACATCTGCAAGGAAACATCAAACAACTCACTGAAATTCACAAGGAATACATTTCCACAATCCTCTAACCACAATATCGCCACTTTGGTCCTACAATCACTCAACCACATATATCACCACTTTGGTCTATCCTAACAACACGTTAGAGCTCTAACTACATCGCAACCTGTCACCTTCGCCTAGGTTCAAGTAATCGACATACATCTCGGTTATTATTTAATCGTTGGACCTTAGACCATTTAGCCTTCGGAACCCTACGTCATCATGCCAACTATGATTTTCAAACATAATTTCACTACTCACAATTATCATAAATAACTATGGTAATTCACGTTTTCAATTTGTGAAGACCCAAATTTTCATATAATAAATTTATGTAATTCAATAATTGTTATATTAATTGAATTATAATATTTGGGATTATTTGGAATGTCGTGGTTTGAGAAAGTTGGTTTCGAATGATTTTATTTTCGAAAACGACCATTATTTAGGGGGTCGTGAAAATCGTGTTTTATACGTTCAAAATTTGGGACAAATTCCTTCATGAAAGTTGTAGAGCTCATCGATACGAGTTCGTACATATGTGGAACGTATTATTCGGAGTTCGTATGAATAAGTTATGAATTTTTGAAAATATGAATTTTTCTATAAATATAGGTTTTTTTTGGACATTTCAGAAAACAAAAAAAATACCAAATATTTCTCTCTCTCTTCTCTCTCAGCTGAAGCCCGAAGGATTGAAGAAAGCTCAGCCGACCCGACTTCGACCTGACCCGATTAGACGATCGCCCTCCCGGCCAAGCCGCCGCTGGACCCGGCCCTCCCAGACTTCGCCTCGCGCCGCCCAGTAGCTTCCCGCCCTCGCCTCGGCCAGCCGACGCTCCTAGGCTGGGATCGAAGCCACTTTCCGAAGGCTCCAACCCGACCCGGCCTGAAATCAAATTTTCAAGCGGTGCACGGGCCGATCAATCCCATTTTCATGACGTGCTCTTCCTCCTGATCATCCCCATATGTGGCTTGCATCACGATTTTGGGTGTAGAGTAGTAGATCAAGGGTTGAAGATTTCGACATTCCTGATTCAATCTGGAAACTAATCAGATGGCCGAAATTAATCCAACTTCAAAGCCCGATCTAGGACGATCTAGACCTCATCTCCGAAAAAGTCAGGTATTAAAGTTGTTCACAATTTCATTTTGAAGAAGTTTGTAGTTGACGACTTTTGCATCGGAGGTGATTGACCAGCGTTGACCACCGTCTGACCACCGCGTGTGGCGGTGCGTCAGACCAAATTTTGTATTTATATTATCTGGACGATGATATATACATCCATACGAGCGTTTTGATATATAACATGGTCATGTTAGAAAACGTTGTTAAATAGTCAATTTAAGTTTTGATGTTACTATTTACGGTTTTACAGTTTATCTTCGGTTTGCGATTTACGGAGATCAGACCATCGGTTTTACTTCAAATTTTAATATGATGTTCATATGACTGTCCCAATGACTTTGTGTGGTAATGGATGCAGATCCGACCGTTGGATCTTCTTATAATTGTAAAACAGTGATTCCGGAGGTGATTCGTGAAGATCCGTCCGTCGGATTTTCATATAATTTTGATAGGATGTTTCCAAGTGCGATCCGTGAGGATCTAACTGTTGGATCATCGTTTAAATTCGATCCAACATTTGGATCATCATTTAGGTTTATTTCGTGCTTCGTTGCTAAGTAAAGACCGTACTTGATTAGGTACTTGACGGATTGAGTTGACGAGCATTTGGATTATTGTGAGTTATATTTTATTTGAAGACGCAACGAGAATTTCGAGGTGAGTAAAACTCACGTGGTTCATATTACGAACCGAATATTTTAAATTATTTATTTTTGAAATTGTGTGAAAAATATTTGTGGATTAAATATTTGTTTTTAAAATCACATGGACTTGATCACTACGGTCCATAGGTAAGTAAAATGAATTTTAATTATACAAATGAATTTCACGATTTTCTTTTGTGGACTATAGATGGTATTACTGGTCATTCCTGAATGGATGATTACGTGTGTGTGTGTGTATATATATATATATATATATTTATGTGAAATATATATATTGATTGATATGATTGAGTTGGATTGATGATTTGGATTATATTTCAAATGCTTAAATTTCATAATAATATTATGTATGTTGGATGAGTTGATTTAATTATGTGAAAACATACTGTTGCACATTTGTGGATTTAGGGTCAACGTAGTGATCGATATGGGGGAATCGGACGCTCTAATCCTAAGTGGATGATGAGATACGATTGGTTGAGTATGTTCATTATCGGACGTTCTAAATATATATATATATATATATATATATATATAGGTATACATATTGATGAAATACGATAAAGATAAATATGTCAGATGCCATAACCTAAGCCAGGTGACGGGCTACGATTCAGTTAGAGTTCTAGTCTGTCAAATACCGTATTTTTATAAATACGATGTTGAGGTTTTGTGAAGAAAGATGTGAGTTAGGGTTTGTATTGATTTGTTGAATTGGTGATTGATTGAGATTGTTGGTACTTCGGGAATGTGGAAATTGTTGAGTGTTGATTTGAGTGGAAATAAATACGATTTAACTAAGCAACCGTTCTTTCTTTTACTCATACGAGTTTTCATAAGCTTACCAGGTTTTGTGTTGTTGCAATCCCGGTACACTATTCAAATGGTGTAGCGGATATTCATGCAGGTCAGGATAACTCAGGAGGTGACCGAGCTGCTTAGGTGTTACAACAGTTATTTTTATTTCATTGAGTTGTGAGGTGTGTATGCTCATTTAGAGCTTTACAATTCATTTTGTATTTGAGTTGTAATAATTAACCGAGACTAAATTCGGTTTTGATTTTATTTCGTGTGGTGAGGTTGTTAAGAAAAGAAACTTTCAGGATGACTATTTTAAGTTGTAGTAATTCATGTTTCAGATTTGAATTTTTATTTTAAAATTCGGAGCGTGACACAATTTCACATCAATTAAATCATCACAAAACCACATATCTCAATGTCACACAATTCTATATATAATCACGTAAATATATATATATATATATATATATATAGACACACACATACGTAATCACCCACTCAGGAATGACTACTAATACCAACTATAGTTCACACAAGAAAATCATGAAATTCATTTGTATAATTAAAATCATTTTACTTACTTATGGACCGTAGTTGATCAAGTTCATGTGATTTAAAAACAAATATATATTCTATAAATATTTTCACACAATTATGATAAAATAAGTAATTAGAAGTACTGGTTCGTAATATGAACCACGTGAGATTTACTCACCTCAATATTCCCGCTGCGTCTTCAATTTAACCCAATTCACAACTGAACTTTCTCACCCAAGTAAGACTGTCAATCACCTAATCAAACATGACCGTAACTTAGCCAATAACTAAAAAACATACTCAAACGACAATCTAATGGTCGGATCAAAATTAAATGATGATCCAACTGTCGGATCCTCAAGGATCTCCTTTAGGATCATCCTCCAAAAAGCATCACAAATATCCGATGGTTGGCTCTTCCTGAATCGTCCATACGAACATCTCCACAAATTTATACGAAAATCCGACGGTCGGATTTTACGAATCGCCTTCCGAATCACCGTTTTACAAATACACGAAGATCCAATGGTCAAATCTTCACCCATGACCACCCAAACCACTGGGACTGTTATACGATCATCATATCAAAACTATAAGTCCATCGGATGGTCTTATCTTCACAATCGAATGATCGAAATCGATCGAAACGTAAAAATGCATAAGTTAATCATACGATATCCAAAAATTACGTATAATATATCAAAATTATCGTATTGCAATATAGAATCTAAAAATGCACAGAAACTGTTCTTGTGACCCCTGGAGGTGGCCAGAAAAGCCAGTTGCAGGTGGCGGCAGAGCCACAGTCGACCACCGCCAGTGGCGGTGAAACTAGGCTACATATCTTCGTCTAAGCATGCTGAATATTTTTCATAACTAGCTCGAGGTCAAAAAATAATGGGAAGAGGTCGAAAAATACTAAAGATTGCAGCGGTGCCCGGAATTTTTCCAGTATCCGGCGAGCTCCAGGTTGACGTAAAAACTTCCACCACTCGTTTCGATCCTTTCTGGAGACTCGTTCAGAAACTCAAGACGAGTTCACCAGGCCAAGAATCACAAGGAATGGTGGTATGTAACTTGAGATATCCGGATCGAAATGTGGTTTTCGATCTAGATCGAGGCGAGCTCCGACGAACATGAAATCGATCTACTCAGGTTCGATCCTTCTTGGTGCTTGTTGAGCAAGTTGAGATGAGTCTAATGAGCCAAGAATCAAGAGGAATGGTGGCCTGTAACTCGAGATATTTGAGATCGAACCAAATCGGCCTCAAACCAGTCTCGAGCTCCTCCGCCGTTTACGGCTCACGAGACGGTGCAGGGCTACCACTGGAAGCTGCGTAAGGAAGAGGCGAAGCTATGAGAGGTGGTCCGACGTCGTTTGTTGGCCGGTGGAGGGAGAACAAGGGGGGAGAAGCCGAGCTCTGTTTTTCACTGGGTTCGGACGCGAGAGAGAGGAAGAAGAAAGAGGAATGGTGCGGCTACCTGAAATGGAAACCCTATTTTGGGGAAATTTTCAAAAATATATATACCAATTTCAGAAGTTCTTCTAAATATGATAACTAATTTATACGAATTTTGATTCTTGTGTTCCACATATGCACGGACTCGTATCGACGAGCTCTACAAGTTTCGTGAAGGAAGTTTTCCCAAATTCTATACATATAAAAAGTCGATTTTTAGAATCGAACATTTCGAGTTTTTTGTTAAAACAAATCGTTTCGGAACTTCGATAAATCCAAAAATGAAATACTTAGAGGCTAAAATTTGTGCAAAAGCACGTTAATAATTCCACACAATTACACGAAATAAAAATACAAATTTGGGTTTATTACATAACTAATTAACTCCATTCTTCCTTTGATTCACATTGTTATTGTCAGCTAAGAAGTGTCATATATCATGATGTTTAGCATGTCTTTGTTTGCAATGGCCTTTTGAACTATGGTAGCTAATAACCCTTTTATCAGATATTATCTTTAAATCATAACTTAATTAGAAAATGAACAACAATCAAAGCTTAAATGATTGAATGATCTCCTTAATCAAATGAGTTTACGTGAGCATAATTCCTTTTCCCTTTGGCCACAGTAATTTCCAAAACCTCTTATTTCGGATAGAAAAATTTAAGTGTGAATAAGACCTTTAAAATCTTGTTCGAAGAAAAGACCAAATGATTTGGAAAATTCTAGTGTGTGTGAGTGCGTATATATATATATATATATATATATATATATATATATATATATCATATACATATCTATAAATGTGACAACAAATGTCATTGTTAACGTGAGTTACTTTTTTTGTGTAATAACAGTTCTATTATAGGTAGTTACTCTACTGACAACTTTATTACAAGTTTGTGAACAAATTTATTATTAATATTGTAACTTGATTTAATTATATGTAAACAGTATAAAATGAATGTTGTAAATTTGTTGTCAATTAATGCATGATAAAGTTTAAAAAAATGATAAATTTATTGTCAATGTAGTAAATTTAGTTTAAAAAATTATAATTTAAATTCAATTACATGTAAAATGATATGCGGTAAACATAACAGTACTATAAATAACAACTAATTTTTAATCTTAGACAAAAAGATATTAAATATATCTAGTGAGTTGATGTGAATATGAAAGAAAGTCAAGTATATAGTTTTTGCGACTATTAAACTTTATATGTGGATGATGGCAAGAACAAATATTCCAATCGAACTCCGAATCACATGGGACAAATTAAAGTTGGAAATGATGAGAAACCGTTATGGCAGGGTAGTACTCTTGGCTATGGTGCCAGGGTCTGTTATTTCAAACGTCATCACTCACAAAACAGATTACTCACACCCATGCTCACATCTGTGTATTCATGGAGGGTTGTACCTTCAAATTAGTAAAAAACTAGAACAAAATTTGATCAATCTTTCTGAGGGACGTCAAGCTTGACTGTCACAACAGCTGCTGGGTACAACAGTTAAAGCTAGCTGGGGATATTGTTTGGAGTTTCTTTCGTGACGTATAGCTATCGTTTGTGACTCCCCCCCCCCCTCCTCTAATTAACAAATTTGACGTACATCTCTATATCACAAAAGTGCGGGAAAAATAATGATGTCGAAGAATAATTGAATTTCATTATGCCAGCTTTCTATTCAAATGGCTGTCTTTGTGATCCATGAAAATTCTGGACTAAAAAGGAAATTACAGTGAGCAAAACCTAAAGTAGTTCTGCAAGTGGTTGCTTATAACAAACGAAGAAAAAAGGGGGTAATAATGATGTGGTTTGGTTATAGAGATGGCATGGAGAGTAGAGAAGTCACTCAAGTCAGTAGCGTGTGGGTAAGAATGTGTAAGGTAGAGAAAATGATGGCTCACGCCCTTTTTGCTCTTCTGAGTTCTTATCAAGTTGTTCAAATAATCTTTCTATATATAAGTAATAACTTCTAAGTCTAACTTGAACCACCACCTCTGCTAGGCACTAGGACCTGCATTTTGGCTATGGCTTTTTCAGCGGAGGGTTTCGTTGTGTTTTTTCTATTTTGTGGTGTGATGCTTGCAAATGGTGATGTTGGCTTTGATGAAAATTATCATGTCATATGGGGTTTTGATCATGCCTTGTATCAGGATGGAGGGAGAGGGATGCAGATTTACTTGGATCAATATACGGGTCATCATCATCTTTTTCATTCTTTTCTTTTTCTAATTTTTGTTCGATTGCTAACGATAATCTCCCCATGCAGGATTCAATTCAGCTTAATGTTACAGTAAACTCTCACTTTGATCGATCGCTCAATAGTATTTCTTCTGTTTAATGTAAATGACATATATAGGTGCCTTATCAACCAATCAACCATGGAATCAAGCTGGTCGGGACTGTGTTAGCTAGGCCTACCAGGCTATGAAGATAATAACATTGATTACAGAAATATAACAAGTAGATCATGTTCAGAAAAAAATGGCTGAATCGATCTCTTTTAGTATAGCTTGGAAGTTACTAAGTAAACCCTATGGCCATACCAGGGTTAAGAGTTAGGGAATATGCCAATATGGTCTATACGTAACCTGCACCATGCATTAGTACGTACTACTACCACCAACGAGGTCAAGGACGGTCAAGGGCAATAGCTATTAGGGTTTGCCAAAAAAAAATAAGTTTTTCAATATTCCATTGATTGTTTCTTAAAAAAATGTTGACCTAAGATTTTCTTCTTTAATTAATTACCTAACAATATATTAATGCAGGGGCTGGGTTTCAATCCAAGCAATGGTTCGGTTCTGGGTGGTTTCATCTGAGGATCAAGGTACCAGTGAGGGATTGTGCTGGAGTTGTCCTAGCTTTTTATGTGAGTGTTCCATTCTCTTTAATTAATCACATATGCCCCTCTTTCCTCTCTCTTTAGAATAATCTTAGAGTCCCAAAATGGTTATATGAGGAATTTAATTCATGCTAATAATTTACTATTGGTAACAGCTAAGATCAGAGGGTGATCATAACCAGGATGAGCTAGACTTTGAGTTCTTGGGTAATAGAGAAGGCAAGCCAATCACATTGCAGACAAATGTGATCACAAATGGTGATAACTTCAGAGAGCAAAGGACACTTCTTTGGTTTGACCCAACAGCAGATTTTCATGACTACAAGATTCTTTGGAACCATCATCAAGTTGTGTAAGACTTATGTCCCTCCAGTCATATGTATTTGTACATGCATATCAGAACATTATTTGTACTTGAACATAATCTATTCTTTCTCGTGCAGCTTTTATATAGACGACATCCCCATCAGGGTTTTTAGGAACAACAAAAAAATTAAGGTTCCCTATCTAACGCGGCCGATGATGATAGATGCAAGCATATGGGATGGATCAGATTGGGCAACTGATGGCGGTCAAACAAAGATCGACTATAACCATGCACCATTTAGAGCTTATTTCCAAGGGTTTGACATGAATGCCTGCACACTAGACAAGTCCAAGACCGATGTTTCGGAATGTTACGCTACCAAATATTTGTGGAACCACAGGGTCTATTGGCAACTAAACCCAACGGAACAAGAAGCATATGACAGGGTGAGAAGAGAATACATGAACTATGACTATTGTACTGATACGCAAAGGTTCCACACGCTTCCCCGAGAGTGCACCAGCGATAGCTAGTTTGTCATGAAAAGAGGCTTAGAAGAAAAGAAAAAGAGAAGGAAAAGGGTACCAATATAAGGGAGCTACCTAGTTTACATCACATCACACAACTGTAGTCTTATTATATTCATAATCCGTTCTTTGAGAAGCCTCAATTATTTTTTTTTTCATACAACTCTAGCATGTATGTTGCAAAGAGGCTCCTAATTCCAATGAAAGCTAAAATATATGCTTAGTATCAATTAGTCTAGTAATACAAAGTCTTATATATCTTTGTAAAAGATATCAATTCCACTCAAGATAACAATTATAAAGAGCTATAATATGATTGAGATATCAACTTTATTAAATATGATCATCATCATCTTTACATGTCTAGGCTTCTATTGCTAGCAGTCCTTACCAAAATTATTTATCGTTGGGCCTATGGCCACGTAACCCTGAGTTTTTTTTATTTTATTTTTTAATCCTCACCCCACTTATTTCTGATATTAGTGAGGTTTAAATCCGTAACTTCCACTGTATTAATTAGATCAATTAACCAACAGGTCATGAGTTCACCGACAAAAGTAACGTATGAGTCTTGAGTTTGAATCATCCATTTCCAAGACTGTTATAAGGAGGCTATTAATGTATGATTGCGATGGATGGGTTCAAATCTGTTGTCCCATAACCCATGTCCTCTACTTGTGCACCTTAACCATAAACTCGGAACGATAACTTAATTTGCACAAGGAAATCAAGAAGATCGAGAAAGGTGACTCCTATATGGATCACGCATTGCAATATATACGAGTGCAACGTCCAAGTCTACGGACTTCGTTTTGAGCACCGGATTGAGAATTTGACATCTTCAGCATAATGTCTTGATAGTTGGAAATTAAATGGAGTTTATGGAACTGGAGTTTTCTTTTGAATTCTGAAATTAGCTGATAGTTAATTGGAAACTGTACTTTTCATTAAGCACAATTTAAGCTTCTTGATTATATAAAACTGCTTCCTCACTTCATTCATCATTTAAAACCCCTTTGTTCGACTAAGAAAGCTCGCACAGATCAGATACAATGGAGAATCTGGAGCTATATGAGAAAGATGTGATTGTACCAGACAAGCCAACACAGCGCCGGAGAATTTTCTTATCAAATATAGACTTGCCTCTTATTGTGTACCAACAATCTGTGTCGTTTTTGATCCTCCAAGCAATGGGATGAGCTTCTCCGAGGCTTACCAAAGCTTATAACGTGCCCCCTGCTATTGGGATATGACTTTTGGGCTGGCCGCCTTGTGCCAAGTTTGGAAGATAGCCTGCGATTTGAAATTGACACGCAATGCTGCTGGTATTCTGGTATAGTTGCAGCCAAGGACCGAAACCAAGTTGACTGAACTTGGTGAGCTTATGATACCCAAGAAAGAGTACAAGAAGTTGTTGCTTTCTTGCAAGACGAGGATGAAGAAATGGAGACCAAAGACAAGCCCCCTCCTGTCTATACAGGTATGCAGTTGTTGTGTTTATCAATTCACTATTCGAAAATTGATATATGATGGCTATCTTTTGACTAAGTAAAGGCCTTCTGGTGTGACAGTTGACTCAATTTGGATGTGGAAGCCTAGTGTTTGCCTCTAAGGACAATCTCTTTGTAATGGATGGGGTGGGAGACTGGGAGTCGGGGACCTTGAGGCGAATTTGGCTGCTCTAACTCTGATGTGATATGCTAGTAATTTCCCCTAATGCAGATTGGACAGTGTTTAAAGCTCGTAACCCTCCAAAGATCAGTTACCCACATATCGAGTACTCAAAAGCCACTAACACAACTAACATAATCACTGTTCGCGGAATGTGATCCCAACATGAAGTTACGCACAACAGATAAAACCACCTCATCTATTCGTCCAAATTCCCAACAGAAAATTGCCAGCTTAAAGGAGAAAGCCCTTAAAGACGGGCAGTTGAAAAGCTGCAGTAGCTTCCATGTTGTTGCAGCAAAGATATGGAAGGCAAGGAGCATGTGAGGAATATGCCAGACGAGATTCCAGTTGATGTTCGGAAAAGAGTTGTGCCTCAAGCCCCGTCAGGACTTGCTGGAAATGCAATAGTGCCTGCATTTGCACAGGTAACAGTGAATGAGCTGAAGGAGAAAGAGGACTCTTGGCTTGTGAGGAAGGTTGGAGAAGGTTTTTAGAGATTGGATGATGAATATCTGAGGTCGGCAATACTGTTTATAGGTGAATAGAGAAGTGCCTCGTGGAGAAGTTTGTTTCTTTATCGTGTCATGGTGGAAATGGGACTCAAGGAAGATGAATTCTCATGGGGAAAAATACGTGCTCGACATCGGTTCTACTCAAACCAGGGTTTGTTAAGGTGTTGCCAGGACCACCAGGCAAACCAGGCTAATTTAGTATCTGCCTGGAACTGCCTCATGATCAAGTGGAGCTGTTCTGCAAGTTGGTGATGGATGAATAATAAATGTAGGGCAAGGTAGTAAGATACACTTCTATATTTACATGACTCAGTAAATTAGGATTTTGATAGCATAAGATTTATGCAGTTTTCAATAATTTCCTAGCTAGCAATAAAGTATCCCTCTGATGATACTCCAAATTCCAAGACTGTTGCGCCACTTACAGAATCTCTAAAGAAAACATGTGCTTAATAAGTTGTAACAAAACAGAGAAGTTTGCAACCTCCAAAATCCACAGATAAATTTTCCGATGTCCAACTAGTACTCGAGCTGTTAGTTGGATGAGATTTAGATACGAGCAGAACATTTACTTTGTAAACCTTAAGAAAAATATTTACTAATAACTCCAAAAAATTCTTTAATAGCCTTTTTATTCAAGTCTTTAGTAGGCTCACTATGCAGTAATGGCAACTCCTACACATTTTTAAGATGGATTTCGTATCTCTCATGCAGTCATGCTAATAAAGGGATGCAAGGCGGCCTTTAAAGAAGTATACAGAAGATAAAATAAACATCATTTATCTCCAAGCTCTTACTTTTCCAGAGTAAAATTCTTACAGGAAGGCAAGACACTACTAAACCGTAAGATTTTAATATGAAATCTGTAGAGCATAGTTCGTCGATACTGCATAATAAAACCAGTTTCCCTTCTAAGTTTAAGATCTAAATAAACTGAACCTGATATTACACATCTCTTGACAGAAGGCCAAAGAAAGGGTTTGTCAATGCAGACTTCAGTTCAGAAGCAGCGGAGTATAATGTTGCCATGTCAACCTTATCACGAGGAAGATACAAGAACTCTCCTGCTTCAGTTCTCTCAAACCCACAGAGCTCAAGAAACTGTATTCCTCCAATCAAGCTTCCAACTCTATCCTGTTCGAGAATTACAACAGCAATTTTATATATTCATGAAAAACAAATTTAGATAAGATATAACAGCTGCTAGTTAAATTCATTATACACTTTTTTCTTTCTATTTTGCAACATACTGCATTATATCGGTCATATATGTATATACCCAAAAACAATTGTCACACCCTCACCTTATTATCAGTATTGTAAGTCTTCTGACAGACGGCCACTCCAGCATGATCATACTGAATGTACCAATACTCTACACCACAGACTCACTCACTCGGGAAAAAGAAGAAGAGATAAGTCAAGACAGCATCTTACCAAGAATGACGGATTACTGAGTCTAATCTTCCGGAATTTTTCTGGATCGGGATTCTTTGCAACATTTCCAACATAAATCAGCAGAGTTTGGAAGGCTCGTCGTACTCTAGCATCATCATCCTAAATCCACCCAAACATAATAAGATAGGAAAATCTGCACACTGAAAGTAAAAATTTCAAACATTTTTCTTGTTCTTTATTATAAGCGCACAGTATTCTAGACTACTTAGCCAATTATTTATTTTTCAATGTCCAGACTGTAATAATCCTATTGGACTAGAAAAAGATGTAGCTGCACAACGAGATACAGGTCTCCTCGAAGTTATTCCCTCAAACCATGCTATATGATGGCAATTACTTTATTACTCAATCTCAGTTACATGCCATATAGTCAAGGGAAGATTGATTTCTTATCATCTTGAAACAAGCCAGTATGAGCACCTTTGACAATACTGAAAATTCCCAGGTTCTTGTTCCATCACCAGAAACATATATTTAATAACAGAGAGGAAAGACCATTATTCACCTTGTGGTTACGCCTCAGAGACCTTAAACACTCTCTCATATGTTCTGACTTTGCAACAGATCGGACGGGCAATGATTTCTGCCAGTAATTAGTAGGAAGTGAACATCAAGGATATTTTATATTAATTCCAAAAAGAAAAACCTCTATAGACATGACAAAAGATATTGAACCTGGATTTCCCCCCTCAAAGGTATAGAAAGTTCCGCAGATGCAGTGTGTCCTGGTGGCAATCCAAGCTTAACTCTTCTTTCTAACTGTAATGGTATGCACACAAATGTTGTAGTAAATTCAACACTATAGACACTGTTAGGGCAAAATCAAGATCATTGAACGGAAAATAACGATCAAAGTCGATCAGTACAGCCAATATCCCAATATGACAGTAACAGTAATTATTGGTGTTGTAGTAAACTATCCTCAAAATTGTATCCTTTTGGTACTAGGAATCATATATTAGGATTGAGTGGCTAGGGAGGAAGTATTCCAGAACTAAGGCAATGATCTAAGCTGTACTATGAAAGCATATGATTAAAAGCAAAAAATGGAAGCATGTTGCAAAGCACCTTATCTTGTTCTAGTTTCCAGCGAATTCTCTCTCTTGCTCGTTTCTCTTCCTCTTTCTCAGAATTCTGAAACGCTATATTACTGAGACAATAAAGTACTTATTTGACTGAGAAGTTAAAGTTCTCAAATACAAACGGGCTAAAACAAAATCATTCAGATGGAATTCTCCAACAATAACTGAATTGACAGACCGTTTTCTTTCATTGTCTTCTAAGATTTGCTTTGCTTCCATGAGTTCCTTACCAGATCGAATCCTCTCCTGAAACAAAAACAGTTTAAACCCTAAAATAGAAGTTACAGCTTAAGAATAAAGTAGAGACGAAGCGATGTAAACTAGCATGTCTAAACAAATAAGTAAACACAATTCCAACTGCAACTTCAGTCAACCCAAAACATTAGAACAAGCAGCCATATGTCTTCCAGACTGAAGTAGTGTATGGCCAGTTTATTATTCAATCATATTACTTGCCATCAAGCAACAAAGCGAGAAAATTTTTATAGATAAATGCACAATACCTTCTCCCTTTGTCGTTCCGTTTGTAATTCCAGTTTCTTTTCTTCTTCTTTCCTCTTCTTGCGCGTTTGATCCCTGAAAAGATGCAATAGAATAACAACAAAATGGAACGGGATGTAAATATACAGATGCCTCTAGCTAGAAGGCTTCAAATATAGAACCATTTATAGAAATGAAATATTGGTGGACTAAGAGTTAATAAATCTGACCGGCAATTGCATATAACAAAGAGAAAACTTGTAAATCTATGTGCGTGTGTGTGTGTGTGGTGTAACTACAAACCCACAGACAATGAGAAAGTAACCTTAACTCTTGTGCTTTTATTTTCATTGCCTCGGTGATATGGAATGGCTCTGGAGATTCAATATCAATGTCTACTGTTACCTGTGAGTAGACGAACAGTTGAGCCAAAGTAAATCCTGTGACAGTATGTGCAGACAAAATGATTTTAATGCCCTACCGAAATTGATCATTTCTACAACTAAATTTCCTTTTCTGTTGCACCTTTATTCATGTTATCTAACTCGTGATGTAAAAACAGGCCAAACCAGCTACCGGAAAGATTTTTTTGTTACGATGGAATCCACAAGCAATATAAGAACCAAACACAACCAATCAAGAAATGAATCATACCAAGGGCATCTGATCAATGTCCGGGTCATTCTCGTGATCAATGATCCAGTCTATACAAGCCTCTAAGCTAGCATTATCTGGTAAAACAACACAATAGAACCATAATTGCCTAACTACAAAGTTGAATCTGGAAGAAGAAAACTACAAAACAGATTTATTAAATAGCTTATAAGAGTACATGAATTGCAAATAAACCCATTTTGACAGGCACATAAAACACCAAAGGACCCAACTACCGTTTTATTTTTGTACTATAAACTCTTCAAATTTCCAGTTTAGCATAGTTCTAATTCACAAATCCTCGAAGGTGATACTCAAGACTATCAAAGCTATAAATGAAAATGTAGACTAAAAACCCACCTGAATAATGAAGAGCCCGAGTTGCCCGAGCTGTGGGAAATCCCATAGATTCAAGCTCTTGAAGGAATTTCTTGTTTACTCGAGGAACAGCCATCCCTGTCTGTATTTGGGTCGTCAGCAAGGTTTGCAGTTTTGGCTAACTGGAGGCCAAAGGCGGATGGTGAGGTTTAAATGAAGGGGGTTCACAGAAACCCTGCCATTGAAGCATCGTAAAGATTGGAATATCATTTCAAGGGTCTTCTGCAACCTTTCTAACTCCTCAGATGTCAATCTTCTGATTCCCAATTTATACCTTTCGGCGTAATGGTTGTTACGAAAAGAATTAATCCACATTGTTCTAATGTCTTATTATTAACTAAAAAAAAGGAAGCAATCATGCCTTTTTCTTTTTTTGAGTTGAAAAGGTCATAATACATTATGTAACTCATCAAACAGTATAAAAACGATGTCTTTCTACGAGAGCAACAGAAAGAACCGTTCCATAATAACTAGAATAAATCCACCCCTAATCAGAGTAAACTAAACTAGTAATATCCTAAAACACCCACCTTCTAGGATTAAGTCCAAACAAAGAAAAGTAGAATCCTGAGGAATAAAAATAACTCCTCCAAGGACTCAACGGGTATCTCTTTTCTTTGGGATCTTTCCCACTCAAAGCAGAAATAAACAGACCCATCATCTTTCAAAAGAAAAAGATTAAAGATCAAATTTAATATAACAAACAAAAATAAAGCAACTGCCGAGGCCCAGAACAGAACCCTAACAACCCAATTCCAAGACCAACCCAAATGCACCTAGGACAAACCCTAAGTGAGAAGGCAGTTCTGTCGTCGCCACCATTCGCCGATCGTCGGAGGATGCCGACCGAGCTTCCACCTCTACTGGCCGTAACTGATATTGACTTTGAGAAAGCCTGCACCACTGTCCTCCAATTTCCGTCGCCGGAGATGAAAGCATCTCTGCCGCCATACCAGCAAAACCACCACCAGGCATCGGCCATATTAACCAGAAACAAAGCCGGAAAAACCTCCGATTGTACTTGAGCACTGCCATTGTCACCTGGATCTCTGCCACCCAACACCGTCTCTGGAGGAAGATGCCAGAGGCCCAGCCACCAACCCATCAAATGCATCCTTACCAAGTTTCCAAAACCACGCCACCCAACCACCGCCTCAGAGATCTAACCCGTAGTCGGATCATCTCTCAGCACCACTGAATGACTTGGCCCAGCACCCACCCCCCACCCCCCCCCCCCCCCCCCGAGATCTCCCGGCCAGCAAACCCAGACATCATGAACAGCGCCAACAATGGCCGTCGCATCAAAAACAAACACCTCCACCTGCAAACTTGGCCAGGCCAAAAGAGTAGGTCGAAACCTAAAAGGATCTCCAAAACGGAGAAGGTATAGGCGATGCCGGCCCTAAGTAGGGCGACGCTCCCCAACCCTAGCGCTTTGCTAGGTATTTTCATCCAGTTGAAGCAATCATACTTTATTGTTCAACAAAAAATTGAGTAAAACAAGCATAACTTTTGAAAATTGTTCCCCACATACGTGATAACATGAGAATAAGAAAAAAGAATGTCTAGTTCCCTCATTGATAATGTTTGTGAAAATATATTTTCTTTCTCAAATATGCTTTAATCCTTTGCTTTTTCCTTACAGTAACACCTAAAACAAATTGAAATTCATCATTGTTTAAGGAAAACTGAATTTGGGAGAGAATTGAGTCGTATTTTCATTGATAATAGAGACATTTTTATATAGAAGATGATATAGAATCAAAGTTGTACAAGGAAAGATAATCATACAATTAATCGGATATCTATGAATATCTTCGAAAATATCTCTAATTCTAAACTCTATTACAACTATGTCAAGTAACCTAGAGTTTGGACCAGATACATATTCTGGATTTACTTGAACACTCCCCCTTGTGTTACCCAAACGTAGTGCTCCTCTCATTGCCTCATTAAAAACTTTGATGAGTAACAAAAACCCTGTAGGACAAAAATAACCTGGGTTGAAGGGGAAAAAGAGCACAACACACCTTTCACGTTTCGAGACTATACATGTAGACATCTCCCCCTGAAGAGTACGGTCATAAGAGTTCGGATAACTTCCGCAAATGATGCTATCGACATGTTTCTCGAAAGTTGAATTTAGGCAATGACTTAGTGAGCTAGCCTGCCACACAATCCTCATATCGAACCTAGTTCACTTTGATCTTGAAGAGAGTCTGTTGTTGCTGATTATCCTTGATGTTGTGGCTTTTGATGTAGCCACGCTTCACTTATTCAAAGAAAATAACATTATCCTAAATGCTTTTAGGCTCATATATGGTAGACTTCAAATCACAATTTTTCGAACATGCGTAATTATGGATTCAATCTATAAACATTCACAAACTACTTCGTGAAGAACAATAATCTTTGCATGGTTCTAAGATATAGCGACTAGGGTCTGTTCTGTAGACCTCCAAGATATCGTGATCTTACTCATGGTGAACACATAACCAGTGCGGGAATGACCTCTGTGTGGGTCAGAGAGATACAAAACATCAGCAAAACCTTCCAAAACACATGTCGTTTTGGGATGGGGATAGTGTGATGGGTTCGAATCCATCATCTCTCTATATGGATAGAACATGCCCATATCAATCGTACATCTCAAATACCGAAGGGTATCTTTTATATCAATCTAATGGCGACGCGTTGACACAAAGCTATATCTAGAGTTCACAACATATGAGATGTCCAGTCTTGTGCATTGAGCAAAGTATAATAATGTGCCTATTGTACTTAAGTAAGGCACTTCTGATCCTAGCACATCTTCGTCATCATCCTTCAGATGAAGAAGATCATTTTCAGGATCAAGACTACGGACGAACATGAGGGTGCTTGAAGGCTTGACCTTGTCAAAATGCCTAAGCATCTATCAACACAATGCTCAAGTTCCAAACCGAGACATAATCGTGTTCTCCCAAAATCCTTCATCTCAAAATTGGATTTCAAGTGTTCATCTCAAAATTGGATTTCAAGTCTTCATCTTTAAGGGCTTCCAATGAAGATCATGTCCAACGTGAACCGCGATAGAATCTGAAACTTATTATGAAAACGCGCGGGCATATCTCTTCCCAATTAAGTAGTCACTTTAATGAGTGTTTCAACTTTATTGCAAACGCTTTCCGTGGTCTAGAGCCACTTGACTTGGGTAAATGAAGACCACCATAAACCTTCATGTATATTCCGTATCTAGATCCCCATAAAGATACGTAGTGACAACATTTGTAAGCTACATGTTCAGTTATTCGGAAACTACCAAACTGACAAGGTAGTGGAGTGCAATAACATCCATTACAAGAGAATAAGTCTCATCATAGTCGATTCCAAGACGTTTTGTTAGAAGCCTTGCACCATAAGGCGAGATGATAATCTCTTTTTCTCAACACGTTTTCTAACGAAGACCTATTAGTCAATAGGTTTTATGTCAGGAGGTGTTGGCATCACTAGCTTGAAAACCTTCTTATTCGTTAGAGAATTCAACTTAACCTCAATCGCATCTTTCCATTTAGGCCAAATTTCTCTACATTGACATTTATTCATCAACAGAGCGTGGTTCGATATCATCAGACTTAACAAACTCATGCGTCGAAATGCGCAACTACATCATCGATTATGATGGAATTTCTATCCCACGTCTCATGTATACTAGTGTAATTTTCATAGAGCTCTATATTCTTAGGAATAGGTTCTGACGTTGAGGCGTCCCCAATGATAACCATAATCTTGAAGATTCTCATGAGATGGATTTTGAGTGTTGATGACCAAAGGATTGGAATGTGCCAAAGTATCATTCGAACCCACAGGCCTCCCACGCATCGTAGCTGGAGCCATGGCCTATAACACCAGAGTGCCACTTTCTTTGGCATTGGCGTTATGCCTACCTCCGTGTAGGGGGGCGTTATATCCTCTTGTAGGGATGTCCATCCTTGCAACCATGTTTGCAGCAGATATATGTGATCTCGTCACTTTAGTAGGGATCGAGATGAGACATAGTAGGACAGACCACGGAAATTCATGTCGTTCCTGCTGAACATTCGTGTTCTTATCCCCCCTAATGACAGGAAGACTGTCTCATCAAAGTGACATCCACAAATCCGACTGAGTGTCCCATTCGTCTGTAAGGACCCGTCATGAAATGCTGTGGCGGCGTAATTGGCACATAAATGGTACACTCAAATATGCGTAAGTACGATATTTGTACCCAATCACTAGCTGTAATGCAGAGGTAGATTGAGTGGCTGTGGGTTGTAGACAAATTAGCATAGCTGCATGCGATATTGCATCACCCCAAGAGGATAAAAGGAGGTTGGTGTGCATCGTCAAGTCCAATTGATGGTCCGAGGAGTGAGCCCGTTGTTGTATGATATGTGCTAGGAGTGTAGCATAAGCAACATTACAAGTGGACAATGGCCCAACACATGACCAGCGTGTTTGCGTGTCAACCAACATCATGAGATATTTAAACGTCCACAAGTTTATTCAACTAGTCCACAGAATCCCCACGGATTCTATGTAAGAACATAATGAGTATTTTTATATCCTTTGCATATGACTGTCTCAGTCTTAATTTCCCTAGGGAACGAGCTTTGTAAGATGAGCGAGAGGCTTTAGAAGTAACCAATGAGGATTTTGGTTGGGCTTGAGCATCTGAAACCCTATTTGAAGGAAGTTGGTGATTGAAGCATCACTTGGGGTGCCATTACCATGATGGACGCCATCCATGGCGTTATGGATAAGGACTGCGCTAGCCCTAGGCTGGTGGTGGACGGAGGTGGTGCCCTAGGCAGTAGCGTTGGTCACATGCAGTCCAAGAATCAACTTTTGATTCATGCTTCGTTTCGCTCGAGAGAAAGGATGTCCATATCATGATCAGGATGACCTATCCTGTCGTGACAAAGCCAATATGTGTCTAAATCCAAGAGATATTCTCTTATAACTTCATTGGATTTAATAGCTCGAATAGCGACACAGAGTCCATTAGAGAGACATATAAACTTCTCTAAGATGCGCCTTTGTTTGCAACCGTTAGAGGCATTGCAAAGGAACTCATTTCCGTTCTTTATATGCATTTTCGCATGGAATCCGTTGGCTATTCATAGGTGTCATTTTCCCTAAGAGCGTAGAGTTTCTATGACAGTAATCAAGCTGCCATTTGACAAGGGGAACTTGGGCTATTCCATGTCCTTGAATTAATACTGATGGCCCAGTCATCGTAGTCACAAATTCATATGCTCATAATCAAAACGGAGTCATAATGAAAAGAACTCAAAATTTTATTCATAAGCCAACGGAATTACATCATTGTCTCTTTGACCAAAGAAAATCTAATCTAAAATGCTAGCTAATGCAAAACAATGGTAGTCGTCTAACTTCTTTCGGTAATTCCAAAATAAATGTGACCAGGTGAGGAGAGAGATGTCGGTGGAGCAAGGCTCACTTAAGTACCACTAATCTCACAACCTTCCTGGACATCACACTTACTTTGGGTGAGCCTTCTATGATGAAAGACTAAACCATTGGCATTTATTACAAAAATATATGGCAATTGCCTATTACATCTCTTGGAAAAATAAAGACTTAAATAGAATTGGCGATCTATTGATCCCAGCTAGATTTGTAGTTTTCAACCTTTCACTCTAGATCATCTTCTTGATCTTCTTGTTCCACGTAGTGAGCTTCTTTTGCTTCATAATATACTTTGTAGGCCGTGATAATATATTCACGAGCTCTATAAATATGTGCCCAATGATCGGATACTCCACATCGAGAACATACATCTCTTTGCTCAAACTCCATTGATTGAGGCGCTTTAAAAGCGTCATTTAGATGGCTCTTAGTGTTGGTGGCGCCACCAACATGGCCAGAGGCGTTGCCTCCCTCTCTCTTTCCACGTTGACCTCTTCGATTTGGTGTTCACCTATTTTGACAGTTACCTTCCTAAGTAGAGCGATGATATGGACCAGAATGTCCAGAAGTATCCCTAAGATTAGGGTTTCGCTCTTGGCGCCATCTCTTAGGGGCGAGACTATAATTGGATTCCGGAATAAGCTCTATTTCTACGGATCTCGAATTATAGTTCTTCACAAGGATGTTATCATGCTTTTTAGCTACATTCACATCTCCAATGAGCGCATGAAACCTTATGATCCATCTTACAGTAACATCGATTCGATAGTTCTTAACAACCATCAATGCAGAGACGGGGAAGGTAGAGAGCCTTCTCAATCAACATCGCATTTATGATCTCTTTACCACAGAATTCCATTCAAGATTTAATGCGAAGTGCTTCCGAGTTGTGACAAGAATTAACTTGAAATCACAAAAGCGGAGGCTATGCCATCTTACTTCTAGTTCAGGAAGCATGGAGTCACGGACGTTGCCAAATCTTCTTTGAGTAAGACCTACAGCCTTCTAGGGTCTTCTTCATTCATACACTCGTACGGGAGTGAATGATCCATATGACGAATCATTATAATGATGGCTTTCTCCTTATTTGCCTCTAAGGCTGCTCTATTTGCTACCAAAGCTTGAGCTCGCTCAACAATTAGCACTTCCTGGCTAGGCTTAAGAATAATATCTAAGATTCCATCGGCCTTGAGATGCTAGCAGACATCACGAACCCACATGTGATATCCAGAGCCAGTTGTTCCCAATAGAGCAAAGTCCAATTTGTTCAGGTTACTCATCCTGAAAGAGAACAAGAAAATTGGTTAGTTTCGGAGCGTAAAAGGCTATCACGAAAACAATAAAATTTCTGAGCGTAGTCACTTCCAAGAAATTAGATTCCAAGAGGGGTTGGATTAGATCAAAACAATAGTGTTTGTGATCGATTGTTTCTTCTCAACAAACTCTAAGTTTGAAGGACTCTACAAGCTTCAAGCTTGGAGTGAGCACAAACCCCCACAGTTCGGATTAATTTGGTCTCCCCTATGATGAAGAAAGGGGTGGAGAAGAAGGGAGTTTGCATGTCCCCGAGGAAACAGAAAAGAAATACAATAAAAATGGGAACTTTTAATAAAAAATACCTTAAAATAGTGATCGAAAAATCGCCGGAAAATCTCGCCAGAGGTGAGTGAAAAAAGTCACTGGAAAAGTGGTCGGTGGTGACTGTCGCCGGAGCTACTGGTATGGCAGTCTGACACTGATAAGGCGGTGCTATTGCTGACGTGGCTGAGCTGACGGGATATTGACATGTCGTGGCTGCTGAGCTGACGTCAGCGGGCCTGGATCAATGGGCTTCAGAGCTGGGAGCTTTCTTTTTCTTTTGGGCAGAAGGCTGTCTTTTTCTTCTGGGCCGAAGGCTTGTAGGCTTCTGGGCTGATGACTTTGGGCTGTGTGGTGTTGCAGGTCCAAGAACTGGAAGATAACAGACCGGCAGGAATATCAGGGGATCTTCTGGCCGGTTCTGGGTCTCAATGGCCAGTTTCGGAAAACTTTTGGCCAGTTCCCGGATTCTGGGTTAGGGTTTTAGCTTCTGACGGTGTTTGACAGTAATTGGACGACGGAAAAAGGGTGAATCGGGCTGGAGGTTTTTTGCTTTTTCTCAGGCCCGGTTAGGTGTTTTTATAGCCGGTTCCGAGGGTGGCCCCACCGGTTTGGGATTCCTGGAGTTGAGAGCCTCAAGGTGGGCAACGGAGCTTTCGGGGATTTGAAGGATATAAATTTAGGGTTTCAGGGTTAGGGCTTCGTGCTGATAACGTGTTTAAGGAAAACTGAATTTGGGAAAGAATTGAGTCGTACTTTCATTGATAATAGGGGCATCTTTATACAGATGATTACAAAACATAGAATCAAAGTTGTACAAATAAATATAATCATACAATTAATAGGATATCTATGAGTATCTCCGAGAATATTTCTATTACAACTAGGGTTTACTGGAACAATCCTTAATTTGTTGCAATGCATGCACTAGGTTTGGTATTTTTTTTTTCCTCAAGAGTTTTCGATCTGTTTTGGGCATCTCGTTAATACTATCGCTCTGCAATCCAAAATATACTGAGTTACTTGTTCTAAAATATCTATTGTGTGTATAGACTAGTAGCAAAATACCTTTCATAGCCCAAAAATACTCATTCTCTCACTTGATCTACCTTTTCATCAGCAGCAAGTATTGTGGTATATTTTAGCTTAGACGTGTACGATGGCTGAAGAAAACTTTACCGAATCTGTGCATCTCCACTCCTTATGTTCTCATACTCGGACCCGGACAGTCCTAGTTCTCAAGCCAATATCCGTGAACTTTCAAACCTAACAGAAGATCGGCCGGCGCTAAATATCAATAAGAACCAGCGCTGTTCCTATTATTCTTCTCTAGGATGCTTGATGACTATATCTGAAGACTACAAGGTTAATTTGTTGAAACCTTTGGATCATCATCGTGCTCAAATCAAGCTACCAGATATTAACATGGTTAAAACTAGTGTTGGAGGGATTAACTCTGGACTGAGGAGGTATGACCATATGATTACCAAGCTGGTCTTATCGTCGAACCCTTTTTCGTCACCGGAATGCATAGTTCTGGTAAGTTATGCGACTGCCAGTGGTTGGGGGTTTTGCATACTAGGAGAGAATACATGGACGTACGTAGCCTGGACTCCAATACTCGATTTAATTTATCACAATGGGCAGTTTTATGCGATGGACTGTGATGGAAAAATCTTGGTTTGTGATGTTCAAGACCCTGAGCAACCAAAGACGACTATTTTGCTGTCAAAGAAGATACCAATGGTACCTATGTATGGGCAGACTCCAATACTCGATTTAATTGATCACAAGGGGCATTTTTATGCGATGGACTGTGATGGAAAAATCTTGGTTTGTGATGTTCAAGACCCTAAGCAACCAAAGACGACTATTTTGCTGTCAAAGAAGATACCAATGGTACCTATGTATGGGCAGACTACCAGTCAAAGCTTGTACATGGTAGAATCAGCAGGGGCCTTGTTGGTGGTTCTGCAATCTAGGCCAAGAATTGGATCAATTGCAACCACCAGGTTTAGGGTATTTGAGGTGCCGTTTGGTAGAGACCACGGGTGGGAGTGGTCAGATTTGGAGGTAAAGAATTTGGAGAATAGAAGTCTATTCTTGGGATGTGAAAGTTCTTCATTCTCTGTTGATAGCTCAGACTACTACTCTGCAGGATGCAAAGCCAATTGCATATACTTCAACACTAAATGGTGGGAGTGGCTTTCACTTCCAAATACAAACTTTGCTCCGGCTGTTTTTATCTTTAACATGGAAGATGAAAAGGTGGAGCAACTTTCAGTACCTAATATTTTAGAAGCTCCACTACATACATCATGGATACAACCACAACCACCAAGTTCGTAGGTGAAAAAGAACTAATGCGACTATAAGACATATGCTTCCTTTTGTTTTACAGTAGTGTTTATTCTTTGGATTTTGGTACTTTAATTAATTCTAGCTATTATTATTTAGCAATCTTTTGTTTCCTGCTACACTGAATATATATTTTATAGACTCAGTCTTCCCCAGCCATTTGTTGTAGAGAATTGAAGAACATAGTGAGATTCAAACAATTAGGCCAGATTTGAGGTTAACTCAAATACCACAAGCCTTGATGGAGATCATATGTAGGAGGTGCATTCAGAGTGTTAATATGCAATAAAATATGAAGGGTTTTTGTTCATTGACCCCATTTCTAGGGATTTTTTTCTCACTTACCTCATTAAGTTTTTTTAATTCTCTCTTACCCAAAACACTTGATGTATTCCCTAATACCTCATTAAGGTTTTTCTTTTTGTTTTTTATTTTTTTTAATACCATTTTACCCTCACCCCTTTGTTACTGAGAGAAAGAGAGAGAGAGAGAAACCATATGAGACTTCGTCAGAACCGGTCGCCGGAATCCAGTCACTGACCGTTGCCCATCGGAATTTTCTGAAAACATCTATTGGCCCAAATAGACGTCTATTGCCCCCTAATAAAGGAGCAATAGAGGTCTATTTGCCCCCCAATAGACTTCTATTGCTCCCCAATAGAAGGGCAATAAATTTTTATTGCCCCCCAATAGAACTTTCGGTAGCTGAAATGAGAACTAATATTCCTAAAATTAGACAAATAAAACTTTGATTAAAGAAAAAAAGAAGATATTATATCAATTTAAAAACATCTATTGCCCTTTAATAGACGTTTATTGCCCCCTAATAGACATTCAAATCTTTTTTCTTTTTTTTGCCATTACTTCTACCCCATCACTAAAAAAAACAGAGAGAGAGAGAAATGGAGGCTCAAAGCTTGTGGAATAATGTAGGTTCCAGATTTCATCGACGTTTAGTTTCTCTCTCTCAAGGAGCTTCACTCCGTCACCTTCTCTCTCTCTCTCACCGGTCCCAAGATTCCGTTCACCGATCGCCGGATTTCAGCCAACTTTCACCAAAATCGGGTCACCGATCACCGGAATTCGATCACCGACCGTTGCCCACATAATTTTCTGAAAACATCTATTGCCCCAAATAGACCACCTCTATTGCCCCCCAATAGAGGGGAATATGAAATTTATATCATGATACTTCATAAGATATTATTAAAATATTAAAACAACATGAAGAGTATCACAAAAAGTATAATTATATCATCAAAATTCTTAATGCTTCTTGGAATCTTGGGTGATGGACTGTCCCTTAGATTGCTGCAAAAAAAATTGTATTAGAAATTGTAATATCCTGAAAATTCAAATTAATTTCTGATGACCTTTTAAAAATGATTTCGTGGTCATAAGAACGATTACGAAATTTGGAGAGGTGGTGGAATTAGTTTGGACAATTTTGTTTCGAAAACGAAAATTATTTAGGGTTTACGAAAAATCGACTTTTTATACGTTTGAAATTTGGGAAAACTTCCTTCATGAAAGTTGTGGATCTCGTCGATATGAGTCCGTGCATATGCAGAATTAGTTATGGTATTTAGAAGATTTTTCCATTTCGGGTATATATAGAAAAAAAAACCTAGTTTTTTTTGGAAGGTTTCCATTTTAGTCCGGCTTCCCTTCTATTTTTGGAAAGCACTGTTCATCATCTCTCTCCCCCGCATCCGAACCCAGCCGAAAACAGAGCACACGCTCTCCAGTCTCTCTCTCGCTCCACAAGCCACCAATCGACGTCGGACTACCGCCAGTAGCTTCGTCCCAACCTTGTGCAGCTGTCAGGGGCAGCCTTGCACCTCGGCAGGGCCGGCAGCGGCGGCGACGAACTCCGTTCGGTTTAGGCCCGATTTAGTTCCAAAAGAGATATCTCGAGCTATCGGCACCAATCCTCACCAAACTCCATCCTCGAACTCGCATCAACCTCCTGAGCTCCCAGAAGTGTCCTTGCACGGCGGCGTTGCGCTTGGTGGCAGCTGGAAGCTAGCCCCGATCTAAATCGAAACCGAGCTATCTATCTCGATATCTCGAGCTGCAGGACATCGTTTTGAGTGATTCTTGAACTGGTGAGCTCGCCTTGAGTTGCTGAATAAATCTCCAGAAGGAATAGAAGCGAGTGGTTGAAGTTTTTATGTGGATCGAAGCACCTGTAGGATTCTGGAATTTTTCTGACCACCATAGCTTCTAAGGTAGATTTCGATCCCTTCCAGATTTTTTAGATATCATGCCTTTAGAGTTTTTTGATAAGCATGATGAGATGAAGAAGAGCAGCCCGGCCCCGACACCATTGGCGGTGGTCGGCGGCAGCTCTGCCACTAACTCCAGTGGCCCTTTGCGATTACCTATGGAGGTTAAAAATATAGTTTCTATACAGTTTTGGATTCTACATCTCAATATGATCATTTTGACATATTATACGCATTTTTTGGATATCGTATGATTTAGTTATGAACTTTTAGATTTCGATCGATTTCGATCGTTCAATTTATGATCTGTAAAGTTAGGACCGTCTGATGGACTTGTAGTTTTGATATGATGATCGTCTAATTATCCCAGTGTCCTTGTGTAGTCGTGGGCGAATATCCGACCGTTGGATCTTTGTATAATTGTGAAATAGTGATTGGGAGGCGATTCGTGAGAACCGACCGTCGGATTTTCATTAATTTGGAATTCGACCGTTGGATTGTCGTTTAAATATGTTTTGGAATTATGGGCTAAATTCAAACCATATTTGATTAGGTGATTGATGGTTTTTACTTGGGTGAGCGGTTTCGGAGTTAATTGTGTTAATTTGAAGACGCAGCTGAAATATTGAGGTGAGTAAAACTCACGTGGTTCATATTACTAACCGAATACTTTTAAATTAATTTATTTTGTCGTAATTGTGTGAGAAATATTTATGGAATAAATATTTGTTTTTTTTTTATCACATGGACTTGATCAACTACGGTCCATAGGTAAGTAAAATGAATTTTAAGAATACAAAATGAATTTCACGATTTTCTTGTGTGAACTATAGATAGGTAATAGTGGTGATTCTGAGTGGGTGATTACGTGTGTGTGTATATATATATATATACACGTGATTATATACGAATTGGTATGACGTTGAAGAGTGTGGGATTATGATGATTTAGTTTATTAAGAATTAATATGTGACTTATCATATTTACGTGTTATATATATATCTGGACGGTGTGGTATTGAGTGATGAAATCATGTTTGATCTATTGGAATATTATTTCGAACAATTATTATCTGAGAATATGTACTAGTGATTGCGTGGTGATATGCAACGTGTATGAGTGAGTTCGTTATCATTTTGGTGAGTGACTTTTCGGGAAACAATACATTGTGAGAAATTGTATTTCTATTGTTTTGAAATGTGTTTGAAGATTTGGGAGTCATAGGTTGTCATTTCTCCTTTTTATGATTTGAGTAACATTTTGGGTCCAGTGTGACTCGTTTCAAATGTTTTGATCTAAGGGTCAGGTTGGCCTAAGGATCCGGGGTTGCAGGTTATGACCTCAGGCAAAATATCATAATTACGCCTTTGGTTGGGTTAGTGATTGCGATCAGTTATAGCTCTAGTCTATCTGCTAATGTGTTCAGGTTGGACCAGATTTTCATATTGATTTGTTGGGTTAACATTTCCTATGATTTTGTCATGATGTGACTTGTAAGAGTCCTTTTGGTAAAAAGTGTTGAGTTTTAGATGAGTTCAATAGAGTGAGTTGTAATTAAACTTTCTGGTGACTTCTTTTGCTTAAATTCTATTCTTTTTCATTTCCGTTTATGTTTTTTATTGTCTCTATTTATTTTCCTTGTTTATTTCTTCCGTTTGATTTCCCTTTTATTTCTCTTTTTCATTTTATTGTTTGATTTTAATGTAATCTCCAGAACTAAATTATATGCTAGGATTACTATGATTTTTGATTACATGTAATTGGTTATTTCCTGCATTAATTTTTATGCATGATTTATGTTTTATTTGGTTAATTGTGGAGGGCAGTGATGGGTGAGACCTGTAAAAAGTTGAGAAATATTATTATGTATTGTGGGGATAAATGCATCTTGTTAAGAGGAGAGATGAGTGATTCATCTGATTGGTTGAGATTCAATTGATTTGAGTTGTCACGGGTGTGACTTGTATATCCCTTGATTTTAGATATGTTCATTGTGTTGGTTCTCTGTATTGAGTTAGTGACGGTATTGTATAAATACGACTTAGAGGTTTTGAGAAGAAAGATGTGAGTTTAGATCTCGTATTTATTCTTGATGATTTGGTGATTGATTATTGAGATTATGGTTATTTGTGGATGTTGAAATTGTTGGGAGTTGACCTTGGTGAAAAGAAATACGATTTAATAAAACAACAGTTTCTTCTTATTTACTCACACGAGCTTTCAGAAAGTTTACCGAGTTTTGTGTTGTTGCAATCCCGATACACTATTCAAACTGTGTAGCGGGTGAGCCTACAGGTCAGGAGAATCAGGAAGGTGATCAAGCAGCTTAGAGCAGCTGCAATTGTATTAATTTGATTTTCTTTTGTGAGGTGTGATATGCTCCTCTGAACTTACATTTTTATTTTGAAGAGAGTGTGTTGTAATAATTAATACGAAACTTATTTCGAGATTTGAAATTGAGAATCATGTGATGTGATTATTTTAGAGAAAAATTCAGGTTGATATTTGCTGAGTTGTAATAATTCATGTTTCGGATTTTCGAATTATTATTCTAAAATTCGGGGCGTGACAGAAATTCTTCATATTTTTAAAAGGTAATATTTTATTATTATGAAAACGGGCCGGCCGGATCATTAACAGATCGGATTGACCTAAATCCGTATTTGATCCGTTAAATAAACGGGTTAAAGGATTCGGATCATTAACAGATCAAAATTTTCGATCTAAACCCGTCCAATAGCCACTAAATCCAGTCCATTTATAGGTCTAGCAGTGGCGGATTGAGGACGAAGCAGGGGGAGAGGATCATGCGTGGAAGTTAGGCTTGATGTCGCATCTTAGGTGCAGCAGCTATAGCCGAGGGATCCCCGTCGTTGTCCTATCGAAACAAGGCAACGTCGACGAAGCCTAAAATCGAAGATCTTCTTCAAGTGGCGTCGGAGCTTCAGAGCATGAGCAAGGCGACGTGGCCGGGAAGAACAGTGAGAGGAGACGGCTTGGTCCGAGCGTCGAAGCCGGAGAAGAGAGAGAGAGAGAGGGACAACCTGAGTCGATCGCCGAAGATGGAGGAGACCGAAGATGGAGGAGAAAGGGAGACGGCATGGGTCTGCCGGAATCGTGCTAGAGTGAAGAGAAAGAGAGAGGAGAGAGAGTGTCTGCAGCACGATGGAGAGAGAGATGAAATTGAGTGGCATAAGATGTAGTTGTTTAATTAGGCTGAGGGTAAATTTATCATTTTCCTCAAAATTAGGTTAGTGGGAATAAATATATGTTGCTGGGGTAAGTGGGATAAATTTGACCAATTTTGGTGCATTTGGTCAAGATCTCAAATAAGAATTCTTCTATACATACTGAAGTATGACCATATCTGGGCCGTGAGTCATCTATGGGCTTCTAGTATGAGCCTCCCCCGAGGCCTACTGTTCCACGAAGTATACAGCCTCAGTTATCCTGGTCATCATGCGAGTGTATATGCATGAGAAAATTCATGCTCCCACACACCCCAAATATTTTTTAGAAAATTACGTAGTAGCACATGACTAAAGATGTAAACACAGAAAACCCACTTTCAAAAAGATTTATATAAATAATGACATGAGCCGAGGCTCAAAAGCCAGATAATACAGGCATGACTCCCATTTTAATAAAACAAATGATCAAAATGCTCTGTTTGATGAAATATTTACACGCATGCCACTGACCCAATACCAACACCCAACACGAAAACCCCAAAACAGAGAAGCATCAAGACAGCTCGACCCATTCTCGAGACCCAGCGACTCGGAAGAAGACCCGACCGAAATTTCCGATTCCGGTGACCAAATGTCGGCGGACCACCAGTGTCTAGTTCGGCCCCTCAATGCCGATCTAGTTCTGGTCTCAGCTTTCCTATGCGACGACGACGGAGTGAAGCCTGAATCTTTAGTTGGTTTCTGGGAATTCAATTCCCGCCATGCCAAGAACCTTCAATCTGGGTATTCCAGGAGCATGGTCTTTGCTTCAGGCTACAATCTCGACGAGAATCCGACCTTGGGTATCGATACCCGTGTTCCGACTATCATTATCACCCGCTTTCTCGGTTCGGAGAAAGGTGGGTTTGGGTTTCTCTGCTTCTCATTGTGTTTATTCAATCTGGGTTTTGACCAGTTTTGTTGTTTATGATGTTGCAGACTACATTGCTCAATCATATACTAACATCTCAACATAGTCTCCGAGTCCCCGTAGCAACAGCAACAGCTGACAATGGCGTGTATGCTTCTCTCATCAATGACTGCTCGGACTCCGGCGCAGCTATCGACTTAAAGGCCCACCTTACTAGGAAGGGTCGCTGTAACCAACCACCTCCTTTACACTTGCTCAACCGCCTAATTCTCCGTCACATCACTAACGGTCGTTTAGACAATGCTCACTACCTATTCAATGAAATGCCGCTCAGGGACTTCAACTCATGGGCCACCTTAATAGTTGCTTATGCTCACAATGATGACTACCTGGAGGCCTTGAGATTGTTTCTGAGCATCCTGCACCAGCAGGAATATAATGTCGATATGTTTGAGTTTCCTCCATGGATCATGGCTTGCGCTGTCGACACTTGTGCCTGCACGATGGATATGGAATTAGGGGAGCAACTCCATGGCTGCTGCCTATAGTTGGGTTATGGTAATCATGATTTGTTTGTTGCCACCTCCTTGATCAACTTTTACGGCAGATTGAGGTGCCACGACAAAGATGCACACCGTGCTTCTCTTGGACTCTCGCAGCCTAATGCCCTCACATGGACGGCTAGAATGATCAACAATTCTAGAGGAGAGAGGTTTTTTGATGTGGTTAGTGACTTTAGGTTGAATGCCCTATCTAAACTCATCACCACTTTGTATCTTTTTCACAGTATGAGGTCATAACAGTAGCATATTGGACAAGTGCAGTAGTAAGATTAGACGATGATGAGTGCAGTAGCAGAACATGAGTACGAGGGCAGTAGCAGAACACGAGTATGAGTGCAGTAACAAGATTGGACGAGTGCAGTAGCAGAATTAGGCGATGACGAATGCAGTAGTAGAACACGAGTAGCAGAACTGGACAAGTATGAGTGCAGTGAGTGCAGTAGCAGGATTGGACGAGTGCAGTAGCATGATTAGGCGATGACAAGTGCAGTAGCAGAACACGAGTACAAGTGCAGTAGCAAGTTGCAGGATTTCAACAAAAAAGAGTTTGGATTAAAGAAAATAATTAAGATTTAGTTATCCATGCATGAAAGTTAGAATTGTAAATGTCTTATTGACATATCACAATAAAGTAACATAAAGAGATTATTCTAAAAAAAAAAAAAGTAATATAAAGGGATTAAAAGTTAAAAGAAGTAATTAGAGGTAAAAAAAGTAAATTAACTCATGATATGTGATAAGTGGAGAGCATATTGTCCTTATTTGTAAGATTTAATCCTTATAAAGATATTAAAAGTCAAAAGAAATAATTAAGGGTAAAAAAGTAAATTTCATGACATGTGATAAGTGGAGAACAAATTATCTTTATTTGTAAAATTTAATCCTTATATTTTTAATTCAATCTTTAAATGATATATTTGTTAAGTCATTTTTTGTCAATAACTTATATGTAATTTGTTAAATATTTTTTTGTCTCATTTTTTATCAAACTTCCATTTATGTCAATCTTCATTCCCTTTCAAGATCACTCAAGCATTTCCCTCGTCTGTCCATTTCCCTTTTGAACAATCTAATACTCACTAAATCATGTCTAATTTTCACTCCAGCTCCCAAAATTTCGGTGGTTTGGAAAAATATTCCTGAGCATTCAAATAACCACCAACATAGAACCGTCTAACTTTATCTCAAATTTAATCCATCGAGACGTTAACGTCAATCCACCTACCCTTCTTCGTAATGATTCCAACAGTTCACAATTCTTCAAGTCATTGAGCCTAAATGAAAATGCATTGGCCCAAACCAAAAGGCACAATATTAGTAGTCTTAAACCCCAAAATAGAAGTCTTTGAAATTTATTCCTTCCACCTCAATCGACTTATCAAATTTTGAAAATTTCTTTTTCTTTTTACCAAAAAAGGGGGTTTTGGAGCATTACATTAGTATTTTTAATCTTTTATAATTATTTATAGTAATTATAGTATAGATTATTGTTTGAAAAATTAAGAAAAGATTGTGAAATTTTCCTTTCTGATTCACCCCGAATAAACTTGGCCCGACCCATTCTCAAAAGAGTTTCAGACACTTCGAGAAACCGTTGGAACTTGCTCCTCCTGTCTAACTCTGAGAAAACAGGAGTAGCTTCTTCTTCCAGAATCGCAACCAACCCATCACTCACACACAGGAACACAATGTCAGAAAACAAAGCCAGAACGATCAAGCTGTTCTGCCCATCGGTGCCGAGCACAGTCCGAGTACTGGTGGCACCGTTGGAGCAGAGGCTGGACTTGGGCTCCATAGCCCGGACGTTTGGGCTCGACCCGTCGACGGTGAAGCTCAACGGCCACTTCATCAGCAGAGGAACCGACCTCGTCGCCTCCTCAGTCACATGGAAGTCCCTTCTCTCTTTCTTCTCCGCCAAGGGACTCTCCACCGGGGAAAACGATGCCAGCCCGCTTGTCGTTGATGGCAAGCTCTGCAAAGTCGGCAACAAGCGTAGTAAGTATATGTACCAAGTTTGTTGCTAATGGGTTTGATCCACTTTGGATTTTGTTTTCTGAACCAAGATTGAATCTTGATTTTTCAGGAGGACATGATGCTGTAGAGACTATTGGGTATGTGACTGAAGACGAAGATAGTAAGCATGGTAAAAAGACGAGGACAGGTGACCCAGGTAAACAAGTTTGGTCCTTGATCTAACTTTTACTTCTGTTATTTGCTGCTGAGCATGTTTTGGGTTCTTTTAGGTATTTTATTAATTTTCAGGCAGTATCACAATGCAAGTTAATGAAGTTGTAGACAGTTTGTTACTTTGTTTAGCGTCGCCTGCAGGTACAGCGTTTCCGGTGACTCTGGTAAAGACTAATGTATGCAACATTAAACAATAAATCAATGCATTGTAGATTTTGCTGCCATGTCCCTGCTAATTCTTAGGGTTCGAATTGATTTTGCGTGATCATATTACCAGGATCATTTGCAAATTTATGAGAAGTAAAAGCAACATTTTTTGTGTGTTTCGTTTCTTTCACCAGGATGTGGAGTGCCCAGCTACAATGGAATTTGCTCCAAGAGAAAGCAATTGCCGGAAGACTTAAATTTGCTCAAGAAGCTAAAAATTAATGAAACTAACCCCGGTACATGAACTGTTACGATCAGATTCTGGCTTTTAATCTGTTTTCTCCGGGATTGCTGCATGCTTAAAATTTTATTTTGCAGATAACCAAGGAAGAAGCAGAGACCTATGCAACAATATCTCAAACACGAAAACCCCATTTAGGTGCAGCTACACAAGTGGACAAGCCAAGCGAATGAGAGAAGATGAGGCAGTCGAAGTTTCTCCCTGGAAAAAAATGAGATGAAGCTTCCTTTTTTATCTTCTATTAATTGTAAACGTTGAATCCCATTAATCTATCGTTTTGCATCCCAATTCCAGCATTGACAATCATCATATGTTTCATTCACACAACCAAAGAGTAACAAACTAGCGCAGAGAAAATTTAACAAAATGACTCCCGATTAATAGGCCCTCAAATTGAGCTGAACAAAAATGGCCTAAAATATTCAACTGGAGAACAAACCGAAGAACACAAAATAACTGGAAAGAAAAAACAAGCTAAAGTTATGATATTGAACAGCTATAGACTATTGACATGAATGAAATAATGCTAATAAACACACTTTCGCTCCTTCCTTGAACATCTTCTGCTGACATTACATATACCCTGCAAAACCATCTCGCTTTAAGTTACACGATACTTGCAGCAGCGGGTTGTCGTAAGCGATCACAGCTTTCCCCAGCCTTAACAAATAAGTCAGTGGGAGAGTTTCAGGGGTCCGCTAGGACTGACTAGTGTGATGTTTAGTGTTTAGTCTCGTGTCAACATCAGCAGATACAATTGGGGGAACCCAAGGAATAGTACCCATGGTACTGAACCCCAGCTCTGCCCCCGCATAATTAGGGGTCTAAAAATTGGAAGAAGATATTGTACAGTTAAGGACCCAATTGGCACCTATTGTACAGTGAAGTAGACAGATCATCCATAATAAACTTGCCAAAAGACAGCAATTCCAGCCGCTAGTATAATGAATCCTAGTTTTGAACTGCTGGAGGATGATGAAGGGGAGGTTGACTCAACAGGCTCCAACGGTCTTCCAGTGATCTTGGCATATAGCCTGAATAGAAGCTGACGAAGCCGACCAGGTTCCTTCTCTGCAAGTAAATGACACGAGATGTACATTGTAAGCAAAAAACTGCATTAGCTTTTTAATTAAAGAGTAACAATCATACTTCAGTCTTAGAGGGAGTATGGGTCCATTTTCTTGTGCTATCCAAGAGGACTATCACCCAGAGGAAACTATGTCTCTAACCACAAACCAAAATAACTGCACCAAGAATCTAATAGAAATTAAACTTAGATGATGGTCTGTGTAAAACAGAAATAATACATGTTTCAAAAATCTACCACTTATGTTATTGTCTTAAACATTAATGCTGTGTTCTAAAACCATGAGATTACCACTGCTCAATATGTCAATAATTATTATACTACAACCCACAGTTGCAGTTGATTCTAAATGTTTCATAGTAAGATATAAAGTTACCTTTGTTCTTCAATCTTTCCTCCTCACCAACCCGTCTTCGAAGTACATTGAGCAAGGAACCAAAATACAAAGCACATACAGTACATGTAATTGTGATAACATTGTACGGCATGCTAAAATCGGGAGTTGTCAAGGGTACAAGTAATACTTCTGTGTACGCCAGAACAGCGCTATTTTCCTACACAAATATAGAGTCGACCATAGGTATAAACATACATAAATAGGAGAGATATGCAACCAAGAGTAGTATATAGTGGCTAGAATACCTCAAATTTTGATAAGATGGCAGACTTATCTGAAGAATCATCTTTCAAAAACTGCATACTTGTATGGAAGTTGGGAAAGCTTATTATGGCTGATGGAATATCAAATCCCTGATTAGCGTCTGGAGGATATTCATCAATATGCAAAAACCCCTACAAATATATCATAAGATAGTCATAAGAAAACCAACTAGTAAAGGGGAAACTTTAGCACATTCAATTCTGGCCTATGGTCCAAGCACATAAGATGATACAGGAGTTCCCATCACCTATGCTTCAGTAACAACTGTTTTAGGCTTAAGAATTATTAAACTTTCATGCCAAAATGTTATAAGACAATGGAAGAGAAAAGACCACACAATACCTTATCAAAGTCTAAAGTTATTGCCGCCGATTTCATTCCACAAGGGAATTTCAGAAGCATCTCCATAACCCCAGGTGACAACTTGTCTACAGAGGGAGAAACACGCATCTTTTCGACAACATCTGAAACCACTTGAGGTTCTTCATTAACAAACACTTGCAGTGTATGAAAATAAACCTTGATATACCAAGGCACAACCTGAAAAACTTTTACTTCCAATTTGCACCTGCCTTCACTCTTTTCAGTATGCAACAGCTCATCAGTCAATTCCGTAGATCTCAAGGATATTGCAATAGCACCCCTTTCATTCCCACTTCCCATCAAGAACCTACTAACATGTAATGGTGCTTTCTGACAGGACCAAGCTACAGGAACCTTCCAAGTTAGGCCTAAATCAAACGGCCCAGACTCATCATGCTTGTCAATAGAAAATTCATACAGAACAGATGGGTTCTTTTTTTCAACGCCTTTCAGTTCTTTTAACACACTATCAGGCTTAACAGATAATTCAAAGAAAGCGTTGCTCCTAACACCTTCAGATACATAATTATCAGCACTATATATCTTATTTTCGTTCTGCAAACTATCCAGTTCAGCAATTAGACCGCCATCAAGCTGAAGGTATACAATGGAAGATTTGGCAAGAACACATCTACTACTGACCTTCCTTCCAAAAATTGAAGTCAAGGACCAGCTGGGTTGCAATTTTGTTTCATGAGAATAGCTCCTCACAGTTCTCTGACTAGAAGGCTGTACAACCACTGTGAGTGTTTGTTCCAGGACAATGCCGGAGCCTACCCCCTCTGGTTCAAATTCATTTGATGTCAAGCACAACCGCTGTGAATGATAATATCCCTTGTAGATAGATGGTCTATCCATTAGTGTAGAGAGCCCAGCTTTATCTCGACAAGGAAGGAGCTTCAGCCAGGGTGTTAGATTCTCAGTGCAAACAGCCTCACGGGGCAATGAACCATACCTCAGGCTGCCTGAATCTGGGTGATAACCCCAGTCGGGAGCAGAATATGTTGTAGAAGATTCTAGAAAGTTGATTGAAGCACAGAAGAGACCTGAAAGAGCATGGGTCAAATTCTTCCAGGAATCATCCACCTGTTCATGAGGGACATCAAATACAGCCCACAACTCAACTCCAGGAGGTTTGGCATTGCTGCTTGATATGGGATCAAACCCACCCCACTGATCATAATTCCAGCGACCTTGTGTGAAAGATAACTCCATTTCCTTAACATGAAATTTCTGAACCTGTCCAACGAACACTATCGCTCAAGTTATTTAGTAGCCTAAATACTACCAACATGTTCATAAACACGTAGAAGAATGATTGCAGGAAAATGGACAGGTGGGTTGTGCTATCCTAGTCGAATATAAAGCCCTTGGATGTGAGACATATTGGAGGCAGCAGAAAACATAATGACCAACTTTTTGAACGTTTGTTTCAATGCAAATCGTTCCCCTAAATAGTAGTTAAGACTGAATGGCATTTAGTTTAAGTTTTATAGCTATCATGCCAACGACAAATTCAGGTTACACATACTACTACAGAACTATGATTACCAAACCTCATAGTTTCCTCATGCTTCGATCTAGTTTCATATTACATAAACACCATATATAGCAACATTTGCTGTTAATTCAGAAACTACACGAAAACAGATACAATACCAAGAGTTTAGACCTAAAGCTGATGTCTTCAATGTGCAACTAAAAACCCTAAAGTTGATTTCCAATGCTAAAGCTCAAACCTTTTCTTGCTCACTACCTCAGACACCTTCACTATCCAAAAACCCAAAAACCAAGATCCAAAATTTATGAGCCTATTACCTCCAGGCTAATGCCCAATTTGAAAAACAATGACTTACCAGCTGAGATATGGCTTTGGGGAAGAGGTGGTGGTGACGACCATCGGAGCTTGTATGAGGGGCTCGGCTTTGGAAGTGGAAGTGGGCGAGCAGTTTCCGATCCGGCAATGGTCTCAGCAGCAACTCCTCGGAGAAATCTTCTCCGGCGGGGGATCCTGAGGCAGCTTGGGATTGAGAAATTGGGCAAAAATGAAAGAGGGAGAGTAGGAGGATGGGTCTGAGAAGAAGAAAGAGAAGGGCCATGAGATGGGGAGTGAGAGCTTGGAATCGGAGTGTGGGTTATGGGATTGGGGCCATGGGGCACCGAGTCAGATAGTCCGCCATGGAAGCATAGAATTTGGTCAGTCAAAGACTACTGCTAATGACTGCTTCGCAATTATGTTGCCAAAGAACTCAGGAAAGCCCCAATTTTGATGAAACCTTCGCTTTGTTTTTCCTTTCATTTTCCTCTTTTTTTTTCTTTTTTTAATTACCATATGAATTTTTTTTATTTAATATTGTATGTAATTTTTTTTTTTTGAATGGGGCGTGACAAGTAAGTTTATATATCTTTTTATTTTATCGCAAAGTTGAGGATCTTGAAATCAGCAAAAAAGAAAAATATGAAATTCAGGGTCCGATACTTCCTGTGTCATTTTATTTTTTCATGGCAAATGATGAGGTAGAAAAGCATATGTCTCCTTCACCATAGTTCAAATTTAATAACTTGTATTGCCTAGGCGAGCCATGTTATTTGGACAATGCTAGTAGAGTAGCGACTTTGGTAGGTACAAGTCCTAAGAGTGACCAAAATACTTTAACTCAGTATGGGCTGTTTAGCTACATAAGATAGGAAGAGACTCTAATGATGACCTTTAAAATGAGAACTTTATGAGAGCTTTCTAATCAACTACTGAGATCTAGTTTTTGATAACATTTCAACAAATCAATCATTATATGGTTAAGTATGCATGAGTAGATCATTTCTGGAAAATTTCTTTTAAATTATTAATTGTTAAGGTACCAAACTATATCAAATCAATGGACGAACCAAATATGTCAAACTTGAACCTTTTATTTTCATAAATGATAAATCACGATTAAAAGTGCCTTAACGATTTTCAATTTGATTGAAAATTTGTATAAATAATCTATTCATGAATATTTAAATCTAACAGTTGATTTATCCAAATATGATAACAAGTGGTCCCACATTAAGAAGTCCTCATAAAGTTCTCACTTTAATAGTCTTCATTAGAAGCTCATTCATACAAAATAATCTCTTTTTGAAACCTAGAGCATATATTTTTGTTTCCTTATATGGCTGAAAATGTATTTGTCATTGTTATTTTATATATTCAATTATTCATTTCCTCTAAGTTTATTGCAGTTGAGTTTCTTATCTATCAAACTTTTGTACTGTTGGGAGAGAAGAAGACAGGTCCGAACCTGAGGCGAGGCCCAAGAGGCAGCTGACTCAGGCCCAAAATGTTTTTTGACACCTTGTTAGGATGTTATATATATATACACACACACACACACACACATATACATATATATAGAGGATGTTTTATATACATACATACATACATACATACATACAAGTCTTCTCTGCTAAGGATATCCTTAACTTAGCTTACGGTACGGATTTCCATATTTTGACTACCTTTTGATCACATATTCACATCTTAACCGTTCAGTTTTTAGGTCCTAATGTATAAATCATCTCTGCAAATTTTCAGCCAAATTGATTATCGTTAAGGGCATCTAAAACTGCAATTTACATGAACGGTTCAGGTGGATAGATTCGGTTCGTTCATTGATTTAATCGAGTTCGATACCTTAACGATCATCAATTTGATTGAAAATTTGCATGAGTGATCTATACATTAGGACCTAAAAACGAAACGGAAAAAATGTGAATATGTGATCGAAAGTTATCAAAATATGGAAATCTGTACCTTAACTAAGTTAAGGATACCCTTAACAGAGCAAGATTATATATATATATATATATAGGATAAATAAAAGTTTATATACATTATATGCAACAATACAATTACCCCAAGGTTAAAGAAAAGTAAATCTCTCATTTTTGTCGATTATTTCAACTTTATTAATTTAATTGTTAGTGTAGAACATCTTTTGAGTATCTTCAACTAGTTAAAATAACTAAGAAACCAAAATATAGCTATATGTTTAATCATTTTTCTCCAGCAATATTAGTTATTTCAAATGTTTTCTTAAATCATAAATTGTCGTCCGGATAACAAGCAAAGAAAATAGGAGATATACATATAACTATGCAAACTTCATAGTTAAATATAGCTACCCATTTACCAAAAGTTATAGCATCTTCAACAGTAGAAGTTACTTTTTAGTTGAATTTACCTAAAATTGTGAAATATAGCTATTTATTTAAATTTAACAATGTTGCTCTAGCAATAGTAGCTATTTATAAGACTAACGACTGTCTATGCTGAGGTTTTTGAAAGTCACCACTCTTTAGGGTTTAGGGAATGACATACCAAAAGCCACGGCAAATTGAAAAAGCAAAAGAAGCCTAAACTTAGCCTAGAATGTACAAATGGGCACCTCTATTTCAACTATTAAACTTTCAAGTTTCGGTACTGCATCTGAAATATGTGGGAACTATAATCATAGTTGTAATACCCGTAATTTCCATTTTAAATTCGAGTGATTGTATCGAATGATTATTATGCGATTTCACGATTTATGTTCGATAATCATTCCTTTTTACAATTATCGAAGTTTCGAAACGTTTATTTTAACGAAAAGCTCGAAATACTCGGTTTGAGAAATCGACTTTTTCTACGTACAAAATTTGGAGAAAATTCCTTCATGAAAGTTGTAGAGCTCGTCGATACGAGTCCGTACACGTGCGGAACACGAAGATCTGATTTTTTCTGAATTAGTTATCGAATTTCGAAGTTTTCCGAAACATGTATATATAGAAAAAATTTTGGAAACCCTAATTTTTTCTTCTACCGGTTCTTCTTCTTCCTTCTGTTTCTGGAAAAAGAAAAAAAAAAAAAAAAACTGATTCTCTCTCTCACCGTCGCTCTCGACCGAAAAGGGGAGGAAATTTCTCCTTAATTGTTCTCCCTCCACAGACCACCTCTCGACCTCAAACCAAGTCTCAGGCGTTCGTCTCGAGCTGCTCTAGCTCCCGGAGGCAGTTTCACAAGGCGGCGCAGCCTGTGGCGGCGGCGGCACAGCCCGAACCGAAAACGGCCATTTTCGGTTCGATCTCGATATCTCGAGCTACACTCCACCATTTCACTTGATTCTTGTCTCATTGAGCTCGCCTCAACTTCCTCTACAAGCACCAAGAAGGACCGGAACTGGGTCAAACGTTTTCATGTTCGTCGGAGCTCGACCCGAACGGATCGAAATACAGAAACTTTCGATCAAGATATCTCGAGCTATACACGATCGTTTCTTGTGATTCTTGGCTTGTTGAGTTCGCAAGGAAGTTCTGAACAAGTTTCCAGAAGGGATCGGGGCCTGAGGTTGCAGTTTTCACGTCGGTTTTCAAGCTCGCCGGTTTCTGTATTTTTTCCGGCCGCCGACTGTAAATCGGTAATTTCGATCCCTTCCCGTCATTTTTAGGTCTTGTGATAGTTATGAAAGTTGCTCAGAATGATGAAACGAAGGGGACAAGCTCGACCCCGACACCATTGGCGGTGGTCGGTGGCGGCTCTGTCCCTAACTCCGGCGGCCTTTTCCAGCCACCTCCGGAGGTCTAAAATTTGGTTTCTGTCCATTTGATGATTCTATGTTTCGATACGATCATTTCAGCGTATTATACGCATTTTTCGGATATCGTATGAATTAGTTATGAATTTTGTGATTTCGATCGTTAGATTTTTGATCTGTGAAATTATGACAATCGGATGAACTTGTAAATTTGTTATGATGATCATATGACTGTCCCAGAGGCTTTGTGTGGTCATGGGCAAAGATCCGACCGTTGGATCTTCGTATATATGAAAAACGGTAATTAGGGGAGCGATTTGTGAGAAACCGCTCGTCGGATTTTAATGTAAATTAGAATCTGGCCGTTAATTAGTAGTTAAATTATGTGTTGAAATTGTTGGCTAAATTCAAATCACATTTGATTAGGTAATTGACGGATTTTATTTGAGTGAGCTATTCGGCGTTAATTATAAATTATAATTATATTGAAGACGCAGCGGGAGTTTCGAGGTGAGTAAAACTCACGTGGTTCATATTACGAACCGAGCATTTTAAATTATTTATTTTTGGTAATTGTGTGAAAAATATTTGCGGATTAAATATTTGTTTTAAAATTTCATGGACTTGAATCACCACGGTCCATAGGTAAGTAAAATGAATTTTAACTATACAAATGAATTTCATAATTTTCTTGTGTGAACTATAGATGGTATTAGTGGTCATTCCTGAGTGGATGATTACGTATATATATATTTACGTGGAAAATATATATTGATGAGTGGATTGTTGTGTGATGATATGATTGAGTAGAATTGATGAGCTGATTATATTACAATTGTGTAATTCCATAATAATATGATGTATCTTGGTTGGGTTGATTTTCAGTATGTGATATTATATGTTGTGTTCATTTATGAGTTTAGGGTCGACGTAATGACTGGTGTGGGTAATCGGACGCTCTAATCCTAGTGTGGATGATGGGATACGATTGGTTGAGTATGTGGAATTATTGGACGTTCTAAATATGTATATAGGTATACATATTGATGAAATACAATAATTGATAAATATGTCGGATGCCATAACCTAGGCCAGGTGACGGGCTATGATTCAGTTAGAGCTCTAGTCTGTCAAGTACCGTATTTTTATAAATACGATGATGAGAGTTGTGGAGAAAGTTGTGAGTTGGGTTGTCTTGATATATTGAATTGGTGTTGATTGAGATTGCTATTATTTGCATATGTGAAAATTATTGAGTGTTGCTGTGTGTGGGAATAAATGAGATTCAATTAAGTAACAGTTCATTCTTTTACTCATACAAGCTTTCATAAGCTTACCGGGTTTTGTGTTGTTGCAATCCCGGTACACTATTCAATGGTGTAGCGGATATTCCTGCAGGTCAGGATAACCAGGGAGGTGACCGAGCTGCTTAGGTGTTACAGCAGTTTTGTTATTTATCTAGTTGTGAGGTGTGTGTATGCTCATTTAGAGCTTTACATTACAGTTTGGATTTGAGTTGTAATAATTAACCGAGACTAAATTCGGTTTGATTTTATTTCGTGTGGTGAGTATGTTAAGAAAAGAAAAATTTTCAGGATGATTATTTTGAGTTTGTAGTATTTCATGTTTCGGATTTTGAATTGTTATTCTAAAATTCGGGACGTGACAATAGTACCTGTCACGCTCCAAACTCTACCTTTTTTTCTAAAAAAGGTTGCTACTATTTTGCTTCAGTTCAAAGTGAATTTTTCCATTTACCCAAATTCAAGATAAATAAAACCTTGGGGTCAAATTTACTCACCAAATTACCCGTACATTTTGATTAATATATATTAGATTGGAAATGAAAATGACATATTTCACTTTAATGATTTGTATTAAATTTTATGAAGATTTGCATGGGCAATTATAGATAATAAAACATGCACCCTACCAACTAGATGTTATAGACACTAAATTTAGATAAATGGAAATCAAAGACACGTTTCTTTTTAATTTCTTCAAACTGAGTTTATGGAAAGCTCTATGGCATAGCCTTGTTTCTTTGCTTCTTCAAATTGGGAGGCCTTGTTGGCGCGCATATGCTAGACAAGACCCACTGCATCACAATCAGTCTAGTTGTAGTATTATTAACTTATATCACTATGACTATTACTCTGTCGGTTCGAATCAGTTATAAGTATTATCAACTTTAAAACTAAAAATTTCGATTTCAAAATTAAGCTACCAATTACTAACTAAAATTTTCGGTTTTTGATCATATCTACCAAATTCGGTATTTCGGTTTTTGGTATTACCAACTTCAAAACAACTAATTCTTTGTAATAAAAATTAGAATGAACAAAACTAGATTTTCAATTTTATAGTCGTAAACTTCATATTCATCTACTAGACTACTAATTATAACTTTCTTTTGTATACGTGACATCAAGTTTTAGCCATTTTACATGTACTATTAATGTAGTATATGTAGTAATGTTCATACTATTATGAAAAATTTTATGTTTATTTCTTAATATACATGTATATGTATTGAAATCATAGTATATAAAGCTATATTTAGACAATCGGTAGATTCGGTATTTACCAAAGCCAAACCAACTTTTTTGGTAATTTTTAATTTTAGTTTTATCAGTCTCGGTTACCAAAAAGTCGGTTTACCAAACTTAAAACATCAGTTGGTATTCGGTTGGTTTAGTAATTACCAAACCAAGTGGTGGCAGCCCTATATCAACCCCACAACATTCACATGAGAAGAAAAAGGACACAAGTTTGAGTATGAGTGCATTGATACAATAGCGGAGCTAGGATTTTAGAATAGGGTAGGCTAAAACAATTATTTTATCTTTCCTAACTTTTAGCCATATCTTTTATCTTTTTGGTGACTGTTTCATTTTCTCTTATTCTCTTATTCTCTTTTTTTTTTTTTTTTTACCATGCAAAAAATGAATAAACGATTCTGGACAAACGTACAGACACTCAAACCCTACCTGCTAGTAAACACACAAACAATTACCTATGTAAATGATAACAATAATATAGTACATGCCTGAAAGCCCCCGGTCGTAGCCCCTTTTAGCTCCATATGTTATTTCGGAATTGAATTAGTACGTTTTCCCTTATTGATGTGTCTGAGCTAGTCAATTACTCATCTTCTGCTGGCAGTAATATCTCTCTGTGTATTGAAGTAGACAGCAGCTACAAGCAGGCCAAGACCATTACCTTGTGAAAACTGGCTTGTGTTAAAGTTGTCCCACGATGCCATAACTCTCGCTGTTTGCCTTCCTCTAGCTTGCTTGAACAGCAGGAACACGTAACGGTGAAATGGTGAATCCCCACCACCAGTTTCAGAGTTTCATACTCCACAACTTCTCTTGTAAAGGAGACATCAATGGTACCAGGAATGTTTGTCACCAACTGGTGGAGATGTTCTCTCAAGTATGGATCACTGGGGCTTAGGAAATAGGGTCTGTCATAATCAATGTATAAGCAGCGCTCATATCTTCACCTCCGATGTCGATGCGAGGCTTAGCAGTAATGACAAAAGGCATGATCTCATGGCCATTAGAAACTTGTTTGTTGCAACTGTAAATTACATCCATTTTCACATTTGGGGTGAACGTACATGTCCACAACCTCTCCTACCACTCTTCCAAGAGTTAAGGTTTCCATCATCCTAAAGGACTAGCTGGAGTGAATGAATGTAAGAACCATTCCAAACTTGACACCTCCTCTCTTTCTTCTCTTTTCACTATAATGTACATCTAAAGTTTTGCAAACTAGTCTTTAATTCAATAATTTTTCTTTGTTATCTTTTGACCCTTTTAAGTCAAATTCCTAGATACGCCACTATTGTAAGTGATATACTATATTTTATCGAATCGTAAACTGACATGTGGACAAAAGAAGAGAGAGAAATATAGCTTTTACTTTAGCTATACATGATTTATTAGCTAAATATAGTTACTCATTTTAGCTAAAGTTTAATTTAACTTAGCTATAGCTAGTTTTTTGGAGTTGAATCTTGCTTCAAAAATAGTTATATATAGCTAAAAAATTAGCTACTCTATTAAAGATGCCCTTATATTTAACTCTCACCTACCTAAGTACTTTGTTAGAGATGCTCTTAGCTTATTTTCATAGTTCTAATTTTGGAACATCTTTTGGTTTGTAACATCTTAGGCTTTATTATGTGAATATAAATATTTTGGATGCTACGTTTTGTTTCCTACTTTATTGTTGGATTTTGAGTTTATAGATTTATTTTCAGAAAATTCCTAAAAAAAAAAAAAAATTGAATGTGTACTATGATTAGAGGGTCCAACTTTTAAAGTTCGTCTCGGGTTTGAAAATCTCATGTTCGGCCTTGGAAGCAATATATGGTGTTCATTTCCTGAGCAAGGAAGGAAAACTGTGACATTAGGAACATAGTTAACTATGTCTCGCCTGACGAATACAATGACACAACCAGGCAATCTAAGAATATTAAGCATTTAAGCAGAACATGTCACAATCAACTACAAAAGCCCGATATCAACCCGACTTTTTTTTTTTTTTAATCTTTGAGAGATAATGTAGAAACTCAAACCAAACTAAGCTAACCAAAGCTATATATATTGTCGACTATGACCAAAGTACGGTGATAAAGACATCACTTGGATATATTTAAGTGAGATTAGCTGAAGAGGATAGAGTCATTAGTAACCGGCTCTACATTGCATCACATTCCAGACGGAGATTCAATAATTTTCCCCAATTAAGACCATTATTCAGGTATGCTTTTTGGCTTAACTGTGTTTTGTTAAAGCTTTTATTTTTTTCATTGCTTATTTCTACCTATGTTTTTTTATCAGGCACGCGTCTACAATTTTTCCCTATGATCTTCAAAGTTAAGGCTTTGATCGATGCTTTTGCATCTTCTCTTGTTTTAAATGAACATGTGTATGATGAGCAAGTATTATGTTATCTTGTTGACATTTCTATACTTCTATGATTTGCTCATGTTTTCCCGTCAAAAAAGGCTGGTGATTGTTCTTATGGATCGGAGCAAAATGGTGGACTTTGTCTTGCCCATGGACGTGAAAAAACTGATCAACGAGGTGGGGGGCTATAAGGCGGACTACCATGGGAGACTGACTATTAGCAATAATCGTTTGGTGATACTGTCACTCGAAGACTTCCTCTTACCAAGCGATAAGGAGGTGATGAGTAGAGAATTTTTGGTCGTTGGCGGTTTGATTGACTCTAAAAGTCCAACTTTTTGCTGCATGAGTCTGAAGTACGATGCCATTGGATATGGATATGTACTGGAAAACTATAAGAAGAACTCAACGACCTATTCTTTCAAGAATGGCTCGATTGTGCAGCTATGGTCCTTTAGGGATGGGTTTGATAGTCCCAGGCTCGAACCTGAGGCGAGGTCCAAGAGGCAGCTAACTCAGGTCCAAAATAATTTTTTGACACCTTGTTAGGATGTTACACACACACACACACACATACATATATTAAATGAAAGTCCATTCTTCATTGTTATTTATTTTTTTGCTAAAGGTCTAGAAATTTAGGAGGCCCAGAACTTACTTTTACATCCTATTAGGCTGTTAAAAAAAATATGATAGAAAAAAGTGTACATACACTGAATGATAATGATTGGGCTTTTAATATCTATATATATATATATATATATATATTATATTATTCTGGTGAGCTATGACCTGTTGATAAGTTATAATTCCAACATTGTAAATATCATGCATTCGATTCTCATTCACATATATAAGGGTGATGTGGGTTAAAGTTTTTTTTTTAATTTTTTTATTAAAGGTTTAATAATTTTTCTCGAGCAATATTAGTTATTTCAAATGTTTTCTCAAATCATAGATATAACTATGTAAACTTCATAGTTAAATATAGCTACCCATTTGCCAAAAGTTATAGCATCTTCAACAGTAGAAGTTACTTTTTAGATATATTTACCTAAAATTGTGAAATATAACTATTGATTTAACAATGTTGCTTCAGCAATAATAGCTATTTGTAAGTGATATACTATGTTTTAACAAATCGTAAACTGACATGTGGACAAAAGAGGAGAGAAAATATAACTTTTACTATATACACGATTCATTATCTAAATATATTTAGTTAAAGTTAAATTTAACTTGGCTATAGCTAGTCTGTTGGAATTGAATTTTGCTTCAAAAATAGTTATATATAGCTAAAAATTTAGCTATTCTATTGGAGATGCCTTTATATTTAACTCTCACTTAGGTACTCTGTTAGAGATGCTCTTAGCTTATTTTTATATTTCTAATTTGCAATATCTTTAGCTTAGTCTTTTAAATTTTGGTTCGTAACATCTTCGGCTTTATTATGTGAATATAAATATTTGGATATTACGTTTTGATTGCTATTTTATTGTTGGATTTTGAGTTTAGTATGCATTCATGATTAGAGGGTCCAACTTTTAAAGTTCATCTCAGTTATGAAAATCTCAGGTTCGACCTTGAAAGAAGAAGAAGACGCCGGGGGGGGGGGGGGGGGGGGGGGGGGGTGGTCAACCCCGGCAGACCTGAGAGTAATTCTGCCATTACCCAAGCTTCATCCACATGGTTTTGATAAACGAGGTCACTATGCTTCCTACTGATTTATTTTTCATAACACGGTGGTAGTCTTCACAAAATTCTTATCTTATGACAATGCTTTTTGATGGCTTTGAATCATGAAACTATAGTTTCATGAATTTTTGCAGTTTATTTATTTATTTATTCTAAATATTCAACCAAAATAAATACGGTTTAGGGTTTAACCTACAAAAGAAAATCTGTAACCAACTTATTAGAAGAATAAGAAGATAATAAAGGACAAAAAGGAGCTGGGAATACTCGAACTAGGGATGCGGAAGAAAAGGCTTCAGTCCCTTTACCAAATAAAATTACAGAAGGGCATACACACATAGTTCTAACAAAACACATAAACTAATACATACATGTAAAAGTGTTCAAAATTCAAAGCTTTCGAAACTTGGAGTCCTTGTGCGACCGCACCGCCTAAACATATTTAGGGTTCCCCTGGCCTATGACTGTCAATTGAATAAACCCCAAAAAATTTTATATTGTTTTAGAGAAACGGAATTGAGAGAGAATTGCTGTATATTCTCATTGATAATAGGGGCCTCTTTATATAGAGGATTACAATGCATAGAATCTGAATCATACAAGGAAAGTAACTCTACATTAAATAGGATTCTAAATCCTTCTATTATAACCCTATTACCACTAGGTCAAGTAACCTAGAGTTTGGACCACACACAGAATTTGGATTTCCTTGAACACTATCCCTTGTGTCACCCAAACGTGGTGATTCTCTCGTTACCTCATTAAAAAACCTTGCCGAGTAACAAAAACCCAGTGAGACAAAAATAACCTCGGTCGAAGGAGAAAAAGAGCACAACACACCCTTCACGTTTCGAGACCATACATGTAGACATCTCCTCCTGATGTCTGCATCTCCCCCTGATGACTACGATCATGGGAATTTCGGATAACTTCCGCAAACGATGCTACCAACATGTTTCTCGAAAGTGGAATTTAGGCAATGACTTAGTGAGCAAGCCTGCCTCACTGTCCTCAGATTGAACTTAGTTCATTTTAATCTTGAGGAGAGTTTGTTGTTGCTAATTATGCTTGGTGTTGTCGCTTTTGATGTAGCGTTGCCTCATTTGTTCAAAACAAGCAGCATTATCCTAAATGCTTGTAGGCTCATCTGTGGTAGACTTCAAACCACAACTGTTCGAACATGCATAATTATGGATCCAATCCATATACATTCACGAACCACTTCGTGAAGAGCAATAATCTCTGCATTGTTCGAAGATATAGCGATTAGGGTCTGTTCTGTAGACCTCCAAGATATCACGGTCTTTACCTATGGTGAACACTTAACCAGTTTGGGAATTACCTTTGTGTGGGTCAGAGAGATACCCAATATCAGCAAAACCTTCCAAAACACATGTTGTTTTGAGGTGGGGATAGGAAACGTAGGCCAGTGTTGGAGGCGTTTCTGGTGTGTAATGGGTCCGAATCCATCATCTCTCTATAGGGATAGAACAAGCCCATATCGATCGTACATCTCAAGTATCGAAAGATATCTTTTACACCAATCCAATGGCGTTGAGTTGGCGTTGAGTTGGCGCAGAGCTATACCTAGCTAACAGGTTCACAGCATATGAGATTTCCGGTCTTGTGCATTGAGCTAAGTACAATAATGCGCGTATTGCACTTAAGTGGGGCACTTTTGCCTCTAGCACATCTTCGCCATCATCCTTTGGATGAAGAGGATCCGTTCAGGATTAAGACTACAGACGATCATAGGGGTGCTTGAAAGCTTGACCTTGTCAAAATGCCTAAGCATCCATTGACACGATGCTCAAGTTCCAAACCGAGACATAATCGTGTTCTCCCAAAACCTTTCATCTCAAACTCAGATTTCAAGTGTTCAGCTGTTTCCCTTAACTCTTTAAGAGCTTCCAATGAAGGTCATGTCCAATATGAACCGCGATAGAATCTGAAACTTGTTATGGAAACGCACGGGCATATCCCTTCCCAATCAAGTAGTCACTTTAGTGAGCGTTTCAACCTTATTGTAAACGCGCTCTGTGGTCTAGAGCCACTTGACTTGGGTAGATGAAGTTCACCATGAACCTTCATGTATATTCTATATCTAGATCCCCATATAGATACGTAGTGACTACATTTGTAAGCTGCATGATCAGTTATTTAGAAACTACCAAACTGACAGGGTAGTGGAGTGCAATGACATCCATTACGAGAGAATATGTCTCATCGTAGTTGATTCCAGGGCGTTTTTGTGAGAAGCCTTGTGCCATAAGGCGAGATTGCCATCTCTTTTTCTCATCACGCTTTCTAACGAAGACCCATTAGTCAACAAGTTTTATGATAGGAGGTGTTGGCATCACTGGCTCAGAAAACCTTCCTCTTCGTTAGAGAATCCAACTTAACCTGGATCGCATCTTTCTATTTAGGCCAAATCTCTCTATGTTGGTCTTCATGCTTTAACAGAGAGTGGTTCGATATCATCGGACTCAACAAACTCATGTGCAACGAAATGCGCAACTGCATCATCAATTATGATAGAGTTTCTATCCCACGTTTCATGTACACTAGTGTAAGTTTCATAGAGCTCTATATTCTCAGAAATAGGTTCTGATGTTGAGGCATCCCCCAACGATAACCATAACCCGGAAGATACTCATGAGACAGATTTTGAGTGTCGATGATCAAAGGATTGGAATGTGTCAAAGTATCATTCGAACTCACGGGCCTCCCACGCATCCTAGTTAGGGCCATGGCTTATGATGCCAGAGTGCCACTCTCTTTGGCATTGGCACCATGCCTACCTCCGTGTAGGATGGCGCTACGTCCTCTTATAGGGACGTACTTCCTTGCAGGCATATTTGCAGCACATGTGTGATCTCGTCACTTTTAGTAGGGATCGAGATGAGACATAGTGGGGACAGACCACGACAATTCATGTCGTTCCTGTTGAACATCCATGTTCTTATCTCCCCCTAACGACGGGAAGATTGTCTCAATAGAGTGACAACCCGCAAATCTAACGGTAAGGAGATCGCCTAGCAAGGGCATTAAGTGGCGGACAATGGTTGGAGTCTCAAATCCAATTTTCTCATTCGTCTGTAAGGACCTATTATAGTGCGCTATGGCGGCGCAATTGGCACATAAATGATTCACTCAAATGTGCGCAAGTACAGAATACTTGTACCCAGTCACTAGCTGTAACACATAGATTGAGTGGTGGTATGTCGTAGACGAATTAGCATAACTGCATGCGATATTGCATCACCCCAAGCGGATATAGGGAGATTGGTGCGCATTACCAATGTCTTGACTACCATCATAGTCATTTCCGCGAAACCATTTGGGTGTGTTCATGAGAATGTGATGTCCAACATCAATCCGATTGCAATATCCATCGAAAGTCTTCGATGTAAACTTTCTAGCATCGTCAAGTCCAATTGACGGAATAGGATGATCCGGGGAGTGAACCCATTGTCATATGGTATTTGCTAGGAGTGTAGTAGAAGCAGCATTTACAAGTGGACAATGGCACAACCCGTGACCAGCGTGTTTGCGTGTCAACCAACATCATGAGATATTTAAACGTCCGCAAGTTGGTTGAATCAGTCCACAGAATCCCCATGGATTCGATGTAAGAACATAATGAGTATTTTCATATCCTTTGCATAGGACGGTCTCAGTCCTAATTTCCCGAAGGAACAGGCTTTGCAAAATGAGCGAGAGGCCTTGGAAGCAACCAATGAGGATTTTGGTTGGGCCTGAGCGTCTGTAGCGCTATTAGAAGCAAAATGTGTGACTACATCTCCCATCATGGCATTGGAGCCATGGGAATTAGTATGTATGGCGTCATGGCCATTGGGAGGAACAACCATGGCGTCATGCTCATGGTTGGCGCCATTTATAGCGTTGTCACATGGGACTTGGGCGGCCCTATGGAGCCCCAAGACGGCTGCAGCTCCAGATGCTGCAATTGTTGCGGTCTTGTTAAGTCCAGAAATCAATTTTCGATTCTTGCTTCTTCTCACTCTGAAGATTGGATGTCCGTGTAAAGTCTTTAGTAGACGGATCATCATATCATGACCAGGATGACCTATCCTGTCGTGGCAAAGCCAATATGTGTCTAAATCCAAGAGATCTTCTCTCATAACTTTATTGGATTTAATAGCTCGAATAGTGACATAGAGTCCACTAGAGAGACACATAAACTTCTCTAAGATGCGCATTTGTTCGCAATCATTAGAGGTATTGCAAAGGAACTCATTTTCGTTCTCTACATACGTTTTCGCTTGGTATCCGTTGGCTATTCATAGGTGCGATTTGCCCTAGGAGCGTAGAGAGTGACAGTAATCAAGGTGACATTTGGCAAAGTGAACTTGAGTTATTCCATGTCCTTGAGTTAATACTGATGGCCCAGCCATCATAGTCACAATGTAATATGCTCAGAATCAAAATGGAGTCATAATCAAAAGAACTCGAAATTATATTCATAAGCCAACGGAGTTATATCATTGTCTCTTTGACCAAAGAAAATCTAATCCAAAATGCCAGCTAATGCAAAACAATGGTAGCCATCTAACTTCTTTCGGTAATTTCAATGCAAATGTGACCAGGTGAGTAGAGAGATGTCGGTGGAGCAAGGCTCGCTTAAGTACCACTTATCTCAAGACCTTCCTAGACATCACAGTTACTTTGGGTGAGCCTACTTTGAAGAAAGACGAAACCATAGGCATTTACTACAAAAATAATATGGCGATTGCCTATTACATCTCTTAGAAAAATAAAGACTTAAACAGAATTGGCGATCTATTGATCCCAGCCAGATTTGTAGTCTTTAACCCTTCACTCTAGATCATCATCTTGATCTTCTTGTTCCACATTGTGAGCTTCTCTTGCTTCACAATATGCTTTGTAGGCGGTGACAATTTTTTCACGAGCTCTACAAATGTGTGCTCAGTGACCTGATACTCCACGTCGAGAACATACATCTCTGTGCTCAGACTCTATTGATTGAGGCGCTTTGAAAGTGTCATTAGGATGGCTCTTAGTGTTGGTGGGGCCACCAACATGGCCAGAGGCGTTGCCTCCATCTCTCTCTCTCCACGTTGACCTTTTCGGTTCCGTGTTCGCCTATTTTGGCGGTTACCTTCCTCATTAGAGCGATAATATAGACCAGAAAGTCTAGGATTGTCCCTAAATTAGGGTTTCGCTCATGGCGCCCTCTCTTAAGGGCGCGACTATAATTGGATTCCGGAAAATGCTCTGTTTCCACGGATCTCGAATTATAGTTCTTCACAAGGATGTTGTCATGCTTTTCAGCGACATTCATAGCTCCAATGAGCTCATGAAACCTTGTGATCATTCCTGCAGTTATATCAATTCGATAGTTCTTAGTAACCATCAATGCAGAGACGGGGAAGGTAGAGAGAGTCTTCTTAATCAACATCGCATCTGTGATCTCTTTATCACAGAATTCTATTAAGGATTTAATGCGAAGTGCTTCCGAGTTGTAGTCAAGAACTGACTTGAAATCACAGAAGCGGAGGCTATGCCATCTCACTTCTAGGTCAGGAAGCAGGGAGTCACGAACGTTGCCAAATCTTTCTTCGAGTAAGACCCACAACCTTCTGGGGTCTTCTTCATTCATATACTCGTACTGGAGCGAATCATCCATATGACGAGTCATTAGGATGATGGCTTTCGCCTTATTTGCCTCTAAGGCTGCTCTATTTGCTTCCAAAGCTTGAGCTTGCTCAACAGTTAGCACGTCCTGACTAGGCTCGAGAATCGTCTCCAGGATTCCATTGGCCTTAAGATGCTAGCGGACATCACAAACCCACCTGTGATATCTAGAGCCAGTTGTTTCCAATGGAGCAAAGTCCAATTTGTTCAGGTTACTCATCCTGAAAGAGAATAAGAAATTAGGATTAGTTTCGGAGCGTAAAAGGCTACCACGAAAACAATAAGAATTTCTGAGCGTAGTCGCTTCCAAGAAATTAGGGATTTCTGAGCGTAGTCGCTTCCAAGAAAATCCGATTCCAAGAGAGGTTTTGGATTAGATCGAAACAATGATGTATGTGGTCGATCGTTTTTCTTCTCAACAATCTCTAAGTTTGGAGGACTCTACAAGCTCCAAGCTTGGAGTGAGCACGAACCCCCACAGTTCAGCTTTTGGTCTCCCCGATGAAAAGAAAAGGGGGTAGAAGAAGGGATGTTGGAAGTCCCCGAGAAAAGAAGAAGAAATTGAAAAACTTCAAAAACGGGAAATTTTAGAAAAGTTTATCTCGAAAAAATGCCAGAAATCTTGGCCGGAAAAGTTGTTGGCTTGGCAGTGCAGAGATACTGCAGGGTCGCTGCAAGGATGTCGCGAGGCCGCGAGGACATTGCAGAGATGCCGCTAGGACTGTTGTGGGGCCGCTGCGGGATGCGACTGCTGCGGGGATGTCACGAGGCCACAAGGATGCTGCAAGAGCTGTGGAGATTTAGGGTTTTGGTTTTTAGGGTTAGAGTTAGAGCTCGTGCTGATAACGTGTTTTAGAGAAACGGAATTGAGAGAGAATTGCTGTATATTCTCATTGATAATATGTGCCTCTTTATATAGAGGATTACAATGTATAGAATCTGAATCATACAAGGAAAGTAATTCTACATTAAATAGGATTCTAAATTCTTCTATTATAACCCTATTACCACTAGGTCAAGTAACCTAGAGGTTGAGCCAGACACATAATCTGGATTTCCTTGAACATATATATAAAAAGATACACATTTTTGCCGGTAGATATTCATTGGCAAAAATTCAAAAAAAAAAAAAAAAGGATCAACGAAAAGTTTTTATTTTTTATTTTTTTAAGATAAATACATTAAAGTGCATATTCCTGTGGAATCATATACAAATACTGGTCAAAATGTAAAAGCTGAAGGACAGAAGAGGGAAACTGACTACACCATATACTATTTTGAGATAATTTCTGACCTAAACGAGCAAAATGGTCAGCCACCATATTTGCTTCTCGATAAACATGAATGAAGGAAATATTGGCAAAATGAGTAGAAAGATGATTGATATACTCCAAAAGAGTCAAAATTCTCCGAGGCGCACCTTGTAGATAAGTTTGATCATCTTAATTAGTAATAAAGAGACACCTTCAACTTGAAGATTTGGTATTTGGAGCCTACTCGCCCAGAGTAATTCCCCGGCTTCAATCTAATAGCCTCTGCTTGGAGTACTGAAGCAAAGCTAATAGGAACCGAACCTGCATAAATGGCAATTCTATTTTGTTCTCTAAGAAAAAGACCTGCGGAAGCTTTAGCATCGCCATTAACCGTTCCGTCAAAATTTAATTTGTAATAATTGAATAAAGGAGGTCCGCCATCCAATCATAGTTGTTCGTTTTTATTTCGACGAAAAGTTTGTCCTCCAAAAATTCTTTTGAAAAATAAAAAGCAACACGGGCGCCCCCCTTTGGTTCCTCTGTACAAAAAGAAAAGAACGGTGCGTTTACCCGAAACGGCCAAGTGACGAGTTGTTTACTTTACCCTCCCTCCCAGAAGCGGCTTCTTTCCTCAATCAAAATATCTATCTATTACTCTCTCTCTCTCTCTCTCTCTCTCTCGAATCAAATTCCTTCTAGAAATCACAACTACTTCTTCGAAACCGAGGGTTAGGGTTTCTTCTCCCCCCTTTCCCTCTCTCAATTTATGAATAAAATTTGAAGTAGCAGGCTTTCAAATTCGTCTTCTTCGCCCACTTGGGTTGGGGTTAGTTTTAGGGTTGGGGATTAGGGTTGCTACTGCTACCCGGGAATAAGGAAGATGTATGCTGATCGAGAAGAAGCTGATTCCAAGAGGTCCATTAAAGAGCGTCTCAATGGCAACAACTTCAGGGATCGTAGACAAGTAGCCGGCAAAAGGTTTCTCTTCCCTTCCTTTTTTGTATTTCAACAAAATCAATGGTTATAATTGTGGTTGTGGTTTTGGATTTTGCTTGTTCGGGTTTGAATTCTGGATTTTGAGTATAGTTTTCTATATTGCTGATAGTGTATGTGCTCAGTAATTGATAGGAGACTGAAATTTTAGATGGATTTATAGTTACACGAATGCAATTAGGAGTAGAATAGAGTGGTCAAGGTAGGTGCTGGAATCAGGAACTATCCAGTGTGTGGGTGACTTAAAACATCAAGTTGAACGCTAAAGTTCGATATTGATTAGCAAAGATTTTGTTCGGATTTGAGTACAATAATGCAAGTAGGTCATAATGAGATGCCACTGGAAACTGGCGAAGTGCCATTTTCAATTCATACAATTAGAACGGTGTTCGCCTCCACGTATATCTTATCGTTGTGATTTTCAAAATCATTGGATTTGGAATTGAAATTGGATACAGTGTGACTTGTCTAACTAATGTGTTAACTGTAATATAAGCACTTTTTATGTTGCAAAAGCTTCAGAGTTGTTTCTTTTGATCTGTTGTGAATAGATGAAAATTGTGAAGTTTTATACTGATGCTTGCAACAATAATATGAACTTCTGTTACTCTGCCAATAAAGATGGACCCTGTTATGAAATCTTGAGATTCGATATCAGCTTTGTTGTATTAGTTCAATGGTGAAAGCTTCGTAGTTAGAAAGATACTGCATGTAGTGTTGCAAGGTTTCATTCATCAGATGCTTACCCATAGGCTGCATATACTTGTCGGAATATGCTGGCAAATGCAATCCATTAGAATAGTTTTAGCCTTTGGGGTACTGCTGGTTGTGTTCTGGTTTGAATGTGTATATGTTAATGCTTGATGGTGGTTGAGTTTTGAGTACAAAAGCTTTGTAATTGAGATGATGGCGCATCCTTTTCAGGCAGAGACAAGATGACAAGTGGGAGCATGATCTTTATGATGATAACGAACCTCAATTATCAAGTATGGACTTATACTTTCGTATTAAAAGCTGCAGCTATTTCTATTTGATTCCACTATATCATCTTTTGTGGAAGTTGACTTTCTGCTGATATCTTTTGAAGATCGCAAAGTTGGGGACCTTCGTTTGAAGCTCCAGAGGAAAAGTTTCAAACAAACATCTGGAACAAGATCTGTTTCAGGTGTAAGGGACCTACGGGAAAAGCTATCCGGTACTATGAAGCCACAACCAGTGAATGCCGATCCACCAAGGTCAAAAGTAGAGGCTGCTAAATCAGCTAGGAGAACCATTGCTGTTGCGGCACCTGCACCAGAGACTCACAAAGTTGCCAACACAACATCTAGGAAGAAGGCTTCAAAAAAGGCATGAATTGTTTTGATATTCATTAATTCCATACGGAGTATCTCATGCACAGCTCGCACTTGGTGTGTTTGAGAACTGAGATTGGTCCCTTGAGGCTACATCTGATTGCTAATGTTAATAACAAAATTTTAAAACATGGTTAGAATGAAGAGGAAAACTTTAGATATGTGAAATATTTTACCATGTGGGAAGTTTCCTTAATGATCGTCATGTTTTATTTATCTGTTTGACCTTTCTTCATTCCTGCTTTTGTTTGTTTATCACCACTTTTAGGGGGTACAACATGGATAGTAGTAGTATAGTAATGTAGATTTCCTTCCCACACCTGGCATGATGTCATAAGAAATTATTTCATCAAGAAGGATATGGTTGCTATATAATTCCCTAAAGGAACAAAAGATGGCAATTTTTATATTGCTACTGCTAGATTGAAGTACCGTCTATTCCTATATATCATCCTTACACTGGCCCACATAAAAAGGGACACGCACACACTAATTACTGTTGTTGCCGCATAATTATATGATCCATCTGTCTTTCATGCAGGTTGGCACATCAGTGGACGAATTTTTGACGTCCTTGGATCTTGAAAAGTATTCCATTACATTTCAGGCAGAGGAAGTATGCATCCTTTACCCACCTATTTCTGGGAAAATATTTCTTACCTTCGACTTCATAATTTGACATGTTATGCAGGTTGATATGACGGCTCTTGTGCACATGACTGATGAGGATCTCAAGGCTCTAGGAATACCAATGGTAATCTTGAGAAACTCCTAGCTAGAATTCTTGAAACATGATCACAAACATCACATCACAACGACCCCATGCTAAACTATTGCTTTCCAACACTAAGAAATCCAAAACCATGAGTTTGCTTGAAATAAATTGTTTCTTAATCCATGGTTGTATGGTCAACTTTGTTTCAACATGCAAGGTAATATAAAATGTTTTAGATACAATTCATCTTCTTCTTCAGAATCTGCAAGAGTGACAATATTCATCTCTAAAAGCATACCATCTTCACAGTAATCTAATGAAATTATCTTGTAGGTGGATTGAATAAAACATAGACTATACTGTTAGAGTTCAAATCAGGGTGCACATCAGTTCATGGTGAGGGTGGTGTTCGGTCTTTTGGATCAAACACTAATTCGGTTACCTTCTGTGTATTTGTTTTACTTGGATGTAAACTCTTAATTGAACAGAACTGCAGGCACACCATATTTGTCTCAGTGAGAATTTCTGTTTTACTTTCGAAATATACCAGAATTACGTCGTCTGTTTTTCCATGTTCTATTGCTTGCAAAGTCATGGTAACTGTACCAGGAGTTGGTTTTGGCTTGAGTTGACGAGTTTTGTTACTCTAAGCTTTAAGCTTTGAGCTTACCTTTAGTTCTGATTTTGGGGTTTCAGGGTCCAAGGAAGAAGATTCTTTTGGCATTGGAATCAAGAGTTTGACATTTGGGGCTGGATAGTTTCTGTGCCCAATCTCATCATGTTTTTATGACTAAATCTAGCAGGTCTTCCTTTGATTGGTATTAACCTGCGTGTAATTTTTTCTTTTAACCTCCGTTTTCTTTTTACTTTAGTATGCAACGCTGTAAGTGGCCTCGATGAGCTCATTATTTATATAAACATTGTTAAATTTTAGCTTGGATCATCTGGAATTTGAAGTTAAATGAATTTATTGCCGTCTTTTCTTCCAAACTCCACCACGCTTACGTGGTGGATATTCAGATCGAAAAAAAAAAAAAAAAAAAACAAAATGCAGGATATCAATCTTCTAATGTTGGATATTAATCGACCATCTGGTATGGGAATCTGCGGCCTTCGATAATGATATTGTTTATTGCGTTTCAGGTGTGGCCAAAACTTATGGTGGTGTGGCACGTAGATATGGCTAACGGCTTGAGTTTTCAGACAATAAAAGTGTCATAGTCTGAAAATTAGTTCTTCACCCAATTAAACAATGATCTATTAGATTAAATTCAATAACTTTTTCTTTTCAATCTACAGGGAATTCAAATCATCAAACATTCCTTCTTTAATAGATTTTTCAATTAAAACAATTTCCATCAACTTTTTGGTTTCTATTGTACCCTTAATTAGCTTGTAGAAAGTCGAATGGAATTATAAATCTATATGCCTAGGTTATAGCATTTCCAAAGTATGTAATTTATGGCTTAATTCCTACTTTGATTTCAAATTTTTATTGAAGAAAACTTCTATATATAGCACCATATTTTCAAACTTATACAAATACTAGTTAAGTTTTCGTATCATAGAAAAAAAGGTTCACATTGTTGTTGTGGATCGCCTATGCTGTTATGCATTGGTAACCATATTCTCTTTCTAAGGTTTGTCTTTCAAAGTATGATATTATATTATTCATGAGATTTAGTTTTCAAATTTTTTCTTTTGTCATCATTGTGCCCTAAATTCTTATGATAAAGTATCTTGTTCTATGGTTGAACTTTTCATTTTGTATATTGCCTTATTAATACAATGGTTGTTCATTCTCAATTGCTACTTTTTTAATGTACCTAATATATAAGTATATTCATATAGGTATAATATAGAGACTTTCAACCTAATAAACATGGTCAACTCACAATGATAGAATACCTAAGAAATAGGTTGATACTGTAATACCCGCAATTTTCATTTTAAATTCGAGTAATTGTGTTGAACGATTATTATGCGATTTCACGAATATTGTTCGATAATATTTCACTTTTTGAATTATCGAAGGTTCGAAACAATTATTTTAACGAAAAGCTCGAAATGCTCGGTTTGAGAAATCGACTTTTTCTACGTACAAAATTTGGAGAAACTTCCTTCATGAAAGTTGTAGAGCTCGTCGATACGAGTCCGTACACGTGCGGATCACAAAGATCGGATTTTTTCTGAATTAGTTATTGAATTTAGAAGATTTTCCGAAACGGGTACATATAGAAAAAACCCTAGAATTTTTTTGGGAAATTTCCTTTTTGGTCCGGCCTCCATTTCTGTTTTTGGAAAGCACTGTAGCTTTCTCTCTCTCTCTCTCTCTCTCTCGCGTCTTCTTCCTCTCGGCCGAACGCAAGCAAAACAGGGCACGGAGAAACCGTGCTCCCATCCTCTCCTCCGGCCACCTCTCGAGCTGCAACCACCTCTATGAGTTTCGCCTCGACCTTGCGCAGCGACATGGTCGGTAGCGGCGGCGGCACTGCCCGAACGGAAAAGTTTTGTTTTCGGTTCGATCTCGATATCTCAAGCTACAGATCACCATTTCACTTTATTCTTAGCTCATTGAGCTCGCCTCAACTTCCTCTACAAGCACCAAGAAGGACCGGAACTGGGTCGAACGTTTTCACGTTCGTCGGAGCTCGACCCCGTGCGGATCGAAAAACCAACTTTTGATCCAAATATCTCGAGCTATACACGATCGTTTCTTATGATTCTTGGCTTGTTGAGTTCGCAAGGAAGTTCTGAACAAGTTTCCAGAAGGGATCGAGGCGTGAGGTTGCAGTTTTCAAGTCGGTTTTCAAGCTCGCCGGTTTCTGGAAAATTTCCGGCCGCCGACTGTAATTGTTACTTTTCGATCCCTTCCCGTCATTTTTTGGTCTTGTGCTAGTTATGAAAGTTGCTCAGAATGATGAAACGAAGGGGACAAGCTCGGCCCCGACACCATTGGTGGTGGTCGGTGGCGGCTCTGTCCCTAACTCCGACGGCCCTTTCCGGCCACCTCCGGAGGTCTAAAATTTGGTTTCTGTCCATTTTATGATTTTATGTTCAATACGATCATTTCGGCCTATTATACGCATTTTTCGGATATCGTATGAATTAGTTATGAATTTTAAGATTTCGATCGATTTCGATCGTTAGATTTATGATCTGTGAAATTAGGACCGTCAGATGAACTTATAATTTTGATATGATGATCATATGACTGTCCTAGAGGCTTTGTGTGGTCATGGGCGAAGATCCGACCGTTGGATCTTCGTATATGTGCAAAACGGTAATTAGGGGAGCGATTCGTGAGAATCCGCTCGTCGGATTTTATTGTAAATTAGAATCCGGCCGTTAAATGGTAGTTCAATTATGTTTTGGAATTATTGGCTAAATTCGAATCACATTTGATTAGGTGATTGACGGATTGTATTTGAGTGGACTATTTCGGCGTTAATTATATTTGTATTGAAGACGCAGCGGGAGTATCGAGGTGAGTAAAACTCATGTGATTCATATTACGAACCAAGCGTTTTAAATTTAATTATTTTTGGTAATTGTATGAAAAATATTTGCGGATTAAATATTTGTTTTAAAATTTCATGGACTTGAATCACCACGGTCTATAGGTAAGTAAAATGAATTTTTCATTATACAAATGAATTTCACGATTTTCTTGTGTGAACTATAGATGGTATTAGTGGTCATTCCTGAGTGGATGATTACGTATATATATATATATATATATATATATTTACGTGGAAAATATATATTGATGATATGATTGAGTTGAATTGATGAATTGATTATATTTCAATTATGTAATTTCATAATAATATGGTGTATCTTGGTTGGGTTGATTTCAGTATGTGATATTATATGTTGTGCTCATTTATGGGTTTAGGGTCGACGTAGTGACCGGTGTGGGGTAATCAGACGCTCTAATCCTTGGTGGATGATGGGATACGATTGGTTGAGTATGTGAAATTATCGGACGTTCTAAATATGTATATAAATATACATATTGATGAAATACGATAATGATAAATATGCCGGATGCCATAACCTAGGCCAGGTGACGGGCTATGAATCAGTTAGAGCTCTAGTCTGTCATGTACAGTATTTTTATAAATACGATGTTGAGGTTTTGTGAAGAAAGATGTGAGTTGGGGTTGTCTTGATTTATTGATTTCGTATTTGATTGAGATTGTTAGTACTTCGTGGTTGTGGAAACGGTTGAGTGTTGACTTGAGTAGAATTGATTATGATTAAATTAAACAGCAGTCTTTCCTTTTACTCATACGAGCTTTCATAAGCTTACCGGGTTTTGTGTTGTTGCAATTCCGGTACCCTATTCAAATGGTGTAGCGGATATTCCTGCAGGTCAGGATAATCAGGGAGGTGACCGAGCTGCTTAGGTGTTACAGCAGTTTTTGTTATTTCATTTAGTAGTGAGGAGTGTAAGCTCATTTAGAGCTTTACAGTTCATTTTGGATTTGAGTTGTAATAATTAACCGAGACTAAATTGGGTTTTGATTTTATTTCGGGTGGTGAATTTGTTAAGAAAAGAAATTTTCAGGATGATTATTTTGAGTTGTGGTAAATTTCATGTTTCGGATTTTGAATTTTTATTTTAAAATTCGGGGCGTGACAGATACGAAAACTCTTAGAAGTCAGTTTAGCTAACGTAGGTATATAATCGTCATGTATGCTTAGTACTTGGTTAATATGGACTTGCATTTGAATTATGCTTTGTTTAAGTGTTATGCGTGTATTAATCAAGTATAACATGCTTATTAGGTAATGGAAATTGAGGGAAACGAAGCCAGAGGTCGAGGTAAAGGTAGACCTCATGGCAGGGGTAGAGGCCGAGGAAGGGGTAGGGCCCCTCCGGTCGAAGAAGCATCCGAGACGGAGGTAGAGGCACCTTATGAGGATCAGCCTATTCCTCTCGTGGCCGTGGTCGATAATCCTGCTCGCTTGCTGATGATAGCAAGGGAAATTACCCGCTTGGGAGCAACCAAGTTTGGAGGAGGCACTGATTATATGGTGGCGGATCGATGGATAGCGAATTTGCAGACCTATTTCGATATGCTTGATTGCACTGAGACCGACAAGAGGAAGCTAGCCGCTTTCATGCTGAAGAATGAGGCTAGGGTGTGGTGGAATGTCACACAGAGGAGCATTGAGGTGTCTACCTTGACATGGGACGGCTTTGAGAGGCTGTTCAGGAAGAAGTACTTTCCACCAGCAGTGAAGGAGAGGTTGGAACGAGAGTTTCTTGCCCTTGTACAGGGGAAGATGGCCGTAATTGAGTATGATGCGGAGTTCTCCAGACTGTACAAGTATGTGAGGCAGATGGAGGATGAGGATTTGGCCAAGATGTTTCAGAGAGGGTTGAGTCCTTCGATTGAGCGTGATGTGGCCATCTTAGAGCTGAAGACCAAGAGAGAGATCTTGGCTAAGGCATAGATCATTGAGCAGCGGAACCTGATTCGTAGAGAGAAGGAGTCTGCTGAGAGAGACTTCCAGGGCAAGGGAAAGGCCATAGCAGGAAGCAGTAGAGCTAGGGACTTCAGGGTTGGGTTCTGGAAGAGACAGAGAACTCACTTCTAGCATCAGGCTCCAGCTAGGGCAGCAGTAGCTCCTCCTGTTCAGGCTATGCCTATTAGGCAGATAGCACCAGCAGCTCCGGTGAAGTGCTTTAACTGTGGCGAGCCGGGCCACATCTCTCGTGCGTGCACGAAACCACGGGGTAGGATATGCTACAGCTGTGGACAGGCAGGGCATCAGGCTAGGGAGTGTCCCCGAAATCAGGGTAGAGTGCAGGGTAACCAGCAGAGGCAGCTACCACATGCACCTGCTAGAGTCTTTGCCATCGGTCAGACAGGTACGGGAGTGGAAGATACCTTATCTGTTTATCACTATCTTGCTAGAGTACTGTTTGATACGGGAGCCTCACACTCTTTCATATCTAGTTCGGTTGCGGATGTTTTGGGTTTGATTGCTATGCCTCTGACTAGATCATTGTGTGTTACATCACCTCTCGGTGTGTCTCTTGAGCTTAGCATGTTTTGTCATGATTGCCCTATTGGGATTGGTGGCAGAGAGTTCTCTGCATCTTTGATTGTGATTCCAGATCACACGTATGATGTGATTTTGGGTATGGATTGGTTGAGCCCGAATCATGCTGTTATTGACTGTTTTAGGATGATTGTGTCCTTCCATGTTCCGAGACAACCGGTATTTCATTACCGTTGTCTGAAGTCTGACATCGCCATGAGTGCAGGGATTTTGGCCCATATTGAATCCGGGAGTAGTACTTCAAAGATTACAGGGATTCCTGTGGTTTCAGAGTATACAGATGTGTTTCAGGAGATCCCTGGGTTACCTCCGAAAAGGGTAACGGACTTCTCCATTGATGTGATACCAGGTACTTCACCTGTGTCGAAAGCACTATATCGAATGGCTCCAGCTGAACTTCAGGAGTTGAAGGTGCAGATTGAGGGCTTACTTGCACAAGGGTTCATTCAGGCAAGTGTGTCTCCTTGGGGCACACCAGTGTTGTTCGTGAAGAAGAAAGATAATTCACTTTGGTTATGTGTGGATTATCGACAGTTGAACAAGGTGACCATCAAGAATAGGTACCCTTTACCTAGGATTGATGACTTGTTCGATCAGCTTAGAGAAGCTACTGTGTTCTCGAAGATTGACTTAAGGTCTGGATATCACCAGTTGAGGGTGAAGGAGGAAGATATTCCAAAGACGGCGTTCAGGACCAGGTATGGACATTTTGAGTTTCTTGTCATGCCTTTTGATCTCACGAATGCCCCTGCAGCGTTTATGGACTTGATGAACCGTACGTTCAGTCCTTACTTGGATCAGTTTGTGGTAGTGTTCGTTGACTACATCTTGATTTATTCAAGGTCGTCAGGTGAGCATGAGAAGCATCTGCGGATTGTACTACAGATGTTGTGAGAGCAGAAACTATTTGCCAAGTTCGAGAAGTGCAATTTCTGGCAGAGTGAAGTCAAGTTCCTTGGTCATGTGGTCTAGAAGGATGGAGTTTCTGTGGATCCTTCGAAGGTTGAAGCAGTGATGAGTTGGAGTCCCCCTACTACGGTTACAGAAATCCGTAGCTTCCTTGGACTGGCAGGGTATTACAGGCGCTTCATTGAAGGGTTTTCTGGTATTGCTTCGGCTTTGACGAAATTGACAAGGAAGGACACTCAGTTCATATGGTCGGATGAGTGTGAGAAGACATTCAATGAGCTGAAGACTAGATTGACTACAGCTCCGGTGTTGACTATTCCTAATAGTGGTGGTGGATTAGTCATTTACAGCGATGCATCTCATTAGGGTTTGGGGTGTGTGTTGATGCAGAATGGTAGTGTCGTTACTTATGGTTCTAGACAGTTGAAGGTACATGAGCGGAATTACCCCACTCATGATCTAGAGCTAGCAGCAGTGGTGTTTGCCTTAAAGATTTGGGGGCACTATCTTTATGGTGAGAAATTTGAACTCTTTTCTGATCACAAGAGTTTGAAGTATCTATTCTCCCAGAAGGAATTGAACATGAGGCAGAGAAGATGGATGGAACTCATTAAGGACTATGATTTCACCTTAGAGTATCATCCTGGAAAGGCGAATGTAGTGGCGGATGCTTTAAGTAGGAAACCTCGGGTAATCATGGCATCAATTATGGTGCGAGAGTGGCGCATGTTAGAAGCTGCATCTGAGTTTGACCTTATACCCGCAGGAGCAGGACATGGAATCTTTCCTCGGTAGTATCACCTTACAGCCCACCTTGATCTCCAGGATCATTCAGGGTCAGACACTTGATGAGTTTGCACAGGCGAGGATTGCTGAGATGACTGTTGACCCGGATGTGGAGGGTCATTCTGAGTGGATGATTGGGGTTGATAGAGGGTTGCGATTTCGAGGGAGATTGTCTGTATCGAGTGTTGATAACCTCAGAAAGGAGATCATGCGGGAAGCACATAGGTCTCGATATACTATACATCCAGGAGGTACTAAAATGTATATGGATCTACGAAGGCAGTTTTGGTGGTATGGTATGAAGAGGGATGTGGCAGAACATGTGTCGAAGTGTTTTACCTGTCAACAGGTGAAGGCAGAGCATCAGAGACCAGCAGGAATGCTGAACCCCTTATCGATTATTGTTTGGAAATGGGAAGATATCTCTATGGACTTTGTGACTGGATTGCCTAGGTCTAGGCAAAGTTATGACTCGATTTGGGTGATTTTTGACCGGTTGACTAAATCAGCACACTTCCTTCCGGTGACTAATGCGTTGTGTAAGTTATACGTGAACGAGATAGTGAGGCTTCATGGAGTGCCTGTGACGATTATCTCTGATCGTGATGCACGTTTCACTTCAGAATTCTGGCGTGGGTTCCATAAGGCATTTGGTACATCTCTTGCTATGAGCACTGCACTTCACCCACAGACAAATGGGCAGATCGAGAGAGTGAATCAGGTGATGGAAGATATGCTTAGAGCTTGTGTTCTGGATTTTAAGGGTAGTTGGGCGGATCATCTGCCATTGGTAGAGTTTGCCTACAACAACAGCTATCACTCCAGTATAGGTATGGCTCCATATGAGGCTCTTTATGGTAGACCATGTAGGACTCCTATCTGTTGGGCGGAAGCAGGGGATAAATGGCTCATCGGTCCTGAGATTGTACAGGAGACTACAGAGAAGGTCACTACTATTCGGGACAGAATCCGAACCGCTCAGAGTAGATAGAAGAGTTATGCTGACTTGAAGAGGAGACCTTTGGAGTTTGAGACAGGCGATCATGTGTTCTTGAAGGTCTCACCTATGAAAGGTGTGGTGAGATTTGGCAAGAAGGGGAAACTCGCACCGAGGTATGTTGGACCCTTTGAGATTCTGGAAAGGGTTGGTAACTTGGCATATCATCTTGCTTTACCTGTTAGCATGTCTGGTGTGCACAATGTCTTCCATGTGTCTATGCTCAGGAAGTATGTTCGAGACGAGTCGCACGTGATTGATCACGTTGCGATCGAAGTGAACACAGATGTGACATTTGTAGTTGAACCTGTTCGTATCTTGGATAGGTCTACAAAGAAACTTCGTAGGAAAGAGGTTGACCTCGTGAAGGTGTTGTGGAGTCATCATGACGAGGGTGATGCATCATGGGAGTTAGAATCTGACATGAGAGCGAGGTATCCACAACTTTTTGGGGAATTGGGTACTTGAATTTCGGGACGAAATTCCTTTAAGGGGGGTAGATTATAATACCCGCAATTTTTATTTTAAATTCGAGTAATTGTGTTGAACGATTATTATGCGATTTCACGAATATTGTTCGATAATATTTCACTTTTTGAATTATCGAAGGTTCGAAACAATTATTTTAACGAAAAGCTTGAAATGCTCGGTTTGAGAAATCGACTTTTTCTACGTGCAAAATTTGGAGAAACTTCCTTCATGAAAGTTGTAGAGCTCGTCGATACGAGTCCGTACACGTGCGGAACACAAAGATCGGATTTTTTCTGAATTAGTTATTGAATTTAGAAGATTTTCCAAAACGGGTATATATAGAAAAAACCCTAGAATTTTTTTTGGGAAATTTCCTTTTTGGTCCGGCCTCCATTTCTGTTTTTGGAAAGCACTGTAGCTTTCTCTCTCTCGCGTCTTCTTCCTCTCGGCTGAATGCAAACAAAACAGGGCACGGAGAAACCGTGCTCCCATCCTCTCCTCCGGCCACCTCTTGAGCTGCAACCACCTCCAGGAGTTTCGCCTCGACCTTGCGCAGCTGCCAGAGGCAGCCTTGCATTACAACACGGCCGCAGTGGTGGCGGCACGGCCCGAACCGAAAAGGTTCGTTTTCGGTTCGATCTCGATATCTCGAGCTACATATCACCATTTCACTTGATTCTTGGCTCATTGAGCTCGCCTCAACTTCCTCTACAAGCACCAAGAAGGACTGGAACTGGGTCGAACGTTTTTACGTTCGTCGGAGCTGGACCCCATGCGGATCGAAAAACCAACTTTCGATCCAAATATATCGAGCTATACACGATCGTTTCTCATGATTCTTGGCTTGTTGAGTTCGCAAGGAAGTTCAGAACAAGTTTCTAGAAGGGATCAAGGCGTGAGGTTGCAGTTTTCACGTCGGTTTTCAAGCTCGCCGGTTTCTGGAAAATTTCCGGCCGCCAACTGTAATTGGTACTTTTCGATCCCTTCCTGTCATTTTTTGGTCTTGTGCTAATTATTAAAGTTGCTCAGAATGATGAAACGAATGGGACAAGCTTGGCCCCGACACCATTGGTGGTGGTCGGTGGCGGCTCTGTTCCTAACTTCGGCGGCCCTTTCCGGCCACCTCCGGAGGTCTAAAATTTGGTTTCTATCCATTTTATGATTCTATGTTTCAATACGATCATTTCGGCCTATTATACGCATTTTTCAGATATCGTATGAATTAGTTATGAATTTTGAGATTTCGATCGTTAGATTTATGATCTGTGAAATTAGGACCGTCAGATGAACTTATAATTTTGATATGATGATCATATGACTTTCCCAGAGGCTTTGTGTAGTCATGGGCGAAGATCCGACCATTGGATCTTCGTATATGTGCAAAACGGTAATTAGGGGAGCGATTCGTGAGAATCCGCTCGTCGGATTTTATTGTAAATTAGAATCCGGCCGTTAAATGGTAGTTCAATTATGTTTTTGAATTATTGGCTAAATTCGAATCACATTTGATTAGGTGATTGACGGATTGTATTTGAGTGGACTATTTCGGCGTTAATTATATTTTTATTGAAGACGCAGCGGGAGTATCGAGGTGAGTAAAACTCACGTGGTTCATATTACGAACCGAACGTTTTAAATTTAATTATTTTTGGTAATTGTATGAAAAATATTTACGGATTAAATATTTGTTTTAAAATTTCATGGACTTGAATCACCACGGTCCATAGGTAAGTAAAATGAATTTTTAATTATACAAATGAATTTCACGATTTTCTTGTGTGAACTATAGATGGTATTAGTGGTCATTCCTGAGTGGATGATTACGTATATATATATATATTTACGTGGAAAATATATATTGATGAGTGGATTGTTGAGTGATGATATGATTGAGTTGAATTGATGAATTGATTATATTTCAATTATGTAATTTCATAATAATATGGTGTATCTTGGTTGGGTTGATTTCAGTATGTGATATTATATGTTGTGCTCATTTATGGGTTTAGGGTCGACGTAGTGACCGGTGTGGGGTAATCGAACGCTCTAATCCTGGGTGGATGATGGGATACGATTGGTTGAGTATGTGAAATTATCGGACGTTCTAAATATGTATATAAATATACATATTGATGAAATACGATAATGATAAATATATCGGATGTCATAACCTAGGCCAGGTGACGGGCTACGAATCAGTTAGAGCTCTAGTCTGTCATGTACAGTATTTTTATAAATACGATGTTGAGGTTTTGTGAAGAAAGATGTGAGTTGGGGTTGTCTTGATTTATTGATTTCGTATTTGATTGAGATTGTTAGTACTTCGTGGTTGTGGAAACGGTTGAGTGTTGACTTGAGTAGAATTGATTATGATTAAATTAAACAGCAGTCTTTCCTTTTACTCATACGAGCTTTCATAAGCTTACCGGGTTTTGTGTTGTTGCAATCCCGGTACCCTATTCAAATGGTGTAGCGGATATTCCTGCAGGTCAGGATAATCAGGGAGGTGACCGAGCTGCTTAGGTGTTACAGCAGTTTTTGTTATTTCATTTAGTAGTGAGGAGTGTAAGCTCATTTAGAGCTTTACAGTTCATTTTGGATTTAAGTTGTAATAATTAACCGAGACTAAATTTGGTTTTGATTTTATTTCGGGTGGTGAAGTTGTTAAGAAAAGAAATTTTCAGGATGATTATTTTGAGTTGTGGTAAATTTCATGTTTCGGATTTTGAATGTTTATTTTAAAATTCGGGGCGTGACAGATACGAAAACTCTTAGAAGTCAGTTTAGCTAACGTAGGTATATAATCTTTAGGTTGTAATTTTTGGGTTAAAAACTTAAACCTCTACTTTAAGTTGGATTACAAGTAAAACAATGGAAAACATAAATCTAGAGTGGTGTTGCAAACTCCATGCCAAAGCTTACAACCTTGAGTTCTAATCCAACAACAGTAACAAAAAACAACAACTACTAATAATTAGATGTGAGTCGCAAAACACAAAAGTTACCTTTAAAATAGAAAGTTTAAATTATCAAAAAATAAATATCACATTCACTTATAAAATCTTTGAATTCAGAAAATTATATAAAGAAAAAATGCATGTTTCTTGAAATTATAATGAGGTTAATGAAAACTGCAATAATAATGGGACCAATAAATAAGATCTACAATTAAGGTATTTAAAGAGGACGTTAATCTTGCTAGTTGACTTATGTTTGTCAGATTTAAATAATTGTAATTTATGTAATCAAAAAACGAAATTCAATATTTTATCCTAGTTGGCAATAATTGGGTTTAGATTGATAAGAGCATCTTTAGCAATGCTAGCCATTTTTGAGTCAAATTTTAACCAAAGTAACTAAATTGGCTAACCATTTTAGAGATATGTCTGCATCAGTACTTTCTATTTTAGCTAGTTTTGAATTTATAATATTTCTTAAATAAATATTAATAGTTCAAATGCATTTATAAATTACATAAAATGACTCAAAATGAATGTTTTGAATTATAGAGAGTCTCATCTGGCTCTCTATATTTAAGACTGAAATAGCTAAAAGTTATAATAGAGAGTCATCTGATGCAGCTGCTAAAATAGATAAAAAGTTAAACATGCTCTCCAAAATAGCTAAGGAGCCAAAATAGAGTCTGCTGAAGATGCTCATCGGTGAGTTTTTTTCCATTAGGTTTTTGAGGAATTGGGTGTAAGATGAAGTACCTCCTGATTATATTTGGTCTGTACTTGAGCCACTCAATATATGTATAGTTTGTCCTCTCACACTGTTTTTGGCTACACACACACTACACATTTTTTAATTTTCTAGGTGTCAGAATTCATAGGCTCCCATTCTTGAGAAGATTATGAGTCACAAACTCATTTATTTTTTCCCAATTTTTGTATTCATGTATTCATCAAATTTCCGTACTTAGATGCAAATGCTTTGTAGATTTCTCACTATTACCTTAATTACTCCTATACGTAAGTTCATGCATAAAGATTGTTTTTAAATACTGGGTGAACTTGAAGTTCATGTGCATGCATAAGGAGTACTCTTGACTCTTTATGGCCTTGAACTTCTTTAACTGCTTATGCAAACTCAGATAGATCGGACCAAAAATAAATGTCTCAATTCCCATCTAAAAATTTTTGGAAGTTAGTTTATTGTTCCAAATCTAATTTCAAAGATTTTATATTGGATCGGATTATCTTTTGGAATTTTCAAATATTCAATATCTTTTCAAATTTTTTGGTATCGATGTTATCAGTGGTGTTTATTTATTTATTTATTTATTTATTTATTTATTTTTTAAATTGCATCCAATTATATATAGCATCAATCCACTAAATACCAATCAAGTACAATTTAAGCATCACTACGTTCACAATTGTACTGGAATGAAATCTGTCACAAAAAAATTTTACTTCCCGATTCATCTTCCAGGAGTCACATCTATTTAAGCTGTCACCTTGTCAAAATTGTCTCACGTACCCTTACTTGATTGAGAAATTATCTTGAAGTTCCGCATTCGCTGCATTTCTAACATGAGCATTGTAGGCTAGCAACGTAAGTACTATGTAGGGCCATCTGGTTTAGTAATTATCGAACCAGTTGAATATCAATCGATGTTTTAGATTTGATAAACTGATTTTTTGATAATCAAAATTATATATATATATATATATAAACATATGAATACAAAATTTTCGACAACTTATCATATAAAAAGAATTTAGTATTATTCATTCTAATTTATATTACAAATAAATACTTGTTGTAAAGTTGGTAATAAATTAAAATACTGAATTTGAGTGGTTTTCCATCCCAACGAGGCCTTTTGCAGCATATGACAAGTTCCGATTTAGTTTCGCCAAAATATCTGTTTGGCTCCAGTTTTGTTGCAACTGGTCAACAGTCTATTTTCTGCGCGGGCGTGCCAGCACCGTTCGGGTACGGCTGTCAGGGTGTCCCTTGACCTGACTTCTTTCGAGCGACTGTAGACGAGGAGAGCACCAACCTCGTCGTGGGGGTCTTCTATGTCTCGTGCTGGAGGACTTTGTATTGTGTCACCAAATCGATACTCAAAGTTGTAGGTCGAGCATAGCGAAAATCACTGGGAAGTGGGGAGAACTTGCTAAAGCGTGACTTTAGCTTGGCAGGTTTGCGAGGGCGTTACCCTTGCTTGGCTAGTTCAGTAACCATTGTAGTCGCGGTACTACAGTCGGCTCCCGAGGAGACTAGGACCGAAACACTTTGACAGAGGGTTTGGTGGCACTGACAGTCGGCTCCTGAGGATTCTGCGACTGGAGTGTGGTCACCGGTAAGAGAATGAGAGAGGTTGCTCTGGAAAGGCTTGGATGATCATAGAGATTGATTGATGAATTGTGTGCCTTGTTACTTCGTCGTAGCCTCTATATATAGGCTACTAGGCCATAGTGGTTAGCCTTAAACAAATCATGACAGGTTTTCTATTTAAGCACTAATGGAATCATGATAGGTTTTCCATTAAGCACTAATGGAATTGTTAGGTTTTCCAATTAAGCATTAATAGAATTGTTAGGTTTTCCATTTAAGCACTAATGGAATCATGATAGGTTTTTCAATTAAGCACTAATGGAATTGTTAGGTTTTCCAATTAAGCACTAATGGAATCATGATAGGTTTTCCCTATTGGCCACCATGAAATTGTTAGGTTTTCCATTTAAGCACTAATGGAATCATGATAGGTTTTCCCTATTGACCACCATGAAATGTAGTTGAATGTTTCCCCACGTGCATCCTATATTCCTTAATTGAATGGAGTATGAATATTCGCATGGGCGTGCCTTTTCTTGCAGCTTGCATAATCTTCCATAATTCTGCAGGTAGATTTTATTTAGCCTCTAAATAATATATTTCGAACTTGTCGACAATATATAGCTTGAGCCACTGACATTGGCTCAATTTCTTCAAGACACGCCTTATCAGGTCAAAATATTCATTTTGGGTTCAAACAATATCCTCGATAATTGTCTCCACTAGTTCATACTCATGCTTGGTATATAAAAATTGATAAAAGAGTTAGCATTTAGCGAGATTACTATTCTTCTATGAATGAAACCCATATATTTTGTGACTCATAGAAACTACTACAAAATGAAGTTACAAAGTTAATAACCTGATATTTTGTGATTGTGAATGAAATCCAAGAAAGATTGGCTGCTGTTGTCACAGCATCCCTCCACTTGCTCACCTTGTCCATGTTGTCTTTGAATCTCTCTTCAAGAACTGCAAATGTATCTGCATAAGTATGTTTCTACACCGTACATGTGAATGACCAATGCCACAGAAAACGGGTACAACAAGCTGTCCATATGCTTCTTTACATTTCAATATATGCACAAGTTCATCTAAGCACTATGCAAAAGAAGCATAATGTTTTGAGAAAATGATCATTATCGAAAGCTTGGATTGCTCGATTGTTGTCGATAAGGCAGGTCCATTTTCATCTCCTCTCTCAAGTCACTTGTCAGCCATGTAGGTATGGATTTTCTTCCCCTTCAAAGCAGCATAGAGATGGCTAGTAAATTTAAGGCAGATGTCCTCATCTCTGAAACTAAGAGAGACGCCATATCAAAAGAGCCAAAATATAAAGTCCACTAAAGATAATCTAAGAAATAATATGAGGGTCTTCTCCATTAGGTTTTATAGGAATTCGGTGTATAATGAATTACCTCCCGATCATATTTGGTCTATACTTGAGCCACTCAAATATATATAGTTTGTCCTCTCACACTGTTTTTGGCTATATATATAGTATACCTTGTTTTTGGCTATATATATAGTATACATTTTCTAATTTTCTAGGTGTCAGAATTCATAAGCTCCCATTCGTGAGTAGATTATGGGTTATATATATAGCCAAAAACAGTGTGAGAGGACAAACTATATATATATATATATAGCATACATTCTCTAATTTTCTAGGTGTCAGAATTCATAAGCTCCCATCCGTGAGTAGATTATGCGTCATAAACTCATTTATTTTTTTTCCAATTTTTGTAATTATGTATTCATCAAATTTCCGTACTTAGATGCAAATGCTTTGTAGATTTCTCACTATTACCTTAATTACTCCTATATGTAAGTTCATGCATAAATATTGTTTTTAAATAGTGGGTGAACCTGAAGTTCATGTGCATGCATAAAGAGTCTTGAAAATTTGGAAGTTAATTTATTGTTCCAAATCTAATTCCAAAGATTTTGTATTGGATCAGATTATCTTTTGGAATTTTCAGGTATTCAATATTTTTTTTGAATTTTTTGGTGTCGATATTATCAGTGGTGTTTTTTTAAAAAACTTCATCCAATTATATATAACATCAATCCACTAAATACCAATCAAGTACCATTTAAGCACTTCTCATCACTGAATTCACAATTGTACTGGAATGGAATTTATCACAAAAATTTTTTAGCTCCCGATTCATTTTGCAGGAATCGCATCTATATAAGCTGTCACCTTGTCAAGATTGTCCCGCCCTTACTTGATAGCAAAATTATCTTGAAGTTCTGCATTCGCTGCATTTTTAACATGAGCATTGGAGGCTAGCATTGTAAGTACTATGTAGGGCCATCTGGTTTAGTAATTTGATAAACTGATTTTTTGATAAAACTGATAAAACTAAAATCGAATATTATCGAAAAAGTTTGTTTGGTTTTGATAAATACCAGCTTAACCGATTATCTCAATATTAGCTAGGGCTGGGATTTAGAACCGTAAAACCGAAGGAACCGCACAAAAAAACTAGGTTCGATTCTACAACATATGTACTTACATTTTTTTTGGTTCTGTTCCTGGCAATGTCTTCTCGGTTCGGTTCCGGTTCTTGCTTCCAAAACCCCTTGAAACCGAAATACAAATGTTAGTGTATAATTGGATAATAGGACCGAGCTTATTTCTGTAAAATAGACCCTTTCTCATGTGATCAGGCACCAAGTTAGTCTTCCAAATGTGATCATAACCTTCCATTTTAATGATTTTATCTCCTATCCATTCGATCAAAACCCTAGAAAATTATCTCTATAACTCTCCCCTCAAACTCTCACTCTCTCAGTCTCCACTCTCCAACCTAGAAACAGAAACAGAGAAGCCCCAATTCAGCAATCCTTATCATCAAAACCCAGACGGGCGGGAAAACCTCCCTCAAAGTCTAGAACCCAGAAACATCGCATCTTTGATTTGTGTTGGCCATCGCTCAATGTAAGCTTTCATTTTTCTTGCTCTACTCTCATCAATCTGCAATTTCAATCATAATAGGATGTTTGCACATCACTCTTTGCCCATAAAATTTGACCACTTTTTCCTCTTCGTTTGAACCTAGCCCTGCAGTGAGTGCAATCTAGTTTCATTCTTGATCAGATTTCCCAATTTCTCCCAACCCAATTTAAAGGTTTGCCCTTTTTCTCTATTTTTCCAAATTCTCTAGCTCATTGCAATTTGCAGCTTTCCTCTTTTCCATTCAAAGCTTCAGTTCAAATAGTCGGGAATTAACTAAATTTGCTTTCTTTATAGGCTTTAGAGGTGATTGAACAAAACCCAGAACCCAAGAACAAGCAGAGAGACAAAAGGTTCTTGAATTTTTATGCTTTATGTGTAATGTCTTTGACTCTTTGTGGGAATTTTGTGTTTACTGTTTAAGTTGGAAAAGTTGGTGATATATGTTGTACTTGATTTTTTGTGTTAGATGGGAATTGAATTACATCTGTTAGTTTCTCTATTTCTGTTTAAACTATAGTTATTCATAACAATATTGTCTTGATTTCATGCCAGGAAATATTGAAGTTGTACATACACTTGCTTGCTACCTTGGAGATCTACTTCCATGTCCGAAGCATCTGCTAGCTCCGAAAAACTAGCATGGTCGGTTTGGTTCTATATCGGTTCTTGATACAAAAAACAGCAAACCCGAACCGATTTGGACTTGTCGGTTCCGGTTCCGGGTTCAGTACTTGAAACTGCAGAACCGACCCGAGGCTAGCCCTAATATTAGCTATATATAATCTAATTTGCAGTACAAATACTATATATATATATATATATACACACATATGAATACAAAATTTTTGACAACTTATCATATACAAAGAATTTAGTATTATTCATTTTAATTTATATTACAAATAAATACTTGTTGTAAAGTTGGTAATACTGAAAACGAAAATACCGAATTTGGTAGATATGATCATTAAACACCGAAAATCTTGGTTGATAATTTGTAGCTCCATTTTGGAAACGGAAGGCTTTGGTTTAAAGTTGGTAATGCCTATAATCAATTCAAACCAACCGAGTGACAGCCCTAGTACTATGACATTATTCACCCACATGCTTCGAATGCAATTCATAATCATTTCTCTTGATGATCACTTAAAATTTACCATTAAGAATAGACAAAGATTGTAGACCTTGTTGCTTCGCCTCACCTCCTACACAAGCTAAGAACACCCCATAAACGTACTTTGCTTATATGTGAGCGTTTGCTGTAGCTTTCTCCAAACACTCAAATCCAGATTCAAATTGCTTCCTCAAGCAGAAATGGTCGAGAACTCCTTGTCTATATAGATCCTATGCATTGCCACACTTTTTGCAACGTCTCAAAAATTTAGAATTTTTTTTTTCAAATGATTTGAGTGGAAACTAGTCGGCTGATACATGTTGAAAAATATAGTTGTCTTGACCCGCCTTGTTAAACTCCTTGCAACTTTGCCTAATGCGGCAAAGATCATAGAAAGAAATAAAGCAACCCTAGCAATCACTTCCAACAAGTGATCCTTGGGCAGACTTCAGGGCCGAGATGTTATGACTTGATGTTTGCTAATTTCTAACCTTTCTTCTTTATCAGTGAGAGAGAGGTCATGGATGTCATACAAAATAAACTTCTTTATAACCTTATGTCATGCTACAAATCCCCAAAAGCAAAAATCTAAAAACTAGGATTTGCAGGAAACTGAGGGGATGAAAGGAAGGAGCTATGCTAGTAACTAACCAAGAAAATTATACTAACCACGGTTGGATAATCCAATGATGTAAAAGAAAACTTAATTATTTACACTCTTGGATTTACATCCAAGAGTGACTGGTCATACTTTCTTTGGTAAGAACAAGTGAACATTATTGTCGATATTATTTTGGAATTTTCGGAATTCAAATTAAAAAGTAAATTAACGTATTTCAAAAGACTTTTGTTTTCAAATTTTCTCCTTTTTATTCTCTTACTTTATGTTCATTTAGTTGTATCCCGCTATATATACACACACACCCACACTCTTGTAAAGCAATGAATTTGGTAAATTTGGCATATGCCAAAACCAATCGAACTTTTTCTTTGTAAAATATGTAACTGTTTGATAATAAGAACTATTATCAAACCATTACATATTTTACATATTGCCAAATTTATCGAGTATCTAAATATTATCTATAGATCTTCTAGTTTTCAATACACGCACATGTATATTAAGAACTACAAGCATAAGTATTTGTACAATAGTATTAACATTATTTAGGGCTGTCATTGGTTTGAGAATAACTGAATCGACCGAAAACCAAAAGTTTGTTTTAGTTTTGGTAAATAGTACTTTGGTAATCAAAACTGATCAAATTGAAATAAAGAACTACTGGAAAAATTGATTTGGTTTTGGTAAATGTCAAATTTGCTGAGTATCTATATCAAAATATTAGCTATATATATAAATATACATATATATATAAATATACATATATATATATATATATAAAGTTTGGATAAACTTGCTATGACACGTGGTGAGATTTCTTCAAGTTCCCAACAATCCGCCAAATGCAGCAACTTTAGATTGTACAAGTTTTTGAATTTCTTAGGTACATGCTTTATGGAAGATCCACGTAGGTAGAGTATCGTTAGTGTTTCGTAGCTCCTCAATCATAGAAATTGTTTCCAATCCAAGTCTTAAACCCCTTAAACACAGTGTTTGAATGTTTCTCATATGTATCGGAAGTGATTCCAATAACGCTATATATTTCAAGAAAAGAGTGAAAATACTAGGAACTGAGATAGACCTTAAGATCTTCCATTCCATTCAATGTGCCTAGTGTATCCCTATCGTACCTCTCTTCATAACCTGTGCGTGACAACAACAAATGCTCATGACTACTTTTATTGGCTGTCAGTGAAATACAAATGCATCCTCGGGGCCATTTTTCCAATGTCACTCTATTTCTTATAAGAAATGTGCCTTCACTCTCATCAGAGGCTCTCTGTAAGGGCACAACTCGCACCACATCATGTATTCTTAGAGCAACTCCAACAGCTCCCCTATATTTTGATTTAACTATATTTTAAGGAAAAATGAGTTTCTTTTGCTCAAACAGAGTCCCTATAACTATCCTCATTTTAGGGATAGCGAGGAAAAAAGAAAACCAAATTTCCTAAATTTATAGTAATCTCTAAAATTTTGAGGAAGAATTATAGATATTTTAAAGATTGCTGTGAAATAGAGAACCTGTTGGAGTTTGAGAAGACTTTAACTTTTACTCCCCTATAATACAAAAATTATAGAAAAGCTTTTTTATCATTGTCCAACGATAAATAGCAACTTTTGAGTTTGTCTATCAAGGCTTCTACATGATCCATTCCTCATACAACTAGATCAATTCCTTGAAAGACCCCAAGCCCAAGCCCATGCGTCACCAAATCTTCAATAGGTAACTATATCAGTGCTTTCTCGAAACATACAACACAGCAGAAATGAGAATTTGGCCTCCTCTCTTTCCAGTAAGTCGTAACTCACCCCTAATTGGCTGATACATGAGCTTCTTCATTCCTTGAATATCTTCCCTTAAAGGCTTTTTTAACAGTCCAAGAGCATCTTCCCAGATTGCTTTTTTTAAATATTTTTTTCTTTATTTTTATATTTTTTATTTCATAGTGCGCTTCCTAGAGTCGAAATTGCAACTGGGAACCCACCACATTCCCTCAGTACCTATTCTGCTACCGAACGCAACTCAGGATCAGATTCAACATTTCAATGTAACCTCCAACCATCTTCTTAAACAGACTCCGTGCATCAGTATCGGGCAAAACGCAAATGGAAAATTTCTTTCTAGTTATTCCATTTCATTGAATATATCTTGTTTCGTGGAGTTACCAAGATTTTACAACTTTTTATATCAAGTGGGAATCCCTATTTTCCACAAATCCAGGTTTCCCAAACATTATCAATTGCTACTAGAACACTCATAGTACCAAATAATCCACACACAGATGTAGAGGGAGGATTAAGAGAAGACCTGCTTAAACTTAAAAAATGAGGATGTTTTTAATTTTACCATATATTTTAATAATCTAAATCACGCATTCTCTAGTTACATACACATATATGAATCATGCAAAAAATTAGCCAATTGAAAAACATTTAATCATTTGATTAACATAATGTTCATTTTAATTTTATCTAATGGTTTACATTTGTCTACACAATTTTGAGTGACCAAATAAAATAGCAAACAAAACGTAACATCTAAAATATTTATATTCACATAATAAAGCCGAAGATGTTACAAACCAAAATTTAAAAGATTAAGCTAAAGATGTTCCAAATTAGAACTATAAAAATAAGCTAAGAGCATTTCTAACAAAATACCTAGGTAGGTGAGAATTAAATATAAGGGCCTCTCCAATAGAATATCTAATTTTTTAGCTATATATAACTATTTTTGAAGCAAAATTCAACTCCAACAGACTAGCTATAGCTAAGTTAAATTAAACTTTAGCTAAAATGACCAGCTATATTTAGCTAATGAATCATGTACAGCTAAAGTAAGAGCTATTTAACACCTAAAATTATTACGTTTTCTCTCTAGGTAGCCGCAGGATTTTCAAGAAAATTTTTCCTCCTTCCGTCTAGCGGCGCGTCTGTTGATGCTGTCGTCGGACGGGCTCTGCTCCATGGTGGGTGATCATCCTCGGCGCTTTCTTCTGGTCCGCCGAGAGCTGTGGAAGTTGTGTAGAGAGTTTGTGGTGGCCGGCAGGCTTTGGTTCAGTGAGTATGGGTCGAGTTTGGGGAGCGCTCAGGGGTCACGATTGCCGGATAGGGGATCGACTCGGATGGCTGTTGCTGGGTCCGGATTAGAGGAGATTACATCGGCCCACCGAGGCGGGCTTTTACGGGTTTTTTGACAGGCCGGGCCGGGCTTTTGGTCCTCCGGGCCGGCGGGCCTCCATCGGCCCACTTGATCCGCGGGCTTTTTGATGAGGCCTAGGTGAAGAGATGCTTGGAGGATCCAGGAGGTTAAACCATAGTGGTGTTGTGCAAAAATAGTAAATAAATAAATATACTCAACACAATCTCGCTCTATTTCATTAACGGAAGTAGAGTTTTTATTATGTTAAGTTCAGATCCATTCAAGATAAAGAACATCCCTTAATTACAATTCCTTGCTTCAAGGGAAGACCCTTTGATTCCAAATACGAAGACAAAAATTCCATAGAGAGGAGTGTGTTTGTTTGTTTTTGCGGCTGCATCCAGAGTGTTTATCAGGCTGCCTACATACCTTAGAAGAGATCAAGCCACTCGTAGTTCAGATTTTTGGGAAGGTTTGGATGCTTTGATAGGTAAATGACCCACCAAAGAATTTTGGTTAAGTGTTTGGGTGACTTTAAGGTCATTTGAATAAAGAAATTTGGATGACTTTTGTGGTCACAAGGATTTGGTGAATTTGGTCTAGAGAAAACCAGGGATTCGGTTAAGGTCGCGGTTGCATCCAGATTTAAATCTAGACTGCCTACATACCCTGTGAATGGATCAAATCACTGTAGTTCAACATTTTAGTTTTTCGGTTTTGTACCAATTTTTACGAGCACCCCATCTTAGTAGAGTGTCCATTGATTGGGCACTTGAATGTGCCGAGCTTCGTAATGAGCCCTGGAATTTTGCAATGGGCTTTGTGCCACTTTTTTACTGGTCGATGGATAACTCAGCTGACCCGGACTAACTTGGAGTGGGCCTTGTGGAGCTTCAAAACAAGTGATTCGGTAGAGCCCATAAAAGAAAACTGCGTGCATAGCATAGATTGATTTGGACAATCGTTTGTGCAGCCCATATGAACCCCACTTCATGTCTTGCACGAAACTGAAACCCCAAGGATATCAGATCGTAGTCTTTGCGCGAAACTGAAACTCCAAAGAGACCAGATCATCTGCAAGCAGACTTGCTAAGCTCCATCTCTTTCGAAGGATAACATCTTGGCGTGATCAGATAGAGATGACATTCAAGATGAAGCTTCGTTCTTATAGTTCAATTTGGAGAAGGAATCTGGGTCTCCCGTTCTGTATAAATACTAGCACCCTTCACTTTGATTCTGCGTTCTCCATCAAGAACGTGCATTGGGTAAGGCTTCTTTGACTCAAAGAGATAATTTTCTGATAGTGAATCTCTTCAATCTGTCAACCCTCTTTATTGCAAATATGGGGCTCCTTTTTCTTCCCTTTTTGCCTCTGCTGGGACTATGTTTACCGGTGAAATTTTGTTGTCATGTAGCTAGCAACCCACATGAATCCCCAATTTTTAATTGAGACGTCTTTTTTTGTGCAGGCATACCGAGCTGAACTAGACGTGGCTTCTCCTCAAGGTACCTAGCTGCCACTTCAGGGAACTTTAATTTGATTGTTTATGACTTGCCGACAACACCACCGACTGGCCTTTGTTGTTTGCATTACATTCACAAATTTGCTGCACAATTGTTCCATTGCATGGTTGGAAGCTTTTGTCTTTAATTCTTACTGCAGCATGCGTTAATTACACATGGATATTGATCACCTCACATACTGATTAGTTTTCCACAAAGAAAAGGACTCATGGCTGCCAGTTGGTCACTTATTTTGTCTTCTTGCAATATCAAACTATGCCACCGTTTTATGATTAAGGTGGAAAGTTTAATTAAACCTGCATTGTTTCATTTAGCAAACAAATATATATATATATATTGCTCTGTCTTGCGGCAAACATGTTCAATCACATATTTTAAAAGCTTTGACTTTGACAAGCTTATGTGTGAAGCTATTTGTTGCTATCTGCAGGTTTTAGACATTCTTCCACCGCCAAGCTTCGTGGCTAGCTGAGAAGTGATCTCTGCTTCTTAAATTAAATGTAATTGCTGCATGCTTCTTGGTCTTTTACTTTTGACTTGTTCTGAAAGAGACTTGCAGCATAGCTGCCCCAATTATGCATATTCTGAAGCTTCTGCTCTGCTGCAAATAAGTGGAATTAAGCTTCCATTTTTTTCCTTTTTGTGTAGCCGTGACCATGAAACCAAAAGCAAGGATTTTTTTCTTTGCTGATCATGAGATTGCTTTTCCATTTTGCAGACACAATTTTGAAGAAAAGCATCGCAGACGCCATTTGAACCATCACTTGCCAGAGGTAGTCAAAATGTTGCAACTTGGCCACGAATTTATCTAGGAGTGAATAGGCATGTTCCATCCTTTATAGAGGTTGATCTATCCCTCCAACATTTCTGCCACTATCTTGTGCCAGGTAACAGGAACCAGACGACTCCCATCACTCTTCCATTTTTTGTGGCTGCAGTCTAGTGGTCGAGGGTGAGCCACATACTTTGTGAACAAGGGTGAGCTATACCCTTCTGCCCAAGATAGCCATTTTGCCTTCGGGGACACTTTTCTGATGACGACTTTGATGCAGGTAGCGTAACATCTTTGGCTTTGGTGCTGCACAAAGATTCCTCCAGAGCAGTTTCTTCACTTTACGAGCCCAAGAACTTTGCAAACTCGTTGTTGGCGTGAACTGGAAGCTCCAGGCCTTCACTTGACACTCGTTTTTGCCACCCACATGCAGGACGCACCGCGATACAGGCATCAAAAACAAGTGCAGTGCACCCTCTAGTTTGGACCTTGCTTCCGCCACCCATGCGTAGGACGCACCGCGGTATAGGCATCGAAAGAAGGCCCAAAACCCAGGTGAGCCCCTTCCCTTGCCGAAATCTCTTCTTTTGTCTCCTTGGACCTGCACTGTTTGTTAACACAAAGGCAAATGGAGGTGCATTTGGTTGTTTTGTTTTCTGATTTTTGTGGGCAACAGTAAGGGATTTGAGGCTTTGTGAGCTATGGCCTTGTTGTTGGTATATTTGGTTGGAGTGGTTCATTTTCGGAGTTTAGGAGGGGTTATAGAGCCTATATGGAAATAAGAAGCAAGTCTTTCTGCACTTCATGGAGATATCGGCAATGATAAAGAAAAAGTAGTGAGGAAGACCATGAAGAAGATGACCAGCAAGATACCTGAATGAATCCCTCGCGTTGTTGGATTGTTGTTTCCAGGTAAGCAGCAACTTTTCACTCTCTCTTCTCCTCTAATCGCTGCCTTACTCTGATGCAGAAACTTGACTCACTCTTCACTCTTTTTTTTTTTCTCCGTCCCTTTCTTATGCAGCCTCGTGTTCCTTATATAGGGGGCAGTGAAGATTCTAGAGGGCTGGATAAACATTTGTTTGAAATTTGAATCTCCCGAAGCTCACGAAGATAAGCTATTGATCGGAGACTTCGTCTTTGATTTTGAGATTGAACTTGGACGCCCTCTGCCACTTTGTTCTTATCTCACTTTGAGATATTTGAATCACAATTTGAATGCTTTCTTCTGCTTCTGTTTTTTTTCTTTTTTCGTAGCTTATCCCCGCTCAAGCTTGATCAACCATTCAACTTGTTTGAATTTGAGAAAGAGATAATTTGTAAATAAATATTTGTTCAACTATTGTTATTATCCTCATCTCTCTTTTTTTTGTTTTTTTTTTTGTTTTAATAATTGCGACAGCAACATGCATCGTGGGTTTTTTTTATTATTCAACAAGTGGGTATAGCAGGGCAATTAGCATGGGGCTGGAAGTTGAATCACCGTTAGAGTTTAGCTCCCGGCTGAATTAATTTCTCAGACCGGTATGCACGCCGATCCGGGAACTTGAGTGCCACCAAGATGCTCGGTGAGTTGCCGGTTGGGGGCGGGAAGTGACCTTGTGTTGCTGGTGGAGCTGAGCCATCAAAGGAGAAGCAGCTCAGGGTGCCCAAAGTATTTTTGGGGATGCTGTCAGTGCAGTTCAGGTGGAGATGGCTAGGTGATGCCGGTGATGATAACCGAGAGGTGAAGACACGACAAGAGATGATCATCATGAGGTGTGTTTCTTGGTTAGGTCACTGAGAGGTGAAGTTGTGACAGTCACCGAGAGAAGGTTGATGACTTCAAGGAGGCACTTGGGGAAGCCATCAAGAGTCCGACGAATTTGCTTGAGAACCATGGGTGAACTCAATGGTCCCGGCCGGGAAGCAAGCAATTGGTAACTGGATCGGGATGGTGGGTTGAGGCAGCGGGACCAAACTCTTGGCTAGTATGCACGAATAGACAGATGCGAGAGGAATGTCCAGGTGTAGAGAGTAGATTCAGGGTGTCCAAATACAAGTTAGTGTCTCCGGGGTGAGTTGATGAAGGAGGCCAGCGGCTCTGTCCGGGACCTTGATTCTAAGATGGGTGCTGGTGTGTTGCATGGCAACGTGATACATGTGATGAGCAAGAGTTGTTGGCGGACCTAAGAGTGACCATGTGGGTTAATTATAGACGAGAACCACATACGAGGCTAGAGTTTGCGACATGGTTGTATGCATGACCAAGCAAAGAGAGTTGCGTGAGCGAGCGACATGACTTTTTGCTTCGGTTCCTGCATACCTGCTGACTCAAGTACCTGCGGACTCGTGGTACCCGGAGAAGAGGCTTGGGTGTGGAGTTGAAGGTACTTGGGAGTGGGATGTGCACGTACCTACTGACTCGTAGTACCCGCTGGGTCGTGGTACCCGATGGCTTATGTACCCGGTGGCTCCTCAGAGGCTTGGGTGAGGAAGGTGAGGAGTGTCCTGCATGTACCCGCTGACTCGTGGTACCCGTACATGACCCTTGCTCGAGGTGCAGGGTGTCTTGCGCGTACATGATTGGTGGTTCCCGTACATGACTCTTGCTCAAGGTTGGAGGCTCATACCCAAACTCCTAGGGACCTTCCTTCTAGCGCCAATGTTTCTGTGTGAGAATACGGAACGGGAACTAAGTATAAGGCAAGATAGAGAGGGAGAGAGAATGTAACACAAGCATGTTCACCTTGCCCTTGAGGCAAGGCTACGTCCACTTAGATATTTCACTATAAGTGAGGCCAAGTAGCTTTTGTAATAATATAAGTACGGGGATCATGGATCCCATACTTTTTCAAGAAAGAGAGGACTTCCTCTTATAGCTAAAGAAAATCTCATTATATTCTATATTTCCGATGTGGGACAATAATACACATATTGCTTTTCTTGAAGCTTCTTGGAGAGCATGGGAGGGTGGCCTCCTAGCAAGGTACCGGCCGACCTCCACCATAGTAAGGTAGCTCGGGTGTCAGACTACTGGATGCATGTCGTAGGAGGGACTAACCATGTTGCGGGGCCCACCAACGAGGTTGTTGCTTATGCTTGGCGGTATATGCTATAGACGGTATGTACACTAACCATATATATTCTTTTTTTTCAATACACCCACTTATATATTAAGAATTGTAAACATAAGTATTTTTTTACAATAATATCATGATCATGATTATCATCATTAGGTGTATCCATTACCTCTTAGAATAATCTCTTCATCAATAGGCTTTTCCCTAAGACTAAAGCTGATGACAATTATATTTATATATATTGATGATGTTAATACATATGCATGTAACATTTCGAGACATTTTGATGTGAAACTAATTTTTGAAACACTTGATTATTTATAAAATTGTTCCTTCGTTTTGTGTATCTCTTAATTTGATGTACACGTACTTAATTCTTGCTATACTGTGTATGTACATACTATTTTTTTCTTTCTTAAGAAAGTGAAAATTACAACTTGAACCTATAAAACAATCATAACTAAAATGATCAAATTTAAAGGCATTGACCGCAAGCATCAACAATTTCTTGATCCAAACAGTTAGGTGAGTAGCATCGTGTCCTAAATTCGTGATTGCATCGTGTACATACTAACTTTGATATGCATCGACCATACCATTTTGTCTTAATTAATACTTTATTATTTTATTAATAAATTAATTATTAATTATTAATTTATCAATTAAATAATAATCCCAGTAAATTAATAATTTCTTGTAGTCTCAGCCTTATAAATTTATCTACTTTTTACTGTATTTTCATTTTAAAAATAATGTTAAAAATATCTATTGAAGCTATCTAGAAACTCTGTTTGATACATACAACGGGTTTGATCAAATCCACACAAGTGTTCTATATGAATTCAAGATAAATACAGCTCTAGCCCTGTTTTCTTTTCTTGGAATAACATGCTCCAAGATACACCAGCTGACTTGAAAGCCTAAGAAATGAGTTAACAACCCTCTTGAGGGCATGTATCTTTTGTTGCACAGATTGGGATGAGTCCAACATATGATCTATCATTATCGTAACTTTGTCCCTACTTCCTTAGTCACTTAGGCCAACACGAAAGGACTAGCTGAACTGATTTTCAGTTGTCTTGTGGCCTTCTAACCAAATAATAACCTGCTCCATGACAACTTGATATGATTACAATGCATCCTTCATTTTGGCCTTCCATACCAAGTACTTCTTATTTTCTTTCTTGTATCTTCTCCATTCTCTTAGAGCCGCCAATATAACATGCATCGAAACTGGCAGAAAGAAAGGCTGTGCATATAGCAAAAGAGTTGGCATATGTGAACAAATAATAAATAAAATAACCCCTTAAATTTTTGGCCATATAAACAGGTGTTGGTAACAAACCGAATAGACGGCGAAACAATGCTCGAACGAATAGTAGCTGACCGACATAATCGATGGATGAAAAAAGGCATCCTCTGCTAGAGACCTTGCTTGCCTAGAAGACACTGAATGAAAGAACTATATGATTCAGTTTTCTTGCAATATGAAATAAAGTCAAAAAATCCTTTTTAAGAAGCCACAAGTAAACTTAGACCAGAAAGAGAATTAGAACATACCAGCAGAAGCATCATAAACACCAAGAGAGGCATTAGTTTGAGCCAAATTTGCTGCCTCCAGAGAATACTTCACCTGTGCAGGAGACAACCCCTAAATTTTAGCCACTTTTTTTCTTACCGTGCAAGAGCAAAAACATAATTAAAGTTTTCTAAGAAACAAATTTTACTGATCAATAGAATGATACAATAGAAGTGGACTAGAGATCCACAAGAAAAAGGCTAGCAGAAACTAGAAAGAAAAGCACCACAAATTTTTTATTTTATTTTATTTTTTTGGGGAAGGGGAAACACACATTCTTAAATGATTCAGATGAAATCACCCAAAGAAGCCACTAAGCCTAGACTACAGCTGCCCTCCAGTCAAGCATACTTGGAGATATGCTGTAATATCTAAATTCTGCCGATACAGAGTCCCAAACCTACACCTCTGAAATTTTCAAAGAATCCTCTATTTCTTTCCGTCCATAGCACCCAAATAACAGCTAGCACACTGCAACCCCAGAGAACTAGACACACCTTTTCTAAAACACTGATAATCTAATCATGAGAGGAGGATTATTACTTGATGTAATTGAACAGGGTCACGACCTCAGTTTTGTGTTCAGCAGCAATAATGAATTTTCAGTAAAAAAGTGATAGCCAACATTCGACCCTCTACAGAAATAATGTGCTTCTGATGTAACATGGAACATACATTTCGAGAAGCATGCTTGAGAATTCGTTTTCAGGAATCTTTTCCGGGAAAAACTATTAAACTACCTCTATTCATTTAATTTTGTTTATGTAAAATGAAGCTAAAATGTGAAACATGGCAGATGTATTTTCTACAGAATTCTTTTCCAAACTCTTTTATTTTGCGTGTCAACATAATTAAATCTTTCTTTCATCTCATTTGTGCTTTACTTGTTAAGGAATGTATAACGCATATCAACAAGGGTATGAACACTTAAAACAGTTGTACTCATGTAATGGAGAACAAATATTCCATAACCAGTGAGTAAATTCCATTAATAAGTCACCTGCTTTCCAATCTCATCCTTTATAATCATCCTCGGCAAGGATTGAACCTGCATGGAGAAACTAGTTACCCTTGGCTGAATTAGAGAAATGGGTTTTTTTTTTTTTTTTACTGATTATTCTCAATAGAAGCAATTGAAGAGAGACTAACTTAAGCATACCAATCTGGAGAGAGATCCAAGAGTTGTGGCACATGAATGAAGATTGAAGCACGTATGCATACGTGACAGAACATCTAATTCCCTGCACAAAAGTAGTATTGCTGGTCAAGAACATCAATTTTGGCCCTTAAGAAGTACTATTTTGGCCCTTATCAGGTTATACCTCGTATACCAGATAAGTACTATTATGAATGCGGAAAATTCGGATAGGACTACCTATCCTTTTTTTTATTGTTTTATAAGGAAGTAAAACATATTTAGTAATTGGTGGCATTGACATACAACCATGGGTTTTAGGGACTTTAAGCTTTAAGTGATGTTTCTTTTGCAAATTTGATATGAAATATCCAATGATTGAACTATTTTATTAAGCAAGAATGTGCAAAATTATCAAGGCCACAACACATTTGAGATTATTAATAAGATTCTTCTTCTGCTTTTGGTAAATCAAAAGGTAATCTCTCACATTCTGCTAGGGAAGAGATGAGAAAAATGACTGTTCATCCCATACTGTGACATACTGTGAAGCCTTGTATGCTCAACATGTGGCCCAAAATAAAAAACATGGTTTTAGCTTCATACCTGTCTGATCCTTTATATAGCAAAAAACAAAAACCATGTTCTATTTTTATAATCACACATGCAGCAAAAATATTAAGCCAACAAGTTCCTAACTTGACTTTAATTAGACTTTCTTCTTACCATAATGTGAAGCCTCTTTCACTAGGTAAAAGGTTGTACGTGCCTGAAGCCCCAACATACAGGTCATCAGATTTAAAACTAAAAAGTTGGCGGAACTGCCCCATGAAAACCTCAAAAACCTTCTGCAGATCCTGTATCAGAAACTGTAAGCATCAATCTCAAAATACATAGAACGCATCTATGATAATAGAATATGCACTTCCAGTAATTTCGACTTCAAAAAGAACTGATCATGCAAAAATAGTTGTTTCTTACTTGAAAACAGAAAAAACCAGAAATAATCAGAGCCCAACTATGATGGGCTCAAACAAAAACAAAAACAGTACCCAGAAAAGAAACAACACATACCAAACCCAAAGTACTTCATAAACAAAGCCGTATCTAATTTCTATTTGGAGCCTGATTGATATGTTATTTTGTTTTGGTTCTGGTTCTGGTAACCAGAACCAACTTATTAGTGATGGTCACGAAGTTCTTCTACAAATAAAAGAAAACAAGCAGTAGAAATAAAGTTTCTAACCATACACTCACTCTATACATATGTTACTTCTTTCTCTATACATTACTCGTACTAAAATCACACCCAGCTTGATGACAGGTTTTGATTAACAAGTTTGAAGGAGTTTGTGAATTTCACTGTGTCTATTCAACTCTTTGAGAGGCGTTAAAATAGGTACGATGACCTCCTATGGAAAGAATTGTACCTAGAGCCTGAATATAAGCAATTACCTAGTTGAAGGGGTTTTGATTGACTTTCTGACCACATATTGTACATGTATCTTTCTATGTAGTTCTATATGCATAAAATGCGCTGTGTTTATTACTTTATTTACACCAATATTCCTTTTACTCAAATCTGGATGTCGCACATGATTTTTTTACCTATGTGCTGTGAGCATTCTTGTAGAAAATAATTTCTTTTCACATGCCTCAGAGTAATTAGGAATCTTTAAGATAAGCAATTAAGTTATAAGTTAACAGCTCCTCCAGTTGGATGCTACAGAATTCTGAGATTAGCTACAGTTGGCTTCCAATTCAACTTGGGAGAAATTGAAGCTAAAAATAACCACTAAATACAAATAGGTGGGTAGGCTTTATGCACTTCCCACTTTGAAAATATGAAGTTGTGTCATAAAAAGCATCTAACCTCTTGCAAAATTGTATGTCTAGGAGGATGCTTACTTTCTGAATCCTTTCTGCATGTTTGGGTGTTCAACACAATAACACCTCCCCACATCTGTAATAATGCCAATCAAAAAAAAAAAATTAGCCACATCAGAAAATTACACTACAAGAATCAGATGAAAGAAGATATAAAGAGGATGATGGCAAGACAACTAACAGGAGATATAAAGCTATTTGTCTTGGAAATCTGCCCATCTGGAAGCCGTAGAAGAAGAGGGCACTCCTTTGCAGGTGGTATATATCTGAGAACAAGTTGCGAGCAGGAAGTCATGAAAGAGGAAAAATTGGCATTGTGAGTTGTGAATAGAATATATATCTCTGATGGAAGCATATGAAGCATATCATTAACATGAAAACTGATACAGGTTGAAGAGATTAGAGGAATGCATGTATGAGTATGTTCTGTAATTTCTCATTGAATAAGAAAATGCTAACAGAAATTTTTAAATTAGTACAGTTTCAATTCCTAGTAACCTAAAAGATAATTCTTATTGTATTAGAGTACTTGCATAAGTATTAAGTAAAGGATTCACCCACAATATTTGGCAACCCCTGACAATCATTCAATATACATTCCCAAGCCCTCGAATACAATATATGCAAACACATTTGAAAGAGCACAAGTGAGATTAACAGTGAGAAAGAGGTCAACTATAAAATTGCAACCACATTTCATTCACTAAAGTGCACATTATGCAAAAATTCTCATGATAGATACTTTATTACTGATCTAATGTGCCCTTCATTTAACTCCCGTTAACAGAACCTAAAATCAGAAAGTACATAAAAATGAGAACACTTAAGGAAAGAATTGAGTGAGAAATATACACCACAAAGTGCAACATCTTTGACCTCCCACCAGCTGCAATGGATGTATCCAAGTGCCATTCGTTCGAGTTTACCTATCGAAATTATACAGTAATAATTCATATAAATAAGTTTGAACATGGATACATACATGAATATATAGAACAACTAAAACATATTCAAAGAAAGGGCTTATTGAAGCTTACAAAGAAAGGAAGATCCTTGGTACTAAAAATGTAGCTATCCCAGTTATCATCCCAGTAAGACAGTGAGGACTTTGGCACATGGTATAACACCTGCCCAGGAAGACGAACAACAAAAACTGATCAAGACCTATAAAAATGACAAGCCAGATGGGTGATAATACCAAAAGATTGTAAACATTTTCAAAAGAAACAACAGATCTATTACCTGACTTTCCACGCTTATGTTTGCTACAGGTTTCATAGCCTCAACCATTGGAGCCAACAGAGTCTCATCTACTGTCTGAAAGTCCCTGCAGTATAAGCGAATCAGCATACTGGAATACAACTATGTGGACTTAACTTCAACAAGCGTTCAACTATATACAAAATGGGAATAACTCATTAATCTTCCAGACCATTCAACTTAGTTTTAAACACAATTTAGATCAAAAAACTAATCACTAGATTTAGAACATAAGCATATAACTCCAGAAACTAATCACTTATGAATATCCAACTTTTTTTATGGAGTCATCATTTACAGAAAGAATACACTAAATTAACACAATGCAGTTACCATAACAGCATGAATATACAAAGCATTCATAGCAAATGTGCTCAAATGTAAATATATGAAGCTCCATACCAATCATAAATCCAATCTCGAGGGTCTGCATTTAGCAAATTGAACGACAGAACAAGCGTTCCATCAGCACCAACAGGCATAAACTCGCCATGAATCAATCCTTCCTCCTTCCCACCATTCACAAACACTTTAACAAACACCTCCGCGGCCTTCGCCACCGCCTCTGCCTCCGAAACCCTACCGAGAATCCAAGCATTCCTATACTTGCCCACCACGGCTCTCACCTCCTCCCCACCCCTATTCACCACCACCACCGTATACACCTCTCCGCCGGAGCCGGAGCCCGAACTAAGCCCAAACACAGCCTGCAGAGCCTCATCCACAGCCTCATCATCGCCGTCGTAATCAACGGAACCGACGAGACGGTCGGAATCGGAGTCCAGGACTACTGAGACGCTGTGGTTGGGGCTACAGGTGCCGCATTGAGGCGTTTGTCGGGTCAATTCGGTCATTTGGTGAAGAATGGACGATTCCAGAGAGGTAATGGAGGATTTGGAGTCGAAGCCGACGAAGATTGCTTGGAAACGACATGGAAATAGAAGCGGATTGGAATCGATTTCAGCTGAGAGAGAATCGATTTCGAGGAACGGTAATGGTGCGCGGTAAATTTCCACGGATTTGTATATTAACGGGACGCCTGTGTAGAAAATCAGAGTTATAGAAGCAGTAAATTTAAGAGTAAGAGAGAAATGGTGAAAGTAAGAGTGAGGGAGAGAGATGACCTAAAATGAAGGAGAAGAGGACAGAGAGGGTTAGGATGAGACGCTTGAGGCCTGGCTTGGTTTTACGCATGGTTTCGGGATCAAAGTCTGGAGGCGGTTCATCTGCTTCTGGTTGAGGTGTTTGATTTGCAGGGATGAGAGGTTCTGTGATTTCCGCCATTGTTGTTGAGGCACTGGAGCTCGCTCTTCGGCTTCAGCTCTTCACTCAAATCGAGCAATTCAGAGTGTGGGAGAAGCCAAAGGTGCCAGGTACCAACTGCCAAGTCTTCCGAAACAGAAGAGTTTCAGAGTATGACACAAAGAAATTAAATTGGGAACATTAAACATAAATGCCGTCTTAGCTCAGCCGGTAGAGCTCTCGCTCTTCAAGATTTCAATGGTTTTTACATAATTTTTTTCTTTCTTTATTGTGTAAGCTTTTTTTTTTTTTTTTTAGTCAAGTCTCGGGATAAAATAATATTTTCATCACAAGACAGAATAAACCGTTACATACCATTCCGCTGTCATTTAAGAACATAAACAGGTAAGAAGATAGTGCAGTGATACATAAAAATAGACATACTCATTATACATTCAAATACGTAAAGGTAGCAGAGATCCTCCATTGATACTACACGGGAAACGCTAGAGATTTTGGTTCTTAATACAAGGAAAATTATTGTAATTAGATAAAAAAACTAAAAACATAGGGTTGGGCCAGAGAATTTAGAGTGAACAAATTGGCAATGCTGGTGGTGATTATAATATAGGAGGAGGAGACTTTGATATATACAAGGTAGATAGAGGAAACCCTAGAAGGTAAATTAAAGAACAAAAGTACCAATAAACAGATCATTGAAGATTTTCAGTCAAAGATTGATCTGTATGACCAAAATATCTCTGGTCCTTTTCTGAACTTGCTGACTGGAGCTATCTAAATTTCTTATCTCTTTGCCTGTGTAAAGTACAGTACTGCTGTACTGGTCCTTATCTTAGTTTTGACTGGAAATTTTGAGATTGGTTCCCTCCTTCTATACATTAGAAATTATCGAGCTTAATTTTAAGCTAGAAAACTTGCGCTTATTGGTTATCATATATGGCTGTGTTTCTTGTATGCATAATATTGAAACAACAAAATATACCATGATGAGTTGATCCTTCTTATTAATTACAATAGAAAACATAACATTGCTTAGCTTAAAATCCATCCAGTGAAGCAACATATATAGTTCTATTTTCTGAGCATAATAATTTTCCAATGACAATTTTTAATTGGGTGTTAAGTGGTGGACAGATCAGGAATTCATTTCAACCCTACACGATCTATTACGTACCTGCAACAATTTGACACAAATCAAAACATTAGTGTGATCCCGATTAGGGGCTGTATTTTATTTGGCTGTGATCAAGTTCGATCTTGCTCTCGAACTTAATTTGCAGACATTTATATCAAGAAGACAAGAATGTTGCCCCAGATGTAGCGGTGGTTGCCGTTGGTGAACTTGGTTATGCAGTCTCGGACAATAGTTATTGCGTTAGGTTTAGAGGAGTACTAATTATACTTGTCTCTGTCTATCTAATGCAGTCAGCCTTGACCCTGCGGCTAATCCTATGTAGTATTTTCTTGCATAAACTGCTGAGATGTTCAAGTGCTTTTGAAGAAGAAAGCTTATCTTAACAGATCACTTTCATTGCAAACTTCTCACATAGAAATTGCAGAAAACTTAGTATACAATAAGTTGACGGAGATGTACGTCCTTCATTAGCTGGTGCTTGCTCAGGTTAGAACAAGTATGAATTGGGATTTTCATTACTTAGAAGACTAAACATAACAAGGCATCTTCTGCTTTAGTTAAACTCATCATTTAAGAAGTACTTGTTTTTCTATCGGATCGCTGCTCATACAGTTACAGGACTCAATTGGGAAGAATTGATGCAGGAGGCCTAATAAGCATCTTCATGTTTCTATGGCTAACTTAATTGGGCAGGGGCCTAGTTCTAGAGGTTCGTTGATGCTTGTTTTGGTTAGCAATGAAGGAATCTTATATATGAGTACTAGTTAATCAAGACGATATGGAGTGCGTGCGGCTTTTGATCTTCTAAGCTCTCTACAAACATAGTCTAGCACGCCCAACCATGCATCACAAATATTCTAACTTCCCAAGTGGGTTAGCTTATTCTTTGCTCACATTTCTATCCAAACACTCAAGTCATCATCTCTTACGCATCGATCTTATCGTACTCTTCCGACAACTAGCTTTCGTTAATCACAGGTGCATGAAGTTCTTTAGACCAACATAGTAATTTTTGTTAATTTAAAACGTGAATATGGTTAAAAACAAAAGGAGAACTGAAGAACATTTAATGAAACTTCGTACTTCTAATTAACTTGGCCTCAAAATTATATTCAGATACAATCATTGAGAAAGAGAAGAATATTAAAATCTCAGAATCTGGCAAAATAGATATTACAGACAAAAGCTAGCTAGCAAGACACTGGCCTTAATTTGCTGGCAAGGAAATGCATATTTTGTATCCAGAACCAAGAAACAGGTAAATAGCTTAAGAATTTATCTTTGTATCCTGATTCTCTCTGCGCGTGGGGTTTGTTGGACGTTCTCAGCTGGAAATTACTATCGCATTATCCGCGGAAAGTTGTATGTTCATCAAATCAAATACGAGGTTTTTGAGGATGAGCATCTGTCCTCATTTGGTAGGATGAGAACAGCCATCTGTTACTTGAACCATCGTAATAAGACTGAGGTTATTGCCTCTCTGTGCTGTATTTAATTGTGACTTCAATCAATATAACTTTTTTTAACTTGTGATCCTTACTTAATTTGTGCGAGCTTTTGAAGTAGGCAAAGTTTGCAAGACAAGGGTAGATTAAATATTGCACGCTGAGGACAAAAGGAAGTGATTTTCGGAGAAGGAGAGGTATTATTAAACTTCTGAGATAAGTCGGCGGCATGATAATAAGGAGGCTATAGAGCAGAACCGGTGGGTTTCGGGTAACAATGGCCGAGCCTAGGGGGAAAAGAAAGAGAAGAGAATGAGATGTTACAAGGGTTGAAACAAACAAACAGATCGATGGTGGAGAGTTATTTGTAGTGGCATAATTCACTTGATAGTCAAAACTGAAAGCAGAACTTCAAACTCACGTACCGAGTCAAAGAAATTAAAATGCATGGTTGGAAAGTGAAATGCAAAAGCTGTGGATTCGGTTGGTACTCTCAATTTCTGTCTGGTTTCTTGACTGGTTCGGTGTCCTTGCTAGCTAGCTAGCTTGGCCAATTGACCGGACTTGAGACCTGTTAGGTTAAACTAGGTGAACCATATTTTAGGTAACTATATTATATGTGGCATATGTAATGATATAACCACATCATCTGCTGGTTTCTATGCCACATTATTACATGCCATACAAAATAGTTTTCAGGTGATAACCAAAAATGTAGTTCGTTTATCATTTTCAATTTCTAGACATAGCAATAAAGTATTGTTATCCCGTATATATTCTTGAACATACGTGTTCAATACACTATTCATAAGGAGAGCACTCCTTTAGAGTGTGTGTGTGTGTTGTGTATATATAATTAGTGCTTAAGCTTCTAAATAGAGAGAACTTTACTGGAGACAAATTAAAAACCCCTTAAAACAGAGAGTAGCGTGATCACTTATAAACTTCTGGTTCTCTCATTTACAATCATATGAATTAGTCCATATATGTACTATCATTCTACTCATGTAAGGGAAAATATTTCAATGAATTGTGAGGTATAAGTGAGACTAACTAGCTAATGGACGTGTCTATGCAAGTGAGGCCAATGAAAATGCTCATGCATGTTGGCGTGAGTCATACTTATCTTATTTATGTAGATATTCTGTAATATTCCGTGATCTGTAATATTTTGTAATATCTATAGTATTATTAGGTTTACTACTTGCCTTAAGAGTAGTACTTGTCTTATTAGGCGCAATTGTAATTTTTATATAATTCCTTCTTATAAGGTGAATGAAATATCTGAGTTATCTAATCAAAATTATCTCTTGTTTTTCGTTATATTTGACTTGGTATCAAAGCAGAGATCTGATCCTGGACTCTGACTCATTGTTCTTTGATCCTTGACCCTTGTTCTTTGTGCTTGGATTTGTTCCTTGTCCTTTGATCATTTCGTCACCTTTGCCTTCTTATATTCCAAGTACTTTGTTGTTTTTCCTTCCGCTACGTATTCACCATGGTGAAAGATCAAGACGTTTCGACCGTGATCAAGCAAGATGGAGATGGTGAGACTTCTCATTGTTCCAACCAAATTTTTGTCTCTGTTAAAGATGATTCAATTGGTAGTTATGGAGGTGTCAAGCTCAATGACTCTAATTACCGAACCTCGAAGAAGATGATGGAGGCACACCTCTGTGGAATCGATAAGGTGGGCTATGTTGATGGTTCAATTACTAAACCACCAATTGAAGCCAGCAATTATTCAAAATGGAAGACTGCAAATAGCTTGGTAACCTCTATTCTTTACAAATCCATGACTGAAGATGTTTCACAGATGATTATTGGATGTAATATAGCTGAAGAAATCTGGGAAAGCCTCAAGGAGATCTACTTTAACGGAACGGATTTTGCCGAGGTTTATGAGTTGAGCACTCAAGCCTCCCGTATGACAATTGCCATGTATTTTGCAAAACTGAAGGGGATTTGGCAAGAAATTGATCAGATGCGTCCATGTCACATGAAGTGCTCGGATGATGTTAAGATTTATAAGGAGGAGCAAGATCTCATGAGAGTTCATGTTTTTTTGGCTGGCCTAGATCTAATATTTGAGAATGCAAGGAGCAAATTGCTTCACTGGACTACCACACCAACCTTGCAGCAAGCCTTTGCTTATATTCGCAAAGATGAGACCCAGAGGGCTGGAACTAGAATAGTTACTTCAGAAATTGTAGGCTTTACAATACAATCAAAGCCATCCAATCCCTCAAGTAATCGATCACTCTCAGACAATAGACCTCCTTCTCTGCGTCCTTTTCCTCAAGGTCCTCCTCCTGGGTTCTCCTCAAGTCTGACTTGTAACTACTACAAGAATCCAGGCCACATCAAAGCAAATTGTTACAGGTTGGTTGGTTTTCCATCAGGCTATTTTGATAGGACCCGACCTCAGGACAACAAACGCAAGGTAAAGGTTGATGTTCGTCTTGTTCAAGACCAAGATTATTATGCGGTGACAAAACCAGATCACACCAACTTTGCTAGTAAGAATACCGCATCCATAAGTCGTGGTGGTAATGGTAAGATTGGAGTTGCTTTAAAAAATTTTGGCTTTACTGGTGGCAATACCTAGATAATTGATTCTGGAGCATCTGACCATATGACCTATGATCTTAATTTCTTTCTTTTTCTCAATCCAACCTCTATTTCCTCTGTTGTCAATGCCAATGGTGATTCTTTTCCTGTTTTAGGAATAGGGTCTGTTCATCTCACCCCTTCTTTGACACTACATGATGTTCTTTATGTCCCTGATCTCTCTCATCATCTTATATATGTGCCTCAGCTTAATACTCAATGTCGGTATTCTATAACATTTTTTCCATTGTATGTGATTTTTCAGGACTTCCTCACCAGGGAAATAATCGGCAGGGGTTATCTGAGGGGTCGACTATTTCATCTGGATTGCATGTTCATCGAAATGAAGCCAGGCAGCTTTGATTTCAACTGGGGTTACTAATCAAGTCGAAGAATTATGGCTATGGTATCAGAGATTGGGACATCCTTCCTTTAGTGACATGAAGAAATCTATGCCATCCTTGTTTCTGGGCATTGATGAGTCTAAGTTTCATTGTGAATCATGTGTCCTAGCTAAAAGTCATCATAATAGTTATCCTTTGAGTACTACTAAGAATTCTTTTCCTTTTGAGCTTACTCATTTTGATGTATGGGGACCTTCCCGTGAGTCAACCTTGTCTGACAAACATTGGTTTGTTTTGTTTATTGATGATTATACCCGTCTTACTTGGGTCTCTTTATTGAAACACAAATATGAAGTCTTCTATGCTTTTCAATAAATTTTTTTGCTCTTGTTCAAAATCAATTTGGAGCCAATATTAAAGTCTTTAGTTCTGATAATGGGGGGAGTTTGTAAATTCTCAGTTTCACCGATTCTTTCATTCTCATGGGATTATTCATCAAACTACTTGCCCTCAAACCCCTGAACAAAATGGGGTGTCAGAAAGAAAGAATCGTCATGTTCTTGACATAGCCCAGTCCCTTCTATTTAGTGCTCATATGCCTAAGTATCTTAGGGGAGATGCAATTCTCACTGCTTGTCATCTCATCAATAGGCTACCTTCCTCTGTTCTCAATGGTCAAACCCCTTATGCTGCCCTTTCAAATCATGTGTCTGTCCTTTCGTTTTCTAATCTCCTCGCTCGTGTCTTTGGGTGTGTTGTGTTCGTCCATGTTTCTGAGAATCAACGGTCCAAACTCGATGCCAGGGCATTAAAGTGTGTTTTTGTGGGCTATGGTGTTAATCAAAAGGGCTGTGTTTCATCCTCCTACACAGAAAGTTTTTGTTACCATGGACGTCACCTTTTATGAGGATGCATGTTATTTTTCTCCCATCAATGATTCACTTTAGGGGGAGAAACACACTTTTTTGGAAGAGAAGTCTTGTGGGATTGAAATTCAGCCCATTGAAGCCAACGACGCTCCTGCAGAAACAGAAAAGGCAATTGCCGAACAGAGCATTGAGAGTTCCGAAACAGAAAAGGCAATTGCTGAATCGTCTACCCTTCCCCATGCAAATGCCGAACAGAGCATTGCAAGTTCCAAAACAGAATAGGCAATTGCTGAATCGTCTACCCTTCGCCATGTAACTGCCAAATAGAGCATTGCGAGTTTCGAAACAGAAAGGACAATTACCGAATCGTCTATCCTCCAAGAAGGCGAAGCTCCTCCACCCCTTTTAGATATAGATAACCCTTGTCAACCAATCCCTGAGGAGCGTCCCAATCTTGAGGTTAGTGGTGTTTCTTCTAACTCTGAAATATTGGTGATAGTGCATATGTTTTGCCTCATAGGTCCACCCATGGTAAACCACCTCGTCAATATGAACCAAGTTTAGATGTTAAGTCTAAGTATGCCATAGCTAACTTTGTATCCACCCACCGGTTATCCAAATCCCATGCTTCTTTTGTGAATCAAATATCCTTTGTATGTGTTCCCAATAAAGTGCAGGATGCTCTCAAGGATCCCAAATGGTCTCAAGCGATGAATAAAGAGATGGAGGCATTGGAGAAGAATAATACTTGAGAGTTGGTGCTACCTCCACAAGGAAAAAGAGTTGTTGGATGTAGATGGGTGTACACTATCAAACACAATGTAGATGGTTCAGTGAACAGGTATAAAGCAAGACTTGTTGCAAAGGGATATACTCAAACATATGGCGTGGATTATGAGGAGACCTTTGCTCCAGTAAATATTGTTCGAGTGTTGATGTCTCTAGCAGCTAATCTAGATTAGCCTTTACAACAGTTTGATGTGAAGAATGCCTTTTTACATGGAGAGCTATCTGAAGAAATCTATATGGATCTACCACTAGGATATGAGGCAAGCACAGGAGGTAGATTTGTGTGTAAGTTAAATAAGTCCTTGTATGGACTCAAACAATCACCACGAGCTTGGTTTAGAAGATTCTCTCAAGCTATGCGTCGTTTTGGGTACAAGCAGAGCAACTCTGACCATACATTGTTTCTGAAACGCTATAAAGGTAAATTAACTGCCTTGATTATTTACGTTGATGATATGATAATTACTGGTGATAATTCAGAGGAGGTTGAAAGATTAAAAGATCTGCTTGCATCAGAGTTTGAGATGAAAGATCTTGGTTCTCTTAAATATTTTTGGGGATTGAGGTCGCTAGGGGAGTTCAGGAATTTTCTTGTGCTAGAGAAAATATGTGCTTGATTTGTTGACAAAGACAGGAATGCTAGGGTGCAGACCTGTTGATACTCCTATTGAGCAGAACCATAAACTGGCTGAGTACCCTAATCAAACTCTTACAGAGAAGGCTCGCTATCAGAGGTTAGTCGGTAGATTAATCTATCTCTCACATACTCGGCCAGACACTGCATATGCAGTTAGTGTTTTGAGTCAATTCATGCATAATCCAAGTGAAACTCATATGGAATAAGCTGTGATCCGTATTCAGTATTTAAAGTCTGCACCTAGAAAAGGTTTGATGTTTTCAAAGCATAATCATTTAGATATTAGTGGTTATACATATGCAGACTGAGTAGGTTGTGTTACGGATAGAAAATCCACTTCTGGTTACTTCACTTTTGTAGGTGGTAATCTTGTTAATTGGAGAAATAAGAAACAAAAGGTTGTGGCCAGGTTAAATGTCGAAGCAGAGTATAGAGGTATGGCTCATGGAGTTTGTGAATTACTTTGGTTGAGAAATTACTTTGTGATTTGGGATTTAAACCCAAACGAGCCATGGATTTGTATTGTGATAATAAGGCAGCAGTGGATATTGCTCACAACCCAGTTCAACATGACAGAACTAAGCATGTTGAGGTTGACAGACATTTCATTAAAGAGAAGCTTGATGCTAAACTTATCTCTTTTCCTTTTGTCTACTCAGAAGAACAGTTAGTTGATGTTCTCACGAAGGCAATATCGAGTAAGGCATTTCATGACTCACTTGACAATTTGGGCATTCGTGATTTGTATGCACCAACTTGAGGGGGAGTGTTGGCGTAAGTCATACTTAACTTATTTATGTAGATATTCTGTAATATTCCGTAATCTGTAATATTCTGTAATATCTGTAGTATTATTAGGTTTACTACTTGCCTTAGGAGTAGTACTTGTCTTATTAGGCGCAATTGTAATTTGTATATAATTCCTTTTTGTAAGGTAAATGAAATATCTGAGTTATTCAATCAAAAGAATCTCTTGTTTTTCGTTATATTTGACCATGCAAGTACAGCTAAGTGCGTGAAAAATGGGGTTTCACCCTAGAATGATGTCCTAGCCCCAATAGAACCAAGTCTTGAACTTTAAAAAAAAAATGTCTAAAACTACGATTTTTCACCTAAAACTGTGGACTAAAACACATCTTTTTTCAGTCAAAATCTCATGTTCTTAGTTTTTCACTAAGTCTGCCTTCCCTCAAATCATGATTTCCAAATAACTTTTCAAAGTGATGGAAATTAAAAATCTTGACCTTATATATATTTTTTTTTACGGTTTTTCAAAATAAAAGAATTAGGCAAAATCCTATAAAAAAACTGGGCAAGATTTTTGAGTTCTATCACTCGGAGCAGCTTGTAAAATCATGTTTTACCAATGATAAGTTTATAGATACATATGCAATACAACCGCATCACGTATTTTTATATGCTACGCTGCGGCAGTGGAGTCGTACTCTACTGGGGTCTACCTGAAACGAACAAAAGGCATTCTCACCGGTCCGAGTGTGTGGTGGGCTGCTTCGGGCAGGTCCGCTCAGCCACATAGGCAGGCAATCAAGCTTAACTATACAGTAGAACATGTGGGATCTCATAAAGCCTCGCTAAGGGGTGTGTTTGGTATGGCTGTGCTTTTAAAAAAAGCTGGCTTCTGCTAATTATGAGAATAAGTGGCTGAAAAGCAAAGCAACTGAGTGTTTGGTAAACTGGCTTTTTATAAGTGCTGTTAGTAGCAAAAGCAGTGACAAAGTGTTTGGTAGACTCAAAACTGGCTTGTGCTTTTTGTTTGTAGAATGACCAATTTAGACATGAAATTTTTTTTCAAGGATTGATGCTATACGCTAGTGATCTACAAAATGATCATTCCGCTTGATTACTCCTTGTCCACTGTTTTGGGTTCTAAATATCCATAAAAGATAATTCAAGGGGCAATGGAGGTTGATGAGCAGCATATATAGCTCCCCATTTTCATCGGCCAAATTCAGGACCCTCATGTATATGGACAGTAATTATCCTTATTACTAGAGCTACAAGTCCTCCGGACTATTATGCATTTCAAATTTGCCGAAGTTTTGATATTAATAAGGAACCTGATATCCAGAGAAATCAATACCGATTTAAAATTTTCATTATTGTAATTAGGTCACACAGTACCATCCCACTATCATATTACTCATTAGCACATACAACTACATCAACTTTGCTGAGGTTTTTGATAGAATGAAATTGGTGCAAAGAGCTTAACAATAGAAATTGGGACAAGGTATGGAGATATTGAAACTTGCCACAGAAGAAAAGGTGAGATAGACAAGAAGAAAGCAACCATCTTCATATAACGTTGTCATGCAGCAGCAGTGATGCACTGGATTGCCTGCTTGCAAATACTAGTCATTGTTGCTTCAGGACCATAGACCTACAAGAGATCAAAGAACAGAAGTGATGTCAGAAATTTCTTAGGGGAGGCACTTCAAATATCAGCAACATGTATGCTTTTTCCTTAATCTTATTCAATAGAGATTTCAGAAACATTGCTTACCTCAATAGGGAGGTCAATTTCCTCTGCAAGTGCCCTCATTTTTGCGAGTCCCTTCTGGTAGTTGGGACCTCCTCTCCTAACATAAAGATGCATCCTATCAACCTTAAGCTTTGTTTCTTGATTGATCAAATATGGCATTGTCAGTTTTGCACTTACAAAAGCTGGTAACAAAACACATACAAAATTGGGGTTTAGCAAAGTAGATTTAGCTTATCACCTTCTCCTTCAAGGCTCTAATAATGCCATTGAATGTTGCAGCTACATTAGTGAAGTTAGCAATTCCTCCTCCAATTACAAGGGCTCTCTTACGGTCATCAGGATTAGAAGTTGCACGCTGTAGAAATAATGAGATTACTTATACAGAACAAAAAGTATGAGGTGCATAACTTAACGGAAAATAGAGATGTGAAGTCAAGATCTGGAACATACTAATTGTTAATAAGGTTCTTCTTACAAAGGTAGCATGATATGGAATTGTCAAAGACTTTCTAACACACCTTGAAATAGAGCAAATACAGACTTGATAAACTCCTCAATTTTGCTCTTAATCTGGATTTAAGAATACAATTTGTCAATGATTACCAATATCATCCCAAATGAACATGAAATCAACAGATGTAACATATTATTGCACCCAACCACTATTAAATTAAGCATAATCAAATAACTTAATTTTTTTTTTTTTGGTCAAAAATAAACTGGGCACTCACGTATCAAAAGATATATGGAAACCTATAGTGTAAAACAACAATGACTCCCTGCAAAGACATGAACAAAAACTAAAATACCATATCATTGAACACAAAGGTATTACCTCCAAGGGAAGGGCTGCAACAAGTGGAGCAGATACATCTGGTGAAAGGGAAGCTCCCGTTGGGACAAATATGGTCTTAACCTGTGCAAAGTATATAAGTTTTTTATAGAAGATGCATTTTAGGATTTCAAATATGTTCAGTAACAAAATGACATCCATAGCATACCTTATCCCAGTTCTCCTCAATGTCAATTCCTCGGAATGCTCACTAGTGGAACTTGATAAGAACTCAAAAGTTTGGAGTTCTTAAAGATGCTTCCTGGGAAAAGAATGAACCAAAAATTCTCATTCAATCTCGCAGCAATTTAATAATCTGGTCCTAAACCCAAATAACAGTCTTTAACTCAAATAAACATACATTACATATAAATATTGCTGCAGAGAGTGAGAACAGAGAGTAAATTCCAATCTATAATTATGAATCACAGAGAGAAACATAATTCCAATCTATAATTGTTGCATAACCATCATGTGGAGATCAGTACCCAAAACCATAAGGCAACATTTCCCAACATAAACACTCCACGGTTCCAAAAACGTAGTAACATTCCAAATCAACCTAAACCCCCATTGATTCAGTACCCAATTACACGAATTGAAACTGAAATAGATACAAAACTGAAATAGGAACTGAAATCAACCTATAATAGATGAAAAACTGGAATTGAAACTGAAATTGAAACCCAGATCAACCTAGAATACCTCTTTTTCAAATTGCCAAGCAGCCAACAATCAAGGATTGAGGCTTCAATTTCGAACACGGATGAGAGGCCAGGTGAAGGCAATCAGGGACTCAGGGAGAGAGATTATGCGTTTCTGTTTACGGAGCTGCGTGAGGCTTCGAATTGAACACGGAATAGAAGGTTTCATGGCATTGTGTAATTGCTAAAACGAAGAGATGACAAAAATTCGCATTTTCAGAAGTTCATTAAACTACAGTAATCACCGCTACAGTGACAAAAGCCATCCGCTGCTTCTAAAAGCTGGGGTGAGGCGGCTTTGGCTTTGGCTTTTCCATCGAAAAAGTGCTGGCTTCTGGAAAAAGCTGAGGAGAAGCTGGCTTACCAAACGCAAGATGCTGAGGTGCTTATAAGCAAGGGAGCAAAAAAACCCCCCCAAACGCAGCCTAGAGATTAGGGCTTTCCTTTCTCCATCACTCTGGTAAGTATAGACAACACCAGGCAACTGATGAGTAGCATGAAGATTAGCTAGATAAGACCATAAACATTGTCTAGTAACAGCACAAGGCTAGCATAAATATCAGTAATCAACCAACATGTGCAGCCGATCCTGACACTTTAACGATAATAGATTGAGAAGTAGAATCCACAATATCAATTTGAGCTTTACAGTTATTCCAAAGCATCCATATCCCGCAAAAGCCCTGAGCCTCGACCACTTCAAATTTAGTTAACTTAAGTTTCAAAAGATGATTTTTAGCCTTAGGCTCACAAATAATCAAAGATCTGCTAAATTTATTTTAACAAGGTCTAAATTTGCAGACATAAAATCACCACAGCCTGCACCTCTTGCATTCCAACATAAGATAGCGCTGCCAAAGCTGTGTAACAGTATCAATTAAATTTGAAAATCACTCGCAAGTGCCGTCTTAGCTCAGCCGGTAGAGCGCACGGCTTTTAACCGTGTGGTCGTGGGTTCGATTCCCACAGACGGCGTTTGTTTTTTGGTATAATTTTCCTCCCTTCTCCTTTTGCACGGCTACCAACAGAAAGCTTGAAGCTTCCCATGCATACATGGGGTTACTTCCATGGCCAAACCGCCTCAGAGCTCTCCTTTTATCCTGCAAACACAAACCCTCCATAGCTAAAATCCATGCCCTTATGATAGTGACTGGTACTATCACACATGGAAACTCCAACGCCCCACTTATAGCCTCATATGCAAGCATTGGCGACACCAAAACTGCCCGCAAGATGTTCGACGAAATGCCTCAAAGAAACATACATGCATGGAATGCCATGATAATTGCATATTCTCGTCAGCATTGCCCATCTGAAGCTTTGAGTTTGTATTCTCAGATGATAGCGGAGGGAGTTAGACCCGATAGCTCGACCTTTACTGGTGCTCTCAAGGCATGTGCAGGCATGTTGGACTTGAAAATGGGTGAGGAAGTTTGGTCCAAGGCGGCGCGTTGCGGGTACGAGGGTGACGTGTTTGTGGCGTCTTCTGTTTTGAATTTGTATGCAAAGTGTGGGAAAATGAATGAAGCAGTGGCGGTTTTCGACAAGATGCCTAGAAGGGATCTTGTTTGTTGTACGACAATGATTACGGGGTTTTTGCAGAGTGGGAGGCCGGTGCAAGCAGTTGAGGTGTATAGGAGGATGCAAAATGAGGGAATGGAGTTTGATGGGGTTGTGATGATGGGGTTAGTGCAGGCTTGTGCAAGTCTAGGGGACTTGAGGTTGGGTCTTTCGGTTCATGGGTATATGATTAGGAGAGGTATTCCAATGGATGTTATGGTTCAGACAAGCCTTGTGGATATGTATGCTAAGAGTGGACATTTCGAGCTAGCTTCTTGTGTATTCAATAGGATGCCTTACAGGAATGCCGTTTCTTGGGGTGCTTTGATTTCTGGCTTTGCTCAAAATGGTTATGCAGGGCACGCGCTTGAAATGGTTGTAGAGATGCAGAAGTGTGGTTTCGAGCCAGAGACAGCGTCTCTTGTAAGCTCACTTCTAGCATGTTCACAGGTCGGACTGTTGAAATTGGGTAAATCCATTCATGGATATATTTTGAAAAGGCTTGAGATTGGTCAAGTGTGCGGTACTGCAGTGATTGACATGTATTCTAAATGTGGTTCCCTTTTGTATGCTCGTGCTCTCTTTGATCAGATGGTCTCCAGAGACTTGATCTCATGGAATGCTATGATTGCCAGCTATGGGATTCATGGGTGTGGAGAGGAAGCTCTAGCACTCTTCCTCCAGATGACGGAGACGAACTTAAAGCCTGATCATTCTACTTTTGCTTCTCTTCTATCGGCTTTCAGTCACTCTGGTCTCGTAGAAGAAGGCCTGCATTGGTTTGATGTCATGGTCACTAAGTACAAGATCCCTCCAGGGGAGAAACATTATGCTTGTATGGTTGATCTGCTGGCTCGTTCTGGACGAGTTGAAGAGGCTAGCAAGCTAATAGCTTCTATGAACACCGAACCTGGGCTTGCTTGTTGGGTTGCCCTCCTGGCAGGTTGCCACAATCATCGGAAACTCTCCATCGGAGAAATTGCAGCAAAGAAGGTCCTCGAGTTAAATCCAGATGACTTGGGAGTTTATGCTTTGGTCTCAAATTTCCACGCCATGGCAAGGAGATGGGAAGGTGTAGCTGGTACAAAGAAGATCATGAAACAGACGGGAACGAAGAAAGTCCCAGGCTACAGTGTAGTGGAAGTGAATGGAGAGCTCCATGCTTTTCTTATGGAAGATAAGAGCCACCATCACCATGAAGATATCATGCTACTTCTGAATAAGTTGTATCATGACATGAGAGCTATCGGATATGTCCCACAGTCTGAGGCTCTGTTGCATAATTTTGAAAAGGCACATTCCTCAGAGCAAAGAAAAATTTTCAAATTACTTTAACAACTTCACACTTAAATTTTCATTGCTACTTTGATACCCAACACACACACACACACAAAAGAGGTTTAACATCTGAACTAATTTTCCCCATCCCCATGTTAACAAGTTCAGTAATCTTCTATTAGTATCAAGTTCATTTGGACAAAAATTTCATGCATAGTAGTATATCATATAAATTGGGATATCTTTGGAACCTGGTATGCATTAGAAAGATATATTCAACTAAAACTGGAAACCATAGAACAAAGCAAAGATGGTCAAACTGCAAATTCCACTTCTTGAGCATCACAAAATTTTCAACAACATCACCCATTTCCAGCCGAATAATGACCATTTCTGGCAGGAGATGTTTGACAAACACCGCCGGAAGGCAAAATTAGAACTGTCGCTAGGTTTCAAAATCTCATCATCTCCTATGTCCTGCAAACTGAGCTTGAAGTTTTTGGTTGTCTTCTAACAAATGGTCATACTCAAGAAGTAGATCTGCAGCTTGTTTCTGGAGGGAAGTGACATGGGATTCAGCAGTTTCAACAGCTTTATCTTTCTGCGCACACTCCAACTTCAGCTTCTTCAAATCCTCCGATAGAGTTGCAACTTTTTCTTGCAGCTGCTTGATTTCCTTGGAAGATTTCTCTTCCTTTTCTGTAAGCTGCACCTTTTCTTTCTGAAGCCTGTCAACTTCTTCTTTTGTACTCGTCAATCCATCAAGCTTTGTAAGATAATCATGTGTTCGATCAATTATGAATCCAAGAAATACAGCAAAAGCTGCATGCAACATCAAGATTGAGACATCAGTGGTTAGACATAGTAGCTTAGCACAGTACAGACACCATATACATAAATGACTTCAGACTTTTTATAACAACTTAAGCATTCCATTTTGGCAGTAGAAAAATGCATGCCTATGCAAAGCATGATAAGCATTGCTGCTATTGGTAAGTGTTCAAAACCATAGAGGGTGGAAGCATAGGTATTGCAGTGTGGGTTGTTGACAACTGTACTATTGCCTAAACTTACATGGAAACAGTATACGCATGCATTTTACTAATTGAACTAAAGTGATCAGACAATATGTGAGACATCTTGAACCAAGCATATATGACAGGTAAGGATGAAGTTTCAATAAATGCTTATTATAGTCTCAGTTACAGAATCATCACCTTCCACGCCTGATTTAGATGATGGGCTCGACATTTGTGGATTTTGGGGAGTAAAACTTAACTCACAATTTATGAAACAAACATTCAGTTTCCTTCTATACTCAATAACTCATTGAGTCATACAAATTGTGATAAACGGCAATTGTAATCATTGAAAGAAAAGAAAGAAAAAAAAAAAAGAGAAACTCAAATGGAACTAATTCACATGGGATCAACAAAATGCAGAGGACATGCAACTAAAGGTTAAGTCTATAGATCTTAAGGTGATTCATCAACACTGACAGATACAAACTTCCCTACCCACTTTATTATGCACACATTCAAAACTTTGATTGGTATCGACAATTCTCCATACCAGTCTTTTAACATACTATAACCAACCCACCCACATGATAACTGCACAGTCAAACTGTACAACCATTGCAATGAAATTGAAAACCCTAACTTGAATACCTTTAAATTTCAACTCATACTCTTCTCAACAGAATCTAGTACTGAGGGTTTAACCAAAACTAATTGTGTTAGACAAATTCTAATGCTACTTTTCTGGGTGAGACTCATATATAACCAATACACAAATTCCACATAATTGAAGAAAACCCTAATCAATAATCCCACTGTGATATATAGAAAGTACAGAGAGCAGAAACATACACATTAATGAAGCTTCAAGGATGTGGGTTCTGTACAGAACCTGATCCATGGGTGACATAGTCCCAAGCTTTTCACCTTTGTTCTGCATCTTGACAATGCTAATGAATCTTGATAGGAGAATCACACCCATGGTGCCAGCAATGCCAATCAGAGTGACTGGGCCTCTGCCCACTTTGAGCTGATCCAGAATCTTCAACACAAGCTCTCTCAATGGCCCAATCTTGAGCAACATAAGAGATGCCACAACAGCCTCAGCAATCACAACTGGGATCAACAACTCATACATCTCAGCTTCTGCTTCTGTTTTTTTTTTTTTTTTTCCTTAACAAAACTTGAACTGGGCCTCAGAAAAAGATGAGAACTTAAAGCTTCTTCTCCACAGCACAGACTGACTTGTTGGTTCCTTTCCTACTGGAGAAGAAATAGCTTTATAGCTTTACTTGAACAACAAACTGCTGGCCAAAAGTCTAAGCTTTTGTTAATGGGTAGTGATTTTTCAGGCAAATTTGGCAAACCCAGTTCGCAGAAAGGGTTTTTAGGCCAAACAATGCGGGATTTGAAGAACACAGATCTATGCAATTAGGCAACTGTAGAAAGCAGGAAGCTTTTTCTGCACAGAACCCATTTCTAATCTCAGTGACTTTTCATTTAACAAGCGGTGTAATTTTAGTGTTAAAAAAACTTAAATGTTAATTACTTTAGCCGTATTTCTAAATGGGTTTGCTTTCTCCGGCTCATGAAGGATTGGGCCATTGGGGGGGGGGGGGCGAAAGAGTAAAGGTAATATAAGTGAAATTGACTTGAGAAAAACCAAAATCAAAAATCAAAAAACGAAAGAACAAAATCTTTTTCTCGTCGTAGAAGATTTGTTCTGTTACTTACAAGCTTTGTCCGTTTCCGACCAGAAAAGAAAAGACCAACCTTTGTCTTCTTTGGTGCTGAGAGGGTCTTGGGTTGAACTTGTACAGTTGTACTTGCAAGCTCTTCTACACAAGCAGATCACGTTCAACCCTTTGAACCAACTCAACCAAAGATATCAACAAAGTCTAAAAAAAATCTCGGAGTTTGTTCATAGAACAAGAGCCTAAATTAGCGTTTTTTTTTCACGTGACAGTGATCCGATTTTTGTTTCAATTAGAAAAATATAAAGAAAAAAGTAAAATATATACGTACATAAACAAAATCTATAAATACAAATCATATTGATATTTTAATCTTATGAGTTGTAAGTTTTTTTTTTATTGAGAATTTATGAGTTGAAAGTTAAAGATTATAATAAAATAAAAAACTAAGAAAAATGTAAAGAGATGAAAGTGTCAAAGAAATTATATCAAGTCGTGTTTAACTGATGATCAATTTTGAGCTCACAAACACTAGTTGATTGATCTTTTTATCGGTCTTTAACGTTATTATCTCAGTTGATTAATTTTTTTATTTCGACACTTCTTTATTCGTTAATTTTGACAATTAAAGCCTCTTTGTTTGAATTTTCTCCATAATGAAAGAACTTTCTCTGTCACATGTCTGCATTGCTTACTAACACACTCTACCGACCCTCACGTTCAACCAGGCCAATAATTTGTCGCATATACATGATATCGAGTGCCGTCAAAGCATGTGTTTGTGCGAAGAATTTGAGACCTGGGAGGGTTCTCTCCCCATGTCTTCCTTTGACATTATTGAAATTTCGTGCCTATAGCGACCCTCTATGACCAAGAATATGCTTATTGTGATCATTCCTTTCGAACATGATGAGGATGAGCCTATATGATAAAACTGATGAGGATATTGCATGATAATATGCAGACTTTGTGGAACTGGAGGTGGGAAAGGATTTGCGGGTTGCACAAGAGAATCTGTTTATTATACATATGAACAATAACACATTGTTACACATTAGGGGTAGATCATCCGGTGTAGTAGTAGACGAATTTCTTATAATTGTAAATTAAAGATGGTTGTCTCATATTACAAGAGGCAGAACTACTCCTACGTACAATATTGGTTTAATCTATTATTTATGTACCTAAAACTTTTTTGTATGAATAAATGTAAGAACAATATGGTGATTAGTAAATAGAGAAGTTATCTAATCACATTTAGGGTTATTAACCAAACAATAATCATAATCCCAAGATTCAAACATATTGCATATGATTCATCTTTCCTAATTAACGTGTCATGTGTTCTTGGTCAATTTTTTTCTTCAAGACTTCTACGTCAACCAAGTCTCTCCCCCGTAGGAATGGTTCCTTTCTCCACAACTTGTACATTTGTTTTTGACAAGTTGAATTTTCAATAAAAGCCAAACGTATGCTCTCTATTTTCCTCTTTTATTTTCTCCTTGAAACAACTCACTACTTCATTAAACTAAACTTAGTGGGCAAACTGCCATAATATTTTTCCGGTAAGACGAAGGGTATCTTGTTCATCAATGGAATATTAAGACCAACACAATGATGTAAGAACAAGCGAAAAAAGCCAGAAATATTATGGCCATTTTTGAAGGTGATTGAAAGGCCAAGAAATCGATGCGATATATTAATGGAAAATCATATTTGAAGAGAAGAAAAATTATAACTTTGTTTCATAATGAGTGCAGCGCCAGCTCCAACACTAAACCCTAAACATTCCAATTCTATGGACTCTGGTAGAAGTCTATGTCAAATTTATTAAAATAGGAATAGGAAATGGTAGCTAGAGAGAATCTTGCGTAGGTCACCCGTATGAACACGTGGTGGGGAGGACTAATCACTACCCAGCAAGAGGGGTGTTTTGAGTATTTCATTTTAGAGAGCACGGGTAATTTTGGAAGAGATGGAAAATTTCTTTTATTTTGATTGGATGACCGTAAGGCCACATGGTGGGGAAACCCCCACCTAGTATTTGCCATGGTAGCTAATTCAAGCTTAGTGCACGTCTCGTTTAACGGGTTTATAAAACTTGTCAAACCAACCAAGCCGCCTCTTCTTCTTCTTCTTCTTTGAGATTCTAGTTATGTGAAAAAAATTATTCTCAAAAAAAAAAAAATGTTATGTGAAAGAGATCAAGAATGCAACCAATCCAAATCAATTACGTGAAAAAGCAGTACCACAAGCAACTTGTTAGACAATTTGATAGGTGGGAGGGATTTGATAGATCTTAAATTCATTTATGATTTAAAGAATAGACAGATCCACCGATATCTGTGCATACGCAGTTATTGTCAACGACTCAATACTATTGTTGTCAACTATGGTATTTCCTTTCAGTTTTTAACGGAATGATATTATTTTTTTTGCTCTCATTTATGATTTAAAAGATAAGCGGATTTACTAATATCAGTAATATGTATGTATGTATGAGATGTTATTAACTTATTATCAACTTCAGTTCTTAAAATATGATATATTTCTTTTATTCTCATCCGTAATACAATTTTCCAAATCAGATAACAAGCAACTTGTTAGACAATTTTATAGGGAGAGGGATTGAATGCATTTTAAATTCATTTATGATATGAAAGATAGGCTGATTCACCAATACAAGATGTTATTGTCAACTATGGTATTTTTCTTCAAGCATGATATATTTCTAATTCTACATAATAGTATTTTTCTCTTCTTTTATTCTCATGCGTAATATAATTTTCATTATTTTTTAGATTTAGACAAATAGAATCATGATTATCTTGTCCAGTTTAATTGAGTTTAAAGATATCAAACTAGTCAGACATTTTACCCAAATTAAACTAACATGCGACCTTTAATAATGTGTGTGACACATACCTTGTGAATGCAATATTCAAAACACAAACTAGATATTTTTTTATTTTTATGCAACGCTATCTCCTCCCCCTTTTTTCTTCTGCAATTAGACTTGTAAATTGACCGGGTTTGGATCGGATAGACCTAAATCCAAATCCGTTCACTAAAAGAAAAAACTCGATCCAAACCCGCTCCGTTAACCCGGTGGATAATTGATAACTCGATCCAAATCCGTATCCGCTGGATTAACGGATACCCGATCCGCTAATCCGATCTGTTTATAATTTAAATATTTTTAAATTTCTATTGTTCTACACCGTTCTTACTCTTTTGGTCAACTAAACATGCAAACCTTTATTGATAAATGATAAAACTTCTTGGAATCTTGGCATTCCTGACATGTTTTGTTGATAATGTATCTTGAATCTTGGGGAGATGTCTATTTTTAGACATCTTTTTTTGATAATGCCGTTTATGCTTAGATTCCTACAAAAACATTGTATTAAAAATTTGTAATATTTTATATTTTATATATTTTTTAAAATAATATTTTATTATTACAAAAACGAGTTGGATCATTAACGGATTGGATCGACCTAAACCCATATTTGATCCGTTAAATAAACGGGTTAACGGATTTGGGTCATTAACGGATCAACGGATCAAAATGTTTGATCCAAACCCGTCCAATAACCATGTATCTGGATCGGGTTCGGATCAAAATCCAACCCATTTACAGGTCTATCTACAATCCCTTAAATCCCACCCGTGCTGCCCAAAACCCATTGATCTTGCATTCTTGCCACTCCTTATAAACCCCATTGGCTGATTTGGCTCTGTTGCCATGTGCCTTTCTCCTTGCAAATCTATTGATTTTGTAGGTTCAATGCCATTCTCCTTTTTCCATGTAAAAATCAAATCCACTCATTTAATCATAAATCATGATGAATCAATTTTCAATTTATAAATTTATCGATAATCGACACGGTGTACAGTTTAAGATCAATACACGAACGAACCCAATTATAGCCAACTCAAATATCTTCTCAAAGACTAAGACCACCAATGAAAATTCACTAGCAGGAACATCAACACTCTCATTAAGCCTGTCAACATCTACATCTTTCCCCATTGTTGGTACCAGTATGAACAGCTGTTTTCTCTGTTCATAAAAGAAAATTCATATATAAAAAAAATAAAAAAATGAAAAGGACTTTACAAAACGACAAGAAAATGTGTCAGCAGCAATGTTTCCATAGAAGCCGACAAGCAAGCCCAGCCTAATTTCCTAAACGCAACTCTAACAGTCACTGTTTAAACTCAGCCGCCACCAAATTTTAACCCAAAAAAAAAAAAAAAACGAAAGCTTCAATCTTTCCCAACCCAAACGAGCAGCGGTAACTAAAAGAGTGCAAAAAGATTTAAACTTTAACACCAAAAATGTGGAATTTCAGAGTTTAACGAGGAAAAACACTACCTGCCAATAGAATTTTCACGAAGCATTAAAGAAATGGTCTCCGAGTTGAGTTGAGTCGACCCAACTCGTGGGTTGAGAGGGATGTTTGAACAGAGAAGAAGCAGAGACTTTTAACATTTTTGAGAAAGGTCAAACATGATGGGTAGCGTCCGTCAATGGTTGATAAACCCCTCTACAACGCCCTCTTTCTCTCTCTAAAGCTTCTGCTTCATTTTTCTCTGGCCCCCTTCTCTCTCTCTAGAATTGAATTTGGGTTTTTCACTGGTGGGTCTTTGAAGGGTTTGCAGGAGGAGCTTTGTGTTGTGATATTTGGTGGTAGGTTTGGTGAAAGGACTTGAATTTTGGGCTCTGACATTTTTTGGGACTGTTCTGAATCTGGTGGAGAGGGAGAGATGGCAGTAAGTTCATAAATTTGCTTCCTTTTTTTTTTGGTTTTGTTTTTTTATTATTTTTTTTATTTTGATGTTTTCTTGTTGGTTGAGCTGTTGAGAATTCTAAATCGTTATGGATAGGTTGAGCAAGGGTTTGGTTCTTTTCTTGATTGCCAAAAATAGTAGTTTGTATGATTTTGTGTTCTATTTTAGGATGGTGTCTACTATGAGGCTTTGGGAATCTATATATCTTTGTTTACTCTCTGACAAGAAAGACTTTGTCTTTGTACGGATTGCTGATATGTAAAGTCTGTAGCAGACTTGGTTATGTTGTTGGTTTGGATTCTTTTAGTTAGGGATTTAGGGTTCATGGCTCTTGGGCTGTAGAGATTAAGAGGAGGATCAATTAGAGTGCCTTATTAATGGCTATGGATCTGCATTTGCAGCCTGTTGTATGCGTGCGATGTATGATTAAGAATTTTCTTGAAAACATGTTCTTTCATTCTTTTCGTGTGGTTAAATTAGCATATAAAACGTGTGCTGGAAACATGGAGCCTTAGCAGTTCGGGGCAGGAGTGGTATTCCTGCTTCAAACTTTCCAGGATCACATGGTAGAATATTGTAAAGGTGTTGAGCAATCTAGTTGATGTGATACAATGATGCATATAGCCAATGTAGTTTAATTCCTGGAATATTTATTGAAGCTCTTGCTGGAAGCTTCTGGGTGCATAAATCTTTTGATGGGGGACAAATAAGGGTTTTATTTACCATACTGGAAATCTATTTAGTACTAGGAGGTTACTATAAATGTGGAAATGTATGTGATTATTTGTCGTTAGATAAATGATAATCTCTCTCTCTCTCTCTCTCTCTCTCCATATGATGCTGTAGAATATAGTATGATTTTCTTCTTTGTGTATCCACATTTGAAATCTTTTGGCTTCTAAGTGGTACTGAACATATAGGCTTGTTATCATGTGGATGGAGAGATAATTGTTCATATCTTCTTTGTGTATTTTGTCTCCCAATTGATGTTGTTGAGGCAGTCGGTGAGAATTTGGATAAGATAATTTGCATTTCCGTATATATGAAATATAGGTGGGTTGACATTGGTTTTCATTCTGTGAGAAGATAGAGATTCTGGTTTAATGCTAGGAAATGCAGTTAAGAACTTAAAAGAGGATGTTGCATTAGGTCACTTGTCCTTTGCTGAGAAATGAATAAATAGGAGTCGAAACCAAACACTCCAATGGACAGTCATGGACATGGTAATCTTGCTGATCTTTTGGTTTATTCATTTCCATGGGTAGTTCGTTATCCAGTTGTTTACTGCCCCCTCATTTTAGAGTGATCTGAGTAGACAGGGAAAATTTTCAGGAAAGAAATTCTTCCATTTTCTCCGTGAGGCTGAATTGCCTTATGAAATTTCTGCTCTGGTGAATTGCAGCCTGAACTTCCTTATGTTGCTCTGTTGTTTTATTTTGAGGATCACGTGCTAGAAGATTGTAATGTGGTTGATCAGTGTAGTTGACATGGTATTTTGTTTTATTAGTGATACACTTAGCCATTCTAATTTGATTCTGAAGGTGAAATTATGCGAAATAAACCTGTTGATAGGGCCATATTATCTTTTTTAGGGGTTTGATTGTAGTACTTTGGATAGTGAATGGTAGATATTAGATACTTCCTCTCTCTCTCTCTCTCCCCCCCCCCACTCCCAAAAAAAAAAAAAATTTATATATATATATATATATATATGTATGTATGTGTTATGTGTGTGTGTGTGTACACGGAGCCGTTCAGAAGCCTTATATATATCTTCTTTCTTGTTTGGATATTGACATTTGAAATTCTATGGCTTTTCTGTGGAATTGAATACAAGGGGTTTTAATTATATGTGGTTGCAGAGTCTATTGTTCATTTGTTTTGTGTGCATTTTCCAGCGTCTCCAAATTAGTACTGTTGAGGCACAAGGTGAGAATGTTGGATCAGATATCCTCAACATGTTGACATTTCCACAGAAATAGAATTAAGGGGTTTGCTTAATGTATTATACTAGAAGTTTAATATCCAGTCTGTGTAGGTGGTAGTAGGTAATAGAAAAGCAGTTGGTGTTAGATAATTGATGCCCTCTCTCTAAAAATCAGACCAAGCGTCATCTCCCTCGGCAATGCTGCTGTATATTATACTTTCTAGTTGCTGTATATTATACTTTCTAGTTGCTGTATTCATATTGTGAAATTCTCCGGCTTTTCAGTGGAAATGAAAATTTGGAGTTTTGATATGGATGGAGAAATATTCATTAGTTTCCAATACACCTCTCTCTAAGTTGATACTGTTGAAGCACATTTTGGATGGAGAAATACCTTTTATAATCTGTTAGCATATCTGAAATGTGATGTTAATTGGTTAACATTGGTTTTACAGTGTGCTAAAGAGTCTTCCAATCTTACTGAGTTTAAAGGAAGGTGATTTGATCCTAGTAACTTCTGTTAAAAAGGAACATGATGTCGTATTAAGGTGTCTGTCCTTAGCTTTTAAAGTGCATACATATGAAATCTAAACCAAACCAATTCCACTGATAGTCATGGAGGGTGTCTGAATATGAGATCATCTATGTGTCATCTATCAAATCTTTTGGCTGTCCTTCATATCCACAGACTAGTCATTTTCTAGTCAATTTCAGGGTGAGCAGAATAAACATTGAAATTTTTCAGGAAACATTTCTGAAGTATGTCTTTGAGCAAGTCCGTAAATTCCTTGACTGACAAGAAGTAGGTACCAGTTGTTATCTCATTCTTTGGATCCAGCGAAGCTTGTTGAATAACTTCATGTTACTTTTACAAGATTTAGGGGGTTGCTAATAGATTCTGCCCTTTTCTTCCCTGGATCTGGTCCAACTATTCTCAGTATAGTGAAGTGAAATCAAGTTGTAGTCATGCAGAATTACTTGTAGAACATCTTTCAAAAATTTGGACCTTCATGTTCATGGTTCCGTCATACTAATAAACTTCATATGTTGATGCTATGTTAGTGTATTGGAAATTTATTCTCTGATGAATAATGGATATGTTTTACGTGTTCTTCATATGTGACAGTATTTCTTCATGTGGCAGCAACGCTCTCATGTACCAAAGTTTGGCAATTGGGAAGGTGAAGAAAATGTTCCCTACACAGCCTATTTTGATAAGGCGCGAAAGGGTCGCACTGGGGCTGGGGGAAAGATGATTAATCCAAATGACCCCCAAGAGAACCCTGATCTCCTTAACGATATGTCATCAGTCACATCATCTCCTCCCAGAGTTAGAGCTGAACCAGAAAGACAAGATCATGAACGGGGAAGAAGCAGGGAGGATATTGACCAAAGGCAATATGCCAACTCTCCAGCACACCGCGAAAATCTGAGTCGCAAAACTTCTGGTGAATCAACATATCAACCTGGTAGAGGACGTGGAACAAATTCTGGTGAAACTCATCGAAGACCTGCACGACAAAGTGCTGGCTCTGAACAGAGCATTGAACGTTCACCTCTCCATCGCCAGGCAAGGGCCACAGGGAGAGATTCTCCTTCCTGGGAGGGAAAGCCTTCATATGAAAGTAGCCATGGTACTCCTGGAAGATCCCGTCTTAAGCCTCGCGATGAAAGTGTAAATTTTCTTTCTTATTTCCATCATTTTATTCCCATAATAACATAACTAGTCGCATGTCTATGGTAACTGTCACTAAAATAATATGGTCTCCAAAACTTGTTTGGACTGATGATGGAGCATTGTTTGGAGGCATGCATATCAAGAAAAATTTCCTGTTGTAAGAACTATGTTTTCAAAATGATTGGTGGTGGAGTTAATCACAATACCTAATTGACTAGTTGCATACATGGTTCTGTTACCTATGATATAGTTCCTGAGCATGTTTCTGTGAATTCTGTCTATTGTGTCAGCCTGACAAAGGTGCTGCTGTCCCGAAATTTGGTGAGTGGGATGAGAACAACCCGGCATCAGCTGATGGTTTCACTCACATTTTCAACAAAGTGAGGGAGGAGAAGGCAGGAAAAGTTCCTGGCACACCACCTGAGCCATCTTACTACACTGCACGGAAGCCTGCTGGCAATGACAGTGCTAAGGTTTGCCATTATGATCCTCTGTCGGTTTTCTTATTTTCATCGAACTTGTGGTTTCTTTCATCTCATTTTGTTTTGCATTCGCTTTGTACAGAGTTGCTGCTTTCCATGGAGCAGAAAATGAGATGTTGGGTCTGAGTTTGTGAGTAATTATAAGGTGTTTGGACCTGTAAATATCTTTAAAAGGCAATCTCTCAGCATGAGGAGTACCTTCTATAAAGTGCTGCATTCATTTTATGGGCATGTGTGCTATTTTGTATTAATAAAGATTTCATTCCACTCATTGGAAAATCTTTTCTTTTTGACTTTTTCTCTCTTTCTGGTTTTCGCTTCTCATTTCATCTTTAGCTGTGTTCACTGTGTTGTGCCATAGAAAGCTAATTTATCATCTACTCTTATGTGGCTGTGAGGAACCAGATACATATTCTTTGATTCTATTCCCATTTATATCACCGCCACAATTTGTCTCGGTCTTGTTCTTTTCTCTTCTGGAACTATATGCTACATTATTTCTGCATATTCTATCATCTAAATGAATCGTACCTTCTAGATGGTACTGAACAATGAACTAGTGTGGGGTTGGAATTTCAGTTTCGCCAAGCATGTCTTTTCCCTTGTTTATCCTTTTTCATTTGTGTTTCACTGTCCTGTGCATGATTTTACACCAGATTTGATAAAAATCACCACATTAGTCGAAGGGATGAAATCAGTGACTAGATTGACCATAGTAAAATCCAAAGACGAAATTGGTTACAAAAGTAAAATAAAAAATGATTAGCCCTTTTTAGCATGCAAAACATGATTAACTTACGGGGGCATGGCGGGATGTAATTTTGAGTGTTCAAATGCATTACAAAAAAAAAAAAAAAATTCCAAAGATTTTTATAACTCTACTGTTGAAATAATAATTTTTTTTTTTATGATTAATTTCAGTTTACCCCCTGAGGTTTTGGGGTGTCATCATTTCACCTCATGAACTTTTCAATCAGTCGTGTCCAATTTTTACTATTCCGTCAAAATTGGACGTTAAATATGACTTTTAAGAGTTAAAATGGTCATTTCAAGACAAAAAAATAATATTTTTTTCCTTTTTCTTCTTTTTATTTTGTCTTTTTTTTTTCTTTCACTTTATTGGGAATATATCCTAAATTTGTTCACTTTATCAGAGATATATCACAAATATTTCTTCACTTTATCAGTAATAAAATATCTGTAATAAAAAATATGATTAAAATATCCGATAAAGTGAAGAATTTTATCGGAGATATATCATAAATATTTCTTCACTTTATTGATAATAAAATATCTGTAACAAAAAATATGATTAAAATGTCCGATAAAGTGAAGAATTTTAGGATATATTCCCAATAAAGTTAATAAATATATGTATTTTAATCATATTTTTATTTTTTATTACAGATATTTCTTCACTTTATTGGGGTTATATTATAAAATTCTTCACTTTGTCGGAGATATATCACAAATATAGTAGACCAGGAGCGGCTTTTAACCACCTTGAGTATCTTTTTGTTTTTATAAACCTATTATAATTTGTGATGTATAGGTTGAAGACAAAATTTAAAAAAAAAGAAAAACAGAAAAGAAGAAAAAAGGCAAATTTTTTTTTCTAAAAAAAGAAGAAACAGAAAAAAAAATAAAGTTTTTTTTATAGTTTTTTTGGTCTTGAAATGACCATTTTAGTCATCAAAAGTCAGATTTAACATCAAATTTGGACTGAATAGTAGAAATTGAACACGGCTAATTGAAATTGGAAAGTTCATCGGGTAAAAATTTAAAATTAAAAGTAGAGAGGGTGAAATGATGGCACTCCCAAACCTCAAGCGGGTAAACTGAAATTAACCTTTTTTTTATCATGCTTCAAAACATGAGATATTTGAGATTTTTGCTAGTGACAGAGTGACATAGTGGTGTTATAGGTATAATTTTGGGTGTTTACATATATTAAAGAATATTTTGATTCAATTTTAAAATTTTTACGATTGTTTAATTGGATCGTAAATTTTTTTATCATATTACAGAACATGAATACTCTAGATTTTCACTAATGACAGAACATGATGGTAAAGTTATGATATAATTGTTCTTTTGGTATGGACGTATGTGCCATCCTTTGTAAGTTTCTATACATACTGGTGTAGAAATATGGAGCATAGTAGGTTTGTTCCTCGTTGTGTAAAATCCAATAAATTATTCCTTTAGAATTTCTTTTTCCTTATTCTCCCGCGCGCCACGTGGCACGGACGATACCATTCCTAATAAAGAGTCTGAGCTACCGACATAGAAACGGGTCCAACAATCAACATCGCATCAATTGCAACAATCAGCCCATCCTCACCGTCGAACCTATCTACTTCTCGCATCAACGAGAGCCCAGCCTGAGGACGCACACACGCTATCCCACCCCCAACAAAGACCTAACCCAAAAGTTCAGAGCGCCAAAACTGCGCGGCGCGTTTAAAAAATTCAAAAATTTCAACGAAAACGAAAAGCGTTAAACAGAAACTCAAACTCAAACTCGAATGCTTTTCTAATTTACTCTCTCCATTTCCAAAACCCCATCTCCCTCTCTCTCTCTCTTTCTCTCTCTCTTTCTCTCCCAGATTCGATTCCCAATTTGCCATAGTCGAATTGATTACACAGAGCCCATCGCTGTGTCCGAGCCCATACAAATCCCAGGTACTTCACTATCTCCGATTCAGATTTCATCGACCAAATCCCTTTCTATTTAGCTTCAATCTGAGTATTTTATTTTGAATTTGAGTACCCAATTGGGATTTAGGTTTAGGGTTGTATTGGGTTTTGGGATTTACAGCCAAAGCTTTCGTTTTTAATTTCTTTCGAAGCCCTTATCCCCCTATGCCCAATTGAGCTCAGACTCATGGTTAGAGAGCAAACAGTGGAGTCCTTCTACTCGAGGCTCCGCGAATCGGCGCTAGCCTCGTCGGGTTCTCCTCTGCTCATATTCCCATCTACTTCAGATGTGGACTCCCTCTGTGCCCTCAAAATCATCTTACATGTGCTTGAATCGGATTCGGTCCGGTACTCGTGTTATCCTGTGTCTTCGTTTCAAGAGATTCACAAGTATGCCGGGCCGGAGTTGTGTTCTTCGTCGGAGAATCCGATTTGTATTCTTTTGATCAATTGGGGGTGTCACCGGGACCTGAGGAGGCTGCTGAATTTGTCCCCCGTGGCACGTGTTTTCGTGGTGGACAGTCACCGGCCGATTCATTTGCATAATCTGAGTGAGCAGAATGATCGCGTGGTTGTGCTTTATACATTGGAAGACGAGAGGCAGGCGGATTTGGCCTATGATATTGAGGATGTTTCGGCTTTAGCTAATGCGAGTGACTTGAATAGTGATGATGAGCTTGATGGGGAGTCGGATAGTGATGGTGATGGTGATAGTGAGAGTGACGAGGATGGGGATGGGTCGAGGAAGAAAAGGAGGGTGTCTGAGGAAGAAGACCCGGTTAAGCTTTTTGGGAAGTTGAAGAAGAAATACTACCATTTGGGTACTTTTCATGGTAAGCCTTCGGGGTGTTTGATGTATGATTTGTCACATTCTTTGAGGAAGAACACGAATGAGTTGCTTTGGTTGTCCTGTGTTTCTTTAACGGATCAGTTTGTACACGAGAGGTTAACAGATGAGAGGTATCAGGCTGCGGTTATGGAGCTTGAGCAGCATATTAACAGTTCAGGGAATTTGGAGGCAGTGACTTCGGTGACTCTCAAAGATGGGACAAAGATTCGGCTCCCCAGTTCGTCTAGAATTGCATATGAAGATGAGCCTAGACTAATGCTGTTGCAGGAATGGAATTTATTTGATTCCATGATTTGTTCTTCCTACATTGCAACTAAAATGAAGACATGGAGTGACAACGGAATGAAAAAGCTCCAGCTTCTTATTGCAAGGATGGGAATTGCGCTGGTGGATTGCCAACAGAAGTTTCAGTTCATGAATGTTGAAGTGAAAAAGAGGATGAGAGATCAATTTGAACAGTTTTTACCCGAGTATGGACTCACTGATTTCTACTACCGGAGCTTTCTGCGGCTCCATGGTTATGGCTCAAGGGTATCAGCAGCAGATGTGGTGTATGGAGTTACAGCTTTGCTTGAATCATTTGTAGAATCAGATGGTTCTTGTGCTGCTAAGCAGTTTGGGGTAGCTTATGATGCACTGTCATTGAATAATCTTGATAAGCTGAAAGCTGGAATGCAGAAGGCAATTCGGGTACAAAGGGCAATTGTTAGACAAGGAAGCAGGGCAGTAACAAAGAGTGGTTGTATAAGAAGTGGAAGGAAATTTAGGTGGGTGAAACTTGAAGATTCTGTAGATGCGAAACTGTTGGGGTACCCCCAGGCATTGACTAAATTGTGCTATTTTGTGATGGATGCTCTGAAAGAGAAGGGAGCTAGAATGAAGCCTTTGGTTTGTGCTTGCTTGGCACAAGAAGCCAAAAAGATGATCATAGTTGGTGTTTGTGGGAAGCCCCGACTAGGAGCAGTTAAAGGAAATTCGTTTGGAATTGCATTTCGAACTGCAGCTCAGGAGATTTCTGCAGAGTTCTTCCATGAGATGTTTGAGTCTTCATGGATCATCCTGGATTCAGCTCAAGTGAATACCTTTATGATGAGGTTGACTGATAAATTGTGATGTAGAACTTCCCAAGGGAAAATGTCTAACCCTCCCCTTTAGCTTCTTTGAGCAAGTTTACTGTAATGCTGTGTTTTAATTGATCTGTGACGAGTTACATAATTGTTTTTTTTTTTTTTTAAATAAATTTCTCATTTCTTCAGTTGTAAGTTGTAACATGTTTCTTTCTTCATATATAAACTGAACTCGACATTTTGTGGCAAGGAATCAAATTTTTTGGCCCCTCTATTGACCCTTCAATGCACCTATTTGAATCTTAAGAGTTGAGGACGTGTATATGAGATCTACTGTGATTCTGTGAAGCTACTGGGACCAAACTATGGGACACAGTAGTATTGGACCATAATTATGCTCCAAACTACTTTGACGGCTACTCGGCAGTTTGCTTGCAAATGTAGAACAATTAGATGATCTGTTTATTGAACGCCCTGATATTGATCTACAGGTACAAACTTTGTGTCAGTGGTAAAATAAAATATCGTAAAAGCCACACTTATCTTTCTAAAAGATCTTAACTTTTGTAACTGGGGCATGAACCAACAAGCCAAACTAAAACTTAAATTCAAACTGTCGTGATAACAAGAGCTAATCATGACTAAACTTGAATGAGCAGACACACATTATTCAGATTGTATTGAGCAGGTTTACACCCAACAAAATATTTTGCTAATGAAGGTATTGATCAGCAGATGGTTTCCATCAACATCAGTCCAGTCAGTATCTCGTGGACATACATATAGCTGAGAAAGAAACATCGATACTTCAATCACCCTCAAGCAAAGTACCCCATTTCAATTCTTGCCAACAATCATGTCCAACGAAACCAGATTGTGACATTGAAGTTGTTTTAAACCCAAGATCTGCAAAATTTCCACTCTAGTTTCCTCTACTCAGTTAAATTCTGCACCTCATCTGTACACATTTGGTCAATCTCCAACCCATTATATCAAGATGCTCCTGCAGCAGCATGCTTATCATGTACCCCCTCCTGTTCTTCGGAAGAAGTTTCTTTGGAAAATTCTTGGATTATTTCACGTTGTCTTTGAGACAGATTTGTTGGGATGCTGACATTGAAGTGCACATATTGATCACCCAATGAATAAGAGTTCCTCGTCTTGATCCCCTTCTTCTTCAGGACTACCTTCTGACCAGGTTGCGTGGCAGGGCTGACCTTTAGGAGTACATCTCCAGTGAGAGTAGGGACCTTTATAGTTCCTCCCAATATTGCCTGCACAAAAGCATTCCATCCAGCCTCAGTAAATAAATAGGTAATATCTTTCACTGGAAGAAAGATGCCACAAATGACGGGCAATTATTTGAAAGAAACAGAATATAAGATCTACAAGTATAAATTTGTCTAAAACATCAAAACTTTCAAGTACCAACACAATAGTGGTAGAATCTGAGAAACATATCTTCTGATCTTCTTTATTGGGCTTCCCAGTTGCCTCAAAGTGAAACACACACACACATAAATATAATTCATCCTCATACACACTCTTCACAACTTTTACATATTAATAAAAGCATATGATAGCTACTGAGCAGTGAAGCACGCGCGCACACACACATAAATATAATTCATCTTCTCATACACACTCTTCACAATTAATAAAAGCATATGATAGCTACTGAGCAGTGAAGTACTTAAGCATTACCTGAGAGATACTCAGAACGGCATCTACATGAATGTTGGCACCTTCTCTCCGGAAAACTGGGTCTTCCCTAACCTTAATGGTAACATAAAGATCACCAGGTTGATTTCCATCAGGATCAGCTCCACCGTTACTGAACACCCGCATGGTATCATTGTTGTCTATTCCTGGCATTATATCTAACTTGACTGACTTCGTTCCATTTAAGACACGCTTTCCATTGCAAGAGTTGCAGAGTATTGGGAAAGCTTTGCCGGTCCCTCTACATTGAGTACAAGGCATATGCATCCTACCAAGGGCGGTTTGCATGGAAGTCATACCTATTCCCCCACAGCCCTTACATGATTCACGTTTGGTGCCAGGAGGAGCACCAGTTCCACTACAAGCTTCACAGGAAACTGCAGCTCGAAATTGCACGGTTTTAGCACATCCCTGAACAGCTTCCATAAAGGATATCTCCAAAATTACATTCACATCCTGTCCACCACCCTGTCGGCCAAACAAGTCTTCAAACGGATTGCCAAAACCACCAGGAAAGCCATTGCCATTGCCTCTCTCTTCAAATGCATCATGACCGTATTCGTCATACTCTCTACGCTTCTCCTCATCTTTCAAAACTTCATAAGCCTTTTGAACTTCTTGAAACTTCTTTTCGGCATCAGGATCTTCTTTATTTGTGTCTGGATGGAGCTTCTTTGCCAGGCCATAATAGGCTTTCTTTATTTCCGACGCATTTGCAGTCCTGCTCACACCAAGTGCATCATAGTAATCTCTCGCAGCCACTGATGCTGGTACAGAAAAGGCAGCACAAGCCCCGTAAATAAATAAAATCCACACTTCTTTCAATATCAAAGTGACAGCAGATAATAGCATGATTATACAAGAAACAACCCTTCTTTCCCAATAAAACCCGTACCAAAGCTTCCTAAAAAAACATGGGTTTTCAACTAGTAATACAAAGAACACCGAAAAGAGCCCAGATTTCAAAGAGTGAATGATAAACTGAAATGTGCATAAATACATAAGCAAATAAACCAAAATGAATCATATAAGCAAGTGTCCAATACCAGTTCCATGAATCGACCTCACTGTAGTCCAATTAGTATCCGCAGCTCCAAGAAACCGATTCTTACTACAAACTGCAAAAGAATTGAGCGCAAAGATTATTTCTCAGATTGATTCCAATTCACCAAATACTCCATAAACTACAAAAACGAATAAAGGGCCTCACTTTAATTCACCCTGGACTAACATAGAGCAACCCAACAGAGAACTGAGAACCCATTACTTGAAAATTAAGAAAGAAAGAGAGAAGATAGATTTTTGACATACCATTATGATTTCCTAAAACCCTATGACTGTTGCAAAGCCCAGTGCTGAAAGTCCTATAAGCACCACCTCCAAGGAGCCTACTGTATATGGAGGAGAAGGGTGTAGGGTTTAGGAGGGTTTTGGAGGAGAGAGAGCAACGGGCGAGCCAGTGGACTATCCTGACGCCATTGGAGCCAGCCATTTGGGACGCTCTGCGAATTACAACTAGCCACAACAATAACTCTGTTTTAGACTTTTACCTTACCCCTTGGCCAAAACAAAGAAAAAGACCCTTACAGTTTTCTTTTCTTTTTGGTCTGATTTCTTTTCTTTTTACTTTTTAATCAAATTTTTTTTTTGTTGAGAATAAAGTGATACTGACTTTTTTTTTTAATCAATGTTATGATTAGAAATTTAGAAGAAAAGAGGTTAAGAAAAGAATTTTTAATAAATTATTAAAAAAAACTCGTTTTGTCGGTCACTATCCCTAAGTCCATTTCAATCAAAATAAGAGACTTTGATAGCGAGTATGTGATGATTCATTTTATGAAATTATATTTGTGTGTTTGGTTTCCTATGTGAATTTTCCAATTGGTGTTTGTTTTGATTTTTCAGTGTTTGCTGGTAGTGGGGCACAACTGTTGTATCTTTGCCATTGCTTTTCTATATATTACATTATTTCCATATCATTTAATGAAGAACCATGGCAATTGCCGAATGTAGCTCAATCTAAAGGCTAGCAAAAAGTGTAAAAAATTATGTCAAAGTATGCGTTGCTTAACTCAGGAAAGTTTTAATGTACATCAATGTATCAATACATTAATAGACAAGTATGAAACTAGTTCGATACGATTAGATCTTAATTCAATTCATAGATAAACTAGAGTAGTCTCATACTAATTTACCAATAAAGGAAATCAATTTATCTCTAATTAAATTAATTTATTTATGGGTCCTTGACCCAAAGCACCAAAATCATTCAAAATTATTTCACTTATCTCACCAACAGATTTTTATTATCACTTAATAAAGTAACTATTATCATGCTACTCTCTCTCTCATCCCTCCAATCTGCCCGCGCGCACACACACACACACACATACTCACACTCTCTCTCTCTCTGACGCCAGCTTCGGCGACGACGTGGCGGAGGAGGAGGAGGCTACGGTGCGGTAGTCAGAAGTTGGAATGAACGATTTGGTTACATCAAAAGTTAGGGATCCTTAAGCTCGGCCATTGTTATTCCATTTTCTCTAAGGGCGTGCAATATGGGCTTGTGGATACAGATATGGCATATTATCTTCTTCGTATTCGTAGTAGAAAGGCTAGGAGTGTAATTGAGGTCGAAGACGACGAGAGTAGGTAAGTTCTGGTGTTGTGTGAATATCTTGAAATAAATGCATAAAGTTTCTACCTTTTTAAACAATTGTTGTACTACTAAAGAATTAAAGTTATTAGCTTGACTTTGAAATGGGACTCCATATCCAAATCATTCCAGACGGTCCCAATCTTCAAACCAACCAAAAGTATCGAAGAATTAAATATCAATTAGTAAATTGTAATGGGACCCCGAAAATTAAGTTAGTAGCTATATCAATTTGTAAATTGTGAATGGACAATCTCTTTTAGAGAAGAGCAGAAGGTTTTTTGCAAAAAAAAAAAAAGGAAAAGAAAAAGAAAACAACAAAGTTTTATTGCTCCTCAATAGACTTTTATTGGGGGGCAATAAATATTTATTGGGGGATAATACAAGTCTATTTTAGGGGCACTAAACATTTCCGGCGACCTATGAGATCTCCGACGATCTCTTTAGGGACCTCCGGTGAGGTTTTCAGAGAAGTTCGATAGGTAGCGTCCGATGACAAGAATCCAGTGATTGTTGGCCGGACTTCGGCGAATTCTCCTATGACTTATCTTTATCTCTCTATGTAACAAATAGTCAAAAAAAAAACTTAATTGGGTATTAAGAAATGAGTAAGAGGAAATTAAAAAAAACTTAATGGAGTAAGTCAGAAAAAATTTCCTAAAATTAGAGTAAATAGACAAAAACTCTTTATTTATCTCTAAATTAAATTAAATTTACTTAATGTACCATAAACGAAACATTTAACTTGACCCATAACATAATTTTCGGAAACCAATTCCATAAAGAAGAGAAAAAAAAATTACCTCTCACCATAAAAACATATGAGTTGATAATACCACACACGTGATAGACAACGTGGACGAGTCGGGTGCGTGATCGGCTCGGGTGCAACAGAGGCCCAAAGATCCATGTGCGTTCCCACTCCTCTTTCTCTTGCCTGTTTTAAAAACCAAACAAAATCCCCACGCAGGGAAGAAGAAGACGACGACCGAGAAAGACTTTAATATAAAAAAAAAAATTAAAAAAAGAAGAAACTATAAATATATATATATATATATATATATATATATATAGATACATACATACAGTCTAGTTACACTAAGGACGTCTTTAGTTTTTCTTATGTACGGATTTCCGATTTTCATCCACTTTCCGATCACATTTTCACATCTTAACCGTTCAGTTTTTAGGTCCTAATGTATAGATCACCTCTGTAAATTTTCAGCCAATTTGGTGATCGTTAAGTCATCCAAAACTGCAATTTACCATTATAAATACGAACGGTTCCGGTTGGATAGATTTCGTCCGTTCATGTAAATTGCAGTTTTGGATACCTTAACGATCACTAAATTGGCTGAAATTTTGCAGGGGGATCTATACATTAGGCTCTAAAAACTGAACGGTTAAGATGTGAAAATGTGATTGAAAAGTGGGTGAAAACACCAAATCCGTACCTAAACCTTAGGTAAGGACATCCTTATATGAGAAAAATCCTATATATATATATATATATATATATATTTCGGGGTGAGAAGAATTCGAATTCCCATTCTCATTCTCCTTTATCCGATTCAACGGCTTAATCAATTTCACTGATATTATTATTATTCCAGTTTCTCTCCAGCGAACTCCTTCTTCCCTCTCATCCTCTCTGATTGATTCAAGGTACGATTCTCATTTATATCTTCGTTTTCTCTTCAATTCGATCCTCTTCTTGCTCTGCCTATTAATTGCCTAGGGTTTCTCTCGGCGATGTAATTTTTTTTTTAAATTAATTTTTTTTTTTAAAGATACTGTTTAGAATTGTGAAATCCTTCAAATTCTGTAATTTTGGCTTGATTTTGGGCAGTTCTTTAGTGGTTAGATTTTAAAAATCGAGACTTTTTTGAAAAAGAATTTGAATTTTTAGGTTAGGAATGACGTTGAGGTTTGAATGGGCTCACAGAATTTGGGGGAATCGATTTAATTTGGGTTTTAGAGAAGATAAGTAGACCTTTCTAGCCACAGACTGTGAAATGCTGTGAGGTTTTAAGTGATCAGACTGTGAATTGCAAGCAACTAGGATTTTCAGTTCAGGACTTGATGGTATTAAACATTGGACCGAGCTTTTATACAGTGTAATTTGATTTGTCATGTTGATTTAGTTGATTTAGAGGTATGAAATAGAATCGCCAACTTATTTGGTAGGTTAAAGCAAAGGGAAGTGAAATCAGACACTTGATCATGATCAAATATATTGTTTGATGAGAGAGTTGCAGGAAATAGAAAGCTTCTCTTTGGGAGTTTGACTTATCTCATGTCTATTATTGCTTGATTTTGCAAACATTGAGTTATTATGGTCAAGTCATATTATTTTTTATTGGTTTTGGACAAAGTGGAGCACATGTTTGATAAGAATGATTACTGTTGAAAAAATTTAGGTCTTAAATTTTTGGAGTTCATCTTGGATAAGAGATTTACATACATAGCATGAGCACTCGGGTGGCAAGGGGCCCTTCTGCAAGAACTGGGCTCAGGCGAAGGAAGAATGAATTAGATCTCAATAGTGCACCACCCGGTGAGAATCGGAATCAAGAGGGAACTTCAGCTCAGGTGTTACCTCAGGTTGAGAGACCTAGCCAGCCCCCATTGGTGATTGATCTTGAGGCTATTGATGATGATGTTGTCATATCTTCCCCCAGGGCTATTGCTGAAGTATGCTTTAATTTAATTTTATGTATTTCTTTGTTGTGGTATCTCTGCACACTTGATATACGTTAAAATAAAGCTCTAATATTGTGATATTTATATCAGGCTGAAAACAACTCCAGAAGGAACCGAAGGAGGCCTGTGGTTGATTTGGAATCAGGTAATTAAGTTCTGTTCTATGATACAACTTCTAATTGTTTCATTACAGCAGAACTTCTGGGTCTCTATAGTGTTTTCTTTTGTGAAGCATGTTTATTTATGTGGTAGTTCAAGCTCTGTAATGTCAAGTGATTAGTGTGGATAAGATGAATGTTTTCACTTGGCTTTTTCTATCACTACTTTTTTTTCACTACATAGGATAAAATTATAGACAAAACTTAGTAGGATAAGGTGTTTAGAATGTTTCAGTCTCCAAATTTGTCCTGAACGATCCTGTACAAGCTGACACTATATCTTCCTCTTTTATTATTTTTTATTTATTATTGTTCTAGAGAAGAATGGGTAGTTGGTTGCTACAAAAGCTTCTCACATTTGAGCTAGACATTGTCAGTGACAAGTTTTAGTTTCCTCATATTGCTATTTGCGTTATATGCCTTGTGTAGTCTGTTTGTTTCTGAACATATTTCTACTTTGCGTTTCTCACATCTTCGTTGCAGAACTGCCTAGGTCCATTCATCAAAAGCGCAGAAGAGTTGAGCCAAATCAAACAATCATTAATTGCGAACTTTACATAAACTTGGATGGCAATAGCAATTCCAATTCAAAGGTAATCATAGTAATTCCTCATCTTCATCTTGTCTGCCTAAAAGTCTTGTAAGGTAGTTTCATCTTTTATGTTTTGTTGCAAATGCACTGATCATCTGGTTTTGGTGAAGACATAAGTCTGTCTTTATATGCCAAGTCACATTTTGTTCTTGAAGTGCAAATATACTTTTGAATGATGTAAACTTAATTTCAAACTTTTTTCTTTTCTGCACTTTTTTTGTTTTTTTGGTTGATTTGAATCCTGCCTCCTGCATTTTCATAAGTTGCATCCAGATTTAACACACTAGGTTAATGCTATACTTGGCCAAAAATCAAATGAGATGTTAAACTCTGTCCACCATATACCTTTGTTTCTTGCATCTAAGTGCGCACTCACAAGTCATGATGAAATGGTAGGTCAAATTGGCCAATGTTGAATTTGCAGTGAATTATTCATATATGAAATTAGTTTTGCAACCTAAAGCATGGCTACTTTAGCCTAAGTGACAGACACGTGAGTCTCAAAGCCATTTCACAAGTAGTTAACTAAAGCATATCCTCAAAGGGGACTCTACTGATCCTGAAGTGATGTTTCCCCACTTTACCATAAGTGCTGGTGATGTTGGTGCTTGCCTAACCATGTCTTCATTTTTCTTTTTCTTTTTGTGTGTGTGTGTGTGTGTGTGTGTTGGTGAGTACATATATGATTTTGATAAACTGTTAGCAACATGCTGTGAACCTTTGATATATGTTGATGTTTGTCCCACTGGTCATGCTTACATCAACTGAACCGTTTAACTTGAGAGTGGTTGTCGTATGTATCTCTGCTCTACATTTGTGAAATGCTTTGACTGATCATGAACTTGATTTATGACTTTCTTACAATAAATGTTTTTTGAAATTGAAGCGTCATCGTTGTTTCTTGTGCATATGTCTAATTGGTTGGTACTCATCTCAAATACTTTTATTGACAGAATGAGCGGGCTATGCAGCCACCACTGCCGCCACCACCGCCAAAGGAGCCTACCTTTACCTGTCCCATTTGCATGGCTCCGTTGGTTGAGGAGATGTCAACAAAATGTGGTCACATTTTCTGTAAAAAGTGCATTAAGGCTGCGATAACTGCACAGGGAAAATGCCCTACCTGTAGGAGAAAAGTAACTGCGAAAGAGCTCATTAGGGTATTCCTTCCTACTTCCTCCTGAATCTGCAACTCATGCCTCTATGATTGATCATGTAAGTGGCATATTTACCTTATGTATACATTTTTCTGGCCTGAAGATAAGAAATAATAGTTGGTAGGAGTTCTTTTAATTATTTGACTATTATGGTTGTATGGATGTTTAGATCATTCTTAAAGTACTGATAAATGATCCCTCTCTCTCTCTCTCTCTATCTACAGGGTTATGTGAAGTGCTTTCTGGGGATGGAGGACCGAAAGAATTGTTGTGCCAGGTCTTCAGAACTGATATTTCATACTTGGGATGAATTGTCGGAAACATGTGCAGTTTGTTAGGCCTAGTGACAACAGTGGGGTTTTGTATGGAAGTGCTTTTATGATTAGTGGGGTATTCCCTATTACCTGAATACCCTGTCATTTCGTATTACATTACATGGTACAACCTGATGTTATGATTAGCTGAGATGTTAGTGGAACTAGCTTTTGGAGCAATCAAGAGAAATATACTTTCAGGCTTAAATTTTCTTGTCTGTGAATTTATGTTTCAGTTGCATCTAGTAAAAAACGTGAACAGGAAAGTTCAAATTTGTGACCCTTGCAACTTAATTTTGCTGTTGATAGGGTTCTATATAACTTCTGCTAAACATAGGGATGATTTAGACCCTAGTGTTAACTAGTTGTATTCAAGGCTTCAAGCTGGCTTGAGCAGGCTTCTTTTGTCCTCTTTCTATAACTTGGGCTTACTATACGAATTGTGTACACTTACGTGTGTAATTCGTCCACGAACTGTGTACACTCAGTAGTGCATAGTCTACGATCTCCAACAAGCAACAAGTGAAATAACTAAAGCACAATTTGTTTGATTGAGCGACGTTGTAATGCAGAGTTCTATCTTTCTATAACTACATATCTCATCGTGGAACCAACGAGACAGATATAGAGCAGAGAGAATAAGTGAAATAACTAAAGCACAATTTGTTTGATAACTGAACCATATTACTTGGTCTCATTATTTATGTAGTAGTATTATACTTCAGTTGACACCACGGAACCTGGTCTATGTGACTATGGATACTTGCCACCATCTCCGTTTTGACCATGGCCTCCATGATCAGGAATGTCACCTTTCTCGCCATTGCCATCGCCATCACCATCGCCTTTGCCATTGCCTTTGTTATGATCATAAGGAATGTCACCTTTCCCACCATAGCCATGTGGAGCGTCCTTAAGCCCATGGTTTAAGCCACCGAGCCAAGGATGAAATCCCCACCCAAATCCATGTCCAAGCCCCCACCAAGGAAATCCCCATCCCCAGAACCATTGAGGGGTATAGACCTCCTCTTTCGGTTTCAACTCCCTTCCTGCAGCTTCAGAACCCTCCAGAAATGTCACAAGGAGTAGTGTGACAATGAGCAATGCCTTTGCTTTCTCCATAGTAACTGTTTTCATCTTTCTCTATTCCACTCTTCGTCTTTTCCTTTGTGGAGCTTTGCATTGAGGCTAGCCCTATTAATAGTGGAGAAGATGATCATTTTGGGAATGATGTACATTGGCGTCTGCATGGAGGTTTTGTTCGTTATGGTATGTATTTGTTGAGAGGGCTATTGTGGTTTTTAAACCAAGATAACGCACGATCATGACTTAAATTCTATTCTGGTGTGGTATTAGGTTATTCTGATGATCATAACTAGGAATAATTGGTAATTCATTTATGGATTGATAACCCCCATTGATTTTACCAGTTCGTTATGAAATGGACTGGTAATCAGCAGCATTAAGTAGGATGCTGATTGCTTGAAATTGATAGAACTCAACTATTAACAAGAGAGCACCAACAATTATTTGAAGAGATCGATATAGCTAGCAAAGTGTAGTGTTGTTAAAATCTTCGAAGGACCATAGCTGCACCACATCGCCGACCTGTAAAGTCTCACCTTGCACCATTCTTGACCAGCCACGTTCTTGTTAAACCATACATGAGGTCTTGATACCTCACAAGAGTCGAAAAATCATCAGGAAGCCGGGGTGATAAGAACCAATTGGAATAGCTTGGTTCTCCGGCCATCTATGTCGCATAAGGACTAGGGTAGATTAAGCACCAGGGTACCACTGGTTATGTCATTTTCAGACCATGTTAAGTTGCCAATAAACTGATAATTTGCAGGGCGCCATATATCAATTCTAGCTTTCATATCGGAATGCATTATACCCTCCATTGTCATAGTCTAGCTACTAGCTAGTTAAGACTTCTCTCTATGATCGACTTGTGAGATGGTGTCTGCATGTTTGCTAAACTTGAGCTTCAAGCTTTGGCAACACTGACACAAAGTTAAAAAAATAGAATCATAGATTATTTGACATTCACAAAATCCCATTAACATCTTGGACGAATGAGCTGAACTCATGCTTAAGTTGAACTGTCTTGTGACTAAGAATCATAAAATATGAGTTGTTCACCAGCCAACATGCATAGCATTCAAAATGCAGTCTTTGCTTGCTTCTCTTACGCACTTAATAAAGCAAAAAACAAGCCGATCGAGCTCAATACAGACTCCAGTTGTATTATGCTAAGGGTTTAGTATATGTTTTAGGATATGAGATTCATGAGAGATTCATGATAGAATTGTTGTTTCTATTCATTGATAATAGAAACTCTATATATAGGGATTACCAAGTACATATTCTTGGAGTACAAAGATGCCTATTCTAACTAGAATTAGGAGTCTAGAACATTCTCTCCTATTACAACTATAGAAAGTAATCCTAGTTTGATAAGGTACACTAAAGTCAAATATTCTTCAACACTCCCCCTTGTGCCTCTCAAACTTGGTGTCACTGATGACATCATGACGCTTCAAATGTTACCTCATTAAAAACCTTACTTGAGTAATAAAACCCCTGTGGGATAAAAACAACCTCGAGGAGGATAAAAAGAGTACAACACGTTCTTCACTCTTTGAGATCGAACATGTAGACATCATACCTCCCCCTGATGTCGACATCTTCCCCTGATTGTTACAATCATAGGAGTTCAGATAACTTTCTCAATCCGATGCTCTTCACATGTTTCTCGAAGGTGGATTTAGGTAACGACTTAGTGAAGTCTGCTACATTATGCTCTGATCGGATTTGATTCACTTCAATCTTTAGAAGTGCTCGTTGTTGCTGATTGTAAAAGAACTTAGGCGATATATGCTTATCGTTGTCACCCTTGATGAAACCTAACTTCATTTGTTCAATGCAAGCTGCATTATCCTCATAAATGCATGTAAGTTCAGCTGTGGTAGACTTCAAACCACAAGTTCCTCGAATATTTCTAATTACAGATCTTAGCCATATGCATTCACGCACATCTTCATGTAGAGCAATAATCTCTGCATGGTTAGAGGAAGTAGCATCAATGGTCTGTTTTGTAGACCTCCAGGATATGGCAGTTCTTCTCATAGTAAAGACATAACCCATTTGGGAGCAACCTTTGTGAGGGTCAGAGAGATACCCTGCATCAGCAAAACCCCTCAAAACACCACAAGTTCCTCGAATATTTCTAATTACAGATCTTAGCCATATGCATTCACGCACATCTTCATGTAGAGCAATAATCTCTGCATGGTTAGAGGAAGTAGCATCAATGGTCTGTTTTGTAGACCTTCAAGATATAGCAATGCTTCTCATAGTAAAGACATAACCCATTTGGGAGCAACCTTTGTGAGGGTCAGAGAGATACCCTGCATCAGCAAAACCCCTCAAAACACCACAAGTTCCTCGAATATTTCTAATTACAGATCTTAGCCATATGCATTCACGCACATCTTCATGTAGAGCAATAATCTCTGCATGGTTAGAGGAAGTAGCATCAATGGTCTGTTTTGTAGACCTTCAAGATATAGCAATGCTTCTCATAGTAAAGACATAACCCATTTGGGAGCAACCTTTGTGAGGGTCAGAGAGATACCCTGCATCAGCAAAACCCCTCAAAACATCACAATCGTTTTGATGGAGGGGAGAACGGTGACGCCCTCCACCATGGACGGTGCCGGCAACTTGGCCGATCAAGGTGTCTTGGACGACACCACTTGGGCCAATGAGGTCCGATCTCATTCTTCTGTCATTCATTTTCTCTCTGTAGGGATAAAATAAGCCCATATCAGTCGTACTTTTTAAGTATCGAAATATTGTCCTTACACCAATCTAATGGTGGCGTGTTGGCACAGAGCTATGTCTAGCTAACAAGTTCACTGCTAATGAGCTATGCATTGAGCTAAGTACAATAATGCACCTATTGCACTTACATATGACACTTCAGCCTCTAATACGTCTTCATCCTCATCCTTTGGACGGAATGGATCTTTTCTAGGCTCAAGACTACGACCAATCATGGGAGTACTCACAGGACTCACTTTATTTCTTTAAAGCGCCTTAGTGTTTTATGAGTATATGCTGACTGATGGATCAAAATCTCATTACTATAGTGCTCGAGTTCTAATCCGAGACAAAACCGTGTTTTCCCAAGATCTTTCATCTCAAATTCAGATTTCAAATATTTAGCAGTTTCCTTTAACTCATCTAAAGTTTCAATTAGGTTCATGTCATAAACATAAACTGCTACATTTGCAAATCCGGAACTTGTCATTTTAATGAACATGCATGACATATTTTATTATTGATATATCCATTCCCAATCAAGTAGTCACTTAGACGGTTATACCACATCTGTCTGGATTGTTCTAATCCATATAGTGAGCATTTTAAACTTATTGAAAACGCGCTCTGTGGTTTAGAGCCACTTGATTTGGGTAATTGAAGTCTATCTGGAACCATCATATATATATATATATATATATATATATATATATATCTGAATCTAGATCCCCATGGAGATATGATATAACCACATCCATAAGCTGTATGTCAAGTTTTTCTGAAACTACCAAACTGATAATGTAGGGGAACGTTATGATGTCTATTATGGGAGAATATGTCTCATCGTAGTCAATTTCAGGGCGTTGTGAGAAAACTTGTGCCACAAGGAAGGCTTTATATCTAACAACCTCATTTTTTCTCATTACGCTTTCTAACAAAAAGCCATTTATGGCTAACAGGTTTTACACTTGGGGGCGTCAGCCTTACCGGCCCAAATACCTATATCTTTATTAGTGAATCCAATTCAGCCTGGATCACATATTTCCATTTAGGTCAATCTGCTCTTCATTGACATTTTTTAACAGAGCGAGGTTCGATATCATTACGTTCTCTAATTCCTTTTGCAACAGAATATGTAAAGACATCATCAAGAATAATAGAATCTCTATTCAACATCTCATGTACACTAGTGTAATTTATTGAGATCTCTCTATTCTATGGAATTGGTTCTGATATTAGAGCGTCCTCCAATGATGATTTTTGGGCATAACCATAATCCGGAATATTCCAATAAGATGGATTTCTTGTGTCGATGGTTAATGAATCATTTTGTTCCAAACTTGCTTTCTTTCTTGGGCGATAATTCATTGAACCTGTGGGCCTCCCACGCTTCCTTGCAGGAGCCCTGGCTTGAGCCACAACGCTATCACCATATGTGACGTTGGCGCCATTCCTGATCCCTCTTGGGGTGGTGTCATACCCTCTCTTTTTAGGGACATCAATCCTTGCAGGCATGTTTACAGCAGGTATATGTTATCTCGTCTCTTTAGCTATATTAGTAAATACATCAGGTATCAAATCTGCTACGTTATGAAGATCGAGAACTGCACTTCATTGTCGGACTGTGCGGGTCGGGGATCAAGATGAGACAAAATGGGGACAGACCAAAACTTCTCGTTCATGTTGAACCTTAGTGTTCTTATCTCCCCCTAACGACGGGAAGACTATCTTATCAAAGTGACAATCCGCAAATCTAGCGGTAAAGAGATCACCTTTCAAAGGTTCTAAGTAGCGGATAATGGTTGGAGAATTATATCAAACATAAATTCTTAATCGTCTTTGGGGACCTATTTTGGTATGCTGTGGCGGCGCATTTGGTACATAAATTGCACACTCAAAACTGCATAATTGTGAGACATCAGGAACATACCCAGTCACCATCTGGGACATAAAAAAAGGTTGAGTGGCAGTGGGCCTCAGACGAATAAGCACAGCTGCATGTAATATCGCATATTCCCAAGTAGAAACCGGGAGATTGGTGCACATAACCAATGCCTTAGACCATTTGAAGACTTTTAATGACAGTTTATGTGAGACCATTTTGGGTGTAACATGAGAAATTGGATGTTCAACTTCAATCCCAATGGACATGCAATAATAATCAAATATTTTTGATGTAAACTCCCCAGCATTGTCAAAATGTATTGATTTAATAGGATGATCCTGGTGGTGAGCCCTTAACTTGATAATATGTGCTATGAGTTCCTTGTGGACAAGAGCATGATATCTGACAAGCGAGTCGATGTGTCAACCAATACCATAACATATCTAAATGGTCTGCAAAGTGGTTGAATAGGTCGATAAATATCACTTTGGATTCTTTGTAAGAATGGAATATTTTCCTTATTGTCCTTTGAATAGGGTGGTCTCGATCCTAATTTTGTTTAAGTATAGGCTTTGCAGAATGAAAGATGGGCTTTAGAAGCAACCAATGCCGATTTTGGTTGAGCCATGAAGTCACAATTGGCTTGAGAAGTAGAGAGAGAAATCAAGGAGGTATCCATGGCGTCAAAGCCATGATGCAGCTGTAGGGGATAGGCGGCACCGGCGTGAGCCAGTTTATGGTGGATGGTGGCGGCGCCATGTGGTGCGGCGGTGGTGCCTTTCTCTCCATGAATCAATTTTTTTAATATTCTTACTTTTTTTTTGTTCTGAAGAATGGATGTCCCTGTGAAGTTTTTAATACACGGATCATCATGTCACGACCTGGATGTCTCAAACGGTCATGCTAAAGCCTATATTTGTCAGAACCCCATAAGTCATCTCTCATGATATAGTTAGATTCAATTATTCGAATAGTGGTTGTATACAACCCACTGGATCGACACATAAGTTTCTCTAATACTTGTTTATGTCCGTAGTCATTAGAGGTGATGCAAAAGAACTCTTGTCCATTCTCACAATGTGTTTCCACATGAAAACCATTGGCTCTTATATCTTTAAAGCTCAAAAGGGGTTTTTCAACCCTAGGAGCGTGGAGAGCTTCAGTGACATTAATGATTGTGCTATTTGGCAACAAGAATTGAGTTGGTCCTCGACCATGAATCAATTTAGATGATCTTGCCATTGTAGTCACTGAAGATCGAGTAGGCATCATTTCAAAAAATAATTGCCTCTATTTCGAAGTATGGTGCGTAGTAGCACTATCTACGAGACATTCTAGCTTTCCGGGAAACATACTTGAATGAATAAAGTTTGAATCAAAATCGACACTTTATTTCAATGAAAGCCAATGATTACGTCAAAGTTTCTAGATCAAAGTTTAATCCAAAAATAATAATCAAGCTGAGACAAGTAGTGGTTACTCAATCCTTTTGGTAACTCCAATTTGGTAGTGACCAGATAAGATAAGGCGAGATTTTGGTGGAGCTATGCTCACTTGTAAAATCGTTCTCTCAGTTCAAACCTTCCCTAGACATCGCAATTAATTGGATGGGCCTAGTGGAGAAAGAGTTATAACCAGTGTCTTTGTTGATATTTTCCAAAGTTTGGATATGGATTGAAAACAATGACGTTTGTATGGTCAAATTTTAATGCTCACGAACGCTTTTAGTCTGTAATATTTCGATGCTTACGAACGCTCTTAGTTCGTAATATAGCGTGAACTCCCCACAGTTCCACTTTTTAAGAATTGAACCCACGTTACAGAAAGGTGGGATGAAGAAGAAGAGATTTTGTAAGTCCCCGAAGAAAAATAAATTTAAATTTCAAGAGCGGGAAAGACTTACTTGTGAATTTCGGAGCTTGAAATTCTTGAAGCACGCGCGTGTTGATGCAGGCGTGCAAGAAAGATGGCTGGGGTTGCTAGGCACGGCTGGCGGCTGTTGGTGCTGGCCGGGACAAGCAGAAATTGGCTAAAAACTGCTTTTGCTGGTTTTTCTACAAGTGGTTCAGTTGCTTTGCAGGCCGATTCAACAACTTTTAAACAATTCTGCTTCCAGTTTTTATTGAATCCTGGGATCGATGCACTGCTGATGTACGAATTTTGCCTCAAAAGGCTGTTTGGAAGGCGGCAAACAAGCCGAGGTTTTGCTGCCAGCAGTCTGGAGCTTTTGTGGGTCAGTTCGGTGGTTTTCTGGCCGGTTTTGGTGGTTTAGCTGCTGGTTCTAGGTCCTTGGATCGGGGGCTACAAGGTGGAAGGCGGAGGCACATAGGCTTCAAGGTTCCTTAGAGTTTGGCTATCTGTTTCAGGGTTAGGGTTCGTGCTGATAACATGTTTTAGGATATGAGATTCAAGAGGCATTGATAAGAGAATTGTTGTGTCTATTCATTGATAATAGGAGCCCTATATATAGGGATTAGAAGTACATATTCTTGGAGTACAAGGATTCCTATTCTAACTAGAACTAGGAGTTTAGAACATTATCTCATATTACAACTATAGAAAGTAATCCTAGTTTGACAAGGCACACTAAAGTCGAATATTCTTCAACAATATATACAATGTTGGAAGATTTTACTGCAATTCGGATATTCCATTAGCATATATGGTAGATTTTAGGCTGGCCTCATATTCATCGTCAAGTTATTTAGGCAGTTTCTGTGATCAAGTACTTGATTCATTGAGAGTTTTCAATTACGATGCATGAGATCGGCTAAGTGACAAAAAACAAGGCATATTTAGGAAAATCAAACTAATCTTTTATTTTTTTGGTGAAAAAAAAAATCAAACTAATCTGTTTGATGCGGTTGGAGTGTTTACCTTGAAAAATTTGTAAATTAGATGCCTACTTTAACAAGCACCGGATCGCATTCTAGTCGATGTATTTGATAAAGCTAGCAGTCAGTTGTGTATCGCTAGATTCTAGCTATAGCTGTACTCTTGGTACCAGAGATCAGATAGTAGATAGAGCAGAATCAGCAGGTAGTAAGTGAAATAACTGAAGAACATATATATTTAATTGAAAACTTAACCATCAATTACATTAATCACTTTGATAGGCTCATTATTTATAGTAGTAAATACATGTCAGTTGACACCATAAGCTTGTTCTATGTGAGCATGTGATCACTATGGAAACTTGCCACCATCTCCATCTCAAGCATCACCTCCATGATCAGGAATGTCACCATTCACTCCATTGCCATTGCCTTTGTTGTGAACGTAAGGAATGCCTCCTTTATCACCATAGCCTTTGATGAGCATCCTTGAGCCCGTGGAAGCCTCCGAAACCCCATCCTCCCCCAAATCAAGGATGAAATTGCCACCCAATTCATATCCCCCGAAAGGATGGCCGAGGCCAATTCTAACCGTTTAGGGTTATAGACCTCCTCTTTAGTTTCAAGTCCCTTTCAGCTTCAGAACCACTAGAAAGGCCACAAGGAGTGTAACAATGAGCAATGCCATTGTTTTCTCCATTCTAACTATATATCTTCATCTACTCGTTGACTCTCTGTGTATTGCTTTTTGTAGTTTGAAAATTGAAGCTACCCCTATTAGTACTGTGCATAATCATTTTGGGACTGATGTTCATTGGCGTCTGCATGGAGATTTTGGTCGATATAGAATGGTACTAGTTCAGTGGGCAATTGTGGTTGTTAAATCTGGGTGGCCCATGACCACGACTCTCAAGTCATTGCTGGTGTGCTATTAGGTTGTTCTGATGATGATAGGTAGGAATTACTGGTAACTTCATTGATAGCTTCGTGGCCCCATTGATTCAATGGGTCATTACCAGAAAAACTTCAGAAGCAGCATCAAGTCAGATGCTGATTGCTTTGAAATGGAAATAACTCGACCGTTAGAATGTAGCAGCACCAGTTGTAGTATTTGAATGTTACACCTCAAACTTTTGAGGTCTCAATTCTGAACATGAGATGAAAATTAGAGAAGTACAAGACGCAAATGTGGCAGCTCGTGTGTTCTATTAAGCTTTTGGGGTTTAAAAGTGGTCTAACATGAATTCAGATTGATTTGCTGTAAATCTGTAATAACTCTATTTTTTTTTTTTTTTATAATTCTTCATACCCCAGTGCTCAGAAAGATAAAAACAGGCAGCTAAAAGTAATATGAACTTTATATTTATTCAAATGAAACCAGCAAAAATCCCAAATGGATGCTAAGAATTATTAACGAAGCTTGAACAGTTGAACCTAGTAATATTACATTCCAATGAAGATGGGTTACCATTTAAAATGTCAGATACAACATAAAATGGTGAATATTCTTTGAGAATATACGGGATAATGACATTTTGTAACAATTGACAATTGGGAAAAGCTTAGAAAATAAACTATGAAGCTGACACATTAACTAGGAAACAAAACCTCTCATACAATGGTGGACAAAAACATAGGAAACCAGAAACAAAATCAAACCAAAAACAGGTGAAGCCAAACAGATAAAATGATTTCCTCATCTTGCCGGTTTCTTTCTCCACACTGTGCGTCCTCTGTTTATTTCTGATCCATCACCTGATATTCTCAGTAGATGCAAGAATTGACGGTAGTCGTTTTGATTTTCTGATGCAGCAGGAGACCCATTTGTTCCCTTCAAACTCGCTTCAGCATTCTCTTCATTTTCCACATTAGTAAGGGAATCGACTATGTCATCTTGTTGACACTCTCGCCTGTAATCTAAGGTGATGGTCTGGAGTTCATGGCTATCAATGACTTCTTGAGGCATGCTCTGTTGTAAGAAGAGAATATCTCTTATGAGACGAACAATAATTCATGGCCATAAAACAAGTGGTAGAATTCTAAATAAACAGACATTGTAACTGACCTCTAGAACCCATCCTATGTAGGTGACATTATTAACATGCTGGTTCATGTCCAGGTCTGCTCTCCTTGGCTGAGAAATATAAAGGTATACTGAGAGCACTGAATAACATTAAGAACTTAGAATCAACCATAGGATCATAAGACCTTACCACAAGTCCTAGTCTGGAATACTGGGCAGGATCTTCCAGTTTAGCTATTTTCTTCAAACTACTATTGTTCTTCTCTGGGAATGCTAACCTACCAATGCCATACAAAAAACCAATTATAAGATTGTGCAGCACTTGTGTGCATGCAGGCAAGTTAGTATGCTAACCATATAAAGAAATGATAATTAAGGCCTGCAGAAAGAAACAGGGTTCTTACCTTAGCTCTCGTGGAGCAAAAGCTAGATGCTCTTCGCGAACATCATCACTGACTTTCTGAAGCCTCCTAGTGTCTTGGTTCATCATCACCCACTTACTGAAACCATGCAAAAGAGATGGTCAAGTTTCAGAATACATCACAGAACCACATAACTTGATGATAAACAATAGAACTGCAGAAAAAATTCAAAAAATCCTCTAATGTGATCTTCAAGAGAGATGGCAGGTTTACAAAATTGAGAAAATATTGCAGTGGTAAATGCTCTTGCAAGTAGCCAGACAAATAGCGTCTAAATAGCATCAGTAGCTAGGTATCCTTTCAAAGCTACAACAAGCACAAGATTAAGACTCTGCCACCAACAGCCTAAACACACTACACTACATCACGGAGTATGAGGAAGCTGGCTCAATACAATGACATGTTCTCTGCAGTATAGAATAAAAGCATTTTAAAAAATCTATTGCTTTCTAAACTGATACCATTTTTTCTCGAACATGTTTGAAGATTTCGTATAATAATAAACAGAAAGACTATGCACCTTGTTGCTCTTCCAATTACTTGCCCAGTAGCATAGTCCTTAAGTATCCAATCACGTCTAGTTCCAATTCTCCCTTCCCCTTGGCACCACGTTTCTATCTCAACAACATCACTCCTGTTGCACATACCAGCATTATCAGATTACGCTTGCTGGATACAAATCCAAACCAGAACTAAAATACAGACAAGAAATCCCACCAAGCTGGATATTTGTAGATTTCAATGTGCATGCGAGCAGTAACCCATATTAGATGCAATTCCCTCATGGTGGTGGTCGTTGCAAACCCGTCGGTCGAAAATCCCACAACTTGAGCATGGTTGCATCCAACCTCCTACATTACCAAACCTCACTGTAAATATTGTATCAAACTCATGACAACAATACCAATGATATGTAATTAATCAGCCTTCCTCCTCCCTAAAATAACCAACTTGGATAATCCTCCCACAATGTCTTTAATCTTGTTCAAGGTCGAAACTTTAAATGAAAATCACTTGACTAATACTGGATATTGCAGTGATCAGATATCTAACAAGCTATCACAGGTGTTTTTTTGAAGTTAAAGCAATCAAGGCTTTACTGCCATTAAGAGTATAGAACTCAGAATACAATGGTGAAAGTACCGAGGTAAATAAATTTCAGAAAACGATAAGCAGTTGGAGCAATAAATCAGACAATTCCAAAACTTGATAAATGCATGTATGAAAGCAGCAAGCTGAACAACCCCAATCCACCAAAGCCCTCAAATTTGCCCCAAACAATTCAAATCAAACAGTACCACATGCACAAATTCAACAATAAAATCGAAACTTTCCGTCCTTTCGAGACGCATTGAATCGAAATTGAGCTCATTCTCACCTGCAACAGATTGGCAATCGTCTCCACAGTCGCAGTCTTGTTCATCCCAACCTCATAGCTCCTGACTATAAAGCACTCCCTATACGACTTGCCGTCCTCCGCCAAGCTCCCCTGCCTCAACCTATCCGCCAGGCTGATGGGCTCGACCCGACCCGGCCCATTCTCCGCGCCCACGGCTCCCCGGTCCGACACCACCGCCACAATCCCCCTCCTCGACGAAGACGAACCACCGCTGTACGTAACAATCGAAGGCGGAGAAGGAGCTTCTTTCCGGCGGCGAGCGAAGCCGGGCCGGGACTTGTGCGGGCCCAGGAAGCGGCATTGGGCCACGCCGTGGATTTGGTCCACCGCATTGCAGGAAAGCTTCATCATTTTTTTTTTTTTTTTTGGTGCGGAAAGGAGAGAAGGGAAAGTGGTTAAGACCAAAAAAGACGGCCGAAACAGAGGAAATGGAGTGGAGGATGTGAGACTTAAAAAAGGTGTGTGTTATATAAGAATTTGGGGTCGATGGGACCGAGGAGGAAGTTTGGAGGGGGTAAAATAACGAAAATGCCACTGGATCGGGATCGGAGATCGGAGCACCGTGCGTGTGAGGGCCAAGTGGATAGCAGTGGGAGCCAAGTGGAGAGCGACTAGCTCTTGCTACCTAGCACATGCTGTGCCTTTGTCGACCGAAACGTAGACGTCGCCGTTTTGGTTGGGAAATGTAATAGTAAAGACTTGTCCAGTTTCATTTGTGGACCTGGACCTGGACAAGATGGGGTGGGGCTGGGCCGGGTTTGCCCTCCGCATTTTCCGACTTTCGTGAAGTTCACGTATTCGGAATTCAGACTGACGGGAATCACAACATTGTAGATTGAATATTTGACTGTCTCTAATGGCTATGGTGGTGGCGGCAGCGGCTCTACAACCCTGGTGGTTTCTATATTTCGACTAGTGCATGTTGAGATTGGTATCCGTTCTCATGCAAAAAGAAGTAATGAGCCGCAAGTATTAATGTGGCAACCATCATGTTTGACAATTGATATGGTGTAGAAAACATTGTTCCATGTTTTAGGTAGTGCATATGTGGGTAAATTGGCAAGGTGAAACAGGTATGTGAATGTATTAATTGCTGTAGGCTATTAATGGGGTACCATGTTGAATGAATACTTGCTGCTTGGTCTTTGTTTGCTGCTTCGCGTTATTACCAAGATAGGAAGCTTGCCACCCTTGCTCTTGGTATGCCTATATATATGTAGCAAGGTTAATAGATTAAAGCATGCAATTAAGCAACAGGCAAGCAATAAAAATAGCTTGTGGCTTGTGCATGTGAGTGAGAGAAAAAAGTGCTAAGAGGGTAATTCTCTTAGGTGAGATGTTATGTTCTTGGATATTCTATGAGTGAGGGTGTACAAGTGTTTTGGGATTTGGGTTATGAGATATAACTCATGTATCTTGTACTAGTTTTATTCTCATAGTGAAAAAGTAAATATCTTGAGTGGACGTAGGCATGAAATTTGTTGAACCACGTTAAATCTCATGTCAACCGTATCTCATCCTTGTTTGTTTATTCTGCTTTATTATGGTGTTGTTGCGGGGTGTGTCTAATCCTGAATCTCAGTCATTCGTGGGGTTAAAATCCCAACAGTACATCCATAGTGGACTTCTGAAAGCCTTGAGGTTTGCAAGTTGTGGTGATGAATTTGTCTAAAAAACAATCAAGGCATGGTGCTGTAAACACGAAAATCCTGTAGCGAATGTAAGAAGGACACACGTACAAAATAATATATATTTTATTAACAAATTTGAGGGTTACAATCTCTGTAGTTAATTTTTCACAAGAATTTCCTCTGATTCGATCTCTAACGTTGGTTTGATCCAAGGGTGGCGAGCACTTGATCTTGAATCAAACGGTTGTAGTGTGAACTTCTTGTTATGTTGAATCAAACGCTTGGGAGACTTATGAGATTTGGAGAGGTTTCTTCTGTCTGCTTGCGTCTGTTTGTCGTGTCTTCTCTTGATTTGAGAAAGGTATTTATAATGTCGGCGTTAGCCTCAACTTAGAATGCATTGATAACATAGCATTAATCACATGCCGTAAATATATAATTAAATCAATCAATTTTAATTGATTGATTTAATTACTTTTCATTTAAGAAATATGCCAATCAATTATGATTTGATTTAAGGGTCCTTGACCAATAGCACCAAAATGAGCCAAAATTATCCCACTTACCCCAGCAACAGATTTTTATTCATACTAACCCAATTTAATATCAAATGACCATTTTGTCCTTAATCTAATTAACAAACTACGTCATGCCATTGTCTATCTCTCTCCTCCCTCCGATCCCTTTCTTTTTCTTGATTTTGCTCTTGTCTTCCTCCGATCTCTAGCTCCAACAGTGACAGATTCGGCGAGTTCCAAATGACGTCGTCTCAGAGCCGGTGGCTCCTGATTGCCTGCACTTCGGACAACTCTGACGGTTTGATATGTCAGCTGGTTGGCGTCCTCGAGTCCTATTCGATTGAAGAGCAGAAGCAAGCAGCGATGGAGATCAGGCTCCTTGCCAAAAACAAATCAGAAAATGGCCTCAAAATCGCGGAATACGGAGCGATTCGGCTGTCGATTTCGCACTTGTCTTCCTCTGATCTCCGCCGCGCGTTTGACGTTTGTGACGCCGACCTTCATATAAATCGACGTCTGCGACTCTGATCTCCTCCCCAACAACATCGTTTGCTTCGGGTATATTGTCCTCTTAACCACGTTGACGAGCCTCTTGTCGTCGACAATAGCGTTGTGTACGCTTCTCGTTGTGGGTCGAAACCAAACGAACAGAGGTAAGTTGTTGCGCTAGGTTCCAGATCTACAACCAGAAAAAAGAGAAAAAAGGACCTGGGTACCCAAATCAATTTTTTTTTTTTTTTAAGTAATGGGGTAGAAGGAAAGGGAAAAGAAGAGAGTTTTGAATATCTATTGTAAGGCAATAAACGTCTATTGGAGGGCAATAGATGTTTTTTAAATTGATATAATTTCTTCGGTTTTTTGTTTAATCAAAGTTTTATTTGCCTAATTTTAGGAAGATTAGTTCGCATTTCGTCTACCAAAAGTTCTATTGAAGGGCAATAGATGTCTATTCGGGGGAAATAGAGGTTTATTGCCCCTCTATTGGAGAGCAATAGACTATTGAGGACAATAGACGTCTATTAGGGGGCAATAAAAGTCTATTGGGGGGCAATAGACGTTTATTGGGATAGTAAACCTTTTTGGTGACCTCTTTGTGGACCTCCGGCGAGGTTTTCGGAAAATTCTGGCTGCCACGACCAGTGACCACTTTCGCTAGAATTCGACGACCAGCGACTGGTGACTGGCTCCAGCGAAGTCTCCTATGGTCTCTCTCTTCCATTCTCTCTCTCTCTCTCTCTCTCTCTCTCTCTCTATAAGTAACAAAAGGGTGAGGGTAAAATGGTATTAAAAAAAAACAAAAAAAACCTTAATAGGATATTAGGGAAGACCTCTTTAGAGTGTTTTAGGTAAGAGAGAATTAAAAGAACTTAACGGGGTAAGTGGGAAAAAAATCCCTAAAAATGGGGTAAATAGTCAAAAACTATGTAATACTTGATCTCAATCAGAATTAATCAATTTAATCTGATCGATATTTGTATTTAATGCTTGATTTTCATCGAGATCAATCAGTTTAATAAGATTGATCCGTTTTAAATGCTTAACTTGAGTAATAACCAATCAGCGATAAATTAACGCTTCCACGTCATTCAATTGATGGATCACTCGTGTTTTGACATGTGTCATCCTCGAAACTCGCATAATTTTGGTGACACGAGCCACGTGTACCGTTTGCAGGACCCACATGTCAATTAAGCTTGTTTAGTTAAAATTTCAAAGATTGACCGATTTATTTAATAAATTTTATTTTCATTAAATTCCTTGTGTCTACAAATACCCCCACTTCAAGGTACGTCGTAAATATGTGGTGGCCACATTTGGCGTGCTTTGCAATCACCTTACTTGAATGAATTTGCTAGCCAGTTTGATTTTTGCTTGTGGATTTGACATCAAAAATATTAATCATTGCCATTTTTTTTTTTGGCTTTTGGAATTTGTCTTGAGACGTTTGACAACCATGCATGGCCACTTTCCATAAGTTCATAATAAATGAGTAATCTGCAAATGGATTTCTTCTTTTGATTCATATAGCTTCCATATGTGGCTTTGAAATTTCCCATTTTGCAGCCCCACTCATTTTTGTATTGGTAGGTAGTGAATTAGAGATGAAAGCCTCTGTTCTTCTTCTCAATTGATGCATGGCTGACATTCCCATAATTGGTATAATTAATTACGACCTAGCAAAACTCATTTGGCCTTCTACAGGTAAGAAATTTGCAAAGGCTTGATGATTTCTTAAAATGAAGTAGGAAAATAAATAGGTAATACTTCCATCTCACGTTATAAAATGCACAATAAGGTTTTGCCCTAATCACCACCCTCTTCCCTAGCCGCCAACACTTTTTTTTTTTTAATTATAATTTTTTTGGCTACGCAATATGTAGACCTAGCCATGAATGAAGCAAGCAGGGACAGATCCAACTAACACTGCGATATGACCAAGATGGTGGCACAGTAAAGGTGAGGCTAGTGATATTGCCCTGACGCCGGTTCCGTTACTTCATGCAATAGCGTTGTGGTAGCAATCCCTTTTTTTCCTTTATTTATTATTATCTTTTTTTTGTAGGGTTTCTAGTTATGACCTAATTTTAGGTCAGTACACGGGAGAATTGAGAAGTATGCGATCTGGACTGCATGTATTTGTCGACAACGAATAGAAGAATGTGAACTCCTAAGTGCTTGGGCTTCTCCATTTCTTAGCTTTGGAGGGAACTCACTTAAAGTAATTAGGCTTTGCGTTAACTATGAAAGGAAGAACGCGAACGTCCTAAATGCTTGGATTCCTCCATCTTTTGGACGTGGAGAGAGTCCGCTTCAAGCAGTTAGGCTTTGCTTATTCGTCAATGCGAAAGGAAGAACGTGAACGTCCTAAATGCTTGGATTTTTCCATCTCTTGGACATGGAAAGAGTCCGCTTCAAGCAATTAGACTTTGCGTATTTGTCGACTGCAAAAGGAAGCACGAACGTCTGTAGATTGTGTAAAGTCATCTTCCTGGTAGACATTTGACATTAGAGTTTTACACGTCTCTTCATTGACTTGGCGGACAACTCCAAATTCTTGAGTCATATTGATATCCACTTGTCATCTTGAAGTATCTCTGAGCAGACTTGTCTTTCTATTTTGTCATGATTGAATTTAAAGAGACTTTCCAAACAGACTCATCTTCTTGCTTTAATATGGCCATACTCAGAATAACTTCCTGAGCAAACTCATCTTCTTGCTTTGATATGGCCGTACTCAGAATAACTTCCTGAGCAAACTCATCTTCTTGTTTTGATATGACCGTACTCAGAATAACTTCCCAAGCAAACTCATCTTCTTGTTTTGAATATGATCGTACTCAAAATGACTTCCCGAGCAAACTCATCTTCTTACTTTGGTATGATTGGACTCAGAGTAACTTTCCGAGCTGTCTACGTACCCTTCCGAAGAAAGAGATCAAGTCATCACATAGTTCAGAAACTTTTCTTTTTACGAATTTTTTGTTTGTTTGTTTTTTTTTGGCTAAATACTGGTTACTATCCTGTGATTTGAGTCCAATATAATTCAGTCCCTCGACTTTTAATTTCATCAAAAACATCTATAGGTCCAATCCGTTAGTCTTCTGTTAAGTGAGTACGTTAACTTGCTGGTGTGGCTGATATGAGGCCTATGTTTTATGATTTGGTGATGAGGTGACATACTTAGTTAGCTTATGAGTGAGTCTCATATTATAAATCCATTAAATAAAAAGTTTTTCAAGAAATGATCCAATCATAACTTGAAACCACAACCTCTTACATACAAGTCACACAACAAACTACCATACTAATCTCATAATGTTACAACTTATCCTTAGATTTTATATTAATTTTTGATAGATTTCTAATAGTGGAGCCCACTCATTCAATTACAAGGTGACATGTCATCAAAGAGGAGCTCACCAAGTCTATGTAAACCTCTAAGCTGACTAAGGATGCCACCTCATCACCATGTCATAAAACATGGGCCCCACATGAGCCACGTCAGCAAATTAGCAAACTTACTTAACATAAGACTAACTGATTGGACATATTATATCAAAATTAAAAGTGCAAAGATGTTTTTGATGAAATTAAAAGTTCAGCGACTGAATTGATTTTGGAATCAAACTACAGGGTAGTAACCAATATTTATTTATTTATTTAATTTTTTTTTTTGCCAGGCCCAGTTTAGGCTTGTGCTGGCTAGGACTGCTGTACTTATTGTGTGCTGTAAGGCAATTTATGCAAGCAGTATGCCCCCGACAAAGGCGTGGACAACACTACTTCATGATGTTCAAAGATGATGGTAGCATGATTTGATTGAGCCACGTCATCTTCAACGTCTGAATAGATTTTTCCTTGTTGTGCGAGCTTCATGATGAGGTCTTTCAACACGAAGTACTTCTCCACTAGGTGACCGATGACAAGGTGGTACTTGCAGTACTTTAGGTCATTGATGTTATGCATCTCTTCTAGACGTTTGCAGTCTGGCAGTTTGATTATTTCTTTTGAAGAAAATCTTCCAACATGTTAGCAACATCGAAATCTGAAAAAGGGTAACTTTTAGCTTATAGCTCTCTAAGAGTGCACTGCCTTGGTTGATCATGAGTCAGCTCCAACTTGTTTGGTTATTTGACTTGATTTGTGCTGTGATCTTGAAAGGAGTTTTGATTGCCAAAGACTTCATGACACGTGTCTGATTATGTGGTTTAGTGATTTCACATTTTCTTCGACCATTACTAGCGATGCAAAGTTCCATCATGAGCTCGAGTGGCAAGTTCTTCAAAGGTGCGAGGCTTTATCCCTTGAAGGATGTACAATAAGTCCCAATGCATGCCTTGAATGCACATTTCTACTACTGACAACTCTGAGAGTCAGTCCTTGCAATCGAGACTTAATGCACGCCAACGGTTGATGAATTCTATGGCTAATGTACTTAATGAGCATTTGCCAAGCATAATTAGCTATAATGAGCCACGCTTATGCAACCACCAGCGGTACCAACGACCATCAATGGTGTGACCTATAGAAATACCGCCAGATAGGCTATCACTTGAGCCCCGACTCACCCCTAGATCACTGCTGATGCGCCGCCACGTGCCGTGCTAAAAGAGCCTCAAAAGCATCAGAAGCTGGGAACTAAAGCATATCAGTCCCACATAGAAAACAAGGAAGAGATCAGTCTCTTTCCCACCTATAAAATGTCAACTCCTCTCTCCTCATTAATTACACATTTACTACTTACCTACTATTATCTTGTCAACATAAATACATTGACTAACTTAGGCATCGGAGAAGAGAAGACCACCCACCGCGGTCTCTCTCTAACGCCCTTTGTATTTTATTTGATAGGTAGCGGAAGTAACAAGAATATCATAAGTAGCGGTCCGCCCATCGGACTAGCGTTAACCAAGGTTCAGCCACCGCTGAATTCTAGACATCAGCAGCTAGCTTGTCCTTTCGTTGTTTGGTGTTGGTGAGCTCTAACATGCTCACAATACGATGTGTACTGAAGAAGAAATTCAAGAACTCTTTTTTCCATTTTTTTCCAGCTATCAATGGATTCAGGCTAGAATCTGTAAACCATTCGAATATTGTCCCTTGGAGTGAGTGAACAAATTTTTTCACAAAATGATCGCCATCTGTGCCAGCGTTATTGCATGTCTCGATAAAATGCACAATGTGCTGCTTGGGGTTACATTTGCCATCAAATTGTTGAAACTTGGGAGGTTGGTACCCAGTTGGCATCCTCAAATTCTCGAGCCACTTGGTATAAGGTTTGGAGTACATTAACGTATCCTAGGAGAGACCACCATATTGAGCTCTCATTGTGTTGGCAATCATGTCTTGAAGTTGTTGAATTAACCATGAAGCTAGGATGGAATTTGATTCTTCTTTTTGTTCTGAAAAGGATTCACCAGACGAGTCTTTCTTATGACCATGCAGGCCTTTTTCTTAGTCATCGCCATGTTGAATTTCTAGCTTCTCCATGAGTGCGGTAATTTCTTCAATAGTCTTCTGTAGCTTCTCAACTGCTTTAGCCAATTAGGCTATTTGGGTCGCTTGTTCTTCAACGATGGTGACTCCAATAACCATGAGTTGCATAACGAAACAGGCGTCTTCCAAAATCTCTTTCATTTGGTTATAGGGAGACAGTTTAGGGCAGTGTTTACCCTGATCAACACTGACAGTGGGCGAAGGAGAATGTTCTCTTGAATCGCTCAAGTATGCTAAACATCCATGCTGAGTGAGGTTTTCCCCACTGTTTTGAAAGTGGTGATCGTCTTATGAGACTTGGATAGATGAATTGTGAATGTCGCGAGTTCAGACGACTCACTCTGAGTGGTATAATTGTTAAGGTTTGTACTCATTTTTGGAGTAGCTACCTTATTGGTCTTGTTTGTTGATTTGAGTTGAATCATCTTGGAAGCCATATGCTGAGGATGGCTACTTGAGATTGTCAAAGAAAGAGATGAGAGGCAGAGATGATCCCACCGGGCGTGCCAAATTTATAAACACAAAAATCCTGTAATGCATGGAAGAAGGACACGGGTACAAAATAATATATATTCTATTACTAAATTTGAGGGTTACAATCTTTGTAGTTATTTTTTCACAAGAATTTCCTCTGATTTGGTCGCCAACTTTTGTTTGATCCAAGGGTGGCGAGCACTTGATTTTGAATCAAAAAGCTGTAGTGTGAACTTCTTGTTATGTTGACTATTTGCATAAGACGGTTGATCAAGGACCGCAGAGGCTTGATCTTGATTGGATTTAGGCCACAAGGGGTGTCACGTGGTGAGCATTCTTCGGCCTTAGTAGATGATGAACCGGCACTTGTGGTTGGTGCTTGTTGTTTCTCCATGAGCTTGATGAAGAACTTAGCAAAAGCTTTGCTTTGTTAATGACTTGAAGACGACAGATGCTGAAGAGGCATGAACTTGATCAGATTTGAACCACGAGCGGTGTCATGTGGGGAGTATGGTTTTGATGACGAATGAATCGGCACGCTTGCTTAGTGCTTGTTGATCCTCCACGAGTTTGACTACTTCTGAGCTTGTAGGTGATTTCCCTTGTTTGTCTGAAGTCGGTGAGGTGAAAAGACTGGCTATTTGGTAGCTTGATGGTTCTTCACGAGTGTCACGCCCCGAATTTTAGAATAAAATTCAAAATCCGAAACATGAATTACTACAACTTAAAATAACCATCCTGAAAATTTCTTTTCCTTAACAACCTCACCACACAAATTAAATTCAAAAACCGAATTTAGTCTCGGTTAATTATTACAACTCACTCACAAAATAAATTGTAAAACTCTAAATGAGCATACAAACCTCACAACTCAAATGAAATAAAAATAAATGCTGTAACACCTAAGCAGCTCGGTCACCTCCCTGGTTATCCTGATATGCAGGAATATCCACTACACCATTTGAATAGTATACTGGGATTGCAACAACACAAAACCCAGTAAGCTTATGAAAGCTCGTATGAGTAAAAAGAAAGAACGGTTGTTTAATTAAATCATATTTATTTTCACCAAAGTCAACACTCCACAAGAAACCAACAATCTCAATTCCATCACCAATCTCAAAACAATACTAAACCCTAATTCACATCTTTCTTCTCAAAACCCCGAATTCGTATTTATAAAAATACGGTATTGACAGACTAGAGCTCTAACTGAATCGTAGCCCATCACCTGGCCTAGGTTATGGCATCCGACATATTTATCTTATCGTATTTCATCAATATATATACTTATATACATATTTAGAACATCCGATAATTGTACATACTCAACCAATCGTATCCCATCATCCACCTAGGATTAGAGCGTCCGATTCCCCCATACCGGTCACTACATTGACCCTAATTCCATAATAAGTACAACAGTATGTTTCCATACAATGAAATCAACTCATCCAACATACATAATATTATTATGAAATTTAAGCATTTGAAATATAATCCAAAACATCATTCCAACTCAATCATCTCATCACTCAAAATCACACCAATCAATATATATATATTCCACGTAAATATATATATATACACACACGTAATCATTCACTCAGGAATGACCACTAATACCATCTATAGTTCACACAAGAAAATCGTGAAATTCATTTATATAATTAAAATTCATTTTACTTACCTATGGACCTTAGTTGATCAAGTCCATATGATTTTAAAAACAAATATTTAATCCACAAATATTTTTCACACAATTACAAAAATGAATAATTTAAAACATTCGGTTCGTAATATGAACCACGTGAGTTTTATTCACCTCGAAACTCCCGCTGCGTCTTCACTTAAATATAAATCACAATAATCCAAATGCTCGTCAACTCAAGCCGTTAAGTACCTAATCAAGCACGGTCTTTACTTAGCAAACGAAGCACGAAATAAACTTAAATGATGATCTAACGGTCGGATTTTAAAATAAAGACTATCCAACGGTCGGATTCTAAAATAAAGAGGATCCAACGGTCGGATTGATTTTAAACGATGATCCAACGGTTAGACCCTCATGGATCGCCCTTGGAAACATCCTATCAAAATTATACGAAAATCCGACGGACGGATCTTCACTAATTGCCTCCCGAATCACTATTTTACAATTATACGAAGATCCAACGGTCGGATCTTCACCCGTGACCACAAAAAGTCATCGGGACAGTCATATGAACATCATATTAAAATTTGAAGTAAAACCGATGGTCTGATCTCCGTAAATGGTAAATCGAAGGTAAACTGTAAAACTGTAAATAGTAACGTCAAAACTTAAATTGAATATTTATCAACTTTTTCAAACATGACCATGTTATATATCAAAACACTCGTATGGATGCATAGATCATTGTCCAGATAATATAAACTCAAAATTTGGTCCGACGCACTGCCACACGCGGCGGTCAGACCGCGGTCAACGCCGATCAACCACCTCAGATGCAAAAGTCGTCAACTACAAACTTCTTCAAAATGAAATTGTGAACAACTTTAATACCTGACTTTTTCCGAGATAAGGTCTAGATCGTCCTAGATCGGGCTTTGAAGTTGGATTAATCTCGGCCCTCTGATCAGTTTCCAAATTGAATCAGGGACGCCTAAACCTTCAACTTTTGATATACCACTCTACACTCAAAATCATAATGCAAGCCACATATGGGGATGATCATGAGGATGAGGAGATCACGAAAATAGGGAGGAACGGCCGAGGAGACGCCGGAAAATGGAATTTCCGACCGGATCCGTTTCCTTGAATATGGAGGCTCCGGTCTCCACCTTCCGGTGGTTTCTGTCGGGAACGAGCAGCAAGGGGAGCATGGCGAGGGCGGGTTCTAGGTTGGTGGCTCGGCTAGAGAACGCCGAACTCGGCAGGAAAATCTGGGTCGGGTCGAGCGGATCCGGGTCGGGTCAGAAGAAAATTTTGCATAGTGAAGGTACCAGCCGAGAGAAAAGAGGGAGGAGAGAGATTTCCATTTTCGGAAATCTGGAAAAATGAAGAGGAATATGAAAAAAGCATATTTATACCCAAAAAGGAAAATTTTCAAAAATTCATAATAAATTCATACGAACCCCAAATATTGTGTTCCACATATGCACGAGATCGTATCGACGAGCTCTACAACTTTCATGAATGAAATTTTCCAAATTTCAATTGTATAAAAAGTCAATTTCCACGACCCCCTAAATAACGTTCGTTTCGAAAATAAAATTTGTTCGTAACCCCTTTCCTCACATAACGACATACGAAGCAAGCCCAAAATTCATAATTCATATTATTGGACAAATATTGAATTACATTTAATTTATTTAAATTAAATTTCGGGTCTTCACAACGAGCTCGGGTGACTTATGAGATTTTAAGAGGTTTGTTCCGTCTGCTTGCGTTTGTTTGTCGTGTCTTCTCTTGATTTGAGAAGGGATATTTATAATGTCGACCACTGCCTCAACTTGAAATGCATTGATGACATAGCATTAATCACATGCCGTAAATATATAATTAAATCAATCAGTTTTAATTGATTCATTTAATTACTTTTCATTTAAGAAATATGCTAATCAATTATGATTTGATTAATACTTGACTTCAATCAAAATTAAATAACTTAATCTGATTGATATTTGTATGTAATACTTTATCAAAATTAATCTGACCAATATTTGTATTTAATGCTTGATTTTCATCGAGATCAATCAATTTAATAGGATTGATTCGTTTTGAATGCTTAACTTGAGCAATAACCAATCAGCGATAAATTGTCACTTTCACGTCATTCAATCAATGGACCACTCGTGTTTTGACATGTGTCATCCTCGAACCTCACATAATTTTGGTGACGCACGAGCCACGTGTATCGTTTGCAGGACCCATATGCCAATTAAGCTTGTTTCGTCAAAATTTCAAAGATTGACCGATTTATTTAATGAATTTTATTTTCATTAAATTTCTTATGTCTACATGTGCTTGATGGCGGATTTGATCATGGCAGTTTCTTGGGCTCCAATCCCAACATCATTACTGTTTTTTTTTCTTCTTCTTTTTATAACAAGGAGGTATGGACACAAATGCCGTCACTGATTTATGACATTTAATCTTTTCCAAAGAGAAATCATTGACTTCTCTCTCCCAGCAAGCTCTCAGATGAGAGGTAAGTAGATTAGCTAGGGAAGGAAGAAATAAGAAGCCTCTTGGGCATAAAAACCTTGAGACTATTGTTGATTGAAGCGATAATAGCTTTATCATGCACTCATTTCAGATTTTTTTTTAGTGCATAGTTCTAAGTGTCTCGTATCGTTTGTATTGGGCTCATTAGAGAATAGATGAACTTACTTAGGTATTGTCTCTTTTCATTATGCCCAAAATAGGTGTGACATCATGTGTACCCATCACTCTTAATATATTGACGTATTCCTAAGAAACTATAGATGAACTTACTTAGGTATTGTCTCTTTTCATTATGCCCAAAATAGGTGTGACATCATGTGTACCCATCACTCTTAATATATTGACGTATTCCTAAGAAACTAATAAAAATGTTCAAAGCAAACATTTATTAGCACACAATACGTTATTGTCTCACAATATAGCTTGCTTTGGTGTAAAATACGGTTTTGAGCAGCAATAACTCTTATTGAAGGTAAGCTCATTGTGCCTAACAATGCTCGAATGTTGGATTCATACTCAATTAAAATCGATTTTAACTTAAGATAAGGGGACAACTTTCGTTTTGCAACTTAATCTTGTTTGGTGCCACTCTCTGTGAGATCTAAAGGAGGTTATTAAGGTTTGAACTTTTGCGAATTTTTCTTGTTTTTCTGAATTGAACCTATCAACATTTAAGTTTCGAGTTAGGCTACATTGCGTTCTCATTTGAGACTTTGTTTATCCGTAAATGTACGTATCACTTTATCATTCAGCTATTGATTTTGTCAATATAATTAACCTTCTCCCAAATAAAGAACTTATAGTGTATTCTCTTTCCCTCGCTCTATTAGGTTTTGTACCACAAGCATGGCCAATAACTTCCTTTATGGTTTTTAACAACAAATCGAGTTCCGCCCCTAAACTCTCTTGTGATTTTGGGTAGAGCTAGCACCATGATCTTGTCTTCTCCCTTCGCATAGTTCTCTTCAAGGTTTGTGTTCTTTTGTTTAAGGTTTTACTTTGGGGTTTTCTAGCCCTTATAGCTTTTTCTATTGTGACTGTCATTGCACTCTGGTGTTATGTTCGACATATTTATCTAATCAAGTGTATTTGGTAGTGGAAACAGTGGCTGCCTTTGGTGGATATGAGATTTGTTTAACCAAAGACTTGTTTGGTGATGATTCAAATGTGTCAATAGTATGAATTGAAAATTGATTGTCCTTGGGGGTTATGGTGGTGTGGTAGCTCTGTTATATTAGTGTTGGTTTCTTTACTTTGATTGGCACAATCACTACTAGCAAAACATCAGTTAACTACAGATTTAGATCATTGTGAAATGATGGATGTCAGTAGGTAGAAGGCTATACCTACATTGCAAGCACGGAATATTTTTCGGTTGCCTTCAAAGGGGGCGCTAATAGCTCAAGTTGGAGTACCCCATCTTTAGTCCTTAGTTTTGAATGCCAAGACATCGAATTTGCAGTATGGCGAGACATATATAAACGTTACGATTGAGGACCCAATGGAAAAAAACGTAAAATCTTAGCTGCTTTAGGTTTTCCACTTAACTTCATTGCCATTCTTCTTCTTTTTCCATCGGCTAATACCACAAACTTGACAACTTGTATCATTTTCATGCTCTTTCCAATGTACAACATACAATCATTCAGACATGCATCAATTTTTCTATACGTCAAACCAATGTCCTTGATCATTCTTTTTGTCTTGTAAAAACTCTTTGGGAGAGTCGTACTTGCAGGAAATGTGTCTCTCAATAGATCTAAAGTATCAGAAAAAGATACATCACTATTTGAGTGCAAACACTTAATCTGATATAACCTCACTAGAAATTCAAGCTTATTTATTTGTGCTCTTGGAAAAAGATTAGTATCTGCATCGTCAAGTAGCTTATAGATTTTTTTGGCGTCTAGGGTTGGACCAGAGTCATGACCTCCAACTAGCTCTGAAGAGGATGGCGGCATGATCCTATCATTACGAAACCCAAATGCATCCTGCAACATAGTAGCCATATCATATTCTGGTTGTGAAGACCCGAAATTTTCATTTAAATAAATATATGCAATTCAATATTTGTTTAATAATATGAATTATGAAATTTGGGCTTGCTTCTTATGTCGTTGTGTAAGGAGAGGGGTTACGAACGAATTTTATTTTCGAAATGAACGTTATTTAGGGGGTCGTGAAAATTGACTTTTTATACGTTCTAAATTTGGAAAAATTTCCTTCATGAAAGTTGTAGAGCTCGTCGATACTATCTAGTGCATATATGGAACGTAATATTCGGAATTCGTATGAATAAGTTATGAATATTTGAAAATTTGATTTTTTCTATAAATATCAAGAAAAATCTGATTTTTCATTAAGGACGAAAAAATCTCATTTTTTGCGTTTTGGTCCCCCAGCCCCTCCGATCACTCTCTCTCTCTCTGAGCCTCAGACCCGCCGGGTCAGACGTGACCCGACCTGGCCCCATCTCTCTCCTCCGGCCTCCACAGCCTCGGACCCGGCTCCTCCCGTGCTCACTCCCCCGAGCCTAACATTCGACCCGATCAGATCTTGGCCGTGCCGGCGTTGCACGGCTCGATCCTCCACCTTCCTCATATCCTCCTTGGACAACGATTTGGATTGTAGAGCGATAGATCAAGGTTTGAAGTTTTTGACGGCTCAGAACAGATCTAGGATCTGATCAGATGGCCGAGATTAATCAATCTTCAAAGCTTGAACTAGGACCATCTAGACCTTGTCTCGAAAAAACTTAGGTATTAAAGTTGTTCATAATTTCATTTTGAAGAAGTTTGTAGTTGACAACTTTTGCATCTGAGGTGGTTGACTGACGTTAACCGCCGCGTGTGGCTGTGCGTCAGATCAAATTTTGAGTTCATATTATCTTGACGATGATCTATGCATCCATACGAGTGTTTTGATATATCACAAGGTTATTTTAGAAAAAGTTGATAAATAGTGGATTTACGTTTTTAAGTTACTATTTACGGTTTTACATTTTATATTCGGTTAACGATTTACGGAGATCAGACTATCAGTTTTACTTCAAATTTTAATATGTTGATCGTATGACTGTCTCGATGACGTTGTGAGGTCACGGGTGAAGATCTGTCCGTCAGATTTTCATATAATTTTGATAGGATGTTTCGAAGGGCGATCTGTGAGGATCAGACCGTTGGATCATCGTTTAAATTCGATCCGACCTTTGGATCATCTTTATTTTAGAATCCGACCGTTGGATCATCATTTAAGGTTATTTCGTGTTTCGTTGCTAAGTAAAGACCGTATGTCACGCCCCGAATTTTAGAATAACAATTCAAAATCCGAAACATGAAAATACTACAAACTCAAATATAATCATCCTGAAAATTTCTTTTCATAACACCCTCACCACACGAAATAAAATCAAACCGAATTTAGCCTCGGTTAATTATTACAACTCAAATCCAAATGTAATGTAAAGCTCTAAATGAGCATACACACCTCACAACTAATAAATAACAAAACTGCTGTAACACCTAAGCAGCTCGGTCACCTCCCTGGTTATCTTGACCTGCAGGAATATCCACTACACCATTGAATAGTGTACCGGGATTGCAACAACACGAAACCCGGTAAGCTTATGAAAGCTTGTATGAGTAAAAAGAACTGTTACTTAATATAATCTCATTTATCCCCACACACAGCAACACCCAATAATTTCCACATATGCATGTACTAACAATCTCAATCACACACCAATTCAATATATCAAGACAAACCAACTCACAACTTTCTTCACAACTCTCATCATCGTATTTATAAAAATACGGTATTTGACAGACTAGAGCTCTAACTGAATCGTAGCCCGTCACCTGGCCTAGGTTATGGCATCCGACATATTTATCAATTATTGTATTTATGTATACCTATATACATATTTAGAACGTCCAATAATCCCATACTCAACCAATCGTATCCCATCATCCACACTAGGATTAGAGCGTCCGATTACCCACACCTGTCATTACGTCGACCCTAAATCCATAAATGAACGCAACATATAATATCACATACTGAAATCAACCCAACCAAGATACACCATATTATTATGGAATTACACAATTTGAAACAAAATCAATTCATCAATTCTACTCATTCATATCATCAATCAACAATCCACTCATCAATATATATTTTCCACATAAATATATATATATACGTAATCATCCACTCAGGAATGACCACTAATACCATCTATAGTTTACACAAGAAAATTATGAAATTCATTTGTATAGTTAAAATTCAATTTTACTTACCTATGGACCGTGGTGATTCAAGTCCATGAAATTTTAAAACAAATATTTAATCCGCAAATATTTTTCACACAATTACCAAAAATAAATAATTTAAAATGCTCGGTTCGTAATATGAACCACGTGAGTTTTACTCACCTCGAAACTCCCGCTGCGTCTTCAATATAATTATAATTTATAATTAACGCCGAATAGCCCACTCAAATAAAATCCGTCAATCACCTAATCAAATGTGATTCGAATTTAGCCAACAATTTCAACACATAATTTAACTACTAATTAACGGCCAGATTCTAATTTACATTAAAATCCGACGAGCGGTTTCTCACGAATCTCTCTCCTAATTACCGTTTTTCACATATACGAAGATCCAACGGTCGGATCTTCGTCCATGACCACACAAAGCCTCTGGGACAGTCATATGATCATCACAACAAATTTACAAGTTCATCCAACGGTCATAATTTCACAGATAAAAAATCTAACGATCGAAATCGATCGAAATCACAAAATTCATAACTAATTCATACGATATCCAAAAAATGCGTATAATACGCCGAAATGATCGTATTGAAACATAGAATCATAAAATGGATAGAAACCAAATTTTAGACCTCCGGAGGTGGCCGAAAAAGGTCGCCGGAGTTAGGGATAGAGCCGCCACCGACCACCGCCAATGGTGTCGGGGCTGAGCTTGCCCCTTCGTTTCATCAATCTGAGCAACTTTCATTACTAGCACAAGACCTAAAAATGACGGGAAGGGATCGAAATTACCGATTTACAGTCGGCGGCCGGAAAAAATGCAGAAACCGGCGAGCTTGAAAACCGACTTGAAAACTGCAACCTCAGGCCCCGATCCCTTCTGGAAACTTGTTCAGAACTTCCTTGCGAACTCAACAAGCCAAGAATCACAAGAACCGATCGTGTATAGCTCGAGATATCTTGATCAAAAGTTTCGGTATTTCGATCCGTTCGGGTCGAGCTCCGACGAACGTGAAAACATTCGATCCAGTTCCAGCCTTCTTGGTGCTTGTAGAGGAAGTTGAGGCGAGCTCAATGAGACAAGAATCAAGTGAAATGGTGGAGTGTAGCTCGAGATATCGAGATCGAACCGAAAATGGTGGTTTTCGGTTCGGGCCGTGCCGCCGCCGCCACAGGCTGCGCCGCCTTGTGAAACTGCCTCCGGGAGCTAGAGCAGCTCGAGAGGAACACCTGTGACTTGGTTTGAGGTCGAGAGGTGGTATGTGGAGGGAGAACAATTAAGGAGAAATTTTCTCTCCTTTTCGGTCGAGAGAGACGGATGCGAGCTGAGAGAGAGAAAAACTCAGTTTTTTTCCAGAAAAAGGAAGAAGAAGAGGAAGAGAGGAACCGGTAGAAAAATTCAGGGTTTCCCAAAATTTTTCTATATATACATGTTTCGGAAAACTTCGAAATTCGATAACTAATTCAGAAAAAATCCGATCTTCGTGTTCCGCACGTATACGGAGTCGTATAGACGAGCTCTACAACTTTCATGAAGGAAGTTTCTCCAAATTTCGTACGCAGAAAAAGTCGATTTCTCAAACCGAGTATTTCGAGCTTTTCGTTAAAAATAATTGTTTCGAACTTCGATAAATGTAAAAGTGAATTATTATCGAACAATAATCGTTAAATCATATAATAATCACTCGATACAATTACTCGAATTTAAAATGAAATTTGCGGGTATTACACCGTACTTGATTAGGTACTTGACGGTTTGAGTTGACGAGCATTTGGATTATTGTGATTTGATTGATAGGAGACGCAGCTGGACTAGAGGTGAGTAAATCGCACATAGTTCATTTAAGAACCGAATTTAGTAAATTATATTGATTGATAGTAATAGGCTTTATTGTGAGAATGTCTATGTATATATATTATTTATGTGATAATATATATATTTGTTGATAAATTGTGTTGAGAAAACAATATGCATGATTGTGTTGCTATTATTGTTTAAATGTTTACTTTTTATGATTTATATGTTGAGAAATTAGTTTAGTTTTATTGTTTGTGAAACAATAAATTGTTTCGATTTGGGAGATCAATATGTCACGAGTGTGACCATGACATATTATCAGTGAACCACGCTCTTGTACCGGGCTGGTGGTTACTAATAGCATTATAATCGTGAACCATGCTCTCGCGTCGGGCTGGTGGTTGCGATCAGTTAGAGCTCTAGTCTGTCTGCCAAATGTGAGTGGTCTTATGAGGGTAACGTTGAGGTTACTTGTGACTCATAAGTATGAGTTTTAGAAGAGAGTCTTGAGAATATTCATTATCTTATATTTTAAGAAATTTGGAGTTACCTTGTGTGTTTATACTTATTAACTTAAATTGTGCAATCTTTAAATTTACTCATACGGGCTTTCAAAAGCTTACTGAGTTTTGTGTTATTGTAATCCCGGTACACTATTCAAACTGTGTAGCAGATAATCCTGCAGGTCAGGAGATTCAGGATGGTGGTCGAGCTGCTTAGTGTAGCAGTATTTGATTTATCGTATTTGCTTTGGTGAGGTTTGTTATGCTCATTGAGATTTACAATTTAAGTTTGTGAGAGTGTGATGTAATAAATAATTTAAAGATTTGGTTTTCATCTGATTGAGTGGGTGAGGTGTGGTTGTTTATGAAAAAATTCTGGATGTTTATTTGTTTAAGTGGTTTAATTCATGTTTCGGATTTGAATTTATCATTCAAAATTCGGGGCGTGACAATTAGATATTAGAGCGTAAGGTACATATTTGGTGATAATCAGTACTCCCCGAGTGATGGCCAGTCTGTAGCGGATCCCCATCATATGCTCTTCGGTACTGGTATAGTCATTGGGTATGTCGTAGTGCGGAGTCTAGTTAGGGTCTAAGTCCTTAGAACGGTTGGGTTGACCTTTAGGTTCTTGTTGGAACAAGTATAGTTCCTTGAATTACTTAAATGTGTTAGTATCTTGGTTAATATGGACTAGTATTTGACTTATGCTATGTTTTAAGTGTTATATATGTATTGACCAGGTGTACTTGTACTATTATCCATAGGTAATGGTCTTGTGGGAGGCAGAGGTAGGGGTCAAGGAAGACCCAGAGGTAGGGACAGAGGTAGAGGTAGGGGTAGGGCCCCTCATGTGGATCACTATGAGGACGAAGTGGAAGCACCAGAGTTTGAGCTGCCAATTCCACCTGTGATTGATCCCGCTCGTTTGTCGAAATTGGCAAGGGAGATTTTTCGTCTGGGAGCAGTTCCATTTAAGGGAGGCACAGACTACAAGTTCCCAGATCAGTGGATTGAAAACATGAAGGGCTACTTCCAAATGGTGATTTGTGACGAGCAGGAAAAGAGGAAGATAGCGTCGTTTATGCTTCAGGAGAATGCACTGTTGTGGTGGAATGGCACAGAGAGAATGATGGATGTGACTACCCTAACCTGGGATGAGTTCGTGGAACTCTTCAGGAAGAAATACTTCCCTGTCACAGTGAGACACCAGTTGGAGAGACTGTTCCATTCTCTAACTCAGGGGAAGCTGAGTGTGAGAGATTATGAGGCAGAGTTCAACCGGTTGTATCAGTATGTGAGACAGATAGATCCTGAGAGTTTGGCCATGAAGTTTCAGTTGGGGCTGAACCTTTCGATTCGGCGTGACATAGCCATTTTGGAACTGACGGAACTAGGACTCGTGGTGGCTAAGGCATTGACCATTGAGCAGGAAAACCATATTCTCTTAGAGGAGCAGACAGTTGAGAGAGATCTTCAAGGGAAGGGAAAGGCAGGTACTGAGAGCAGCCATACAGTGAGAAACCGAGTTAACTTCTGGAAGAGGCAAAAGACTAACCTGCAGACACCAGCTAGGGCCATGGTTCTAGCACTTGCTAGGGCGGTACCTATTAGACAGGTGGCACTTCTGAAATGTTTCAATTGCTATAAGTTGGGGCACATTTCTCGGAACTGTCCGAAACCAAAGAACGCGGTGTGCTTTACTTGTGGCCCGGCAGGACATATCTCCCGAGTTTGTCCACAGCAGCAGGATAAGGGTCAAAGGAATCAGCAGAGGCAACAACCTCAAGGTCAGGCTAGAGTTTTCGCCATTGGACAGGGAGGCACCGGGGTGGAAGATACTATATTTGTTTATAGATATCTTGCTAGAGTACTATTTGATACTGGAGCTTCCCACTCTTTCATATCTAGTTCTGTGGTAGATGTGTTGGGTTTGATTACCATGCCTCTTACTAGATCTTTATGTGTTACATCATCTCTCGGTGTATCCCTTGAACTTGATATGTATTGTGATAATTGCCCTATTGGGATATGTGGTAGATAATTCTCTGCATCCTTGATTGTGTTTCCGGATCACACGTATGATGTGATTTTGGTTATGGATTGGTTGAGCCCGAACCATGCAGTGATTGATTGCTTTAGGATAATTGTGCCATTCAATGTTCCTGGACAACTAGTGTTTCATTACCGTTGTCTAAAGTACGACATCGCCATGAGAACAGAGATTTTGGCTCATATTGAATCAGTGAGTAGTACTTTAGTAATTACAGGGATTCCTGTAGTTTCGGAGTACGCTGATGTGTTTCAGGAAATACCAGGATAGCCTCTGAAAAGGGTAATGGATTTCTCCATTGATGTTATACCAGGTACTGCCCCTGTATCGAAAGCACCCTATCAGATGGCTCCAGCTGAACTTCAGGAGTTGAAGGTTCAGATTGAGGGATTACTTGCACAAGGGTTCATACATGCTAGTGTATCTCCTTGGGGCGCACCAGTGTTGTTCGTGAAGAAGAATGATAATTCACTTCGGTTATGTGTGGATTATCGATAGCTGAACAAGGTGACCATTAGGTACCCTTTACCTAGGATTGATGACTTGTTCGATCAGCTTAGGGAGGCTATTGTGTTCTCAAAGATTGATTTGAGATCTGGATATCACCAGTTAAGGGTAAAAGATGAATGTATTCCAAAGATGGCGTTCAGGACCAGGTATGGACATTTTGAGTTACTTGTTGTGCCTTTTGGGCTATGTTTGGTATGGCTGGGTTTTTCAGAAAAGCTGGCTTCTGATTATTTCTGAGAATAAGTGGCTGAAAAACAAAGCAGCTGAGTGTTTGTTAAGCTGACTTTTTATAAGAGCTGCCAGTGGCAAAGTGTTTGGTAAACTCAAAATAGCTTGTGTTTTTTGTTTGTGGAATGACCAAATTGGACATAAGAGATTATTTTGCCTTGATCGTTTGATAATGCAATGTTGTTCGAATGTTTTTGTTATTATTTTTAATCTTTATTATGTCCTTATTAATTTTTGTAACTTTCAATTTTTATAAATCATGGTAACCATATAATTAATATTAGACATTTTTAAAAATAACTTATACAAATATATTAGTAACATTAATAACAATGATTTCTAGTTCGCATCAAGTAACCATAAAAAATATCATAACATATTCAAATGTTCACATTATTACATGCACTCATCAAACTTTGAGTAATGCTATTTCTTATTGTTTCCATTTTTTGTGCACCATGACCATGATATTCTTCTTCTACATCATCATCCATCTCGATCCCACCACTTGACCCATCACCTTCTACATCATCATCCATCTCGAACCCACCACTTGACCCATCACCTTCTCTTTCTTCATTGCGGACAAAATGTCTATCACGATGTGCATGTTTCCGTATATAATTATGAAGACATACACTGTCACGCCCCGAATTTTAGAATAAACATTCAAAATCCGAAACATGAAATTTACCACAACTCAAAATAATCATCCTGAAAATTTCTTTTCTTAACAACTTAACCACCCGAAATAAAATCAAAACCGAATTTAGTCTCGGTTAATTATTACAACTCAAATCCAAAATGAACTGTAAAGCTCTAAATGAGCGTACACACCTCACAACTAAATGAAATAACAAAAACTGCTGTAACACCTAAGCAGCTCGGTCACCTCCCTGGTTATCCTGACCTGCAGGAATATCCGCTACACAGTTTGAATAGTGTACCGGGATTGCAACAACACAAAACCGTTAAGCTTATGAAAGCTCGTATGAGTAAAAGAAAAGACTGTTGTTTAATTTAATCATAATCAATTCTACTCAAGTCAACACTCAACCATTTTCACAACCACGAAGTACTAACAATCTCAATCAAATACCAAATCAATAAATCAAGACAACCCCAACTCACATCTTTCCCCACAAAACCTCAACATCATATTTATAAAAATACGGTAAATGACAGACTAGAGCTCTAACTGAATCGTACCCCGTCACCTGGCCTAGGTTATGGCATCCGACATATTTATCATTATCGTATTTCATCAATATGTATACTTATATACATATTTAGAATGTCCGATAATTTCACATACTCAACCAATCGTATCCCATCATCCATCCAGGATTAGAGCGTCCGATTACCTCACACCGGTCAGTACGTTGATCTAAACCCATAAATGAGCACAACATGTAATATCACATACTGAAATCAACCCAACCAAGATACCCAATATTATTATGAAATTACACAATTGAAATATAATCAATTCAACAATTCAACTCAATCATATCATCACTCAACAATCCACTCATCAATATATATTTTCCACGTATATATATATATATATATACACACACACGTAATCATCCACTCAGGAATGACCACTAATACCATCTATAGTTCACACAAGAAAATCGTGAAATTCATTTGTATAATTAAAATTTATTTTACTTACCTATGGACCGTGGTGATTCAAGTCCATGTAATTTTAAAACAAATATTTAATCCACAATATTTTTCACACAATTACCAAAAATAAATAAATTTAAAACGCTTTGTTCGTAATATGAACCACGTGAGTTTTACTCATCTCGATACTCCCGCTGCGTCTTCAATACAAATATATATAACACCGAAATAGCCCACTCATATACAATCCATCAATCACTTAATCAAATGTGATTCGAATTTAGCCAATAATTCCAAAACATAATTGAACTACCATTTAACGGCCGGATTCTAATTTATAACAACATCCGACGAGCGGATTCTCACGAATCGCTCCCCTAATTACCGTTTTGCACATATACGAAGATCCAACGGTCAGATCTTCGCCCCTGACCACACAAAGCCTCTGGGACAGTCATATGATCATCATATCAAAATTACAAATTCATCGGACGGTCCTAATTTCATAGATCATAAATCTAACGATCGAAATCGATCGAAATCACAAAATTCATAACTAATTCATACGATATCCGAAAAATGCGTATAATACGCCGAAATTATCGTATTGAAATGAATCATAAAATGGATAGAAACTAAATTTTAGACCTCCGGAGGTGGCCGGAAAGGGCCGCCGGAGTTAGGGACAGAGCCGCCGTCGACCACCACCAATGGTGTCGGGGCCAAGCTTCTCCCCTTTGTTTCATCATTCTGAGCAACTTTCATAACTAGCACAAGACATAAAAACGACAGGAAGGGATTGAAAATTACCAAATACAGTCGGCGGCCGGAATTTTTCCAGAATCGGGCGAGCTTGAAAACCGACGTGAAAACTGCAACAACTCGCTTCGATCTCTTCTGGAAACTTGTTCAGAACTTCATTGCGAACTCACCAAGCCAAGAATCACAAGAAACGATCGTGTATAACTCGAGATATTTGGATCGATAGGTGGTTTTTCGATCTAAACGGGGTCGAGCTCCGACGAACGTGAAAACGTTCGACCCAGTTCCGGTCCTTCTTGGTGCTTGTAGAGGAAGTTGAGACGAGTTCAATGAGCCAAGAATCAAGTGAAATGGTGATCTATAGCTCGAGATATTGAGATCGAACCGAAAACGAGCCTTTTCGGTTCGGGCCGTGTCGCCGCCGCTGCCGGCCGTGTCGTGGCGCAAGACTACCTCTGGCAGCTGCACAAGATCGAGGCGAAGCTCCTGGAGGTGGTTGCAGCTCGAGAGGTGGCCTGAGGACAAACTGGGAGCACGGTTTCTCCGTACTCTGTTTTTGTTGCTTTCGGCCGAGAGAGAAAACGAGAGAGAGAGAGAGAGAGAGATGAACAGTGTTTTCCAAAAAAGGAAAGGGAGGCCGGTGGGAAAAAAAATAGGGTTTCCAAAAATTTCTAGGGTTTTTTCTATATATACAAGTTTCAGAAAATCTTCTAAATTCAATAACTAATTCAGAAAAAATCCGATCTTTGTGTTCCGCATGTGTACGGACTCGTATCGACGAGCTCTACAACTTTCATGAAGGAAGTTTCTCCATATTTTGCACGTAGAAAAAGTCGATTTCTCAAACCAAGCATTTCTAGCTTTTCTTTAAAAATAATCGTTTCGAACCTTCGATAATTCAAAAAGTGAAATATTATCGAACAACAGTCGCGAAATCGCACAATAATCGTTCAATATAATTACTCGAATTTAAAATGAAAATTACGGGTATTACATGCACATTCACTATAGGCTTTAGAACATCAACTAGGTAGATATCCCTCGCGATGTTGCGGGTATATGTATACATTTTTCATTAAATGATGTATATTTACATATTTCAAAATCTGGTGTTCTAACCAGATTCATATATCTACATGTTTTAAAAATGGAAGTTCTAAACAGACCAAGCTTGACTACTTACAATTTTCAAAAAATCAACACTAACCAAGATTGTTTTTGAAACTGGTTACAAAAATGGTAAGATATAACAATTAGTACATTAGATTCCCTCAGTTGGTTCATTTAGTGTATAGATGTGCTGTAATTGGCATTCATTGTACATCCTAATAGCATAGGAATAATAGTGAATGACCACAAAGAACTGATACAGACGAAAAAACAGAGTGATAAGTACAATTGGGATAAAGGAAAAGCAGAGAAAAATCATGACAGCTAACTGTCCTAATCCAATGAGTAGTCAGGGCTTAAATATCTGTATCAACATAACTGTTGCTCTGCTAATAGACTTGGCATTTGAGCAATTCACCTTCATATAAGCAAACATAATAAACGCATTCCAAATACTGATATGATTCTACTATCAAACAGTTAACTTAGCAAGCTTGCATTTTATAATGACATGTAATCTCAACAGAGATCTATCCAAAGCAAACATATAACCTGATGAATGAAGTAAACATAGTAAAAAGAGATGACTAAAACTACATGAGAAAAGTAGCAGTATTGTGAACTCTGAACACACAACTCAACAATCAAGTCCATCTCATTCGGTGAATGTACATTGTCGGTTTTAAACATAAAAGTATCCCCACAGATCAAAACAAAAAGCAAATTCTAGTATTATTACAATGTCACCTACAAAGAATACCAATTTATTACCACTTCTAGACCTTAGAGTCATGTTCACTTGCTACAACAATCTGTTCTGTTGTCAAGCTCTCATCACCAGATTGTAAGCATTTGCGAGCTTTATGCTTAAGAGACTTTGCTCAGAGAATCTGAGATATGGGAGCAAGGTCTCCATGTGCTTAAAAGCCTACAGGTCCATGGCCACTTGCTCCCTGTTCCCCATGTCTTTGGTGATAAACAGATTAACAATGTAATAGCCATAGAAATCAAAGTGATTGCGTGAAAGTACACGCGTTTACAGATCACAATCCTAACCAAGGCCAAGTTTATCAGTGTTATAGCTATTCATTTAAATATGCGACTCTTGCTTTATGTCAAACTTTGGGAAATTAGTTATAGCCTAAAAAAAGTTTCAGAGAGAAAAAAATGAACTATTAACATTTACAGTTGATACTTGCCAACTTTTATTCTTAATGCCTCCTAATCGGAATGTTGTTCTTCTTGCCCAATCAAACTAAACTAAGCAATCTAAGTTCAAAAGCTTCATTCTTTATTTTCATAAATTGTACCTGTTTTCTTTAGACAAATCAAGAACCAACCAATAAAAACAAATAACTCAACTACTGATTAAACCAAGCCTAAATGCCTTGAAAAAAGAGAGTTTCAACTAACAGAAACAGTTTCAAAATTTCTGGTAAAAGCATGATGCTAGAAGCAAACCAAGGAAAACGCACCTGTCAAAAATTCCCTGATTGATCTCCTCAAATATTTATAATCCTTTTTGATACATATAGTTGATTGTTTCAGAAGAAAAGGAAGCTTGGGTTATTATCAAATCAGTGTTGTCCCATATACAAATATAGTGCATGCTGACTATGATTACATTTACTATCAATAATCTCCAGCAATCAAACTACTCCTACTACCTTACATAATTGGACAAGATTACGGAATACCAATGATGACTGTGCTTCACAAAAATTCTCTACCGTGATAACTATGCTAGTCAAGATGTGCTGGAGATCAAATTATTCTGGAACCAGATGCATTATGGTTGCAGGTGTTAAAGGGTATATATTTTTCCCAGATTGAAATTTTTGTCAGCCACAAAAGGCTCTAGAGTAGCTTAATGGTGAATCGATAAATAAACTTCTCGTCAATTTCAATTGCTACACATCACAACACCCAGTGTGTGTGTGTGTGTATATATGCTACAAATCACAATCTCTACCACTCATATTCAAAACCCAGAACGAAATTGAACCCAAATATTCATCAAAATCATCAAACTTTGAAACTGAAATAGCTTAAAAACGAACCTGAATGCAATTCCCAAGCAGCCTTGCTTTGGGGGGCTTCGATTTCCAACCCGAGATCATGATGAGAGGATACGTGAGGCGGCGTCAGAGGGTGAGAGATCTTCACTGCATCTGTGATGAGGGAGAGAGATTGGATGCGGCGTAGGGATATCGAGTAATTGCTTCCACCAAGAAAGGGTAAAGACCAGTATTTTAGAACTTTCATTAATCTACAGTCACCAGTGCCACAGTGAAGGCCGGGCTTCTGGCTTCTAAAAGTTGGGTTGATGCTGCTTCTGCTTTTCGACGAAAGCCACAGCAGCTTTTGGAAAAAGTTGCTCACAAGTTTGGTTACCAAATGCTTATGGGTCTTCTGCTTATAAGCAGGGGAGCAAAAAAGCCCCCCCCCAAATGCAGCCTTAGTCTCACGAATGCACCGGCAGCATTCATGGACTTGATGAACCGCACGTTTAGTTCTTACCTGGATCAGTTTGTTGTGGTGTTCATTGACGACATCTTGATTTATTCAAGGTCGTCTGATGAGCATGAGAAGTATTTGCGAATCGTGCTGCAGACATTGAGAGAGAAGGAATTGTTTGCCAGGTTTGAGAAGTGTGATTTTTGGCAGAAGGAAGTCAAGTTCCTTGGTTATGTAGTTTCGAAGGATGAAGTTCATGTGGATCCTTCAAAGGTTGAAGCGGTGATGAGTTGGAGTCGCCCCACTACTGTTACAGAGATCTGTAGCTTCCTCAGATTGGCAGGGTATTACAGGCGTTTCTTTGTGGGGTTTTCTAGTATTGCTTTAGCTTTGACCAAGTTGATAAGGAAAGACACTCAGTTTGTATGGAAAGATGAGTGTGAGAAGGGCTTCAATGAGTTGAAGACTAGGTTGACTACAACCTCAGTGTTGACTATTCCTACTATTGGTGGTGGGTTAGTTATCTATAGTGATGCATCTCATCAGGTTTGGGGTGTGTGTTGATGTAGAATGGTAACGTTGTTGCTTATGGTTCTAGACAGTTGAAGGTGCACGAGCGGAATTACCCCACTCATAATCTAGAGCTAGCAGCAGTGGTGTTTGCCTTGAAGATTTGGAGACACTATCTTTATGGTGAGATATTTAAACTCTTTTCTGATCATAAGAGTTTGAAGTATCTATTCTCCCAGAAAGAATTGAACATGAGGTAGAGAAGATGGATGGAGCTCATCAAGGACTATGATTTCGCCTTGGAGTATCATCCCGGAAAGGCGAATGTAGTGGCGGATGCTTTGAGTAGGAAACCTCGAGTAATCATGACATCAATTATGGTGCGAGAGTGACTCATGTTAGTAGTTGCATCAGAATTTGACCTTATGCCTGCAGGAGCAGGACATGTAACCTTTCTCGGTAGTATCACCTTACAGCCCACCTTGATTTCCAGGATCATTCAGGGTCAGACACTTGTGAGTTTGCTCAGGCGAGGATTGTTGAGATGACTGCTGATTCGGATGTGGAGGGCCCTTCCGAGTGGATGATTGGGGTAGATGGAGGGTTGACATTTCGAGGGATATTGTATGTTCTGAGTGTTGATAACCTCAAGGAGGAGGCCATGCAGGAAGCACATAGGTCTCGATACACTATACATCTAGGGGGTACTAAATTGTATATGGATCACGAAGGCAGTTTTGGTGGTATGGAATGAAGAGGGATGTGATAGAACATATGTCGAAGTGTCTTTCATGTCAGCAAGTGAAGGCAGAGCATCAGAGATCCGCAGGTATGTTGAAATCCTTGCCGATTCCTGTTTGGAAATGGGAAGATATCTCCATAGACTTTGTGACTGGATTGCCTAGGTCCAGACAAAGTTATGACTCGATTTGGGTGATTATTGACCGATTGACTAAGTCAACACACTTTCTTTCTGTGGTAAAAACGTACTCAGGGGATGCGTTGTGTAAGATGTATGTGAATGAAATAGTGAGGCTTCATGGTGTGCCTGTGACGATTATCTCTGATCGTGATGCTCGTTTCACTTTAGAATTTTGGCGTAGGTTCCATAAGGCATTTGGCACATCTCTTGCAATGAGCACTCTATTTCATCCACAGACAGATGGGCAGACTGAGAGAGCGAATCAGGTGATGGAGGATATGCTTAGAGCTTATGTTATGGACTTTAAGGGAAGTTGGGCGGATCATCTGCCATTTGTAGATTTTGCCTACAACAACAGCTATCACTCCAGCATCAGCATGGCCCCATATGAGGATCTTTATGGGAGGCCATGTAGGACTCCTATCTATTGGGCAAAAGTAGGAGAGAAGGGACTTTTGGGTCCTACACTGGTTCAGGAGACTACTGAGAAGGTCACTACTATTCGGGACATAATCCGAACCACTCAGAGTAGACAGAAGAGTTATGTTGACTTGAAGAAGAGACATTTAGAGTTTGAGACAGGTGATCATGTGTTCTTGAAGGTCTCACTTATGAAAGGTGTGGTGAGATTTGGCAAGAAGGGAAAACTCGCACCGAGGTATGTTGGACCTTTTGAGATTCTGGAAAGGGTTGGAAACTTGGTGTTTGGCTCCAGTTTTTCTTGAGCTGGTCAATAGTCTCTTTTCTTCCGTAGGTGTGCCAGCATCGTTTGGGTGCGGTCGTCAGGGGTGTCCCTTGACCTAACTTCTTCTGAGCGATTGTGGACGAGGAGAGTACCAACCTCGTCGTGAGATTCTTTGTGCCTCGTGGCGAGAAATTTTGCTGAGCTTCTTCAAAATCACAATCGATACTCGATGTTGTAGATCAAGCAGAGCAAAAACCATTAGGAAGTGAGGAGAACTTGCTAAAGCGTGACTCTAGCTTGGCTGGTTTACGAGGGCGTTACCCTTACTTGGCTGGTTCCATAACCGTTGTGGTCGTGGTACTACAGTCGGCTCCCGAGGAGACTAGGACCAAAGCACTTTGACAGAGGGTTTGGTGGTACTGAAAGTTGGCTCCTAAGGAGACTAGAACTTAGAATGTGATCACCGATAAGAGAAAGAGAATGAGAGGAGTTGCTCTTAGAGAGGTTACTCTAGAGAGAACTTAGATCATCTTATAGATGTTTTGATGAGTGAATTGGTGAGATGATACTTGTTGTAGCCTCTATATATAGGCTTCCAAGCAACACTATTTAGTCTTTAAACAAATCATAGTGGGTTAGGTTTGAGTACACAAACACTTACTGGATTTGTTAGGCAAAATTCACTAACACTTAGTGAGTTTTGTTAGGTGAGAGCACTAACACTTCTTTATTCCTTTAATTTTTATCTCCACTAAGAACTCATATTTAACCTTCAACTTCTTCATATGAAATGATCCACCATGGATGCAGATTATTGTGGTAAAAGTTCAGAATTTATTTCCATGTGGTTGGGCCGAAATTGCTACTGGACTCCTTACAGGTCCAGTTTTCCAGTTTTGCTTCTGCAGAAAATTGGATTGATTGTTTGAAGGTTTTCCACTCCGAACAAGCTCTAGCCACTCTTCATAAGAAATGATCCTTGGGATGTCTAGAATGAATCTGGAGAGTTTCAACTCATTTGAAGTTCGGATGGTTAGTATGCCGCCCCTCCTTCCTTGTTAGCTCAGTTTCTCCTAGCCGAAGTAGGAAATGTGCTAAAGTTGACTTTTCATTTCCATGCTTCCATAGTAGGCTTTATTTAGCCTCTAAATATATATATATTTCGAACTTGTCGACAATATATAGCTTGAGCCATTGACATTGGCTCAATTTCTCCAAGACGTGCCTTGTCAGGCCAAAATGTTCATTTTGGGTCCAAACATTGCGCCCCAGACCTCGAAGTCAAAGGTCTTCATCTTGATTGAAGAGGTCTTGAATCAGTACTACTCTTATAATATCGTTGCTCCGAAGCCACTTGTATTGGCTTGACTGAAATTACTTGATTGATTCCATATAGGCCTCTAAATAGGCCATAAAGCTTGGATGCCACAATCTGAATTGCCTTTGTCATGAACTGATGCTTTCTTTGCCAACTTTATTGGCCCCGTATCTAATGTCTGGTATGCAGTGAATTGGCAAAACTTAGGCAGGTTGTAGGATATTAGAACTTTAGCATGCCCCCCATGCGAAGGAGATTGCTTTTGATTACGAATGAGGATCTTTCTCTTCTTTGGTGGTAGCTTCGCCATGTGTATAGCAGCAAGCATCTGCCTTGATCGCTGGCTCTCTGTTGATTTTCTCAAATGTAGGTGTTTGGAGCCTTTTTGCTGGCTAGATCAAGTTTGATCAAGGCCTACAGTACTTGACAAAATAAGATGCTGAATAGCAAACTGTTTGCTGCCAGTTAATCCTTCTCTTATGCTGAAGAGGATGATTGAATCATGGCTATCGTCATCATGACATGTGATGAAGTGACACCACCATATTTGCTGCAACTTTAGCATCTAAAACCGAATTGGTTTTAATCATGTTTTATTAAAAAAAAAAAAATTCAGGTCACTATGCTGGTCCTGCGGTGGTAGGAAAATGTGGAATATCTTCACTGTCGCCTTAGATGCGATTCTCAAGATAGAATAGTGATCTATTAATTATCAACTAGGGCCACTCACTGGCCCAGCTAATAAATTAATCTCCAAAAACACATGAACTATAAATCAAGGTGTAATGGAGAAGTGTTTCTTGTGAACCAAAAATGACATCCAAGAAACCATTCGTTATCGATCAGGCAGATGAAATCACTGAGAAAGCCACATTCACATGGCGGACTAACATTAGTGTTTGATGTAGAAGTCAGACTAGAGAGGAGAGAAGTCGACTGATGGGCTTTGGTGGCGGTGATAGTCAAGCGAGTCTGGGTTCCACACCTCGCGATCGTTTGCCAGATGATGCTATGGCCTATTATGGGCTTCCCATCCGCCGTCCCATAGCGGTTCTTCGGCAGGTGCCTAGTGATTTTAGCAGTTGGGGACCAAGAAGGAAAGTGGGCTTCTGGCCTACCATCGCTCTCGAGGAAAATGTTTGGTATCAAGAGGTCCGAGCGAGACATTTGGCCCGATGGGATGCGGTGGGTATCACCCAAACCATCGATCTATGCTTCTGTCTTCCCCATAATACTAGCCCTGCACCGCTAGCCGCCGCTCTTTGCTTCTGGAACACCTCCAGCAATACATTCGATTTCTGATTTGGGCAGATGAGCATAACTCTACTGGATGTTCTTACCATCACGGGGTTGCCCATTGATTTTGACACCTATGTGCATGGTCAGTTTGATGGTATTCAATTTCCTTTGAGAATGGATATGGCTGGTCGGGGGCATCACAGTAAATCCTACCCTGTCTGGCGTGATTATTACCGCACCCAGTGTGACCATACAGGAGGTATCGCATTCCTGGAATTCTGGCTTTGCAAATTTATCTTTTGCACTTCTTCCAACAAACCTACTGGGCGCTGGAATTCTCTGGCCACTGCTCTCTACAATGGTATTTGCGTTGGCCTTGGGCAACCTGTATTGGTTGCGTTATATCGCTCCCTTTATAGAGCTGTAATAAGCCCCTTTGATACCGACATTAGTGGTCCATTCTGGATCCTTGCCTTTTGGTTGCAGATTTATTTCCCTCGCTTCCGTCGCGGTGATATTCGAAAGGAACCTCCAGTCGATTCCCTTTTGGGGAACTGGCTTTGTCACAACGTAAGGTATCGAGCTCCACCCTACTCCGAGTGTTTTATTTACTTGTACTTGTTGGGAGAGATGCCGGACCCAAAAATAGTCCTTTCTAGGCGATTTCCTCCTCCCCTTGATGATGGCTTTCTGCCCAGTGGATGCGATCATAGCGAAAGAGCCCTCTTGGCCTTTCGTCGAGCCATCTCCTGCTTGGATATTCGTCTTACCACCGACCGCGTAAGTTATGAGCTCTATGCCCCTAACCACTTTGCTCGCCAATTTGGGTTGGCCTAGTTGGTACCCTGGCCTCTGGTTGATTCTGCAAATTACTACACCTCTGGCGGAGATTAGCCCCACCTGGGTCTGCCTACTTTCAGAGTCAGTTTACTTTGATAGTGATTCCCCCTTGGGTCAGAGCACTGTATCCCCTTAACAATGTTGACAATGATCATGTTGATTGGTGGAAAGAAGTGTCTATGAACTGTTGGGACCTGCCACATGACGAACTCATCATCCAGATCTTTCGTGGAATGAGTAGTCCTGGTCCGGAGGACCGCAAGATTCTTGAGCGCTTCTCCAACCCTGCAGCACAACCTCTGCGACTTACTCTACCGTCTCTCTCATCGCGTGCAAGGATACAAATCCACGAGCCTAGGGCAACAGTAAGTTTTTATCTTTCTTCACCATTCCTTTTCCTTGTCTTGATTTTCCCTCTCTTATTCCTGAGTGTGTTTTGCAGCAAACTACCCGGAGCAAGACAGCCTCTGTTCAGGTCAGGAAACAAAAGGCAATAGCATAGGAGACTCCTGAGGGAGAATCTTCTCATGATGAAGATTCTGCTGAGGTAATTTGGTTAAGAACGATCCCAAACTTGCATTTTTGGTGCTTTCCCCCTTTTTGAGTTGTGATTCTTTTGTCGTGCAGGCCACTGCTGTCTTTGCTTGCAAACGCGATCGAGCTCAATCCGTCGAAGAGAGTTTTGAAGATGACGAACCTCTGGGAATGCGATTAGTAAACTCCGGCCCCGTCTTATTCTATTTAAATTTTAGAATCTGGGCAGGATCTTCATTATGTATCTTTTGATAGGTCCGTCAGAGGACCACTGATCCTTCTCGCCTGAGGGAGGCTAGATCCTCAGCCGCTGCAGAAGAGCCAACTCTCTCGCTAGTTCAAGCATTAACTAACCCCGTGGCGCCTCTTCCGTCTCCCACATCTACAGAGCATCTGCAAGGTCCTCCCTTTCTAATAACGATCTCCGATGACGAGTCCTCAGAGCGTGAAAGCGTGGAAAGCCACTCTGAGGCTTCTGCCGCTTACGAGGAACTGATGACGATAGAGATTCTCGCGGCACTAAAGGTCTAAGAGGTGAATGAGGTGAGGCCTCTTCCTCTTGGAGACCACATACCAGATATTGACCCGACAACTCGAGAGGTAAGCCACTGTTGGCCAATGCTTTCCATTTCCTTTTCTGATCCAACCCCGCTCTCTGACATTTCTGAATCTGACCAGGATTCTATTTGTACTGAGAAGGTGGCTGCAAACGCTGACGGTTCTATCAGTGGGACAGTCGCCCCAGAGATGGAAAATGATACTGACGGAGGTGGTGCCCCCCAAGTCTTGCGAATAAATGAGACAACCATCGAAGCCGAGGGCTCTGTGCTTGAATCTGCTCCACTTGCCCATGGTGAGCCGCGAGTTGAGTTTCCAGATTCTCCTGCGGCTGAAGGGATAGACCAACCTGTTGAAGACAAAGAAACTGAGGAAGTTGTCCACCCATTTGCAGTGGTGGTTCGTGATCCTGTGGCACCTCCCCCGCCTCCTCTTCCTACTAGATTCGAGAGATTGATAAGGGTGTTGGAGGTAACTCCTCCTTCTACTGTGGATGAGGCTAAGTTAGTGCTTCGCGAACATCTAGGTCCTCGGGTATTGGAGACTGACATCCTCCCGCGAGTCTTGGAAGCTCTAAGGTATCTCCACCAGGAGAAGGCTTTGACTCCATGGCAATTTAGTGCTATCGACTCTCTGCTGAATGAACTTGATATGGCCTGCCGACGTCAATCGGCCACGAACACCCAGGCTCACGACGCTCAAGAGGCTTTGAATAGTGTCTCTCAAGAAATGACCTCTCCCGCGATATTTTAAATGAGCGAGCCATCCGCCTGCGGGAACTACAAATCCAAAGGTCCGACTTCAAACTTCAAATCGAGAACCTCCAAGCCCATTTAGCCTTTGTTGAAAATGCGATTGTTGCAGAAGAAGCTCAACTAGATGAACCTTTGGCTGTTTCTGAAGAAATGGGCCGCAACCTAGCCTGTATCAGAGAACGGGCCACTCAGGCCGAAGTTGGTGCCATTGCTGCGAAACGCCACGTGGAGGAACTTTGTTTGAAATTGAGCTTTGCGGGCCAATCTCTGTAGGCCCCCTCGAAAACCGTTCGGTTTCCCACATGCTATTAATCTCTTCTTTTCCGATATTTAAGGCATTAATCACTCGTTGAAAAACAACAATCGTAAAAAATAATAATCTCGTGAAAAGAACAGTTACCTCCTCGGAAACCGTTCGGTCTCCTCACATGCTATTAATCCTCTAATAATAGCTAACTCCTCAAAAACCGCTCCTCACATGATGCTAGTCCCTTTTTTTTCGAGATTTGGAATCACTAATCTCAATTTACTGTCATCAGTTTTGAAATTGAGCTTCATCCAAGGGTGGGGATTTGCCTGAAGTCCCTATAAATAGTTGTATTTTGGGAAGGGAATACTCACAACAACTTTTCTAAAATATTCAAGAAATATCCTTTCAGTTCATGCTTCTTTTTCTCTTTCTTCACAAATCTTCCCCTCATGAAATGACCTTTAGCCTCTAAATTTTTAGGCTTTATGGCATAATCTTAAGCCTGGATTAGGCCTTATAGAGTAATCTTAGGCAACCCCTTTTTTCGCCCTTCTAGAATTTTGCAATAACAATGCCAGACTTCAGATTGGTTTGGAAATGAGAGGGGTCTCCGAGTGTGGGATCCACGATCATGCGAGATCATTTTTGTTAGGATCCCACACGCGGAGCGAAATGGAGAAAGGGAGGAAGGCCACTTTATGGTTCATCTTTCCTCCTCTGTTTCCTTCCTTCTGGACCCGGCCCGTGTTGTGCCCTCCAGATGGATGGGGCTTTGGTTCTCACCTCCTTCTCCCCTTTTCTCTTCTTGAAAGAATCTTGGAGGGATGAGAAGGGATGGGCTCTTTGAAGGAATGGGTTCAAGCTACAGAATGGCTGTTCCTATACTTCACGTCCAACTAATGGTGGTTACCATGGTTAGAGGGGGTGCAGAGACTCAAGCTGATATTCGGTTCCTTCACTCTCTGCCCTTCCCGGAGATAATGGCGCGGCTCAACCGACTTTGGATTCCATAGTTGCTTCCAATTGAGGGGGCTTGGATGCTCCATTTTCTCTCACTGGAGTCTCCCCTTCTCATGGATAATGGTGTTGGCCAAGCCAATGTTGTATTCCTCTACCGCTTCCATGTAAATGGGGCGCGGAGGCTCCGTTACTTCTCTTTTTCCTTCCCTGAAGTCTGCCTCTCCTTGGTATACTGGCGTTGTTTAACTCGACGTTGGATTCCATAGCTGCTTCCACTTGAGGAAAGATTCAAAAGATATCCGAGGATTCCTGTTTTTGTATTTTAGCCCCCTTTGGCTTTGTAATGAATGTACTGCTTTTGGCCGCAAAACCACTTTATGAATACAATAATATTTTTTATCCTGATATTCCAATATTCGTGAGAAGCCAAGAATTGTGTCTCGCAAGGCCTCAAATATAGGCCTCATAGCTGTATATTGAAAATAATATGAACTTTTAAAATATGTTCTGCGTCAAAAAGAGCCTCGCGATGAGGGTTTTGAGAAAATATTTATCTTTTGGATCCACTTGCTGGCCCCAACTCAAGTTGCATTAATTAGCTGTTGAAAATTCCACCGTGAAAAAATAATCTTGTGAAAAGAACAATTACCTCCTCGAAAACAGTTCGGTTCCCTCACGCGCCAATAATCCATTCTTTCCGAGATTTATGGCAAATATCACGCTTTACTGACACTTAGTTTGACTCTTCTCTTTGACCGTCCATCCAAGGGTGGATATTTGCATGCCTATATCTTCCTCCACATTATAAACCCAAATTTCCAATCCCAAAATCGTTTCATCAACTCGAATATTTCTAACAACAATCTTTCTTAATTATTCATCATCACCACTCTTCAATTTTTGCATTCTCTTAATCCATCACCAATGGAACCACAAAACCGGCATCCAACCAAGGATGGAGGAAGTAACAAAGCAGCCGGGAGTAGTGCTAACGTGCTTCGCAGGAGGAGCAGTACTAGGTGGATTCCCACTACAGATCAGATAAGAATCCTCAAGGAGCTTTTCTACAACAAGGGCGAAAGATCCCCAACTATAGAGCAGATTCAGAGGATCTATCTCCAGCTGAAATGGTACGGCAAGATCGAGGTCAAGAACATCTATTATTGGTTCATGAACCAAAGGGCTCGGGAGAAGCAGAAGAAGAGGTCCACTTCGGATATTCATGTGCCCATGCAAAGATCAGGGCTTGTTGGTGCTGATAATGTTACCAATTGGAAACATGAGGATCAGTATATTAACTTTGGATCTTCTGCACCTGCTTCTGCTTCTTCCGCTGGTGTGATGATTGCTTTTAACAGGCAGATGGGGAACTATGGCTGTTATGGATCTATGAACATGGAGAATAGTGCTAGGGATTGTTCAATCTCAGCTGGAGGGGGAACTAGTTCTACTTTCTTTGACATGAATGTAGAACAAACTCTCATGGAACAAAGAGGAGAAGATCACCAGGAGATTGAAACCCTTTCACTGTTTCCCGTGCATGGTGAGGACATCTTTAGCAAAATGAAAACTACTTCTGATGAAGGTGGCGGTCACGGTGGTGGCTCTTATACTTCCCTTGAGCTTAGCCTTTCCTGCAAGGCAAAGCTGGAAAAACCTTTCGGAGCCGCTGACTCGGCTTAGTAGCTTCGCGAGTGTAGGAACACTTAGAATTGTCCCCTAAGAGTTGTATCTATAACAATTTTTTTAAAAATAAAATAGCGTGAATATTTGTTAGCCTTAAAAACAAGCCTTCATAAATGGGCGTTGTGAGTGTAGGAACACTAAAATTGTCCTCCATGTCTTATGCGAATAAATTGTCTACGACTCCTCTGAGTCCCAAACATTGGGAAAGTATTTCTTCAAGTATCTCCCATTGATAGGGTTATGATAGACATCTCCATCTAGGTCCTTGAGATGAAAAGCTCCTTTCTCTAAGATTTTATAGATGATGTATGGGCCTTCCCATCTTAGAGTCCATTTGTCGCGACCATCTAATTTTTCACCAAACGGGAGAACTGCTTTCCAAACCAACTCTCCTTCGCTGTAACTCCCTCCCCACGTCTGCTTGTCATAGGCACGAGCAACTCGTTGCTTTTCCATGACCAAATTATCTAAAGCCTCCAAGCGCTTTTCGCTAAGGTCTTCATGTTCCTGCCACATAGCCTGAACGTAGTCTTCTCCAATGAGATGATGTTGCTCTTGAACTAGTAATGATTCGATCTTGACTTCCAACGGCAGGACTGCATCATGGCCAAACATCAAACCATAAGGTGTTGTCGCAGTGGGATTCCGCTTAGAGGTGCGGTAGGCCCAAAGAGTTTCATAAAGTGTCTCATGCCACTATCGTGGATTAACTTCCAACACTTTCTTCAGCAAATTGATAATGATCTTGTTGCTGGCCTCCGCTTGACCATTAGACTGAGCATAATACGGACTGGAATGGATGAACTGTATTCCTCATTCTCTTGCTAGTTTATCACACCACCCATGAAAGCTGCCCCCCGGTCCGAAACAAAAACTTCTGGGATCCCAAATCTGCAGATGATGTTTCTGAATAGGAATTGTCGCAACGTGCCACCAGATACTTCCTTCAAAGGTTCTGCTTCAACCTACTTTGTAAAGAAATCAGTCGCGACAATGATGAACTTATGTTGAAGTGATGAATGTGGGTGAATCATCCCAATTAAATCCAGCGCCCATCCTCTTGCGGGCCAATGCTGTATAATGGGCTGCATTGGAATATTAGGAACATGCTGGACCGGCCCATGAGCTTGGCAGTCCAAACAACCTTTAGTGAATGTGATACAATCCTTCAAGATACAGGGCCAAAAATATCCATGTCGTCTGAGCAACCATCACATCTTTGGACCTGCTTGGTGAGCTCCACAAATGCCAGAATGAACTTGGCGCATGAGTTGTTTGGCTTCGCGGCCAAAAACACATCTGAACTCCATGCCATCTTCTCCTCGTCTGCGAAGTTCATCACCTCTGAGGAAGTAGTTGAGGGCAAGATAGCGAATCCTTCTATCTGTGGTCTTATCAGGATGCTTGAGATAATTGATCAAAGGGATGCGCCAATCCACGTTAATGGATTCCAGGGTTACGACTGACGTATCGTTTGGAGGATCTCTTCTCGCCATCCATGAAGGAAGGGTGCGACGCTCGACTTTAAGGACTCTCTCGCATGCCATATCTCAATGTTACCCCTGTTGCCAGCTGGGCCAACTCGTTTGAGGCAAAATTTCGCTCGCGAGGAATGTGCTCAAGATGTACGTTATCAAATTGGTCCAACAGTTCTAATGTCTTGTTCCAATAAGGGACCAACATGAAGCTATTACATCTGAACTCATTGCATAACTGATTGATAACCAAGAGAGAATCGCCAAGTATTTGTACATCTCTAATTCCCATTTCCAGCAATACTTCTAGGCCTATGATTAAGGACTCATATTCTGCCTGGTTGTTGGTACATTGAAACTCCAATTGGAATGAGTACGAAAAGTCAACTCCGGCCGGATTCTCCAGTGCAATTCCTGCTCCTGCTAGAGTATTCGTTCTTGACCAGTCAAAATATAAAACCCAGGGCTGGAGTGAGACTGTGGCTTGATACAGTGCGGCGTACTCTAGGCGATCTAAAGTTGTGACAGCGACTTCTAAATCTCTAACTGTGGGGAGATCTAGCATAGGGTGATGTGCCAGAAAGTTCGCGATGGCTTGCCCCTTTACTGCTTTTTGTGGGACATACTGTAATGAGAATTCTGATAAGGCGAGCACCCACTTGCCATTACGGCCTCTCAGATAGGTTGCGATAGCATATACTTGACTAGATCGGTTTGAGCAATGATGCAAGTAGTAAAGGACAACATGTAATGCCGCAACTTGCATGCTGAGAAGTATAATGTAAGACACAGCTTTTCCATTGGAGTGTACTTGTTTCGCAATCTTTGAGTGTCCTACTGAGGTAAAAGATGTCATGTTCGACACCCTCTTCATCATCCTGAGCGAGGAGGCTGCCAATGGAAGCCTCAACTGCTGAAACATACAACTTTAATGGAAATCCAACTCTGGGAGGAACAAGCACTGGCAGGCTCGCCAGATAGGCCTTGATTTTGTCAAAAGCCTCTTGATGTTTAGGTTCCCACACAAACTCGTTTTGTCCTTGCAACTTCAGCAGTGGGGAAAAGGGCTGGATTTTGCCGGCTGAGTTAGAAATGAAGCGTCGCAAAAAGTTGATCTTACCCAGTAGTCGCTGTAATTCTTTCTTCGTTCGTGGGGAAGATGCGTTGATGACCGTGTTTGCCTTATCCTCAGGGACCTCAATGCCCCTTTGATGGACAGTGAATCCCAGGAAATCACCTGCCTGAACTCCAAAAACGCACTTGGTGGGATTCATTTTGAGCTTGTGTAGCCGCATGCGCTCGAAAACTTTTCTGAGATCCGTGAAGTGATATCCACTCTTCTTAGACTTCACGACAACATCATCAATGTAAACCTCTAAGATCTTCCCAAGTATGTCATGGAAGATCAGGTTTATGGCTCTCTGATATGTTGCTCCAGTATTCTTCAGTCCAAAAGGCATGACCACATATTCAAAAACTCCCGTGAACCCAAGGCAGCGGAATGCGGTCTTGTGTCTATCTTCCTCCGCAACCGGTATCTGGTGATATCCCGCTGTGCCATCCATGAAAGACAATATTTCGTGCCCTGTAACTGCGTCTATGAACATGTCTGGCACTGGCATGGGGTAGACGTCTTTAGGTGTAGCTAAATTAAGGTCTCTGTAATCCACGCAGACCCTCATCTTGCCATTCTTCTTGCGAACAGGCACTATATTGGACAGCCACTGATTGTACTTGGCTACCCTGATAATGCCCGACTTGTGCATCTTTTCGACTTCCTCTTTGACCAGTACTTGGGTCTCTGAGTTCATTCTTTGCGGCTCTTGCTTAAAAGGCCTCGTATCAGGTAGCCTTGGTAGTTGGTGGCATACCAAGTCTGGTGATAGGCCTGGCATGTCCTCGTATTTTTCCGCGAAGCAGTCCTTGAATTCTAGCAATAAGTCGATGAGCCTTTGTTTCTCGCTAGGCTCTAAGTTAGTGCTGATATCCACTTCTATAGGCTCATCAATTGTTCCCAAATTGACCTTTTCAGTAGGGTCCCTAACCTTCGGAGGTGTGTCATCCAATGCCACTGGAGCAAGCTGAATCTCTTCTTCCTCTCTTCTTGGTCCGTGAACTCTTCATAAACAATTTCTAAGGTCGCAACTCGATCATAGGCCTCTTTTTCCACCAAGTTTGAGGATAGCCTCTCGTACAAGGAATGGAAGGCCTCTATCCCTTCCTCTGGAAAGTCGTAATCCATTAATTACCCATTGCGTGGGGCACAGCATGGCCGAGCCTCGCTAGGTCTTCTTTTGGGAGCGTGAGTCCCCACTGTGCCAACTTAGAAGATGTCGCCCCTGTGGGGCAGCCCTTATTGTCGATGCTACTGACTTGCAATGGAGTAATTGGCTCCAAGTAGTACTTGGCATCTACGTAATTCGCGGAAACAGAAAAAGGGCAAGGGTCTGCTTTAATTATCTCAGCCTTATTTGTCACCCTATTCCACATAATCAGCTCTTGGTAGAGTGTTGACGGAACACAATAGCTTCGGTGAATCCAATCTCTTCCCAGGATGGCACTGTAGGCCGCATAACAATCCGTAACAAAGAATGCATAAACGCTTTCTGAGGGACCCACCTTGATTTTTAGGAATAGTAAACCTAACATCTTAGTTACTGTGCCCGCGAAGTTCTTCAATGTGAGAGAGGTAGACTGGATCTTCTCCTTCTTAATTCCCAAAAGCTGCATGGTCCTTGTAGTAATGACATTCACAGCCGCGCCGGTATCAACCATTATCTTGCTGACCTTAGTCCCATTAATTTCTCCTGTGATATATAAAGGTCTCATGTGTTGCACCATGGCGGGTGTGGGTCTTGTGAAGCTCATGAAGAAACCCTTGCTGTTGGCATCTTCAGTCTCAAGGAACACTGCTTCTTTCACCGACGTTGTTGCGGCTGAAGTGATCTGCAACTGCTGTTCTCTAATTGTGTCAGCTTCTATGCATTCCTGCGCAACGACTGGTAAGGCATACTTAGCAGGGAGCACATAAACCATGTTGCAAGAGATATCCACCATTTCTGTTTCGTCCATGTCATCATCAAGATTGAGCTTGGGTTCATCTACTGGGATATCGAGGTTAAACCATTTAACCATGAAAGCAACCAAGGATTCCTCCACGAGGACCACCGCTTTGGCTTGTTCGTGCTCCTGTACTATAGTAATCTGGTTCAGTGACTCTGAAATTTGTTTCGTCCCTGGCACTTTCTCTGGGAGAGTGACCACCAAGTTTTGAACTTTCTGCACAATCGCGGATCGATTGTCTTTGCCCCCCAGCTTGTCAAAGATGGAAGGCTTGCTATTTCTTCCTTCGCGAGATATTCTCCGGCAAACATTGACTTTACAAGCTGGCGGCGGTTCTTGCCTGGCTGGAACTAGGGACTTCTCCTGAGCGCTGATCTTGGGGGCACTTGGCTTTTGCCCTTAGTGCAATACTTTGGGCTGCAGTTTCTGAACTTGCTGGGAAACGAATCTCTCAGAGGCTAGTACCTCCAATTGTCTTTGATACTCTTCTGGAGGTTTCAGTAATTGTGATAGTTTGATCAGTCCTTGATCTAGTGCTTCCAAAGTTGGCTTTGCTTCTCCAAACCTCCGCTGGAGTTTTCTCTTCTTTGAAGAGCTCATCTCCACCGCCTTACCATTCTTTTGGGTATACCATCTCCCTTCTTTGATGGAGGTTGTCGACACTGGCGGAATGTAAGGTCTGGTACAAACCCCTTGCCGCTTATCTGCTTGCCCTTCTTCCCTCGTAGTCTTCAACTTTTTGAATAAGTTTGAGTCCCTTGGAGAAGGAGTTTCTAAACCACTGTGTACTCTTGGGCTGCATGGTTGGAAGTTTCTAGAGGATGATACTAACCGTATTGGCGGCAGGGATCCAAACTGGACAGTCTGCGATGTTTCCTCATGCAGGGCTTGAGTGTCACATTCTTCCTTGCACCGTGAGCATAGGACAATGGGTAAACGAGTCTTGGATTCCCGCTTCACGGCTTTGTCTCCAGCCCTTATCCAATCCTTAACTGCATAGTTTGGACTTTGATTCTGCTGATCTTTTTCACCCCATGCCACGTCCACCATGTTGATGCCGGTATCTGGAAAGGGATCTAGGTCCACCAATGCTGCTGATGTTGTTGGTGCCTCTACTTGCAAACTACCATTATTTAACCAGATTTGGATATGATCCTTTAGCTTAACACAATCGGCTGTATTATGATTCCACATATTATGGAGTTTGCAGTATTTCTTCCCCCTTAACTGCTCTGGTTTGGGAAATGGGCCGAAGTCGGTTTTCACCATCTTCGCGGTGATCATTTCATCCAAGATTTCATGCGCTTTGTTCGCGTCGTAAGTATAACTTGCGAACTCTGGTTTGGTGAAAACCACCGACTTGAGCTTCACCGGTTCTTTCAACAACTTCAGTTGCTTTAGCATTGAAGCCTTTTTTCCGGTGAGTTCCAGCGCAGCAATCTCGTCTTCTTCAGACTCGTCAACCTCTGCTGTACTAGATTCCTCACTCTTGTAGTAAGGATCAAAGGGACTAGATTGATGGTTGAGCGCAGCCACTATTCGGCGTTTCCCTGGGATGTATGTCCCTTTTGAGGCTTTTTTCACAGCATCCATCTCCCTGAGAAAGTGCTCGAAACGTCCTACTTCTGTGATCAGTTCCCCCATGGAATTGAACATGCTTCCATGCTGTTTTTTGCGTTGGCGGGGCTCTAAGCCTTTGCTTGCAAACTTCACCAATTCTTTTTCTGACAGAATCACGTTCAACTTTCCTTTCTGGATCTGAAAGCGCTGAAGGTACATGACAGCAGATTCAGTTGGCTGCTGAGCCATCTGTGAGTGAAGCCAGATCTACTTCCAGCCAACTCGCAACTGATCCCGGTTGCAGCTTAGTGAACCAGGTGAAGGCAGACCCCGATAAAGAAGTAGCGAAGATATTACACTTCAGATTGTCATCGTTCTGGTACTGGCCACACTGTACTCGAAACCTAACCAAATGGGCCGCGGCATTTTCGACTTCCTCTCCCGAGAAAGTAGAGAACGCAATGTTCTTATATTCCCTAGGATAAGGTGTCTGTGTAATATGCGGTCTGGTTCGCGGCCCTGATCATTGCTTCTACCTCCTCTCTCCTTACATATCTTGGATCAGGAGGAGGTGGGTGAACCACTGTATCTTCAACTGGCCAGATCAACGGTGGTGCCTGTGAAGCTTAATTAACCAAAGACATGCCGCCTCCATGGGTCATTTTATGTCGGATTGACGTCTGCGACGTAAAACCCACTGCTGGCTGACCCTTTGTGGTTGCGGTGACCTTCGATGGACTTTCAACCCGATCGATACCATAATGGCTTGCTGGAGGTGGATCGTTATGCACGTATTCAACTCCGTCACTGTCATATTGGGGAAAATGGCTATGATCAACAAAGGCCCCTTCATTGATCTTCCCACCCGTTGCCAGAGTAGTCTCTTTACCTCTGACTGATGTGGCAGTAGTGGATGTGGATATACTGCCGCCGCGAGCATTTGGTGGTATGTACTTACTAGATATGGGGGACTGACCTAGAGAGCCTAGAATGGCGCTAGGATCTCCCAGTGTTTTACGTAGAACCTCTCTGGCATGATCGAGGTCAGCCTTCTGCATGGCCACCTGGGTTACGACATTGGATCCTTCTTTGGGAATCGTCGCGACTTCTGAAGTAATGTGTTTGCTTGTGACCAACAGCTCTTCGTGGGTCTTTTGCATTTTTTGGTTCATGCCATCCAATTGCCCTTGTGTTTGTTGTGCCCCTAGCTCAAGCCTCTTGATCGAGATCGTGAACTCATCAAGCCGTCGACGGTCCTCCGCAAAGGCTTTTTCCAGCTTCTTATGGTATGCGGCAGAATTTTGTTGAAGGATATTAAGCCGCTCTTCTATGGTCGCATATTCTGGAACGAGAATAGGCACAAAGTCAATAGTTGTAACTGCACACGCGGCTTCTTGGTTGATGCTAAATGTATCGCCAGCCTGATTAGGCTGGGCAGCGGGAACTTGGTCGCCTTCAGTAGTAGGATGTCGATTTCCTCCTCATTCAGGTGACATCTCTGTCGATGGAGGGTGGGAAGAAAATCCTTGGATTACCTGTTCTTCGGAAAGACCACGACCGTCTGCACGGGAGTGCGATCTGTAACTGGAGGTCTTATGTTTCGAGCAGTTAACGTAAACCATTTGATAAGGGTTTATGCTTGACTTCCCAATGGCTTCTGGAAGTCTGAATTCAATAAGTAGCTGAATTCAATAAGACACAGTGAATCAAGGTTTAGACCTACGACCCAAGTATAGTCGCCTAGACACAAACTTTCTTTCAAATCCTTTCGGCAACCTTACTGAAATGGTCAGGTGGTGGAGGGCGAACAAAAGAGGCAGAATCCATTTTGGCATGAACTACTCCAATATAGTGGTTTAGGCCTATTTGCACGCACTTCTGGATTCAATAGCCTGTTATGAACGTTGTCCCCTTTCTAGACCCCATTTCACATAGGCTATACTTACTAAGATAAGAAAGATCATAAGTGTGAAGACAGTTCAACAAGTGTTAATAAAAACCGCCCTTAACCTTAATGGACCTGAAGTAGGCACCAATAAGGAGTTTAGGTCAATATTAACAAAAGAGACTTCACCTATTCCGTTATGATTCACAACCCCTTACCAACCTCATCTTCTTAATAGTGGTGTGGTTTACAGGTCGCAGTATGTCCCACTGGGCGTGCCAAAATGTTTGGCTCCAGTTTTTCTTGAGCAGGTCAACAGTCTCTTTTCTTGCGTAGGCGTGCCAGCACCATTCGGGTGCGGTCGTCGGGTGTGTCCCTTGACCTGACTTCTTCTGAGCGATTGTGGACGAGGAGAGCACCAACCTCGTCGTGGGATTCTTTGTGCCTCGTGGCGAGGACTTTTGCTGAGCTTCTTCAAAATCACAATCGATACTCGATGTTGTAGATCAAGCAGAGCAAAAACCACTGGGAAGTGAGGAGAACTTGCTAAAGCGTGACTCTAGCTTGGCTGGTTTACGAGGGCGTTACCCTTGCTTGGCTGGTTCCGTAACCGTTGTGGTCGTGGTACTACAGTCGGCTCCCGAGGAGACTAGAACCAAAGCACTTTGACAAAGGGTTTGGTGGTACTGAAAGTTGGCTCCTAAGGAGACTAGAACTTGGAGTGTGATCACCGATAAGAGAAAGAGAATGACAGGAGTTGCTCTTAGAGAAGTTGCTCTAGAGAGAACTTAGATCATCTAATAGATATTTTGATGAGTGAATTGGTGAGATGATACTTGTTGTAGTCTCTATATATAGGCTTCCAAGCAACACTATTTGGCCTTTAAACAAATCATAGTGGGTTAGGTTTGAGCACACAAACACTTAGTGGATTTGTTAGGCAAAATTCACTAACACTTAGTGAGTTTTGTTAGGTGAGAGCACTAACACTTCTTTATTCCTTTAATTTTTATCTCCACTAAGAACTCATATTTAACCTTCGACTTCTTCATATGAAATGATCCACCATGGATGTAGATTATTGTGGTAAAATTTCAGAATTTATTTCCGTGTGGTTAGGCCGGAAATGCTACTGGACTCCTTATAGGTCCAGTTTTCCAGTTTTGCTTATGCAGAAACTTGGATTGATGATTGTTTGAAGGTTTTCCACTCCGAACAAGCTCTAGCACTCTTCATAAGAAATGATCCTTGTGATGTCTAGAATGAATCTGGAAAGTTTCAACTCATTTGAAGTTCGGATGGTTAGTCTGCCGCCCCTCCTTCCTTGTTAGCTCGGTTTCTCCTAGCCGAAGTAGGAAAATGTGCTAAAGTTGACTTTTCATTTCCATGCTTCCATAGTAGGCTTTATTCAGCCTCTAAATATATATATTTCGAACTTGTCGACAATATATAGCTTGAGCCATTGACATTGGCTCAATTTCTCCAACATGTGCCGTCAGGCCAAAATGTTCATTTTGGGTCCAAACACTTGACATATCGACTTGCTTTACTTGTTAGCATGTCGGGTGTGCACAATGTCTTCCATGTGTCTATACTCAGGAAGTATGTCCGAGATGAGTCTCACGTGATTGATCATGGTACAATGAAGTAAACACAGATGTGACCTTCGTAGTTGAACCTGTTCGTATCTTGGAAATATCTACAAAGAAGCTTCGTAAGAAGGAGGTTGATCTTGTGAAGGTGTTGTGGAGTCATCATGATGAGGGTGATGGATCATTGGAATTAGAGTCTGACATGAGGAAGAGGTATCCTAAGCTTTTTGTTGACGAACGTGCTTGAATTTTGGGACGAAATTCCTTTAAGGAGGGAAGACTGTGAAGACCCGAAATTTTCATTTAAATAAATATATGTAATTCAATATTTGTTTAATAATATGAATTATGAAATTTGGGCTTGCTTCGTATGTCGTTGTATGAGAAGAGAGGTTACGAACGAATTTTATTTTCGAAACGAACGTTATTTAGGGGGTCGTGAAAATTGACTTTTTATACGTTCGAATTTGGAAAAACTTCCATCATGAAAGTTTTAGAACTCGTCGATACGATCTTGTGCATATGGGGAACGCAATATACGGAGTTCGTATGAATAAGTTATGAATATTTGAAAATTAGAATTTTTCTATAAATATCAAGAAAAATCTTATTTTTCATTAAGGACGAAAAAAATCTCATTTTTGCATTTTGGTCCCCCAACCCCTCTCTCTCTCTCTCGGCGTCAGACCCGTCGGGTCATACGCGACCCGACCCGACCCCATCTCTCTCCTCCGGCCTCCACCGCCTAGGACCCGACTCCTCCTGTGCTCCCCTCCCCGAGCCTAGCATTTGACCCAATCCTCCACCTTGTTGTGATCTCCTCCTCTTGCTGATCATCCTCATATCCTCCTTGCCCAATGATTTAGATTGTAGAGCAATAGATCAAGGTTTGAAGTTTTTGACGGCTCAGAACAGATCTAGGATCTGATCAGAGGGCTGAGATTAATCAAACTTCAAAGCTCGATCTAGGCCTTGTCTAAAAAAAACTCAGGTATTAAAGTTGTTCATAATTTCATTTTGAAGAAGTTTGTAGTCGACAACTTTTTATCTGAGGTGGTTGATCGGCGTTGACTGCAGTCTGACCGCCACGTGTGGCGGCGCGTCAGACCATATTTCTAGTTTATATTATCTGGACGATGATCTATGCATCCATACGAGCTTTTTGATATATCACAAGGTTATTTTAGAAAAAGTTGATAAATAGTGGATTTACGTTTTGAAGTTACTATTTACGGTGTTTACATTTTATCTTCGGTTTACGATTTACGGAGATCAGACTATCGGTTTTACTTCAAATTTTAATATGTTGATCGTATGACTGTCCTGATGACTTTTTGAGGTCACGGGCGAAGATCCATCAGTCGGATTTTCGTATAATTTTGATAGGATGTTTCCAAGGGCGATCCGTGAAGATTGGACCGTTGGATCTTCATTTAAATTCGATCCGACTGTTGGATCATCTTTATTTTAGAATCAGACCATTGGATCACCTTAATTTTTGAATCCGACCGTTGGATGATCATTTAAGTTTATTTCGTGTTTTGTTGCTAAGTAAAGACCGTATTTGATTAGGTACTTGACGGTTTGAGTTGACGAGTATTTGGATTATTGTGATTTGATTGATAGGAGATGCAGCTGGACTAGAGGTGAGTAAATCGCACATAGTTCATTTAAGAACCGAATTTAGTAAATTATATTGATTGATAATAATAGGCATTACTGTGAGAATGTCTATGTATATATATTATTTATGTGATAATATATATATTTGTTGATGAATTGTGTTGAGAAAACAATATGCATGATTGTGTTGCTATTATTGTTTGAATGTTTACTTTTTGTGATTTATATGTTGAGAAATTAGTTTAGTTTTATTGTTTGTGAAACAATAAATTGTTTGATCTGTGGAGATCAATAGGTCACGAGTGTGACCATGACATACTATCAGTGAACCACGCTCTTGTACCGGGCTGGTGGTTACTAATAGCATTATAATCGTGAACCACGCTCTCGCGCCGGGCTGGTGGTTACGATCAGTTAGAGCTCTACTCTGTCTGCCAAATGTGAGTGGTCTTATGAGGATAACGTTAAGGTTACTTGTGACTCATAAATATGAGTTTTAGAAGAGAGTCTTGAGAATATTCATTATCTTATATTTTAAGAAATTTGGAGTTACCTTGTGTGTTTATGCTTACTAAATTAAATTGTGCAATCTTTAAATTTACTCATACGGGCTTTCAAAAGCTTACAGAGTTTTGTGTTGTTGCAATCCCGGTACACTATTCAAACCGTGTAGCGGATAATCCTGCAGGCTAGGAGAATCAGGATGGTGGTCGAGCTGCTTAGTGTAGCAGTATTTGATTTATCGTATTTGCTTTGGTGAGGTTTGTTATGCTCATTGAGCTTTACAATTTAAGTTTGTGAGAGTGTGATGTAATAAGTAATTTGAAGATTTGGTTTTCATCTGATTGAGTGGGTGAGGTGTGGTTGTTTATGAAAAAATTCTGGACGTTTATTTGTTTAAGTGGTTTAATTCATGTTTCGGATTTGAATTTATCATTCAAAATTCGGGGCGTGACACTGGCATAACTTCTTGTGGGGATGAAGAACCTGCCACATCAAGTTCATTTATTAGGGCTAATTGCTCACCGTGTGTGGTCCAAGGCATGTTTACATAGTCATTTCACATGTCTACACAACGTATGTTGTTCTCCACATCTTTCACAAATTGTCTCCACCGATTTTTACACTCTTTCCGAGGGCAATAGATTCTATAGGGAATAGGAGAGACTAGCATACATGCCCGCGCGTTGCTGCGGGGAAAGACAGAGAATTTTGTTTATATATATAAAACAACTGCTGTTAAAACAGCTTCTCAAAAATACATTGATTCATGCTCCATATCAGGAGCTAACATTACCATTAATATAGATGTTCTGGTAATTCTGAAATATATATTATAAATGCTGTTAAAACAGCTTCTCCAAAATACAGTGATCTACTTATAGGCTAACCTAGTGACTATATCAGAAGTGACATCAGTTACTGAGAGCTTGTTAGCCTAGTGATGATAGCTGTGGAGGTTGTTCAAAAAGTTGTTGCCTCCATTTCTATTTACACAAAAAGTGACGTGATATTTTAGTCCATTTTTTCCTTGTTCATAGTGTTTGTGGATGATGTTCAGCTGGTTTTCCTCTAAGCTTGACTGACTGTTTGGATCTTCAATGGTGGCTTGGACTCTATAACTGTAAAAGTATGCACTATTATTAGTAAGCAGTATATTTGGTTGCTAATTTTGTGAGCAGCTTTATGTTGAAAAGTTAAAAGAGAAGGTACACAGAGAGTAAATTGAAATATGAGGTTATTAATATGAGAGTAGAAAGTAAGTTTCTCTCTCTGCATCGTGTCTCTCTATTGAATAACAGAGGCATTCGTTACAGAAAAGAAACCGAATTCTAAGATTTCATGACTGGAAAAAATGAAACTATACAGAAAAGTATACATTACTGCAAGCATAAAATCAAAGGGGAAATCAAAATTCTTGCATACGAAGGAGTTCTTGGTACTGCAAGCAGACCCAATATATTCTTCTATCTGTCTGTTTTTAAACCACTCAAATTCACACTACTCCCATTCATTTATGGTTTCCCCCATAAGGACAATTTTAATTACCCTTCAGTAGTACTTTTAATGATCAGTATATTTGATTCACAGTATTGAAACAACATTATTAAAACCTCTGGCAAACCGAGCAAACCCAACTCATTTATGTAATCTGAGCATTCCCAGAATCAATTCTAACATTAGCAGTATACATTTTCATGAATCATTAAAAGAAAAGTATATGTAAGAAAGGGCTAAATACTGGTTACTACCATGTGGTTTATGTTCAAAATCAATTCAGTCCCTAAACTTCTAACTTCATCAAAAACACCACTGCACCTTCAATTTTGATCTAATAGGTCCAATTCGTTAATATTTTGTTATGGGTTTAAGTTATAGTTAGATTATTTATTGAAAAACTATTTATTTTTAATAGTAAGACTCACTCTTAAATTGACTAGAGGTGGCTTGCAGACACCGCATCATATAACATAGGTCATATATGAGTCACGTTAACAAGTTAAATAACTCAATTGTCAGAAAATTAACAAATTGGACCTATTAGATCAAAATTGAAAGTGCATGGTTGTTTTTGATGAAATTAGAAGTTTATGGACTGAATTGATTTTGAACTCAAACTAGAGGGTAGTAATCTGTATTTAGCCCTATAAGAAATTTGGATTTTACTACGGAAGAGGTATTTGCATACTGTGGTCTAGACAGACTCGCAGGTCACTATATTTCTTCACGTTCAGTTGTTTGTAGCATTGCGGGCATGCCTCATACCACCAGCCATCATGTGTTGAAAATTTGGAAATGGAAGCTTCGCAGTACACCATTTGAGCTTATTTTGTGAATTATTTGAATTAGCTCGTTCTATATTAGAACATAAATATGTTAGAAATTTGAGCTTATTTTGTGAGTTATTTGAATTAGCTAGTATATAGACATAGCTTGTTACCTTGTATTTCTGGGGGTTAAGCTTGTTCAATTGATGTACTGTGGTTTTATGCTCTTTTTCCACTTCTGCGGCTGTCAATTGTTTGCATGGAGTGGACAGTTTTTGAATATTATCTGTTGCCTTCGAGAACCTTGAATTTTGCAGATATGTTGGTAAGAAACATGCAGTGAGGAGGAAGATGTGGTGCATCAAAAAAATCCATAACTCAAAATTCAAATTTCAAACCATAGTAACTTGCAGTAAACATAGATCTCATCAGGAAAAAAAAAAACAGTTTTCATTTTATTAAGTTTTAACAAAAAATCTGAATGGGTAAATTCAAATTCATCCATCAAACTTATTTCACAAAATGTTCACCATATATGCAATTTGGGCTAACACAGTTCAAAATTGTCACATCCCATATTACTTTCAAACCAACCATTTTTAATGAGACTATTTAAGATAAGTAAAACTGACTTGGATTTGTCAAGACTTTCATTTCTTCACATCTACACAGATACAGAAATTAAACAATCATACTGTTATATTGAAAAGACAAAGAAAACAAATTGTATCAGCAATTTCAAATTAAACAATCAAAATCCATAACTCAAAATTTCAAATTTCAAATCAAATTGAACAAATACACTTCTTAAAACAAACCTTCCTTATTTACTTTCGGCCCAACCTGATACTGTGAAACAGCAAAGATGGATATATGCTCCTCTTCAATGAAGGTTAAATTTGGTAATAGAATCTGAGCTTCTTGGCTGTTAAAAAGTAAAAACACATATTATCAATGCAGGTGGACACGTATTTTCAGCTCATATAAAGCATTGCACATTCCATTGTTAATGATAACAATGACATAAATATGAAAAACAGAGGATATAATTATTACTTGATCTTGAAAGGACAGGTGGGCAAGGAGGAAAAGTTCTTGACTCTGATATCTTTTGATATTCTGCTAACAGACCCTGCACTAAGAATTGTTTTGATCATGCTGATATCACCTGAATTATGAATTCAGCAAAGTAGGAAAAGACATGCACTTTTACAGGTTAGCTTCTTTGAAAAGTCATGATCCCTAGTTATTTTATTGACCAATCTTTGCAAAGTCATGATCCTTGGTAACAAACACAAAAAAAAAAAAACTCCTTTTCCTCTACTCATTTATAAACTCAGTCTACTGAAAAACTGAAGCTAGTATCTGCAAGTTCAAGTTAGAGGGGAATTACTCTTTTAACTGTTTTAATGACCAATATTCACAAAAGATGCAAAGGCCTAAAATTGGCAGTGCACCTCATAAACTGAACGTATGTATATACATTTATAAGATCTATAGCTTCCTTGGAACAGATAGGATGTTTGTTAAAGCAGATACTGAACAGTCAAATTGAATAAAGAATACTTGAATTGCTCCACAACAGCCAAGTAATTTACATCACCATCTCTCTTACTAAGCTTATTAATCATCTCTTTACCTACACCCTAGTTTTCTCAATTTTTAATTTACCTACAGATTGCACATCTTTGCTACTTCAGTAAGTTATAATGCAAACAGAAAGATGAAAAGCTGGTTTTGACTCGTATTGGTAGCAACAACATAATGGTAGGTTAGGTCTCAAATTTTATTTTAGGATTAAATACAGATTACTACCCTATAGTTTGGATTCAAAATCAATTCAGTCCCTGAACTTCTAATTTCATCAAAAACACTCATGCACTTTCAATTTTGATCTAAGAAGTCCAATTTGTTAGTTTTCTGACAATTGAGTTATTTAACTTGTTAATGTGGCTCATATATGGCCTATGTTTTATGATGTGGTGTCTGCATACCACCTCTAGTCAATTTAAGAATGAGTCCTACTATTAAAAATAAATAGTTTTTCAACAAATAATCCAATTATAACTTGAACCCATAACAAAATATTAACGAATTGGACCTATTAGATCAAAATTGAAAGTGCAGGGGTGTTTTTGATGAAATTAGAAGTCCATGTACTGAATTGATTTTGAATCTAAACCACATGGTAGTAACAAATATTTAGCCCTTTATTTTAATAGATTAATGGAAACGTGTACTTTCATTTTGGTTGACTGTTTCTTTGTTTTTATAACAAAGGAGTTTAAATTTGTATAATCCACGTTTCTCATCGTTAATTACTCTCATTATACAAATTTCATCAATAAAAAATAATAAAATCTGCAGAAGAATAGTAGCTGAAATTTGAAGAAAATGATGGACGAAAAACCATTGAGGATATAAGCTTGACGCAGCGCCCATTGGCTGTAACAGAAGGCTCTGTTGCTGCAAACACCAACACATACTCGGAGTCAGAAAACCGAAACTCGATTACGAAAAAATAGAAAAAAGATATACTTGGTTAAACTCTTTGTAGAGCCTAAACAACAAATGATTACCTCACAAATCAATTGATTTATTCACAAACCAAATCAATTAGATTTGTCCAAAATCAATAGCTTACTCACCCGTTAATCTTTCACTGTCAATTCTTATTCCACTTCCTCCACAAATACTCTGCCTCTCCTACCCCAAATCAATCACACACAGAAGAATCTGTCACAAAAACATCAAATTAGACACACACCAAATAGTATCTCACAAAAACCCAACAAATAAGCGTCGAACCAAACAACAATACACAAAACAACAACATGCAGAACCAATCACCCAACAACTGCATACCTCTTAAAACAACCTTCATATAAAGATCACATCTTTATAAGCAGTGCAAGACATCCACATCTAAAAGTGAATCATAAACTGGCACATTTTCTGGGATAAAGAAAAAGACCTCATAGGTGGTATTTCAGTATCTGACCTGCAGCTCTCCTACTCTCCTCAACACAAATCCAAAAATCACCTTCCTTCTCCTTCTTAAAGACAAACCCAATATGACAATAAAACCCAAAATTAGTCATATCGAATTTGAGGACCCAGAAACAAAATTTACTATTACAATAAACAAAATTGAGAGAGGAGAATTAAGAGACCTTGAATGTAGAAGCAATAACTGTGGAATTGAATATTTGAAGCCACACCTCAAACACCAGAAACAGCAGCTCTCCTGCCTTTCTGAACACAGCTCCACCTCAAGGTTAAGCCAAAAACCTAGAAACCCATGCATCACCAAACCCCAAATCAAAATTCTTTCAAAAGAACCACAAATTCTTTCATTCCCTATGTTTCTTCATTATTACTATTATCGGAGAACACACAAAAAAAAAAAACACACACACACACACACAGAACATGCAGAACCTACTCTCTGGAATTCTCTCCCTCTCTTTCACTCTATCAACAACAGAAACACAAAGCTCAACCAAGAACAAAGAGACAAAAAGAAGACATCATGTCTATCAGCTTGAAATAGATTACGTGAAACCCAAAGTTTAGCACATCACCAAAACCCACTCTTTCAACAACAATCAAATTTGATGAATTGTAGATCCAAAAAGTGCCCAACAAAGAAACCGTAAATCAAAGAAACACAGACACAATCATGACATGCCATATGAGAACTGAAATTACCCGCAAATTGGTTGCAAGTAATGTCACCAAAAATCCTCAAATGCAAATAAAACACAGATTGCACAATCCTCTACACTATATACCTCTCGATGGAGTGAAGTATCATAGACACGATAGCACTGAGAACCACCCCAAGTGTCGAAGCAAGGAAAACACACACTGAGCAACAACCTAGCTGTCCAAGAAAATGAATTCCCTTCACACACACACACACACACACTCTCTCTCTCTCTCTCTCTCTCTCTCTGTCACACCCCGAATTTTGAATAATAAATTCAAATCCGAAACATGAATAAACAAATCACGTCCTGAAATTTTTTCATAAACCAACATCTCACAAATCATAACACAAACCTCGTAGCAACCTATCTCTCAAGTCAATTATTACAATACCAACATAAATAAAATGTTATGCTTAAGAGAGTCTATAAAACACACCAAAATAGACTAAGTGCTGGTCACAACCCTGCTGCCCTACTCAGCTCGCTCTCCACCCTGATTATCTTGACTTGCAGGATTATCCGCTACACCATTTGAATAGTGTACCGGGATTGCAACAACACAAAACCCGGTAAGCTTTCTGAAAGCTCGTATGAGTAATATGAAATGAACGGTTGATTTATTAAATCACAATTCTTTTAATTCAAGTAAAACAATCCAAACACACACAACAACATTCATTCTCAATTTCACAACTATTTCAAGTAACGTCTGAACACTCGACCCCTCTCAACCACCAATTCGTGTTCATGATCATGAGTAACCCAACTTGCTGCTTTCATGTCACACGATGGTAGACAAATTAGAGATCTAGCTAAATCGTAATATGTCACCTCGGCCATGGTTCACCCTTACGAAATAGTTAAAACACTCCCTACGATGGCATCGAACATTTAAACCCCCCCCCCCCCCCCGACCCAAATGATATAACAATCCTTATATCCCACGACAATTACAATATCAATTGTAATTGCATAACCATCACGTGTTTTAAATCATAATCTAAACAATCACCATCATCATGCTTTCACTCCAGGTCTAGGTCTTCTTGCTGCGTGTTCTACTCCTTGATACGAGTTCAACAAGCTAAAGAACTCGAGTTTTAGTGGCCGGAGCTAGGAGAGATCTTGGTTTGAACTCAACTCGACCTCTAACAGAAACTGAGCTTCCGCCACCGCTATAGGCCAAGACGCAGCGCAAACTACCTCTCGCAACTGTGCAAGGAAGATACAAAGCTGTAGGAAGTGGTTTGGCATCAAACGGTGGCCGGAGGAAGGAGAACGAATCCGAAAACCACTTGCCCTGTTTTTGGCCGACGGAGGGAGAGAGAAAGAGAAGATGAACAGTAACCCGATGGTTTTCTTTTTTGGATAATTATGCTATTTTCGGATATTTCCGGAAATAGTAGCCTATATATACCCGAAATGGAAACTTTTCCAAATACGATAACCTCCTCATATAAACTCCGATTCTTGCGTTCCACATATGCACGAACTCGTATCGACGAGCTCTACGACTTTCGTAAAGGAAGTTTCGTCAAATTTCTTACGTATAAAAAGTCGATTTTAGTAAACCCTAAATAAAATTATATTTCGAAACTAAAATCATTCGAAACCAAATTTCTCACGCAACAACATTCCAATCACACCCACAATTCATAATTCATATAATTTGACAAATATTGAATTACAAAATATTTAACTGAAATTTTAGGTCTTCACACTCTCTCTCCCTCTCTCCCTCTCTACCTCTGTGTGAAGCGAAGAAGAAAGACACGGGAGATTTCAGACGGTAGACGGGCAAGATATATGAAGCAGGGACAAAATCGTCTTTTCAGCCATGATCAGCTCGACTCGAGCCGTCACTGTTCATAAGCCGATGAACAGTGAACTGAGAATTAGAAGATATTAAATATCTAGGGCATGGTTGATAAATGCATGGAGCGCAAAAGTATATTCATCACTTTCTCGATCAAGAAACACCAAATCTTTGTCCATATTGCTCAACTATTCACTGCTTTGGTAAAGAACCACTGCATAATGAAAAAATCCATTAATAAGTCACACATGATGAATGAATCAACTATTGCCTTATATCTTCATTCCTAAGGTGTAGAACCTAACCCATTCAGCAATGACATATTATGTATGTCTCTATGATGCCTAAATCATCGCTACTCATTATTGAAAAATTCGACAAAACTCTGCTTATGATCCCACTATATGCACGAACTTAATATGCATAGGGGGTCACAGGATCGGACCGTCAAATATTTCAATAATATGTAACGATAAAATGTAACGACCTCATTACCAAACTGTCCAAAAATGGGATAATTTAAGGATTGGGCATGAAGGCATCAAATTCCAATACAATATCCTTAAACGGGTAATAAGGTTATAAGCAATGTAATAAATTTTACAGAAATTTGAATAGTATGAATTTTTTGCAAAAGCAATTTGTATAAAATTATACAATTACATTTTTTGAAAAGTTTATACCATATATACTGCTCTAAGCAAAGTTTAGTTCAAGTAGTAAATTCTAATTATGATTATCATAAATGAGCAAATTTGCAACCAACTAATTATTAATCTCATTTTAGTTTCTATACAAATGCACAAATATATTTTCAATATAAACTATAAATCAATGATCCAAACAATAATTTTTGTAGGCTTTCATTCTTAAAATTATGTCTTTTTATCATGATCATGAATATCCTAAAAATCATTCATGAATACACACTTTCATTCTTAAAATTATGTCTTTCTATAATGGTCATGAATATCCTAAAAACCATTCTTGAATACACCATCATACCTACTTGAAATATACAATATGAGGTTAAGGGAATTGAAAAATAATATCTGAATTCTATGAATCAACTCAAATCTTCACAACCATCTCCTTCATCATCTGCACAGCTCTGCTATGAAAACTAAGAGAGAGATGAAAAATGGCAATTTTTTTATCAATCTTCTGGTTTTAAGCAGTATAGCTACTGAATCCGTGTAAATTGCATTTACAACTCTTACTGATGCATGTTTGTTTTTACCTCAATAAACTAATAGTGTCATGTTAATTGTCAGTCGAACTTTTACACGGATTTCAGTATGAAATTATCTTCTCACACTGATGTTTGTATGTTCCATTATACACCGATATATGTGTGATGCATATTTCACACAGATATTTGTATCAAAATGTATTAGCTACAGAAGACCGTTGTTATATAATATGTATAACCAAAAAGACAATGATTTCTAAATAATGTAGTATGTATTTTATTCACACTGAAATCTGTGTGAACTGGTTTACACACGGACAACCGTGTGAATAGATCAGAAAGTATCTTAGCTTGCATACTGAAATCTGGGTGTACTGCTGTTTCACACAGATTTTTGTTGTTATTGATATTGCACAAACTCATGTGGACCCAATTTTACTTAGTTTACATGATTATCTGTATGGAATTATCTTTCACACGGATATATGTGGATTTTGAAAATCTGTGTAAATAAAATCTATGTGAGTTGCCCATTTTGCTAGTAGTGAATTCATGATGGAATTAAGAAAAGATTTCCATGTTTGGATGCTGTGGTAGTGATTTTGTCTAAGAGGCAACATAGACATGGTCTTCGGTGATGGCGGTTTCTGGGGTTCCAACTTAAACAACACTGACTTCTTACGATTATGATGGTCTGGTGGTAGATGTCTTCGTTGGTATAAGCTTATTGCCCCTAGGTACCAACATCAATTATTCCCCTGGGATTTGGTTCAAGTTATACCAACATCAATCTTATTCTTAAAGAGTGGTTGAGTCTTTGACTTCGTCTCCTATGCTGAAAGATGCAAGAGTCTCCCCCGGGGCGAGAAGAAAGTTGGACCAAATTAGAATAGACAAAAGAAGTCTTGTGGGCCTAAGAATCAACAAACAAATCAAGGTCATATTTTTCTCTGTGCTTCAGAGTATTAGTCCTAGGAAGATGAATTATTCTGGCTTATCTTCTACATTTGGTTTAGATTTGAGTTACCAATTTTTTTTTCTTTCCTTTATTGATAGGCGAATTCAGGTCATGAATGCTAAGGTTTTTAATTATCAGTTCCATGCTTTGTGCTTTATGTTAGTACATTAAAGAGTTGTTAAAAGTTATTTAAGTGATGTCTTTTATTGTCGTATTCTGATTACAGTGTGATATATATCAAATGTAATCCACGATTTAATATATTATTGTTTTCTCATTCATAAATAAATAAATATATAAATAAATATTCATACTTAAGTTAGTGGATGTAAAATAAATTATACAATATGTGAAATAAATTATATATTATGCACAAGGTACCTTACACATGGAGATTTTCTACACCTTATTGTGTAAAATTTACACATGATTATTGCCATTACCTCGTGTCTTTGCACAATAAAATTTATATCTTATTGTAGTTCTCTGCAACGTGTTTGTTTGGTCTTCGCCCTTGTTAGCCTACCTACCCCTAAAACGTTGTTTATACACAAGATGATAAGATGTAATAACTCGTTTTACTTGTATCACAACCAAAAAAAAAAACTCGTTACTCACGAGAATCCAAATGGAGTAATTCTTATATTAGGGGTTACACTTTAGGGACCCATTTGGTAGAGAAGTTACGCGAATCTAATGCTCGAGTCATTATCCACCAATTAGTTTCAAGCTTTTCGTCAACCTAGCTATGATCAATCATTCAGGTGAACATATTAAAGTAGTACAGAAACTTTGACAATAAGTTATGGTCCTTCTATATTGCAAATTGAGTTAATTGATTAATACCAATGAAAACTGTTGGCATATCCTAGGTAATATGTGATCAGAGATCATGGTTTTGTTTGTTTCAAAGATGTGTTTATATATCCAGCCAAAAAAACGGATGCCTTTATAGAAATAGCAAAGTATATTTCTTTGATTCTAGGATCTGCACAGAGACATAATAAACCTCAGCGGAGTCCTATGAGTTTTGTGAAGTCGTGTAAATTGGTGCTGCCCCTGTTTAGACTCGGTTTGATATAGTTGTGTCTAAATTAACAATGAGTAATTTAGTACAGCTGTGCTTAAATCATAAACAATTATAGCTTTTAGTTTATAAAAGCTGTATGCTGTCAAATGATGATGATGAATTCAACTTTTAAAACCTAAGTGACCTTGAAGATAAGAAATGATACATTTTATTATTGCATAATGATATTAGTCGGACTACTTTAACCATAAAAAATTCTTGACGTAAGACTAATAGCATTCGAAAATATGATCAACAATCAGTTGACTTCAATTTTCTTAGTCTTCTTCAGATCTTTCTTAATCTCTGAAGTAATTAATTATTTGCCAACATTGGATCCAAATCATTTGTGTTCACATGTAGAGATATCCAAGATCTTAGATGGTTTAATCTGACTGTTAGTTGGAGAATTCTGTGGAGTGGTGATAAATTGAGTTGGGTAAGAAAAATTGGATCACATGTTGTTTTTGGCTAAACAATTTGTGAACCACTGAACCCTAAAGGACATTGTCCCCAAAGAAAATGCTTTAATTGAGGAGCAAGGACGCACATAGATCAAGGGGGCTGTTCTATCAATGTTCTGTTTGGTAGTTCAACTTCAAGGGGATCACACAGTGTTTTTGGCTAAACAATTTGTGAACCACTGAACCCTGAAGGATATTGTCCCCAAAGAAAATGACTTAAGGAGCAAGCACACACATAGATCAAGGGGGCTGTCTATCGATGTCCTGTTTGGTAGTTCAACTTCAATAACATTTGGTAAGAATCAAATTAGGAGGGTGGATTAAATAAGTAGACCAAAACTTCTCCAAAAAAAAAAAGAAAAAAGAAAAAAGAAAAGAAGGAGACCAATTAATGAACCACAACATGTATAAATATGTACCCTTAATTTTTCTACTGCTTATTTCTTCACTTTCCATTTCAAACGAGATCTGTACTTAATTAAAAAGACATGTGACTCTTATATTTTCTTAATGCAAAGTCTATGTATGTATATATAAATTTTTGAATTATGAATCTTGATTCTCTTATATAGTTTACACTTTACACAACGACACTACTCATCACATTGAACAACCAACTCAGAAACTTGAATTGAAGTCAACCATACTGGTAATTAACTTCTTGGTCAAAAAAAAGAAAAAAAAACTAACTAAAATAAAGTCTAGTAAAACTATGATGAAGACACACTCTAATGCTTATATATTAGAGTTCATACAAGCAGAGTCCAGGATCTTCCTTCACAATAAAGCAATAGAGACACTTTCTGTGCTAGCTCTTAGCTGAAAATGGAAGCAACATTAGAAAGGCTGCCTCGCCAAAACAGCAACACAGACATTACCACCACTAATGGTGGGAATGTTGTCTATTCCTTAGAAGAAGGGAATGGAAACCCCAGAAATGGTACTCACGTGGTCTCTGATAAAAGAGCAGGTAAAGATATATGTGAAATCTGTAAATGAGTTTATTAATATGTTTACGTATCAAAACTGCCAGTAGGAATATAATTATCAATTGCTGGACTTTAATCCAACACTTGGTGAATGGATATATAGGAAGATCCATGATAAGAGTTTCTAACTTTTCTGATAAATTGTTTAATTTGCTGAATGGCCGGTTTCAGGTACTGAATTGCTATATGGAGCTACATCCAATAGTGGACATGGAATAGTGACTGTTGGAGTAGAGAGCGTACGTTTTCAAAAGAGTGTTGAGACCAAGCACCAAGACGAGGATACTAGGAAGCTGGAGGATCTTGGTTCTTCATCCTCCGAGAAGACGGAGCAGTCCCCTGAGGAACATGGAGTGGCTAAGCATCGAAAAATTAAGTTGAGAGAGGGGTGTTTGAGAAGACGGCTGCGCATGAATTCTACTGTCCTAGTTGCAATGCTTGCATCACCGAGGTTATAGTCCGCGATAGAGAATCAAAACCTCCTACTCCACCACTTATTCAGGCAGATGAACCCGTCAGATGCACTTCGTGCTTTGGTCTCCTATTTAGTGCAGGTACTTTTTCATGTTAGTTCTCTTATATAAGAAGTTTTGTTTCTATTGCACTGCATCTATATTGTAATGAAATACGGTTTCCATTTTCTAATGAGCTGGCATATATGGTACTGTTGACGTCGCATTAGTTGTTTCGATCAAGTTTTGGTTGATACGTACATTAACTACTCTTTCACTTTGACAGGCACCAGGATCTTTCGTCGACCAGAGCAAGGTAAACAATCTCTTGATACTATATATTCTTCAAATTTTTGGGGCAATTCTCGATAAAACTTTTTGGTGTAGTTAGATCCCATACTCACGTTGTTCTATGATTTTTTTTGTATTTGTCAAATGCCTGTCCGGTATTTCCGAAAAATGTTTGTTACCCCTACCAAATTGGTATTCTATTCACACATACTATCTTATATGCATGTTATGTTTGTTCTCACTTTTGGTTTCTCGATCTCTTTATATTGTGTTGATGCAAAACCTACAGAGAGCACAACAGTTATTACTGTGATCACACCAGTACAAACGCCGGCAGGGTCTGAATTACCACGAGATGCTAATAAGATGTTGGAAATCCTCAAAAGCATCGTTTACGGTGGTTTAAATGAAGCAATTGCAAGCTTAAGCATTGTGGCATCTGCAGCTAGTGCTGATACTGCCACATGTAAGTACTGGTTTCTTCTCTCTCTCTCTCTCTCTCTCTCTCTACATATAGGCGGTGTCATTATTAGAAAGAATAACCTCCTTACTTTTAGAATTTAATTTAATTTTTTTTACTATTTTACACTAAATACGAGTTAATTCAATGATTTCAACCGTTAATATAAGTGATGAGCATAATATATATATATATATATATTAATAACCATATTGTATATTTGCAGTGAACATTTTCGTTTTGGCACTGGCAAACTTGCTGGGTGGTCTTTTCATCATCGGACACAATGTGAGTATGTTACATCGGAATATTAACCAGATCCCAATTAAACCTCAAAGTTAGCGTAGTTTGTGAGATTTCGAATATGTTTCTTATTGATTCTAATAACTAATTAAAATGAAATATTACAGCTTTGGGACCTGAAAGCTGATCAAGTAGACAATAAATACAAAGAAGTACTAGGGAACAAAGATAATTTCTTTTTTCATGCCCCAGTTGCCGTACTCTCGTTCCTCATTTTCGGGTTAGTACCTCCTTTGGTTTATGGCTTCTCTTTCCCTCAGAGCGACGACAGCGACCTAAAGATTGCAGCAGTTGCTGCATCTTCTCTTTTATGCATCATATTTCTCGCAATTGGAAAGGCTTACATCCAGACGCCACCAAAGTACATCAAAACTGTGCTGTACTATGTCGTCATAGGGGTTGGGGCCGCCGGTGTTTCTTACTTAGTAGGTGACTTAATTGACAAACTTGTAGAGAAGCTTGGCTGGTTCAACTCAACTGTAGCTGGCTCTCTGCCTCTTCCCCATCAGACTATGAGTACAGTGAAGCCTGCATGGGAATCCTGGTGACATTTTAACTTTTATCTCTCAATGGAGCCCCAGCACTTACCATTTTTCAGCAATGTAACTTTCTTACACAATAAAGTGGTTGAAAATGTTTTCTCAGCTGGTTGGTAATTGTAGGATCTTTTTATTTTTATTTTTGGTTGAGATCCAATAATGCCATAGTGCACATGCAAGACGATTTTAATGCTCTGTAATTTTAGACTGTTTCTGTTCAAGTTGTATGTGCAATAATGAGACCGTCTCCTCTATGGGTGTTGTTTGCCAAGTAAGGGTTCTATGCCCTAAATCATAGAATTTATATGTATCAATTAATCTTAGAGTGGTTCGTGTGCGTATATTATATATTCGTTGATCAAATTAGTATCTAAATGAAATATCATCTCTAAATTTAAAGTTATAAAATTTATTATCACGTAACTTCGTATCTCATCCACATTACTGTGAAATGTGAACACATGATGTGCATATAATTCTTTCCAAATTACAATTTTAGAAGAAAAGAAGAGTTTTAAATTTAAATATGAAGGTCTAAGTATAACCTTTTTTTCAAAAAAAAATTATATGTACACTCACTTAAGGACTCTATTTTGCAAATAAGATTCTTTTTAGGATGCAGCTATTGTCACCCTACCATACACTCAGTTCACCATACATCTAAATTTTGGCACTCAAATTTCCAATGCTATCCTTAGTTACAAAAAACAAAAAATAAAGACTAAAAAAGAAAAAAAAACGAAGAAGATGCATACGCCGTAGAGAATCTATCACCACCGCTTGACAATCTCATGTAATATGCCACCACTAATTGAATTCCCTGTGTCTTTCAACGGTTGGTCTGGGGAGTAAACTTATGGGCTTTTATGTATTGCTCTCATGGATTGTAGGGGTTCCCTCATACTAAGAGAACAACCCAAGGACTAATGAAAGAGAATGATGGCATCTAAGTTGGGTGTTGATAGCAGTGGCGGCAATTGAGGCAAGGATTGCCAGCGAGGGAGGTGCAAATATTGATCTTCATTGTTTTTTATTTGTTTATTTTATTATTATTATTATTTTGATCGAGGGTAGTACGAGAATATTTGGCTAATTCTTTTCATGTATGTAGGGTGAACTAAGTATATGGTAGGGTGGCAATAGCCGCACCCTTCTTTTAATACTCGTGATGTACTGATCCAAAAAGTAGTTTATCAAACTTATCTTTTTCATGGACAGTTGCGGTCGTGAGTTTTGCTTGTAACTTTAGTCTATGTTTGTAGCTTTCCTCTATCGAGAAAAAAAAAACAATGCTATCTTTTTCATATATATTAAAATGGGCACATGATTAAAAATTTAAAATAGTGCAGAAAAATCTGACTAGAAAGTTTTTTTTTTCCTTTAAAGTTTGATTAATTAAGTTAGGTCGCAAATGATCACCATCCTCGATCAAGAGATCGTCATGATTTTGTCTGTTTTGAAAATTTGCTTGTATTATGTTTAGATCTCATAAAGTCTATTTCTTGATATTCTGATCTACACAGACACAAAATGAAACATGATGGAGTCCTAAGAGTTATGGTTGTGGGATTCTCCCTTTTTTGCATTTTTCTTTTCATGAATTATATTTCGTTCATGGCAATTGTTACGTGATCTTTCTGATCTGGACTCACTACCCTAGATTGTGATAGGAGATTTCAACTAAATTTTGAACAATGGGGAGAAGATTTCTTGTCCCATTCGAGCGGAAAGCCAAATGAGAGACTTCCGTGAGGCTTTAGGCTATTGTGATTTGTTGGACTTAGGATTCCATGGCGCCATGGCCACTTGGTGGAATTCTGAGACTCTGTTGCATCTAGATCGAGCGGTTTGCACTCCATCTTGGTTTGATTTGTTTGGAGACTCTAAACTCTTTCATCTCCCGCCTTCGGATTTTGACCATGTACCTCTGCTCCTAAAGGCTAGCATAGCCCCTCTAGTTGTGCGTTCCAAGCAGCACCGTTTCAAGTTTGAGGCGTTTTGGTTACAACATCCGGAAAGTGACGGTGTGGTGATAGAGGCCTGGGTGACGGACGTCACCAGAGCACCTATGTTTTGTAAGACGAAGAAGATTGCACATACGAGATTGCAGCTTGATAAGTGGCAGAAGCAAGTGTTTAGAGGTAGACAATTGTAGATGAGAGGGATTCAGACTAGACTGGAGGAACTTTTGGAAGTACCAGTTTAAGTGGAAGTGTAGGGTGAAAAGAAAACTTTGATGGACAAGCTTCAATCCTTATTGTACCAGGAGGAGTTGTTTTGGCAACAAAGAGCGAAGGTTACCTGGCTAAAGGAAGGGGATCGTAATACGGGCTATTTTCACCGGAAGACTGAGAATAGGAAAAGGAAAAACATGCTACAGGGCTTGTATGGGATTGCAGAGGTAGTCACAAATTACTTTGCTAAAATGTTCATGGCTTCGCAGATTGATTATGAGGCTGTAGACAAGACATTGGAGGCCATTACCCCGATGGTAACTCCAGAGATGAACAATCAACTTTGTGCACCCTATACTTGAAAAGAAGTACGTTGTGCGCTTTTTCAAATGTACCTGACTAAATCACCTGGGCCAGATGGCATGCCTTCTCTCTTTTTTCAACATTATTGGGAACATATTGGGGGTGATGTCTTTGAGGCAATTTAAAGCTTTTTGCAGGCGGGTCAGCTTCTTAAGCAAATCAATTTCACTCATATTTGTCTCTTCCCAATCCTAAACATATGTCTTATTTGAGACCGATAGCTTTATGTAATGTTATTTACAAAATCTGTTCCAAGGTAATTGCGAATAGATTAAAGGTAGTACTACCTTCTGTGATTTCACCTTTTAAGAGTGCTTTTGTTCCAGGCAGATTGATCACTGATAACGTTTTGGTTGGGAATGAGATTGCCCATTTTGTGCATAACAAAAAGGATGGAAGCGATGGGTTCATGGCTTTGAAGTTAGATATGAGCAAAGCCTATGATAGAATTGAGTGGGTTTTTTTTTTTGGAAAAGGTTATGCATCGCTTTGGTTTTGCTCAATGCTGGATTCATATGATTATGTAATGTGTCGGTATCATATGATTCTGGTGAGGGGTAAACCAAGGGGCTGTCTCACACCAAGCAGAGGACTCCGACAAGGGGATCTTTTCTCCTCCTATCTATTTCTCATTGGAGTTGAAGGTTTCTCCGCTTTGTTAAAACAAAAACAATCTGCAGGATTGTTGCCAGGAATTGGAGTTTGTCCTGAGGCTCCTATGGTAAACCATTTATTGTTTGCGGATGATCGTATGATCTATGCTCAGGCTTCATTGGAGGCTTGTTATGAGTTGCAGGATGTCTTTGAAACCTATGGAAGAGCGTCGGGGCAACTTATTAACTTTAGTTAAAGATCCGTAGTCTTTAGTAAGAATGTGACTGACGAGATGCAAGAGGAAGTGTCAAATTTTTTGGGCGTTGAAGTAGTGGAAGGCATGACAAGTATTTGGGGTTACCCACATACGTGGGACGCAAGAAAACTTCGACATTTCAATATATAAAAGACAGATTGGCCAAGAAACTGGTTGGTTGGCAGGGGAAGTTGTAAAGTGGTGCTGGTAAGGATATCCTCATCAGAGTAGTGGCTCAGGCGCTACCCACATATGCCATGAGTATCTTTCAACTGATCAAAAGCTTTTGTGAGGACCTGGAATAGATGTGCGTATGTTTTTGGTGGGGCAGCACTTTGGATAAACAGAAAATTTATTGGAAGAAATGGGATGCTTTATGTAATCCGAAGGAGGAAGGTGGACTAGGTTTCTGTAGCCTTTCTAATTTTAACACAGCAATGTTGGCAAAACAAGCTTGGTGAGTGCTCAACAACCCTTCTTCACTTGTTGCTCGCCTCTACAAGGCGAAATATTTCCCAGCTGGCACCTTCTGGGATGCATTACCTCATAAGTCTCCATCATTTTTGTGGAGGAGCATTGGTTCCACTAAAACATTTTTACAGAGTAGCTATTGTTGGCAAGTGGGGGATGGCGCTAGTATTTCTGTGTTCTCGGACAATTGGGTTCCCGCTTTGCTTTCTGGGAAGCCTACGGGATCAAGACTGGCTGTAGAGGAGGTTCACAAAGTATGTGACTTGATGTTGGGTACCGGGGGCTGGAATGTTGGGTTAATTGACAGGTTATTTTCAAGTGAAGAAGCCACGTTGATCACGGCAATTCCTTTGAGTAGACGACGTGTGGTGGACAGATTGAGTTGGAAGTTGTCAAGAGATGGTAAATTTTCAGTTAAATCTGCTTATAGGTTTGCTTTTGCCCATTCTTCGAGCTATAGTCCCCTGACACTACCGGTGGGAGCTTTGTTTTGGACAAAATTGTGGCAGGCCTCGATTCCAAGCAAGGCTAAGATCCACATCTGGAGGGTTTGCCTGGATATATTACCTTCTCTGGGGAGTCTGGCATCGAAAAGAAAGTATTGGACTCGGAGCTTTGTGTGCTGTGTGAGAATCACAGGGAGACGACAATCTATATGCGCAGGGACTGTCCCTTTACGAAGGAAGTAGTGCAATCCAGGGCCATTCTGAAGCAGGTGTGTTATAACCCATAGGTGGTACAAAGCGATTTACTTGCTTGGATGAGTTTCAGTGTTACGAAATTGTCTTTGAGTAATTTTGGGGAGCTTATGTTTCTCTTATGGGGAGTTTGGAAGAAGCACAATGAGAAAGTGTGGAACCAAAAAAGCACTATCGCTTGTGATGTTAGTATCCTTCTTGCATCAAGACTTCAGCAGTTCAGGTTTCATAATCTGAAACAAACTCATTCCCATACTAGCAGAGCTCGAGTAGTTTGGTGGTGTGCACCTGCAACTGGTTTTTTGAAGATCAATGTAGATGGATCGTTTAACCACATTACCAGGAAGGGGGGCCTTGGTTTTGTGGTTCGCAATGAATTGGGTCATATGTTGGCTGGGGGGGAGGGGGGCTTGTCCTCTTAGTGGTCTTATATCACCAGAATATTCAAAAATACTTACTTGCAAGAGAGCTGTGGAGTTTGCAGTTGATCATGCTCTAATACCGGCTATTTTGGAGACTGATGCGCCGAAAGTGAAGCGGCAAATCACACAACACATTTCTCCAAATACATCGGTGTTGGGAAGAATCTATGATGATGTGGGCAGCTTGTTGGAAAGTTTTATGGGTATCAGTGTGTCCTATGTTAGCAGGAACAATCTAGTTGCGTATATGTTAGCAGCACACGCCTGCACTCTTAGGCAGCAATCTTTTTATTTTTCTACTCCCGCTTTTCTTCAATCTGCTATTGCAGCAGAGCTTTGTAATGTTTGAACATTTCTCATTTCAATAAAGGGTTGTCATATTTGATTTCAAAAAAAAAAAAAGTCTTCTTCTCTTCTTTAAATTCCCTTATTTGATTAGATTGATCAACAGGCTAATGAAGTAGTCTATAACTTTAGCTTCTTTTTCAGCACCATGGCTCTGATGCCCATAAGAGCATTTCCACTTGTTTCTCTTTGACCGGCCTCCACATAGATTTGGTGAGGTGGTGACCTCAAAACACCAAATTCTCTCTTCCACCGGACCGAGCTTGACCGGGCAAAGTTTGGATTTTCTTGAGCGAGTCCAAGAATACGGGCAATGGCTTGACAACTTTCTTGACCAGTCGAAGGGGAGTGCTAGCTCGGCCGAAGAAGGAACGTGGCTGACGTCTGCTCAATCAAGGAGACGGAGATGTGATGAAGACGAGCGTGAAGGCCGGATATTTGTCGCGTAGCACCGATAATTGCAGGCTATGTGGGGACGACGCGATTTTGTCGCATAGCTTCAGTGGAGAAACAGATGCTGGTGACGGGGCAGATAGCTGTTGGTGTGTTTTGATTTTTGAAACCAACGGTCAATTAATCTTGGTCGTTGGTTGCAATTGATATGTGCAAATCGACGGTATATAATTAACATTCATGATAATATAGGTAACGGTAAGAAACTGTAAGAAACGGTAACTAAAAAAATTGTAAAAACTTCTAAAATTTTTCCTATAAATACCTACCATTTATTTTACATCTCACACTAAAAAACTTATATTTCATAGTTCACTATGAACAGTGAAACAAAATTATAAAAAATTTAATGAACAGTAAAAAAATAAAATAATGAACAATACTACTTGATCAAGAAATTGAACGGGTGGAAACTCATGTCCAGTGGTAGTGAACAATTTTTAACTAGTCGACCCAGTGACTTTTCGACCTTGACATTACCGACTACAGGTGGACTTACTCTAAGAAAAAAATAAATTCAAATTTAGCATTTTAATCAACATCGCAAATGAGAAATACATATTTCATTATTCGGGTTTAAATATGAGAAGTGTCTTTTTAAGATACATACATCCCTTGTATTCAAAGCATTTAATGTTTTGAACTATAACCTTAAAAAATTCATAAGTAACACCTCAAAAATGTGAGACACGCTACTTGACTTCAATTTTTTTCTTCTCTTTCCACATCAATGGAGTTAGTTTGTCAGCACTGGATCCAAAATCATGTGTAACACATTACATAATCACATGCAGAAATATCAGGTAAATTATTCTGACTGTTGGTTGAGAGTTTCATTAAGTGGTCATAAATAGATGAGTTGGGTAAGGAGAGATGGGTTCACACACATTATGTAAGATCGAGAACCACTGAACCCTAAAGGACATTATAGCCAGAGAAAGTGACTTTTAGGACACACATTCAAGGTTTGGTTGTACACTTAGTACGTTCAACTTCAATTTCTGTTTGGTAGGAATTAATTTAGGAGGGGATTAAATAAGGGAGGAAATAAGTGGACCAATTAATTTTTCTACGGCTCCATTCCCGTTTAAACGGGATCTGTCCCTAGATTAAGCCACGTGGGCAGCTCTTAACCATTACCACGCTTCCCATGATGCCCCATCCCTAATAATTTTTCTTACTCTTGCACTATATCTATTTTTCCTTTTCTTTCTGAACAAGATCATAACGAAAATCCTTTTCAGATCTTGACGAGACCAAATCCGAATTTTGTAACATTGTTTTATACCACTCAAGTTCGATTCTGACAGATTCCTTGGTGACAAACTCCACCGGCCCTCCGCGACCTTTATTTATTATGCCATTGCATGAGTTGTGGAGCCTTGACTCTTGAATAGTTATTGTACTATTGCAGGGGTATTGATGATTTCGTTTAACTGAAATTGAAGTTATCCAAGTTTAACTTAAACTGAAAATTGAAATAGATAGCATTTTTTATACTAGTGAAGTTTGATTGATAGCTTGATCATAATATGAGCCGTAAGCTCAAACAATAGTTGTCAATTTTTTGCTAACTTTATGAATTTTGATCGTTACACAAATTGTAAGCAGTAACGTAATCTAAAAGTTATTTTTAAAAGGCTGAAAACAAATAGATAATTTCAAAGATATTTTAACCAATTTATAGTTTTTTCTTTGTATGAAATAAAAAGACTATATTGTGTAAATCTAATTGAAAGGAGTTACTGAAATCAATCAAAAACAGATGATTATCTCAGGTCCTCATTATACGTTTCACCATTGGTTGTAAGATCGATTTGTGCATCAACGTGATTTATCTTGCTTGATATACTCCCAAAAACTTTGAATATCATTCTAATAGCAGACTCTCTATTTTGACCTTTTTAGCTATTTTAGAAAGCATGTTTAATTTTTTTTCTATTTTAACAGCTGCATCAGACCCTAAGTGGTTTTCCATTATAACTTTTAGTTATCTCGCTCTTAAACATAAAAAGCGAGATTGTACTCTCTATAATTTAAAACATTCATTTTGAGTTATTTTATATAATTTTTTTTTTTTAATAAATTTTATATAATTTATAAATACATTTAAACTATTTAATGATCTTAATCTTCATTTAAAAATAATATAAATTTAAAATTAACTAAAATAAAGAATACTGATACAGACGTATTTCTAAAATGACTAGTCAAAATGATTTTTTAACAACTTTAACTAAAATTTAACTCTGAATACTGTTCTAATCATCTTGATGAGATAAGGACCGAAAAGTAAAATGTTTTTATTTATTTTTGCATCATGATTGTTGAATTCTTTTTTTCTTACTTAATCTTACGGTCAAGGACTAAATATCTAAATCAGAAATTCTGGACTCCAATACCAAAAAAAAGGAATTCTGGAGTCTAGCACATTACACAACGCCAACCATATCATGAAGTCACCTTCCCAATGCTAATATTTAGAACCGTAGAACTCACACTAGTACGGTAACTCCTTACTTCACAAAGGGGCAACAGAGAAGCAAGCGGTCTCTCTCTCTCTCTGGTCGGTGGTGCTACAGTGTTCTAGTAGCAGAAAATGGAAGCAACACTAGAGCATTGGGAGGAGAATGAGGAAGTGGGCATGGACTTGCGAGGCAGGCCACCTCGCCAAAACATCAACACGATCACTAGTGGTGAAGATGTTGTCTATTCCTCACAGAGTTCGAGTGAAGCTGAATCTCTCAATGCAGAGGAGGAAGAAGAAGCTAAGCGAAGCCCAAGAAACGGTTTTCCCATGGTCTCTGACAAAAATGGAGGTAAAGAATGGAACTTTGAAAATGGGTTCATTAGTTTACGTATCAAAAACCTCCTTTAATGCGGTTCCATATGAAATTTCTGGTCTGGCATCCATTTTTGATTTCACTAACAGTGAATGGTTCTTGTATTCATTTTCCAGTTTTTAATCTGTTTTATTTGTTAGGAATGATCAAAATCTAATAGGGTCCACGTTCGATGGTGTTTTGTTGAATTGCTTCATTATCTATATGCCAGGTACTCAATCCTCATATGCGTCTGGTTTCAATGGTGGAGAAGTTGAGTATCTCATTTCCAAGAAAAGTTCTGGGAATGAAATAGTTTCTAGTGAAGTAGAGAGTCTAAGCTTTCAAAAGAGTGTTGAAGCCAAGCGTCAAGATGATGACTATATGAAGTTGAAGGATGAAGAGTTACCTGGTTTTGGTCCTTTACCTTCCACGCCGTCCATTGAGCAAAATGGACGCTATGCTTCTCAGGAAAATGGAAAGGCTGAACATGGGAAAGTTAACTTGAGAGACATAAGTGAGCAAGAAGTGTCTGAATTGTATCTTGAGAGGGTATATGAGAAGCCGGCTGCGCATGAATTCTACTGTCCTAATTGCAATTCTTGCATCACCAAGGTTCTTATCCGTGAGAGAGAATTGGAGAATAGACCTGAAACTATACCACTTCCTGAGCCAGTTGATACAATTAGATGCACTTCATGCTTTAGTTTCCTCATTCCTGCAGGTATTTTTTTCAAGTTAGCTCGATCTGTTATAAAATCGTCTTTCCATTGCATTGTATGAGTATCTGTACTAAAAAACCCAATTGGTACAATTTACTATGAGAAAAAACTATGATGGACGTTTGAGTTTCCAAGGGCAAAGAGTTCAATTGCCAAACTACTGCTAATAAATGATAGAAGAAAGATTACCTTTTATGGATGTTAATGTATAACAGATGTGATTTGGATCTAATGCATCTACACAAGAGTTCATTTACCAGTGAGGCATGCTATTGGCCCGCATTAGTTGTTTTTTTTCGAATTTTGGTCCATACTTTAACCGGTCTCAATTTGACAGGCAATTGGTTCTTTCCCAAAGCAGTAGCCAAAGAAGAGGAACATCAGACAGTTCAAGGTAATCTTTTGGTTTGTTTAAATAATGTTGGGCAGATCTGCATAACATTTTTGGTGGAGTTTATAGTTCCATGAATATCCTGCATTTAGTAAGTGCCATCCAGTACTTGATATTTGGTTCTTTTTAACTAGCAGATTGAATTCTCTTGCTATTTAGTAAAACAAAATAGAGCATGGTTCTCTCTCCCACATTTATGCTGTTCCGATGGAAAATATGAAATCAGGCGTACAATCACTGGTGTTTGGTTGTTCCAGCTAATTTATTTTAAAGTGTTATTAAATCGGTGGTATTCAAGCTTAATGTCTTTGTAGACTAAACTCTGGATGTGCTGATACAGGAATCAATATTGAAGACAATGTTGGAGCTTCTGTTCCATCACATGACTCCAACGGAACAATACAAGATCAAAATAGTCGAGTTGCATCAGTAGGTAAGGGCTCATTGCCTAATGAGTCTGTTGGACCGTCAAAAAATAATCTTGACAGCAGAATTGGAGTTAAATTGCCAGTTTCACCACAAGACTCGAAGGAAACATTATATGATAAAAGACCCCCAACGCCTGCTCAGTCAGTTGGAATTAGTCAAGCTGTATCAGTAGATAAAGCTCCAGAGCCCTATCTCGAGAGTAGAGTTGGAGTTGAATTGCCAGTTTCTCCACAAGACTCGAATGAAACATTTTATGATCAAAAACCTCCAATGCCTGCTCAGTCAGATGGAGGTAGTGAAGCCATGTTGATTGGTAAAGCTCCAGAGCCTTATCTCAAGAGTAGAGTTGGAGTTGAATTGCCAGTTTCACCACAAGACTCGAATGAAACATTTTATGATCAAAATCCTCCAATGCCTGCTCAGTCAGTTGGAGTTAGTGAAGCCTTGTTTATTGATAAAGCTCCAGTTCCTGGTGACTTTGTTGAAGCTAGCGTTAATGGAGTTCAGGTGCCAGTTCCATCATATGACTCTAATGGAACATTACATGATCAAAAATCTCCATTGCCTGGTCAGTCGGTTGTTAGCATAACTGTTACAACTCAGCCACCAGCACCTGAAATAGATGATGCAGGTATGCCAAGACATTACTGTTATAAGACTGATAAAAAAGGTCATTTGAAGCTATCTCCGATTTTTCTACTCATCTCTTTCTTGCTCCTCTGCACTTTTCTAATCTACTGAACCTTAGTCTTTTGTGCTGTAATGCTGTTACATAAATCATCACTATATTGCTGCTCAAATGATTTCCAATGTTCATATGATTGCTTATTTTCATATGAGTTTATTAACGCTGGAGAAAGTACTGTCATGAAATTGAAATACCCAAGGACGGCCAACGAAGAACCCAAGAGGCTAATAAAAGAGCAAGAAGAAAATACAAGCTTATTAAAAAATGTTTATTTACCTTTCCAATTCCTTGGTCTATTCATACCTATGCTCTTATGTATATTAAATTTTTTCTCATCTCTTTGTATTGTCTTCAATGCAGAGCCAGCTGAAACAAAACCTCGTGAGAGCACAACAGTCATTATTAGATCAGGTGGACCAACAATAATATCTGAACCAAGTGATGCCAAAACCTTTGAAATCCTCAAAAGCATCGTATATGGAGGTTTAACTGAAGCGATTGCAAGCTTAAGCATTGTGACATCTGCAGCTAGTGCTGGTACTGCCACATGTAAGTGGTTTCTCCTCTAATATATTTTTAGACTGCTTGAGAAAATAAATATATAAACCAGCTGCTGACATGCCTTGATTACCATGTTTGTCCTTGTCTTTGTTTGATAGATTAGGTCACAGTAGATTGTTCATACTGTAGCTATTAGTATGATGGTACCTCTTTCTACTTATAGTTGCCCTTTGATTCTAGGATATTTTATTTACTAATGATCAACAATTCACTTGTTCTATCGGAAGATGGATTTGTGATGTTAATTTTGTTACGTATTGCTGCCCTGTATTAACTTTAATATATCTGCAGTGAACATTCTAGCGTTGACCTTGGCAAACTTGCTGGGTGGTCTTTTCATCATTGGACACCACGTGAGTAATTTTATATGTGAATATAAATTCCAAAAAAAAACTTAAAGCACACTATCTGAGATTTAGAATCTGTTTCTTACTTGTTTTGATCTTGAACTAATATGACATGCATATTATAGCTTTGGGAACTGAAAGTCGATCAATCAAGAGTTACCTCCGGTGAAACAGATGAACAAGTGGATAGATATGAAGAAGTACTGGGGAAAAGAGAGAATTTCTTTCTTCATGCCTCAGTTGCCATATTATCGTTCCTCATTTTCGGATTAGTACCTCCTTTGGTTTATTGCTTCTCATTCCGTCAGAGCAATGACACGGACCTAAAGCTTGCAGTAGTTGCCGCATCTTCTCTCTTATGCATCATACTTCTTTCAACTGGTAAGGCTTACATCCAGAGGCCACAAAAGTACACCAAAACTTTGCTGTACTATATAATCATTGGGGTTGGGGCTGCTGGTATTTCTTACTTAGCAGGCGACCTGATTGACAAACTTATAGAGAAGCTTGGCTGGTTCAACTCAACTGTTTCTGGCACTCTGCCTCTTCCTCAGATGAGTATAGTGAAGACTGCATGGAAATCCTGGTGACATAATGGGATCTCAACATGGAATTTTGTAGTTTTTTACTTGGAGTTAGTCTTAGTACGGCAGCAATTAACATTAGCAAATTAACTTTGCTCCAGAAATATAATTGAGATATTTTGCTCAGCTGGTTTGTAATTGTAGCAATAAGTATTTTTTTTTGGAATAATTCCATAGTGCACAACACACAGTTCAGAACTTGGGATGGTTTCTGTTTGAGTTGATGAGAATTTCTCCTTTCTGTGTTCCTCTCAATATTTGTCCAGGCTTGTCCCTTTGTAAATTTGCCATTTTCATACACTCGCAATCATAAGCCCAAGAACGACAACACTAATGGCTTCATTCCACACTTTTGACTTCATACTTGATGTCATTTTACCCATGGCAAAAAGACACCTCCCTTCTGCTGTCATTTCCCCCCTAAACACCCTTTTAATCTGTGAAGGTGAATCCCATGGCCCAAAAAAACACTTTTGCACTCCTATTATTAAATGCAACTAAAAGGGCCTCAAAAAATAATTTTACAGATGATATTTAACCAGTAACCACTCACTGGGAGCAAAATTACAACTTGCTGAATTTTCTTATTCACCTGATATATCTGTCTCTGCACAGTCACAACAAATTTGTTACACTATACCATAGTCGAAACTAAATGGGCGTTAACTTGAACACCGCAAAACACTATATTTCCGTTGCTAATCACTTTCAAGTATCACACTGTTAAGACTCACTTAGAAGTTCCATCTTGGAGAGGAATGAACAGCAGCTTGCCGGGGTTTGACAATAGTAGTGATAGGCTGCTCTGAGTTTCGCTTCTTCATGATTGAGGACACAGTTGGGCTGTAGTAGTCATTGCTTCTTTGAGAAGTTGCCCCTTGTGAATACATCTTCCTTCCATGGATAAAGCTCCTTTGCTGTTCTAGCAATGCCCTTCGAGCCACTGGGTTCCTTTGAACAGCTCCCCATCTATTATAATTCACACAACTCTGGCTTCTTCCCACTGGCTGAAACTTTCCCCCAGGAGGACTAGGATAATTTCTACTCTCAGCTGTTTCTGCAGAGTACATAGTCTCTCCCTCACTACTATACCCATTATGCATATCTGAAGCTTCGACTGGGTAAGAACTCGACTGAACCTCACTATGGACCTCATCTACAGAACCTGTTGAAGCAATCTCAGCATCAGCACCAGGGCTGGCCTGTCCTATATCCTTGACTTGATTTTCTTGTCTTCTTGGGCTCTGCAAGAGAGGTTCCTTCACAAAATTTTCATCAGAATTCGAGGGTAATCTTTTGGTAGGCTGTGGTGTAATTGCTGGTTTAGCAATCCTAGGAGGAAAATTTATATCCAAAAGCTGAACTTGGGAACTTTCTCTCTTCCGAAGAGGAATAGATGTTAACTTTGGTGATTCATATATTTCAGGAGTGGGAATTCCCTGTACATGGGCAGCATGAGGATCGGTTGGGCTCTCTTCTTCAAAGGTGTTTGCTGCAGCAGAACAGCCTGGTCCAAGCTGGTCCCTAGGTTTTGAGACTGTATTTGATGAAGAAGGCGTTCCATCATTATCGGCTTCAGTTGATTTGAAAACCCGCCGCAGTGTGAAGGAAGCACAGGAGTGGTCACTTTTTTGGCCAGTAGACATTAAACGAATGAGTGGTAGCTTAGGCTTGTTAAGATCATCAAGGCTACCTTCCCAATGCTGATTCAACCAATCACATATGATCGGAATGGGGATACCAAATTGCATAGGATGATCCTTTTTCCATGATGATGACGACGACGAAGAAGTTGATGAGGATTTGGTGTTTGGAGAGGTTGCTAGTTTCATAGGATCACATATCATAAATGCAAGGTTGCCTTGCACGTCAAATCCAGCTGAACCAGGGCTCCATGTTACTCCATCAGTTGACAATTTTATGAGATTGTCAGTGGCTATAACGACCTTACCTTCGCCAACTGTTAATTCCTTAGTCTCGGTGTAGCCTAGAAGGTAAACTCCACTTCCCAGATCCAGGTTTGGTTTAGAGCAGGTCTTCAAGTAGTAAGGGTGGCCCTGAGAATTTGAATCTCCATCTGCTGCATCCAAACCCACTATAGTAAGATCTAAAACGGAGCTGGTGATGAAAAACCTGCAAGTCAATGAGAGAAACTACGTCAGATGCCCAATAATGCAAATGTTAACAAAAACCGTGAGCTTTCTGAGAAGAATGACACCAAATCTTTCTTTCCCCATCAGTCTACAACTAACTGCAGTTCTATCATATTCAACAGGAAAATCAATAATAACAGAAGCTTGAATCATCATGATCATGCTGCTACTACCCCAATTCCTTCTTACCCTTTTTTCATTAGTTAGTTATTCAATAGTAATGCTGATAGGCCTCCACAAGACAGTTGCATAGATTAAATGAACAATAATGGTACCAAGAAGCCCTAGGAATTGAATCCTTTTCTCAACTACATTGTTGTAAATGTCCTCCGTCAACATGCTAAAGGTTACAGGAGTTTTCCCCAAGAAAGTTTGAGAAAGCAATTCAAAAATAATTTCACTACTCAGAGAAAAAGACTAGCAGTTTCTTCCATACTCTTAGTCACTAGGATCACCTAGTGCCTCCAACTTGCCTGTTCTAGCTCTCTCGTGCCGTTTCACCTCCTATGCCCCTACTTGAATTGTTTTCATAAACTGCACAGTTACTCCCCCTAACTCTCACTCTTTCAGCCCTCAAACCCCAAATCTAAATCTACATGCTAAATAAACTTCAAACTTCTTAAAAAAAACTGTCAATTTGTAAGCTTACAGCTGAAACTCCATATTTTTCCGCTAAGCAGTAATTTACTTGTAGAAAGTGAAAATGATCCAATCACATACAATATCTGCACAATCACGAAAAGCTGCATAACTACATAGCAGCATCAACGCCATTGACATCACTCATTTTCACATTAGAAACTTGACCAATTCACAAGTCGCCAATACAAAACACACAGAACACAACCAACAATGCAACAAACACCATCACTTTTCCATAGTCGCTAGGAAAATGTGGTAGAGCTATCAGCATCAAAACTATTCAACATTTTCAACCTCCATCACTCGGGTCCCACTAAAATTCAGCTTTCTGAAGACCTCAAAAACAAGTACAGAAAACACAAAAACCCAGTATCCATTTGCATTTAATTTCTGAGATAACTTGTAAAGACCAAAACTTTAGAAAAGCCAATACCTGTGGGGAACGAGACTCGCAGCGACGCCGTTTTGCAGCCGGATCTCGGAGCTCTCGGCAGCCGCCACCGACGGTAGGTTGACGTGGGTGGTCAGCAGGAGGCTACGGTGGATTAAGAACCCGGTGCCGCTGATCCCGTTCCCGGCGCCTGATATCCAGGCCAATGCCGGAGCTTTGCCGGTGAAAATGGCCGCCTTCATCTTCTCAGACTTGCTCACTCCTTTGCAGAAGCACCATGACTCTCTCAGACCACCCATTTGGGGATTTCGATCAAATGGGGGTTGTGTTTATTTCCCTCAAAAACTTGGATCTATAGCTCTCAAAAGCTAGTGTGGCATTTTGGTGTGGCTTGCAAGCCTGGTTTTTATAAATGGGTTTTCTTTATTTTTACTGAGAAAGGAAGACAGAGAGGGACGAGAGGGACGTGAATGGAGTAAAGGAAGGGTCTTTGGGTTATTGTGAGTGAGCTGACACTGAGGCCAAAAAGAGAACAATTGATTTTGATGCCTCTATCTCTATCCCTATCCCTATCTGTGTCTCTGTGTGTGTGAGAAAGAGAGAGATGAGTTATGGAAGTGTGAAGAAGCAATGTGGGAGTGAAACAAATAGTGAGGGACTGAAAGTGGGGTGACTCTGCTATTATGGAGATGGAATATTCATGTGAAGCTCATCAAGACCCTTTATTTATTTTTATTTACTTTCAATAATTACATGTCAAGAATGAGAATTTCCTGGATTTTGATTCTGATTGAGAGAAGAAAGAAAATGAAGTAAGTAGGGTTAGTGTACTAGTCCTGCAGAAAAGTGATGGGTCCTATTTTGAATGTGAGCTCAAATTACCCGATAATTTTCTCATATCATAGAGTAGTTATTTATTAAGATCTTCCTCAATGACTTATTAAGTAGGGTGGCCATCATTATCAAAAGACTTTGTACTTTATTAGAGCATGACTGAGATCATTGTGTCATATGCTGTTCTGGATGTAGGGTACCTTGAAGGTAAAAACAAAGATCAAGTTGACAATTAAATCTTAGCTTAGGTTAATGTTATGTTACATCTTGCCCAGCTGTTTTGTCTTTTCCAATCAAGTGTAGATTAAGAACTTTGGGTTAAGTTAACACTTGGAACAGTTGGACATTTCTTTGGCATTGGTGGTTTTTTAATAGGTGAAAGTTCTATCAGGTGGAGGAAAAGAGAGAGAATAAAGAATGAACTCTGACCTTTATTCCTTATAATTTCTGATGTGATTATGTGAATGTGATGGAAAAACCAAGACTTGAATAACAATGCTATCTCTGTGTCCTGTGATGAATGGATAACAACTTTGAGCTTTATTCTTCTTTTGATCACCAGCAACGCCAAAAACTTTTACCATGCGGCACATGATGCATTGACCTCTTGATGAAGCCAGCACATCATGTGGCTGTTAGCCATCCACGATAGAACAGGAAGCCCTTTGATGACAACTGGATGCAGAAAAAAAAAAGACAAGGCATCTATCTGACCCTTTTGGTTTATACGGACCACCATTTTTTTTCGATGACATTATACGGACCACCATGAGTATAGAACATTCAGGGGAAAAGAGAGAGGCTCACTTGACAGAATTCATATCTCTTAAGTAACAGCATCAACAATCACATGTACAAAAGACTTTTCCTTTGTTGCCAAGGCTCATTGTTTAACCTGGTAAACCTTTCCCCATTTTCATTCACATGGAAGCAATCAACTGCTATGAAGACTTCAACAATATCAGTGCTACAGTAAGTGAAGTTCAATAAATTCTATTCTACCAAGGGTCTTTCTTTGTGTCTAAAGTTCAAAACGCGAAAACAGAACTCTGGTCACAACATCAATCGCAGCCACCCACATCGATCCCTTTCTGCTTCAAATATTCCTTGGCCTCAATTACGTCCTACAGAGTATAACACATTAAGAAGATTAGTTTTAACCAGGTCTTCTTTTCAAAGAATTGTTTCTTAAAAGAAAACACACATAGATTTAAAAGATGACTGATGTGGACCACAGTTAGCAGAGGGTGAGAGTACCTGCTGCAACAATACTGCTTCTTGAGGACAAGTTGGAAATTGAACCAAACCAACTCCAACCATTAGAAGCCCATAGCATCCTAGCGACACAATGAAATATATGGGAAGCTGGGAAGAAGATAAAAAATTAAAAACAAGGAATAGTGAGCTTTAACAACTAGAAATTGTAAAAACTGTGACCTAAACTAAACAAAAGAAATACAACTCACCAACCAAGTATGACTATGTGGAATAATAGCTGTCTGTAATAGGCCAATCCATAAGGCAGAGATGGTCACCAACAATGTCAGAATTTTCACAATATGCTTCATTGATAAAGAGCTCAACTCCTCTGTAAGTTTCAAATAACATAAGTGAAAAGAAAATGACCAAATCTCACTCTTAATATGGAGAAGAAATAATGTTTTCAAATACAAAAGGCAACAAACATTATGACCAACGCACAAGGAAATGCATGTCTGCAGGATGATTTCTATGCGATGTATCCTTGGCAAACAGAATAACTTATAATTGCAAGTCAAGTAGCAAGGGGAAGAAAATATACATACAGTAATACAGTATACACAAGACCAATCAACACAACAGTAATTGAGCTACTTTAACTGTTTAGCTATACTCATAGGGCCAACATCATCAATTCAGTAGCTAGCTTAACTTATAAAAGCTGACAATACCAGTTTAAATTTGCTTTCAACTGAACTACAGGCTGAACAAAAAAATGCCACTTGAAAGCAAACCAGACACCAAAAAAAGAAAAGAGAGGGAGAGAGACACCAGCACATAATGCATAGTAGCTTATATGCATTTAAATAGACCTTAGAGCCAATAACTAACTCTTCCTCCTTACCACCCCTTCTGGGTTTGCTGCCTACTCTATTAGTAGTTAACCCATAAACCACCCAATAACAGAAGGAACTGGTATTCCTCCCTTCCTCACCCACTGTTAACTTAAGCATCATATTTTCATGTAAGTATGAGACAATGGTTCAATCATCCCTATGTCCAAAACAAGATGAGATGGGTGAAAACAGGTCAAGGTGAATGTCAAAATGTTAGCTTTGTGTAATAGTTGACCAATAGCTGCCATCAGAACGGATAGGTAATAGTATTCATTTCATTTGTCCCAGTGATACTAATCTGGAACTCAAAGCCCTTGCGCAAATTCCCAACATCATATGGACAACTGAGACTTTCAACTACAATTGACAGCTTATAAAGTCTTCTTTACAAGCACAACCAACAATCAGAGAAAGCATAAGCAAACATGCATGTCAAGCCATTATTTATATGACATCCCGAACCGGAAGCAAGAGCATCCAAATCCACAATCATCAGTTTGCCTAATCCTGGAATCACCCATTTCTTAGAGTAAAACAAGGAATTAAACAAAATTTGATATCTATGTGAATGAAAAGGAAAAGTTAACATTACAACTGACTCAACTTAAACAGAAGCACAGAATTTGGGCTACAATTTAAGTCTTCGAATACGGATATATAACTTTGTGCAATAGTTGATCAATAGCTGCCATCAGAAGGGATAGATCATAATAACCATTTCATTTGTTCCAGTGATACTATTCTGGAACTCAAAGCCCTTGCGCAATTTCCCATCATCATATGGCAGACTGAGACAACCAATTACAAATGCTCACTTTTTGAACCTAAATCTCATTACAAGCGCAACCAACAATCAAGACAAATCCATAAGCAAACAGGACTGTCATGCCATTAGTCATATGCTATCCCAAACAAGAAGCAAGTTTATTTATACTACACAAAATCCTGAATAAGGTGGCTGCTAATTCCAATAAGAAAAAATACAATGCACAATCATGATGTTGCCTTAAACCCTGGAAGGCTGAAGCAATAGCCAATTTCTTAGGGTGACAAAAGGAATCAAATAAATCCGATTAACATTATGAAAGAAAAACAAATATATAGCATCATACATCACTCAACTTAACAAGAAGCTCGTGTTTTGGAGCAAAAACCCTAATCCTTTAGAGATGGGTGGATAAACTCTGCAATATTAGGTCAATAGCTGCCATCAGAAGGGATAGGGTAGTAGAATTCATTTCATTTGTTCCAGTGATACTAATCCGGAACTCAAAGCCCTTGCGCAATTTCCCAGCATCATTTGGCAGACTGTTTGAATCTAACTAGTTACAAATGCAATAACAATGGAGCAAAGCACAGCTTCAAACTTGAGATCCCAAACACAAAGCAAGAGTTTCTATAACACCAACAAAAGATCCATTCATCCCAACTAAACAAATGCATATGCCCATTATCATTCTGCATCATAAACTGGAATCGCAAATAGTAGAACTAGGAATTAAACAACAAAAGCATAGAGCTTTATGAATTAAAAACAAAAATTAAACCATCACACTTGGCTCAACTTCAAATAAAGCACAGATCTTTAACAGAAATTTCAAGTTTTAAGAGATGGGTAGTGAAAATTACCGTGGAGAAGACCAAGAATAACGAAGGCGACGAAGGTGTTTTGTTTAGGTCAGGCGGGTTACAAGAGAGAGCTCAGAAGAATATAAAGGAGGCAACTTTGCCAACATAAGAAAAATGATGATTTTTCACTTTGACCCCACAAACTTCTTTAAATTCCACAATGCACCCCACAAACTTCATAAACCCCACCAACCCCAAATTGGGCATCACTATATGACCTGCTCCTTCTGCAATTCACAATCTGAGAAACAATGACGACGAGCAGTGACGTGGAGGCCGGATTCGCGAAGCTCCAAGGCGAAGACTTCGAGTACTACATGCAGACCTACTCCATAATCCTCGGCCGCAACTCCAAGAAATCGACGGTGGACGTCGACCTGTCCAGCCTCGGCGGCGGAATGAACATCTCCCGCCACCACGCGCGCATCTTCTACGACTTCACGCGCCGCCGCTTCGCGCTGGAGGTCCTGGGGAAGAACGGGTGTCTCGTCGAGGGGGTTCTCCACCTCCCTGGAAACCCTCCGGTCAAGCTCGATTCGCAGGATCTGCTTCAGATTGGGGATAAAGAGTTTTACTTTTTGTTGCCGGTGAGGAGTATTCTGGGTGGGCCTATTGGGCCCAGGCATTACGCGGCGGCGGTCGGGGTTTCGGGCTCGGCGGGGACGGCCCATTATGCATATGGGCATCCGGGCGCGTCGGCCGGGTCGGTGGCGAAGAAGAATAGGGCGAGGGAGTTTTATGAGGAGGAATATGAGGATGAGGATGATATTGGCGGCGGCGGCGGTGGCGGTGGTGTTGGCAGTGGGAAGAAGAGGAGGGAAGGGTATGAGGGTTATGGGTACAGTGGTGGGCCGGGTTCTGGATCGGGCACCAAGTCGGGTTCTTTGGCCTTAGGTTAGTGTCTGTTCCTGTCTAGCTTTCTGTAGAGGTGATGATGTGATGGATTGATGTTGGTATAGCAATTGGAATTGGGATGCAGTTTGTTTTCTGAATCATATGATAAGACTTAATTTCTATTGATATGAGTTTACTTAACTTTTTTTCGGCTCTAGAGTTGATAATGTGATGATTGATGCTAGTATAGCAATTGAAATTGATATCAAGATTGTTTTCTTGTTAACTTTGATTGATATGAGTTTAATTACCAGTTTTTGGCTCTAGAGTTGATAATGCAATGGATTGATGTTACAGTAGCAATTGAATTGGGAAGAAATTTGTTTTGTGGATGTGATACGACTTATTTTGATTGATAAGAGTTTAGTTACCAGTTTTTGGCTTTTGAATTCATAAGGTGGTGAATTGGGAAGAATTTGTCTTTTGAATCATTTGATAAGACTCATTGTGATCGATATGAATTAGTCACCAGTTGTTGGCAATGTCAAGTGTTTACCTTAGGTCTTAAGGTCCATTTTTCAAGCCAATTTGTTCTTAAATCTGTTTTACTTATAAATGATGCCAACTCCTGCTTTGAACTTTCTTTACAAAGGTCTTACGAGGCAATACCAGTTTGTTTTACAGTCTAGAGGAGATAGCTTTCAAAAAGTTAAGTCTGTTCTTTGTTTGAGGGAACGAACACTCATCCTGTCTGCCATACTATATCATTGACTTGCTTTTGAATTTTTGTGGCACAACTGGTGATGCAGGGCAAATAAAAGCTGAAGGACAAGTTTTTTTTTTTTCATTAGATTCTCGGGTTTTATGGCAAGGCATCATATGTTTGTTAGGTTGTATCACATAAACTTGGAGAGAAGCGAAAGCTTTCAATTCATCAACCCTCTGTATAAACAAGATAATTCTAGAACAACTAGGATAAAATAAACCCAACAGAATCCCATAATAAGAACCTTCCTATTCTGTATTAAGAAGTTGTCCTAGTAGTGAATCCTTATAATATCGAACTTTCCAAACCAAGCAACATCCCAGGGCCCAACATCTTCTACAGAATGCCAAATACCATTTTCACAAGGTCTTGGATATATCCTAGTGCTCTTCCACTTGTATTCCTCATCAACTGGTTTCAGTTGTTTCTGGTGGTCTTATGTTGATAATCAACATGCAATTATGTTTTATATGGTATTAGCGTTTTTAATATCTTCAATGGCAAATCATAGATGAAAGCTATTTCTTTAGCTCAAAGCTCCCAGCTGTAGACTCTTTGCAGATCATGCACATTATGGCTAATTGTGTCTTGCTAGGTTTTGGTATGTGTCCATGTATGCATGATTCTAGTTCTTCACATAGGATTTTATGAGCCCTTGCTCTTTTCATTGTAGTTGGACCTCTGAATATGGGTATAGCAACTATAGGGCGTGAAGGGTCAATTGACCCTTCTCAATTTGTGAAAAATGAATATGATTGGTTAAATATTTAGACTTCTGTAAATTGGATAACGACCCTCCCAGATAAAATTTCTGGTTACGCCACTGCCTATGATAGGATTGATCTGGCTAGATGCTAATATTGAATGCCAGCAAAAAGAAGTTATTGCTTCCATAATTTTTCATACGCTTGCATTGATGTTCTGTTTCCTCTTTTTATGAATTTAATTAAAACTACATTTGTCTTTCTAACAATCTTTTTAACTATTGTTGTGCCAATTCTTTGGATAATTTTATCTTCTGTTCCTGCAGAAAAGAAGGGAGATGGAAGATCAAGGGTTGAGCGAGACAGTGACAATCAGCAACTTCTGCATTTGGAAGAAAAGGATGTGGTGTCATCTGTTGCTACGGTGCTCTCTGATCTTTGTGGTCCTGGCGATTGGATGCCTATGGAGAAACTGCATGCTGAGGTTAGCCTTGAGTCCTTGACATATTCTCGTGAACAAAATATATGTTAATGAAAACCTCTGAAACTAGTCCTTTCTTTCATTTAACTACACCCTTCAATATCCATTCCAGTTTCTAGGTGACGAAAGCAACTGCACATTTTGTTTCTTTTCGTTTGTTATCATATGTTAAGCTGTTTCCACTATCTAGTCTGATTCTTTGATGGTATTGTCATGTGTAATGTAGAAAGGCACCATTAGTTGTTGTTCTTTTAGTACAAATCATAAGTGTAACATCCTACTGTATGTTTTGACTGGCAGCTTTTGGGCTTTTTCTGTGGATGTTTGTTTATACTTTATATGTGAATTCATGTTCTATGTTTGAACCCTGGATTTGTACCTGACTCCAGTATCACTCTTTTTCAGTTGGTGGAACAGTATAGTGGTGTTTGGCATCACACTCGAGTGAGAAGATATCTTACTTCTGAGGACTGGCCTGGTCCCGAGTCAAAGGGGAAACCATGGTATGGCTTGCTTATGCTGCTAAGAAAATACCCAGAACATTTTGTCATCAACACAAGGTCTAAGGGTCGTGTAACTCTGGAATTTGTATCTCTTGTCTCATTGCTTTCATAAAATGGTGAGACGTCACAGCGAGCTTTTGTGATGCTGGTAATTTACAATGGAGTTATCCGGAAATGAGATTCCTTCAGTAAATTGGTGGCAGGCCCTTGGTTGATTGCCCAAATTTGTACAACTATTGTAAGTCGCTGTCGAGCAGTATTAAGAAATGTGGGATCCCTGCTTGGATACATGTAATCTAATTTGCAATGACATTTTCTGTACATGATAGTTGTTGCACTATTTATCCCTTCGAGTCTTGGGCAATGTTGTTCTCTTCCAATTTAATGACTCTTGTATGCAATTCCAGCCAGAATTCATGTATCAATTTGTTGAAAAGTTTCATCACCTAAATTCGCTTACATTATTATGTTACAGTTCATAATTTGATTATTTAACTATATAATTTTGAAAATGAAATGGTGACTAGGATGGTTCACATGCAAATTTGCAATGGTATGAACATTTCCCAACTAAATAAAAGAATATGAGCTAAACAAACAGAAACCAAAGAGTTCATTTTTGATTGTAAATTTGTATCCAAAAATCTCTGCGTCCGTCTTTTTGCTAGTTTGAAGGTACCTTACCAGTACATAGGAGTAGATAGTGCTAAGTCATCCCCAAAATGGGAGATTAACAGTGACACGAACAGAAAGGCAATAGAAACTAAAAATGCTAACAAGCAGATACCAAAAGATTATTATTGACATTATACAAAAATGTATGCACCAAATAGAACTTTAAGACTCTTCTTTGGTGAAGTTCCCAAGTCCCCTCTGTGCATATAACTGCTTTTCTCGAGCCTGCTTTGCAGCAAGGGCTTCTTCATCAAGTACTTTGATAGGGGACCAGTCAGGCAGTTTCAGCCAGCCATCATTCTTCTTTGAATCATCATTACTCCCAAGCATAGATTCTTTGTAGCTCTTCAAGACAGGTCGTAGTTTAATTTTAGCACAGTCCACTGTTGTCCCGGCAATCATAAAGAGTATTGAGTAGCGGACAGCAGCAACTGGACCACCTTCAAGCCGATAAACAAAACAATTTAACCACAGGTGAGAGAGGGAGCATTTCAAACTATATTGAGCACTAAAGGAGAATGTTAGCAAATATAACTTTTCCTTTTCTGCTAGCAACCAAAAAAATAGTGATGCAGCTTGTATGTTTCACACTTAAGGAGTTGTATTGAAGGGCGTCAATGCAGTTCGAAGGATTCTGGGACTCAGTTGAGTTGAGCAGAGCTCCCATATCCAGAATCTAATGACTTTTTGTGTATAAAGGAGCCCTAACTTCGTCAGAAAGAAAATTTAAGTGCCCACTCAGAAACTAAGACAGTTTAAGCTTCAAACCTGCCCTCAATTTAGGAAGTCCTGCTCAAAGCTTGCTACGGATATCTATATCTGAGCTTCCTTCGTACCAGAAACTTTCCACTTCTCTCTAAGCAAGACTACATAACTAAGATCACAACCAGCGGCCTCTCATTTCTTACTAGAAACCAAACCAATCAAGTTCCTAGTCTTTCACATGCCTAAAAACTCATTCCTAACAGCCAAAGCATATCACTACACTCCCAATTAGCTCTAGTTAAATCATATGCACAATCCAACCCACAGTAAATGAATAAAGCAAGTCCAAGCTACCGACTTTAGAGGCTGAAATGCAAAATAATTGAAGTCACCACCATCACATTTGTCTCTAATTCTATCCGAATACAAAAACCTGATCACAAAAAGTAACCCAATTCCTTGGTCCAGTTTCGAAACACAATCAGAGACAATCGCAAAGAATCTAACCGTAAAGCCGCCCAAGAATAGCCCCACTGCCAAAACCGGCAATTGCAGAGTTGAGCAGATCATCAGGCCCTGTTTTTCTAGTTATTCCTACATATTCACGCGCCCCTGCCAAGTCAAACAAACGAAATATCAGCGCTACTCGCCCTAATTCGCATTTCCACAAACACTAACTGATCAAATCAAACTGAGGATTAAAACCGAAAAATTGAAAACAAAGCAAGGGTGATTACCGCAGTAACAAGCTGTGACAATGGCGAAATTAGCAGCGTAAGTGGCGGAGCTGGTTGGGAGGCCGACGAATTTCCGATGCTTGGAGACCAACCCAGCTCCGGCGCCAACGATTCCGGCGACGAGTGTAGGGACGACGATGTGGTCCTTCCAAGACGAAGATGGAGGAGCCTCTGATTCTGCGTCTGAAGCTTTGGGATCGTCGGAAGCCATAGTAACAAGAGTGACGGGAGGGGCTCTCTGAAATTGTGTTTGCTGTTTGATTGGCCTGAGCTCACTCCAACACTGTGGCCTCGTTTTTGTTAAGGGAAATGCGGTATTAGCGGTGCAAACCATGGGTCGGATCCGGTTGTGCTATTTCGGGTCTTTCCTTTTTCCTATTCTTACAAAACAAAAAAACAAAACAAAAGGTACTTCTGTTATTATCTAGACAGATAAAAACATGTGTTAGTACTCATTGTGATACATAGAATTATGTCCACTCATTAGATATCAAATACATCGAAATAAGAAGTCTCATCCTTTTGTACTAATTCAGAGAATTCGCTAAAAGCACATAAAAGTGCATAGCTCACTAAAACAATATATAATTATTGAAAATAGACAATGTTCACCTGATCAGTTATTGACCAAGAAAATAATGTTCAACGACTCTTGGATGTAAATCTAAGGGCAGAGAAAATTATTATTAAGTTGAGGTGTTTTATTTTCCACCATTAGATGTAAATCTAAAAGTTATTAAGCATAAATTCTTTAGTCAGCAACTGACCAGGTGAACACTACTGGCTACTAACATAGAGTTCCCTAAATAAAATGAGTAAAAAGAAAGAAAGAAAGAAAAATCCAACTATTATGAACCCAAAGGCCCAAAAGAAAGTCTGAAACCCAAGGCCCAAAACAGTTGGTCCAGCCTAGCTCCCCTTCACCTCCTTGTGCAGGGCCGCCAGCCCACTCTGGCAACCGGTGCCGCCACGGCTAGCTGCAAGCAAACCCATTGTCTGAGACTCACCACAAGCGGATCAACGTCGCCACGACTCAAGGACACCACCGAGAAAACTAGCAACACCACATCGAGAAAAACTTGTTGGGGACATCCTTGAGTATGAAAGTGTATGCAAATTATTAATGATGTGCTCTACTCCCAAGTATAGGAGGTCAAGTTTTGGTAAAAGGAAAGTGAGAATATCTTATCCAAGGAATTGAGTAACTTTACCCTAACTAGATCACCGTGAAAAAAAAAACCTAGAAAAAGCATGTAAAGTCTACCTTTTTATAAGTTCATAACCTTAGCCCTTTGGAAGCTAAAGATCATGAGGATGGTATCAATAATTGTGGTAGTGAACGACTTGGTTGATTTTAATTTTTGTAAAGTAAACAAAATTAAAGTGCACAAAAGTAAAGTAAGCAAACAAAAATAAAATAAAATAGAGACTTTGATTAATGAGATAAATAAAAGCATAGGTTTTGCACCTAGCCTCCCTCATGCTTATAATATAACCCATTCCAAACGGATTCAGAGCCCCGGCGAAACTCGATGCCGCCATCACCCCACCCACTTGTCTCTTGAATCGGTGTTCATGGTTGCCCCGTCGCAAAGCAATTCGGAAAAACCACGTCAAACCAAACATGTCAAAGCCACATGCACAACAATCTAAAGGTCCATGGACTATATTTCATTCATCACCCAACAGTTCACGATGTAGGCGAAGCAACGTTAGATCGCCACCGGATGAGAACGATTTTGCAAAAGTTGGCCACGGCTTCTTTAGAGTTTTCTGGAGAGAGACCTCTATAAAAGTCATTCTCTTTTATTTTGCCATAATAATGTTTCTAAATTATTTAATTGTTAAGTTTTATGAGTCATGTTTTGTTGATCTATTAATTGGTACTCAATTGTACACAATTGTCGTTGAATTTAAATTTAATGGTGAAAAATAATAAGCATTTTAATCACTTTATTATTTTCACCATTAGATCTAAACAACGGCAATTGAGCATGACTGACTACGTAATCAACTGACCATATAAGTGAGACTGTAATTTTAATTATTTTATTACTTTGAGACTTTCAAATTTTGGAAAAGTTTTTACCAGAAATGAGGCCTCGCTTTAGTAATTTAGACTTGCAAAAAAAAAAAAAAAAAAATGATATTCACAATTTTTTTCCTTCTAAAATTAGGGGTGATTTTTTTATCACATATATCAAAAGACGACAAACCAGTATACATGCATATATTGTGTATATATATATATATAGTAGATATTGTGTAGTTAATTATGGTGCTTTCCGAACAGTTTTCCAGAAACATGTGTCCAGTTCATTTAATGATTATAGTGCTTTCCAGAATCTTAGCATGCATGTATTGTATTTTCAGTTTTGATTTTCCAAACCTCCACATTGAAATCGTTCTCAATCATAGCATGCATGCATGTATTGCCTAATATAATATAATATATAATATTAATTAACTACACATAGAGTATAGTATATAATTTACAGGCTTACTGGCTAGATATTTATAGGCCCGCCGGACGAGTTTCTTTGAGCCTTTGGCAGGCCGGACTTTAAACTCGTAAACCAAGCCCGGCCCTCAACACCAAACGGGTCGGGTTTTTGTGCGCTTAGATACAGGCCGGATCGAGTCTGGTCTGGTTAGCCCCCATCGGCCCATTGATTCGCGGGTCAAATGATGACCCTTAGTCTTATGTTTTAGTGTTGGTGCCTTCTTTTCATGTAAAATTGCGAAGGCAAACCTTTTCCAAACTTGCAACCGAAGTTATAGGTCTCGTTCCACTTTCACTTTTAATATTGCACACCAATTAGCTAAGAATTTAGAGTTTTTTTTTTTTTTTTTATCACAAACAGTCCTTGAAGTTTAGATCATTCAACACTTTGGTTTATAACATTCTAAAACTATCACATTGGTACCTCAAAGTTAATCTCCGACATACTTTGAGTACCCTCCGTTAATAACACTATTAACTCCTCATTTTTTTCAGTTGCATTTTCATCTTTCCCTCTGTCAGTTTCGTTAATTAGTAGTTATCCTAATTATTTCTCATTTTACAGATATTAGTACTATTTATACTTTACAATTTTCTTATTTTAGGTAGTGATTTGTGATTAATTATCTCGATCTTTCTCTCTCTTGGTGACTAATTTAATCTATCGTTTATAGATCAAACCCCAATTGCTATTTGAATATGATGACGACGAAGGTGGCATATTATAGGTATCGATGAAACTATTCCTTTCTGGGAGCAAAATATGAATAAAACTATAAAAGCATTGACAAATTTAGCATGTTGTGTTGTATATGATCATTTTACGTCTTTATTGTATTTTCTATCCTTGTGACAAATGTGAACAGAATTTGTTCATTACTCCTTATGAACAAGCACAAAAATAATGACCAACATTTCCAAGACACATCAACATCAACTTGATCAATACGCCTTCTTTTCTTTGATTTTTTGTTTTTTGTTCAAGTAATCATACTAGAAGTTGACCAAGTACAGTTAACCCCCTTTGCAAGAAAATTCTTTTCAACTTAAACAAACCCAAACATTAGAGAAACCATACGAAACACTAGTAATACCATTCAACATTGTGAACTGTTAGAGAAAGTACTTTCTAAATAAGGTACTGCTATTTGATTGCAGCATATTAAAAATTAACCTTCAGATCACGTTTCTTCTTCAAATTATTTCTCAAGCATTATTCGACCGACTGAGCAGCGAACAGCATTTAATAAATTAATAGATATCTCGTAGAACTGGTTCATTGAACCAACGGCAAATGACCACTATGATGCTTCTAATCTGAAACTACTTGCTGGGCATTTGCTTAAAGACAACGAAATCTACCATCTTTGCCCTAATATGGACCTTTATACTTTAAAAAATGGAGGACTATCAGCTAGCACTTAACTGTTAGAACTGGAAATCTTAAGCATTGTCCTTGAACCATTAGGATCAAGAGAGCCGTGTGTCTTCCTCCCCATCTTCCGAAGTTGACAGACCGTTTACTTCTTGCTTGTCATCCCAGTCACCATCTTGTAATGGAGGTGTCTCAGACCTCTTTTCTGAGGCAGACCACTGCCACTTCTTGAGCTCTGAAATATTTTGTGAAAGCAAACTATTAAGATCTGTGGCACATAAAGGCCTGAGGAATGTTAGACAAGACAATGGAGGAAACCTACTTTTGTTGTTAATGGAGTGACGAGTCACCGCCAAGAATTCATCCCACTTGAACTTCATCAGTTCCTGCTTCTCCTCTTCAGGAAGCTCAAAATTTGGCTCCCTCCCACACATGAAAGCAGCCCTAGATACAAATAATAAGAATAGTTTATATGTGCTAGAACACAATGCTTATCATCCCTTACATTCAGCTTATCATATTGACTTTTGCATTGTGGGCGAGTGGCATAAGCCACTATATATCATATGACAAAGAGAGTGCAAACACAGAGCCAAAATGACAGAAAACAGTATGACATGGAGAACCTTAGGAGCCTAGGAAAGATGCAGAGGAAAATAAACACATGGAGCTTTTAAAAGTCTAGCGGAAACTTGACTGCAAATGAACATAAACTGGAGAAGCAAGAATAAAGATACTATTGTTGAACTTCAAGCTGCTACAAATTCAACGAGCATAAGTGTAGACAAATCTGAGTTCATATTGTTTGTGACAACATGATGCCCAATCTCTACTACTATAATCTCTAATAAAGAGAAGGCACTAGATAAACAAAAGAGAGGAGAGACAATTGTATAGCCAACTTTGTGGTTGTCCAAATTATTTCAACTGGTAGAAGTTTCTATTTGAATAGAATATATCACTCTATCAGTGGGTTATGCACGACTGATTGAGCTTGCATATTAGTTAAAAAAACAAAAAATAAAAAATAAAAGTTGTTTGTATTGTTGAAGATGCAATTCATACCTATCGTACAAATGAGCAGCCTCTTCTTGTGAACCAACAGTGCCCAAGTGGATTTGTTTCTTGTCAACCTTAATTGCTGCCTGCCATTTCATATTTTTGAAATAGACACCTCTCATTAGACATGGTTCTTGGTTATGAATATGCTTCCTGCGATGTCGTTTTCTGCGTTTAATTGGTGGCCCTGTAAATAGCATATTGTGCATTAGAATTCATCAAAAGCTGTAACAGTGGCTTAAATCCCAAAACCAATTCAACACCTGAATAGTATTTACAAGCATTGAATATTATTTGACATATTTCCATTTCTACACAAATACAAGATCCTTTCTGTCGATATCCTAAGATAGATATAAAGAATCAAACAAGGGGCATAGTCCATTCCTTTCTCATAAGATAACAAAAGGTAAAAAAATAACAGCAAAATGGAAAACTCATCTCCTCCAATGAGTGAAAAGGAATATAATACACACACACATATGTACATAAATATTAACACAAACACAATGTTCATCAGAGCTTAAAGCCAGAGGATATATGAGTGTCATAAGACTGAGTTTGCACATCTGTGCATGATATGAAGCATTCTAATCAATTTAATATGAGAATGATAGTTTAACCAAGCATGAAATATCAACTGCCCCAATACATGAAGATGCCATTGATAACTCAAAACACATACTAATGGTAATTTGGTTAAAACAACAAACCTGGAACATATTTTTGAGGTTGCTCTTTCGCCAAGCTAGAACCATATGCTGTTGATGATAGAGGTTCTATTTTTCCACCATTACTCTAGTAATAAATGAAACATCAGATAAACTGAACATGCAGGAGAGCAATTTTTGTCACAAAACAAGGTTTGGAGGCACCAACATCTCAAATTGGTAGGCCAAGTCACCTGCTTTGTGGTTTTGGCTTACTATAACTATATTGCAATATAAAGTGACTGCGAATCCAGTCTTACCCCTTCTAGCAGATTTCTATCTTTTGAAGGCCTGGGATGCACACTATCAGGTTTTGCATTGTCACAAAACATAGGAAGTGGAGTTAGAAGAGAACTTAACCCTGCAAAGACCAAAAATTTGGTAAATACCATCATTCCAGCACAAACAGGAACCTATAAACTAGATTCCTAATCATGAAAGCTGTAACTTTATCTCAAACCTCTGACAAGGTAGAATAACAGAACTTAAAACTCAAACTGATTAAGCTTAAACAGTATTAGAACAATAGTGTATTAAACAGAAGTAATAATCATATCTTGTATAACAGATTCCAACTAAATTTTTACCAGAGCATAGTCCCAAGAGCCTGCGCCTTCTTAAGCTCACCATCGTTGATGGTGCAACTTAAATCTTCAACTGCAATGAAAAAGCTATATAAATTTTTTATAATAGCGGAGACAATTTCTGAAGATTTTCTTACGCTATTCAAGTCCTTACGTATAGATATCAAAAGGAAAATCAAAATAGAATGCTACTAACTATAATAACAGCATTAATTTTAGAGCACGCTGTTCTTACCATACATCAGCTGGAATCAAAAGCAATATCAAGGAAGATTAAAGGCAATACTAACGAAAGTACCATAACCAAATTTAATAAGCAGCGTATAAGATCACCGAGTATTCACATGATGCGAAACTACGTGTCTGATTTCAATTGCTACCACCAAATATGACAATAAAAGCTACAATATGGAGCTCTCAAGTATAATTCTTATGGTAGCGAGCAGGTTCCCAATACATGTAGGCTATGAAGCTAAGTAACACAGAACTCACATAACAGGAAGACATAACGAAGAAAAGAAAAATTAAGAACAACTTCCCTGATAGTTACTCAAGAACCTTGTGATAAAAGCGAGTATAGAAACAATGCCAGTGATGCTCGTACAACCAAAACAATCCCAACATAAGGAATAAAATTCCAAGTAAAATTCTTTCATGCCCTGAGAAATCAAGTTATCTCTAGGTTCTTAATCATTCTATTTGAAGCAAAGCAGGTTCAACCTCTGCTCATCCTTAACTTCATTCAGCAAAGCAAATCATACATCATGTTAAATGCGATTAGAATCCAAAGAATCTTGATAAAGATCACCACAAACTGATAAAAAAAAGCCTAATCTCTGACCTGAAAAAGTTAAGTCAACGCAACCAACCTACCACCTTTCATGGAATGGCCATCAGTAAAACCAAAAAACCCACAGAAGAAATTCAAAAACAAACTCCAAATACACTCTCACACAACGCAGAAACACAGAAAATCAACCCCAACCCACAAAGCCAAGATTGAAGAAAAGGAATTCCAGTCCTTGAAGCTCGTCAACGCAAAAATGCCCATGACCACAAACCGAGTAGACAAGTCAACAATGGACCACCCATCAAGCAAAACCACAAAACACGCCAATGGGGATGAGAAAGTCAGTTCCTTTTTACCTGAGGAGGCAGACAAGGTGGCGGTGATGGTGGAATTTGCAGAGTCACAGAGGACTTAGTAAAATCCCACAAAGGCAAAGAAAGAAAGAAAGATTGGGATTTTAATGAATGGAAGGTGGTGGTGGAAAAACAAAACCAAAAACAAAACTGTGTATAGTTTTGTTGTGTCTCATGCATCTACCACCTTTTGTTTTTGTCAATTTTTTCTTTTTTTCTTTTTCTTTTTCTCTCCCAAAACTTTTGGGTGTATAAATGGTGGTGGACTGGTGGTGGTATTTAGGTGGGCGACTTGGGAGAGACAGTCTTGGTCTTAGATAGGCAAGGGTGGAAGAGAACGTATGCTTCTGCGTACTTTAGTTCAATTCGTATTCCGATTTTGCCCCTAGGACCTTAGCAAACCTTAGCAAATAGTACCATAGCATTGGGGATTCTATTGGTTGACCAAATTGGCCCTGGATTTTTGTTTTGGCCTCATTAACGTCCTTGTGTAAGGGTTGGTGTTTGTTCATATCATTCTTGTTGTTTCCGCTCGTGGATATAATAGTCATGGATAGCTAATAGGGGGTTTCTTCTAAAAGAAGAAAAAATAATTTTGGTATAATTGTTGAAACCCATGTAGAAGAATTGGGATAATAAACCTTATGGTTAGAATGGTTGCTTCCAAAGGCTAAAGTCCATAACACGTGCTAAGCATGTCTTTCTAGTTTCTATTAACTATATAAAAAAATATTTGTTTATAAGTAGAACTCAAAACCTTTTATACTATAAAGAAATAGCTTACTTCATTAAAAAAAATATATATATATATATATAGCTTACATCACTAAATAGTAAATAGTCGTTTGATATAAATAGGATACTAATTTTGGCAACAAAAATAAATGTTTACATGTATAAGAGATCACATTACCAAAATCGGGCCAACAACGAATTAACAAGCACAAACTACAACAATGAGAAGTATAGCAACTAAACAAGAACATGAAAATTAGTATCCATAATCTTTAAGATTTGTAACATTGTGTCAATCAAAATAGGATTTGCAACTTCACATCAAGATTTGATTAAGTGATTTTTTTTTTTAAATAAGAGAAATTTTATTCTAAACAATCAGATATCATACATCGGAAAAAGATTGTGACAAAAACTCTAAAAGAATCCGTTATTATAGGGACCATGAGCTTATATTACTCTATCTATGATAATCATTTCTTTCCACGTCCTACATAATGAGACTCATAATAAAACTTCAAACATCAAGACGAACTGCCCCCTCTTTTATACCGTATTCCAAAGGCACCGGCTCATATGTGCGAGGGTGGCTCACTACAGCATTGACAACAAATACACATCAATGATAAAACCAGTTGGTCCCTAGGAACCACATAACTATGACAACAATAAGATCATGAATAAAACTGGGACTAAGATCTCAATTCCCACCAGAAAACCATCTAAAACCACCTATGCTTCCATGACACGCATATCCCCTTTAAGGATTTGACACCAGCCTCCTAACAAGTCTGATAAAGACAGTTAACACCAACTTAGGAGGACGGAGAGCACCTCATAGAGCCTAGAAAGAGAGAAAATAGATGAAAATATAATGAGGTGCATAGGGGTTGCAAAAAAATTAAATTGGGTGTCCTGTTCGACTAAGAAAATAAATGCCACTACATAGAAAAGAAAGTGAGAAATAGATGCTAGATTTTTTTTTCCCGCTCCAACAACTGTTGCAATCAGAAAAAAAATCTTTTATAATATAAATTGATAATCAATATGACATATAAACGTAATACATTTCTAAGTTTAGTTACGAAATTTCAAAAGTCTTATGTCAAAATTTTGAACAAGTGAAAACCAGTTCATATGTATAAATAAAGACCGTTAACTTTTTTTTTCCATTAATTCTCCTGATTACTACATTTTGGCCTTGAATTACCGAAAATCTTTCAGTAAATAATGAAGAACATACCTAACCACAATTATGTGTAGTAAAAATAACAAGAAAA